>OX442366.1:14974235-16457869 GCA_949357725.1 Hyperoplus immaculatus | reverse complement strand
TTAGAAGGAGTTTGAAGTCAATACGGTGACGGATGGGAAGCCAGTGGAGTGATGCAAGGACCGGGGTGATGTGATCACGTTTTTTGGTGCAGGTGAGGAGTCGGGCGGCAGAGTTTTGGACCAACTGCAGGCGGCGAAGCTGCAATTGATCCATGCCAGTGTAGAGAGCGTTACAGTAGTCCAGCTGTGATGTGATGAAAGCGTGAATAGCTCTCTCCAGGTCACTCCGAGGCAGGTATGATTTGAGCTTGGCTAGTGTTCTCAGGTGGTAAAAACTTCTCTTAACAACTCCACTGACCTGTTGCTCAAATTTAAAAGCGCTGTCGAATATCACGCCAAGATTTCTGACCGAGGGCTTGATGTTGGATGCAAGGGGACCTAGGACATCGGTGGAGAAGGCAGGAGGGATTTTTCCAAAAATCATGACCTCCGTCTTGCTCTCATTGAGATTGAGGAAGTTTGCCGCCAACCATGATCTGATGTCAGCCAGACAATCGAGTAGTGGCTGGAGTGTAGACTGCCCATTGATTTTAAGGGGCAGATACAGCTGGATGTCGTCGGCAAAGCAGTGAAAGGAAATATTATGTTTAACCAGGATTTCCCCTAGGGGTAAAATGTATAGTAGAAATAGGATGGGACCTAGTATAGAGCCCTGGGGGACCCCACAGGTGAGGGGGGCAACAGGGGAAAAGAAATCCCCAAGCAGGACAGAGAAGCTCCTGTCAGCCAGATAGCACTGAAAGAACTTCAGGGCTGTGCCTTTGATTCCAACTTGGTATTCCAGCCTAGAGAGCAGTATCCTGTGATCCACCGTGTCGAAGGCTGCTGTGAGATCCAGGAGCACAAGGATCGCAGGGCTACCTGAGTCAACGACCAGGAGCAGGTCGTTCAGCACCCTTAGGAGAGCAGTCTCTGTGCTGTGGGCTGTTCTGAAACCAGACTGGAATTTGTCGTAGATGTTGTTGCTGGTCAGAAAAGATTTTAGCTGGACATAGACTTCACGCTCAAGGAGTTTGGACAGAAAGGGAAGTTTGGAAATCGGTCTGAAATTTGAGAGAATGGAGGGGTCGAGATTGGGTTTCTTTAGGAGAGGTTGCACTACAGCGAACTTGAAGGCAGCCGGGACACAACCAGTGGAGAGGATGGAATTGATTAATAGAAGAAGGAAGGGGGCAACTGTGTTCAAAACTGTAGGATCCTTAAGCAGACGGGAGGGTAGACAGTCAGATGGGCAGTTGGAAGGCTGCAGGTGACTGACTGCATCAGAGAGGGAGGAAAGGGTTGTGGGCTCGAACTGCTCGAGGACAGCTGGCAGGGGAAGGGGGGGAGGGAGGGGGAGGGGGGCAGAGGAGTCAGAGGGCCTGAGAGCTACAATCTTGTCTATGAAGAAGTTTAGAAAACTTTCACAGAGGGCGGGTGAGGGCACAACAGGGGATTCATTTCGGGGGTTTATGAGGGAGTTTAGGGTGTTGAAGAGAAACTGTGGTTTGTGGCTGTTTCTGGAGACCAGGGTAGAAATATACTGTGATTTGGCACTTTTTACAGCTCGTTGGTAGTCCACTAGGCAGCTTCGGAGGATTTGGAGGGACACATGGAGGTGGTCTTTCTGCCACTTGCGCTCAGCCCGCCTACAGGCTCGTCTGAGGACACGTGTTGCGTCATTGAGCCATGGTGTTAACTGGGCTTTAACCCGTTTGGGTTTGAGAGGGGCAACAGAGTCCAGGATGTCCGAGCAAGCTGAGGAGAATGCAGAGAGAAGTTGATCAGCACTACACTCAGAGCTAATACCCAGTGGCGGCCTAAATAAAAGGGAGTTGTTGAAAGCGGCCGAAAATTGCCCAGCAGTCGAGGAGTTAATTGAGCGTGAGAACTGCTTCGAGACACGAGTGGTACTAACTGAGTATGGGACTGGCACAGTGAACAGAATTGGGGAGTGGTCTGAGAGAGACAAGGTACAGATTTCGGTAACAGAGACAGAAATACCATATGACAGCACAAGATCTAGTGTGTGACCCTTTTCGTGTGTCGGGCCGGTGACGACTTGGTTAAGGCTGAATGAATTGATGAGGTTCAGAAAGTCTCGGGTCAGAGGCTGAGACTCGCAGCAGACATGGACATTGAAGTCACCACAAATTATTATGTGGTCATACTTCACCACTAGCCCAGACAAAAAATCAGCAAAGTCATGAATGAAGTCTTTGTTGAATTTAGGAGGGCGATATACCACAGCACACAATATGGGGGAAGACATGATTAATTCAAAGAGCTGTAGCTCAAAGCTTGTAAACCCAGCGTGTGGAATCTGCCGACAGTGAAACAACGACCTGTAAACAGAGGCAATGCCTCCGCCCCTCCCAGTCGCACGGGGGGAATTCAGGAAGTAACAGTCCGGTGGAAGGAGTTCAGAGAAAGGTGTGTTTTCACCGGTAGAGAGCCAAGTCTCACACAGAAATAGAAAGTCCAGCTCCCGAGAGATAAAGAAGTCATTCAGCATGAAAGTTTTGTTCGTCAGAGACCGCACGTTGATCAACGCCATCCGGAGTGTTAGCTCGTTGCTCGCCGCTGGTCCGGTGCGCCTCAACGGGCGAAGGCTAGAGTGGACAACACCGCGACTGCGCCTACGCAGGGAGAGCCGGGTGGCCGAGCCAGGCGTGGGAACCTGAGCAGGTCGCGGTCCGGTCAGCGCCGTCGGGACGGCCGGAGGGGCCGGAAGCAGCGATGGATGAGGCAGCAGAGCAGGATCGCGGCCAAGGACGGCCTCTGCGGGAGTAGCAGGCGAGACACAGGGAACAGGACGTAGGCATCGCGGCAGACGCCGGGCGGCAGCTCGATGTGAGGACAACTGGATCTTGATCTTCATCAGTAGACCCCCCCTCCTTCCTCGCCTTCTGGAACGCTTTTTGCGAGAAAAGGCCACTGGCTGGCGGCGCAGGTAAGCAGGGATACCTGACAGCACGGGAGGGGGAGAACTGGTCCAATCTCCTTGATCGGGACTAGCCGCCCAAGCCACGGGGAGTTTTAGGTTGCGGATGTTAAGCAGTGCTTGACGATCGTAGCACAGAATGGCAGAAACATCCAGATAGACACTTAGAAGCAGGGCCGTAGCAAACGATAGACAGAACGCCCGAGGCAGACGAGTCGCCGAACAGACTGGCGCCATCTTGCACACGTCACATACTACTCATGATTGAGAACCTAAGCATGGCCCCGCCACGTCTAAACCGAATGTATGTGAAGTTTATGAAAAATATCTTGAATTTGGATTGATAAATATGCCTTACTCATTTTCAGATGCTTACTATCATGCATCTAATGGCGCTTTTCCACCGCACATGTAGCTCGACTCGACTCAACTCGACTCGACTCAACTTGGTTTGGTAGCAGCACGGGTCGTTTTCCACCGCAAATAGTACCTGCTGAACGTGGGCGGGGTCGTCGTAAGGGGCTGAAAGCCTACTCCGGAGCAAAGTAGCGAAGCAGAAATTACGAGCAGTTGTTGCACTATTCTGAACCAACCGCCAAAAACACGGATGAAAAATGTTTAAGAAATATCCCCCTTGTATCTGTTTGCTAAAATAAGTAGAAGAATATTGCTACGGGCCATTAAAAGGGATGGTTGTTGTCCCGATGTGTGACTCTGCCACACAGTCAGCTGTAGGGATGCGTCACGTACATCCCTATGCACGTAAACACGGGCATGATAAAGTTGACTGTTTAGTGCTTGTTTCAGGATACGTGTTTTCAAATGCAAGCCGTGTCTCAGCCTGAATATTTTATTGAGGTAATCAGTTCAGTCCGAGGCTTGTAATGTAATCGCTCGCTATCATGTCTGTCCCAGCTGGCTACTATTTAGCCTAGCTGCTAGCTGCCCTACATGTCTCCTCTCGTATGTAAGTAACTTCCCCAACAACCAACACTGGGTGAGCTTAGCGAATATATGGAAAATAAATTCGGATCTGTGATGCAAATCAAATGAAAGAGAGCCAGAGAAGGCTGCACGCGGCGTAAATACACTCAAAAGTCCCGGAGAGTTGGGGAGAATAAACAACAGAATGAAGCCGGTAGTCTCTGGCCACTGATTGGCCAGACAATAGTCTCTGGCCAATCAGTGGCCGGCCGTCTGCCGACGTCACCTTTTAGCATCGGCTCAGCTCGCTTGGAACCTAGAGCGAGGCGATACCAAAAAAGCAGCCGCTACGTGGTACCAGGTACCATGAAATTGCGGTGGAAAAGCCAAAAATGCGAGTCGAGTCGAGTCGAGTCGAGTCGAGCTGATACCATGCGGTGGAAAAGCGCCATAACTCCCAAAATGACATAGTACGAACGGTTTTGTGGATTTGGGTTACAGGGAGCTTTAACACTACAGCCACAAAGCCGTCTTTTCTTTTTAGTATTGCATTGGACAACTGAAATCTGGACGTATCCATCACTTTCCCCTGACCTCTCTGTCCAGCGGCACTGCAGTACTGATGGCTCCGCTGGCGTTAATGAAAAACAGTTTTTGGTGGTTGATGAGTCGATAATGGACCTCACCGCTGGCCCCCAGATCTGGGTCTGTAGCCTGTAACAGCAGACACACACACACACACACACAAAAAGTAAAGACATGTACAAATATGCATGCAAACTAATACGGAACAAGAAATGAATAGGTTAAAATCATCCCAATTTGAAAGGCACATAATTCATCCGACTGCTTTTGAGGCAAATCATTCGGTTAATTAGAAGCAAATTCCCTCTCAAATCGAACTAAGGGTGTGTGTGTGTGTGTGTGTGTGTGTGTGTGTGTGCGCGTGCATGCGTGTGTGTGTGTGTGTGTGTGTGTGAGAGCATAGTGTCTGAGAACGTACACAAGTGGAAAATCTGTTAAGCTCTTGCGATCTTGATAACATTTATAAAGCTTTTCTTCTGGAAGAAAAGAAAAAATATCTGAGAGACTCTCACTCGGTAAGCTTTTGTCAAAGTGGTATATGCATCCATAAGTCATCCATATTAGCGCTGACCTTTTTACCTCGCACTTCTAACCCAAGACCATTTAAGATTCTTATTCGAACTTCAGCTAAAGAGAACTCGTTGTTTCATGCACAAATTACTTGACTGAAGACCTTTCTTTCTTTCTTTCTTTCTTTCTTTCTTTCTTTCTTTCTTTCTTTCTTTCTTTCTTTCTTTCTTTCTTTCTTTCTTTCTTTCTTTCTTTCTTTCTTTCTTTCTTTCTTTCTTTCTTTCTTTCTTTCTTTCTTTCTTTCTTTCTTTTCTTGCCTTTTTCTACAGTACTTGTTGTTGCTGTCATCTCTCACATTTCTGTGAACATTGGCTCTCATTTATCCCTTTTTTCCCCCCTCAGTGCAACTTATCCAGAGGAATTGAACTTATTTTCCAACAGCAATAATTGTTCAACTTTTCCTAGCCTACTGTGGTTTCGATAAAAAAAAGCACAGGGTGTCCCTTTGCCTTTGTTGCGCTTCTTTCATCTGATCGCACCATATTCATGGAATAGAGACTCACCCCATATTTGCATGATCTCTTTTAGTTAATAGATTGCATTGCTGAGAAGGTGACAAATTGCTTATCCTTTCCAATCAGCATTCTGACGGCATTGAAATAGATGAGAGCAGAGCAGGACAGACGATTTATTAATGTTTGCTTGCTTTTTCTGGCCTTAAGAGTCCCCCAAAAGAGAGAACATATATTGGGCGTTAGCAGCGAGTGTAACAAAAAAATTGCTTCACTCCTGTTCATATGGCTAAAAAATACAAGATTGTGTGTGTAAGTGTGTGTTTGCGTGTGTGTGCGTGTGTGTGTGTGTGTGTGTGTGAACGTGTGTGTGTGTGTGTGAACGTGTGTGTGTGCAGGTGTTTAATGTTACCAGTCAGAGCTTGAGTAGTCAGGACTTTATAACAAAATCAGTCAGGAGGAGGATTATATTGAAGTTGATTAAATGTTAACACACAGCCAGCCTTATGATTAAGAAAAAATGATTTGGTATCTGCATACATAAAATTCCAGCATTCCATTTTGTCAGCAGAAATCATGACAATGAATTATCTTTGACTAAAATATATTAGCGAAACTTAGTGATCACTGAGGTGAAAAATGATGACAGAATCTATTTGTCAATCAAACCAAACAGCTAAGGAAAGCAAAAAACTCAATGGAACAAGAGTCAAGCTAGAGACACTTGCCTGATACAGTAGTACATAACAGTGAGCAGAGTCAGCTGAATTTCAATCATTGCATTGAAGCAATGTATATTGATGATTAACTGCATGGTGGGAACTGAAGCACATGTATTAAGTTAAACATTAAGCAAGTTCATTTCTTCAGCTTAGAAATAGTATTTTGAAAAAAACCTATTTTATTAATTTATCCAAGCTCTGACTGTGTATGAACACCATGGAATCAAACCAAGGTGTGTATGCAGGCAGTAATGCAGTACAAGTAGTTTCTCTATAGAACCTGAACCGCAACAATTCATAACTTTAGTAGCAGTTTCAAAATTGTCAGTTGGATATGTCAACTTATCCCGCCTTAACTCAATTCATGTGTCACATCTTGCTGCCGCATCGACCCATTTTGTCCCCATTTCCCCAATTGTGGATCATTAAACTTTCATCTTATCTCACGCGGTGACTATTAGCTTTAATAGAAAATGAGGTTCTGTCTTGCCAGTGTTATGTAGACTGTAAGAGGAGAAGAACAAAGTTGCCTCGAATGTGATTTGCATACAGTGATTCATCCCTAGCAGGGTGTTAAACTATTACAAATCTAATGGAGCATTCAGATTTGGGGTGATTATCTGGGGTTGTTAGGGGTTGTTAGAGGATGGGAAAGAGAGCGAGTGAGTAAGAGAAAGAGAGAGAGAGAGAGAGAAAGGAAGGAAGAGAGAAAGGAAGGGGGCTGAGGGTTAAGGGAGAAGGGATATCATTTTGATAAAATATAGTAGAAAAAGGGCATTTTTGTAAAAGCGCCAATGTGTATGTTTTGTAGTTGAAAAAGAGGAGAAGTGGTTGTGCGTTTATAGGTATACATTTCTACAGTCAAAGCCAATTTGATTTAGTGTCCAAACCACTAAATATGAAACTAAAGTCAGCGCAGGTTAGCTTATCTTAGCATAAAGACTGAAACAGAGTGAAACAGCTAGCTAGCATATCAATACCACAAACGCTACATTTACTCCATATGGGATGGTAGAGAGATTCCCTAGATATTGAATTTGTTGTGTTCAAAGTCATCAAGACGGTTGTATCAATACCAAGTTTTTTTGATTGGGGATTCAAAGAACTTTGCATTTTATTACACTTTATTTGATGATTTTTCTAGGCTGTAAATTGAACAAGTAGTTGGCTGATATGAGGCATCTTCTGTCACTTCTGTAGTGTCGTTTTAATCATTCAGTTTTTGTAGGTGCAACAACCAAGATGTAAAATGTTGAGAGAGCAATAGAGGGGACTGGTAAGCAAATGTTGTTGAACAGAGCCGGGCTATATCCTATAACTCCAGGCAAGATAGCGACTGAGTGTGTTTCCAAGAATGTCAAACTATTGCTTTAAGTAACACATATTTTAAATCTGACACCGACAGCAACTTTTTATATATTTAAAGTGTTCCGTCCCCTCCATTGTTTTTGTAGCCTTGTCATGTCATAAAATTGAACACGAAAATAAAGAGATAAAATAGACAGTATTTTTTATTACGGCGATATATGACTGAGAGACTTGTCCACAAACTTTTGTTCAAGCTGACTACAGTAAAGTTGTCATAGAATTACATTTTCCATGACACTGGAGGAATGACTTTAGATAGTATACGCTGGATTAATCGACCCGGTGTCAAACATATTGATACAGATGCCTGCTGCTGCTTCATGGAGTTAGGTTCTGTGGAAAGAAAGTGATTGTGACTTTCCCTCTGCCTCCATCCTTCTTCTCTTCTCTTTTTTCTCTTTTTTGCTATCCCTCCCTCACTGTCTTTTCTCACAGTTTCTCTCAGCATAATTATATTGCCAGACAGTTAAGATCCAGAAACACAATAGGATTAATGTCTCAGCTGTGTTACGTCTGCTGCTTTTCCAACACACGCTGACAAAAAAAAAGAAGAAGCTTTAGGCGTGAAATATAAATCTCTAAAATCGCTAGCTCTGCCTATCTTGTTTGGGTGCTCATACCTCTACCAACTTACCCCTTAGGTATTTTCATCAATTTCTGACCTCAAACTCTAATTTAATTCTTAGATACAACTAGCTACTAGTAATGCGTTTTTTGTAATGATATACATTTTTCCATTGAGAAGTAGTGTAACTAAGTGCTAACAAAATTCACTACAGCGTTACTTTTATTAAATCTAACAAGCATCATTTTTAAAGGGTTAAAAATAAATCACTGTACTTCACTGTACTGCAACTCTCTATGTAACATTGGTCCAGCTGGAATTCATGATCTTTAGGTATGACTTGTTGCAGAATGATGTGCGGTTTGACCTGATGTATATTTCTGTTACTATTGGTTAATGTTGAATGGCTATTCTGATAAGCTTGTTTTAATGCGGTACATACTATGTATTGTTGCGTTGGCTGGTGTCTTTTTTTGTCTTGCCAATATTGGGTATATTTGTTTGAGCCCTGCTACAGTTTTGCTTTATTAAACAATTCACTGTGAATGTATCCCTCCCTATGCACATTAAGAATTGTAGATACTTGCTCTCCTATGTTGTATTGATATTGTTAGGAGCAGTTGGTCCCCAGCGCGCAGGTTGGGACCCGATAAATCTGATAGGTCACATGGTAATAGGTTGGTTATAAAGAAAAAACATTTCTGCTACACAAAAGTTAATTGTTTTGTTTTTGTTTTTTTCCCTCATAAATGAATGGATAAGTGCAGCTCCACATGTCCCTTACAGGGAACCCTCTAATGAAACAAGGCAGAGCCTTTCCAGATAGCTATTTTTCCTCTTCAATGATCAGCTTGTGAATCAATTATTTCCCGAAAAGAACACAGTTAGTCTCAACCTTCAGAGAGTAAACAACCACTCTTTAGGGACAGGCACTCATGCCACGGCAGTCCAACAGCCTGCAATTTTTTATCCCAGCTTACAACTGCAGCGGGTGATTTCACTGATTCATTCCCCCGTTGGGTGGTTGAAGGTGTGCAAATCAGCAAAAATCATCTGGTGTTGTGTTGGAGTTGGAGGTATAAACCAAACTGTAAACTGATGAAGAGGTGCTTTAGGAGGCAGCTAGCCTGACGTCAAATGGCTGATTTTGAAGCCAAACAAAATGTATTGCCCTGTTGATTCAGCAAGAGATAGAAACGACTGAAAGTCATCAAGGGGCAAGTAGTACTCCATGCAGCTCATGTCGAGAGCAGCCTCAGCAACATGTTTCTCCAGGTTGGACAATGTCAATATCTCTGGAAAAATTACAATCAAATCACTTTTTTGGGCGTTTAATGAGGCATTCACCCCGGGTTTTGCATCATCATAATGTTCGAATGCAACCATCGATACATTTGAAGTCAGGACCAATAAGAATTGGCATCACATACAGTAGGTGTCAACACATCTTTGAGCAACTCCTTATCTGCAAATTAGAATACAGTATATAAGTTTTAAGTTGTTTAACAGATTATGAATTTGTTTATTATTTTTTGACCTACTATGAATCGATCTTTAATGGTCTTGTGAACTCTCTCTTTTTCTCTTTTTTCAAATAGAAGACCTTTATTTGTTTAATGGAAGTCAGTTTAAGATTGCAAACCACCATACTCCGTCTTACCTCTCCCAAGGGTTGTTCTCCGATAGCACACATGCATGTCCCTTCTACCCAGCTGTCTGTAAATTAGCAGCATAAGCAACCCAAGGTCAGTTAAATTTTTTCTTTGGGAGATCTATTTAATGCCTACAGGTATGGGACCCTAGTCTGGAATGAGGCCCAAAGTCGTGCCTTGCTCAGCCCCTCTGAGGGATCACACCGTCTGTTTTAGTTTGGAAACCATCCAGGGGTCTTGCAAAGGGAAGAAGTTCAGGATTGGAACACTTTCAAGTGCCCTCTTTAAAGATTAGGGGAGGGTTTTTTCCGATGTTGGATTTGGAACACGGCCAAAGGTCTGAGCGAGAGTTAAGATTTAGAACGCTTGGAATAAAAATGTCGTCTTTCAGGATAAGTTTGGGTTTACGATATTGGAATGTCGCCCCATTGTCCAAATAAGGAAAGGTATTGAACTTTTTAAGTTTGGAACGTGATAAAAGTAAAACTTTCCTGGACATGCTTGTACAAAGGCCATATACTGTATCTATATCAGGTGTCGTCCTATAGGGTTCAAACAAAGAAGCACAATTAAGATTTGACACTGGTGTAGAATTGGCTATATAATAGGCTATGAATTAAGCTTGGAACAAATCCAATCAACCATGAAAGCATCTTTAAAGATCCGAGCCTATCAAAGTGTTAGATTTACCCCTGACCCCTGTCTGGGGAATACATGAGTCAGTTATTGGCTCTGGAACAAGTCCAGGATCCTGGTTTATGGAGATGAGGATGCTGATGTAGCTAAAATGCATGTAACACAGTGCAAAGAGAGATCAATTTATCTTAACACGTACAATATGTTTACAAGACATTGTTTAAAAAACAACGTCTTGTTTTTTTAAACTTGAGAATAGATCAAGTTCAGATGTATTTATAATTGCAAGTTTCATTCATGTTTCTCCTCTCATGTGTGAAGTGAGACTATAGAACCAGAGTCTTTTCAAAACCTGAAAATATTCACCAAACCCCTGAAAAACTCCATTATGCAATTAGCAAAAAATAAATAAGTCCAACCTTGAATTGTCATATTCATATTCAACGTTTTAGCTGAAGCAGTATCTTTCACTCAGTGTAAATGTTAAAATGGCTGCATACCGTTCAGCAAATGAAGATTATTATTTTTTTTAAAAAGGAAGACAAGGAGGGGGATCTGATCATTTGTTCATTGTTGACATTTTGTTTTAAAACCCCATAATATTCTTTGTGGAAGAAACCCTGCCAAGAAACCCATACTAAAAAACTAAAACAACTACATTTTTTTTTAGCAAACCCCATTTTTTGATTCAAAATCTGTGACAAACATCCTTGTATCCTGTCTACCTAAAAATATGCACTACACGACTACACAGTCTTCTGAGTATAATAACACATTTACGTTTACAGAGGGACGTTAGTGATCTCCCGTACCCATTGTAGATATTATAAGAACAGAATTTAAATAAACCCTCAGTGAATCTTTGTGTGATGCGTGTTTGTGTTTGTGTGTGGTAAGGGCTGCAAAGAGGAATACATACTAATGAAGCTTAGCGAAAGTTCTAAAGGAAGACGGAATAACTGCACTGCTCTTTATTTGCAGATCATCCCCCAGTTCATTCATGGTCTTGCCTAGTTGCTGCTTCAACTAATTCAGCTCATCATGGGAGGTTCCCTCTATTAGCTCAAACCTATCATATTCACCCTAACATCTGTGAGCAAATCACCTTGTTCCCGGCAACGTTTAAAAACCGTCATCAACTTGCTGTCAGTTGTCATTTCAGCGACCGATGCAATTTCAATGATGGATGCAACCCTCCTCCACCCCATTAACCTCCAGTCCTCATCACATCATCATCAGCATCATCCAGACCTTCAGCTCTTCACCGCCACCAGTGTCTAGGCTCCATTGGGGGGGTATTCTGCTCAGCCCAGGATTTCGCTGCCCCCTTCAGATGATTTTTGAGATGTGGTCTAATTGCCAAAGTCTCTTTAAATATCTCCAGCACATTTCAATAAAGTAATTGTTCATTCTTAACCTTTTCGTTTATGAAGTCTTTCATGATTGAAATGTAGTTGAGGCTCCTTTCTAGGTATCACAATGTGTCTTTCTTTCAAAGGCGTTATGTCAGGACTTACTGAAAGATGGTAGAAAGTAAAGTTGGTCTTTTTATTTTTTCTATGTCTGAGACATGCTGAGCGGTGACACAATCACAAAAAAACAGATGTCTAACTAGTTTAAAAAATATGCCGATGCACACCGCTAGCAGAGTCAAGTGTAATCAGCAATTAAAAAAAGGCCCCGGCCCGCACAGTGGGAGAGCACGTGAAATGACAGATGTGCAGTCGGGAATTATTGATAAAGTGAGATACATTGCAGTCTAAATTGGATTTAGGGTCGATGAGACATCATTCAAATAAGGGGAACATAAACACATACACAGTCATAAAAGTCTTCATCAGTCTTCACACACACACACACACATAATCCATAGAGCTGGTCGGATCCCACAATGTAAATCAAAATGACACACACAAATACACGCAATCACGCACACACACACACACACACATACACAAATCTCTTATTCAGATTTGCTGCTTTTTTGTGATTGAGTGTGTGATTGAGTGTGTGCACGTATTCCTACCTTGACTTGTCCGACATAGGCTTGATCTTGCTCCTCGACCACAGTGAGGTTGACCGGCAGGGAAGGGTCGAACAGCGGGTCATTGTCGTTAACATCTGTCACCACAATCCTCACCGTCGTGGTGGAGGTCTGCGAACACACACACACGCACACACACACACACAAATATAAGTGTACACAGGATGAATTAATCTTCAAATTTCACATTTCACATACAAAACAGTCCGTCAGAGTGTATTGTCCTTTGGCTTAGTTTGTGTATTTGGCAACATGCGCAAAAAAGACCAAGATAAATTACAGCGTTTGGTAAAGACAGCAAGCAAAATTGTTGGATGCAGTCAGACGTCAGTCACTCAGCTATGGTCAGATCTTGTTGTGAATAAAGCTGAGCAGATACTCAGTGATCCTACCCACCCCTTATATAGGAGGTTCCAACGCAGCAACCATGGCAGTAGCAGGCTGCTGCAAAGGTCAATCAGAGCCAAAAGGTTTAGCTTGTCATTTGTCCCCTCTGCTATTAGACTTTTTAATGAAAGACTCTTTTACTGTTTTTAACTTAATCTTTGTGAATGTTGTTTTTAGGCCTGCTACTGACTCACTGATTAACTGAACTATTTATTCTTAAATGTTGTTGTTGTTGTTGTTGTTGTTGTTGTTGTTGTGTGTGTGGCGTGCCCACTTGTATGCCTATATGTCCTAAATGTACTGCACTTTTGACCACACAAATTTCCCAACTCTGGGATACTAAAGTATACTTTGACTTTGTCTTATGCTGCTTTTTTGTGTAACCCTTATTAAGACCTCTTTTATGTAACAAACTAGAGCCCACTCTGCTTGCTAATCAGCTGCACTCTGGTCTAGCTGTCCCATCTCTTTGTGCTGTAGATTTAATAACAGTTCACAGACGTTCCCATTTGCACCTTCTCTTGCCGTGGTCAAGAGGGATGTTTGTGTTAAGATATGCTCAATTATAAAATATGTGAATACTGTTGATGGTGAATTGATCATTTAGCCATTCAAAGTCCAATTTTGGAACGTATGCTGTAAACCCGAAAATAGAGAGGCTCAAATATTTGAGTTTTTAAAGAAGGGAATCTGGTAGGAAAAAAGGTGGAAAATTAGGGAAAGCTAACGGTGTGTGTGTGTGTGTGTGTGTGTTTATGTGTGCGTGCGCGTCTGTGTGTGGGAGTGTGACAATTCCAGAGGTGACAACGGGCTAGTGGGGTTGGCAGGGCACACAGTGATGCAAGTAATTTGAGGTTAACAGCCCAGCAGTTGACAAAACAGTTTATCTAAATGCCAATATATGTAAAGCAGATTGAGGTCCTGTGATATAATGAAAAGGCAGGCTGTGAACGACGCTGGCCAACACACGCTCTCAGACGGGAACAAATAGAGAGACAGGGGGGCAATAAGCTATTTTTTTTTTGCATCAGGCGGGTGTAAGCACATCATTTTTCAATAACGGTACACCTCCAGAGTTTATTATCTTGCTGATAGCCGGGGCCACCTGCCAAAGTATAACCCATCAGAGGCAGCATATTTTTAAGCTTCCAGCTGTATACTCTGCCCTGCATCTCACCTGGGTTATTTTCACAACAGTGTGTATTCTTTTTGAAAATGGCCGAAATTATTTAAAAAAATGAGGATCTAATAAATCAATACATGTTCATATTCCGAACTTTTCATAATACTATCAGTTTGGGAAAGTGTTTATGTGTCGTGCGTATTATAGACACTTGAATCCTGTGCTGAAATTTTTTTTTGAGTTTTGCTTTCAGTTGCTCCCGTGATAGATGGGAATCCACTGTTGTCTGTCGGCTTAAACACTCAAAAATTGCATTGCTTGCTCAGTGTTGTTACAACTGTGTGACTACAAATCCCGTGGAAAGACACAATCCACAATGAACAAAAAAAAAAGTATTAACTGTGCAGAAGTAGCCTGATATAACTTGTGTGCCATTGTGGTCCAGGTAATTACAACGAGTCAGTGAGCCACATATTTGCACTGGGTGACATGCTCCTTCATTACACTGGACACAGGCCCTGTAGACACAGACAATCTCTTGCTAGATGAATGCTCACTAGTTCAACACATATGGAGTATAGCATTAGTTTAGGGAAACCACAATCACTATGACAATCACTGGTTCCTTCACTGTCTGTTTGACAGCTAGCTGATCACATTCATCATATTCTAGATTAAGGTGTAAAGGGAGAGCCATTTCCAACTGACACATTCCACTATTACTCTGTAGATACGCTCCTGACAATGCTGTTTCTGGCTGCAGCTACTTCTACCACCCACACCTCCAAAGATGTTAAATGACCAGACCTAAGTGCCCCTGACTGAAATGTATTGAACCAAAGCTGATAATAGACCCACCCACTGCATAGATCACTGCCACATAGGGTAATGTTTACTAAAAACGTAGGAAATTAGAAATGTTGAGAAAATGGTCGTTAATAAGGATGGTTGTATTGGAAACATATATACTTACGCAAACAGTTAAGTTTTTAGTAAAACAAACACCTTCCACCCGTAACCACCCTATTCTTGACGAATGAATGGGATGATCATGAGCTGATATACAAACTCATTGCATTGGACAGTCTAACAATAGCAAACTGTTGTGTACCAAAGTTGAAGTTGCATCCTATGATGGCCCTTACAGTGGAGCTGGTTTACTGCAGCAGCTTGGAGGGCCCTCAATCTGTTGCAGTATGATGGATTCACTGGCCAAATAGCCAATTAGCCACTTTGTAGTCTGACACTCTCACAACGGGACATTTAATAATAGGGGACACAGACGGTGTGTGTGTGTGTGTGTCTGTGTGCAAGCATATGAGGACAACCCAAGGCCTTTAGAGTGATGCTGATTAATGGGCCCGTATGAGGCAAGTGCACCCCTATTTCTTTCTTTACTTGTCTTGTCTCACACACTTCTCTCCCTCTCTGTCTCTGTCTCTGTCTCTGTCTCTCTCTCTCTCTCTCTCTCTCTCTCTCTTCACAATACTCCATTCCCTTTTCCCCTTGTTTAAAATATAATGAAGTGTCATGCAGAAAAATGTCTGGACTACTTTTAGCCGTTTTCTGACTTGAAGACCTTTAGGTCACAACGATAATACACTAATTGTCAAGGTCCAGAAAGGACTCGACTACGTGCATGCGTGTGTGTGTGTGTGTGTGTATATGTGTGTGTGTGTCAGGCTCCTCTATAGTAATGTGTATGAGAACATGGGGGACAATTGCTAAGGTAATAAAAGGGCCCCTGAAGACCACTCACATCTTCACTACCTTCCCTGCTCTCGTTGTAACTTCCACCCACTTGTTTTTGTTCTCGTCACATTTTGCGCAAGGGTGTGTGTGTGTGTGTGTGTGTGTGTGTGTGTGAGAGAGAGAAGGTCAGAGTATTCAAATCAGTATATCCTCTCCTCAGAGGAGACCTAAACTTTACATTTTGTTTTAATTGACATGTGAGGGAGTGGGGGTCAGCAAAGTGGAGGAGGGGACACAAACCTTCTCTTAATGCTAGAATAATAGATGGATGAGAAGAGAAGGTGCAGAAAAGGGAAACTTATGAGTAGAGAGGGAGGGAAGAGGTGAACTAAGAACCCTTTTAGCCATTTTGTGTTTTTACATATTTGTTCAGACCACATCTACACTTAGCACTATTTTAAAACTGTTGAAACAGTGAGGGTGAAAACCACATTTGGCAGTGGCGTTTTTAGGTCCGCATTTGTGTCCGAAATTGCCCCCAAAAATTAGAAAAACTTTGAAATCTCTTCTTCTTGTTTCTTGTATTGTGTTTTTCTTAATGTTTTACTCCAAAGAGACCTATCATAAACTCTGACAGTGAAAGAGGATGTTTACCTGCTTAAGGTGTGAGGCATGAGCAGTCAGTAATAAAGTCTAATATTGCACCTGAAATCAACCTGTTCAATTAAAACAGTGATGTCTCAAGGTCTTAAGCTATTATATATATTTTTTTTACATTACATTACATATCATTTAGCTGAGGCTTTTATCCAAAGTGACTTCCAATAAGTGCATTCAACCACGAGGGTACAAACAACAGAACAACAAGAATCATGTATGAACATGAGCTTCAAATAAGCGAAACTGCAAAGTGCTACATATACAGCTACAGAAAAACATTAAAAGACCTCTCCAAATGTTCATGGTCATTTACTGTTTAGAGGCATATGTTTGAGTAGAATTAACATTTTAATTTTATAATATAAACAACTGACAACATTTCTACCAAATTCACAATAAGAATATTGTCATTTAGAGCATTTTCAATAGGTAATGTAGAGATAAAGATTTAAGAAATATCCAGACTGGTCTCTTAAATTTTTTCCAGGGCTGTAAGTACAAACTGTAACTGCACTTTTCTTCTATCTACCAATGTCAGTACATCTCACATCATACAACGTGCAATGTGACCAATGTTTGTTTAAACTGCTTTGTTACAAATAGATTTTTTTTTACTTGATGATTATGGTTTAATTATGAGGATTAACATTAGTGAACAAGGGGCATTTTCCCAATAAATGGCCTCTAATATTCTTCTTTTGTCTGTGGCATTTTCAGTGTGGAAGGAGTTAGGTCCCCCTCAAGACAACCAGTGGATATCTGTTTGTTACAGCTCAGCGTCTTACCCCGACTGGATGCCCATCAGAAGCCGTCACCACCAGGGTAAAATAATCCAGAGTCTCCCGGTCCAGAGGCTTGTCCAGAACCAAATACCCTGAACTGGAAGAAGAACACACACAGAGTCCTGTCAATCACACGTCAATAGAAACATAAATAGAGAATTGAAACACAAGGGGAACAAACACTATAGAACTGTAGAATACTCTTGTGTATATGTATATTTTTACTTCACTTATGGCTTACACAGCTTATATTTTGAAATCCTGACCCATTTTCTCCCACAGTAGTGATTCTATTAAAATTATCTGGAGCCAATCATCGTCTTCACTCTGTGTATGTGTGTGTGCGTGTGTGTGCGTGTGTGTGTGAGTGAGCCGACCTATCCAACAGGGAACCTGAGATCGTAACACTTCCACTAACAGTGGACTCCAAAACTAACAGGGGACATTTTTCAAGTCCCCTCTTGGACATGCTTTAAATCATCTTAAAAACACGTATAATACCTTCTGGTAAATTTTCATAAATTTTGCCAACAGTGGACTTGGAAGTGTGTGAGTGTTAATTTCATATCTGGGACAGCCTCTGCCTGCCCTGGCCTGGCCCATTCACACACGTCGTTTAAACACTCCTCTATTGTCTGAATGGTCTCAGCCCTAGGGAGTCTTTCAGGCTGTGACGAGCTGTTGACAGGCTTACTGAAGACACCAGTCTCTTGAACATAGATTTGTATTTTGCTTTTGAAACTAAATATATATGTTGAGTGTGTTAATAAAAGTTTTAAAAAGGACCAAAGATAGATATAAACAAACATGGGAAAAAAGATCAGCAGTAAGATCCTTTATTTTCTTGCCAATGTGATTCTCTGTCTACTCTCCACTGTCAGACTACTCATGTGTGGCAGATTAAAAGAGAAAGGTATGTTCTTTGTATTTTAATTCATTGCAAAAAACAAATTGATCATCAGACTATTATTTATTATCAGAACATTTTATAGGTCAAGACCTTTAGAATAGTCCAGTCCCTCAAAATTCCCTTTACTACTAATCTTTATAAGAAGAGGTTTTTAATCAATTTGACAGTGTTCTTGTGTCTTCAATATACATTTATTTTGTTTATTCCACAATCACAGAGAAAGGTCCACACTTCCACTGTATCTAATGACTGGAGTCCACGGTTGGTTGGGATGGGACGACTTTCACACTCCACCGTGGATGAATTTAAAAGGAATAACCCAAACTGGATAATTCTTAAGGGGAAATAATAATGTCAATGTGGTCTAAAATATCTTATGTGTGTCATACTAATTGACCCTACCTGCAGTACTACATTCTCCAAATGTAACGGAGAGTTAAGGAGATTGTCTCTGGACCATCTCAGACCTGGCTGAACAGGTACCCAAAGCCTGCAGTATGTGAAGACAGTTCAGCTGCCAATTTGGTTATCTGTCTACTCTCTCCTGTCAGACTATGTGTGACCAGTTAAAAGAGAAAGATACGTTATTTGTATTCTAATTAATTGCAAAAACAGATTGATCATCAGACTATCATTTTACAATCAGAACATTTTAGAGGCCTAGACCTTTAGAGTAATTCAGTCCCTCAAGATTCCCTTTAATAATCTTTATAAGAAGAGGTTTTCAATCAATTTGACAGTGTACTCGTGTCTTCAATCTATATTTATTTTGTTTATTTCACAATCACAGAGAAAGGTCCACACTTCCACTGTATCTAATGACTGGAGTCCACTGTTGGTAGGGATGGTGCGACTTTCACACTCCATCGTGGATGAATTTAAAAGGAATAACCCAAACTGGATAATTCTTAAGGGAAAATAATAATGTCAATGTGGTCTAACATGTCTTATGTGTGTCATACTAATTGACCCTACCTGCAGTACTACATTCTCCAAATGTAATGGAGAGTTAAGGAGATTGTCTCTGGACCATCTCAGACCTGGCTGAACAGGTACCCAAAGCCTGCAGTATGTGAAGACAGTTCAGCTGCCAATTTGGTTATCTGTCTACTCTCTCCTGTCAGACTATGTGTGACAAGTTAAAAGAGAAAGATATGTTCTTTGTATTCTAATTAATTGCAAAAACAGATTGATCATCAGACTATCATTTTACAATCAGAACATTTTAGAGGCCTAGACCTTTAGAGTAATTCAGTCCCTCAAGATTCCCTTTAATAATCTTTATAAGAAGAGGTTTTCAATCAATTTGACAGTGTACTTGTGTCTTCAATCTATATTTATTTTGTTTATTTCACAATCACAGAGAAAGGTCCACACTTCCACTGTATCTAATGACTGAAGTCCACTGTTGGTTGGGATGGTGCGACTTTCACACTCCATCGTGGATGCCTGCAGTATGTGAAGACAGTTCAGCTGCCAATTTGGTTCTCTGTCTACTTAGTCCAGGCAAAATAGCGTTTTTTCGACAGACAAATTGTAAAATAATTTTTTTCAGCTCAGATAATTTCTATGAGGTGTCCAGAACAACATACTAAAAGTCCTAAGAAATCCTAGTTGAGGAAATATGTTTAATTCTCATCAATCCGAGATGTGTGCCAATAAGGCGAGACACCAATAAATCCCAATAGGGCTAATTTTTTCCTTTAGTCCTATCAAAATGAAACTTTACACAATGAAAGTATTCATGATAATTAATTTTTTTGTATTACAAGTTTATTTGAAAATTAATTGTAATATGCAAATGAGCTATACACTAATCTTACACGCCCAAAATAAACCCAAATTGGCTTAATTTTTTCTTTTACTCCTACCACAATAAAACTTTACATAGTAAATGTATACTAGAAAAGTCACTTTTTTTGTATTACAAGTTGCTTTTTAAATGCATTTTGCTTTTTAAATGCACATGAGCTCCACACTTATTGAATATCCAATCATCCTACTGCCAATGGGTGATGGCGATGCTGCTTTTAGACTGGCCTCTAACCTGAAAAACAGCCTGGCTTACCTGCCAGGGGTATAACAGGTGCCTCTCATGAATTAGATCTCCCCTAGCTAGTGTAATTTTTTACTTTTTTCAGTGCCATTCCCTTTCCTATGCCAAATAGACGAGACTGAAATGGCATGGATAGAGGAGATTGTCACACACCTTGGGACCAAGTAACTCCTTTGTCTACTTTATGCACCATACAGTGCTGCTTGAAAGTATGTGAACCCCTTGAGCCTTTATGAATTTTATTTATTTGGTATATGAAATAACAGATTTTTGTTTATCAATTAAACATTTTTCTTTTCCAGAAATCAATTGTTAAAACAGATTTAAAAAAATGATTTGCCAATTTGTATGTGAAAAAGTTTGTGAACCCTGAGCTGCATTGCTTAACAATTTAACCAATGCAGCTCAGGGTTATGTTTACCTGCTCAATACCAGGTAAACATAATCAGGTGGGCCAAATTGAGTGATGAAATGGACCAATGTAATAAAGAAATTGGGTGGCACTAGATAAAACAGAGATCAAACCAGGTCAGTGTAGGCCCACCAAAGTGAACCCATACAGATCAGACTTGCCAAAAGGGAAAGACAATCTCAGAGGATCTCAGGAAGAGAGATGTGATGTTGCACATTTGTCTGGGGACAGCTATCAATTAATTTATTTGGTTCTTGTGCAATAAACAGCTTGTGTGCATTAAGATCAGCATGATGCAACAAGAGTACTAGCTAGTCTGTGTCATCACCAGGGATGTAAAGTAGCGAATTACATTTACTCGCGTTCCTGTAATTGAGTAGTTTTTTCGTGTACTTGTAATTTTTTAAGTGATTTTTAAAACCTATACTTTTACTTTTACTTTGAGTATGTTTATTTTGAAGTATTGTACTTCGCTACATTTTATATCACCTGCGTTACTGAGTAAAAAATAGATAGGGAAAGGAGAGAAAATAAAAGAAATATCGCGGGGGGCTTTTATTTTTACGGCACAATACCGGAAACTAAGACAGAGAATGATCGACAGGATCATTGCGACTAAATGATAACAAACATTGCTTCCCTCTATCATTAAAACAAAATAATCCTAGTTAAACTGTCATTGTACCGCACGTGAAGACGTGAAGGCTTTTAAATGCAGCAAACCTTTCATCCAGCCGTACGATCGGCCCCTCCCTCACCTAGCTTTCAGTTTAACAGTGCAGAGTAGGATGGAGACGGTGCGTGTTGCCGGGAGCTTTGAAAAACTTCCAGAAGACGGCAGAAAGTCAGCCTTTGCTCGAGAAGAAAGGTAAAAGTAATAGACTAAAACAATGTGCAAGATATGTTATGCGCGGACACGCGCGTCAGATGACATGCGCGACCGTGAGAGAGAGAGAAAAAAAGTCATATGCGACCCAGCTGCACCTCAAAACATCACGACCAATTAGTTTACTCACTTTAAGTTGAATCCAAGTGGTCTATGACCAAGCAATAAAGAAATAAAAAACACTGGAAGTTTAAAGCTCCTTGACTCTTGCCACCACAATCATCAATTAAGAACACTGTAGCCTACAATGCAACTTGCTTATCCAGCCAGCTCCATGAGATATAAATTAAATATGCCCTCACATTCCTGCTAGCAAAAGAAGTGCCCTATCAACAACATTTGCAACGGTTTATTTTGATTTTGACACTTATTTTATTTAATTATAAAAAATATGTTTTACTTATTATATTATTACCTATTTGCATTTTCCTTGTTTTCAGTTCAATTAGGATATGTTTAAAGTCAAAAGTCATGGTTTCAAATGTTAAATAAGTGCATGTTGCAGTTCTTAAATCAATGAATAATTGTCTAATAATTGTGATTACACAATGTCAATCAAAATAATCATGATTATGATTTTTGTCAAAATCGAGCAGCCTAACCTTGCAATTTCCATGGTTTAGATCAAATAATTACATTATTAGAACTGCAGCTGCAGTCTGTTTAGGTTTGTAGACCGGTTACTTTCCCATTCCCCCATTAACAGACTATTTGCTCCATATTTGCTTATCTAAAGTATAATGACACAGTATACATCCATACATGTGTGGTGACATGATTTGTTTAATTTGTGCACTTTAATTTGTAAAAGTGTTGCATTGATTAAACAAAACTAGTTTGAGATTTATATCCCCTTGTATATAGAATGCCCTACACAGAAGAGACCCCTGCCCCCTCCCGCTGTTAAAAAGTAACTAGTAACTTGTACTTTAAGTACATTTTAAATCAGCTACTTTTTCACTTTTACTTAAGTAGATTTTTAGACTAGTACTTTTACTTTTACTTAAGTAAAATTTCATCCAAGTAATCATACTTTTACTTGAGTAGAATATTTTTGTACTCTTTCCACCTCTGGTCATCACCTACTGAGACTGTGTTTTTTGTTCTGGCAGAGGCAATGGCAGTTTGGACAATGAGCACATCTGCATCATGCCTTGCGTAGTTTGTGATACACCATTTTTTGTTTTACAAGTTTCTTTGAAAATGAATTTTAATATGCAAATGAGCTATACACTTATCAAATATAGGCTACCCAAAATATATCCGCATAGGCTTAATTTGAACCCTTACTCCTACCACATTAAAACTTTACACAATGAAAGTCTACATGAAAAGTAAAACATTTGTATTAGAAGTTAAAATATAATGGTCAAGGCTTTCCAGAAGGGGTTGGTCGAACGTCAGAACAGGGGTCACATCACACTGCAGAGCTTGAGTTGCCAAACACCTCAATGTTGAGTATATGCAGGATTCATCACTGGGATCAAGATCAATCATTGGAAGAAATGTTACTGAAGCTCTCCCAGGGTGTTCATCTAGAAGATGCAGGATCTGCATCATACCAGACCATGATGGCCTTTGAGAGTGAAGGAGTAGGGATGTCTTCCACAAAACATCCAGCTGTGATGTTTTGTTATCTGCTGGCAACAGAGCCAGTGGCTGATACACAACAGGTTCACGTATAGGAGGAATCATAAAGTACTGAATGTGTATGCGACCAACCGCAGCAATATCTGCAGCAGTCACTTGGATCTTTAAAGGAAAAAATTAAGCCTATGCGGATATATTTTGGGTAGCCTATATTTGATTAGTGTATAGCTAATTTGCATATTAAAATATATTTTCAAAGATAAAAATGGAATATCACAAACCATGTAAAGCACAATGCAGATGTGCTCATTGTCCAAATTGCCATTACCTCTGCCAGAACAAAAGACACAGTCTCAGTAGGTGATGACACAGACTTGTTAGAACTCTTGTTGCATCATGCTGATCTGAATGCACACGAGCTGTTTATGGCACAAGAACCAAAGAAAGCAACAAAAACAAGACGGATATGGTGCATAAAATAGACAAAGGAGTTACTTGGTCCCTAGGTGTGTGACATGAAAGTTTAACTTTTTTAGTGGATTTTCATTGCTTACAAAAAGCTTTCAAATGGAAAGCATGTTTTTAATTTGGTCACAAACTCTGCTTTCCAATACAATTTTAATTAAATGTAGTTAAGCCAACATTTACGTTTGGATTGGATGCAACCTATTATTTTAGATTTCTTAAAGTTTAATACGTTGTTAAGTGACTTTTTCTGAGTCAATTGTATTAAAGGATTTGATTTCCAACTAAAGTGAAATGTTGATTGTACTCAACCTATTTTAAATTTAATTTGTATTTAAGTATCTTCTCCAACACAGCAGAAGGAGAATAACATATCACAGTCACTGTGAATCTTGGCTATTGAAGTTAGCTGTTGTTGTTGACTGCCTAACGACCGTCGTTAGACACAGGTACCCATCCCCCACGCTGCATATGATCAGAGAGTGACACAGACAGAAACTCCCCTTGCCTGCTCTGAGTCACTCAGGCCAAATCCCTTGAGCCTCAAGCCCCACATGTTAAAATGGCACTTCGCCTTTACCTTTGCGATGCAATTTCTATTACATATAAAGGGGCTTGTTTGGCATGGAAAACAAGTGTTAACTTTACCAAAGCAAATACGATAAAAAAAGCCTAAATGAATTCTAGTTTAAAAAAAATAAAATAAATACAAGTACTTACCGGAGAATATATACAAAAAAATGCACAATCTTTATTGTTGGCTTGTGAATTTATTTTTTTACATTAACTGCAGGCTATGCTTCCCTGCTTAGGCTCTTTAGAGATTGACTGCCTGATGAGAACGTGTTGCAGGATATTGCCTTAGCGAGTGGATTGCACTTAATCGTCAAGTAATCCATTCTAAATCTAAAGATACCTGTCACAAGTTTCTGATATTTTGGTCACAGACTAGACGTTTTTACAGAGACAGGGGATCTCATATTTGCAAGACCACAACTGGATTACTTTCATTCCTTTATTTCACATACTATTCCGGGCCTATAAAATTATTTCAGGTAAATGAAAAAGGTATTATGGAATTTATCGGGACAGGGCGGGCTATAATATGTACCACTTAAAAAAATAAATAAAAACAAGTATAGATGCCTTAACCACCTACGCCTACATGCCATGCCTGGTCACATTATAAACTGCAAACAGTATCTTAATTAAAGAGAAACCTTTTGAAGTCATACTGTAGAGCCGAGCGGGGGGTATTATGCCAGACTTGTGAGGAAATGCGTTGAAGAAGGAGTTTCCCTCCTTTTTAAGGTCACTGCGCTACTGCAGGTAATTTCCTTATCCAAAGTCTGCAAATATGGTGACTTGCAGAAAGTGTTAATGAAGGGTGCAAAAAGAGCCCTTAGTGGACTTTGATTTGACAGTGGGACAGCCCTCACTTCTCAGAGAAAGCGCTCACCACAATTAAACTGAAATGTTAGGATGTGTGGAGCACATTGATGCTAGTCATTAAAAACTCTTCCTAAAAAGCTATTTCTAAGCAATAAAGTTGCATTGCTTAAAACAATTTGCCCATGGTATTACACATACATTGTATGAAATGTGCATAGATCACAGATCCAACTGGCCACACTCAAAATCATGAAGTCGTCATTCTCACACACAAACAATATTTGGTCTGGTTTCTTGACACTACACTGTTCTATAGAACCTTACCTTCAATATAATCAACTAGAAATGAAAACAACAAATTACACATGCCACCCCCCCCCTCCTCACTATGCAGTTTCAGTGGAGAGGGATTTGTTTATATTCACAGAGTAAGTTTACTTAACACATTTTCTCTACATGCAATTCTTAGTTTTGAATGATTAGATCATCATAAATCAAAACTAAACTATATTTAGAGGAACGTGGAACCAAACATTGAGACTAGAGTATGTTTGTAAACCAAACTATGGGCCCTGCTGCTGTAAAAAACAAAATGAAACAGTAACTTTTCAGGAAGATTACTAACTTCAAACACTGTTCCAGGGATAACATTTTCCTGCGAAGAACATTTTTTATTCAGTTATGAGAATATACCTGAGAAAATGTTTCACTTCTCTGACACACACAAATTTATACACACTGCAGCTTTAATCTGACCACAGACATAATTTAAAGATGTATTGTATTAAAGATCATTTGGTGGAACAGCCTTTCACTGTTAGGTTTATGATTTCTAATTTAAGGATAAACATTACATCCTTAAGCCGGATAGAAATAGTTGGGGTTTTACTGTAGGAGATTTCTACATAAGTAAAATATGACGTCTTGCCAGAGGGGAAGTGAAAGTTAGTATTTCTGTTTGCAAAGAGTAAATGTGGTGTTGTTCTGATGGTGACAAAAATATATCAATGAAGGGCTCCATCTTCATTTAGTCTTCAAGAACCTTTGTCAAAATCATAAAAAGTCAGTCCAGAATTGATGTAGTCTGGGACAATAAAAAACCTCTCACCCTCCTGTCCCCACATTCCTGTACATACCTGCCAAACCATGCCCTTGGCAGCAGCCCTTCAACCTCCTCCCCTGCCCTGCATTGTCTCTATTCAAAGTAGGCACTTCACACCTTTTCACAGCAACACTGACTCCTGGCAGTGAGTTGAACTGTTATGAGACTGCATTGCTGTGTCTCTACCAGAGGCTGCATACATCTCCTTGCTAAAATAAATATAGTAGATTCCTTAAACATGGTATTGTAACAGCTGTATACACTAACATGTTTAAGCTAAACTTACTTGGATATCTGGTTCATTTAGTGACTTTATTTTAAGCCTACAGTAGCTCCCTAAAATATCCAGCCATTTAGGAAACAATGTATTTAACAACATAATGAATTAATGGATCCTAACAAGGAAAGCATGTACAAATATGGAATTGACCTTATTTGCACAGCCTTATCGCATCATTGATCTGTCAGATGTACCCCAAGTTCGCGCTCCCAAGCGTTTTTAGTTTTGACAGAAAACTGAGAACATTAACTGTAAATGGAGAACAAATATGTCACTGTCCATAATGATAGTATTGAAGGCAGGGAATTATATATTTATATCTTATGTACTAATGTCACAGGCTGTCACAGAATGACCAGCATATTGAAACACCCCTCACACATTGAGTAACTCACTTCTCAGAGGCAGCCCTCTCCACAATTTTACCCTCAACTTGGTCATTTCAATTATACAATGTAGAGGACATTTTTAAGTCTTGAACTGAAAACCCATTAAAAACGTGAAACTTGCACAGGAAAAAGTGATTGCGGATTGATAAAACAGTGATAAATTGTGGGGTTTTGAAACTCAGGCCATGCTATTTGGCGAGAAGAAAAATTCAGATCAACTGTTCCTAATAACTTTACATTCAAGGATCAGTGAATATATTGGAAAAAAAAACATTTACCAAATGTAAAATGTCTGATCAAACACAAAACAAATACTGAATATCAGACCAATTTAGACCCATGTTTAATGTTTTCACAGTATTGTCATACAATCTATAATACAAGATATCTTTTCAAAAATGTTTTTCATAATACATTTATGGTACAGTTGTTTGAGATTAAATTGTTTCAACTGGAGTATATATCATGGTGGTCTTGGTGTGAGATTTAAATCCAGCATCAACCTGACATGAATGAATGACCCATGTCACAGTCACTCTGAGTTCAACATAACATCTTGGCTATTGAAGTTAGCTGTTGTTGTTGAGGGACTAACGACCATCGTCAGACACAGGTACCCATCCCCCACACTGCATACGATCAGAGAGTGACACAGGCTGTCACAGATAGAAACAGCACTCGCCTGCTCTGATTTACTCAGGCACAATCCCTAAAGCCTCAAGCCCCAAATGTTAAAATGGCACTTTTTTCTTTACCTTTGCAATGCAATTTCTATTACATTTAAAGGGGCTTGTTTGGCTTGGAAAACAAGTGTTAACTTTACCAAAGCAATAGTAAGGAAATAAGATAAAAAGCCTAAATGAATTCTAGTTAACAAAAATGAATAAATAAAAGTACTTACCAGATAATATATTAAAAAATATGCATAAACTTCATAGTTGGCTTGTGACTTTATTTTTTACATTAACTGTAGGCTATTCTTCCCTGCCGAGGCTCTTTAGAGATTGACTGCCTGATGTGAACGTGTTGCAGGCTCTTGCCTTAGTGAGTGGAGGGCAGGTAAATATCAAGAAATACATTTATTTATTTTCAAAACTGCATCACAAAGCAAAAGTCTGACACCTTCTCACATCTCAAGACAACCTGTCACAAGTCTCTGATATTTTACTCACAGACTAGAAGTTTTTACTGAGATAGGGGATCTCATATTTGTAAGACCACATCTTGATTCCTTTTAAGATCATGATAATATCACTTACTGCAAACAGGATCTTTATTAAAGGGAAACCTTTTAAAGTGATACTGTAGAGTAGGGCTGGGCAATCATTTGAATACAATTATTAATTGCGATAAAACTCACGTTGATTATGACGATAAGCTTTTGACATAAATACTTTTTATGTATGGTTGTGTATCTCTACAAGATTTAAGAGGTTTGCTGCAGCCCTGCCAAAGGAATTTAATCTGATAGAAGTCAGAGCTTTTTTTGTAATTGAAATTATGTTCTATAGGTTACAAGGCAAGCTATCTTATATTGTTAGGCAAAGTTAAAACATGTTTGTGAAGTTAAATGTTTATATTAAAATGTGATTAAATTTTATCATCACAAATCAAAACAATATTATTTTGAGGAACCTGGAACCAACTAGAATATGTTTGTAAAACAAACTGTGGGCCCTGCTGCTGTAAACAACAGTGAAACAGGGATCACATTTTTCTGTGAGGAAAGTATGTTTATTCAGTTATGAGAATATACCTTAGAAAATGTTCACTTCTCTGACACACACAAATGTATACACATCAGCTTATTTCTGACTTCTGACCACAGACATAATTTAAAGATCTATTCCCCTTTTTGCAAGACTTTTTTAGAACAGCCTTTCACTGTTCAGATGGGGTCCCAAATATAGCAATGAAGGGGCCCATCTTTATTTGGGCTCCAAGACTGTGGCTTAGTGGGTAGCATGTTAGTCTCGCAACTACAGGGTAAGTGGTTCGATCCCCTGTCCCGCTACATATCGGTGCAATTCTTAAATTCCTCTAAGTTAGCCTGCTGTGTGTCGACTGGTTCTCACTTAAATTGTTGTTGAAAAATGGGACTTACCAGAATAAAGACTATGCTATTGATGAATAAAAAGCCTTTAATCAAGTATTTTTGTAAAAATGTTAATAGTGAATTATTAGTATAGTTTAAATTAACAAAACCCCTTTACTAAACAATATTTTAGTATAAATGAAGTATAGGTTCAAAAGTATACTTAAATAGTTTACTTAGGTACAAAATAAGTTGTACTATTTTGGTATGCAAATGAGGTAAGAAATACACTTAAATTATGCTGAAGCACTGCTTAAGTTCAACTTAAGTTCAACTTAAGTTGTTTCAATTTAACACAACTTAATGTATATTGCTCATAAACACACTTCAAATATATTGAGTTTACTTTAAAAAATCTACTTAAGTATTCCTTTTTTTCACTTGGGGGTTCAATCACTTAAAATAAATAAAATTGTTTGGTTGCATCAACATTTTAAATATCAACAGCAGAACTCCCGGCTATGTTTAATATTGAAATTAAGAGCCTTTCCACATGCACAACGTAAAGAGAACATAAGGGATATTGACTATACAGATGTGTAGCCTTAAAAACAGCACTTATCAGGGGGTTTTATTTTGAAGAAATGGTTCAATGTGCATACATATTGGACTCTGGAGCAATGGAAACAGGTTGTGCTGACCCTGTTCTAGAGTGATGAATGCATCAGGGTAAGAAGAGAGGTGGATGAAGTGATGATCCCATCATGCCTAGTGCCTACTGTACAAGCCTGTGTGGCAGTGTACAGTATGATCTGGGGTTATAGTTTTTCACATGTCGGTCCAGTTGTGCTCACTGTCGTTTAGCAATTAGAAAAAACTGTAAAAAAATAAGTTTATTAAAACACTTTAAACTCTACAAATCCTGTTCAAATGATTTGGTGTGTTATAACTATTCTCAAATGCAGTTAAGATTATTTTCATAGGCATTATTGATCTGGCAAAGTATTTTCCATCCATGATGGAGTGTGAATATCATTCCATCCTAACCAACAGGGAACTTGTGTCAATTAGTGCCAACCAAAGGAGGACTCATGTCGTTTCAAACAGGAGAAGTGAGGACCTTTTTCTGTATTGGGGCAGCTGACCTGTCTGGAGAAGCTTTTGGTAGCTGTTCAGCAGGCATGAGTTGGTCTAGAGACAATCTTCTTAACTCTTCTACATTTCGTCAATTACATACATACGACATTTAAAGGTGAAGTTAGCAATATATATATATATATATATATATATATATATATATATATATATATATATATATATATATATATATATATATATATATATATATATATATATATATATATATATAGGTTAGCTGTATAGATAAAGGCTCATCTCCTTAGACTCCAGAATGTTATGGTTCACTGTGTTGAACTCTGAACCAAAACATTGGTACGCCTGGTGCCCGAGCCGGGGAGGTGTTAGGGTTAGGGTGATTTGTGATGGAAGTTCTTCCATCACAAATTGTCCATTAGTAGGGTGTAAAATGTTTTTACCTTGCTGCGCCAACTGCAACAACCACAACATTGTAAACCCACCACAGTGTAAGCCATATGTTTAAAAATGTGTACAAAATGCTATGTTGCATATTCACTAAGAGGTGAGGAGGGAATCATCACAGTATAGCCACTACAAAAAACTACACTACACCTCTAATGTATTCCAAAGTGTGTATTACATATTGTTAAAAATCACAGCAACCAGCAACAGATACTTGCTGTCAGCAGACCAAATATATATTAAAACATGTTAATCTCTACAAATCATGTTCAAATTATATGTTGTGTTATAACTATTCTCAAATTCAGTTGAGATTATTTTCATAGGTATTAATGATCTGCCAAAATCTTTTTCATCCATGATGGAGTGTGAATATCATTCCATCCTAACCAACAGGGAACTTGTGTCAATTAGTGCCAACTAAACGGGGACTCCTGTCATTCCATACAATTTAGGACTTCAGGGTGAATATGTATAACAAACAGACATTTAAGACTACATTTATATTATATTTCCCTTAAGAATGATCCAGTTTGCATAATTAAAATGCATATTTTTACCATTTTAAAAGTAATAGCAGTGTTTGATTTATTCCATAATGTGCATTACATATTATTAAAAATCACAGCAAACAGCAACAGATACTTGCTCTCAGCAGACCAGTCATCCAATGTGTCAGCCCTCTGTTCTTCTAGTCAGCACCGCTAAATACTTTTTATAATAGACAATTAAGATTTCACTAGAAATTCAAGTTCATTCAAGTCACTCACATTATTCAAACTGTAATGAGTAAACGTTTGTAATTTGTTTATTGGTGTTTGATGCTGGTGTTTTTACTCTGTGTGTTCTGATAGACAGTGTGTGTTTGTGTTTTGAGATGTGTGTGAATAGTGTGTTGCTTGGAATGGGTTTTGCAGGTGTTGTGAACTGTTCAGCTCAGGTGACTATTGGTAAAGCAGACTGTAGTTAGAGTGTTGCACATGTCGCTCCGCTTGTGCCCACTGTCGTTTATCTATCGTAAAAAAATCTTGAAAAAAATATATGTATTAAAACATTTTTAAACTCTACAATCATTTTCAAATTATATGTTATGTTATAACTATTCTCAAATGCAGTTAAGATTATTTTCATAGGCATTATTGATCTGGCTAGGTCTTTTTCATCCATGATGGAGTGTGAATATCATTCCATCCTAACCAACAGGGAACTTGTGTCAATTAGTACCAACTAAAAGAGGACTCATGTCGTTTCAAACAGTAGATGTGAGGACCTTTTTCTATATTAGGGAAGCTGACCTGTCTGGAGAAGCTTTTGGTAGCTGTTCAGCAGGCATGAGTTTGGTCTAGAGAGAATCTCCTTAACTCTCTTCTACATTTGGTCAATGTAGTACTGCAGGTAGGGTCAATTAGTATGACTTACACAATATATTTAAAAGGTGAAGTGAGCAATGTATATATATATATATATATATATATATATATATATATATATATATATATATATATATATATACACACACATGTTAAATGGCTCTATTTTTATACAGTGATCACTTATATAGTGTGCTAGTTTCATAACTCCAATCTCTCAGTCACCCACTCTGCATGTAATCGGCAAATCAACTTTTTTTACTTGCTACTTGCTGTCAGCAGACCAGTCAAGAAATGTTCCAGCACACTGTTCATCCAGTCAGCACCGCTAAATATGTTTTATAATAGAAAATTAAGAGTTTACTTGAAAGTCCCCTCTTGTATTGTGAAGACTGACAGAAGAAAAAGTAATATGCAATTATGGATAATGCTGCAGTAGCAAATTATAACAGCAAAATAAACTGTAGTGGTTTAATAAATCTTTAGAATGTAACATTGTGAACACATTCCTTTAAATAAAGATAAGGCTTGGATAAGGAAAATGTTGTTGCTATGTCCCTGATATTAGTGCATCCAACAAGTTACTTCTTATTTGATATTTATTTGCAACATGTGGCCATGATTATATTCATAGTATTTGTAACATATGTTTAGTTAGTGTTAAAGTTAAAGGTATATAATCTATCTTAAAAAGAAACAAAGGGAGGTAACTGCAGCAAGCAAACACTCATTGAGTGAAACAATAGGCACAGACAGCTCCATTGATGCAGTGAATGGAGTCCACTCTTAGATGTCACCCAATGATTCAAGTCCACTGTTAGCAAATTCTTCAAAAAAAATGTAAAAACAAATTTAAAGTAATATTATGACAGAAGACATTAAAACTAAATATTCTGTTGTGTTTTTTTATTTTTTAAATGACCAGAAATAGGTTGCCACACTTGACTGGTACCTGCGATAGTCCCCTGTTAGTAATGTCGGTGTGTCTGTGTGTGTGTGTGTGTGTGTGTGTGCGTGCGTGCGTGCGTGGGTGTTGGTTTTCATAGCCAAAAAAAAATCCAGTGATTTTATTAGAAGTTTCAGCTCAAAAGTCATCGATTCCTAACAATGAGGATCATTCTCATGCTGATACTTTCCAGCCATCTGTGAGTAGAGTTTCTATGCAAACTCTGATAACATGAGCAGAAAGGAAAAACATTCTTGTTTTCTCAAATGGTTTATTCCTGTTTATATACACCACTTGGAGACAACTTTACAAAGTGTTGGGACGCACTTCTAACCACTGCATTAAACTTCTAAACACCCAGAAGTGTATTTTTTGGTACTGTGATTATTGCTACTCTGGTGATCCGGATGATGCCTCAAACCACATCATCTCACCCACAATGATATTAGGGAATTCATTGCTGTGGCTATAATGACTTACCCAGTAATGTGTCCTTAAAACAAAGTATTTATTACACGTAAAATATAGGCTGCGTAATATTTAACTGTCTCACAACATCAATTTATGGTTGCACTGGTAATTCATGAATACATTTTACATTTACAGTAGTGCAGAGTGTGAGAGGGAGATGAAAGTTAGATCTAAGTGCTCATTATTATTGCATAAGTAAAAAGAAGTCAAGCCCTCTGGAAGTTTCACAGCTTCCAAGCAGCCTGTCAAAAAACTTCTGACCAATCACAAGGAGCACATATGTTGGCCTTGATTGATGAGACTTTTTTTAATTAAACAAGTGAATACTTACATAAAGACCAAAGTGTTTTTACATTACATTTTATGTATGTGTGTGTGTGTGTGTGTGTGTGTGTGTGTGTGTGTGTGTGTGTGTGGATGCATGAGTAAATGTGGGTAGTGCAGATATTAAGTGGTCTTCAGAGGGGAAGATGTGCAGCTCCTTTTTTTCTAAAACTGAACTATAAGACAGTTCACGTATATTTATGGATGATTTATGAATAGGCAAGTGTGCAAACGCATATACAGTGAGTAGAGTCTACAGTATATATGTGTGTGCACACCTGGGGAGCACACACACACACACACACACACACACACACACACACACACAGTGACAATTAGGACATGCTTTCTTCACTTGCATACTGCTTTCAAACCAAACATCTGCTAGGACATGTGTGGACGACCAACATCGTGAATCCTATTGTCCAGGATGAACCCAGGATATTCAAATATATTCAAAAGCTAATGACTAGTGACACATTCCCTGCATCTCAGGCTTCCAGCACTGATGCTTTTCATTTCTGTAATAATTGTAATCTGAATCTTTTGGCTATTGTTGTGTGTTCCAGCAATGCCAGCCAGATAGCTTAACTCATATTCTGCACACAAAGAAATCTAAAAATCACCTGTGCCAATACATGGCTGCATCATGGCACCATGTACATTTGTAGAAGAAAAGAGAGAAGAATTTGGCTTCTTCTCATAGTGCCATAATGCAGAAAACACAGCTGAGGCACTGAAAGAGTTTGGCACAAATTGGAAGATTTCATAATATCTGACAGATCCATCAAACATTCCTAGAATGCAGACTTTTTTTTAAAGCTTTTCAATTCATTGTTGGTTGTTATGATTTATTTTGGGCAGCAGACATTTTTTACATTATCCTTTTCTTTCATTCTGCATTTAAATCCTCATTTGTCTGTCCATTCTCTTGCCTTCTTCCATCACACCTGCCTTTGTTTTTTCCTCTCTCCTTTGCCCCTTAGAAATGAAGAGAGGACATTTCCCACAGCATAAGAGATGCATCATTAATGAGCAATAAATGAATAAATACAACACAGGCCCTCAGAGCCTGCATGCGTGTGTGCGGTGAGTATGTTTATGTGAAGCCCTCCGCGGACCTAAAACCCTGAATCTTACACACACGCGCTCATACACACACGCACACACACACACTTAATTATTCACACAACTCAGAAATGGGATGTTGGTTTAGTTTTTCTAGAATAAACTCCAATGAAGCTTGATCAAACATGATGAAATAAGAAGTGTGTGTATGCTCACACACTTACTTGTTCTTTAGTGCAAATTGTCCATGGAGGTCTCCGCTGTGGATTTTGTAGGTGATGGGGTCCCTCTCCCGATCCACTGCCTTAAGATGTGAACAGAGGCACACACAGACATACATACACATTCTTCTGTTTGCAAAGTTGTTCTCTCATGGGTTCTGTATAGCAGTGATTTCAAAATACGGAGACGGAATACTTTTGCAGCTGCCATTCATTTCATTCACACAAATGGTAATGTTAGTTAGCTTAAAAGAATTGATGAATTTTGAAATTGTTAGCTAAAAGTAATGGATAAACTGTGAATTCAATTAGCCAAAAAATATAAATATACAGTTGTTATAGTTAGCTTAAAAATGGATGAACGATTGGTATAATTAACCCCAAAAATTAGTGAAATAGCTTAAATGAATGGATAAGTGGTTGAATTAATTGGCTAAAAGGGATGGAATGGATGGTTGAAATATTGAGTCAAAAGTAATATAAATGGTGCGAGTAGATAGCAAAAAATTGTTGATATACAGTATGTGTGTGTGTGTGTGTGTGTGTGTGTGTGTGTGTGTGTTCATGCCTGTTTGTGTGTTATTTGACTGAGAGAGCGAATGTATAGGCCTATACCTGTAGAGTAAGAAGTGTAGCTCCGGTCCTCATAGCCTCGCTGATCTCCAGGTTGTATGGTTGGCGGGTGAAACGGGGAGGGCTCTGGTTGTTTGGGGGCAAAACTTCAATATAGACCGTAGTAATAGCTGACCTAAAGGTAAGGGAGGGAGGGAGGGAGAGAGAGAAGGTTGTCATATGACAGATTGACCCGATGGAGAGAGTACAAAGATGGAGGTAAAGAATGAATAGTATCAGAGAAATGCTTGAGTGGGATGAGAGGAGGAAAAAAGTAAGAGAAGAGAAGTAGGCCGGGCAACACAAGAGTGGGTTATAGAAAAAAAGAAAAAAATCAGCTGTGTCAGGTAGGGTGAATGGTCTATTATTCAAGTTAAAGAGTGCCTGGCCAGTGTTTGCCTCCCCTGCGCTTCGTGCTGTGTTTAGCTAATCGATAGGCCTAAGTCAACGACGGTGTGAGTGGCGAAGTGAGTAGACCGGGGCGAAAGGTTCCTTGTGTGCCATCTAACAAACTCCTTCCGCTGTTTTAATGATCCGTTTGCGCAGAGCGAAAGCACTTTGTTTGTATTCACTCATCTAATAAAAGTTCCTCTCTGTGTGTGGAGTGACACTGGCTTGTTAGACAGGTATATTATATCTTATTTTACAGTGCCCTTTATTATACGGTTTCGCAAATCTTATTATGCAGCGAGGCATATTTTAAGACCTTTCTTGTACTTAAATACAGCATGTCACTCAACAATTCACAAGGCGGTTTTATTTCGTTGATATCCTGCTGCCAATTTTTCCTTTTATATTCTGAATATATTTGATTAACCTGGGCCACAGTGGTCATGTTTACAGAACTACATTGGTCTGTCCTCTGGCAAGTTGACTGCCTTACCAAATAAGGGAGATAACAACGTGCTGCTTTCAAATTAAATTAAGTCCCAACGGGAAGAAAAAAAACAACCAGAAGAAGTGACATCTGCAATACCAATTATTTTAGAGGATTTTTTGACACAAATTTTGACACTGAACAAGATGCAAAAGCTAGGACGCTCAAATTTGTTTCCATGGTCAGGGAACATGAGTTTGTGGGGCCAATATCAAAGGGTTACTTTATTGATATTACTTTGGGAACTATTTGTCTTGGTAACATATGTTACACGCCTCCTATTAAATAATGCTTATCACATGTAGTGCCTTTAAAAGTGACACAGAGTTGAGTTCCTTGGTTGGGTGACCATTGTCCTGGTTTAGAAAACGCTTACATGCATAAACAGAGCCAAGATATATATGAGGAATATGAATTACTATAGGCAAGGAAAAGGTTATTGTTTAAAAAAAAAAAAGACCAATAAATCCATTGAGTACCCTTACATCTATTGAGATTAATTTCATATCTGAAAAGGGAAGGTGAGGAGAAAGACATACTTAATAAGCATATCATAATCCTCCCTGATAAACGGTTTGAATCACTTTTTCACTAGACCTGTAGTTTAGTTTGGAATATTCAATCCAGGCTTGAATATACTGTATATATTCTTTATTACTATCAGCTTGTTGAAACTCTTCATTAAAGCTATATGATGTTTTATACATTATATTCAAGGCATTATGTTTTTTTAAATAATATCAACAGACAGCCATCAAAGAGGCAAATAACCTTAACATGTTATTGTACTGTAGATGCAAAACCTATTAAGACAAATTATTGTAGGCCTATATTAGAAATGTGTCGGTATCATTTCCTGAATTTTGAGGACCATTTGCATTGACTGACCAACCAGAGGGTAAGTAAGGTTTTTTTAGTTGAGGATATACTGAACTATTTTACCCCCCTGCTTGTGCTTAGGCCTGAGGCTAGCTCACACAAAAAATGCTCTGAATGAAAAGGTCACTTTGGGTATAAAAGTTTACCACTAGTTTTCTAACTCGGTAGTAAAATTCCAATCTTGAACGTTGTAAATGTCAAACTTGGCTTTTCCCAACCTTTAAAGCGTCAATGAAATCCAGTCACTCCTCGTCTTTCAGTTTTGACCCCCACATGAAACCAACGATTGTTTACCGCTCACCCTGAATTTCAGACAAATTTTCTCTTTCTTTTCTTTCGGGGGAATCTTTGCAGAGAGCGGTGGGTTTTCAGCAGGGAGAGGAGGGGAGAGATTTTACTCCACTCAAACTGGATCATCCACTGAACAAAAAAGCCAAAGAACCTTGGGTCCAAACAATAGCCCACCAAATCTGTTTACATTCACAACAATAAATGGTAACACTTTATAATAACTATCCGTTGTAACTCGTTAATAGATCATTAGTAAACTCTTAATTAATGATTATTAATGATTTGTTAAGTGTTTGTTAGCAGTTTGTTAAGGATTTATAACAATGGTAGATAGTTAATATCTTAATAATTGAATCAGTTCATCTGGGAGGTAATCCGAGATTAACTGATCACGTCACGTTCAAGTCCATGGCATGCACAGTGTGTATTGAGTTTATTTAAAAATATTTGAAAATGGGGCTGCCCTCAGTTGCCCATGCACTGTGTATAGTCTATAGCCTATTTCAGCCTCGTCGGTATCTCGGATTACCTCCCAGATGAACTGATTCAATTATTAAGCTATTAACTATCTACCATTGTTATAAATCCTTAACAAACTGCTAACAAACACTTAACAAATCATTAATAATCATTAATTAAGAGTTTACTAATGATCTATTAACAAGTTACAACGGATAGTTATTATAAAGTGTTACCCAATAAATGAATGAACACATAAAAGCTAGGAAACTGTGAGCCGCCAGAGAGAGAGAGAGAGAGAGAGAGACACACCTTGAAAGCCAGTGTTTTATTAAAACAATTCAGGCATTTTCTTAATGGAAATTGATTTAGGGACTGGGTGATTTTCCTCTTCCTTCTCTACCTCCATCATTACACTCTCTTTGTGTACCCAATGGAAGCGATTCCATCTTTCTTATCTAAGATGCATTATCCATTTCATAGACATGGTTATGTATAACTCAGTGTTTCCCCCACGTTCACACAGCAGCGGCGCGCCACCACTGCTATATTTTCTCCGCCGCTGCTATTAAAATCCTCCTCCTCCTCATTATTCTACTTTCTTTCTTTTTTTTGGTACGTAGCTCATTTTAGAAACGGGGCAATGCCTAACATAAACGCTGACCATGCGTCAGAGGTGAATGTAACTTACTCGGCGGAAAACAGAAACTAACGGAGGGGAGCGGCTCACTGTAGAGTCTCTTTATGCCTCGTTTCCACCGAGTAGAGCGGGTCGGATCGGAGCGGTTCGGTCCGGGTAGTTTGGCTTTTCATTTGCCAAAAGTTGGGTAGGGTACGGTTTAAGCGCACCTAACCGCTCTGAGCCGCTCCAAATCTCAGTACTCCTCCGTAGGGGTACTAGCCGCCTGAAAGGGTGCCTAAAAGGCGGAGCTACACACTGCCGTCATTTGATTGGTCGAAAGAATAATTTCCGCCATGTGTAGTCATCTCGGCTAGAGTGAAGAGAGTCAGTGTGTTTTGGCGAAAATGTGAGCGCGGCACTGTTTATTGTGTGGTGTTTTTCCTCCTCATTAAATGAATCAGTTGGCTACACTGTGTCCCACTGCTACGATGTCACGAAGCTGCCGCAGCCAGCGCTGTTCGCTCACTGTCTCTATCAGTTGCACCGAGCCGTCTCTGTGCTCTCAACAACACGGGGGAATAGATAAAGAAGCAGCTGGTTCGACCATGCAAAAACAAGAGACCGCTGGCTTGACCACAGTTGTTCCACAGCCCGATAGTTTGACCCACATTCTGGCGGCGGCTATCGCAGTCCAGCCTAAACCCCGCCCCACCAGTAAGGGTAGGGTCATAAACCCCGCCCCACCAGTAAGGGTAGGGTCATAAACCCCGCCCTACCAGTAGGGGTAGGGTCGGTGGTGGAAACAACACCGAAATTCTTAAAAGTGAGCTGTCCCGCTCTGAGCCGCTCCGACACGACCTGCTCTACTCGGTGGAAACGAGGCATTAGTCGCGCTGTCAGTTTTCCGTCAGGGCTCTGTGTATCCGGGCTCGAGACATACAAACAGAACGTGGAACATTCACTAACAAAACAGTTAGTGGCTGAGCGAAGAATGTGGACTACTGGAGGCTACTGGTGCAAATTCCACAACTCATTACTTGTGTTACAGTTTAGTACAATATTATTGGCTTATATTTGGCTGCTCCACCAGTCCAGGCAGGACAGGATAGTTAAGATTCAGTTTCGTTTTTCATCTCCGTGTCGGACAGCTGTTCGCTCAGCTGATGGGCTCGAGCCTCATGGAGCAGACAGCGGGAGTCAGTCTAAAGTCAGCGATGATCACTCTCACAAATCAAAAAGCTAAATTATAAAATAAAGCTATCTCTTCCTCCCTCTATCTGTCTGTATAGGGCCTATATTTCTCTCTCCACTGCACACTTAGTCACTACCACTAGTTTTAAGGAAGCAGAAGGAGGATTATACCCTCATTTTGCACTTTATTGTTTTTAAATATTAGAAGATTGCAGGCAAGTAAAATACCACCAGCCACTACATTCTCAATGATAGAGACAAATAATTACCTTTTTTTCTTACAGTTTAAATCAAATATTTGAACAATACAGGAGAATAAATATTTGAAAGCAATACAGAATGCATGATATTACTGCATTGTATTGTATTCTATTTTTGTCACCAGGAACCTAAATGTTGTCAATTAGCCTACTTTACATATATTTGGTGCATACAAATTCACCAGAATGCAGGAAATGAAGTGTTGAATGCTCAAAAATGTATGGGGGGACACCCCCAGACCCCCACATTAAAATGTATCCCAAACCAAGGTTTAATCACAACCTACACCCTTGAAATTCATGAATTGTTTTGTTTTTTGTATCTATAGGCCTTTGTATAAGGATACTTTGTAATTTTTATCACATTATTTTAAATTAAAGTCTTAGGTCCTGCTTATCAATTGCTCATAATAACCAGTAGGCCTACTTCTGTGTTGGACATTACTGAACCTCTTCCCATTTATAGCACCCAATGTCCCTGTCTAGTTCCATGCCCCCAAAAAATCAAATAAAGGAACCCCCCCCCCCCCCCCCCCTGATTTACCGAGTCGTCTAGAGGGGTTGGGTGTTTGTCACCTTTTTCACCGCTTATGAGTTTGCAGGTTTGGTTTAAGCATTAAGCAAGAACTGTAAATAAATTGTGCAAATCATTTTCTGCGTTGTGGCATTTTGTGTTTAAATATTAATTTCTATACAAAAATGTCAAAATTTGTAAGTAAAGACACAAAAGGCAAAGTTGCAACACCAATAATCCCATCTATCTGAATAGTAATTAGTGCATATTCTCCTCTCAAAGTGCACTAGATCAATGCATTCAAATGTAAAGGGTACAAAAAAAAATTTGGCCGGGGGGGGGGCATGCCCCCGGACCTCCCTAGGACGTTCGGGGACCACGCCACCGCTGCTGAAAAAAATCCTGCGGGAAACACTGTAACTGGTCCCACTTGTACAGTTGATTTGCACGTCATATTCTTGTGGAGAGGATGAAGTTGTTGACGCTTGAGCACAACAGGGACATAGAGTATTGTGTGAGTATTTCTGTCCCCTTCAGCTTTTTGAGTCACCGCCCTGGCCTTGCCGCACACACAAATCACCTCCTCCTCCTCCTCCAGTCGTTTCCATGGTCCAGCAAATCATTATGGGGCTAGATGAGTGGTTTGTCAGAGGGCACTTTACCATCCAGTTTATACTTATCTGAACCCCTCAGCATCCAATTGCTGCACCTATCACTGCCAAATACTTCCTGAATGTTGCACAACTTTTTTTAGTAGTAGTTTGTTCCAGGAGAGTCTGACAGGCTCTCTAAAGCAGTCACATCATTTTTCCCTCAGCCAATGCACGTAGCTACTGTATTCACACATTTGGCTGCGAGCACTGTCAAAGCTGTTTGAACTATGCACAACAGTACTGAGGCCCACTTGACCCAATGTAGATATACTGACAGAGGATTCCACCAGCTACTGTCGTGCTAGCCTACCTACTTCCGCTCAAATTTAATTTTCCCTTCAGTAGTCAGTCTGGGTCCACGGTATATTCATGGCTTCCTGCTCGAGCAGATTTCTGCTGGTCCAATCAGCGAACAGAGGGAGTGGCTGAGAACGATGACGTCGAGGTTGTGTGCCAGTTTCAGTTGTTGTCACAGGAAGACAATGGATAAGGATACGAGAGAAGCTATTCAGTCTGTTGTGGCAACGCTGCCGAATATCGATAAATTAAAGCGGGAGCAAGAACAAGCTTTGCTGAGTTTTGTTGGTTTCCGGCCGGTCCCGGCGCAAGACATACGTCACGACCAAACGCTATGCGATTGGTTGGCAGATCCAGAGTGGCACTGGGCAGATCCAATCATTTTAAACCTTAACGTACACCTGCCTCCAAGTGAGTGAACGTTGGTCAATTGAGCAGTTCCAGACCTTCTGTACAAATGCAATGAAGTACGATGGTCTGGTAGGACCAGGCTACTGTCGTGCTTCTTCATAAATACATTTTTTTTTGGATAAGGACCAATATACTTTATATGTTTCATATAACTGAATTTCACCGGAAGTAGTTCACCTGAGTTAGGTGACTTAGACTCAAGTTGGATTTCCGTCACTAGTCTTGAAATTAAACATGACATCATGATTCCTCTGCTATAATAGTTTTTCTCAATAGTAGTTGAAGAAACACTAGACTACTACTGCTTGTACTTTAACTATATATGGATGTGTGCACATTTGGCATTGCACTTGGTCAAGTAGGTGTAACAAATTGTGTGGTGCGAAACTCTTAAGACTTTGTGTTGACTCGGGACTTTGGTGCCAAGTTTGTGACTTACTTGTGATCAGTGTTGGGCAATAATGCATTACTTAGCAACATGTTACAGTAAAGTAGTTAATTAAAAAGCTATCGTGTGGATCTTGAGGATGTGGGCAAAGTCACAGAAGTTAAGTAAGTTATATGAGTGGTATGTATTGAGTAATTGATCAATGCTGCTTGCGATTTGCAAAACAATTACTTTTTCCCACAATCTCTATATTTTCCGTCATGCCTCTCAGGGTACAGTGTTAAATTATCTCTTCATCTTGATCTCTATCTAGAATATTGATCTAACATCTTATCCTATCTAATCTGCTCTCTCTCCGGTGATGCCCTCTTTTCTCTCCAACCCATTCGGTTTGATACAAAGTGTAAATAAGATCCTGGAGCGTAAACCGTATTCCAGTATTCTGGGGTAGCATCTATCTAGGCCAATGCAAAAAAAAAACACTCAGAATCCAAATGAAACGAAGGATCTCAAGGGTCCTTCGACTTTTCTAACACCCTGCCACAGAGACATAACAACTCAAAAGCTAAAATTCCAAAGTAATTTAAACATGCTGTCACTCATGACTTGTTGGTTTCCCACACGAGTGAGACGACACACGACACACCGCTCATTTTGGGTCCTGACCCATAGTTATTAATAAATCAGATAGCAGGGATGGATATTGATTTGTTATGCTGGGTTATGTATTCAGCTGGAATAAACAAGGTGGCCTGGGGAAATTTAGAGACAATCTGTGAACCGATCACTGGAACCACCTGGTTCACATGCTGTATTGATTTGGCAACTTCATAGCTGACGCCGGGCACGTGAGCGGAAATGATTCTATCCTTTTTATCATGACTGTTAACATTGTTAGAGAGAACAATGCATTGTAGTTGTAATACATATATGAACAAGTCAATGCATTGGAGACATCTGGCAACTTGGGTATTAGCTGGCTTTTACAGGGGGCATATTAAGCAGGCAGTCAGTCAGATTTGTGGACTGGATGCTACATCTAACAGTTTACAAGAATTTAGTAAACTCTCAATAAATGCAGTTTCTCCTTATTTTTCCCCCTTCATCTAGTCATTTTCCTAATGCAAATAACTAATGACTCAAGCAAAATAATACAGCACCAATATGTATATTCAGAGGCAGTGGCGGCTTGAGCCATAGCAGCAAAAAACTAAAATATAATAATGATAATAATAATGATGAAAAATATATTTTGTTTGTATTTATAATCATAACTTATGATTTCAAATGTTGGGTCATTTTAACCATCATGGCAACAATTGGCCCCCCTGAGATTATTGTCAGGAGCCGCCACTGTTCAGAGGAATACAACCAACAATCAACCAGATTCACATTGGCCTTATCCCAAAGTTGCATCTCAAATGAAATATCTACTCAAGTGTGTCTTGTAATGATACGCACAAATTATCCAGTGAAAAAAATATATCTCCCATTGGTATGCTTAGTCTATATGAACCTGTACAATAACTTCCACACATTCCTACCTTACAAGTGACCAATTCCTTTGTACTGCACTGACACTTCATCAAATGTTCCTGTTTGATTCTAACTTAAGTGTTGCTTTGGTTCTGTGCTTGTTGTTAGAAAGAGTAAGGACTTGGCTCGTTTGTCCTTTCTGCAAGGACACTGCAGTGCTAATTTATCTTTCTGTTGAGTTATTCTAGAGCGCAAAACACAAAGAACTATAACCCAAGTGTGCTTTGAGTATCTGCAAATAGGCTATTTTTCAGGTTGGGGCCATAGATCATATTGTATGGCTTTTGTAATTTCAAAGATTTCCATATAGTGTTAATACTGTGTATTAGTTTTGCAAGACGACAAACATTGAGTAAATCGACAGAAGGGACAATGTACAAGGTGTGTTTCCACTGGGTCCATGTTCTATGATGTTTCTTGTATCGAGTTCAGGCATGGTGCAGCAAAAAAACAAACACAAAAAAACACTGAAGGAATCAAACTCTCAGCCCAGTGCAGCTACTACATCAATATGTGTAGCATTGTACATTGACCGCGTTCCAGTCTGTGAGCGCTTCGATGTCTGTGTTTGCTTGGTTTCTCAGATATTGCACTGTAATTGCTAAAACTAAAATTGCACAATTTAACTGCCAGACTTTAGCTCCCCAATCAATACACACACACACACACACACACACACAAACACAAGGTTTTCAAAATATTAGAAGCAAGCAGCTTCTTGAAACAGACCCATATTGGGGAACAGTTTATGAGTTGGATAAAAAGTTATGGCACCTGATCGATTTAGTTCATGGAAGAAATGAAGGGCACGAGATGGGAAAGTGCAGAAAAATGCCACCTCCTCAAGTCGGTCCTTATCCTTTAGAATGCGACAGATACATTCAGTTTCTTACCCCATCTCTGACATTTATTGTAAATGCTACGAGTAACAGCAGTTGCTGAAAACTGCTGTCTCTTTACTAGACATGTAGACATTCTAATTTTCTTTCCATTTCTCAAGAAGAGGGTAACTATATTGTCGAGGCAAACCCTCAATAAATTTGACTCCACGCCTAACCTATCAATTTTCCTCTCAGACTACTCCGCTGCCATTTTCCCAACTATGATTTGTGATATTAAAAAGGTTGCACCTGCAACATGGTGAAAAGATGGAAAGAATGGCAGAGGAAGAGAAATGAAGAGGGAGCCATATATATACAGTATAGTGCTAGGGAGTGTCTGAAAATGAGAGAAAAAAGCTCTGATAACCTGAGGACCTTTAAAAGCCTCAGACCCAGACAGAGAGAAGTAAAAGACTGATGAGGCAAACAGAGAGAAGCCCTCACCTTCTGTGAGGTTCAGGCCCGTTGTCTATGGCTTCCACAGTCAAAGCATAGCTCTTTCCGACGGCGAGATTAATACCTGGTGCCACGGTAATGATCCCAGTGCTGTGAAAAACAGTTCATTATAGTTTCACAATATTATCAACTTGTACTCAAAATACTCAAACAAAAAGCTGCTAAGTGATTTGAAAAAAGCTAAAACTGAAAAATGTTTTTGGTAAATCTTCCGAGATACAAACCGCCGACTATCACATCAATTACCCTGCAGGTTATAGCAATTGTTCATAATCATGGTTTTATTAATGGGTCAATGATATACTGTATGTATGGGTGTACTGTTTACACTTAGTACACTTTGATAGCAAGATTTATAACAACAAAACTAAAACCTCTAAAAATACCATTGAAATCTATAAGTTATTTCGCAAGTGGTTTTGTGGTCCCATGCCCAATACAAGAACAGCCGCACTGAGCTTTATAATATGGAATTTTTTGCTAATGTGCTTATTTGCTTTCTTGCCGAGACTTACCCTTCGTTACAAATCCCAGATGATGTAACTTCCACTGTGCAGGTAATTGTGGGTTAGAATAGCAACTAAAGTAGCATGCTTTTTTGGTTTTTGCAAAATGCTAAATCCGACCAGATTTGGTTAAGGTATTTTTGCCATACTGTGTTTGGCATGCATGAATTGGGACATTGTAATTCTCTCTCTGGCATGCCTAACAGCTGGGAATTATGGGTATTTGGAGCACAGGGAACGTCTTTACCGGCTATGTCAAAGTCACAACAAGACTCCAGGAAGTGATTGTACCGTGGCCAAGACAATAGGAATGTATGAATAAGAGAGCTTTATACTATGTTGGCACAGCTTGTGAAGCCAACACAGCATGGTAGGCAGCAGACAACAAGATGCTGGTAGTGGGTTATTTTTTGGTTAGCCGTTTCCCCCTGTTTTCAGTCTTTTTGTTATGCTGAATAAGCTAACATGTTATGCTATGGTTACTATCTCAGCTTGGTTGAAGCAATCCTGCCTTCAGTTGAACACTTCAAAAACAGTAGCAATGTTCTTTACCAAGTCCCACAGACATGTCAATGTTGAGCCGAATGTTTTAGTTTCAGGGGAAAGGCTGCAGATTGTATCCGAATATAAATATCTGGGAGTTTTATTTGATTCAAAGTTGTCATTTACATCACATGTAAAAAGGGTCTGTAACCGAATCAAATTCAACCTCAGGAACTTTAGACACATTCGCCATCAAATGTCTATAGAGGCAGCAAAAATGTTCATGCACTCTATGATTTTCTCACACATCACTTACTGTTTACCCATTTGGTCACTAACTACTGTTACATCCCTGAAACCTATACAATCACTTTACAAACAAACTGTTAAAATCCTGGACAAGAAACCTTGTAGATTTCATCATTGTCCAATATTACAAAAGCACAGATTACTCAAATGGGAAAACATGGTCAAATATTCAAATCTATGTCTTGTCTATAAAATCATTCACAGTTTATCATCCCCTCCGCTCCATCAGTTTGTCAACATCCGAACAGCTGATCACAGCAAAACTAGAGCTTCAGCGAGGGGAGATTGTATTATCCCTTTTAGGAAGAGTGTATTTGGCCATACCTCTTTCTCTGTTCGTGCAGCTACTGAGTGGAACCTCACCCCCATAGCCATCAGAAATTTGAACCCATATAGGTCATTCAAATGCCAGTTAAAGAAATGGCTCATTGATAACCAGAGCTGTCTACATTATCATTAACCTGTTCATGTTATTGTCTGCTGTTGTCAGATTGTTGCTCTGCTGTGTTTTTATTGTATATTTTAGCTTAATAGTACTTTTTACTTTACTTACTTTTTAATAGTACGTTTTACTATAGGCATGTTGTGTTATATAAATGTGTAACTTATTTTCTTTTAGGGTGACTTTTACCATCTGTCTAGGGACTGCAGATGAAAAATAGCCTTCTGGCTAATTCTGGCATATTGACAGAAATGTTTGATAATATGCACTGTCCCTGTATTAAATAAATAAAAAAAAAAAAAAAAAAAAAAACATCGGGAGCATACAGACATGAGAGCATGATCAATCTACTCAACTAACTATCGGCAAGAAAGCCTCTCACCCAAAATGTCACACCATTGCTTTAACATGAAAATAAAATCATCATAAATGCAGGAGATAGCCTATATTTACCTGTTGCCAATGAGAAAATGTCCCTGGTCACCAGCTATAATCCGGTAGGTGACCTGCCCGTTGGGTCCTGCATCAGAGTCCACTGCTGACAGCTGTGAAGATATACATACAAACACAAGGGCCATCTGTCACAACACTCATTTCACATTGTCAGAATCATCCTCCATATGACAGTATAACCTTATATTAACATATGCTGTAAAAATATCACACATTTTAAGTCACTGTGTTTGTGATAGGCAGGGTGTGTTTCGCAGTGTGTGTATACCTGTAAAACAGTTTCTTCCGGCATCATATCAGTAAACAGGTTGACATTATAAGAGACGTTAGGGAAAGTCGGACTGTTGTCATTAGCGTCCAGCACTGTTATCGTGACTGTCACCGGCAAGCTCTGCTGGACGCCGTCTGATGCTAGCAGCTGGAGAGACGGAGACACAGACAGAGAGGATGAATAACAATGTGTGTGTGTGCTGTATTTCTGTGACAAGAACAAAGACATACATTGTTACTTCTTGTCGGAGCTACAAAAAGCTACCTTTATCGGGCGGTGTACCTACTATATTTTCTTGGCACTTTGAAAGAGTCTGTTTGTTTACTTGTTTCTGTATGAGGTAAAGTTCTGTGTGCTTTTTCAATCCAAATCCCTGCTCTGGGTTTAGTTTGACATTTTCATGAGTCCAACTGATAACTCTTTAAACGCTTTGAACCAAGTTGTTCCGGCTGTCTCCCATTAATCTAACACATTCCTCTCTATGAAGGTTGTTGCCCAATGCCTTTATCAAATGTGATTACTATTTGTAAACAAATTAATCATAGTGTTGATGTTCTCGCACTGCTTTAAAAAACGTATATCATTTATATGATTTGATATGTTCTCTCCAAAGTAATTTCTTACAGGGAATAGTTTCACAATTTGTGTTGTATAGGCTATGCTTATTTGTTTTCTTGCCAGGAGTTAGATAAGAAGATTGATAGCACTTTATATGCTAAACATATGGCCGAAGCCAGCAGACGGTTAAGTAAGCTAAGTGTACAGACTGGAAGCATAGTTAAATAAACATAAAAGCAAGCTGGCTAGCAGCGTGGGTTAAGCTAACCAGTTAACATGTTCTACTACTTCCATTTAATAAACTCAACAACTTAAGTGTACAAATGAGAAGTTGTATTAAAGGATATGTCAGGAGGTACAGAGGCGACATATAGCCGTAAATATGGAGGATTTTGGTTATTATCTTCGGACTTATCCAAGCTAGCTATTTCTTCATGCTATATGCCTGTTGGCACTAGATTGTTATTTGGTGTACAGGCATGCAAGCAGTGCACTCTTGATTGTTTCTCTGTTATAAAGTGAATAAGCTTATTTCCAAAAAATCCCGAGCTATTCCTTTAAGCGAAACCAATTCTTTATTATTATTACAGTTTGCTTTCTTTCAATTCAAAATATAGGGCTATGTAATTTCAGCTTTTTTTGATAGGCATAGCTAACATCCACTGTTTGGCATATGAAACGTGTCCATTTTTAAATGATGGTTAAACAGCGGTGTATACATTCACAGCTGGATGATGTTGTGCTGTGAATGTCGTGACTCCACTTTTCTTTGTGAAGCAGTTTATACTCCTGAATACAACTACAACATGTACTCCAGGTTTTTTTTTCAAATCATCCATAGTGCATATCAAAGTGCATATCAACAGAAGCGACAGAAGCCTTCTTCACTGATACCAATCTCCTCCACAGGCTTGTCTGCCAAGAAGCTGATTGACTACTTTAAATGAAAATCATCTTGCATGTCCTGCAGAGCTCTCTCTCTCTCTCTCTCTCTCTCTCTTCTCCCCACGGTTTAATTTAGCCTGCGAAGGCTTTCATGATGATTACTACACCTCTGCCTTTCAATCAATACAACAGAACTTCTGCTTCTTCTTCCATTTTTTAAAACTAGCAGCCTACATGCACACACACACACACACACACACACATAAAAGTCATATAATATTGCTGGCCGCCCACACACAACGTGCACACAAAAAACGCAGACTGCCAGCAAGTGTGATATAGGGCTGAACTTGACGAATAACCGACTGCCGCTTGAAGTAACAATGCTGTAGCCTACATCAATATGTTGAGGCACACATACTTGGCAACCAATAAAGAAGCTTGCCAAATTCTATTGCCCTGATATAAGAAGGTAAAACGGCAGATGAGAGAGGGAGGGGAAACAACAAGAGAAAAGTAGAGGTAAAAAAAAAAACAGAAACTGAAAATTGATGGAAAAAGGTAAATGTTGAGAGGCAGCAACCCTTGTAATAAGTCCTGTGTCTGGGCAGTGTAATAGGCCTGACTGCTGAATACCACTAGCACTATCTCTAACATTTATGAAAAACCCTGCTCATGTCATCATGCTGAGCAAATCTATAGAATAAGTGTTGCAATATAAAATGACATCCATATTCAAACAGTAAAGTGAAAGGTAGGCCTGAATGTGCCCAGTTTACTTGGCACATTGCATGGCGGTGTAGATCTGATATTTCTCCATTTCATTCTTTAACTGGTCTTTCCATCTATGTTCCTGTCTTTTCTTCTTTCTCTGTAACCTTGTGACCTTAAGTCTGTTTTAACCACCACAGCCATCCTTTTAATTTTCTCCTCCCTTACCTCTTCTCTTTCTTCTCCCCCTTTGGAAGGGAGAAGCAAGAAGCCAAATTAGGCTTTAAGTAATACCCGACCTTGTAGAGCTACAGGTGCATGTGCAACAAATAACCTCCCACCCTCTCTCTCCCTCTATTTCTCACTCTCTTCTTTAATTTTACCCTCCTCTCCTCTTGAGGTTTCCCTTCTCTAGATAACAGTAAAGAGGCTTTTCAATGTTTTTTTTTTTATCAAAGGAGCCTATGATTTGAGTTGAGTTATTCAAATGCATTCAGATCTGTATGGTTTCTCTCTATATATCTCACACACTGTACATAACGCACACACTAAAGAGCTGTAGAATGTACCGTGAACGTGTAGGAGTCCTGTGTCTCTCTGTCCAGTGGCTGCACCAGCGTGAGATATCTCCGTATTCCGGTTGCGGACACGGAGAAAACATGTGAGACGTCGTCCAAGGATAACAGCAGCTGAGGATCCCTGGTCTACAAGGAGGAAAAAAGGTGTTTAGGAGGAACACTGATCTTTCCCAGCAAACACAGAGAGGGTATATATGCTAAGTAATTACTACAAGGAAAATTAAAAAAGAGCAGATATTAATAGTGACACATTTTTTAGGAAGGCAATAACCAAGTGCCGGATTTTTTTTATCCGTCCCTCTCCGTGTCTGTACCATAGATAGTAAAGGTATGTACTTGAAATACACTCAACAAAAATATAAACGCAACACTTTTGTTTTTGCTCCCATTTTTCATGAGATGGACTTAAAGATCTAAAATTCATTCCAGATACACAATTGTACCATTTCTCTCAAACATTGTTCACAAATCTGTCTAAATGTGTGATAGTGAGCACTTCTGCTTTGCTGAGATAATCCATCCCACCTCACAGGTGTGCCACATCAAGATGCTGATCTGACATCATGATTAGTGCACAGGTGTGCCTTAGACTGTCCACAATAAAAGGCCACTCTGAAATGTGCATTTTTTTTGCTTTATTGGGGGTCTGGGGACTCAGAACCAGTCAGTATCGGGTGTGACCACCATTTGCCTCATGCAGTGCAACACATCTTCTTCGCATAGAGTTTATCAGATTGTCAATTGTGGCCTGTGGAATGTTGGTCCACTCCTCTTCAATGGCTGTGCGAAGTTGCTGGAGACGGCTTATGGTGGAGAAATGAACATTCAATGCACGAGCAACAGATCTGGTTGACATTCCTGCTGTCAGCATGCCAATTGCACGCTCCCTCAATGCTTGTGGCATCTGTGGCATTTTGCTGTGAGACAAAACTGCACATTTCAGGGTGGCCTTTTATTGTGGACAGTCTAAGGCTCACCTGTGCACTAATCATGATGTCAGATCAGCATCTTGATGTGGCACACCTGTGAGGTGGGATGGATTATCTCAGCAAAGCAGAAGTGCTCATTATCACACATTTAGACAGATTTGTGAACAATGTTTGAGAGAAATGGTACAATTGTGTATCTGGAATGAATTTTAGATCTTTAAGTCCATCTCATGAAAAATGGGAGCAAAAACAAAAGTGTTGCGTTTATATTTTTGTTGAGTGTAGTAAAGATTATTATTTGTTAATTAATTATTTTAATGATAAGCTGGTATAAATTGGCGGGAGAAACATAAATGCTTCCATATGCAAAACAGCTGAGAGCCATTGCTTTGACAAGAAGGTAAATTAAAAAAAATCCTCTCAAGATTTACTGGGCGTAAACAAATTCCTTCTAGAGGGCTCTCTCTCTGTGTGTGTGTGTGTGTGTGTGTGTGTGTGTGTGTGTGTGTGTGTGTGTGTGTGTGTGTGTGTGTGTGTGTGTGTGTGTGTGTGTGTGTGTGTGTGTGTGTGGGTTTGTGCGTGTGTGTGTGTGTGTGTGTGTGTGCGTGTGTCTGCTATACTCAGTGATCGAAAGGCAATCCACATCCAAGTCCCCCCTGACATTACCCACACAGTCACCTCCTGTGTGTGTGTGTGTGTGTGTGTGTGTGTGTGTGTGTGTGTGTGTGTTCTACATAAGGCTGGCTCAGCAGGGCAAGGAGGCTGATGATATTGTCAGTGTAGCCAGTGTGGATATTGAGTCATAAATAAACACACATACACAAACAGAGTTAATGGGAGACACACACACACACGCCCCCCTCCCCCCCAACACACACACACACACACACACACACACACACACACACACACACACACACACACAATTGTATGCACACACGTAAATAAAAGTGATGGACGGCACATAAAAGCAATTAGGACTAATCATCATTGTTGGTACTTAATGCTGGACGAAAGACCAGGGTTAGCAATATTCAAAATAACTCGACATATATCAATCGCCACAAGCACACAGTCTAAAACACACACACACACACACACACCATAGACTGTAGACACCGCTTGACACACACATTATCCCCACTAAGCCCATTCCCAGCTGTGGGGGTCTGTTACATCTTAAACAAGCTAAGCTCTCGGGAATGCAATGGCGATAACAATGTTGCAGCACTGTAAATTCTTACATTATCACTGAAAGGCAATTTAAGAGGGAAATGGTTTTTAGTAGCCAGATTCACAGGGAAATTAGATAGGGCACTTCATGCACACTGCAAGCACGGCACAAAGAAGAGATTTAGTGGAACAAAAAAAAGGGGGGGGGGGGGAACATGGACAATTCAAAGGCTCAAGTCTTCATTTCTGTATGATACATCCGGTTTAAATATAGCCACCATGCTTGGCAGTTTAATTTACACAGTTATTTCATTTTGTTGGAAGACAGGAATTGGTGTGTTTACTGTAACTTATATTAAAATGGATTAGGAAAGTATCAAAGAGCTTATTTTCTATGAATGTGGAACATTACAGCACAGCAACAAATGACCGTTGGCTCAACTCATCCCTGCAGCTAGCTACATACAGCTAATACAATCAGATAGAATTTTTCATTCAGCTGGCAAGTAGAAGCAGCTGGCTAGAAACAAATGGCCCACTCCACGAAGAAAAAAAAATAATATATATATTTTTGAACGGTAAACCATCCAGCATTAACACTGTAAACTGCCTATGTGCTGTGCAAGTAGGGAAAGCTTGACAGTGCTATCTACTGTAATTAGAGGGCTATGCGAAAGGTCGATTTCCATCTGGTAAATTGCTACGCGACAAAACGTATTAATAATGACGTGCCAAGAAACATCGGGCCACAGGTATTGAAACTTAAAGTCAATCGATTCTTGTTTTTGTTGATGCAGTTTGTTGTTAACATCAACCAGTTGAAGTTTCAATCAGCAAAGAGGAGGAAAATATAGATTGAACACACTCAGCTGATACCTACAGGCGTCTGATTAGCTTTCAGCTATAAAGGAAATATGAAACAAATCATATGTACAGTAAGTGACTCCTCAGACGTAATGAGGCTAAAACATAACACACACAAAAATAACATGTATTTATTTGAACGTGAAATCAATACAACTGTATAAGAATCCATTAATACTGATGTTCAATATATAGATTGGAATAAATGCATAACAACTGTGTACTTAATTAACAATTTCAATTAAAGGGGCAACGAGGAACTTTTAAATACTTCTGAAATGGTCTCATTTGTCCTCTGATGATCATGAATGACATGTAACAGCAAACTGGACCATCAGTGTTTTTCTTAATGCCTTTGTCATAGGTACGCTCACCCAGAAACCACAGCTGGCGTAGTAAAAACACTACCGTTTTTTTCTAAATGGGCCGCTAGAATGAACACAAACTGAAGGTTCCTCGGAGCACCTTTAACATTTGAATTAAGCTGCAAATGGGAACTTTTGCATTAGTCTTTGCTTTGACAAAGGCATCATTCTAAAATGTTAAGTGGTACAATTTCACTTGGCAGAAAATCTGTATGAGTCAATCTATAATGTCTTGAGTCAGTGACAGCTCATTGTGGCCTTTATTCGCTCACCTCCTCCACATCATTATCCAAAGCCAAGATGGCCAGCGGTGCAGACAGGTTGGCATTGGTTGCTATGGTGGTTCCCACGGGGGATGCCTCGTTGATGTAACCATGGTAGCTGGTCTCCAGGAAGTAGGGTGCCTGGTTGTTTTCATCCAGCACTTCGATTTGGAGGTTGGCAAAAGCTGGTAAGGGGTGGCCGTTATCCTGCTCTGCCTAAAAGGGAGAGAAAAATAAATAAATAATAGTTTATTTTGGGTTGGCTTTCTGAACTCCAGCCTCTGCTCCGGCTTAAATGAGTGTTACATGAGACGTATAGGTAGTATAGTGAATAGAGTCCTGACCAATGCCACACTACCAATACATGCTATGGTTCTACATTTGGATTTCAATAACAAAGAATGCCTTTATGAATACATTGCGATTGTTGGTTACATCGAGTCATTCATCGCTGGTGAGTGCGTTTTATCAAGAGACCAACTTTTATCAGAGAAAACAGCTAAATCTAGGGAAGCTCTTTTCTTTTTTTTTACCATTTCTAAATTAGGCCGATGGGATGCAAAGTTGGCAGAAAACCCACATTTCTCAAGGGGAGGTGGGGTTATTTCAACATGACCTGCACTGGAGATAATGATATCGGCAGCAAGTGTAAGATCTGAGATAAGACTCAAATCCACCTACACTATTGCTGTCTAACTTCTCTTTCTCCTTGCCCTCTCCTGAGGAGGCTTTTGAAGTCTATTGATGTCTGTCAAACTAAAACACACAGCTACCTTTAACTACAAGAGAATAAACATCACATATAGTACAAAATTCAATTTTCAATTTCAGTTAAGCAGAACCTGATGTATGCTCGCTGCTGTAATTCCATTACCAGCCTAATTAAGAAGAAAAACTGCTTCACACAGCATGGGCTGGTCCTACAGTTACGCACATTTAACATGTTCAGAGTAACCTACTTTTAATTGACCGAAACCAGGAACAGCACAGAATGAATAAACTGAGAGGAGGAACATTTAGTCCTTATATAAGCTCACAGATTTACTCAACAGCTTGATGGATAGTTATAAGGTGTTAAAAACATGGAGGGAAAAAAGAGAGAGAAAAAAACACAGCTGTTTTTGAGGAGGAAGGGCGGCCATTTCCCAAATATAAATGCGGGGGGGAATCAGGATTATCATCCCCCCTGTTTGCGGCCCCTGAGTTTCTCACCTTGATAACCAGATCAAATCTGCGGTACAGTTCTCTGTTGATGGGCTTTAGTAGCAGGAGCTCCGCCGTTGTTCTGTTCAAGCTAAAATATTCTGCATGGGACTCTGGTTTGCCTGAGAGAGAGAGAGAGAGAGAGAGAGAGAGAGAGAGAGAGAGAGAGAGAGAGTAGGCAACAAGATACAAATAGTAAGAACAGAGCAAATACAACAAATTTGATGTGAGTGAGTGAGTGAGTGAGTGAGCGAGCGAGCGAGCGAGAGTGAGTGAGTGAGTGAGTGAGTGAGTGAGTGAGTGAGTGAGAGAGAGAGAGAGACAGAACGAGAGACATCAGTAATACAAATCAATATGTTTGTCTAGTGGGGCTATAGAAGAGATAGGGATGGGCAGGAGAGAGAGGGAGGGACAGAGAGAGAGAGAGAGAGAGAGAGAGGCGTGTCTAATGCTCCCAGTTCTTTCATCTCAGTTCACAGTTGGGGATGCACAAACACACAGACATATACACTGTATCGCTATGGAATGCTACATGGCCCAGCGGGGAAATCAAGTTCTGCAACAAAGGGCACTTGTGCATATGACATGGCAGCATGATTCCCCCTATATATGTTTAGATTCGGATGTATGTGGAATGCCCATCTACTTTAAAAGGCATGCCCTTGTGTCCAAGAATCAAGGCCTACTGTCATACTTGCAACACTCTTCTCTTCAAAAATGATATGTCCGGAGCAATAGCCCAGTCGCTGTTCATATATTAAACCGATGAAGGCCACTACGGCTAACAACGCAATCTTCAAACATGAAAGCTTCCTCGAACCGACCCTCAACACCTATTAATTCATTTTCAAATCGTTGCAATGGATTTTTTTCATGGCCTTCGTGACACCGTCTCTCATAATCCGTACTCTAGACGGATTACTTTCACAGGAGAGGAGTCTGGGAAATGTAATCAAGTCCGTGTCGAGTCGTGTCAGTACATTTATTAATGGACTATGCAGTTCCTTATGAGTTTTTTTCTTTTTTGTGACTCTGCATTTTTTGCAATTTCAAACAGTAATCAAGATATTCTGAAGCGATGTACACCGTTACCTGTTATGAAACACTTTCAACTTAAGATTACTCATGGAGCATTATTATAAGGTAGACAATTTGATCTCTGTAATTCTGCTAACATTGTATTATTTGCAAATTCAGCATCATGTAAACTGTGACTTCACATACAGTGTTATTCTGCAGAATGAATCCTAATGGCTTCCTCAAATGTGTGGAGATGTGTTGGTACAATGTACTATCTTACCGATGAGGATAGAGTATAGGATCCCCGGCCTTTCAGAGGGAGGTTGTATGTTTCTGTCCATGTCCACAGCTTGAATGGGAGGTGTTACATTGAGGGGATTCACCTTATTCTGTAAACAGAAACATTAGAGCATTAGAGTTAAATGTCCCAACCATTGTCTACAAAAATGAAATCTCATCTTAAGAGTTAAAGGGAAAAGACAGTAGAAAAACTAAGAAAATAAAATAATCAAACAAACTCAAACGTATAGAACATACCAGAACGTTAATTAAGCCACCGCTTAAAGCAATCACCTACACAATCCGGAGGGATATTAAAGAAAAAATAATAATTGGGTACGAGTCAACCCACTCACTCGTTCTTGGGTACAAAGAAAGAATTTGCTATTTGTTGATTAATGCAAAAACACGGTCTGAGCGTGCCAGCAAAGCAAAGCAAGAGAGAGAGAGAGAGTAAACAGGAGAATGCTGCAGAATAGGAAAATCAATTGTTGGCAAAAGCCCCAACTGTGGTGTATTTCAAATCACAAGAAGCGCTTGCATTCATGTGCACGCCGACATATACAATGGCTTGAATGTGTGGCAAGAAGGAATAAAAATGATCACATTCAATAAAATAAAAAAATACACACAAAACAACAATTTGTAGCCGTTTCTATTCACATTAAATGTACTTGTATTGATATCGAACTGTCTGCATACATTCACACACCTGCACACCTGGGGAGCACACACACACACACGCACGCACGCGCACACACACACACACACACACACACACACACACACACACACACTGTACAAGGCTGCAGGTGTGAATTAATATCTGTATGCGTGTGTGGCCAGCAGGCTATTATGTTGAGTTATAATAGTGTAATAGTGCTGAGGTGTAGGCAATATGAAGATCTCCAATGGGGAGAAATATATCGCAGGCCTATTGGATAAAAATCACTAAAGCTGTAAAAGGTCAAGCCAAGGAAGCGCACTGACAAGAAAGGAGGCGTATTCCCCACACGTGCATGAACGCATCAGCACACACCACATCAGCACCCACACACATGTGCACTGTGTATGTGATAGTACACTCTGCTTGCTAGGATACAGTATTTTAACATTGCACCTGTCATGACAGCACTTAAAATCTACTAGCTAGAATAGAGCTATAGGGGAGCCCGGGGCTGGTTGGCACACTTTTTACTCACTGCCGTATTTCTCTGGCATAATTTTTATTTCAATATTCTAACCAGCAGAATATGAAAGGTTTAAGTCTCAGCTATACATGATTATGTTTTAATTGTTCACACATATTTTGCAAAATAAGATGGTATATGATTAAAGCAATGTTGCGCATGTGTGCCAACCAGCCCCATCGTGGGGCTGGTTGGCACACGTTAGGGGGCTGGTTGGCACACTGTTAAAATGTGACACTTAAAAAGAACTAAACAACCAAATTAAAAGTTTGATCATTTAATTTAACCAATAAACAGTAAACATGAACATTTAATAGATTATCAGCCCATATTTTAGAACCAAACAACAATTTGAAGGCAAGGCAAGGCAAGGCAAGGCAATTTTATTTATAGAGCACATTTCAGGCACAGGGCCACTCAAGGTGCTTCACAGGGTTAAAATCAAATAAAGAATACAAATACAAAAAAAAAATGAACAAATTTAAAACATGGATAAAAATACAACATTTAAATAAAAGAATTAAAACATTTTACCAAAAAAAAAAAAAAAAAAAAAAAAAAAAAATTACAGGTTAAAAGGGAAACAAGAACGTTTTGAGACCCGATTTAAAAGAGCTGAGAGTCTCAGCGGACCTCAGACTCTCTGGCAGTCCGTTCCAGACATTGGGCGCATAAACGCTGAATGCCGCCTCTCCCTGTTTAGTCCTAGCTCTGGGGACTTTTAAAAGACCTGTCCCAGACGACCTAAGGGCTCTGGGCGGCTCATAACGTATCAGCAGATCAGTAATGTATTTTGGCCCTAAACCATTTAAGGCTTTGTAGACCATCATCGATATTTTAAAATCAATTCTTTGAGTGACAGGAAGCCAGTGTAAAGACCTAAGAACTGGGGTAATGTGATCTACTTTTTTGGTCCTAGTGAGGACTCGAGCAGCAGCGTTCTGAATTAGCTGAAGCTGTCTGATTGATTTTTTAGGAAGGCCTGCAAAGACACTATTACAGTAGTCAAGTCTACTAAAAATAAATGCATGGACAAGTTTTTCTAAGTCCTGCTGAGATATTAGCCCTTTAATTCTCGATATATTTTTAAGGTGGTAGTAGGCTGACTTAGTAATTGATTTAATGTGTTTTTTGAAATTCAAGTCGGAATCTATCACTACTCCAAGATTTCTAGCTTGGTGTGTGCTTTCTAACATAACAGATTTAAGCTGTGCGCTGACTTTTGATTGTTCATCCCTGGCACCAAAGACAATTACTTCAGTTTTGTCGCTGTTTAATTGAAGAAAGTTTTGGCACATCCAGTCATTGATTTGTTCAATGCATTTACTTAGTGCTTGAATCGGACCATAGTCTCCTGGTGATATGGTTATGTAAATTTGTGTGTCGTCTGCATAATTATGGTAGCATAATTTGTTTTTGTTCATAATCTGAGCTAGCGGTAGCATGTATATGTTATGAAGCAACATATCAGTAGGACTATCGTTTTGTTTGTTTGCCCTAATGTGTCAGAAGTCTATTTATTAACAAAATAAAATAATATACCTACCTAACCGCTAGCTGTCAAGATAGAAAATATTAACTTGATTAGCATTTATTAACAAATATTATACAATATTATTAATTCCGATTACATTTCAAATTGCAGTTTTATCCTTATAGGGTAGGAATAATAATAAAAAAACAGATATAGGCCTAGTAATACAAATAACAAGAAGGTTTTAAAACTAAGGCCTATTTTTAAACAAGGATTACAAATCAGAAATAACAATTTTGTATGAGGTCAGGGGTCACACAATTTTTTAAAGGGACATTAACCACAAAAGCCATAGTATCCCTGAAACACATTAACAAAAACAAACACAGACAGACTTGTAGCCTATACACACATAAGTAAACAAATATACCTTCATATATAATAGCCTACATGGCTTACCATAATTTTTTTTTTAGTATTTGTTATGTGCCAACCAGCCCCCAAATCAGTGTGCCAACCAGCCCCGCTCACATTTTAACCAAATTTGAGATGAAATTGTATAAGCCAACTAGTATTCCTCATCACAGACTATGAAATCTTACGTTAAAATGTAGCTGTTTCTCATGTTTATAACTAGTTATAACACATTTACAATATCTCCAACTTTCACAGTTTTATTATATGTTTAGTCAAAAGACCACTTTTTTACTTTTGCTACTATAAAATGGAAATTTTACCCTCGCCAAAAAAGTTAGTTACTTTCACATGTTTTAAAATAGTAGATGAGTGCAAGTGAAGAAAACAGACATTTTGATGTAAATTTTTTGTTTCTGTGACCTTCCAAGGACCAGAAAATAGGTGTGTGCCAACCTGCCCCGTGTGCCAACCAGCCCCGGGCTCCTCTCAGCGATGGAGGAGGGGTAAGGTAGGGTAAGTGAGGAGGAAACAAGCAGGGTAGAGGAAGTTATGGCGAGTGATGAAGTGGAGAAAAAGAGGGTGTAAATATATGGAAGGGAGATGAATCTGCCAGGAGTTTGTGGGTAAACAGTGAGCAGAGAGAGAGAGAGAGCGAGAGAGAGATGTAAATGCAGCGTATAGAAGAAAGAGTGGGAGAGTCAGAATAAGGGACTGAGAACACTGTAGGAATACTGATACTACAATTTGTGTTATCAACAATGACAATCATCTCACACGCAGACACTCACACACAAACACAAACACACACTCACAACCACACACAGGATACAAAAGGAAAACAGAACAGGCACGGATGGTACAGAGCAATGAAAGCAATACGAGAGTCAGAATCTGAGATTTGCATGTGAGTTAAAGAGTTCCACTCCAAGATAAATGTCTTAAAAATTGTATCAAGCACCCTTACGATTAGCATAAGGCTAAAGAGGCTAATTTGTTCCTTAAATGTCATAATCATCAACTCTCACCATGAAAGAGTCTCCTTCACTCTTGTTGTCGTGATCAGCTGGCTGCTGTGCGTTCCTCCCCTTTCTGCCTCTCCCACTCCTCCTGTCTGCCTCACACCTGGTCTGCATTATCAATCAACTCACCTACTTTACCTCTGGCTTCCCTGCTGTCGTCGCCAGATCGTACTACTCCTCACCATGTTAACTATACGTGACTGGCTCCAGTTTAGATTACTACTTCGCTCTGTTTTCTCGCCTCTTGCTGTTTTTTCGCAATTCTCTAACACTGTGTTCCTCTGTCTGCAGTTACCCGGACCACGCTCTCCAGCATACCTACCTGCTTCTCCACCCCGGCTTCCCCACTCACCACCAGCTTCCCCACCTCACTAAATAAAACCCTTTTTTATCTTAATCTGCCTCTGTCTGCTCTTGGGTCCAAATACGAATCGTAACACTTGTACTTATTTAAAAAACGTTCGACCTTCGCTTAACTCGTATGCCTCTGCTTCTCTAAGGAAGTACTTAAAAAACAGCAGCAATTTGCTTTGATTCGTGACCGGCTTTAAAAAACTTTTTTGTTTAAGATGACCCGTTACAGTTTCCATATGCCATTATTCATATATTCACTGGCTTGTTTTGTCCAACCAACTGTTACAAACAGAAAAGCTACTTAGTTTGCGTCCATAGTCAACAGCATAAAAAGTAATTATTCACTTTTGATAAGCTGTGGTTTTTGGCATTTCAGCTTTCTTTTAATTGATTAAATCAAGCCGTCATTTCAGTTCTAACTGGAACAATGCATTAGCCTTGATCTGCCATTGTTTCACTTTTTATATTGTATTTACAACCCTCCGCCTCTTTTGTTTGAAAGTGCGAAAAACATTGTGTTCTTCTTTAATGTTGTTTTTTCCATGTGTAACGTTATGTACGCTTCATGGCCAGGGCACAATCAGAAAAGGGAAATCTCAATGCGATTTTCCCTTGTGAAATAAAAATAAAATAAAAATAGAGACAGTACGTAAACTAATGACATCAGTTATCCACAATCATTAACCTTAAGTTCAGCAAAAACAAGATAACTCAAGGACAGCCTGAAAGCTAAAAAGTGAACCCACTTAATGACAGCAAGCTGGCCAGGTAATGTGAAAGAGAATGCATGCAAGCCAACACTGCAGAATCAGCAGGTGTAGCTATCGGCAACAGGTATCGAGCAGACGTGAATGCCTTTAGACACCACAACAACACCACCTGGCAAACGTAAGTGTGTATGTTTGTGTGGGGGGGGGGCTGCCTTTTCTCTCTTTACTGGAGCACTAACGAGCAAAAGAGCAGCAGCTGTGCAGGTGGCTGATCCCGAAGGGCAGTGAGAGGGATCGATGGAGGGAGGGGGCGACAAACCCCTTTGGGGTGTCCATTGGTCAGGTGTGGCTTTCTGTCAGCCACTGAGCTATAAAGCAGCACATTGCAACGTGTTTTCTGGTGGTCCAACAGAGATACAGCCTTCCCCCAACACAAAAACAGATGGCTGATTTCCCAATGCGTTAAAGGTGCAGTGTGTAGAACAGGGCCGGCGGTAGCCAGGGGCCAGGGTGGGCCGTGCCCACCCAAATGTGGGCTGTGCCCACCCAATCAATATATATATATATATATATATATATATATATATATATATATATATATATATATATATTTTGGTGGAAGTCCAGACCCACTATCGGACGGACCTGTTCATTAGCTGTACAAGAAAATGTCAAATAAAATTCAGACAATTGATTAATACTAAAGAATATACCATTACCCACCCGCTTATAGTGGTCACTGGTCAGCAGAGCTGGCCCGAGGCATAAGTGAAATGAGCAGTTGCTTAGGGTCCCGACTGCCAGTGGGGCCCCCCCAATTTTTTTATTTTTAGTTTGTGTGTTTGATATCAACATCATATTATATAAATGTAAATTATCATACAATGAAAGGAATACAATGTTTTGGTAGATATTTTATAGCTTAGTAATTGAATAAGTTCATCTGGGAGTTAATCCGAGGTTAACTGATCACATCACGTTCAAGTCCATGGCATGCACAGTGTGTATTGAGTTTATTTAAAAATATTTGGAAATGGGGCTGCCCTCTGTTGCCCATGCACTGTGTATAGTTTATAGCCTATTTCAGCCTCGTCAATGGAAAAAAAGATAACTGGACAACAGAGTTCTTTTGCTTCGTTCCTCTCACTGCATTTAAATGAATTCATTATATTACAGAAAAATATGTCCCGTAAAAGAAAAAGAGCTCCAAGCCCAACCCAGAGGACCCTGCCTAATATTTTATTTCAAATTTATATTTCTATGGAAAATCCATGTGTCTTTCTTCAATAGCTTCTAATTCATCCGACCCAGTGTCTCCAAATTATTTGTTCACATAAAATTCCTCAGATTTAGCCTCTTAATTTTCCTCTCAAAGTGCGCCAGATTCATGCATTTCACTTTAAAAAGGTAAAAAAAAAATCTCCCGGGGGGGCATACCCCGGACCCCCCTAGCAGGGTCGTGACCTCGGCTGGCTACTACTTTCACCCTGCTGGACATCAGAGGCAATAGTGGAAAGACTATATACAGTATCTATATAGTGTGTATAGTATATAGCTCTGGACTACTACCATCCAGGTTGCCCAGTCCCAAAGCTTTCTCTTCAATCAGCTCAGGCTGCCTACAGCTAATACTGCGATAAAAAAAAAGATACATTATGTTGTATATAATGTATATTATATGTTATTCATAAACATTTGGGAAAAAACATGCAAGAATCAAATCTCCCACACAGCAACACTCAAAGTTTATTTGCATATTGTGTTCTACACAATTCATAGTAAATGTGTCAAAAAGCAGACGCAGAGATCTTACAAGGGCTAAAAAATTTGGCTTGCGCGCTCTGCGCGCGCTCGCATCTTCGGTCTCTCTGCCCAGTGTGCCCACCTAAAATTTCTACAGGCCCACCCTAATCTAACTTTCTAGAACCGGGCCTGGTGTAGAATTTATTGGCATTTTTCAGAACAGACTTGGTAGAAAATGGAATATAATATTCATGAGTGTGTTTGAAATAATGTATAACCGCTTAAAATAAGCCGTTTTTATCCACATAAGAGCGGGGCTTGGCACAATGGAGGCCGCCATTTCGAACTGCCATGATTCTAGTAGCACAGAATGGACACACTTAATGGCCATAATGCATTTTTAAAGTGGGTGTCCTCAGGAAATGCACCTGTTGGAAGACCAAGAAGAAATACAATAGAATAAATAACTAAATACATCTTTGTCTCATCACATGATATTGTGGAAAACTCGAGGCAGTGGTGGATAATGCCATCTTTAGTAACTAGCTTCTTGTCCTTGAAGGCCACTGTAGCTTCTCTTATCATTCGAAAGCGGCGGGGCAACCCAGGGGGGCGTTGCATTCTAGAACTTTCAGCACTAGATGCCACTAAATATTCAGATATTACACACTGCACCTTTAAAACTGCTGCGTTGCAAAGTTGGGAGTCCGTGTTGGACGCAAAATAAAGTTAAAGCTGTATTATTGCTGTATAGCCTTTAATGCTTTGTTCTTCTTTAGTTGCAACTTGTGGCCAATCAATTGGCAGTCTGATGGAATGAAAAGTGAAAGGATTGGAAAGGTCTTGTTCACTGTATTACTGTTCAATAATCTATTTTCCCCCTCACAGCAATGCACATTTCTGAGTTGCAGAGGCAGCAATGTTTTTGAAGCGTATGTGTGAACGTGTCCTGACAGTCAAGTCCTCGGCAGAAGTGGCCAACGTCTCAGTGTGTGTGTGTGTGTGTGTGTGTGTGTGTGTGTGTGTGTGTGTGTGTGTGTGAGGGAGATAGAGAGACACATAGGGAGAATATTTATGTTGGCCCGGAGGCTCTGAGCTTGTCATATCTCATCAGTCTGATCAGGACTCAGAAGGATTACGGGGCCCTGACTCTCCTCTTCGTTCAATTCTCTCCTGAGTTCACCTACCCACCTTTCTTACACCCTCGTGACAGCAGCTCTTTGCTGTCGTTTCCATCCATCCATCCATCCATCCATCCATCCATCCATCCATCCATCCATCCATCTATCCATCCATCTATTCATTCATCCATCCATCAGCTTCCTTTTTTGCTCTTCAACCTAAATTTGAGGGGATCCACCGCCGTGAAACCCCGGAGCATAAAGTGCATTCACCATATATTGGTGTTCACTGAAGCTGAATTGATAGATGGCTTCATGGTCTCAATCAATCAAACAGAGGCCCCTGAGAGATGTGCTTTGAATAGATAGAGGGGCATTCAGGCGGACCTAATGGGGGCAGCTCATGCTGTTTGCATAAACACACATTCATTTAAATAACCTGGAACAGCTAAGGCTTAAGTGTATGATCATTTAGGAAATAAGCTTGATTATTTTTGCAGGTGAGTTTCACAACTTGAAAGGCCGACTCTACGACGATATTCCCTTTGGTATTGTTTCACCTGTTGAGCTATAACTAAGCCTAACTCCATTTCATAAAGAACATCAATCATTTACAGTACAGGGTGGCCCAAAATGGAGGCTTGGTCAGAATCAACGGTTTAATAAACAATTAAAGCATTGTACTACAAGTTGGTTAATAGGGGTTTGATAGGACATAACTAATAAACCTTTTGATACTAGCTTTTCATTTAGATTAGACCTTTTCAAGTCGAAATCGTAATATGGCGCCCCACGTTGGGCGCCATATTACATTGAATAAACATTGGAATCGATGCTTGTATGTATTTTAATTTGTGTTGTCATGTATTTGTATTGTCTTTTTATATGGAACGTTGAGTCCGGAATAAAGTGTTCATTCATATCATCTTAAGCGCTACGAAAACTTTGTGCCGTGCAAGGGGTTAGACAGATATCTTTATCGCGCCTAGATAAAGAAAGGCATTTCCCGTTGGCTAAAGGTCCCACAAAAATATCTGTCTATTTCCTTGCAACTCAGTCAGTTTTCCTATTTCTAAAAATCCTTGATCAAGTCATTTTACATGTGGATAGAAGGAGAGAGAAGATTAAAGCTTGTGCTTGTTGCATGTCCGTCCGTCTATCACGGTGTTGTGAAAAACACACACCCCGAATTCCCCTCTGCTCGCTCTTTTTAAGACAAGAGGCGTCCCTTTCCTGAGAAACCTCCTAGGAGGAGCCTACTTCGTCATGGTAGGCGTATACAAATTCATTCATCTAATACTTCTAGTAAATACACCCGGTCACTCTCGTAACTTTTTTTTAAAACAACAATACTTCCATGGGTTTTTCACAATAAAACCGGAACCCAACCTTACTCACTACCGATATCACAATAAAACAATTTTTTCTTAGACCTATAATGTGCGAATGGAACAGTTTTATCATACTTAATTACCACCATACATTACAGGTTGGACCAGATTTTTACATTTCCTGTAGAATATATTTTGACTGGTCAAAGCAGCAGAAGCCCTGGTATCCCTGGTGACATTAACAATACCCAATTAGGAATGCCAGAGAACCAGAACATACAACCCGAGGGCCCTTGAAAATGGCAAACTTACATGGGGTGCAGCCATCATTAATTCTAGCTATGCACGTGCTTACCCCCTGTACCTTGACACGTCAAAATGTCGGCTGCGTTAAAAGGTCATGCGGTTCTCCTTAACACAAGCTTCAAACTGACATTCTGCAAAAGGTCCCCGGCTCTGGTAGTGTAACAGGGGTCACAGTCCAAATCAAAGAGTGGAAATCACCAAGCTGAAAGGAGCCGCATCGCCAACCTTTTGTCTAGAACGGTCCCACTTGCCCTTACCGCTGTGATGATGTAAGATTAGGGAATGCTCGAGTCAGCAGCAGTTGTGTATTGGGAGCAAATTGACAAGCGAGGAACATTCCCCTTCATTTGATGCAACGCGTTTTTAAGCATCGCCTTCCGAACTTCAAAAAACCCTCAGGTGTTTTCCCCGGCACAACCTTTCAGTGTGTCTGCTGCCTTTTACCTTGCTGCTTATTCTCCCCGTTTGATTCCTCCCCTCTCCCCACTATACTCCCCGTCGTAAACCTTGTCCTTGTCAGCGTGTACGCTTGCTCCTTCTCAAAACCACAAAGTGTAAAGTTGATTTACTCCCGTGGTTTCTGCGCTGTGTCTCTCTTGGCTTAGAAAAAATTGTCTGTGTGTGTGTGTGTGTGTGTGTGAGGTGTGTGTGAGGAGTGTGCGAGGAGAGATAAGAAAGAGAGAGAGAGAGAAGGGCTCAAAGGCAGAGAAAGAGTTCCCTAAGTGTGTCTGGACTAAAGTGACAATACTAGTAAGTTTGTGTACAGAAATATCTCAGTATAAACAGAGATGAACTAGACATTGTCCAGGTAAGAATGGCTGCTATTCAGTTGCTGTTACAGGTATGTAGGTGTAGTAGGTGCATTGGGGTGGGAGGGAGTTAAGGCATGAACACAGTGATGTCTTGTCACAATCAAGAGTGTGCGTGTGTTGTGTGTATGTGTGTGTGTGTGTGTGTGTGTGTGTGTGTGTGTGTGTGTGTGTGTGTGTGGTGTGGGATGAATGCACTGCTGACTTGTCAGAGTTGAAGATTTTGCCTGCAGCGGCTTTGTCTCATTTACAAAGTGGTGTTGTAAGTCGCTCTGGATAACAGCATCAGCTAAATGCCCGACATTCCAAATGCAAAATGATATATACAGCTGTGTAAGCATAAATACATAACGCAGTGTTGCACACTCCCTGTTTAATACCACTCGTTCCTTCCACAAGAGATTTACAGAACAATCTTTCTGAAATAAACTTGAAAGAAATTACAAAGCATTCCAGCTTTCCTTTCCATTACGGAGCTGTCCAAAGTCATGTTCAGATAGCAATTAAGTTAACATTATCAATCACTGTAGATATTTTCCGGGAAGACATTAACAGCAACATGTTATTTTGAAAGTTGAAAAAAATACGAGAAACCAATTGCAACATAATAAAGTATTTCCCTTAAATATATACATTATGATTGTATGTTCTGCATGGATGCAATAAGAATTTCTGTTTTTATCACTACAAGCCACATAATGTGACAACTTAAATGTTCTTGTTTGTAAAGTCAAATAAATCAATCCTAAATTGTATTATTTTTGTTACCTTAAGTGCAGGAGTGATACATATGTTATTCCATGTTTTAAAAAGCTCAGATGTTTTGAAAAAAGCAGACATCCATGGCCAAACCAGGCCTCAATATAAAAAGCTGCCAGAATGACGTTGGACCAAACCAAGTCAGCAGATACACAGGAGTCGCAACCCTTCTTCATGGTCTTGGAATCATAACCAGTTAAAATATGGGTTAGGGTAATGAGACGAAGCGTACAAGGATAAGCCCCGAGAGATTAGCTCTCACCATTAACCTCAGATCAAAACAGACGCTGTGTTAAAGACTGCCAAAACTATCCTACAGTATGTACTTAAGTGCTCTAAAAACGGCAATGTCAAACACACACACACACACACACACACACACACACACACACACACACACACACACACACAAACACACAAGTACACACACACACACTGACGGGAATAGGTAATGGAGGAATGCACACGTTCACACATACAGATAGAAAAACATGCACACACTTACCGGCTCCGTTAGCTCCAGCACATTAGCCCTATACGTGATGGGACTACAGTCACGGGTGTTTCCCACCAGCGTGCATGGCAGGAACATGGGGCCCAGGTCATCTCCATCCAGCACATCCACAGTTAGAGTGGTGGTGGCTGTTCGCCGCTCACTGGGATAAGGTGCCCGGTCCTATAGACACAGAGAAAAGAGGGAGAGAGAGAGAGAGAGAGAGAGAGAGAGAGAGAGAGAGAGAGAGATACTTTGTGTTTATCTTCATGTCTTGAATAGAAAGTGAAACACAGTCCCACTGCATGTTTTCAGAAAATCAAATCAACAACAGCAGCAGGGAACTCTCAATGCCTTCAAAGGATGGTGACTAGTTTTACCCATGCACCATCTTCATGTCTATTTATACCTCATCAGAGCATATAAACAAACTACTAATGCATTTAAGGTTGGCTCAGAACAGCACAATGTACTTAAAGGTGAAGCAATATCTCCTCACAATCCGCTACTGTGTCCGCTGAAAAAGAAAATCCAGTGTAATGACCATAGATAGTAAATAATATGGATGTAGCATCCGGGCTGACCTCAGTTATTCACACGGCATCCAATAATCCTGGTTTGTGCACATCGCCATTTTGTGAGGGGGAGGGAGATAGCTGACGTATACCTCCGAGGCAAAGTGAGGGACAACGGGCGGAGAGCTGTCACTCAAGAGATCGCGCCAATACATTTTAACCTCCAAAAGAATAAAAACTAGCGTGGGCCAAAAAAATTCACCCCCCTCAGTGTTGTCATGGAGATATGACCTAAACATACAGACTAAAATGGTTTCGTGGCCCAGGCTGTAAATAGGTTTAATAATGCTGTGAAAACGGCATGTTTAACATTGGAGTCAATGAGAGATGGCTGTCTTCTGCACCCAGCCCCCAGTGGCACTTCCTGGTTATTACAGTTGTGGTCACTTCCTTATTGGATGCTGGTAAAAATCACTGAGGTTGGGGCTTGGTAATGACACAGCACTGGCATCTTTAAACAGGCATGTTGCTATTTACGGTGGGCCCCCTTGGTTTCCATCCAGTTTACAGAGCCTAGGCTTTGACAAAAATTATATTGTTAACAAGCGTTCTCCAGAATCGCAGACTCCACCTTTAACCATTTTAAGTTTAAGTTTATTTATTTAAAAGGGACATTGCATATTTATAGACATTTACATGTAAATATACAGGATTGTAGCAAGTGCTAATTTGCATCCTTTGTCCCTTGATTGGTCGACACCAATCACATAAAACAAACATACGCGTGTACTCATAAATAAAAACAGACAATCTAAATGGAAATTTTAAAAAAAAAGACGTTTTTTAAAAGAGCCAAGAGTGGGAAGCTCATGTAGAGCAGCGGGTAGTGTGTTCCAGGTATGAGTTGCACGGTATGAAAATACAGCCTGTCCATAGGCACTTTTTCTAAAAGGAGCAATACAGTCATTTTCCTTAACCTCAATGTCAAGTCATTTAAAGGTGTAAAGCTAATCTCCAACAGAGTAGTCATAGCTTATTATAATATACTGTACCATACTTTTAACATCTACAGCATATGATAATAACATTTGCAGAACAGCTCTTTTCATGATAACACATTTACTGCTGTCAATTTTGTCAGCCCCAGGAATCCATTAACATTTATCTCCACCATCTGGTTTACACCCAAAGAATGTTCCTGACTTGTTATTTTTACATTGTTGGAAGCAATTATAAAATGTTTACTATGTTCACAATGTTGACATCTTGGTTGCAGCAGTGCCCTGTGTCCTTGTTTAGCACCTTCAACAATTATTTGGTTATCTTACAGGTGTTTACTGTCTGCAGGGGATGAGAACATATTTGTCCAAGGCGACAGAAACTTTTATATTCCAGCCTTTCCTCAGACTTTCAGCACTGCCAATATGGCCGCCGCTGTCAGCTTCTCCGCTATACTACTCAACCCTGTGTACCTACTCCAGCAGCTGTGTGCAAGTTATCGGATACATACCATGATATTACCATTTGTGCGAGGACAATAAGGCACGTAATAGTGAGATTAATGCTTGATCAAATGGTCTGAATGGGACACTATCATATAGCAATAGCGTAAAGCACTGCCGATACTGTACATGACTTTGTTATGCCGTGAATGTCCCGAGAAAACAGTCGGCCCCTACTGTAGCTCACCTGCTGCTTGAGAACACATCTGGTTATTGACTCATTCATCATGTAACTGGTTTAATTTTTTTAGCTGATGATAAAAGTCCTTCCTGGTAAAACCTGTGACTTTAGGTCAACAAGATGACTCATTTCACACATAAGAAACAGACTATTCTCAGAGTTTTAATGACAGAAGAGTCTTTCAAGTAGTTCACCTGCTGGCCTACCACCTTTCTATCTAGAAATAAACCACAACATGTATCCTCACACATTCTCGTGGAAATGTTTTGTCAAAGTCCTTAATACACACAAAATGAAAAATGGTTGTGCACTACTTACACACTATTAAGTTTTGATTCAGAAGAAGACCTTCAGGAGGCTGAATTTCCGCAAGTGCCCTCGTAAATGATATCAATACAAGTATAGCTCAAAACACCAAAAATCCTAGCCCAACATTGAAAAGAAAATCTACTCACAAACGTTTTCTTCCTGCTTAGGCATTATTGTGCAGCCACTAATTTTCGCACACACTTGTAAAACCATTGCTACTGTCTACCAGTTAATCAGCTTTTGGTGAAGTCCCTTCCACCAATTCAGTACAAAGGTAGATCTTCAGCCGATTCAAAGGAATGGTCCCTATAACTGCTGTATTTATCACTTGTTCTTTAGTTTTGAAAAGCTCTCAAAGCAGATTAGCCAAATCATGAGATCTCTGGGAAACTTTAACTTTCTTCGATGCAAACATCACATTCGCCAAAAAAAAAATCTCTTCAGATAATATCTGCTATTACGCGCTGGTGTCTGCATATGCAGCAGCATACTCTGAGATATGCACCCTTTCCAGAAGTCACAGTTTTATGGCATTACATAATATTCTTTTTTGTGTGTTCCACTAACTTTTCCAAACAAGATAAGAAGCACACAACCTTAATCAAGTTTCGTGCTTGTTTTACTGTTATTTAACTTGACCTTAATCAAGTGTTTTTCTACAGTATATAACTGCTCTCCTCAGTGTCAATCACTTGACAGTTAAAGAAGGCAATGGATGCCTCTGCCAGTCAAATAGTCTTTTCAAAACACAGCACCGCACGGCGCACACACTTCATTGTATAATCCATGTTTTTGTCAGCCATCTCTCATAACCGTGACAGTGGTTAATTTCAATGGGCGAGTGACACCATAAAGGATCTAATTATACAGAGTGCTGCATGCATTGAGAAATAACCGCAAACGTGTTTAAACTAGATAGTAGATAGTAACATAACACTGGTTTTGTATTTTTATTTCACATTGATTCAAACTCTTTACACATTGCAGGCTTTACACACAAACTGCTTATGTCTACTTTTCATTGCTAATGGTACAGACTTGTATTCATAGCCGTAATGTCCATCAAATGTTTGATAAAGCTAGGCTATAGGATGAACGAGAAAAATATTAATTATAATATATAGGCTATTCTGTCATTTAGATATACAGTATGTGCCTATTGAGATAAGGGTACATACAGTACATAAGTCCCTCTATTGATCACTGATTATTATTTTTTCACATGAATGTAGCCTACTGCTGAAAGGTCAGACTTTTTCTAAGAGTTTTTTTTTCTTCCCATGGTCAACCTCTAAAAGAATTTAATATTCAGTAACAGCCGCACAAAACAGTCCTAATATTGTATTCAGATGAACAGTGAATACACCACATTTTCAAGCAGTCAGAAACACATTAATTGTTGACCTGTGTATCCCCTGCTGTTGACTTTTAAAAATGCTTTCAGGGTAATTGGGCCTTGAGACGTATGAATGGGCTACTGTGTTGTGTGACCTAACGGTTTTGCAAGAAAGGTTTTCCTGTCACAACAAAAACGTTAATGGCACCATCAGCAGCAGCTTTAACAATGTTTCAGTCATTTCTCAGTTGAGATCCTTCAGACTGTTACCACCATTCACCCATGAGTTGTGTATGTTGAGTGAAATTAACTATAAGGTATATCACTTGTATGAACAAAAAAGACAGATTTCTGTGAAATAAAGAGAAGGGAAACAATTAGGCTACATTAACAGATATATTAGTTATTAACAGGAATGTGCTTATAGTTCTAAGGCTGGCGCAAAAAGAGAAGAAATAATCTACGTGTATCAGGATTGTTCCCATTAAATAAAATAACACACAAAAATAACAACGGTTTCTAGGCTGTGAGCTACCCACTCAATCAGTTTTCAAATGTCTTTAAATATCCTTGATAATGGGTCACAGGTGAAAACCTGATATTTTATGAACAAAAAACCCACTTGATCTTTGATAGCTTCACAGGAGGACCGTAGGCATACAATTAACAACATAACAACACACACTTACATTTGCCTGAATGATGACCAGGTAACGTGTTGTCTCCTCATAGTTGAGTCTTTCTCTTAGAACCACGGACCCGAACAGTGTCAGGGGGATGTCGAAGGTTCTGTTTGTCGTCTAAAAACACACACAAGGACACATCGCCAACACAAACATTGTGAGCCACTTACAAGCAGGATCAACAATCTGTCACTTGTTATCGACAAGCTTAGAGACATGTAATAGCCGTGGGTGGACTATAGAAGTTAAGAGCAATTAAAGCATAGTAGAGGAAGTGACAGTATTTCTTCTATATCAGAATAATGGATTTATATGTGCTATGTATAGGCCCTAATATTGGAAGAAAAATATATAGAGGAGTCAAGAGGAACCCAGTGTCAACAAAGAAGGGAGAGATTTGAAAAACTACAGGTAGAAATAATAAGAGAGAGCTGATATTTAGATATCAACTGAGCCAATAAAATTTGTACAATTACTTAAGAGTCTAAACAGGGCCGGCGCGAGGGATAAGCGAACTAAGGGGTTGTTTATGGCCCCCGACTGCCAGGGGGGCCCCTCCAAAAAAAATCAAAAATAAATGTATTTATTTTTTAGTTTGTGTGTTTGATATTAACATCATATTATGCACATGTAAGTTATCATACAAAAAAAGGAATACAATGCTTTGGTCTAGATAGTTAATAGCCTAATAATTGATATTGGAAATGGGACTACCCTCAGTTGTGCATGCACTGTGTATAGTCTTAGCCTATTTCAGCCTCGTCTGTGAAAAAAAAAGATAGCTGGACAACAGAGTTTTTCTGCCCCGTTCCTCTAACTGCATTTACATGCATTTATTATACTACAGAGAAATATGTCCCGTAAAAGGAAAAAAAGGGCTCTAAGCCCAACCCGGAGGACCTGCATAATATTTTATTTTAAATTAATATTTTTATGGAAAATCCATGTGTCTTTCTTCAATAGCTTCTAATTCATCCGACCCAGTGTCTCCAAATTATTTTTTTACACAAAATTCCTCAGATTTAGCCTCTTAATTTTCGTCTCAAAGTGCACCAGATTCATGCATTTTACTGGTAAAAAAAAACTTTCTCCCTAGGAGGGTCGGGATCTCGGCTGGCTACTATTTTTTACCCAGCTGTAGATTTGAAGCACTACCGGAGAACACTGGGTGTGTGAATGACATTTAACAATAGTCAATGATTGGGGCAGCGCTATCATTGGAGATGGCCCCCAATCAAATTCTGCTTGGGCCCCATGAAGGCTTGGGCCGGCTCTGAGTCTAAACATTGCTATGCTTTAACAATATAACAATGAGCTTAGCATATGGAAGGCCCAACATGTCCAACATGTTAAATATTAAATATTTGAACAACACATTATAAGATAAATGTTCTAGTAATCTCAATAGTCTATGCTCATTGCTCTAGCTAACATGTGCTAGCTGACTACTCTTGGTAGCAATTGTTGAGCTTGCTAGCTTAAGAAAAAATCTTACAATGTAAGAAACAAACTGAACAATTTGTATGAGTATGCCATTTACAAAAAGAAGAAAACATCAAAATGCACGTAAACATTATTCCATTTTACAAAAATAAATTCACACAATCATTCAAAGAAAAAGGAATAGGCTGAAACCCAGGGCTTATTTTTGCCTATATTTAAAGTCCATTAAATAACCCAGAATATCATGAATTAAAAAGTGTCTTGAAATAAAATTGTTATAAGGGAAAATGCCATCATGAATTGAAAGCAGAGTTTTGAAAAATTATGTATTTTTTTAATTTATATGAAGGATCAAATAAAACTCAAAATAATTGAGAATTCACATTTTTCTATAATGCTTATTATAAACAAAAAAACAACACCAATCTTTGCTCTCATTTATCATCAAACTGAGGCCAAATGCTCAACTAATTATAGCTTACATATTGTGTCCATAACCTGGCTACTACTACATCACGCGTGAAAGAGTTCAGCAGGCTGAAAAAAAAGCCTACCGGGTCTCTTGGATTGTACTGGATGGTGTACTCTAACTGTCCGTTGGGACCGTCGTCAATATCCGCTGCCCCATTGTTCCCTCCAAACCCAGAGAAGATAGTGGTTCCTACTGGAGTCAGCTGGAAAAAAAAACACATCAGAGACGGAGAATTTCAGTATCTTTGTTTACCAGCTCAAACTACACAATGCCAAACACTTTAATCAAATAGCTTACTATATCCTGTGTAGGTGTGTCTTGTCCTCCTTGACAGTGTTGTGCAAACATATATTTCAAGTGGCCAAGATAATAGAGGGACACATACAAAAAAAAAACTCTTGACATGCATCTGGTCATAAGGCATCTCGAAACCACACTCTCTGTGTCTACAAAACCAACAGAAAATGACGTGCGGTTTTATGATTATTGTGCTCAAGTGGGGCTTGAGAATGAACATTGCGGTGTGTGTGCCTTCATTTGCTGTGGGAATAAATAAACAAAGGCTGCATGGTTTGTCCCACTCTCTATCTGGATTCCAAGTCCTTCTCCCTGTCACCACTGCAGATGTTGACTACACCTCATTGCCCATTACCAATAGAAATGTTTTGACAGAGCAGCATCTTGGGTGATTAAAAAAATATGTATTCAAGGTAGTGTCAGCAATTCTGGAGAAAGTATTTTTCTAGAGGTCGCAGGAGTCGGATTTTTTTTATATGTCGCTCAGGGGGCCGAAACGAGCGGATACACGTCAGTACCGTGCCGCTCCGTTCTGTACTTTTCGATAGGCGGGGCTTTGATCACTCACCTTCTCCTGCCTTTGAGTGTTTGCCGTAGCCACAAAAAAGGACCAAACTGCGTGAAATTTGGCCTGAGGCTCTTACGTAAGACCCTTATCAGTCTCCCAGAGTCCCAACTAACGAACTAACAAAAAACAATTACATTCAATATGTCACAGTTATTAGTAAACTTCCTGATAATGTGTCACTTTGAGTATGGTTCACTGAGTTAAGCTATGAAATCTATTAAATTAGCTTTACTTCATTAAGAGTTTGCTGTGTGATTCTAAAATAGGCTATATTTTATAATGGGTTTGAATCAGGCCTAATATCTTGAGCAAAATCAGACTTCTTTCCAAAAACATACTGGCGACACGACGCAGCTAATTCTGCAAACAACTCGACAGTAGCCATAGTATTGAGAGTATTTAGAGAATGTAAATACATTTTATTGTGCTTTTTCTTTCCATTAACATTTACATTAGTTTTTGGCTTTGATTTTTCCCTTCAAATTAGACTTTCATTTTACCCGTAACACGTGCAACAAGACAACTCCTAGTAGAGAAAAAGAGAAGCTATGTAGTCAGAAAGATTGGATTTTACTGTGAGATACAAAAAGTTTTAACACTTGCCACCACAACACGAGAGGAGAATTTCTGCAAATTTTTGATGAACTTTGCCAACCTCAAATTGCCATGCTGTTTTTTTCCGTGATCAAGTCAGTATGGGGGGAAAAAAACCCCACTTGAGATTAAGTTTGATTTAGCGGCTGCGCCAATGATTTCTTACATGGATTCCCTCAACAGGGTTATCTCTGCCTCCCACACGATTCAACAATGGTGTCTTCAGAACGTCTCATTCTTGTCACTTTGCCACGTTTGGATATAGGGCTTTAAAGAAACAACTCCAGACTTTGGCACTGGCACCAACTCATGAATATCTGCCACAAGGATCACCTTGTACCCAGAAACTTTTCACAGTGAACTCATAAAATGGTGTCTTTAGATGCTCTATTTAAACAACCACATTGCCTCTGTTATTACTCTGTCCGCTTCACTCACTAAACTAAAAACACATGAATGTAGATGAAGCTGAATTCATTTTCACCGAGTCACTGTCTCAATATTAAATGAACTGCATTAGGTCGTTGGAGTTCTGGGGGGGGGGGGGGCAACACAAGTGAATGAGACAATAGCTCTCTGACTAATGAGCAGACTTCTTGCACTCAAATCTTAATTATTTCCCCACACATTAGAATAAATGTATTCAACTTTTTTGAAAATTAATACACACCAACCTTGGGCCTGCCTGGCAAAGGTTGGAGTCATACTTTAGACACTATCTCTTAAACTAGTACGTTGGTCCAAGCAGTGAATGGAGGGGAATTATTTTAGTAGGATTTATGAGAAAGCTGAGAACAAGTACAGTGGTGGTGCAGGGTACGAGGAGGCAAGACAAGCCCAAACGTATAGAGTGTGGCAGAGGAAAGGTGACATAATGAAGAGTTGTGTGTGTGTGTGTGTGTGTGTGTGTGTGTGTGTGTGTGTGTGTGTGTGTGTGTGTGTGTGTGTGTGTGTGTGTGTGTGTGTGTGTGTGTGTGCGTGTGTGCATGTGTGTGTGTGTGTGCGCATGCTTGCGTATGTGTGTGGGAGAGTGGGGGGATGGGCATGAAAGTGGGGGAGCTGCACAAAAACCGAGAAGGGAGGCGAAGAGAGAGGTTGAGAAGACAGATAGAGTCGGACAGGTGGTGGGAAACTGTATAATGAGATATTCTACTGGGTACGCCTATAGGCCTGTGCTGGTAGGCAACAGCAGGCCACACGTATCCTTGTCCAGTTTAAGTTTGAACCTCCTCTTGTTCAATCCCCCCCAATAACATATTTATTTCCCCAAAACACTTTAGCTGTTTTCCCTGCCTGCTTACAGTATTGACCTGACAGCAAAATGCCATGTATTATCTTTGCTATTATATTATTTGGAGAGATACATAATGCAGAGTGCATAAACAGTATGCCAGGCCACATATTCTGTATAGTGACTGTGCCGATGCAGCCTGCTGGCATTGCTGGCTTGTTACAGTGTATAGGCTACAACTGAGCTACTGTACAGTATTCATGTATTCATGGACTGGACTGTAGTTATGTTTGGTCTCTGGACTCAGACCCCTGAGTCCCATACTGCCATGATGATGGACAGCACCATTGCAGAATAAGTGCAATAAATGGCTCCTGATTTAAGGGCAAAGACTGTAAAAGTATTTCCAACACACTGAGCTTTATGGACTACCTTTTCTTTCATTGCCTCTCTGTGAGGCACAGTGTTTTAGTGTTTATGTGTGTGTGTGTGTGTGTGTGTGTGTGTGTGTGTGTGTGTGTGTGTGTGTGTGTGTGTGTGTGTGTGTGTGTGTGTGTGTGTGTGTGTGTGCGTGTGTGTGTGTGTGTGTCACAGTGTGTGTGTGATTTACCTCGTTGACGGCGACATAGTATCTTGGCTGTTGGAAACGCGGCGCGTTGTCGTTGCGGTCCCGAACAACGATGCGGACTTCGTGCAAAATCACCGTGCCTACCAGCTGATTGGTACACTGAACCTGAACCACAATGGACTGAATGTATGAGGGTGGCTTTAGAAAAAAAGGAGAGAAAAACAGAGACAATGGCACAGTGAATAATTTAAGCAGCAGCAGTAGCAAAAAAAATAAACAAAATAATTACTAAATAAAGCATTGCACAGAGGACTGCCAGCCTCTTGTGTTGTACTATTTGTACCAAACCAGACTTTCAAAAACATGGGCTGGATTACTTCACACAGAGCAAATCAGCAGGAGGGCGGTTGTCTTCCACTTGGAGATAGAGCTTAATACAATCTGAGTGTTTTTCACAATAGAAAAGTCTGGAAAAAGTTACAGAGCTGTACATGTTTAGTGAGAAAGAATCATGTATAGCACCAAAGAAACAAGGCTGTACTATCGTCAACATTACCCTTAATGTGCTCTTAATTTGAAAAACATAAGCAGTATAAGCTTTTCTACGCCACTAGGGTGAGATTGTGTTAAAAGCATCTGGAAACTGGTTCTAAAATAGATTGATTTTTGTAAAGCTAATCAAACTTTAAAAGACAATATATTTAATTTGGGACCGATACATATGCCTAACTCTTTTCTAGTACATACCATCATGCAACTAACTCCCCACTTCACATAGTGAGAAGGAGTTTTTATTTCAAGGTGCTACGAGGAACTTTTAAATATTTCTGAAACAGTCATTTTCTTCCTCTGATGATCATAAATGACACGCTACATCAAACGGGACCATCATTGCAAAGAATGCTATTTTAATATAAATGTTCTTAATGCCTTTGTCCTGGGTACGCTCACCCAGGAACAACAGGTGGCTTTTGTCCAAAGGGGGTGCAAAAATGAACACAAACTGACTCGTAGCGCCTTTAAATGTCTCACATTGAGTACCTAAACCAAGAAGAATAGCCTTACATCCCTATCCAGAACGCGTCCGGTGCTGTTGAGGTAAAGGGCTTGTCTGGATGAGTCTAGGATCACCCAGTAGTCATGGTTATCCCGTAGAGACAGAGAGATGGTACGATGCGGCCCCTCAGCCACTCCATTAATCTGCATGTTTTCCACCAATAACGTTCCTGGGGGGGAAAAAAACAATACAAACCCTTTTAACCCAGCAACGGTCATAGAGAGAGACACAAGGTTACTAAGGCTACCGGAATATAGAGTATGATATAAATAACTCCTCTATTGATCTATAGCTTTATTAGTGAAAGAAAAAAGAAAACAGAGACTAAAAAGGACTCTATGCTTATGCCTATTACTCCATGTTCTCAATGAATTATATACCTGGAAGTATATATAGGGGAGAGTGGCCTAAGTTGTGCAACTTTTCACTCAAAGTGACTGTAAAGTAAGGCCTTGACAGTAAAGTCTCCAACTCAAATATGTAAATATATTTTAGGGTGTTGTGCATCCCTGGCAATAAAAACTTTGGATCTGGAATAAACTGTTGAAGAAATATAGCTTTCGGAAAAAAAGTTGTCTTGATGCACAACTTGCCCCCGGTGTGGTGTAAGTTGTGCGGTTGGAGAGAATATCATGGGGTGAATTGTGCCATTGATATATATCTCATAAACTGTAATGCAAGACAAATCCATTAGACAATCACTTATTTAAGGTGTATTTAAAGTAAATAGTTGACAAAGATTGAAGGACAATTTTCTTAACAAGGCCTAGCAGATCTAATGGTTTTACCTGCAAAGCTCACAATGACAAAGTCACCATCATCATCTTTCTGGCCATCTGAACTCTCATCAGTGGTGTCGTTAAGTGGAATTGAGATGTCACTCTCTTCTGAGCTACTGTAGACAATCACTTTCTTTTGGTGACCAGCATATACAGCCATGCCACTGGCACAACTCTCAGAAATTTACTTTGCACTAGTTGCTCCATGCTTGTGGAACCAACTGCCACCTGACAAATGTGATTCCCCTACATTTCTGCCTTTAAATCAAGGCTCAAAACCCGTATGTACACCCTGGTGTTTCCTCCCCATTAACTATCTTACCTCTGTACTACTATCTGTGTTTATGTGGATGTATGGGCTTTACGTCTTTTATTATTTATTTATATTTACTTTGTTATTTTACCTTCATTGTTTACCTACTGAATGCACTATGTACAACACTTTGGACAGTGCAAACTGTCATGAATGTGCTTTTATAAATACATTTTACTTACTTACTTACTTATAACTCACCCAGGCCCTTTGGCACAAATCACCCCAATCCCAGAAATTTGGATAATAAGCATGATGCAGCAATTTAGGGCTGACATCGTGCTAACTGTATAGACTCAAAATGTAGCATACCAAAGCACTAAAACATGTGTCAAATGTTTTCAAACTTGTCTATAATTGTTCAGACACAATAATCAAAAAACCTTGATCATGGAAATTTTACTTTGAAAGGCAAAACACAGTTTTTTGAGCTTAAATGTGCTTATATCTTATTCCTTGTGTCTCCCTTCTTTACAGGATGAGTCAAATGGATGGCTCTTCTTAAACATGTGGTCACATTTCCAATTTCTTCCACGGTTTTCTAGAAACAAGGGGTGGCACAACTTCCAAAATGCACAACTTAGGCCACTCTCCCCTATGTAGGGTTTTAGCCAAGGTTAAGGGCATTGAGATGGACAAGCAGAAACAGAGTGGGAGAGAGAGATAGAGAAAGAGAGGGGAGGAGAGGATAGGGAGAGAGAGAGAGAGTGAGAGAGAGAGAGAGAGAGAGAGAGAGAGAGAGAGAGAATGAGTAAAAAAGCATGTAGAACTCCACAGCATTCAATTAAGTACGGCAGACCAGATATGGGGGCTACTCGGTTTGCCTTCTCGATACGAGTATACCTGGAATACTTATAACTGAAAGATGAAATAAAAGCAGAGAAAAAAGAGAAAACTGGTCTGCCAGGGGGAATCTACAACGGGTTTTAATGACTTTTACACTTTCGTCTGCATGATTTCCCAGAAAAGATAAAGCCCTCAAAATAAAAATAAGTATATAAGGAGCCTAACAAGACATGCGGCAGCAGCAACGGAAGAAATCTTGATTGGATTTTACACAGTCAACTGTGGGCGGTGAAAGACAAGAGAGCCTCCACAAGAATGAAGAAGAGCTACATGGTCAATCATATGGACATCTGTGTTTCATGGAAAAGTATTGACTTTAATGGTCTTTTCATGAAACAATTCCCGGATGAAAATACACACCGGTCGAGGTTTACTGGAAATAAAAAATATTCTAACAGAAATGGCATCTAAAATAAAAAGATTTAACCGCTTAGCTTTGTGAAGTTTCAAATCATGAGAGACCCATTACCAGGCCATACACACTGCATTATTAATCATAATATATGTGTGTGTGTGTGTGTCTGTGTGTGTGCGTGCGTGTGTGTGTGTCTGTGAGCACAAAACTATCCTTCGGCCTGTTATTGGAAACTATTTTTTCTTTTCATGCATTAGAGTGCAAGTAGAGGAAGGGCAAAATTATAAAGCAAATTAATTGTACTTGGCATCTGCCCTTAAACAGATAGCACACATTGCTAAATCGCTTGTATGTGTATATGTATGTGTGCATGCTGAAAAACTTTCCCTCAATGCACACAGGCACACACACACACACACACACACTGAACAATCTCATATCTGATCTCCCGGAAAAAAAAAATTGGGTCATGGCCTTCTGCGCTACCACGGAAACCCTGTCAAATGTCTTGCTGTGATTTTGGCTGACGCTATATAAACAGGGAAAAATGTAATGAAATTGGTTTCTTTATAAGTGAAATGGGATAGAACATGGAATCCATTCAGGGAGTTTCATTCCTTGAAATCTCTCTCTCTCTCTGAACCACACAAATATGGCCCAAGTAAGAAGAAGGAAACAGAGAGAGAGTGTGTGACTGTTTCTAATTTAATTCCACAGACTATCTCATCCAATCGGGGGTGGAGGGGGGTAGTGACCTCACAGGACGTATGACTGAATACAGCACTGGGCTGGACCTGATTAAATTGACCCGCGTGTTAACCAGAAACCTTGTGAAGGTGTGAGTGTGTGCAGACTAGGTAAGGAACTGTCCAGGCAAGAGAAGCACAGAGAGCAGTTCAGGGAACAAGAGAAATGGAGAACACAGAGAGTGAGGCGGGAAAAGATTGGGTTGAATGAAAGGCCAATGGAAATAAAGAGGGTATAGGGTAGAAACGAGCATTGTGGCGGGGTTTTTTTTTTTTTACAGGGCATTAGTTTAGCTTAATGTGGCGACACTGTAGGAGTGTGAGCCATTGACTGAATAAGAATTCATCACATCTACCTGCCAACAGAATCCAGTGTACCTACTTACCGTTTTAACCTGAAATTATTTAATTCAAAAAAAGATAATTCGATATCTTAAAGGTGGGTCATGTCGCAGCAAAACAAGCTGCAATTAAAGCAGCTTGTATCTCTTAGTTTTTTGTGGGTCAAGCATGACTGAGGAGCTTCATCTTCAATCCAAATGACAGGACCAACCACCAACATCCACCCAACCAAATTGAAATATGTACAGTTTACCGACAACGATAATCTTCCTTTTTTTCAGTCAGCTTTATCATTTCAGCTGGAAACTGTAGAAAAGTAAAAAAAAAAATATATATGAATAAAATGAAATGAAGAACAAGCCTTGGGTAAGTTTTACAAGTAAAAGTGCAGGCATTTGTGCTTTCTTTGTTGTTGCCATTCAGGGTCCTAATCAAGTCTTCCTGGCCAGATTCAGGATTTTCCTTTTTTTTTACTCATGTCCGTATGTCATTGGAATTTGATGATTTGTATTTCAACAATGACTTTAATCCACTTACCTGGAGTGGAGGTTTTAAAACAACTTTAACCACTATATTTGAATCCTTTGTCATTACTGGTTGTTCGAGCCATAGGTTAGCAAAGCTGAGTACATTTACATCAGTGGAATAACAATGTTAGAGCATTAAGAAAAGATGAATGTTAACCATTACATATTGTAGTTTTGTATGCACACATGCACAATAGAATGTTATTTATCTGTTAAATTATCAATTGAATGCAATCAGGTGAAAACTTGTGTGTGTTTCGCTCTATGTTTATCTATCCCACCACTACCAAACAAAGCTCTCTCATTCTAATCACCCTTTTACTTGATATTATTAAATTTCAACCTAATTCCAATATTATCTCCTTTTACTTATGACATTTAGCCAAAGGAAAAATGTTGCCTAACTTGTATCTCATTGCCCTCCTCCCCCCTCCTCCCTCCTGCTCTTGTTTTACTCGAGTCTCTCTCTTCCTTTTGCCAACACCACCAAAGATAATCAGCCTAAAGCGAGATTCTCTATTAAATATGTAACACTATTTCACAGCCACCGAGCAATACACAGCATTACGCATACAAACCGTTCCAATGCTAAATTATTCTTAAACAGCTAAGTCAGGAAGATTACTGCACGAGCAGGCGCACACACACACACACACACACACACACACACACACACACTTGTGCATAGAGCGTCTACACACAATGCAAACACACCGGCACAAATAGAGAACCACACATCACACACAGTGTTTTGTTAGACAGCAGGTTAAGGACGAATGCAGACACACGCAGACAGACACACACGCGCACACAAACACACTGTTCTTAAGTACAAATATATTGAAGTATTTTACTGTAATTTACTTTTCCCTGGGTTATTTTCTCACTTAAATGTATCAGAGCAGTATTTTAATACTGTCCGACTTCTGAACTCAGCTGCCCTTGTGTCTCAATGAGCTCAACTCATTTTAACCTGCTCGAAATTAATGAGTGGTGCTGTATTGCATATAACACAATGTGTGTTATATGCAATACAAAATGTGTTACATTTATTTTATTCAAGCATACACAAACACACACAAAAAACATTTAATTGATTAAAGGGTACACTAGGGTTGTCCTCGAGTTATTCACTTTGTATTTGAAGTGCTTCAAATAACGTATACATGTTGTCATATGAGGAAAGTGGGTAGTTGCAAAACAATGTCCTGCACATAATTACTAGTCTTCAGCATGAAGAATGTAGAGGAACTTTGTCAAAATGGAAAATATGAGAAATAATGGGTTTTAGCTTAATAGAATGCATTAAGCCATCAAGGGATACAGACATGCTGTCTGGGTATGTGGTCGGGAAGGCTATTTTTCTCTGTCTGGGGTTGCGCTTATCATTTTTCATGTCAGTTAGGATTTAAAGTGATCAGGCTTCACAATGTTAAACTTAGTTGAAAAGCAGACATGGCAAACATTAGGACAGGTTTCCATTTATGAACGGTAATCTATAGAGTGAAGATAAGAGGGTGATTGAGCCGCTCAGACCAGCGCATCTGTGTACATTTCACCTTCCCACAGTAAGACTCAGTGACCTTCCACGAGGCCAACATAAGCCCTAATTTACTCGCAGCCAAAGGATTAAACTCATCAATTAAAATGTGATCCCTCCATGAATAACCTCCTCTGAACTCGGCAAAAATTATGTTGGCACAGAAACACTCCTAGGGAGACTTGTGTGTTTGTTTCTGCATAGTAGAACAATCAAACCAGGAGCCTCTAAGTAGCTAGTAAGCTCTTAAAGAGTTTGAGCTAACTCCGGATAAACAAAAGTATATTTATCCTCTGGTGTTTCGATGAAAGGTGTCTGTAAAGGTGTCTGTAAGACTCTGGCAGGCTCTTTTGTTTGTTTAGTCACATGGTTCAAGGTGGCAGAAGTGAAGAGACGATAAATAAATATTACATATTTAAATAAGGAGTTTGTGTTAGACAAGTGTCCAATATCCTGTCCAATCCCCTTAGCTTTATAGTTTTTGCAAAGTAACCAATTGACACCAAACATCATTTAACTGACAACACATCTCAGGCAACTCAAAATGTGTTGCTTTTAAACACAAATACAACCGAATCAAATATTTGATTGTATCGAGCAAAACTTTTAGAACAGTCCCACTCTTCTATTTTTAGTTGTATATATAGCAGGTTAAGTGAATAACCTAACATGGTACAAAATAAAGCGGTACACTTGCCACATGTTAAAGAAAAAGCTATCTCCAGGCAACAAATAATGGGTTCACAACTTCCAGCTTTTCTACAACAATGGAGGTAAATGGATTGATATTGAACTGCAGGGGGTAGTGTATTGCTATCATTGCTAGATGAGATAGAATATTTGAATTTCAGAGGCATTAAACTGCATACATTCAGTAAACACTGGACACATGGAAGTGTTCTAAAACTGTTAACCTCTGTCCGAAGGTAACAAAACCTGCCTATACCAGCACCTCCAAAGCGCACTAATCAACAACACATTTAGGGATGCACCGATCCACTATTTTTAGTTCCGATCCGATTCCGATATCTGGGTTTTGGATATCGGCCGATACCGATACTGTCCGATACGATATCATAATTATTCTACATTTCTTTGTTTGTGGTGGCTTTATGTGTAAGGCTAGGAAGGCTTAAGCAATTCTGAGCAAGAAATATACACAAATGCATTAGGGCTGGGCCGAATAATTCGAATATCGAAAAACTTGTTTGTTAAGTTTGTATTCGAAGCTCAATTCAGTATTCCAAATATATATATATTTTTATATATATATTTTATGTTTTTTTTGTACAAGTAGCTTAAACTGCAATATATGTTGTCAGCAAATATTACTACTCAGATATACACGTTATATATACAACAATTGTTAAAATATAAATGTAATGCTCATTTAAAGTAAATTATCAAATTATTTGAACTTTGACCCAGTTGGCCACCGTCCTTTCAAAGAGCAATCGGTGATACACCAGCTGTTGGCTACGTGACATTGTCAGAGCGAGGCAAACTAAAAGCGGCACCAAGCGCAGTAGGAATACAGAGAGGGAGGAAGAATATCAGCATACGTGTTTCCCTTAACTTCATACCACAACATTAGCGTGATCTCGGAAGGGAAAGCAGTGCTCGGCGAAATGCTAACGTTAGCTTAGCTTAGCTGTTTGTTTAAATTCCCTATGCAGTGCTGCTATTGGCAATCAACAGTGACTGCCTTGCATCATAGGAATACGCGGTCAATAATGGATATAATATGGATACAAAAGACTATCAATATTGGATCTTTTGTATGGATTTATAAATCCCCGAAAATGCATGTTCCAGGATGGATTAATAAACTCGTTTAAGCTACGATGGCACAGCTGATTTGGAACGGAACAACAGCTCTGTTCGCTTCCATGGGAAAAAGTAAGAAACTCAGACTTTGGTGTGTTTTTTTAGAACGAGTATTCAAATCATATCTCCCTCCACCGAACGTCGGCATCTGCTCGCGCGGGGCTTTCGCTCTTTCATAGTTTAAAAAAATAAATAAATAAAAATTAATTAATTTAATTTTTTTTTTTTTTTATCGGATTTTATATCGGAGCTGTCAGTCCGATATCCGATCCGTAGATTTCGCCCATATCGGACCCGATACCGATACTGGATCAGATCGGCCCCATCCCTAAACACATTATATCTAATCCGTTGGATGTGGCTTCACATTTATACAAGAATGGTGCTGATATTCTCATCCAACTCTCTGCAAGACGCAAATAAGCAAACTTCCCGAAATGTCAAATGATTTAAGCTTGTTTAAGAATAGCAGGAGATTGCACCTACAGGAAGACACCACAAATCTATTGTTTTTTTTTGCTCACATGCAGAGATTGTGCTCAAACTGAATGACCTTGTGTCTTCTCTGGCAGGACAGGGATCAGACTCCAACTATGACACAGTTGGCGCCGGCCTCATGCATATTAATGAGTGCACGTTACATGCCACGCCAATCAGCAATGAAAAAGGTCAAGATCATATTACAGCGTTGGTTCGACCCGCGGTAAATAGCGAATGATTATCTGTAAAAACTGAAACAGGAGTGTTCACCTTGTCATGTCAAGGGGTTATAGACCTCTGTTTAAAGGCGCAGTCAGCGATTCTGGAGAACAAAATCACTTTTGAGTCAAAATCAGTGAATATCTCCTTAACAATCCACTACCTGTACGTACAGTGTGCGAGTTAATAACACAGCCTTGGCTCTGTAAACTGGCGTGCTGCTAGCTGTGGTGAGCCCCCTTTGTATACATACCCTTTGTTTACATACATGTTTACAGAGCAAGTAGTGGATTGTGAGGAGATATTCACTGATTTTGACAATAGGTGATTTTGTCAAAAAGTGTTTTCCAGAATTGCTGACCCTACCTTTAAAGTCCACTTTCCGGCACGGACTGAGTAAGCAAAAAACAACTGAGTACTTTACCGTTGGGGCTTTCTTCGTCGATGGCAACGATGGTGGCAGGGGGACCGGACCGAGACAGTTTGCATTCTGGAAAGGGTGAGAAGAGAGAAAGGGAATGTAAAAACTCAGTTGTAAATAAAAATGTCATGTGGATGATATCACTGGATGGATGTTATTGTTTAGTATGAAATGGTTTCAAAGGGCTTGTAAGTTTCTTACTATCTTTTTTTTTTACTTTATCTGCTGCAATCACTATCGGAGTGAGTGTCTCTTTTTGAAAATGAACTAGTCTCATAACCACACACTCTCTCTGACATATATATCAGAGATAGACGAGAGTGTGGGGTAACACTTTATTTGAAGGCATATACATAACTCTGTCATAAGACTGTCATAAGACTGTCATTACACTGTCATGACACATGTCATGAACATTATGAATGGTTATGAATGGTTATGACTGTTGTCATAAAGTGTCATTCGGAAAATTATGTCACGTTTAATGACACATTGACATTGTATGAGATGTCTTTTTTATGACAACCTGACATAAGCTAAGACAAAATAACTTGTCGATGTCTTGGTAATGACAACCTGACATAAGCTAAGACAAAATAACTTGGTAATGACAACCTGACATAAGCTAAGACAAAATAACTTGGTAATGACAACCTGACATAAGCTAAGACAAAATAACTTGTCCGTGTCTTTGTAATGACAACCTGACATCAATAAAGACAAAATATCTTGGTTATGTCGACTTGACATTAACCAATAACCTGACCTGTCATAAACATGTAATAGTAAGCCTAATAATCAAATGTAAAAAAACTATTTTGATTTATGTTGTAAGATTACATTAACTGTCATATGTGGAAGGTTTTGATATTGACTGTCATGAGACCTTTATTATACTGTCATGAATGTTTCTGTTGGCCTGAAGTAAAGTGAAACAATTTGGACAGTTCATTAACATGTCATGAAGCGTTTTTACACTGTCTAATGCCTTTATAACAGGCTCATGAATGATTATTTTGGCCTCAGGTAAAGTGAAACAATTTGGACAGTTCATTAACATGTCATGAAGCGTTATTACACTGTCTAATGCCTTTATAACAGGCCCATGAATGATTCTGTTGGCCTAAAGTAAAGTGAAACAATTTGGACAGTTCATTAACATGTCATGAAGCATTATTACACTGTCTAATGCCGTTATAACATGCTCATGAATGATTATTTTGGCCTAAAGTAAAGTGAAACAATTTGTACATTTCATTAACATGTCATGAAGCGTTATTACACTGTCTAATTTTGACACTGACTGTCATGAAACCTTTATTATACTGTCATGAAGTATTGACTTTACCTCAAAGTGAAACAATTTGGACTTTTCAGTAAATATTATTACACTTAATTATACACACAACAGTGTTAACTGCAGTAGTATCCCCTTTATAGATGTAACATGAAGCATATCAGTATTACATGTGGAAAATACCTTAACAAAAGCAATATAAGTCAAGACAGTCTGTTTTATTTGCATTGAGACACTAAACAAAAAAATATACATACACTTAAAACAGAAATAAGAACTACTTTAAAATCAAATGCACTTTCCAGTCCTTAAATTAACAATCCAGAGATTGTATGTTATATAATATATGTTATAATGGCTGCTAAAAATCACCAGGAAGAGATCAGCTTAAACACAAAAGGAGGGCAAATGGCACTCAGCCTTCAAACTTTGTAGGCATGTTAGCTTCAGCATACAACTAGTGCAAACTTGTAAGTGAATACGGTGCTTAAACAGGCAGATTGCAGATCAGCAAATCATAGAGCTATTAGCACACACAATAATAACAGAAATATACATTAGATCAGGTTGAAGTAAATAAAAGATACATAAAATAAAAGAGACTGTGTAGGCCTACTGCCCTGGCAGTGCGTAGTATGGAGCATGACAGCCAGCTAACATTTAAAAGCCCAATAAAGAATAAAAGACACAATGCTTGACTTCTCTTGTTTCTTCGTGAATCTTGTATTGGTAGGTTTTTCTTTGTAAAACTGTAACATAGACATGAAAAAATAAATCAATATACACACAGTACCAGACCTATACAGACAGTAGACAATACACACTAAGTAGTATATGGTAAGTATACACAAAGCTATGCTATTCCTATCTAAGTATTAAACAACACATGACTGTAAAAACACAGCTTAGCATGTATGACAAAGTATAGTGAGCTAACAAACAATTAGCTTCTGTAGTAGTGTACCTGCTAGCTAACAGGGCCACATGTGCAATCAAATAAACATACAAGTAGCTTACTTTACATTCTTACACCTGAAAGCTAATGTTAACATTACAAACTATCAACACTTACAGACAAATAGTCTCCAAGGCAAAGGCGTTATAAAGAAATACCCTGCAGCATTTATCTGTAGGCTATGCTTGTCCTATAGTCTGCATACAACTGTGAACAAAATGTAGGCTACATGAAACACCGGAGATGTGGCGCTAGATCCTGTATGAAACACGTGAGGGCTCACTCTGACACTTTTTCCAAAAACCAAGATAAAATAAAAAATATTAACACTTCATATTCACTTAGGAAAACTGCTATAACAATACTTGCAATTGCAATATGTCAAGACAGTCTGTGCTGCCTTAACTATAAGTCAGTAATTATTGTTGTATAGCAGTTTTTCAAAGTAAATATGAAGTTTTAATATTTTCATTTTTGGAAAAAGCGCCAGAGTGAGCCCTCACGTGTTGCATACAGGATCTAGCGCCAAATCTCCGGTAGTTGCCTAGCTTACAATTTTTTTCACAGTTGTATGCAGTCTACCGGGACATCATAGCCTATACATGCTGCTGAGTATTTCTTTATAACGCCTTTGCCTTGGAGACTATTTGTCTGTAAGTGTTGATAGTTTGTAATGTTAACATTAGCTTTCAGGTGTAAGAATGTAAAGTAAGCTACTTGTATGTTTATTTGATTGCACATGTGGCCCTGTTAGCTAGCAGGTACACTACTACAGAAGCTAATTGTTTGTTAGCTCACTATACTTTGTCATACATGCTAAGCTGTGTTTTTACAGTCATGTGTTGTTTAATAGGAATAGCATAGCTGTGTGTATACTTACCATATACTACTTAGTGTGTATTGTCTACTGTCTGTATAGGTCTGGTACTGTGTGTATATTGATTTATTTTTTCATGTCTATGTTACAGTTTTACAAAGAAAAACCTACCAATACAAGATTCACGAAGAAACAAGAGAAGTCAAGCATTGTGGCTTTTATTCTTTATTGGGCTTTTAAATGTTAGCTGGCTGTCATGTTCCATACTACGCACTGCCAGGGCAGTAGGCCTACACAGTCTCTTTTATTTTATGTATCTTTTATTTACTTCAACCTGATCTAATGTATATTTCTGTTATTATTGTGTGTGCTAATAGCTCTATGATTTGCTGATCTGCAATCTGCCTGTTTAAGCACCGTATTCACTTACAAGTTTGCACTAGTTATATGCTGAAGCTAACATGCCTACAAAGTTTGAAGGCTGAGTGCCATTTGCCCTCCTTTTGTGTTTAAGCTGATCTCTTCCTGGTGATTTTTAGCAGCCATTATAACATATATTATATAACATACAATCTCTGGATTGTTAAATTAAGGACTGGAAAGTGCATTTGATTTTAAAGTAGTTCTTATTTCTGTTTTAAGTGTATGTATATATTTTTTGTTTAGTGTCTCAATGCAAATAAAACAGACTGTCTTGACTTATATTGCTTTTGTTAAGGTATTTTCCACATGTAATACTGATATGCTTCATGTTACATCTATAAAGGGGATACTACTGCAGTTAACACTGTTGTGTGTATAATTAAGTGTAATAATATTTACTGAAAAGTCCAAATTGTTTCACTTTGAGGTAAAGTCAATACTTCATGACAGTATAATAAAGGTTTCATGACAGTCAATGTCAAAATTAGACAGTGTAATAATGCTTCATGACATGTTAATGAAATGTACAAATTGTTTCACTTTACTTTAGGCCAAAATAATCATTCATGAGCATGTTATAACGGCATTAGACAGTGTAATAACGCTTCATGACATGTTAATGAACTGTCCAAATTGTTTCACTTTACTTTAGGCCAACAGAATCATTCATGAGCATGCTATAACGGCATTAGACAGTGTAATAACGCTTCATGACATGTTAATGAACTGTCCAAATTGTTTCACTTTACCTGAGGTCAAAATAATCATTCATGAGCCTGTTATAAAGGCATTAGACAGTGTAATAACGCTTCATGACATGTTAACGAACTGTCCAAAGGTCTCATGACAGTCAATATCAAAACCTTCCACATATGACAGTTTAATGTAATCTTACAACATAAATCAAAATAGTTTTTTAACATTTGATTATTAGGCCTACTGTTACATGTTTATGACAGGTCATGTTATTGGTTAATGTCAAGTCGACATAACCAAGATATTTTGTCTTCATTAATGTCAGGTTGTCATTACAAAGACACGGACAAGTTATTTTGTCTTAGCTTATGTCAGGTTGTCATTACCAAGTTATTTTGTCTTAGCTTATGTCAGGTTGTCATTACCAAGTTATTTTGTCTTAGCTTATGTCAGGTTGTCATTACCAAGACATCGACAAGTTATTTTGTCTTAGCTTATGTCAGGTTGTCATAAAAAAGACATCTCATACAATGTCAATGTGTCATTAAACGTGACATAATTTTCCGAATGACACTTCATGACAACAGTCATAACCATTCATAACCATTCATAATGTTCATGACATGTGTCATGACAGTGTAATGACAGTCTTATGACAGTCTTATGACACCGTTATGTATATGCCTTCAAATAAAGTGTTACCGAGTGGGGTTATGTGACAACAGCAAGGTAGTGAGAAAAGTGAAAGTGACAATAGGACAGTACTGAGGTGTACGGGGTTAGCAGAAGGAGCACCATGGGAAAAGAAATGGGAGAAGGAAAATTGGGTTTACAGACAGAACACAATGAAGAAAACGTAGTTAAAAACTAAATATAGAAAAGAAAAAAAAGCATGGCCAAGAAAGGCTCCAAGGACATTAGCAATAAAAGCACAGATATTAATCTAGGGAATCTAAGGGGAATGTGAGGTGGATATAATATACTTATTAACCTTGTTCTTATTTGCACAATGGGGGGAAATAGAAATGGCAATGTAGGTTAAGAAGAGGTGAGTTAAGGGAGGTGAGACTTACACCCAAGAGAGGCTAATGTCCACTTTTTTCACCATTGGTAATGACAGGTTCAGGGCTAGCGGGGATGAAGGGGGGGGGGGGGGGGTTAATAAACCAGCACAGTGACTGAACACTTTCACACACATTAGTTCTTACCCTCATATTGCCAATCTGCAGTTTGGGAAGAGGCCACATCCAACCAGGAAGAGAAGAAGAGGAGAAGGAAGGTCAAGCAGCCAAGAGAGGAAATTGAGAAGGAAAGAGCGGAAGAAAAAAATTAAGAAACACATTAACCCTTCACTCACAGAAGAATAGCAAAGAAAAGCAGAACAAAAAAGCCGAAAGGGGAGAGTGCGAAGTCAAACATTAAATGCACTAAGTGGGTTTGAAGTTCAGACAGATCTTGAGGACGGTTGGGACAAACCCTATAGGGATGCTGGAGAATGGATACCTGCTCAGAAAAGAAACCTCTTGGGAGACTGAATTGTATGTTCCCAAATATAGATTAAACCTGCCCAGGGCCCAGAATTAGCTTAAAAAAACTCCAACCTAACTAATTGCTGGCTTGCTGACATAACACTACTGCTTTGACGTAGACTATACAACATTTTTTATTAACCTAAGTCTATGGCTTAACTACGGGCAGATACACTGAAGCATTAACTACATTCACAGTTGATGTGCTACCCACTTGTTACCTTGTTCACAGATTTAGCAGTTATTGGCAAGCGAGCAGTTGTTCAAGCCTGCATTGCATGAGATGATTACCACAAGTTCAAACTGCATGTACCTTCAATGATGTACTTTATTCTCTCTCATAAGCTCTTTTTCACAAGCCGCTCTTTAAACATCACAAATAATTACAAACCTGTTTCACTTCACCTTGCTCACCTCTTAGCATGGCCATTCTACAGCTAGCTTCTTTTTTTAGAGAGGCAGGAGAAGGATGACACATACAGTGAAAAACATCAATGTTTGGTATTAGTGTGTAGCCAAGAGAAACTATTTATTTGATTAACAAAAGACCAAGTGACCTTCTGGACTCTTGATGTTCCTGTGAGGTTGCCTGGTAACCAGCCAAGATGCTGCATAGAAGCACTGGACAGATGAATAAACTGTTGTTCATCAAGAAATACTGTAGTCCATTAGTAAAAGAATGATCTAAAAGCACATTGATTTGCTTCTGAACGACACAAAAAAAAGTTTCAACCTGTTAATGTATGCATCTCAAAGTTAGCAATCCGGAAAGATACATGAGCCATGGAACAAGTCACTAGTTATGTCCCACTCTACCAGCTGGTCTGTGTGTGTGTGTGTGTGTGTGTGTGTGTGTGTGTGTGTGTGTGTGTGTGTGTGGGGGGGGGGTGTGTGTGTGTGTGTGTGTGTGTGTGTGCGTGTGTGTGTTTGCGTGCTTGTGTGTGTGAACAGCATATGACAGATGTGTATCCCCTGCTTGACTGCCTTTTTTATCCTTCAGTGTAAGCTGATGCCCCTCATCTATTACTAAGCAGCCATTTGTTCTCTATGGGGCATGTCTGTCTCTTTCTCTCCCCTAAGTCTCTTGCCTACTCTGTCTCTTTTCATCTGCTTTTCCTCTCTTTACCTGTCAGGCAGACCTCTGCCTCCCTCAAAATAATAAAAATTAAATGGGATGAAACCGTAAACAGCACGGGCGGTGAATCAAATTGACAGATGTACACGGTGAGATATTAAAATGAAATGGGCTTAGTCTGTTTTAAAATCTACAACCTAACGCCAATTGATCTCTGTCTATGCTGAATGTAAAGAGATGTAATTCAAGTTAACTATTTGAAGTAAAAACAAATGCTTCCATGTACTAGCGCAGAGGTGAAACCACAAAGATGAAATCAATTAAGATGCCAAACATTGTTAGCAGGTCTTACATGTAATCGTGTGCTAAGAAGAGGAATTGCCAGATAAGTCTTGTGGGAAACAACACTAGCGAGGACATTTCGGATGTAACATGAATTGCATAGAATGCAAATGATATGCTGTCCATATTTATTTCCTGACCAAGAGAACACTTGTTTTATGAAATATTGTTAAAAGGGCTCCTATAGCACAGTGAGTGTCCTCTTGTATGCAGGTTTACTTATCCACAGTTAAGTGTCTAGTGTCCACTCATGCGCACACTCAAAAGTTTACTTGTGCACTTCTTCCCTCATGCACTTGTATTCCAGTAAGCACTAATTTATTGTTTTCTCTAAGCACACACTACACGCTCAAGCCTTTTTCTCAAAGTTTCTGGAAGAAAAAAAATCATCAGTAGAATGACTTTGTGCATGAGCAAGTGAATAAATGGACCTAATGCCAGGTTTCTGTCAAGGTGATGAAAAGCTTCGCGGAGAGCCGTGTGCGAGGGTCAATGGAGGATAGTGTTTAAGGAGCGGATCACATGAAAAAAAGACTCTGGAAAACTGTGTTGGAAAATACTTCGACGTTCAGGCAATATCACAGCACAGGGCAGCCAAAAAAAAAAAAAGCTTGACGCGTTTGACATTTATCATCCATTCAATGCCTTCTTTATTCAAAATCTTCAGTGTTTCAATCAATATCTGCTTTATGTATTATTCAAATAAATCTGGGCAGGCTGAATAAGCAAGTAGGGGGCTTGCCAAGAAGTCCCCATAGAGAACAAAGTAGGGTTAAGGAGGAACAGAGAGGGGAAGTGCGGCTGCGACTTCAGCTGAAGGCCACACAGCAATCGCCCGGAGAGTCCTAACAGGCTTGAGCTTGTTGAAATCAATTATTGTTGTTTGGTTGACACACACACACACAGACACACAGCTTAGCAACTGTCTCCATGACACAACTCAACTCTTCTGGACACACAACTCCATGAGCACATTCACGGCCACTTCACAACAGTTTACACAATTGAGCCCGTATGCCTGTCTGCCCATGGCATATTCACGCATGCTCAAGTTACCATTAAATATACGTGAGGCTCTGACTCATACAGGGGCAACCACAGGTACTTGTTTACTGTAGGTGTGTCCTCACTTTTTGTACCATAGCCTTAGCAACCAAAGTATATCCCCGAAGAATATATTTAAATTTGGATACACATATGCAATGGGGAATAAAGTCTATACAAATGCCTGGTTATACTAAAGCGGACCAGCAGCACATATAAGAAAAGAAAATCTGAATACCAATCACTCCCAGCTGCAGTAGCATGCATACATAATCCAGTGAGGAATCAGCAGAGAGTCTGGAGAGGTTAACTCTATATGGCACAGAATCAGACAGTGTGGACTAGCAGGAGGCATTGGCAGGCTGAGGGATGCTTTCTTCCCAAATGACAGTGAAATACCACCAAGCGTCCGAGCATTCACACTGGCCTGCTTCCACTGAAATAATCAACTCGTTTTTCTTCTGATGGTATTTCAGACATGGGCCTAGTGAGTGATGCACTGTGGGCAGAATAAGTAGCAGGCAAGGCAGCCTTCTAAAGATCATAATGTTATGTATCGTTGGTTCATATCCCATGGACCCTGAGCATGGGTGATGTTGTGGGACATGGATTGAATGGTATCAGGGAAGTATGGCATTTTGCGTTCTGGAAGAGAAAATAAATACCACTCTCATATATATATACGGTAAATATGAAGCAACAGCCAGCCCCCAGTTTGCTTAGTTTAGCATTAAACACTTCAATTAGGAGAAAACAGCTGTTATTATGAAGTGAATCCGACTTAAATCAATTATGTTAGTCGAACTTGTAATCTTTATTTGAAAAAAGCTGTATTAATTTGCGTGTTACCAAATAATTGCTTGATAATTTCGTCAGTCTGCCCCAGGGCAGCTGTGGTTACTCCCGTAGTTTACCACCACCAGTATGACTGTGTGTGAATGAATGGAACTTGGAACCCTGTAAAGCGCTTTGAGTGCCTTGAAAAGCGCTATATAAATCCAATCCATTATTAACTAAATTAAGTTTTTCTATTTTATTTTTTCAGTGTAGTCTAGCTCAGTCCATAGGTAACCAAATCCTCCTACCAGCACCACATTTCATACTGGTAATGGTAACATAGTGTAGTTCAGCTGCACCTAACTGTCAAGTTTAGCACATTATCTGTAATAGGAACACAAAATAGCTTCTAAAGCTTTTTAATCAGATTTTTGCACAGTGCCATATTTGTGCTCATTTGACTTTTATGTTTTACTTGATTGCATTCTGCTTGTCACCATCTGTTGAATGCTGGCTTGGCTTCCTTGTCTGGAGTCCAGACCGTGAATGGGGGGAAAAAAAAGCCAATGACGGTGAACTTGAAAATATGCTGGCATAACATAGGAACGTATACACAGAAAGGCAAAAGAAAGTTGTCTCAAGAGGCATCTGTGTTGATCAGATTTCAGAAAAAGCTCTATCTCTTGTGCTTCCCGCCGTTGATTGATGGCCACAGCATGTGGATATGGCTCCCTTAAAAATAGGCAAAGTAAACATGTTACGAAGAAAACTGTCCAATGTTATGAGGAAGACTGCAGGGAGATGGATAATAGAACAAAAAAAGGAGATGGAAGAGTGTGAGATTCAATATGCAGTCGCATCCAGTGAGATGTTAGTTATCAATTATAGAAACCTGTCTTTTAGAATATCCTTTGAAACAATGGAGGAAAATCTGCAGAGAAATATAGTTTGAGTGCCTCTTACAAAGGCACGCGGTAGAAGGAATGAGGATTAATGGCATCACAGTGACCTAATATTGCGAAGTGTTTGGTATGTGTGTGTGGGCGTGTATAGCCATTAACAGTGTTCCACAGAGTTTGTAAGTTAATTACAAATCGGGCCTTTTGATAGGACTTATTTAATATGCAAAGAGTCGCTTAGAAATCAGTCAGTTATTAAAACGGTGTAAATTGAAATTTCAAAGCACACAAGAAGCGACAGTGCTTTCTTTCATTCATTCCAAATGATCCCCAGGCGTCACAACACATTTCATCCAAAGTGCCACAAAGTTTTGCCAGTGCATCGACTGACAGCCATGACAAAAAAATAGCCCACACAGTCTGACAAACAAGAGGATTGAGAGGTGTGGTAGTAAAAAATAAAAAAGGAGGTTGAAATACTGGAACATACAGACAAGAGAAAAGGCAGTTTTTTTCCTCTATGAAAGTTCTTACGCGTCAATGTCCTTTTTAAGCTTCCCTCAGCAGGTACACCAATTTGCACCTCTCCCTGGGGTCCGATTGCTCTTCGCCTTCCCTCCTCTACCCAACCAGCCAGACGTTCATCCATCACCCATTCATCCATCCATCCTTCCGTCCCCCCTCCACCCCGATCCATTCATCCATGGAGGACAGTGGAGGAACACAGGGAACAAAATTGGAGAGGAGAGAGGGGACGATTTAGGGAGACAGAGGAGAGAAGAAAAAAATAAGGTAGTTGGGGATTGGTACAGAAGGATAGACTGAAAGGAGAGGTTTGGATGGAGGGCTGGGAAGAGAGGAGAGGAGGAAAAAAGGAGAGGAGAGACAGCGTGACCTTGCGTTAGATTGATGCATCTCTGGAGAAAACGGATTGGAGAACCCGCCTGCACACAGAAAAAAGGCACTGGCGCACACACACACACACACACACACACACACACACACACACACACACACACACACACACACACACACACACACACACACACACACATAGGCTCAGTGCTGTAGGGATCACCACTTTGTCACTGTGCTGGCTTATCCATTATCCTGACTCTCTCTCCCTCTCTTCCTCTGTCTCTGTCTCAGTATACGTCAGGTCTGTTCCCAGCCACTGCAGGCTTGAACACTGCTGACAGCGGTAGTGATGGTAATCAGAGGGGTATAGTTGTTCTGAGGACACAATGTGGGAAATACATAAACACCCCTCCAGTGAACTCAAATGCCCTTATGGTACATAGCCAGGATTGTGTCTCTGCTGTAGAAGATTAAAAAATTAATAGTTGTGACATTTTATTTAATACATTTATCGATTTATTCGGTTCCCTCCCGAGAAAGAGATGAGGAGTTCAATGTATCATGTCCGTCCTTTAAAGGTACCCTACAACGTTTTTTGACCACTGGTAAGACTGTGGAGCAATGTTTTAAGGACACAGAGAATAAGAAAATATGTTTACCAAGTTCTAATCCTATGTCCTTATGTGTTAATATACGTCCGACAACAATGTTTGTATTTTAAGCTAGCAAAAGCCTTGTTTTTATTTCCGAAGAATGCGGGTTAAAGTCTAATTTGTTCTATGAACCTCCGTCCTGTCTTCCAATGTTCCAATGGAGGGAAAGAAGAGTAAGACTGCTCGCTTGTACACTTGCAAACGTTTTTATTTGTAAGAACATTTGCGTTTGGTGCAAAAGAACAATTGTAAAACGATTACATGAAAACTCCACAGGGTACTGGCTCTTTCTAACACCTCTCAAGCTCACTAATGTCTCCTTTTTGCTAACCCATACAGATTATATTTTTTGTTGAGCAATAGCAGATATCAAAACAAATTGTTGTTGCGCTAATAACCTGAATGGCAACTAGTGCTAGCTGGAGATGCTGCCAATAGTTCTGGGTAGATGCAAACAAATGTTGTCCATCAACAAATGGTTTCAACCCTTCACTTCCCCCAAATAAATGTCTTTTTTAAGCATAATGTTCTTTCCCCCATGCTTCCATTCCTTATGCCAAGTTTGGCTTAACCTGCCCTGACTCATTGCTCCGCATGTAATGTACATATACGTTCGCTATCTTCCCTAAAATAAAAGAAAAAAAGGCTATTGAGAGTTAAGCTGCATCATGAAAAAAACAGCAATAAATGTGAGGGGAAAAGTTCCAGGAGTCAGCGGAGGGGTGGTGAAATACCGATCTTAATACCAGTGCGCTTCAGATATGGGGGGGGGGCAAAACAGGGAGATGACAGGGGGCTGATGAGAAGAGATAGTTGAGTGAAAAAGAATGGCAGTGAGAGGAACAAAGACAGCGAGAGGAAGGGAAGGGTGTGCTGAAGTGAGGACAGATAGATGGGTAGACGTTCGCTTCAGCTACAATAACAACAAAGGGACAGCAGTGATAAATATTAAAATCACCTTGAAAACGCCAACTCCACCCTCATCCGCACACACGGTACGCCCCGGCCCCCGACACATGCACAAAATATAGCATAAATCTCCAGTACCAGCCCCACACACCACTGCGAACACTATACAGTAGTGCCATAGCATATCATGTCATGAAAACATTTGCCGTCCTACTCCATCACACAGACGCACAGGGGGACAGACACCTCTGCTCCTTATTACCTTTACCGACATACAGTAGTCAAATCGATATAGAACAAAACTCTGCAAAAGGTATAATGTCCTGTGAACGTGTTGGACTACATTCTGTGAAGGAGAACATTTTATAGTTCAAAAGGTTGCTACATTGGCACCAATGCTTACTGCTTCCAGAAGGAAAGAAACCAACTAAAATAAAATAAAAACAAGATTATCAAATCAACTCAATTCATTATTAGATAGTAGCCATTGTTGTGTAACAGTACAATTGGAGCATTCATGGTTTTTGTTGAATGTCAATCAATGTTGCTCATTGACATTACAGTGCAGGCTCAATGGCAATGTAGACCCAATACTTTCACGCCATCTGCCTCAGTTTACCATGGTGGATTTACCGTATGAAAGGGCAGCTATGTTTGGAATGAAAGAGGACAGCACTTATAATGGCTGATGGAGGAAGCATCACATTTTCATGGTGGGATTAAATGACAGAATTTACAGGAAAATTAAGATTCAATCTATATTGCCCCAAGCTAAATTAATGTATTTATCATATCTGTTTTTTTTCTTTTTGGTTCAGAGTTTAAATGAGTGCGTTCCATCTCATCGAAATCTGATTCTCTACTAGCACGCACACAATGAATGGAAAAGCAGGTGACGTGCAGGAGGTTTCACGCTATATTGTACTATAAAGTGAATGTAGTACGCCAACAAAAGTATTGCAACACACCATCCAAAGGCAAGTAAGGTGCCCAACTATTTATCTGTCATTTCTAACCTCCATCTTAATGCTACACAGCTATGAGGTCATGCAGAGAGACAATCCGAAGTGAAGGGGCTTGAGAGTAGGAATTGATTTGGGTCACGTCACGGTCACGCTACTGTAACTGACATTTACAGAGCCAGAGTGGGAGCCTTTTTTGTTTTTTGCTAAGATTACTTTGAGAAAGAAAGAGAGGGTTAGAATTGTCATTTTGGCAAGCATTTCGTATCCTTCAACACACTGCTGCTGTGACACACAATCAAAGGCACACAATTACCACACACACACACACACACACACACACACACACACACACACACACATGCAAATCAACCAGCGCACAGTGTCATTGTCATGCAGGGACTCTCATAGACAATCGCACTGGTGGAAAAGTAAGGCATTTTCCAAGCATAAGCATGGAGCATCACACTCAGAATTCGACACCTCAAGCAGAATTACTTCCATGTCGTCTGTTGTGTCTTGTTCACATTCGGAGATAAGTTACATTCAATTAAAGCAACCGGTGACACACCGCCTACACAACAAAATAATTTAAAAACACATGTGCAGGCGCACACGTGCACACACGCACACACACACACACACACATACACACACACACACACACATACACACACACATGAACATACTTTTCTTGCTATGCGCAAATCCACATCCTCAGATTTCTTAGACCGTATACCAACAGTTTAAAAGTGTTTGTAGTGTAATTGAATGCAGGTGAACATGTGTGGCAGGGTGAAAAGAGGAGAGACAGATGTGTACAGGCAGACCTGAATCAAAGGGATGTTTTCAATTATTGCACACTTCACTGAATTCACGAAAAAACCTCTGTGTACAAACTCACACAGACACATGCGTACAAAGTTCCTCCGCTTCCTCTGCATGGAAGGGTACACACACTCATAGACATTCACCTTTTTCTGCAGCCCCTGTCAGTTAAAAGCCAACTGGATAAATCTCAAGGACTCAAAAGTTAAACGGAATATTAATAATATTCTGACAAATTGAGCAGAAAGTCAAGAGAGTATTATGCAGAGCTCTCCCATCCCTGATGACTTCATCTCTGTCTTACCTTGCCTCAGCCATGCTCTCCTCAGGGTCAGGGTAATGTGAATGTGAATGGGGATATTTTTCCAACATTATATCATCCTTAGCCTACTATTTGCCAATCACTATTACTATGATTAAATGAAGTGCAGATCCCTTTTCACTCATTGTGAAGTGAGAGAAGACACACTATAAAACACAAAGGCAACACAGCTGAATCACAGAATGCTGAACCTTCACACATATGGATAGAAATCGGCAGATGGAATAATTTATCAAACAGAATTAAGTTAGGAGAAATTTGGTATGTGAGGAGTGAAGTTTTGGCGCCCTCAAATCAGACCACCTTTGAAGACATACAGTACAATAAAATATGAAAGAAGCCTTCTGCTCTGGGTCTTTGATTCTGTTTAGTTTGAGACTTCTGTTTTTTGTCTTGGTGCTTGTTCACCGTGTGCAGTCCCTTCTCTGGCAGGCAGGCTTTCAGACCAGAACATAACTAAAACCCTGCCGCATAGACCCTAGCTGAAGGTCTGAAGCCTGTAATGTATTATGGCTATTAATGTAATAAAACTGTTCCGTTCGTACATTTCGTGTGTAAAATTGTTTTATTGTGAAGTCCGGATTGAGGAAGGTTGGTTTCCGGGTTTATTGTAAAAAAACCAAAGGAAGTGTTTTTATTTTTGTAGGTTACGATAGTGACAGTGTGTATTTACGTAGGGGAACAGAGGGGACGAAAATGTGAGATTTTCATGTGTTTTCTTGGTAGGCTCCTCCTATGAGTTTTCTCAGGAAAGAGACACCTCCTCTTTCATTAAAAAGCAGGAACGACGGAGAGAGACGGGAGTTGGTTTGACAACTCGGTGTCAACAGGCGGGATGCAATAAGCACACCTTCTCTCTCTCTCTCTCTCTCTCTCTCTCTCTCTCTCTCTCTCTCTCTCTCTCTATCTCTATTCAAACACAGATGACTTGGTCAAATAGGAAATCTCAGAGAATGATGAAAGGAATTAGTAGGATATTGGTGGTCTAAAACGGCTCCTTAGTTGGGCAATACCTGTTTAAGTCCTTAATCATTTTTAAAGGTTTCGGGGAAAGCTTTAGACGATACTTATTGGCCATGCATGCATATACCCTTGTATCGTTTCAAGATTTACAAAAAATTAGAAAAGAGATCAAGTCAACAGATATAATGGGAAATAGAAATACTTCACTAGAGAAGTATGTAGGCATATAACCTCATCTCTGTCTTTTCTGTCTTTCTGTTATATGATGTTGTAATATCATGTAATTTGAATAAAAACCAGTAAAACGTTCCGCAAGTCTACGTCACCGTAGTTTATGTTGTTCATCCAAGGACCTCGATAGATTTTCTTTTAGCAGGACGAGAGTCGCCCCTTCTGAGAACACAGCGTAAGTTTGGTAACCCTTGCACAGCCTACATAGCTGACAACACTACAATTACATAATCTCATACACCTACTCTTTAAAGATAAAATAATGGGTTATAATACCTTCCCAGATTTAACGTGATGTTTAAATTCTGAAAATAGTATACCTGTTCTATTTTTAGGAAGGGTGGTTTACAAAACGAAGTTGCGTACAACTTAATAGCAATAACTTGTGAATGATATCTTCCGTGAAAAAGGAGGAGGGTTTTCTGAAGCAAATTTAAAAGGGTTTATACGACATGGAAATCTGCATCATCATAAGGAAGTGGTTCTGATGAAGTAAAACGCTGAACACGGTGGTATATATTGAATATTGTACTTTATTTAGAAGTAATTTCATTTAGTCTAGAGGGTAAATCCTGCGCTCCTAACCGCAGAGGCTGGGGTTCGCAACTCGTAGCAAGGTCCGTGGTGAGAGGAGAGACTTCTTTATGAAGAAATAATATACAATTAAAGCATTGTGTTACAAAGTGGTAAATACGGGTTTAATAGGACATAACTAATAAACTTTGGATACTAGCTTTTCACTATAGATCAGACTTTGGTAGTCCAGATCGCAACAAGCCAGACAACTTCAGAGACAAAGATCAACTGAATAGAATAGAACTTAAAACATGAGCAAAGTTAGAAAAGTTAAGGACTGTGACATGCACACAACCACACAAGTAGGGATGTGTGAATTAGATCCTGCACTTCTCCCCCTCCACTCTGTTATTATTACATGATACACGGCATGCAAGTTGAAAACAAAAAATATATATAAAATATATTGTTATTATTTACTCAAAGGTGCACTATGTAACTATGTCTATGTCAGCGAAGTAAAAATGTTCTAAGGTTTATTCGGATAACTGAATAAACAAACTTTCCTCGCATGAAAATGTTATCCCTGCAATACTGTAGCTTCCTGAAAAGTTACTGTTTCACTGTTATTATTAACAGCAGCAAGGTCCACAGTTTGGTTTATAAACATATTTTACTTTTACGTTCTGTTCCAGATTCCTCATCATAATTTATGATTATGGAACCATTTTAAGGATTACATGTAGTCGAGTTGGCTTAAATATGTTCTGAAACTAACCGCAGACTCTGCAAATGTAAACAAATACCTCTTCTTTGAAACTGCATAGAGCACCTTTAAGTGTGACCCCAGCAGGAAATAGTGTAAGCGAATAAGAAAAGACTGCAGTAACATATCAGTACATATCAGACATCCAAAAAGGTATAAATAATGAACTGGAAAATCTTTTGACACATGGCAACTGACAGAGATAGTTACACTAGGATAAGCTTGAAGTCAGAAAAGTTTAGTTCACACTTCTGATATTCAGTCCCCGCTGAGAAGACTTGTTTCTGAACAGAATTATAAAACAGACAAAAAAGACGAAGATAAAAAAGAAAAGTTGAAAACTCAGACAAGAAAGTGAACGAAACAAAAGCCGGTGGATAAGGAGATGGGGGGGAGGGGACAGCTAGCAACAGAGACTGTGTTTTACCTTCTGTGTCCTGGCCCAGGCATGTTGATAGCAGCAGCAGATAAAGGACTCCTCTTCCAATTATACTTGGCCATTTGACCCGGCCCCATGACAGCGGCTCCATTAAGTGCGTTCCAACCATCTTCACCACCATGCTTCACCAAGCATCCAGCTGCATGGAGAGGAGGACAGAAAACTCAGGAACTCAATTACTCTCCTCACCTTTTAGCTGCGCAGCATGCGACATCAAAAGCAAGTCATTTACAGGTACCTTCCTTTCAGGGAAAAGCAATATGCTGACACACACATTAAAACACTACCAAGATGACATCTGCCACAGACATATTTTTCGTGCAGTGGGAAAATGCCAGCAGTGGCAAGAACATCTCAGATCTTACAGTGGGAAATTTCACACGGCTCATAATAGGCTACATAACGTTTTGAAAGATGATTTACAGAGAGAGGGAGAGAGAGAGAGAGTGAGAAATACATTAAACTCATATGCATGCAACTTCTGTGTGTGTGTGTGTGTGTGTGTGTGTGTGTGTGTGTGTGTGTGTGTGTGTGTGTGTGTGTGTGTGTGTGTGTGTGTGCGTGTGTCGCTTAGGTTGAGCCTCACTACATTTTATAGAGACCATGTACAGGTGAAGGGAAAATATAAGGTTTCTTTGAGGTTCTCATGTTGAGACATTTGTGTTCTGTTTGAGTCTCTGTATGTATGTGACTGTTCATTGGTCTTTGCTCAGACCAATCTAGCATCAATTCTGTCCACTTACTCACAAGCTTATTTAAAGTGTGTTCAGATCACCTAAATGGTCAACCGTGTGCACTGTATATTTTCTCAAAATGATTAAAGCTTATGCACTGATGCAGTTTTAATACGCGGGTTCATTCACTAAAACGCCATGGGCCAATAGTAGTCTCTTTATACTTTAAAAACCTTAAACACAGGAACAGAAGTGTAAGCAAAGGATTAAACTGTTTGTGTTTATCTGCTAAGGCTCCAACACAAGCTGCAAATGTTAGCATGCTGGCTAAGTAGCTTACTTACATCATTAGCTACCTGACCATGCAGGCAGGGGGCCTGCCATTAGCTAAATACATTATTTTAAAGGATTTATTTTCAGAAGTTTCATTCAACATATGTTCAGGACTGGTACATCCAACCTGTGGGAGATAAGTGTTATTTGCCAAACCCATATGCTTTCAAAGCCTTTACTTTTTTTTAAAAGAAAAGAGAGAGTTATGTTTATTGTGGTTAAGAGCAGCATCACATTTGTATTTACAATACTGTACTTTAGCCCAGTGCTTAGACTAACTATAGCTTTACTCTGCAATACATGAACAAGACCTTCATTTGCATTTCTTCTACATGAATAACCAACTGGTGAGGATGATATTTATTTGTTTTGGGCCAAGCCTCAGAATTTTTGTATAAAATTAGCTATGCATGTGGCCATTATATTAATATTAAATAACATCGTACTAGACTTTCATTAAATAAAATAAAATAAAATAAAGTAAAAAGGAGCTATATAAAGAATGAATTCTAAACCAATTGCCAGAATTTTAGTGATGTAGCATTGGCTAACGTCAGCAGGTAGCAAAACGTGTTGCTTAAAGCAACATTTGTAATTTGAGTATTTTTTTATTTTTTTATATAGCCTACATATTTTTTTTTACTTCTGTGTAAAATTGAAGAAAGATTGTAACTGTTCATACTAAATGATATCTTGTGATATCTATATTGTATCGTCAACTGGTTGTGAACTACAACCTCAACTCATGTAGATGTAGCAATAAGCCTGGTTGTCTCAACTTTTTTCCGGGGTTTTCAGCTATAGTATGCAAACACCTTATCCTCTTTAGCATAATTTTGTCCAGGTCCTCATGATAACACTGAGAATATTCTATATTCTACACAGAATTAGATGATCCTAAATTGGGTCGTAAATATGGCGAATCTCAGCTCTTATTCAGTATGAAAAGCATTTCTTTCTTCCCGCCACAAAAAATTCTAACGCCTGTTTAATTAGCGCGTCTTTATGAAGTTCCCCTGGCAGAGATTACTGTGCATCATTTGGATTAGCCTAGAACTATAGCTCTTGTCGCCCCAAATGGAGATGGAGTTGGCTGACAACTAAAATGTAATTGTGATATTCTGCCAAACCCCACAGGTGAAATCCAGCAGTCACTGGGGCTTGGAGGTGGCTCCATTTGAGGGACACACTTCAGACCCACAATGCCACGGTGCTGCTCTTAGCTGCCTTTAATTGGGTTTAACATATTGAACTCTACTTCATTCTATCCATAATGGTATCCAGGTGTGTGGACGGACGGTCATCAAGATGTAACAGGGTGTCAGAGAAAGCAGTGCAGAGGAAACGGACAATACATCGGCATAGAAGTAGAGAGAAAGAAAGAGAAAAAGAAGCTGGTATTTTCTTTTCTGTGGCAACGATTTTTATGAATCGCCAGGTATAATCAATGTTAAGGACTTCAGAATGTGTCCTTAACATCATGCTAGACGTTGTTGATGAGTAAAATTATTCTAGCAGTTTTTAATAAAGCTGAGTGCCCAGGTGACTGAATATTTGCAGCAGGCCCCTGATAGTCATACTGTGATATTGGATGATCGTCTCCATCAGGAGTTGAGGCTGCATCACAAGCATTTTTTTTGCTGGCTCAGCAACTTAAAATCTCATTGGGAGCATATGAAACGGAGATACAAACTTTATGAACCTATAAGAGGAGTGAGTTACAACTCCAAAAATATTTTTTTAATTTTTTCGTTTCAGAATGATAGATTATGGAAGGTATTTTCAGTTTCTCAGCACTTTTTCATTGAATGTAGTCCTATGTTGTTTGAGTTTTAATACGCAATAATGGACAATATATTATCCCCATGTACCATACAATGGACAATTATTAGCCTGTAGATATTCTAATCCTGTCCTATTATTTTCACCTTTCCAAACATTACTTGGTACCTTTGTCCATAGTGAATCCTAAGTAGGAAAAAGAGAAGTTCTGATTTGAGATGTCCGATGATCTGCACCACAATCAATCTTTTGAAAACTAGTCCCAGTTTGGGTTCGATGAAGGTGAAAAATGGAACCTTGTCAAGCATTGCAGGATGAATAATGATTTAAGTTGCTGCTGTTACACCTTCCTTTGACACCTGAGTATTCAAACTGTGAAACATCCTCAAGAGTTGAACTTTCCTTTTGATCACCTCAATTTAACACATCTAAGATAGACTTGTTTGATGCAACAAGCTATTCTCAAAAGGAGCCCAGAAGCTCATTCTCACAAGCCAAAACAAAGCTTGATTGATTTCTTAATAAATGAATATTGCACAGATTGGAGTTTGCTGCTGCTCCATGAACAACATAAAAAATGTGACCCCAGACGACTGATTAAATCTTCGACAGTCACAGAGGAGATAAAGAGAAGCCAACGAGGTAGTCTAATAGACTATTAGAATTATCGAGTAGGGATGAGCCCATAAGCACGGATAATTTCCGAATAGTCCCGATTTTTTTTTTTTTTATATTATGCGCTTAATTGACGCAGCGCGTTCCGCCTCAATGACACAACAGGTAGAATGACACTAACAGCTGTTCTGTGGTGGACACGAGAGGGCTGGCCGCGTCCCGTGACCATGGACTTTTTACCCACTGATAAACGCAGCGCGTTCACCCTATCACTTGAATAGAGGGTTCTACCGGGCGCATTCGCTGCCGTTTTTATTTGAGTTTCCTCGTAATCCGCTGCCGTGGCGGAGAAGAGACGAACCGATGGAATACGCTGCGCCCCGAGTCACCGTCAGCCCTTCCCCGCTATATTTACATTCACTAGGCCTACTGCTTAAACTCTTTCAAACTTCTTCAGGACCCATACAATCAAATCGGAAACTGCAAACTTGACACATTAAAATCGCATATGGCTTTGTGGAAAGGCAAAGATATTATTTAGGGTTTATGAGATTGGCACATACGTTGTTACAGATTGTTCCTAACTCTTAGTTTAGTAAAACAAATGTAAAAAAAGAGGGAGAGGGAGAGGGAGAGATAGAGATAAAACAAATCTTGAAAAACAGCAGTAGCCTACATGTTTTTTCCAGTTTCAGATTGTTCAATTTTCCCCAGTTAAAGGGGGATCTTAGTTTAGTTAAAAGTAAAACACTGGCCCTCATTTACTAAGAGTGAGTAGCCTATGCACAGATTTGGGCTGTTATTTATCAATATTTTCGTTCCCTGAATTTCTTCATATTCTGAGAACAAAGAAGAGAGAGAGAGATGAAAGGGAAAAAATGTATCTGACTTTTTGACTTATATATATGTCAATATTACAACAATTTGATGCTTTGAAGGGGAAACAATTGCATTGACAATGAATGAATATTAGTTTAGAAAATCAATTTAGGTGTGACTTACTTTAATGTAGTCTAATGTAAAAGAAACTTTCGGTATACGCCACGCCCACTTCTTGTTGTGTATCCGGATACAGATACAGATACAGATAATTTTGTTGGTTGAAAAGATACAGATAATGACGTCTCCGCACACCCCTATTATCGAGTAAGGGAACACTGGAGGGTTGAAAAAAGGGTTTTACCTAATTATAAGGTTATGTTCTGATAATGTTGTCAAGTAAGTGTCCACAATATTGTATATATTCAGGCTTCTACTTTATCTGCATTACTCCTAGTGACATTTTATTGCTAATTATTGTGCATCAACGCTTCAATTGAGAATATTGAAAAGACTGAATATCATTTATTTCACTACGACACTGTTTTGTGGAGCATAGCCAAAGCCAGTAAATTAAACTGTAAATCTCTGTTTGATGGCAGTGCAAGAATGTCACACTCCAAAGTGGAATCTGCTCAGCTGTTAGCAACAAATCAAACGGTACCGTTAAATTCTACTAGCTTAGCCAAACTTGCAGCAGTACTACAGTCCACCATATTGTAAATACTACATTTCATGACAGCAAAAGTGCATTGTCTATTTACCAGAGGATCTAGGGCTGGGTATCGTTCAAAATGTTTTGATATCGATACCTTGACTTCAATACCGATTCCTGAACGATAGCTTCTTTTCGATAACAATTTTATGAAATCAGTTTTAACAAGATGCCATTACACATTAAGGTTAAAGAGACTTAGGTTTTACTTTTAGGCTCATTGGCATTTTTACAAAATATCAATCAATACAATTTATGAAATGGTAGGAACTACCATCAGATTACCACAAATGTACTATCTCCTGAATCACTGCAGATTATCACAGCCAACCACCTGCTGCTTTAGAAATTGGCACATCAGGCGTGCTGCTTTTTTATTGGCACACTGAAGTTGAACGACCAGGCTTTTTTCGGAACTTAACATTTTGATACTCAACATTTTTTGGTACTTGATGATATTGAGGCCTTTTGTTCTGTGCCAAAATAAGTATTGAACCCCTCTAAGCATTGGTCTGCAAGTGGTGTGCAAGTTGATGCAATTAAACATTTACCAGTAACAGCCAGTTGCAGTGGATTAAAACGGTACAGATCCAAACAAACATATTATTACAACCAGAGAAACACAGTCCCCAGACAACAAACCACCATATCATCCATTATGTAAAGTATACTGTAAGGGAAATCAAATAATTTAGCAGCATGATAATTTGAGGAAAAAAAATGTATCCATATATATTGGCCCCAATTTTGTGTGTTGGGCAGAGTTGCCAAGTTGTGTTTTATTCCCTGAAAAAGTTCTGTGGCACATAATAGTGGGCGCTGCTGTGAGCGCCAGTAAACAGGATGGAGTGTATTGGAGCTGAAGGCGCTTCTGCTCTGGTAGAACTTCAAAAAGTTTGTATTCCTCCAGAGAGGAGAGGAAATACACTGATAGGGAGACAGAGAGAGAGAGAGAGAGAGAGAGAGAGAATGAGAGAGAGGAAAAGAGGCTCTGACAAAGGAAATGAGGAGGATAGAAAGAAAGAAAGAAACACAGAGATGCAGTGGAAACAGATAAGGAGGAAGAACAGAAAAACATGACGAGAGGAGGCGGAAAGTTTTACAAAAAAACAAGAGATTATGTAAGAGAAGAAGAAGAGAGACCAAAGACTGACACTTTGTCCCAGACTGACTGACAAAGGACAAAAAGGGAACAAGACAGAGATTGTGACCTGCACTTTAAAAGGCCACGTTTTTTTCTTTGAACACCACCAACGTTTCAATGATGTAGACAGGAGGGTGGTGGAGGGCATGAGAAGAGGGCATTGCCTGGGGAGGACAGGACAGAGAGGAGGATAATACGGAAACAATGGCAACAATTGAAGAAAACAAGTACAAGAAACTAACTTTTGGCCTTAAAACAGGAGATATTGATAAAGAATGTTTCTCTGTGTAGTGAAATAAAGAAGCTAAGTAACAGAATTTGAGACTTGACCCGAAACCACGAGAGACTGTTATAGGTTGTTCACTGTCCTTGGCGTTTGTGATCAGTTCCCTTTAACTCCATGCAACTTATGAGGCATTTTCAATGTACATTGGCGCTATGCTAGTACCAATCGATACCGCAATACTTTGATGATTGGTGATATTTATTTTAGTGATATCAGTATCAATTTCCAGTTAGATTTTTTTGAAAAATAAAGAAATCTACCATTCAAACAGGTTGTGAACTATTACCTCTGTTCCTTTAGGTGTCGCGTTACGGCTAGTTGCACCAAATGGTCATGTTGAAAGCTGGAAGCAGCGTGCTAACCCACTGCATATGCATGTACTGTACACAGAAAAATACAACAAATACAAATATTTCCCTTGTACAGACGGAGCAGACATCTGTCCATTTCCCTTTCTGTTGGTCTGTGTGTCAGACCGTCTGTCTCATTTGCAGAGGCATCCTTCACAGCTTCTAAGCTGCCAGAAAAAAATAGAAATGGCCGTTTTTTTTCTTTTTTTCCCCCTTTTCATTTGAATACTGGTGGCATCCAACCATAGGTAGGAAGACTAACTGTGTGTGGAGTATTATCCTGTTGGAAGGTGTTTTGGCACACACACACTGCGAACAAACTGAGTCTCACAGGATGGTCAAAACGTACAGATTCACAGAACAATTTCATGGGCGGGGCCAGAGGGTTGGCCATGGGTCAGTTGTTATTTGTCTTTGATCGATGCCACTCCTCCTCCACCCCATTCACCTCGGATCCTTCTTCAAAACCAAACCAAAGTTCTCCTTCCCAGCATATTATACAGATCCTCAACACTGCTCTTCAACTCCATGGTGTGAACTACATGGCAGCCAGCGTAAGGGGGGCTTGGTACCCTTTAATAAGAAATAAGCTCCCCAAGGGGGGTCTGTAAAATATTGAGAGTATGCTATTTTTGCTGGGAATTTTCTACTTTTCTGACTATTCATCATCATGAACAATGCGTGAAATAAGGCTATTACCGATGTGTGAGTCATGCATGAGGGTAATGAGTTCGCTAATTTGTTTTAATGAAGACACCAGCATACATGTCACTCCTGCTGTCACCATGGTATCATGGCGCCGTGATATGATAAACATCACACACATTCAGCATTTTTTAAATGGGGTTCTATGAGGTACTTATGCATAGTTAAGGCCTTTGCACACCGGGCGCAACGCGAATAAACGCAACGTAAAAGCGAATGTTTTGAAATGTGAATTTTGTCGCGTCTCACTTTAGAAGCGACGTCCCAGAAAAATCGAACTCAGTTCGAAAAAATAAAAAACGCAAATTCGCGATGCGAAATGACGGCGCTGGTGTGGAAGCTTGTATTGACTCTGTATACGTTCGTTAATTAACGGATTAATCGCACGAATAAAACGCGCCCGGTGTGCAAAGGCCTTTAGACTGTTACCTTATGGAGATGGCTAAAACCTAAATATCCTTTCAATTGTACGTTAAATTTAGATTTTTTCCACAGATTTAGTTCGCTGCCAGACAGTATTATTTATTTGTTTTCCTTTGTCTTTTGAAAAAAAGACAACAAAAGACACTCGCAGTAGCTCTTCAGTAGAGCAGCTGATCGGCGGAGTGATACAAAAAATGAAGGGCTGTCTGGCAGTAAACTAAAGCTGTGGAAAAAAATCTCAGTTTGTAGTACATCTGAACTGATATTATAATAACATATTAACTATGCCTAGGGACCACATACAACCCCACTTCAAAAATACTGAACTATCCCTTTAACTAACAGATCAGAAGAAGAAAATATGTACTGTTTGTCTTAGTCCCACTCTGTTTTGTAGTCAGATGTTATAAGAAAACAAAGATGTTTTCCCTGTCAGCGAACCATTCATGGTGTGTAGAGGCAAAAGTGCTGTGGAGCTGCATCTATGGCTTCACTACCCCCTTCAGATGACATCACGATGGGGTGTAATCGTCAAAGACTCTTTTGGAATTTAATCTTTATCACTGGCACACATGTCAATTAATCAATTTGTTCATTCCTTAAACGTCTAATTCATTTAAGTCTCTCCTGATTGAAATGGTCATACTGGGCACAGGCCCAGGGCCCCTGGATCAGAGCCCCAGAATTAAGTGATATTTCTTATTGGAAAGTCAATCAAATGTCTACAAAAACAACACAACACTACAGAAGTACAAAAAGGGACAAAAAAAAAGGATTTTCACAACGACAAAAAGAGATGTAAAACAAGAATATAGACACATAGTATGGCTAAAAGGAGACACAAAACGAACACAAAGAGACAAACAAATAACACACGGCATCAGGACCATAGTCTCTGTATTGTGTACATGGGCTGTGTAATGTATCGCAACTTTCCTACTAAAAAGACACAAATGACAAAAAGGAAACACAAAATGGCCACAATGAGATGCAACACAACAAGACGTAAAATGATTACAAGGGAGGGGAGAGGGCCTTTTGAATGTCTGCATCCAGGGGACTGTTGTCTCTTATCTGTCAATGGCTGTAGCCTTTCAAATAACGATGTGATATCCTTTCCTATTGGAATATTTGAATGTGGTTATTTGGTATTAATTTGTTTTAAGGCTTTTAAAGGCGAGTCCCATTTTTTTTTCTTTTTTACATATTTCACAAATATGCCATTTTTCCTTCCCTTGCTTACTCTTCAACTCTCTCAGTCTCTCACTTTCATTTTGTGTATCTGATACGAGATGAGTCGGCTTTGAAACACATGGATAAGGCAGCCGGATGCCAGGAGTTTGTCAAGTAGACAAGTGTCAAGCTTGTCATCTTAAATCAGTTTTGTGCGCCTTAATGTGATAAACAGATTGCACTACACTGTCAACATGATGTAGATGATGCATGTCTATTGGAGCAAACAGCTTGCAAATACATGTACCACTGCACCGGCGTTGATAAATATTATGGAAATATAATTTAAAAATATTCAATTGAGCGCAGTTAACTTTTCTGTATGAACGACCATTAAACTGGTTTTGCAACATGCTGATTTGGGACAAAAATGTACCCCGCTTGGCAGTATCAGCGAGCCCCAACTAATGCACAGTGCACACACACTCAAACATACAAAGTTGTGTTGATCAGGTGGTCCAATAAGCTAATGGTGGGGCACTTTTCTGCCAATCTCACAGAGACAGTCGGCACCTGTGAGTGTGAAGAGGCTGCATCCAAAACACCACAATTTCCCTGATTGCACACAAGTACTGAACAGAAAAAAACAGCGAGAGAGAGAGAGAGAGAGAGAGAGAGAGACAGAGAGAGAGAGTTAATAAAAGGTATGAAGAAGACACAGCATAGCAGGTCTGTTTCTAGAAACGTTCCAACAAAATAAAGAGAAACCCCTGTAGTAGTAAAGCCTGGAGCAGCCCACCAACATTGACCTGACATCCCCTTCTCAACCTGCCCCTCCAACACATGCACTGATAATACAACCAGAGGGCTTGATTCAAAATGTGTGTGCTGTGTGCCAGGACTCACAGTTGTCCAAGCTGACCAAGTAACCTTCAAGTGCAACTGGTAAGAAATATCCTTGACCACCAACTGTCACTCAAAATAAAACAACAACCCAAATATACAGTGCTGTGCAAAGGTTTTAGGCCAGTGTGACAAATGCAGTAAACTAGTAAACTAAGAATGCTTTCAAAAATTGAAATTGTATTCGTTTATTTTCATAAATTAACAAAATGCAGTGAATGAACAGAAGAAAAATCTAAATCCAGCAGTGCCATCAGCTCAGAACTGGCAGAAAGCAATGGGACCCAAGTGCATCCATCTACTGTTCTCGGCATTGAGGACACCATTAATCCTGACCAAATCTTCAACTCCATTTGCAAAAACTTGCAAGGAACCTCCACCATGATTTATTGTGCCTTCTATCCGTGTGCCCTCAGGGACACAATTTAGCCTGTTGTGTATTAAAAAAATTGAAGTTGAATTCATAAAAAAAATAACTTTCCCTGTTATTGTATGCAATCGTTAAGGTTCCAGATGGTTTTTCTTCTACATTGCTGTTTTTTAAATTTGCGCTTGAATTGTGATTTGAATATGTTTCTCAACAGCACCTAAAAGCAGCATTAAAGTGGCACCATTGCGCTGCTGCACCTTCACGTCAACAAAACCAGACTTTTTTTTGCAGTAATGTAAGCTCAAGTGCTGCCACATAAATGAAGCAATTTGTGGCATTTGCTCACATCCGTTTTCAGTTTCAGACTTTTGTGCTCTGAATGTTATCAGTCTGTTATTGCGGAGGACATGCAAGGTACAATAAAGCAATATTTGGCTGCGGACATGGATGTATCGATCTGTTGTGCCACCCCAGAAGCAGAAAATAAGAGGGAAAAAGCACATGAGCAATGCAGTGCAAAATCTATTAATGTGCACGCCACGTTGGAAAAACCAAAGAGTGAGCAGGGAGTCATGGGAAAAAACGAAGATGAAATGAGGAATTGAAGCAAACTGTGAAAAGGAGGAGCAAAGAGAGAAAAGCAGACTGATGAGAAAATAAGATTGGGGATTTATAAAAATAAATGAACGGTCCGGGGAACACAGAAAGAGAATTATGGTGAGAGAGGCTGAGAGCGTTTTACTTATCTGCTATTTCGAGTGATAATGAAATTAAGCATTCAAAAGCATTAAAGTCTAAATGTGTTCAGTTTTTTTCTCACGTTCTTTCAAAAACAAACACTATTGCTTTGTTTGGTAGTAGCCCAATAAATCATTTAAATTCAGTGCCAGAGCGAGAAAGCAAGAGAGATTTAAATTAAGATAGACACAGAAGGGGGTAAGGGTTGAAAGTTGGGTCAGTTGAGGACAAATTAGCAGCATTTCAACAGCATGAGTTCCATTTACAAGAATTGGAGTCTTATCCACCTATTATGCGTTGATACATCCTGGAGGGTCAGCTTCAGCCTTCAGGCCTATTTAATTTGATGGTAGCTGTGTGTCAATGTACAGTGCAATTAACCTAAATGTATCAAATTTGAAAACTAATGCAATCGGCACTTCTGTAAGGAGTGAATGACAAATGTTGCATACAGTCAAGGTACTTTAATTCACTATTTTAACAAGAATCTTTTTCTATCTATCTAAAACCCTCTTTCTACCGCAGGAACTATGACCAGGAACTAGGAACCTCACAAAAAGATCCCGATCGGGGTGTAGTACTTTATAAAGATTCAGGAACTTTGAGGGGCAGGGGTGTTGAATAATTCAGATTGGTTGTATTGCCTACTCGTAGCATTTCACCCGCCATGTTCAAAACTTCGCTTTCGCTACTAATGATCGACTCATTTCCTGGTTCGGATTTGATCTATTTACCATGTAATAAAGAGCGATCAGCAACATTCACTTGCTTTCATTGCTTTTCCATACATCATGATTTGCATAACCACTTTCGGGCCGTGGTGGAAACACTGACAATAATGGGCCACAGGAACCCTTATGTTACTTCTTCTTCCTTTCTAGTTTTTTGGCAGTTGGCAAACAACTTTTCGGTGCATTATCACCACCAACTGGTATGGAGTGTGGAAAGGGTGTCACCTGGAGAGAGTTTTCTTTTACTCTCAGCTTAACCGAACCGTAAACTACCTATACCAACGGCCCTAAACGGACAGAAGAAGAGGAGAAATAAGGTTTTAAATGACAGATATTTCTACTGCTGTGACTAGACCGACACTGGAACAGAGTGAGTATTGAACTTACATGCAGAAAGTGGGCTAAAACACAACTCTAAATTGATGTTAATGTTGCTCTGTATCTGCTGAAACTGTTTGCTGACAAGTTCCCCGACACAACTTTATGTGTCAGTGTTTGTGGCGAAAGGCAAAAGGGGAACCGGACGTAATTTCTCATTGACCAATCGCATGCAAGCACTGTAACGCACATACCTGGATTACTTAGTATATTGAAGGCTGTATATCTCCCGTTGAACTCGCAGTCATTGTGACGATAATTATAATAGCTGCCAGAATAAAAACTTTCCAGTTGTGAAATTTCTAGGGCTGGCCCGAATACCATTTTACAGGCTTCGAATACTAGTTGGATTTTCTGAGCGAGTATTCGAATACTCGTTCTAAAAACACACCATCAAAACCAACATTAATAATCCCAATGTACTCACTAAAACCGAGTGTGTGGGCCAAGACAACATGCTGTGTAGTTTGTTGATGCTTTGATAACTTTTGAATGGTAATAAAGTCGGAGTTCCTTACTTTTTCCACTTGGAAGCGAACAGTTGTTGTTCCGTTCCAAATCAGCTGTCCTCCATCGTAACCCTTACAGGAGCTTTTCGATTCATCCCATAACATGCATCTTTTCAGGGATTTATAAAGCCATACAAAGATCCAATATTGATAGTATTTTGTGTCCGTATTATATCCATTATTGACCACGTATTCCCAAAATGCAAGCAAGTCACTGTTGATGATGGGCAACAGCAGCGCAGCATAGTGAACGTAGCCTACACAAACAGCTAAGCTAACGTTAGCATTATGCCAAGCATTACTTTTCCATCCAAAATCGCGCTAATGTTGTGGTATAGAGTTAAGAGGAACACAATTTATTCTTCCTCCATCTCTCTCTCTTGGTGCCGCTTTTAGTTTGCCTCGCTCTGGTAACATCACGTAGCCTACAGCTGATATCACCGGTTGCGCTTTGAAAGGTCAGCAGCCAACTAGCTCAAAGTTCAAATAATTCGATAATATATTTTAAATTAATGTCTAATTTGTATTTTACAATTGTTGTAGAACTTGTATCTAAATATTATTTGCTGACAAAATATGTTGCTATATATATATTCTGAATATTCCGAATACTGAATTGAGCTCCGAATACTAATTTAACAAACGAATACTCGGATATTCGAATAATTTGGGACAGCCCTTCTTTTGTGAGCGTTAAAAACCATTGTGCAGGGTGTTTGCACGTGATACTCCTTTAAATGCAGTAATCCCTTACTCCAAATGGACTCTCTGGATCGTATATCATTGTCTCACCAGCCCCCTGCTATGTCACACCGCAGGGCTGCATTCGGTCTGAAATGCACTTTACACACTCCCCTCTGACTGTCACTAAAGGCCAGGGTTAGCCTCCTCATACCAGCAAGCAGCACCGGCCTTCTTAAAAATGAAACACAGAAGAAGACATATATTAGTTAGGTGCTGGCTCACTGGTAGACATCAAAGACAGAGAGAGGGCACCCAACACTCCAAATTATTTTATTTTGAAGCAAACAGATCAAAGTTTTTGTACATTTTGCCCCACCACACCACAGATGGCATGCACTGATATACAACTATTGAACAGAAAAACATCACAGCTGAATGCAATTTTTTAGGTTCGCATAAGAGTTCGATATCAATACACTAGAAAGCCCCATTTCCAAACAAGCAACAAATACCTGGTCAATTTACAAGGGACACTTTCGACAGTACGCCTATTTGAGGTCAATTAACAAACCTACGCAAATGCATTAACAGATTTTCTTCTTCACTCACTCGGTACTTAATGGACCAAGAGCACAGTTAAACGTAGCCCATCTATCTCCTGTCCTCAGCACACAATGGTGCCAATAGTCTGCATGAATGTCTGTTGTAGGAAATGTATTCGAGAGCTGTGTGTGTGAGGGGATCCTTGCTCACACACATTAGGGTGCACTCGCATGTTACCGTTTGTATGTGAGGAAGCATATAACCAGGCATACCCTGAGCTTAATGTGAATTAAGTTAGGTGTAAACTGTGACAAATTGTGCTGCCACTTGCGACCATGGTTGATCGGTCAGAAAGCCTTCACCTATCCGCTCCTCGATGATTTCACAGTCACATAATTGTACGAATGGCGATTAATCTCACATCTCATGTCATGCGGGTTGATTTTGCCCCTAATGACGTGGCAGCTCCACTGGCAATTTGTCCAACACTGTTCTCAGGAAAAAATCCAGCAAACAATGCAAGCGGTAACTGTCTTACTGTAACTGTACACTCAAACAGGACACACACTTGGGACCTACGCTGGCTGCTGTGCTGTTGATTTTAAAGTCCATTTGGAGCAATACATTTCAAAATTAGGTATCCAACTTTGAGAAAAGTGACATCTACGTAAATCAGCTATTTGGAGGGGTTGTCACCCTTGGATCCCTTACATTTAAAATGAAACTGCCTTATGTTTCCTCCAGTATTAAAGAGTTCTCCTCTGTTTCCACAATATAACTCAGATGCAATGTAATTTCAAGCAATAGCAGTGATATCGTTGACAGGAGATTTTTTATTTTTTCGTCAAAATATATTATGCTCTTTGATAGCATCTATTTTTCATTATTTTTAATTTATTTATTTTCTCGACTTATTATTAGTATAGCAGTGGGTTTCTCTGTGCACAGTTGGTACTTTTTTGTTTGGACACTGAAAACAAAAAAAAATAAAAACTGTCACACAACAAGCAAAAGTCATGACTTGGTATTGATATTTTATCTGAATTAATTTAATTACACAAGGGTTTTTTCTGGCCTTGCAAAGGCTGAACTACATCTCAAGAGGTCAGCTTCTGCAATGATGCTAAAGTTTGAAAAACATCTCTTGAGATCTGATTGAACTTAGTGTTAAGTCAATACCAGTGAACGATGAAGACCAAATAACAATTTTAAAAAGTGTTTTAGATTTAACAAAAAGGATGATTCTATCGACCTGAAACAGTGCTGTCTGCTAAAGAAAAATAGTCCAAGGCAATACATCTTATTAATGAAGTAGCCATATTAATTTCTGTTTAGGTGTTCTCCATAATATTTATTTCTAAGAGATAGATAATATTTACACAGTGCTGGAGGTACCATTTGGTAAGTCTTACGAAGGTTAGGGTTAGGATTCACAAGAGACAGCTTGAAAATAAATTGGTACAGCAGAAGCCAAGATATCTGAATCTTATTTTCCTCTAGTCATTACCATCCCTACAGCCATGTGGTTAGTATGACTAAGATTTCTGGCAAATTATTCAAGTTCAAGCCAAATCTCTCAACTGAGGTCATTTTTCTCAGACTCAACAACTTTTACAAGGCCACTTAAGACAGTATAGTATTTTTGCAGGCCTTGTAGCAATCTCTGCAAGTATTGAATTGACTATGACATGTGTATCACTCCATTAATTACTATACATTTCCCTGCAAATTAAAAAAAAATCACACAAAGGTCCCTTTTGGCCAATTTGGCTAAAGGCAGGCATTTGAGTAATGAACAAAACATAACACACCGTTGCTAGCACCTTAACAGGAATCCCACGCTAGCTTCTACCGGCACTCCGTTCTCAGTGAGTTGACTGCATGCAAATATCAGATGTACCAAATCTGCTTCTGTCAGCCTAGTGAACTAATTCCTACCCTTGCTAGGCAGTCCTGACATACTGCCCTCGAAAAAGGTGTCAGGACCCGCGCGCGGCTCATAGCTGCCAACACCTCTTAAATGTTGTCACCGGAGCTAGGCTAGAAATCTGATCCAATGATCGGCATTGTGCAGGGAAAATGCACAAAGCTCCCCTTTAGAAGACTTCAGTCACCGTTTGATGAACCCATAAAGAGCTGAATAAATAGACTTGTGAGGAATGCACAAATGAATGATTGGATCGACACAACTTAATCCAGCCTGAGAAAACAGATCCTGTATGGTTTGCTTTGGTTGGATCACAATGTATTTTGGAGAAGATTTAGCTTTTCCACTGAAAAAGGCAAGATAAACGTTGGGGGACAAAGGTAAACATTTTAGTCACAACAACTGAAACCTAAAGGATTTAAACACTCTTAGGCCTTTCACACCGCCGCAAAATCGGTGCTAGTTCTGGGCTAGTTCGGAGTTAGAGCCAGTGTTTTGGTTTCACACCGCCAGAAAGCCTGCTACGGGCCGTAAAAACCGGTTCAACTCATACCCCAGGATTGAGCATGGTTTGAAGTGAACCGCTTGCGCCAGCGGCCGGGGGAGGGATTATCCTGACCAACCAGACCAACTAAAACCTCATGCCCGCCATGTTTAAAAACACCGCTACTACGAGACGTAAACATAACATAATTACCGAACGTAGCGATCAAATTGACCGGCGAGAATACGCTGTATGGGCCCTGTTTGGTTAAGAAAGCAAAGCGAGAGCTAACACGTGTAAAAATAAGACGTATTCGCCGCTGTTGTTGTGCTTAAAGCTAGCGGTAGCTTTAGCGTTAGCCACAAGAGCAGCGGCGTCGGGCGACGTACACACACGTTTACAGTGACGTCATGACGTTGCTCTCTTGCCGGCTCCATGGCTGTCTCCGGTCGATGTGAAACCAACCGGTTCATAACTGGGATAAGGCTGTAACCAGTTTTGAACTGACCCCAACACCAGCCTGGAACTGACTCTTGGTTCATTTTGGTGTGAAAGGCCTATCTAAGGAAGGGATAAGTCTCACCAGTTTGGTCTGAGCTTCATCTTCACACCTAAAGGTAGTAGCCTACCGTGATCCAGGAAAATCATCAACCTCTATACATGCAAGAAATCCACCACACCATCACCTGAGCGCCTCTATATGCCGGGAATGTATCCTCTCAGATTTCAGAAGAGTGTCGGTGTCCTTGTGAGGGCAACTTGAGCTCTGGACTGTTGCTGTTTTTTGTTTGTGCTGAACCTGTCATTTTATACTAATTAAGGTTTTACATGCCATTCTCTGTTTGTTTTTGTTTTTACCTTTATTTACTTTACAATACATTCATAATGCAGTAGTTGTGTGCTGCCATATCCCTTAATAACATGTAGGCCAACAACATTTAAAATGTGACATTATAGGTAATAGAACTGAGGGTAGCCCATGCCTGTCTCAGGTAAGGCTGCACGATTCTTTCTAAAATGTGAATCAATCCATTTGTATCACCAAGAATGGATATCATGATTCTCTTATACAATTTTAGTTTTATTCAACACTATGAAGTTACAGCATAAGAATAAAATATATATAAAACAATCAAACCTAACACCCAGTCCGTTTTGACAACCAATCTCTGTATTTAAAGCTTCTTTGTTAAGAATACACGCCTAGGATCCATATTCTGTGGCTAAACTGACGGGTTACAACGTCTATTGTGTTGTTTGCGTGAGTAATGCATTCACATAAAAGCTTGTTTTCTTTTACATTATGTAGCAAATTGTTATTTATAAAGCACCTGTTATTGTTCTCAAGCAAAGAATTGAACATTCAGCCTGACTTTGATGCATAGGGGAATATGAGCGAGAGAATCCTCATCCTTTATAAATGAGATCACATGGATATATGAATCAATATCACAATTTATTTTTTACTATCAATTGTGCAGCACTGGTGTCAGAACAATGTTATCATGTCCTATATTGTCATTCACCTGATTTTCATTTCAGCCATTCCACATCGCTGTCTAAATGTTTAATGTCTAATCTTGACGTATTTCCTTTTTTTTACGATCTCTGATGTATTTCATGCCCCTGTAAAGCACTTTGAATGGCCTTGTGTCTGAATTGTGCTCCATAAATTAACTTGCCTTGCTTTATCAAAAACTAACACATTTCTCATTAGGAACAGCAAACCAGTCTTTTGTTGAAGTAACACAAATGATTGTAAATACAATGAGATTATCTGGTAAATTGTTGTTATTATGGAGTGGCTACTTTTTTACAAAGAGCTAATCTAATTTTATATATACATATAAAAAAACACACACTTGGTTAAAGGGAATGCACAAATTCTCCATTTTAATATTGAACTACTCTAATTTAAAAAACTAATATGAAGGGGGCCAACATCAACTATAAAAAATATCATCAACCCCGTAAACCCACAAGCTTCCCAGCTATTGCCTATATTGTAACTCTCCACCATAACGGTATATTTGTGTATTTTTCCAATATGTTTAAATACCAGTATGTTGCAAAGTCTCCTAGACTTTCACAATCTTTCCCAAAAGCAGCTGAGAAAGTTAGTCAATCTATGAGTGTGAAACTATTTTAAGCCTGCAGTGATCTAGTTTAAATTTTTCTGGAACAAAATTTCTTTGCTGAGAAATATTTAGCCGACTAGATTGCTCAGTGTGGTAAGGGAGAGAGAGAGAGTCAGAGGTGGTGGAATCAGCCTGATGCCAAGAGCTGCACGTTGACCCTGATTAAATGTGTCCCCTAACTCACTGGGACCCCTGATAAGACCAATGCACTGTGGGCGTGTTGTGTGTGTGTATGTTCAGAAGGCAGAGCCAAAGATAAGGTGTGTGTGTGTGTGTGTGTGTGTGTGTGTGTGTGTGTGTGTATCCCAACACCAATTCTCATGTGTAAACATGCTGACCTGGCACAACACCAGTAGACACTTTGAAGTTGGCAATAGCCACTGTAATCTTCCTCCCTCCCTCGCTCGCTCGCTCTCCCATGCACACATCCCAGCACATACACACACAGTCACACATACACACAGAGCCAGAGGTGAGACTTAACACTGGCAACCTTCTGTGGCTAAGCATGTGGCCATCACACAGACTCCTGCACGCACACGCACGCACACACACACACACACACACACACACACACACACACACACACACACACACACACACACACACACACACACACACACACACACACACACACACACACACACACATTGCGTTTACACTGTCACAGACAATTGCATCCTCTGTCTCCCACACAGAGAGATAAAACAATAAAAAGTCCCTCATACGAAAACACACAGGCTATGTCCCTTGATTTATTTTTGTTTTTGCCACCTATAATGGAAATATTCGCTGACGCTAACATGTGAGTGTCTGTTTTGCTGAAAGCAAATACCACTCTGGAGTGTCTCGCACTACAACCAGAGAGCATCTCCAGGTTTTAAATCAGATAAAATTACTTGCTGGCAGAATCATCACTGACTCTTCGACTGCACCCAAACTCTCAGTGACAGTCAGGACTTTATACACAGTGTGTATGTGAATCTGTATACTCAAATCGATGAGGGATGGTTTGCTTTTACTGTATACATTTATTTTTTATTTCTGATGTTTGTGATGTGCGTGTCCTGCAGAACAGAACAGTTTTATGGCAGCCTTGCGATTTTGAATCCCACTCAGTCTGGCTTTCGACAAGGACATAGTACAATTACTGCTGTAACCTCAGTTACAAATGATATCTTACATACTTTAGATAACAAGAAGTCTTGTGCTGCTTTATTTATTGACCTTTCTAAAGCATTTGACACTGTGGACAATGTGCAGAGATTGCAAAGTATAGGCTTTAGTACCACTGTATTAAGCTGGTTCACTAATTACCTGAGTGGTAGAACTCAGTATGTGGCATTGGATAACTGTACCTCATCTTTGCTGGAAGTAAAAATGGGTGTCCCACAAGGGTCAGTTTTGGGCCACATTTTATTTTCCATTTATATAAACAATTTAGGTAGGGACTTAAAGCAAACACAGATTCATCTTTACGCAGATGATACCATTATGTATACATCTGCCACATCAGTCAGTGAAGCAATTACATATTTACAGTCTGCTTTTAGTGTAGTACAAAAATCTCTGGTAAGCTTAAAGTTGGTACTAAATGCTACAAAAACTAAGTCAATGATTTTTACCCGTTCACGCTCTCCAATAAACATCACTTTAACAACTCAGGATGGTACGATAATAGAGAGAGTATCGTCTTATAAATACTTAGGTATCTGGCTTGATGATAAGCTGTCTCTCGGGGTCCATATTGTGAGCCTTTTAAAACAACTTAGACCTAAATTAGGTTTCTTTTTTCGCATGAAAAAGTGTTTTCCTCATTTAGCAAGGAAAAGGTTAGTGCAGAGCACTTTCTTATCAGTATTAGATTATGGTGACCTCATTTATATGCATTCTTCCTCATAGCTATTAAACAAACTAGATGTAATTTACCATTCAGCCCTGCGCTTCATCACAGGTGCCCCAGCTAGAACTCACCACTGCATTCTGTATGAGGCTGTACAATGGCCCTCCCTCTCCCTTAGAAAGAAACTACATGCACTGATTTTTATTGCGAAAGCACTAATGGGTACACTACCCCTTTACATTTCAAATTTGCTTTCCTTCCATAACAGTGTTTACAAAACAAGGTCATCAGAATATATGTTATTAACCACACCACTAACAAGAACACAACTGGGTACAACAGCTTTCTCATCATATGCACCAAAGGTCTGGAATGAACTTCAAGCAACTCTAAAGCTGGAATCACTCCCACCACTCAGTACCTTTAAAAACATGTTACAATCAGCTCTAAAAGAACACTGCAACTGTTTTTAACCTGATGCCTTTTATTTATTTTTATTTTTTTATTTTTTAGCTGTATGTATTAGCTTGTTTTTATATAGCCTGTTATGAATTGTAATTTTAGCATTATAGTGTCAATTGTGGTGTACTTTGTTTGTGTGTGTGTGTGGCCTTGTGCAAATTCTGCAACTTCTTTTCTGCTGCCTGTCTTGGCCAGGACTCCCTGTGAGAAGAGTTACTGTAACTCAATGGGACCATCCTGGTGAAATAAAGGTTAAATAAAAATACAAATAAATAAATAAAAGTCACATATTATGCTAAATGCACTTTTTAAATGTGTTCTAACATATCTATGGGTCCAAGGTGTGCCTAGAGACTGCCAAAATATTTAAAAAAAATAACAATCTCTCCTTTTCTCACTCTCCCCCTTTCTGAAACCCCCACCCCTCCCCCAATATACTCCAGTCAGAATTCTCCCCTTTTCTGACCTCAGAAACTGGAAAGCCAGAAGCTTCCACTGTGCAGCCCACACCCCTATTTCTTATTTGTCCACGGCCCTGACAGACAGAGGGCGAGACGTATCTGGCTTCGCTTCTGGACAGGGGGCGGGGGGAGCTCAAAGATTGTATATTTACGAGGGGAGCTGCAGCTCTTTTTAAAAAATAGGCCATTGTGAGATTAGCTGAACATAAGCATAGTACAATAAACTATCTCAAAGTTTTTTTCAGCAAACAATTAAAGAAAAACGTATTAGGGACCACTAAGACCATATAATATGGTGTATAATAGAACCGAAAAGTGTATAATATGGGAGCTTTAAGTCAAAATATAGCACTTTTTATGCCAACAAACAAAAAATACAGAATACAGTCCTGATCAAAACGGCATGGTCTGTCAACAACATTGAGCAACATAGAAATTGCTCTTCTGTTATTATAAGAAATTCTGCTGTTAAATTATCTAAATCTGCATTAAAAGATTGCTCGGTCCTTCAAGAGCAGAACTCCACAATATGTCTTCTGGCCTTTTCAAGTTCATGGTTTATGTGTTAGCACACCATTGCCTGTTTACGGGTCCAGCAAGATAAGATTTTAATTAGGAGTCAAGTTTCTAGTGATCTGTCCAGTTTAATTCCAATCTTACCTCTACTCTTTTTTTTGTCTGCAGTGATCAGTTAACAAACTTTCAGTCTCTCAAGCTGTTAAATGCTTTGTTTTCATCTTCTATTTGTTGCTGGGCAGGTAGAATAATGTCAGTTGAGCATTCACAGTGGATATGGTGAATCTACACAGCAAACATAGTTCCATGTTATATCATGTCTGTGGCTCAGTGAATAATTCTTTCTAATTTGGTCCAGGACTGAAAGATGTTTAGGAGCCCCTGATCAGATAGACAGTTACTTAGGGTATTCAAGTGGGGGCAGGGGGTTCTCTGAACTTTTACCACACAGGATTAAAAGTGAGGTTCAATTAATCTCACTCAGGCACTCAGGATCACTAGTAAACGCCTCCTCATACGGGGACCCACTTCCAACAACCAAATACTATTTTTCAACCCAGATTTAGAAACTAAAAGTCCAGGGGAATCGTAATCTAGGGTGGGGTGAGGTATAAACTGGAAAGTTGGTTGAGTCCTTGTTGAGTCGTTATTTCCTTTTGTGAGTGTAATTACAAAATGACTTAAATTGCTTTGTTCGTTATTTGTTCATTAATTTTTCACCCGTCCTCTTTCTTCATTGTCTGCCTTTTGTTTTGTCAGTTACAATTATTTGATGTTACTGACAGTGAACAAATTCACTTCGCAATGCTCTTCATGAGTCATAAACAAAAGATTTGGCCACAAAGAGAATAAATTCGATAGCTCTTGCTAATTGGCTTATTTGCTTCTCCTGTCTGGGTTGCCAGATATGCAGATTCCAGGCTGTGTTTTGGCCAGCAGGCAGGAAATCCTGTTAGGACCAATTTACTTGGTTGTATTGTTGAATGTTAACTCAATCCCTAACAAAGAAGCATTCAAAGCAGCAACAGGTGTACCACAGCCAATCAATTCCAGAAAAATGTCAATGAGTATCAACAACTCAGTACAATACGTCTAAATGCATGTAAGTCACTATTTCACACTTAAGTATGGTTAAACATTACTATAAATCATTATAACAACGTTTATAAGTCATAAAAGTTGAAAAAGAATAATATGTGCTCTTTAAGTTAAAGCAAAGCCCGCCGAACCCAGTGTGACCTGAATATCAAGAAAGAAAGAAAGAAAATAAACTTAAGTAAATTTGTTCATAAACTATACCATATATTCTTTTCATAATGTTGGGCATCAAGTTGTATTTCTCCGTAAACCAGGTAGATAGCATCTCAACGCCAGCAAGACTAAGGAGATGCTGGTGGACTTCGGGAGGACACAGGTGCGGGACTACACGCCTGTATCCATCAATGGGACCCCTGTGGACAGGGTGGATACATTTAAGTACCTCGGTGTCCAGATCACTGATGATCTGACGTGGTCTACCCACCTGGACACCGTGGGAAAGAAAGCGAGACAGAGACTGTTCCATCTCAGGAGGCTGAAGAAATTCAGAGCCTCCAAACCAGTCCTGCAGAGCTTCTACACATGCACCATTGAGAGCATGCTGACTGGGAACATCACCGCTTGGTATGGGAACACCACCATTCAGGACCGTAACGCTCTTCAGAGAGTGGTGCGTTCAGCTGAGCGTACCATAGGGGGGAAACTCCCCAGTCTAGCAGACATTTACATCAAGCGGTGCAAGGGCAAGACCAGCAGCATCCTGAAAGACCCCAGCCATCCAGGCTACGGACTTTTCTCTCTGCTCCGCTCTGGAAACAGATATTGCTCACTGGCGGCAAGGACTGAGAGACTCAGGAATAGTTTCTACCCCCAAGCTGTCAGGTATCTAAATGGCACTGATTAAAGCACTTTGAGCAACTGCACTTATATATATTTATAGATATTTATTTAAGTAACCCCCCCCCCCCGCCGCTCTTTAGACTATGTGCAATAACCCTCTGACATATTGAGTGTATTTACTGTTTTGTTATGTTTGTTATGCGTATATTTAGCATGGAGCCGACTGTGAACATTTCATTGCAATGTAGTGTGTATGTGACAAATAAAATCTGAATCTGAATCTGAATCAGCTTTAAGCAGGCATATATAATCTACACTGTAATGGTAGATGAATAATACAAGTGTATTATTATTATTATTATTATTATTATTTAAATTAATCAGTACTATTGTTGTTAGCCAATACAATGAAGACACAAGATTATACAACTATGGAAACAGCTGTGTGGTGCTTTGAGCAAAAAGCAGGTGTCACGGTGCCAACATTCTGATGTTTACCATGTTTTACTTGAGACATCCTACATTTTGTAATTAGAACACAATTTAAAATCCTGCACATTAGTCATTAGTTTCACTGATATTTGGTCACAAACCAATAAATAATAAGTATTTAACTAATAATGATGTTATGTGAAAAGTTACAGTATCACCAAAATCACACAATTCCTCGAAAAGGGAACACAAAGGTCTTAACCGATAATTCATGGCAATCCACCACAAGCCATTTCAATCAGATCCACAAATGGTAAGGAAAGAAGGAAGAATGGAGATAAACTCAGGGGATCACCGGTCAGTGGAATTCATCCTCTAGGGACAATAAATAACCATGTGAACGTTAAGAGAAAAGCATAACAAGAGCAGCACCCTACATTAGCTCTAACCATAATCAGTTAACCGGTAAATTGACAATGTACAAAAAAAAATTGGTCAGCTATTATTTTGGATGCTCCTGATGTGTTTTAGTGGAAATCATCATGATTCGCCTGGCAGGAACACTAAAGTTCATAAACAGACAGAATATTTTTTTTTACTTACAAAGTTTTGTCTGTGGAGGCATAACTAACTAAATGAAACATGTCTATAAAACATTGTTGTGAGCATTAAGCCAACTACCTTCCAGCACAGGTACAACAACACTGTCTGGTGAAGTTTCACTGTAGCAATCAAAATAAGAACTTCAGTTGAACGAAAGAAGATGAAAATTGCAAGCACTAGCTATCCAGGGGTGTATTCAGAAAAACCTGTTACGGATATAAATCGAAATTACTCCCACGACATTGTAGATGCATAGGATTTGAGTGATACAAAAACCTTAATAAAAAGAAAAAGATCAGACGGAGAGCAAATGCTTTTGTCCCCACCGTCCGATTCTACCCTTACATAGAATTGAAAGAACTCTATATAAGCATGCTGTCTCTCATGAAAAAAGAATAGTTAGCCTTGCTCACAAGAGTGTGTCTAATTCAATACGACATCGTTTCTAATAGGTAGTCTGGTCCACAGGGAGAAAGGGACCTAATACAGAGAGAGGGAACAGATATAATCACAGGTGGAAGGGGAGTAATTATATGTAAATAAATGTAAGTGTAGCTATATAATGATTGCTCTACATCTTTAGTGAATACACTGGGATCTGATGGTAAAATGAAAAGAGACAGTAGAAGAAAGAGGACCTTTGGGATTGACCTTCAAAATCAATCTGCAGGAAAAATGTATGTAAAATAGAGTGTTACAGCAACACCTTATTATCATCCAAGTCAGTTATAGACATGAATGATTTAAAAGACAGAAATGATGACAGCAATTCATCTTAGCAGTGTAATCATTCACTTCTCATGACAGGAATAGATGGAACATGCATTCATGTAATAATCGGGCTCTCTTGGCTGAGGGGAGTTGGGAATCAGACAACAATTGAATCAAATGACAATAGTTAATGCTATAATTAGCCATTTAATAGAAATATATTTTAATTTAATGCAAAACATGAACATCAATATCTACATTCACTAAGTAAAGGTCCCATGAAATGAAAACCTTTGTGATTACCCTGTATCATAATGTGGTGATTTAGTGGTGCTTTAAAATACAGACATAAAGCGCACTAAAGCCAAAACCTTTTTTTTAAATGTGTCTAAAAAACAAAACAATGTTGCTTTGGACACAAATAAATGCTTTTCACACAGTGTTGAGCAAAATAAAACAAAACTCAGAATAAACTCGGATCTCTTTTACCATCGTCAGACCATTCTGCATACACAGGCATGGTTCAATACAAAGTCAAACCATTTCTTTGATGGAGCTTTTACTGACTCACTGGGAATTTTGAGCTCTCCTTAAACTTTTGACCAGAACTATGGTTGAGGTGTGCATTTTTAGATAACTGCCAGAGAGAGTGTGTGTATGTGGTTACTGTCACAGTAATTCCACCGTCGTTAGTAGGGCAACCCCAGGTGATTGTAATAAAATCTAATTAAGGCCCCTGCAGCCATGCCAAGCTCTGTGGAAACCAGGCCAGTCAGTAAGCTTCACCTATGCTATGGCCTGGTTTTGACCCAGTGAACAACCAATGGCACTCCAGTGTATCTACTGTTGTTGTGAATTCAGGCACGGCAGCCATTACTTTTAAATTAATACTGAACAAAATTGACGTAGCACTACCTCAGCAAAGAGGACCCAAGCACTATCTAATTTGCTAACATTGGCGGCCCAAACATATTTATTTTCGATTAAAATCTGAAACTGTACACCCTCAAATTCAATAGCTAGATTAAAAATCTGTAAATGTAGTTTTAATAGCGCTCAGGTTGGTCTCATACATACAGATAATTTCCTGTTGCACTGTTGGAAAAAGTTAAAACAAAGGTTGGAAAATAGAAGCATTTTACAATTAAATTGTGTAAATGAAGCAGTTGTACTAACTGTCAACCTTGGTTTTTGTGCATTGTACCTTCCCTGCAGCTTTTTTTAAAAGAGATAATGTTGTGTATTGTTTTGTAGCAAATGGCACTAAAATATCAAAACAAATTGTGAGTGTTGAATGGAATAGGGAATAGGAATATGTATACAGTATAAAGTCACGGAACTACTTAATCACTGACTGCAAGGCATGCTGTCAAAAATCCAAGTAAAAAATTATATGTTTAGCTAATTTAATAGGCATTTTTTGGTCATTTTATTCAGGCATTTGTACAGCCGGTCAACTATTATCAGTAGCTAACATTAATCATTGAAAACATCAAAGCCAGAGGATTCTGACAAAACACATAACAAATTAACCTAAAATATTCATTTGAATAAGTGTAAGTTTTTCAAAATCAGAAAAAGACAAATAATAATACAAATAATATGTTTTTAAAAATGGATGGTTGGTAAATGCTATTGCACTATCTTTTGGTTTTTACTATAGCCATGGATCATCGATTAACAGACAATCTCTCATTGAAAAGGCAAGGGCTTAGCAACAGTATTTAAATCAAAGTCCTGGCGCTTCTGCCATCCAGCATGACTAACAGGATCTGACATGGTGACGAGTGGACAGGTCCCAGGTTCACAAAAACACATTCTGTCAGTGTGACCCCTCGCTGCACATACACAAGCACATACACAAGCACACACACACACATGCATACACACACACACACACACACACACACACGAGACCTCACACTATTCCAAAGACCCAACCACCTAGTTGCAGTGAGTCGCAGTCCCACTAAGCCTGATCCTCACACACAAACACAGCGGCAATATTGAGTCCCATGTTTGTCACTACCTATTACGTAGTGCTAAATAGCTCCACCTGTGTGTAGGCTACAAGCCACTTTCACACATGACTGGGCAAAGCTTGCCATTATACAAGGGTTGACACTTTGACACCCAGAGCATGATAAAGTTCCTAATAAAGGTGGGCTATTGCAAGGGTGTCAAAAAAACAGCAACACCGCCTACCTGTTACTTTACCATATAACCCACCGCCCACGACCCCTCTTGTCACCTTTGACTTTCTCTGCGTACTATTTGCTCTGCATTGAGGAAGTGACAGCTTGCCTCAAGTTAAGGTAATCGGATGACTCTCTCTCTCTCTCTCTCTCTCTCTCTCTCTCTCTCTCCATAATCCCAGACACACAGGCTCTGGTAAAGTATACTTGTTGAAAGCATACCACACTATTGTGGCACGTGAAAAAAGCTCAACGTTAACTCTACTGTAGGCTGGCACTGGCACACTGTAAAACCAGCACAATGCTTAAAAAGGGGCTTGCGTTCACGTTTAATCACCCTTTTACCATCAATGTGGGGGTCCTATTGGAGAAGGAGATCTGACATAACATGAAAGCAGCGTGTTGCATATAAATGGGCTTGGAGTTGAATGAATTCAAGTCTATTTACTAAACCGGCACCAACAATCATCCTCGGCCAGTTTCAGCACCACAGACAGCGAATTCTCCCGAAACACCATCCTAATGGAATCAGCCGTTCGTCTCCAACTGTTCAAACTACTGTGGTCGATATACCTTCACGTAGAAAGCGAGCAGAGTTTTTCAAAGCATGTGTCAGCAGCTACAGCCTATCCGTATATACATTTGCCATTGAGTTTATATTTGTGTAACACGAGCAGCGTTTTCTTTTTCTCTGCACAAACTTCCTCATCCCAACAGAGAATAGCCTGCTATTACCCCACCATACACCAAGTCTTAGAACAGTGAAGGGAGATGGTAGGCTATTGCAATACAATTAAAATTACGCCTTTGGGTCTGTGAACAACCCACACAGGCAAAACAGAAGTCAAGAGAGGAGATGTTTCGTGAATATAATGATACAGGTTGGGAAGGGACGGACTCACCGTGTTATCCTCGTTGAAGCCATATGTTTAACATGGAAATACACTTTCCACCACACTGTTGCCGTCTCTGGGCCGCGGTGAGACACACACAGCCCGGGGAGAAAATCCAGGAAATAACATCCACACAACTCATCCAAGCCGGCCCCACTTTTCTTTTTTTAAGGGTGGAAAAATGCCGCTGTCCGTGCCTTAAAGACGAAGTAGAGGGGGGAAAGTAGTAGTTTATTTAAGAGTCACACACCAATGGAAAAAAAAGAAAGAAAGAAAAAATGATAAAACTGTAATGGTCTTTTGTGCAGTGAAAAAAAAAATAGTCCTCTCGTTGGCTTGTTTGAGTCTCCGGTGTGGGACTATAACTAGGCGCTCTGTAGCAGTGAGGCAGTGTAACAGTATATCTCCTCTAGTGTTCCCTCCTGCCTTCTCAACCAGAGACAGCGAGAAAGAGCGAGAGAGAGGAAAAGAGAGCGAGAGAGAAAGGGATGGAGCGGGGGGGAGAGGGAGAGATCCAATGACATCAGAAGAGAGAGGCGGTGCGGAGTCAGAGAGAAAGGTTTTGGCGTAAGGTAGGCTATAGCCGTTACCGCAGGAGCAGCAGCCGTGATCGGTGCACCGCCGTAATTTAATTATGTCCACGGCAAAAGGCGCACGGATTAGTCTACCGGGGTGGTTAGGTGGTTGCTCTGCTCTGTTCCCGTTCTGCTCTGGGCTTTGCGCCCCGAGGCGGAGAGTGAGGCACAGGAGCATCGTTAAAGGCTATCATCTCACTTTTTTTCAGAATCCTCTCACACTCATTGTCAGGAAAAGTTCCAATTAAACAGTGCCATGTGTTCTATGCTGCAGTGTAGGAGAAATAACGCGAAAAATGACTCGATTATTTGTAACTACAGATCTATAATGGTATTGTAGCTAAAACCGTACTACAGGTGCGCTAGAAGGGTGGACGTTGTTGCACTCTGATACAGGGCCAGGTGTGTCAGTAAGGGGACTACGTAATGAATATTAAAGAGCCTGCGACGAACTTTTAAATATTTACAAAACAGACCCATTTTCCCTCTGATGATTATAAATGAGCTCTAACAACAAACAAGACCATCAGCTGAAACAATACTATTTTTAAAATAATTATTAGAAAATGCTTTTTCCCTGGTCCGAATCCTGCCAACTCACTCAAACAAGAATGATTGACGGCAGGCGGACAAAAATAACCTGTGTTTCTCCAACAATACTAAATCAAAGGTCACTTTGTTTCACCATTATTATTATCATAATTAATCTTACATACTCACATATTAATACATTACCTCATCGTGATGCATCCTGCAGGTCTTTTTTTCACTTGCTTCCAAGACAAGACGCTGGTGTACTAAAACCTTACTGCTTTTGTCCAAAGGGGCCGCTAAGATCAACAACAACTGAACATTCCTAGTAGTTGTAAATGTTTTGGGGTTTGGATCCTTGGATTTCATGTTTAGTTGGAGCTGTAAAGCGGATCTTTTTATTGGGATTAACTGTCCCTAAATGCTTAGTCCACCACAGAAGTTTTGTGAAGTAAATACACCTATTAAATACATCTAGGCCTACAGGCATAAACCTACAATAGATAGAACTGTACTGTTGCGTACCAATAGACTAGCCATTAGCGGATTTACATGAGGGTATAACAACATCCATCCATAGATACATGGCTGGAGCATTTATCATATTGGGTATGAGGCAGGGTCCATGCATGTTGAAAGAAGTAATCCGATCCTTTACTGAAGTAAAAGTTATTGTACTGGAGATTACTTTTCTACTTAGTTGGGTAGTTAAATATAGCAGTGGTGGTGCATCATATTGTACTTAATGCAAAAAGTTCAATAGTGAAATGTAGTTAAGTAGGCTAGTTATATTTTTTAATAGAAAATGGAAGGATAAGGGTATTAAAGTGCCTCCAAATATAATTTAAAAGAATACTCAATCAATTTGGCATTACATTCATAGCATTGTTGGATTCATGGTGGACGGTTTAAAAATCATATTAATTTAAAAAAAAAAGATCCAGCAGAACTGGAGATATGATGTTTCTTATTCCATGCATAGAGGTCTGGCAAACCTCTTCCTTCTCCACAGTCCACAACTCAAACCTTTTACACACCAGCGCCGACATATGACTTAAGGGGCATCATTTTAAAACTGTCATGATCCTGCCTGGGCCTCTTTGCCTCTGTTTTGTTTTTGCCCTTTGACCGTGTCCTTGTCTGGTGTATTGCAGGATTGGAGTCAGGTGTGTTGGAGTCAGGTGAAGCACTCACAGCTGCCAGCAATCACTAATCAACCGCTCTTCTTCTACCCAGCCCGACCTTCCAGACACTACCAGATAGTAGTCTCAGTTCCTCACAGTCAGTCGCTCTTCCTAGTTTACCTACTGGTTTGCAGCTCTGTTTGTATTTAGCCTCATCCTAATTCCTGTTCCCTCTGCCTCAGCTCTCCCTGCCTGACTCCAACCACCGGCTCCAACCTGCACCAGCCGGCACTTCCTCCCGGACCCCTCTGCCCGCCTGCTTTAGCCTGCTCTCGCTCAATCCCCTGGACATTCTTCGTTGCTCTCCCCCCGGATCCCCTGCCCCCCCCCCCCCCAAGACAGTAGGATTTCCCCGGATCACGGCCTGAACCCCCAGATGATTCTTTCTAAATAAACATTCTTAAACTGGTACTGTCTCCGCGCATGTGTCCTCCCTGTCCAGCCGTAACAAAAGCTGCATGAATACACAATCTACATCTAGTCACACTTTAAAACCCTAATTCTACTAAACTGCATGCCGCCTATGTTTATGCCCAGCATGCGATTTAATACTTACATCAGCATACACACAGGTTGCGTTCCGAATCGCATACCCTTTCTTTTTTCTATTCTACATACTACATCCGACGATAAAAATAATCTAGTTAGGATGCAGTAGGCATACTTTTGGGACATACTTTATTCTCTTATTTCATCATAACATTGCGCCTTGATCTTGCCTCTTGCTTTTATATCCGTCGCATCCCCGTTTGTTTTCATATGGAGGCTTCGTCGATGTGACGTCACTTCACGTGCGCACTGGGTAGTGGGTCAGAATCGCCCAAATAGGATGCACTTTTCAACACTAACAATCTTGGCCGCATGAAGTAGGACATCCGGGTACTTCTAACCATCCTAAATCTGGCCACAAGAATCGGGAAGAATCCTAAATCTTTTTTCTACATACTATATAGTAGAAAGTATGTGATTCGGAACGCAACCACAATTCTGAATTGTCTACGGCACAGGGAAGACGGACTGAAGAAGTGTTGCAGTTTAAAATAATGAGTTTGAGTATGCATATTTGAGGAGCCAGACTGAACTGCAACTATTCTGTAAAAAAAAGAAAGTTGATTATACATATCTTCAGCGTGGGTTGATGAATCTGTAGTCTCTGTGGGAAAGGTTTGACTTAATCCTGCTCTGGAGCGCTCACCCTCTTTATATAAGAAAAGTTTAAGCTCACTGCTTGTTGGAAAAGAAGATTACTTTCGAGCCAATTGCAAAGTGTTCATATATTTTGTGAGAAATTGCACTTCTCCGAACTACAAATTGGTCATTTCAAAAAAGAAAAAAAAATATCAACATAGCAGTAGAAATAAGCTATCGGAAGACAAGAAAAAATAAATGTTGATTTAGTTTACCTTGTGTTTGTTAGCCCAGTCTGGACCTAAAAGGAAACTAAATTGAAGGAGGATCTTAAATTGTCACCATCTGCCCAACTTGCTCTGAGTCAGAATACCTTGTTTTAAGACCAATTACTATTAAATTTGGCCATCTGGAATGGTATGTTTTACAGAAGTTGAAACTCAGTTGTTTGTGCCCCTTGCAAAAAGTAGAATTCTGTTATCATACCATAGCACAATGGATGCATTTATGCCAGCTGCCTTAGTCGTTCAAAGGCCTGGTGCCAAATGGTTTCACTGTGAGGAGGTTGAAATTGAGATCCCAGGAGTTGTTTTAAATTGGTGTTAAGTGGATCCTAAGAGGTAGACTGACAAAAGCTGCACTAAAATAACACAAATATGTAGCCATTTCTCTTCCGTAACTAAGATGTATCATCGGCAAATGGGCGAAAATGTTCTCATTATAACCACAAGGAATTCCCAGCAATAAACATTCAAAATTATGCACAATCCCCAAAGCAGTCGTCGTGGAGCAGACTACTGGTGTAACATTGTGGATTCGACCACCAGTGTTCTCGTTCAGGGCTTCCATCTTTTGTTAATAAAATATATGAGAGGAAGAGTGATAGCTGTAGCCATCTGCTCACTGATATTGCAGTGTATTCCACATTACTTAATTTATTAAGTCATTTGATGTTCAGATGTTATAGATGAAGGCAGACCTGGTCATGGTATTGTACCTGTTTGTCCATGCTGCTCTGTTGGATTAAGGTTGGTTGATTGATTGATTGATTGATTCTATTTGACCATTTGATATAAAATATGAACAGCACACTGTTTCATACATTGAAATACATAAATTGCCAGGGATAACACAAAAAAGCCTCAAGGCTTATTTCCTTTGTGGTCCATGTGGGGCAGGAGAAGAGGGCAAGTAGCAGCAAATCACACATCAAAATGTACACAATTACATAAAAGTCACACACATAACAATGACCTCCATTAAGACAAGCCTAATATTGGCGTCTAAGCCATTGTTTCAGGGCCTTTTTAAAACTGCCTAAGTTTCTGACTAAGTCACTAGTTACTGTGTCTGCAGTTACTGTATGCAAGGCCCAATCCAGACAATAACTGTAACACCTACTATCTAATGTACATTGAATTTCGAAGGCTTTCTAAATGGAATTTCCCTGATGCTCATAAATATATCTGGGCATTTATAGCGGTTACAGTTTATCTTAATTTATCTGATTGCATAATTTTAGTATTGACATTACACTACCAGTAAAAAGGGTTTGCAGGGCCAGGCCAATTATAGCCCCTATACCACTGTGCTCTTACCACTGTGTCCATCTGCTCTGTTCTACTCTATGGGATTACATCAAATCCTATTGGGATCAGGGAAATGGGCAGCCAAGATCAGTAGGCCTGAACTGATCAAGACAAAGCACCAGTATACAAGAGAGGGGTTTGTTTTTTCCCCAACAAGGCACAAGATGGGTTAGAAAGGAATGACCGTTCACTCATCGATAATCCCCATGGGAGTCTGTACAATTAGTAGATGGCATCACTGAATGTATGATAATGCCCTGACAGCAATCAAAAGTGGTGCAGCCTGCAGCACAGTGCTCAAGAGACTGGTGGTTCAAGATACCGTCACGTCACTGAAGTGAACACAATTGATTTTTATTATATTATTGATTCACAAATGCAAAAAATTATCCACCCACTTGCTGCAAAGAAGAGACACTGCAGTGCAAATTGAGTTTTAAAAGCAGATAGAAAGTTGTTGTTCTTCATATGAAACGTCTGCCCTTTAATAACACCCTGTGCTGGATCAGTCCTCACCTCTGTTAACCCATTTTTCTCTCCTTGAGCTAAACCAGAAGCTCTGACTTTTGGGTATTTTACTTACCTCTAAATGGATGTCACTTCACAGTAATTTAATGTGTGTGGATATAAATTGATTGTAAACAGAAGTGGATAAAAAGCAGGTTACTCAGTTCTAGCCATTGAATGTCTAGCTGGAGATTTGACCTCGGAAATAACAACTGCCACTATGAGTTGTAGCTAGGTAATCATGCTAACATTAGCTCTGTGAGTTAGACAAAAAATAATGTAAATGAGAATACTCCTTAGTCAGGGTGCTTGTGTGGTGTAGTGGGTAGATTGGTACCCATTTCCACTCAGCTCTCTCTCTTCTTCAACTGTCAAATAAAGGATAAAACACCTAAAAATATCTTATAAATTAGTCAATAAAACATATAAATAAAATGCTACATAGTTTCCCATATTTTGTTACTGTCCGGTATTAAATACGTTCTGGTTGACACATTTGATTGGTTTTCAAAGCAATGTAAAGTTAACATTCAGCCGGACTGTAACTTGGCAATATAACAGATATGTTAAGTGTTATATAAGAATATTAAAAGTGTACTGAGATGCTCACCTAGTTAAAGCTGTACTTTAGTATTTCAAAAAACAGATAATGTGCTGTGCCAAGTTACCGTTGCTAAGCAATTCTTGGCTTGGCAAACGGTCAGTAACATCCTAAAACCATCTGAGGAACTGTCTGAGATTTTGCATTGTCCTACTTTCGATGAAGGAATATCTTTCCCTATATGAATCTGTGAGAAAACTACAAATGTAATGAACACCGGTTGACAGCGTGGGTTGTATGTACACTATTCTGTTTGAGAACGGGCGCAGTAAAGGGCCAAATCATCAATGAATTCAAACAAAATGTAATGAATGAGAGCAGCAGAAACACACAGACAATTAAAATGAGAGAAAAGCGTGATTAAGACAATGAAAAAAAGGGAAGATCGGAAAATAGAAAAAGAGGAAGAACAACATGAAATAGGAACATTATATTTACTCCGTCTGTCATTGTTAAACCCCATCCAGTGCTGGAAACCCCTTTCTAGTTCAGTCGTTGGGAGCAGATGTTAATAGCTTAACGGGGCTAGACAGTAAGTGTTTAATTAGGTCTCGGAGAAAAATTATTTATTCAACACATCTGGGCCCATTAAATAACCCTCCCTGGACTGTGTCCTTTATGACTGTCTTTCTCAGGCTGGATTCCATCCCAAACCTGGAGATATACAGTACAGTATCTGCCTGGTGTACATAGCTTGGGCTTTGGGTTCTTGACATGCCTTATTAACAGCCTCTGAGTCCTGTAGTGATGTCATATCTCCTGGAGAGACTGCACCTAGTGGGAGGAGAGGCACAGTAGGGGGGCGTGTGTCGGTGATGATCAAGCAGTGCAGTACAGTTTTAGTGAGTGTGGAGGATTACTGGGATTTGTGCATGTCGTCTGTCGCCCGCTCAGACCACATCAAAGCTGCACAGTGCTAGGTGGTGCAGTTCTGTTCTGATCTGCTCTGACTTTGATATTTTTTCCCTCAGGCAGGGGGGCAAAGAAGACTATCCCCCCCGGACAATATGCATGTGTGCAGCAGCGACCGTAAATTCAACTTAGCCTCAACCATGCAGGAGTGTCATGGTTGCCACTATTTCCAACATTTCAGAGGCTTGACTTGTGGAGGTAACTTTTGCAGCGGTGCTTTGCCTGATATCATTGAACATGCTTCCCCAAGCTGGGAAATTGGTTTGCTCTTGGACAGGAGGGACCACATGTTGAATTTAATTTGAAGTAGAATGCATTGGTTTGGAACTTTTTTTTTGCAGCTTAAGCACAGGGACATCATTATCTTGGCAGATCTATTCTGGGCTCTTCTTCCCACCATAAAAATGGTCTCATACTCTCATACTGCCAGAGCACACTGTGTTGTTTGGAAATGGTAAAGGTAACTTGATTGGCTATGGCTTGTGCCAGCTGCTACACACCTCCTTATAATGTTTCTCTAACCTCAGTAGTGCAGTTTCACCCTGAGATGTGGCCCCGAAAACCAGTCATTCACCAGGACCCTTGTCCGCGTCACACCATCCGTCATTTAAATGTGATTGGCTCAATGTGAGACTAGTGTAAGAGTTGATTTCGGGCATCTTAATGTGTTTATAATCATAACAGGCAGTTGACAAAACATTATCTGCCTTTGGCTGCATATTTGTGGTGCATTGAATTTGTACCATGCCACTCTGCGCCCTCCAGATAACAATTGTATTTGTCTTAAATTCAGCCTGCTCTCTCTCTTTCTAATCTATCTGGTAAGTCATTTTCATCAGGAGTCACGCACCACTGTGATTGGCACAGCTGTTTATTAAAAGATGAGGAAAGAGCCTAAGATACTGATTCATTACTACATCCTTCCAATTTATTTTACACTTCAGTAAAACATTATCATATTTGATATGAATGATTGTCAAATGCTGGCAGCGTCCTACTTTCATTTATCCGTTGGCTGCAATGCAGTGGTCCTACAGGTAACATAACAGTAGATTACATTATTGTTATTTGCAAAGGCTGGTTTTAGAGTTTAATCATTTGGATATTAATATAATAACTCAATATCATTACCGAAGCCGCATTTAAGACGCCTCACAACGTTCTGAGAGAAAGACTAACATGTTAGATTTTTTGTTTACCTCTCATGACGGCTTGCATTCCTTCCATGATGTTTATAGCTGACAGTGCTTTGCTGAAAGAGTTGAGTCCTCACACTAGTGTAAACATGATCAAATAATCGCACACAGTGACCATCAGAACTGACACCATCCTTAATAATCAATCAGATAATTACTTTACACAAGTATATTTCCATTTCTAGGTATTACAAGTTCAACTTTTGTGTCACAAGGCCCAGCAATGCTGATTCAGTGGCATTTCCATTCAACCATTTAAAGATTTTACAGGGGGAAACACTGATACATGAGTGCACCAAATCCAGGCCTGGAGTACAGCCAGTTACCTCAGCCTCAGGGCTGATTTATGGTCCACATTTCTTCTGTATCAAGACCGGACGGTATTTGCCAGAGACCAAAACACCTTTACAATGTAAACTGAACATATTACATTCATATTTGTGTTTGTGCACGTGCATTTGCGCTGCAGGGTAAGGGTTACATCTGCAAATTGGGTTCCGTTTGCCTTACACTGATGCCAAACCTTACTTTCACATTACATACACACACACACACACACACACATACACACACACACACACACACACACACACACACACACACACACACACACACACACACACACACACACACACTTTTTAGATTTCAGATTCAGAGCAGGAGACCTATAATTGGACTCTTGTTGCCACATAATTAGAACTCCCATAGTGCGCACACAAATAAAACATAGAAGTACGCTGAGGTAGAAGGAAATTAAAATAGCAGAACAGTTGGCCCCCATTAAAGGCACAAGATAGCATTGTAATCTGGGGCTGTTATAGACTTGCTTACATGATTAATATCTGTGAATTTTTTCAGTTTAACAAAGTGCTTTTCCAACAATAAGCAAATGTGTGTGTAAATAAAATAAAATAAAATAAAATAAAATATATAAGCTTTATATAATAAAATGAATATTACAATTGAGGGAAATGAATCATTTAATTACAAAGTTTTGGCAGTGGGTTGAGAATCAGTCAATCGCAGTAACTGGAGATTCTCCTTTGCGTTTATGCCAAATGTTTGCCAAGACTCGCTCCCCGCGTGTCAAGGTACTGTAATCCATCTTCTTCAGCTGAGGCAGGGCTGAAACCACGTGAGTCCTACACACACACACACACACACACACACACACACACACACACACACACACACACACACACACACACACACACACACACACACACACACACACACACACACACACACACACACACAAAATCAGCTTTTAACATCCAGGGGCTCCAAAGACATTTTGTGCACTTCCATAAACTAAACCTTAATTTGAAGTTGAACAAGGGAAGATGTCTTTAAGTCTTTGCAAAGTAGACCTATGTTGTACGTTGGGGCCTCATTTATCAACCGTACTTACGCACAACTCTTTGCGTAAGGAGGGCGTAAGAACATTGCCACGCAAAGTATGGAATTTACCAAAATGTACTTTGACTTAGGAATGTGTGTACATTTAAGCACAGCTCTGACCATGCTTACGAACAGAATCTAGTGGTAGAATAGCGATATTACAAGAGCAAAGCAAAGCATTTACGAGTGTCAACGTCTGCATTAACACTAGAACCACCAGGGTTCTCTTTATAACTATAATCGCCACGCGGGTCAAACCTACCCGTGCATTTCTAGTGTAATATAAAGTCATACATTTGTTTGTTTACAGTTTTTTACGATCGCACAAACACTAAAATCAAAAGTATGACACAATTATCAAAACCTTAAACTCAAGAAGCAAACCATTGGCTATATGTGCACCACTATAAGCACAAAGTCAGCCTCACACTTTTTGCAAAACAATACACACAGTGATTTGCAAAACACTAAACACACTTAAACACATTAGACACAGAAGTTTATCATAATGTCACATCATTGCAATTCCAAAGCACTGACTGTCAAACTACTAAACTCATGAGCCAATCAGTAAACACAACCCCCAAATGCACAAACACATGATTTCTTTATTCTAGACACACCAATCAGGTTCAAGCACTAATGCAGCAGGTAAGTTCACCTGCCTTTACAGTAACCAAAATGGAAGGAGTCAGAATAACAGTGAGAGTGAGGGGGTTGAATCCACAGAGGAGATGGGGTCCTCCTCTGTCATGCCAATATTAGCCCTTACAACACACCTCACATACTCACATTTTTAGACTGATTGCAAAACATACTCACAGCAGGTAAACAAATGCACCAGACGCAATACATTGTCATCTGGGACAATGTGTCATTCCACCGTGCTGCTCTGGTCCAGAACTGGTTTCAACACCATCCACAGGCCACAGTTCACAGTTCTATACCTTCCACCATACTCTCCTTATCCAGTTTTTCTCTGCATGGTGGTGGAAGGATGTGGATGAAATTCACTAGATCCAGCTAGGCGAAGAGATAATGTCTAGTATTAACTGTATTTTATGTTTCCTTTATCAGATTTTTTAAATGTATATACAGTATTATCTGTAATTTTTAACCTGTACTGGATACAGTATTGTATGTGTGTTGTTGTTTGCTGGGATAACAGTGTTATGCAGACTACTGCACACATGTTTGATTGTGATTTTCCATGTTGACTGATTTGGGTGTATGGAGAGAAATAAATTATATTTTCCTCAGTCTGCAGCATTGGTCTTGTCAAGTGTTTGGTGAACTTATTGTATATTTGCACTTTCTCTGTGTACTTTTTATACATTACTCAAATCACTGAGAAGTAGAATTACTAAAAGTGTTTAAGGTTAGCAACAGCAGTGTTTAACTGGTTCAGACAGAATGAAGTCATATGAAAAGTGTGTGTTTCATATGGTAACAAAATATGTTTTTTATAAAAGAGTGTATAGTTTTGAAAAGAGTATTTAATTTTGCAAAGGGTCTGAGGTGTTTTGGTAATTGAGTGTTTGGTGGGCTAATTGTGTCTAATGTTTTGAAAAATCGGGCCCTGTTTTCAAAATTGTGCTTAAGCAATCGAAAAAAACTGTAATCATCATCTGTGTTTTGGACCTCTTGTTTAATAATCTAAGGAAATGGACCAAGGAAGACAGGTTGTTGGAGGTAGAAGAGTGGCAGTGAGAGTGTGGATGTGTGGAGGAACACCTAGAAGACATTGAGCTGTAATTTCTGATGAAATACAGTAAGGGCAGCACTGATAGACCCTGTTGTGAATCATGGTCTCTGGTTGAGAGAGGCAGGGTTAAGAGTGCAACCCAATCTGCAAAAATCTAAAGTTGCATCTGTAATACGAATTTTCCAGCAAACAAACAGCTTAGAGTTGCATCCTTACAGTAAATGACAACCTTACAGGAATTGATTTCTGTATTACAATTATGGAATATTTACACAGATAAATACTACATTTGGAAATGTTTTCAATAAAATATACAAAATGTGTATCTATTGAAGCAAACTTCTGGTTTTCATTTATTTTTGTTTTCCTAAAATAAACTGGTTTGTTATAAAATAAACAATTTCATGTGAAATAATTTAACCCTTTCATCAAAGAAAATATTATGTAATATGTTTTAAATAACTCAAATTATTCAAACTGTAAAGATTAAAAGTTTGTAATTTGTGTATTGGGGTTTGATGCTAGTGTTTGTACTCTGAGCAGGTTCTGAGTGACAGTGTGTGTTATCTCAATGAGGCTGGTTCATAGTGTTTGCTGCACTGAGCCTATTTTGCAGGTGAAGTGAACTGTTCAGCTCCAGTGACTGTTGGTAGTGCAGACTGTAGTTAGAGTTTTGCACATTGAGCTACAGTTGTGCCCACTGTGGTTTAGCGATCGAAAAAAACTGTAAGCACATGTGGGATTTATCAAGATTGATGACTTACTGGTGTGCGTACGATAGGCCTGTGCATGTTTGATAAATACCGATTTTTTTGTACTTAAGCACATACTAAATTTCATTCGTAAGAGTGAATTTAGAACCTTTTCTACGCACTGTTGATAAATGAGGCCCCTGGTATTTCACATGAATGATAGAACGAAATGAGGTTGAAAAACAATTCAATCAAGAAGCTGAATGCATGAGAAATCTAACCAATGAAGGGTAACCTTGTTTCCCCTGTAAATACTTGTGTATCTTTCTATGCCAATGTAAACATGATATGCCCTGTAAAATGAGCTTAAAGTCCATTTAAGCAACTATTAAATGGCACCTACCAACTTGCCAAAAATCTCTGTTTCCAGAGGTGGAAAGTAATTAATTACAATTGTATGTGAATATTGAAACTTTTACTCAGACTATACATATATTTTTTTTTAAACGGTTGAGGTAATTTTTTGAATTTCAGATTCATGTTTTAGTACAAATCTCTACTTTCCTACCCAATTAATCACCCCCCAGATTTATTTTGTGAGCCTTTGCAGGGGCTGACCCCAGTGTGGGATCCCATGAACGACCAAAATGTAAACTAGTACAAAAGAAAGAAGTAGTTCCACCTTGACAGTTGTTTGTGTATCTGAATCTGTTCTGCGCTATAACATTTTTAGTGCTCCATCCACAAATAAAAGCGTGCTACAGCAAGCCACAAGCAGAAAGTGTGTGTGTGTGTGTGTGTGTGTGTGTGTGTGTGTGTGTGTGTGTGTGTGTGTTTGAGGAATAAAAATCTGTGTATAAAGTGACAGAAAATCGAGTCTCTACCTATAGCCCTTCAGATTCTCTATGGGATTTCCATGAAGCGTGATGGTGTGCAGATACTGCAGCTCTCCCAGCTTGTTTACCTCTGACATGTTCCAGATGGCATTCCCATGAAGGTACAACACACGCAGTTCAGTCAGCTCGCACAAAACCTTGAAGAGAAACACACACACACACACACACACACACACACACACACACAATGTTGCATCAAAATACAGATTTAAAAAGGAATACTGCTAAAAGCAGATTCTCAATTTAAGCTTGTGAAGTAAGTAAATTGCAAGAGCATAAAGCTTTAGTGCGTAACTTCTGTTGCTGATTCTGTTCTGAGCTCTGGGGCTGACACCAGTTTGTAAACAGTGCCATACAGAGAAAAATACGAAGTGAGCTTTGTGGGGCTTACAGTTGTTTTCGATGGCTAACCCACAGTGGGCACAACTGTAGCTCATATCAATGTGCAAAACTCTAACTACAGTCTGCACTATAAACAGTCACTGGAGCTGAACAGTTCACTTCACCTGCAAAATAGGCTCAGTGCAGCAAACACTATGAACCAGCCTCATTGAGATAACACATACAGTCACTCAGAACACACTCAGAGTATAAACACTAGCATCAAACCCCAATACACAAATTACAAACTTTTAATCTTTACAGTTTGAATCATTTGATTTACTTCACATAAATTGCATAATATGTTCCTTGAAGAAAGAGTGAAATTATTTCACATGAAATTGTTTATTTTGTTTTTTAGAAAATCAGAAGTTTTGCTTCAATTAGATTGAAGATTTTATTGATAACATTCCCAAATGTAGTATATATTTGTGTGAATATTCTATAATTCTAAAAAAGAAATCAATTCCTGTAAACTTGTAATTTACTGTAAGGATGCAACTGTAAGCTTTTTGTTTGCTTGAAAATCCGTATTACAGATGCAACAAAAGATCTTTGCAGATTGGGTTGCACTCTCAACCCTGCCTCTCTCAATGAAAGACCATGATTCACAACAGGGTCTATCAGTGTAGCCCTAACTGTATTTTATCAGAAATGATGGCTTTATGTCTTTCTAGGTCTTCCTCCACACATTCACACTCTCACTGTCACTTTTCTCCCTCCAACAACCTGTCTTCATTGGTCGATTTTCAAAAGACAGTATTTTCGAGCTTTCCCTTTATACTGTATACTGTATGTTCAACAAGTCTAAAACAAGACACCTTCTTAGTGTTTCAGTTGAAATTGCAATTTGCAGTGTTTACAGTTTTTCACAATTGTTTAAACACATTTTTTGAAACATCAGACACAATGTGCACAATCTGAAACTAGTGTACCAACTGCTTAACCAATTCTGCTGAACTCCAAACACATTTCCTGCCTTAGACTCATATTCTCATTCGAAAACACACATTTTTCACAACAGTACACACAATTCTCTATATCTTGCACACTCTTCCTGAATTCTCTCTCATGGTATTCACACAGAACACACTGCCAATCAAATTTCTAAACTCAAAAGGCTTTTGTGCAGTTAGCTATAGAAGGGTCAGAGATGAGCTCCTGTTTGCTGTAATTTACAGTAGACTGCACATTTTGGTACAAATACAGTTTTTGCCGAATACTGTAAACACTAAAAGTGACTGCTATGACCACAGCATCACAACCTCTAACTTTTGTAACCATGCCCTAAACCAAAGCACCAACCCTACAAACACGATATATGCTTTGCACTGTGTTTGAAATTCTCCAACACACTTCTTGAAAAAAAATTAAACTAATTGAATACCAATCAGTCTAAACCTTAGCACTACATAGACCCCAGGTGAGCTCAGCTCCTTTCTGAAACAGTAATGCCGCTTTTCCACCGCACATGTAGCTCGACTCGACTCGACTCGACTCAACTCGGTTTGGTAGCAGCACGGGTCGTTTTCCACCGCAAATAGTACCTGCTGAACGTGGGCGGGGTCGTCGTAAGGGGCTGAAAGCCTACTCCGGAGCAAAGTAGCAAAGCAGAAATTACGAGCAGTTGTTGCACTATTAACTGAACCAACCGCCAAAAACACGGATGAAAAATGTTTAAGAAATATCCCCCTTGTATCTGTTTGCTAAAAGAAGTAGAAGAATATTGCTACGGGCCATTAAAAGGGATGGCTGTTGTCCCGATGTGTGACTCTGCCACACAGTCAGCTGTAGGGATGCGTCACGTACATCCCTGCACGTAAACACGGGCATGATAAAGTTGACTGTTTAGTGCTTGTTTCAGGATACGTGTTTTCAAATGCAAGCCGTGTCTCAGCCTGAATATTGTATTGAGGTAATCAGTTCAGTCCGAGGCTTGTAATGTAATCGCTCGCTATCATGTCTGTCCCAGCTGGCTACTATTTAGCCTAGCTGCTAGCTGCCCTGCATGTCTCCTCTCGTATATAAGTAACTTCCCCAACAACCAACACTGGGTGAGCTTAGCGAATATATGGAAAATAAATTCGGATCTGTGATGCAAATCAAATGAAAGAGAGCCAGAGAAGGCTGCACGCGGCGTAAATACACTCAAAAGTCCTGGAGAGTTGGGGAGAATAAACAACAGAATGAAGCCGGTAGTCTCTGGCCACTGATTGGCCAGACAATAGTCTCTGGCCAATCAGTGGCCGGCCGTCTGCCGACGTCACCTTTTAGCATCGGCTCAGCTCGCTTGGAACCTAGAGCGAGGCGATACCAAAAAAGCAGCCGCTACGTGGGAACCAGGTACCATGAAATTGCGGTGGAAAGCCAAAAATGCGAGTCGAGTCAAGTCGAGCTGATACCATGCGGTGGAAAAGCGCCATAAGAGTCAGGGGAAGAGGAGGAGAGAGAGTGACAGGGGTACGAGGACAAATAAGGCAACAGACGGAGACACATGCAACAGGAACACTATAGTGGACTATGTTAGATCATGGCCTATCAATGAGGGAGCCTGGACAGAGAGTGCAGCCCAACCTGAGTCGCTCCATAATTAGGAGATTTAGACTGGATATCAGGTGAGCATTTCCCTGTTGCTTCTCAAAGGATTGAGTGTGATGTTGATGAGGCGATGTGGCCACACACACAGGAGGTGGTATCCATAAAAGGATTCATAATCCAACCACCCAATTCCTTACAACGCTGTTTTTTTTTACCATTGTTCCCTAATTTTACTGTAATTGTTTCTTAGTTCATCCTGACACACTGAATTGCTTGAACTGCAGTCCTACCTATTCATTGTGTTTGTTTGAAATGGCAAAATAAACTATTCTGCAACATGTGTGTTAGCATTTGGCAAAAACAGTAAAGTATTTGTTGTTACTATAGGTGAAAGTGTATGAACATGCAAAGGCATAATTCTACTGATAAAGCATTCATATAGTGGTTTGCATTTATACTACAGTGTTTTCCATTCTGCACACCAGTGTTCAATGAGTGCTAGAAATGTCTAGTCATATGATGTGTGTGTTTGTCATTTGAAAAGAAAACATCATTTAGTGAAGAGTTAACACTGTTTTGAGGGTAAAGTGTGCTTTTGCAAGAGAAGTGAAGGATTTTGCATTTTGTGTTTGAGTTTTGAGATTTGTGTTTAGGGTTTTGAAAAAGTGAGGTAGTCTATCAGGAAATGTGTTTAAGCAATTGTGAAAAACTGTAAAATGCACCAAGATGAAATCCATTCTGTTTTGAATGTGTGGTTTACAGTTGTGACAGTGTGTTAGCATTTGAACAAAGTGCTGGAAATCCACAGTGTTGTGCAGGTTGTTACATAAGCCATGAGATAAGTGTGTAGAGTTTTGAAAATTGTTTTAAGCAATGAAAAATTAGCTAGAGTTTGGTCCGAATGAACTGCTGCTGTGCATAGTGTTGTTAGAGTTTTGCACATGTCGCTCCAGTTGTGCCCACTGTGGGTTAGCGATCGAAAAAAAATGTAATTACAGTTTTTTTCGATCGCTAAACCACAGTGGGCACAACTGTAGCTCAATGTGCAAAACTCTAACTACAGTCTGCACTACCAACAGTCACTGGAGGTGAACAGTTCACTTCACCTGCAAAATAGGCTCAGTGCAGCAAACACTATGAACCAGCCTCATTGAGATAACACATACTGTCAATCAGAACAAATTCAGAGTATAAACACTAGCATCAAACCCCAATACACAAATGACAAACTTATAATCTTTACAGTTTGAATAATTTCAGTTACTTCACACAAATAACGTAATATTTTCTTTGAGGAAAGAGTGAAATTATTTAACGTGAAATTGTTTATTCTATAACAAACCAGTTTATTTTAGGTAAACAAAAAGAAATGAAAATCAGAAGTTTGCTTCAATAGATACATAATTTGTATATTTAATTGATAACATTTCCAAATGTAGTATTTATCTATAAAAAATATTCTATAATTCTAATACAGAAATCAATTCCTGTAATGTTGTCATTTGCTGTAAGGATACAAATCTAAGCTGTTTATTTGCTGTAAAATCCGTATTACAGATGCAACTTTAGATCTTTGCAGTTGTACCCTCACCCTGCCTCTCTCAATGATAGACCATGATTCACAACAGGGTCTATCAGTGTTGCCCTTACTGTATTTCATCAGAAATTACAGCTCAATGTCTTCTATGTCTTCCTCCACACATCCACACTCTCACTGCCACTCTTCTCCCTCCAACAACCTGTCCATTTCCCAAAAAATATTTTTGAGTTTTCCCTATACTGTATATACAGTATGTTCACTTACAAGTCTAAAACAAGACACCTTCTTAGTGTTTCAGTTGAAATTGCAATCAGCAGTGTTTGAAATGCACTATGCTGATATCCATTCTGTTTTGAATGTGTGGTTTACAGTTGTGACAGCAGTTTGTTAGCATTTGAAAAAAGTGCTAGAACTCCAGTGTTGTGCAGGCTGTGGTTAAGCCATGAGATAAGTGTGTAGAGTTTTGAAAATTGTGTTTAAGCAATGAAAAATGAGCTAGAGTTTGGTCCACATGAACCGCTGCTGTGCATAGTGTTGTTAGAGTTTTGCACTTGTCGCTCCAGTTGTGCCCACTGTGGGTTAGCAATCGGAAAAAACTGTAACTGTCAACTCGTTTAGCGATGACTTGAATGTTTATTTAGATGAAAAAGTTACACACTATGGCTTTAAATGCTAATACAAAAAGTATAGTTTTACGAAGTATATTATACATGTGTAGGGTGTTTGTGTGCGATCATGGGTCAAGAGGTAAGGAGTAGAAGAAGAAAGGAAGGAAAAGCATGAAGTTAGAAAGCTGAGTAAACAGGAAGCAAAGGTGCGAACATACGAGAGAGGAAAGATAGAAGCCTCACTGGTTCTATGCAGGTGATTATGTTGAAGGACAGGTCCAGCCAGCCCAGCATGGATGGCTGAGCCAGGAGGGTGCTGAGAATGTACTGGAGTCCGGTGAGGTTGGGGATGCTGTTGTTACTGAGACGCAGAGAGCGGCTCAGGTACTTCTTCTTTGAGTCGCTTTTTAAGGGCCGCTGTCCATTTCGCGGCACCTCTGACAGCGCACCTGAAACACAAACAGGGAAAATGTAATGAAAAACTCAATCAACATGCTACTTGTGTTTATGCCGCTCAATCAGTTTCTTCAAGGTGATGCTTTTGCAGTCAGTGCGTGTTCATTGCACTCAATGGTTTTGCTCGACAGCAGAGAAATGAGGGATCGACTCAAGCTCTTTCTATACAGTACGAGGACTACATTAACGTCACATAACTTAACGCTGTCTATTTTGGGGCGTCCTATTCATTAAGACAGTGTCCACATGTCAGCACATGGATAATACAGAACATAATATATTTGAAGGTTTCATTAGAGCACTTGACACACAACCTCTTGCAACTGACAGAACAAGTGTATGGGTTTCAGTAATGAGAAACGCAAATTGACTAAAAATAAGACATTTCCATGGGAATGTAATCCTGAGATAATTGTTAGCAGACTTAATAGTTAGCAAAGCTAAGTCCCCAGAGACGTGTAGGAATATAATGGATACCATTATAAAAAAAATTCAAAAAAACTATGAATAGCATAAGGTATAATTAAGAAGTTTAGACAGATTGTAAAACATTATAAGGATACGAATTATGCTACCTGTAACATTGCTGATGTCTTTAAATGAAAGATCCACAGGTGGGCCATACATGTTAAGTTTGGCTTTCCTCACGTGTCCAGCAATAGAAAAATGGTCAGATGAAACTACATGTAATTCCAGAAACCTTTTTTTACTGTTTTGAAAGAAAACACATGGTTCAAAGTATAGTGAAGAGAACTTGGACCCAAACGGTTTCCTAGCAACTGTAAATGTCATTCAAATCGAACAAAAAAGGCAACCAAATACAAACTAAAATGCTGACGCTCACACATGAGAATTCATTAATTCAAGTAATTTTACAGAGGTATTCAAAATAAGTTATTTGCATACATGTACAAGGCAAACATTCAGCTCTATGCGTGTTCTCAGGCAGAGAAATGCACCTCTTAGTAAGGTTCTCTCTCCTGGTTGGATAAAGGGTTGTAGGATACCAGAAAAGTGACTGAGAGACCTGTGTTATGAACTGCGCACACTGTATGGGAATGCTGTATGAATCGAGTAATTTAACATGTATATTACTAAAAAGATATCACTAATTTCTGCTTTAAGTACCAATGGCTTTATCATTATAGCCTTTTTCTGCTCGATTCTCAAACACATTCTAATCCTCATATAATGTATGTATATATAAGTACGGAAGCCGAATATTGTAACAATATTTTTAATGCCTATATTTGGTGTTGTACAACAGTAAGTTCTACCCAAGTTATTTGATCAGACAAGAGGCATACAGTATTGTTTTGTGTAGCTTCACTAATAACTCAATAGCATCTCATTGAAAGAGTAAGGACAGTTCTTCAATAAGCTGAAGGCGGGGGGAGGGAGACAGACAAAACGCTCAATGAGTCAAAGTCAAGGACACACAGAGAGAGACAGACCCAAATCAGGGTGTTTGTGACCAGATTTATGTCAGTGTCAGACTCTGTACAAGTAAGTATATGTCTTCCTCCTGGCTGAAGTCCTTAACTTTGTAGAACAGGAAACAGGGTCATTTTAGTTGAATAAAATATCTAACAGGATTCCCAGTATATCCCTCAGGTTACAGGCTTGTGTCCAGACCAGTTGGAAAGATCTGGGAAATAACTGAATGTTAATGTCAGCCCACTTCCCTTCCTCTGCAACTGCCATTTACTTGCCCTTGAGTGATTTGCTTAACCCCCATGTACTAAAGTGAGCCTATTCAGCAGCAAATAGTATGACACTGAAGATACTGAGCAGCTCAATTGTGTCGATGTCTGTTATTTGCAACTGATGTGATGGAACAAGGAGAGTTAAGAGTAGGCAACCAGCATATAACATTGGAAATGAAAGCCTTCTTACCAGGAGAAAAATAAAGCACAATAGTTACAGTAATGTTTTTGATCTGGGAGATGAGGCTGTGACTGTTGTAGCTATTTGTATTAAAACGTCCACACACCTGACTCACAGTCTACATGTGCGAAACTAAGTTTCTTTTCAGTATTTTCAGAATGAACTCTTTTACTGGCAACTGCATGTTGGATGCTAAGGGTCAAACTCGCAGTCAACTCCTGAGACTTTGCGTACACCCGCGTTTTGTCTGATAACTAGTCAATACACAGCCACACATTTTTTTGTTTATGACAAATCTACTGCAGACCCAGCTTTCTAAAGGCAAAAGACAGAGCGAGACTCGGATCATCTACTGAAAATAAAGCGAGTATGTGCTTGTGAACACCTCTGCCTTGGCCCCAAAGAAATGACTGCAGTGAAGGTTAAAGGACTGCAGTGAAGGAGAGAAGAAGGCTTGTGTGGTCAGGGGTCGTGTGCTATGTGTCTACGTGTGTGTGTATGTGTGTTCCGTTTATCTAAATCTGTCCAGACATAACGGGAGTCTTCAGGCGCCAGATGGTATAGCGAGTCCAGGAGACAACCTCGAGGCCAGCCAGAGATAGAGTTCACAGGAGATTAGGTCAGGAGTGGGGGTAGAGCGTCTTTCTGCATAAACATCCCGGAGAGAGAAGAGATAACACCGCCAAGGACGGTGTGGGGAGCCGAATTGAGATAATGAATTTGTTTAGAAGAGACTAGGCGCTGGAATGTGGAGCCTGTCTTAAAGTCACTGGTTAGGTAAATCCGAAATATTCCAAAATCCAGTGGCCATTTTCCGTGCCTACGGACATCGAGTTCCAACTACTCCATGCGTCCCAGCTGTATCCGGCAGCAAAGGTTCCATCAGGACAACGGGCTTCTCCTGAGTCCACTTTTCTCGTTGAGAAAATTTGATCTATTGCAGAGAGACCCCAGTTGATCAGATCCATAATTTAGGTATTCGGAGGAATATGCACAGAGAGTCTCAAGGATAGACAGAGACAGCACAGAGACAGAGAGCAGAGCAGGGAAGATAAGGTTTACAGAGGGAGGAGAAATGCGACCGCCTTCGTTCAGAGCGAGAACGGTGTTCTAGGATTAATGTCCCTAAGGATTAATGTCATTCTCACATTGAACAGACCAGAAAATAACAAGAATGCAGGTAACCACTCAGCACAAGTGCAGTGTGTAGCCCTGAGATTTTTGTCATATGAAAATGACTAAAGAAAAAAATATTGATGTCAAACAGTGACAAGTGGAGCAATTTCAAGAATCTCTCACCAACCATTTAATCAGTCTTGGTGTTTTAAAATGCTGGCTTTATATTTTTTGATGACAGTGCTTCTTTTCATGACTTCTTCCTTTTCACTAAAGACACTCAGTCATTCCCCAAACTATGTGGCATTCAATAATGGAGAAAGCCACTATTGCAGCTTACTGCAACTACATTTCAACATACAACATTCAGCTTAATATTTTATTTATTTGGCGCGCTTTTGAGCTTTTAGTTTCTCTTTTAATGTGTCATTGATCGCTAAAGCGAGCAAACCCTTCTATTGAAAAGCTGAGATTTGGATACAATAACTTTGGGTTCCTAGGATTGATGTTCACATTGTAAGAACCTATAGCGTTTTATGTAGTACATAATAGTACAATTATGACATTATAACATACTACATAGTATGTATAAGTTCCATATTGTTCTTTGGTTCAAGTTCAGAAAAATGTATGCATTTGATGTGTTAATGAGCATGTGCTTTTTTACCATTTTTTCTCAATGTGACTGCAGTATTCCGTCACCTCAGTTAAAAATTACAAGAAGGAGGACAGGAGCAAACATGTCTGGCTATAGCAAATTAATGACGGAGCAGAAATAGCACACTCCACTTAAAATATATTCAGAAACATAGACATGTAAAAGGGGACAGGCTGTCCAGTAGTGCAAGTGAGGCAGCATCCTTTATCTCTATATGACCAGGCGCACCTAGTTAGCTGTTGAGCTATTGCACATTATAAGATAGTCGATCAAATCAATTATATTGTTTTTTTTCCATGTTTCCAAGCAGGTGTCTGATTTAGGTTTAAAAAGTATGTATACTGTATGTTTGCATATAAAAATAAAAAAGGGATTACAACTAATAGTGCTTGCTCTACTTCTCTGAGATCATGGTTTAAGGCCATGTCTTAGGCAAGAAGCACATCGTTAGTATTCCCATCCTAACTGTAACACCACAGGAGGATTTGGTACTCGGCATAATCGCTTATGCCCTCTAGGAAACTCAGTTTTGCCCAAGGGGGGAAAGGAAACAGACATAAATCAAGCACAAAAAGAATGAATAGGGGAGAACACTTACTGTACAAAGACGTTGCATGCACACAACTGCACTCATACACACCCCAAAAGGAGACACAAATACAATCTTTTATGTTTTATTATTTTTTTTCCCCCCAAACGGACATAGACGCAATTTGTTATTTTGTTTACCTTTATACCTATAAATTCTTTCCTGGAGCTCTTAGTTTTTGCTCCCTCATCTTTCCTCTTTCTATAATCTTCTCCATTTTTACCATCACTCTCTCCTAAATCTAAATTGCTACAGTGATGCCAGACCATGACGCAAAGAAAGTAGAACTTCTGTCCCTCTTTATTGACATATTTTCACCCCCATTCATTTCCCCACTATGTATAAAGGAATAGCACCTTTATTTTGCCCCTTCTGTACCTCTTCTGCCGCTTTCTGTCACCATCTCTCACTCTCTTTCCACATCTACTCTCCTTTTAGTATCACATAGGAGGTCATGCTATTAGCCAACTGGTCATGGCATTGGCACAAAATACCAGAACAATGTATGAATTTCTCCTCATGCTGTATAGCAAAAATTGTACCTGTACGTGTAACATGAGCTTCTTAGCATATAGCTTGCTGGTATTAGCATTTAACGTATAAGCACTGCTGCAAAGGATGGGTCCAGGTGGAAAAGTTAATATATTGTATAATATAACAGCATTTTCTTCTGTATGATGACAGTAACAGTACTCTCTTGCATTGAGAGACTCAAAAAAATAGAAGAATCTAAGCATTCTTGTTGATCTTGTAAAAAAATCACAAATGTACTCTAAAGAAGAGAATACCTAAAATATACAAACCTGAAAATCTGCTCATAACAGTTCATTACAAAGCACCATCTCATCATCCAGACCGATTTTTTTCAAACCTTTATTTAGCCAAGGAGCACTGTGTGAGCCCTTCTTTCAATACCACCCATTTCACCCCCATTCAATTACACAAAGTGACTCCAGGGAGCTGCTCGATACAGCTACAGTGCAGCTCAGCTGGAGCAGGTGGGGTTAAGTGCTTCTGTCAAGGGCACCACCGCAGAGCTTTGTGGTAGAATCGGGAGTGTTAGTCAAACATTTCCACCGGCTCACATCTGGCAGGGTGACACCAGCAGTCACCAGCCAACATACTTACCTTAGAAGACTGAAACTTGGCAGTCAATGAAATTTCACAGATTTGCTTTCAAAACCAGGTTCAAGATTAAAATGTGTACCTAAAAGAAATCATGGTGCAGATGCAAATATGTCACGTTGCACTGATCCCTGCACAGGGCTTATTTTTTAAGTTTTTAAAGAAACCTTGATTGATAAATCAATAAAAGTTCAGTTAATGAATTCACATCAAATCGTCAAGTGTGCTATAATTGAAAAGAAATGTCCTGTTTATTTTGCCACATGGAATCCCAGGAACTAAACGATTAGCCAAGCTGTTCATCTTTCAAGGCGACAACATTTCTCTTTACTCAAGTGTTTAAAAAATTATCAAGGGACAGACCTTTCTGCATTTGTCAAGGCAATGCCTTATATGAGTGTCTTTTTATAATGTAGCCTATATATGTTTTAATGGAGACTGATAGGATCTTACCTCCTTGAAAGCATGGCTTTATAGAAACTACCTATAAACAATAAAGTCATTTCAAAGACAACTTTTCTAAAACTTTCTCTTTCACATAGATACAAAGCTGTTTATTCTCCTCTACAAGTGGGTTAAGATTATTATTCCAGGATTTACTAAATATACAACAGAGATTACGTTGGAAAATGTGTGAACATTGTTATCTGTACAGGTCTATGCCCCTGCCAGTGGACGCCTGATCTTCACTCAAATTCAATAATGCTTAAGGAGACTTAAATTGTACTGTATTTAAAACAATAATAAAAGTATTGATGGGCAAATTATTTTTTTCAGTACGCAAAGGAGGCATGCCATTTCTTGTTCACAAGAAGATTGCCAAGCTTTCAAATTAGAGCGAAAGAAACCACTTCAGTTAAGTTCACAATAAAGGTCACTTTAGGTAGGCAGCTGAAAAAACATTTTGTTTCAAAGATGGATCAGTGTCAAAACAGTTTTGAGTAAGACTAGCATACAACTCCCTTGTATTTTGGTGACCCTTTGTGTTTTTCTACTGCCAAAAGATTTTACTTACCCCGCGGAATACCTCAACATTTACTAAAGAGTGAATCAAATTCCGTTGAGACTTTAACGATCTAAATGTATTCCCCTCGTCAATCCATAGTTTTATCAGTGTTTTGGTTTTTGACCAAATATCTGCCAAACTAAGGCATTCCCATCAGCCTCAGTAGTACCTCATGTTTTTTGACTAATAACAAATGTTAAAATACTCACACACTAAACTATGATGGTGAACATGGTACATCATACCTAAAAAACAACAGCATTTTAGCATTAAAATCATGACAAAATTAGCATGCCATGTACTTTAGCACAAAACACAAGGCCTAACTTCTCCTTAAAAAATCTCATCCTTTAATATGCACTTTGCTGTATTTCCTGTAATGGTAGCCGGAGATTTTTTGTTTCTTATCAGACTTTTTTGATACAAATAAACATGTATTTGGCATGAGCTCATTGGTTATTAAAACACTGCAATCCAGTATTCAAATTGGATTATTTTAGGATACAGAAATCATTTTACAATGTGTTTTGGGAGCTCTAAGGGTTTGACTGCTGAATGCATGTAGCTTGAGGAATACTTTTACAACATATGTTTTGTTAAGGAATAATAACTGAGGGCAAGTATGCTCAACTATTTACACTGGAATCTCCACTTAAAATGTATCGTCTGAAAGCCTCTTAAGTTCCACCATGACACATATAAGTGATATGAGGAACCAAAACTAATACCCACATATACAGTATAAGATTATCTTCAATACACTGGAGTCATTACCAAACACCTCAATTCAAACACTTTAAAATATGAAGCCAATAAATGGGCTTCACTGGCTTTTCCTTAGGTATTTCTCTATGTTAAAAACAAAATGTCTAAATGCACATGACATTGACATTTAAAATCATATTTTTACATCATTACTATCCAGATAGGAGGACTCTTGGGAAAAAACACAGGTGAACAGACAGACTGGTATAACTTAAACAGTTTTCCAAAGTTAAAAAATAGGACTAAAAGTTGTTTACGAACTTCAAAATAGTGCATCCCCAAGAGTCAAACCAACTTTCTGTGGAAATAAGGTTGGGAATAAAAAAAAGACATCTCAAAATTCCTATTCAAAATTCGATCTTAATTACAAATATAAAACCTTACAGCAAAGATCAGCCAAGCCATCGGCTCACATGATGACCTGCTTACCACTGTTAAAAAACGGAAACAGACACATCACCAGATCCTCAGGCCTTGCAAAGACCATCTTGCAAGGAACCGTACAAGGTGGAAGGAGATGAGGGAGACAGAAGACAAGATGGGAAGATAACATCAGAGAATGGACTCACTTGAAAATCAGTGAGGCAATGAGAGCTGCAGAGGACAGAGAGGGATGGAGAGAGCTGGTCAACAGATCGTCTGTGGTGCCCCAACGACCCTCCGGGGTTATGGGATAGAAGACGAAGAAGAAAACCTTACAAAACAACAATGAAAACAATGTTTACGGTGGTATGCTCACACAAATTGGGGTCTAAAAGTGTTAATTGAGTGACAAAACTGAAGCTCTGTTTACCTTCCTTCCTTAAATATATCTTCATTAAGAGAAAAACATCTGCTAACAAGGTTTAAAAAAAAAAAAAAACTTGCGCGTTCCCTAGAGTAAAAAAACAACAACCTGACGGGTAGGCTCAAGAATCTAGGACACAAAACATTTAAAAAAAAGAAACACATCACTGTGCACGTGTCATCAGACAAAAAATAACATTACAATCTTTTCAGGATGGGGCAGAGGATATAATTCCCAGGAGTAAGATGTTTCTGAGGGGTTGAGAGCGTTATGGTTTGGGTTTAACTTTTAGCATCATAACACATTGCATAATCCTAAGCAGTAGCTCGGTCGGTGGGGACTTGGCTTGGGAACCAGCGGGTAACCACACTTACATTAATGCATGTGTATAAGTCATAAATAGTATATCAAATGGATGTAGCATCCGGGCTGATCTCAGTTATTTCAACTGCATCCAATCGTCCTCTCCTATGCACATCGCCATATTCAGTGTTGTCATGGAGATATGACCTAAACATACAGACTACATTGTTGAATAGTGCTGTGAAAATGGCCTATTTAACATGTGAGTCAATGAGAATGTGCTCTATTATATGAAAAATGCCCCTAGTGGCCACTCTGCAAACTGCATTTGTGTAACTTCCGCATTGGATTCTGGTAGAATTAGCTGTGGTTGGGGCTTGGTATGAGGCAAAGTGTGTGTTTATGCAAATGTGTATTTTTGACCTCTGTGTGCATAACAAGTCTATTGAGGAGTGAACAGCTCACTTTTGTTCCCTATACCAGTGCCACTATATTTAAATGTTCAAAGGTTTGTGTGGCATTCAAATTTAAGCATCATATTTGAAATTTTAAAATGCTATGACTCGGGATTTACGCAAATTTCAAAAGACGGCTCAAGTCAAAATTGGAATAAGTTTGCCGTTAACGAATAGGTGATGGAATTTAAACATTCAAAACCTGAAATACATATTCAATATCCATACATTTGCTCATCTTGTGACACTTTAAGCAGCTCAAAGCCCAGAGAAAATACAAATCCATTTTGATTAACTCTATAAAGGTCATGTGATTAAGAAGGCAATGGGGAGATATTTATCTTTATGGCGTATCAAATGAACACTTGACATCGGCAGGTTGTGCATTCAGGCACACACACACCCGCGCGCACGTGTGTGTGCATGTGCAAAAAACATAATTCATTATTATTATATTATCTACTACCCACAGTCAGTGACCTCTCAGCTTTAGAGAAATAAGTGATGAGGAGAGAGTGTGCGTTTCTACATGCATGGAGAGAGAAATGATGAATGAGAATGTGTGTGTGTGTGTGTGTGTGTGCGTGCCTTTCTTTTGCTGCCAGCTAGAATGAGGTTAAATACATGCTGAGGACGGAAAGTAGCTGTTTCACACTACATAAAAACAGTGTCTGTGTGTGTGAGCCTGTGTGCATAATCTGCATTTGTGTGAAGACAAGAGTGACTAATGTCTGTCTCTGGTGCAGCAGCAGAGGATGTTACTAAGCGGTTTAATTAGCTGTCACACAACAGCCAATAGAGGGAAACAATGCTTAACATGCCCACCACTGTGTGTGTGTGTGTGTGTGTGTGTGTGTGTGTGTGTGTGTGTGTGTGTGTGTGTGTGTAACAGTCTATGAAAGTGTGTGTGCTGGTGTGTATAGGGTGTATCTTAGTAGGCAAGAGAGTACAGAAAAGAGAACATTTGCCCGCTGACCCATTTGGCAAGTGGTGAATACAAAGCAAAGCGTCAGCAAAAAGAGTAGACAGTTAAACAGCCATCTGGATTAAGAGAACAGCTCCAAAGTGCATGTACAATGGGCAATGGACCTTCTCAGATTTTTTGTCAATAGTGGTAATAATGGTCTTATTTTGTTTTCCAGACACTTAATAGCAACTTTATGTTACATTTTGACCTTGATCCATTAAATGGACCACTTTAATTTTCAGCCATTCTACCATAAGCTATATAGGTAGCAATGTCGGCCGGTCCACCATTTGTGTTTGGACATTCAAGTCCCTTGGAAGATCTGTAATAAGTTTGGTGACCATTTAACCTTTATGGTTATTTATTTCCACCAGTTCAAATTTAAATCACTTATTTTAGACTCAATTAAGTAATGCTTCTTTTATTATGCTTTGTTTAAAATACAAATCAGTGATTCTTGAGAAGGGTGACAAAACAGGGTGCAATGATGAAAAAATACAAACCCTATGTTTAGGCACATTTAATTAAATGTATGTGTCCAACATATACTAACCTACTGGCCACCGCTTTGATACAACCTCCCAGCTTTTGTCCTTTTTATCAAAATGGGCTTTTTACCTTGCCATTCCTTATTTTGTGTCAACACCGTCAGACACCAAAAACACAAATTAATTTTCCCTCAATTTAGACCGTTGAGATGTATTGTGATCACAAGTATTCACCAAGACTGACAGAGGCCACAAAAAATATTTTCAAAATGTATATAAATATACATTCTCGATTTTCCTCTATGTTCTTTAGTTGAACTGTGTAATAGAATTTGTACTTCAAAATTAACAGCAATCAAGTGTTTCAAATTTCAAAACACATTCTCATTTTAGGTGACTGGTTAGATTTTCACATATGACCAACCATTCCCCAACAACTAGGAAATATCATTATGCAATATTAGCAAATTAATATAAATCTGACGGAGTTGACACATATCTGACAGAGTTGACAAGTATATCTGACGGAGTTGACAAGTAGGCCTATATCTTATTGATTTGACATATCTGAGGGTGGTGACAAAAACTAAGATGTAGTCATTTTAACCATCAAATACGTAGAATAATCAATTACAGTGATTTTATAACAGCATAATATTGGTTGAGCGTTAATTCAAGATTCACATTACAGTTTTTGAATCAGACTTGCTCTAACAGACTATGTTGTATAGCGTCCTGTACTTTTTTAAGAATCATCCATGACTAAAGAAGATTGTGAGAGTAATTCTGTATTCATTCATAAATACAGTATTAGAAAAACTAAACCTTATTTCTATATTTAATATAATCATAATAACTTGAATACTACCCGAAATATGATGCCTCCACATTGAATGTCAACTCCGTCATTGGCCTGTCACCACAGTCAAACAGGAAATCTAAATGAATGATTATTCCATTAGACTCCTAAATACAACGGGCAATGGTGTAGTAAATAACTATGGATAATGAAGCCTTGCCAAATTAGCGTTTTGTTAGTAGGGCAGGCATAGTCACCCTTATAGAATGCTATTACACTTCCATGACAGGAACCCAAAGACATTTGCCCTGATTGTGCTAAATAGTCCTAAACTCTGAAATTGCTAAAAAAAAATAGTATTCACTGCAAGGTCAGCATTAGTCTTCAGCCTCAAACTTGAAATGCCCAAAAACAGATTATGCCTGGGGAACTTTGGCTGGGCACTGGTCCAAACTTTGCTGGATATGTGATCAATAAAATTATAAAATAAATCCTAAAGCTGCAAGTGGCCTCCACTGAAGTAGAGCTAAAATGGGAGAAACATTCTGTGTCCTCTTGGTTCTCATCAGAAGTTCAACCAAAGCATTTTAAAACCAACTGTGCTTGCCTGAGCATATACATGTATAAAAAGGTATTAAGATTTGCATTTACACACACACACACACACACACACACACACACACACGCTTAATTATACCATTGAGATTGTCAACCAAATATAATTGTGTATACTAGTTGGATTTCAACACACACAACCCAAATGTTTGAATAACACTGATTATGTGAAAAATTCCCCTTAGTGTAAACTAATAGTTAACTCTCATCACTTCATATCATAAGAAAGCAGTACCGAGGGATGATGGTTGCAGTTGCTGTACGGCAAATGGATAAGTGCAAAGCATCTCTCAGGAGCCAGTTCATTTATGATTTATTTCGAAACAGAACACTTTTTCTCTGAGATTGTGATTTGTCCCCCAACGTCTGTAAGACTGATGGCTCTATAGATGTCCTTTCCCCTTGACGATGGCTCCACTGGTTTGTTTTGCTTTGCATTCTCAGACAGCCTTGTTGTCAGACCAGCGAGCACAATCAACATAATCATTAGCTTGAAGACTTTTCCCGGTGGTGTTGCAGAGGGTTTGGGCCACGCTAATTTTCATCTTTTGACTGAGCTTTAATTAAGACTGCAAGGATTTAGCGTCCTCCAATGGCATCGCGTTATTTAGGCAGAATGCATCCCCTACGCATTCTGCCTAATTCACTCCCCAGGACTCTAAAAAGAATGTTTGATTTCAAAATAAAATAAATGTGGCATAGGGCATGATTATGTACCTCCATAATGGGACAGTTATAACCTACATGCTATTTTGTATTGTATTTTTTCAGTTGCTTGACCTGGTAACTCAAAACCTTTAAGCTCTTCCGGAAGTTAACATAACTATATTTTTAGATTGACAGCTGTGTTTTTATTCGTTTATTTTGAATATATAAAAGGTATTTTTATAATATAATATAATATAATATAATATAATATAATATAATATAATATAATATAATATAATATAATATAATATAATATAATATAATATAATAGTTAGAACAAGGGTGTGGGATACTTTTTGTAGGCCCTTGGGTCATGAAGGACCCCACATAATGGCAGGAATACAACACATACAGCTGGCAGGGCTGTCTTTGCTCATAGCCTACTTCAAAGGCCCACACAGAGAATTTAATTTAACATTTATTTTATATATTTAAGTTCAATTCAAGTAATGAGAGTTTGATAGCCACTCAGGTTGGCTCTTTTAAAAAAATGTTAATTCTGCTGGGCAACCACTACTAAAGATGTGATATATATGATTTTATCATAAATTATATCGCCAACAGCAATTATTTCGGCCAGGATAATCATGATGCCCCATCATACTTTTATCATGCTGAAAATAAAAGTGAAAAAAACTAATTTATACTTATACACATTTTCTACAATTTTTTCTAATTACTTAAATAATATTTTTTGATTTTTCAAGAAGAATGACTTTATGCTCACATTGATTCCAAAAATATATGTTTTAAATTAACCTTGAACTATTGCCCCAGAGTCCAGACTAAATCTACTCTCTAGCTAACTCAATTAAAGTATCACTCGCACATCCAAATATTATTTTCTTCTGCACTTCTATTTGCTTTATTGTGAGGCATTTATACTGCCCTGTGTGTGTGTGTGTGTGTGTGTGTGTGTGTGTGTGTGTGTGTGTGTGTGTTGCTGCTGCTTGCCCTCTTCTGTGTTATCCCTGGCTATTTATGTATTTTAATGTACTGTATGAAACAGAGTGCTGTTCATATTTTATATCAAATGGTCAAATAAAATCAATCAATCCACAGGGGACTGTCTATGTCTAGAGAAGTTTCTTAGCTGACGATGCCCTTCTTAAAAAAGTGATGTTTGATTTCCAACACAAAGCCAACAGGTGTATTTGGTTCACAGGTCCAAGGCCTCTGGAGACATTGACACCAGAAAGCTTCATGTAATAATGTGTTGGATCTCCCAGAACCAGGACCTAATAAAAACATATCACTTTTTCGATTTATCTTTTGACTTAGATTACATTTGATTACATTTTGTTCCATATTACTTAATTTATTTTTCAGCTACATGGCATTGTCATCGAATGCTTTAATACTTTGAATTTTCTCTGAACGATAACAAGCATTTCAAACTGCAATGCATGTTTTCACTTTTTTGCAGGAAAGATGCAATTCTATCCAGAGGGGAGATATTTTTATGGTGCAACTCAATTTATTGTGGATTTCTATTGCCTGGATATTACCTGAAAATTGAGAGGGTGTGGGAAAATTTAATATATGGAATAGTATAGGGGCAGATTTGATGAAAGAAGTATTATCCACAACTCAACCCAAGGCAGTGGCAAGCAAACAGTCTTGGGCGGTTTCATAAATACATTGCAATCCTACTTTTCATTTTTGCTCTGCATGCATGTGTGTGCGCTCAGCATGGTTCCTACAGCTTAATGCAATTTAAATTTAAGACTTTTTAAGACCTTTTTAATGCCACTTGAAATGAAATTTAAGACCAACAGACCAAAGGAAAAATGTATTGTCTCGGTGGTCAGACACCACAGTAACTCTGCTTTCAGCGTAGACGTCGTTATCTGTATCTGTTCAACCAACAAAATAATCTGTATATGTATCTGTATTCGGATATGAAGCCGGAAATGGCCGAGGCTTATGTCTGATTTTTTTTTTTTTTTTGCAATTATTGTCCCTTCAGTGCATCAAACTGATACTGATTTAATATTGGCATATCATTAATTATGAGATACATTTCTACCTCATACTGTACTTTTCATCTGTTTCTCTCTCTCATTATAAGTTATATGAACTGTCTGAGCCCCACTAGCCCTTTGACTGGGGGATATAATGAACATTCAGAATCTGAAAAAGAACAGTATTACATCACAGTAATTCAATTCGTCTGTTTTATTTAATTTTTTCATCTCTTTTTATTTTTAACTCAACAAAGTTTTATGATATATCGATCCGAGATCTAATCGATCTATTTTGCCCAATTTATTTCCCTCTACTCTCTCACTCACTCTGTCGCTCTCTCTCCCTTTTTTTCTAACTTGGTTCAATGAATAATTACTTTAAATCAGGAAACAGTTTAGTGCTCTACAAGTGTTCAACGCACAAAGATTATACTTTTTTCAGCTTATCTCTTAGTTATAAACAGATTGTATGAACTAAACAGGCGAAGCATCACATATCGAATATTTAAAGATCGATTTTGTCTATTTAATAGCATTATACAGCCCGCTGCCCGCTACTAGAGAGACGTGGTCCATGTTCAGAGGTCTGAAATAAATGAAAGGCAGGAAGGGCTGACGGTGACACGGGCTGCAGAAAATTCCAGCGGAATGGAGAGAGACCGCGGTTAACGGAGCCATGCATAAATGCAGCCGGTCTTTCTCCTCTCCGCCGCGGCAGCGGAGATGAACAGCTGATCGGTGCCACTATAGTTAAGGCAGCACGCGGTGCGTCAACTTAGCGCTTAATAAATAAATATTTTTCCCCCGAATATAAGGAGACTATCGATCGATGTCATTATCCGTGCTTTTCCGAATAGCCTACACATTTTCGGATTCGGGCTCATCCCTAGTAGCTACGCGTGCAACCGAACATTGTCTGGAGATTTGGTGCTGCTGTCCCGGTCGTTGATATCGGAGGTGGAGCATGGAGGGGTGGAGGCACGGCACGACGAGTAGAACAGAACAGGGAAATACCTGGCATTTGTTGACAGCTTGATTTTGAGGCTTTGTGTTTCGCGCTGTGCATGTACAACGTGCCCCGTATAAATTGCCGGGTACCGGTTTCAGCCAGGCAGAAACATCCTTGTTGGACAGCCAAATTTTGTTGAATTTACACTTTCCCATGATGCGGGTCGACTGCTACTCATGCTGCTACTGCTACCCATGCTGCTACCTGAGCGACTTGCGTCTGCTCTGAGTCACGGCCGCAAACAAATGTTTTGTTGGTTCCGCTCCTTTCTTTATATGTCCATGTTCCGCTCTCGTGATTGCGCGACATTAAACTATTCGGCAATTTATTAAAAAAATAAAAAATGTTACATATTATTTTTAGATTTGAGACCAATTACAGTCATAAAATCCTACTTACCATGTGTTAACATTTTTAAGACCTTTGAAAGATGGATTTAAGACTTTTTAATGCTATGTAAGGCCTTATTTTTAGATTTATGAATTTAAGACTTTTTAAGGATCCGCGGGAACCCTGGCGCTCAGAGCAGAAGCAAAAATACTATGACAGCAAGGGAGGAAAACTGTAAGTGGCGATTCCAGGAAATTCTGACTGGGGTGGCCAAGGTGGGCCACAGAGCTAGAGTGGGGTGGCCATCGCACACCTGAATGAATAGCATGTGATATGCTGTACAGCCAATTCAAAGATGATTTATAATCCCAAATGCCCAAATCATGTTAGTATCCATTGTAATGTTTGTCAGAAAAGTAAACCCCTGAAGGAGGATTTTTTTGTGTTTTTAACATGTAATCTAAGCATTCTGGCGAAGAGAATAAAGAAAAAAAAACATTTATTTCAGTTCAGATGAATAGTAAAATTAGCAGGACAACATAACTTGCTAGCAGCCAGATTACTAACAACTGGACAGAGGGACGGATGACAACTAGCTTTTGACCAAATATCTTGCTAAAAAAATAAACCTTTATTTATGAAATTCTGCCCTTACTAAGAACATGTTACACTTGCTAACTACAAACTTTTATTTTTTTAATTCAGATTTTAAAAATCTGCTGGGGCACATGCTCATACACGTGCATGGGTGGCACACGTGTCACAAGCACACTTATGCTGTTTTCAAGACCTTTGCTGACCACAGACCAGTTCTAGTGGCCACAGTCCTACCATTAATTTAGTACCTGAAAATTGCAAACTGATCTCATATCAGTGGATTGGAGTGTTTGTGTGATGAATGTGGCAACAAAAAAAAGTTAAGAAAGAAAAAAATAAATACATATCATCTCTGAACTAGGCACTGGGGCAGGGGCACCGGGGTGGCCTGTAAGATAGAAACATAAAGTGTGTGTGTGTGTGTACAGTAGCAGTGACTGCAATGAGACAGCATTAGCGAGGGGCAGAGGAAATGTCAGCCCATCCGTCAACATGACAACTACAATCTCTCCTCCTGTGTCCATCTCTATCTGCTCCACACTCTCACTCACTTGGTTGCACTATTCAGGACTCAAAAAAGTACTTGCTGTCTCCCCTCTCTGTAACATTGGTTCTCTTTCATACACACACACACACACACACACACACACACACACACACACACACACACACACACACACACACACACACACACACACACAGTCTCTCTAGGTCATTATCTACCGCTCCCAATCTCTCCACTTATCTACCTCACATATCAACTTTGATACTGGTTCTATCTCTTCCACTCTTTCCAGGTGTAATCTAGTCATCCATTTCGCCCCATTTGTCCCAGTTTTTTAGTTTTTACACAGAAGACAATAAGATGCTCAGAATTGGTTTGACATTTATAAACACATTTTGCCAAGCTCCTTCTTTCTTTGGAATGAGCAGAACACTTTAAAAGGTTTAAAAAAGCTGACATTTGTTCAAAAAGCGCATATGACATTTTTTTTTTGTTTTTTTTGGCATTTGTATGCTTTTATTGACAGTGTAGAGACAGAGTTGAAATGGGGCAGAGAGGGGAGTGACATGCAGAGAACGACCGCGGGCTGGAATTGAACCCGGGTCCGCTGCTGGCCGAGGCCCATGGGGGGGACGCCCTACCAACTGAGCTAAGGGCGCCCCCATTAGCAGCTGTTTTTATCAGCTCTGCACGTCATGACCAAAATAAAAGAGAATGAAGGATGCCGGCAGCTTGTTAAAAGACACAAAAGAGAAACTTTAAAGTTCACACACAAAATATTAGGAGCAAGATTATGTTCTTTTGCTCGTAAAAATACACTATAGGACTAAGTCAGGTGTTGATTGGGAACATGTGAAAGAGTGTGAATACACTCCTATAGCCTGAATGATGCACTTAAATGTTTTGAAAACCAGATGCAGCCTGTTAGCTGTTTGGCAATTCCTATGGGATTGTTACTTTGCCTGACCTGTGCTTTATCTTCACAGGTCAATAATTCCTAAACAATCAAATAGAACATTCATTTTTACTGGATGGACTATATCACCTAACCCACCCATCCATTTTATCTTAAATGCAACATGTCCATATGTTATCCGTTGTATGAATATACATATGTGTAAAGAGCATGCTGCCAAATACATGCAACGGTTTATTCATCAAACAAAGGAATTCATGTTTGATCTTTTTTTCCACGCAGATTTAAAATGATAATGCTTACTTTGACTGGAAACAGTTCAATACTTTTGAATACCACAACAACACTTCTGTCTCAACTCTTTTGCTGAACACCTTACATGGGATCTCACAAGCACAGGAAATTGCTTTTCCCGTTGAAGTCCAATATTTCTCCTCCACCTCCACTCTCCTCTCATGACAGCTCATAGGCTGCCCTTTTGAAAGGCCGGCAGCTAATAGGGGCAAAGTTCAAATTGATTTGACCTGCCTATGTAGTGCCTCCGCCACACAAGCGGTGCACATCACGATGAAGAGTATGCCAGCTAACGGAGCGTTGCGGCTCCCCTTTACAAGAAAACAAGATTTTAACCGACAAGGGACTTTATTGCTTGGCCTGTAGAGGCGGCCCCTGATGTCAGGAAGAGATCAAAGGATTTAACCATGGAGCCAAAAGGAGCCTTAATTATAAAACTCATAATGTGCTCTGGTAGTTGGTACACAGTTCCCTTAATACAAAACACAAAAGGTGATGTTAAATCTTCCTCACCCATTTGGATCTAGACTAAATAAAATACATCTCCATACTGGCTTTATTCATCATGCACAACAGAAGACATGCTGAAACACAAAAGTATAAACATCTATGTAAGCCTATGTACTATATATGCAAGGAAATTCTCTCTCCGTTTCTCTCTCTCTCTCATACACACACACACACACACACACACACACACACACACACACACACACACACACACACACACACACACGCAACCCTGCTGACTGAAACCACAATTGGTTTCAGTGAGTTGTCACATTCCGGCCCAAAGTCAATTTTACACCTACTTAGCTCCATAATAAAAAGTCATATTGACAACCACACAATACATCTCCCATTTCAGAGGGTGGGAGATAAGGAAAAATAAAGGGAGAAGGGAGAAGGCCATGGTGAGGTTAAGCAGCATGTGGGGAGGTTGATAAAGAGATGCTGAAATAGAATGAGTGACAGAGAGAGAGAGGAATCACTACACAGTTCATACACAGTGTGTGTGGTTACAGTGGGGTTTGATATTTCATCACTTGAGCTACTGATACAGTTCCATTTGCATGTACTGTACTGTATATAAAGTATATTCTAATACATTGTATCTTTTATATACACTCAAAAAAAAATATAAACGCAACACTTTTGTTTTTGCTCCCATTTTTCACGAGATGGACTTAAAGATCTAAAATTCATTCTAGATACACAATATTACCATTTCTCTCAAACATTGTTCACAAATCTGTCTAAATGTGTGATAGTGAGCACTTCTGCTTTGCTGAGATAATCCATCCCACCTCACAGGTGTGCCACATCATGATGCTGATCTGACATCATGATTAGTGCACAGGTGTGCCTTAGACTGTCCACAATAAAAGGCCACCCTGAAATGTGCAGTTTTGTCTCACAGCAAAATGCCACAGATGCCACAAGCATTGAGGGAGCGTGTAATTGGCATGCTGACAGCAGGAATGTCAACCAGATCTGTTGCTCGTGCATTGAATGTTCATTTCTCCACCATAAGCCGTCTCCAAAGGCGTTTCAGAGAATATGGCAGTACATCCAACCGGCCTCACAACCGCAGACCACGTGTAACCACACCAGCCCAGGACTTCCACATCCAGCAGATTCACCTCCAAGATCTTCTGAGACCAGCCACTGAGACAGCTGCTGAAACAATTGGTTTGCATAACCAAACAATTTCTGCACAAACTGTCAGCAACCGTCTCAGGGAAGCTCAACTGCATGCTCGTCGTCCTCATCGGGGTCTTGACCTGACTCCAGCTCGTCGCCGTAACAGACTTGAGTGGGCAAATGCTCACATTTGATGGCGTCTGGCACGTTGGAGAGGTGTTCTCTTCACGGATGAATCTCGGTTTACATTGTTCAGGGCAGATGGCAGACAGCGTGTGTGGCGTCGTGTGGGTGAGCGCTTTGCTGATGTCAATGTTGTGGATCGAGTGGCCCATGGTGGTGGTGGGGTTATGGTATGGGCAGGCATCTGTTATGGACGAAGAACACAGGTGCATTTTATTGATGGCATTTTGAATGCACAGAGATACCGTGATGAGATCCTGAGGCCCATTGTTGTGCCATACATCCATAAACATCACCTCACGTTTCAGCAAGATAATGCACGGCCCCATGTTGCAAGGATCTGTACACAATTCTTGGAAGCTGAAAATGTCCCAGTTCTTGCATGGCCAGCATACTCACCGGACATGTCACCCATTGAGCATGTTTGGGATGTGCTTGACCGGCGTATACGACAGCGTGCACCACTTCCACTAATATCCAGCAACTTCGCACAGCCATTGAAGAGGAGTGGACCAACATTCCACAGGCCACAATTGACAATCTGATAAACTCTATGCGAAGAAGATGTGTTGCACTGCATGAGGCAAATGGTGGTCACACCAGATACTGACTGGTTCTGAGTCCCCAGACCCCCAATAAAGCAAAAAAATGCACATTTCAGAGTGGCCTTTTATTGTGGACAGTCTAAGGCACACCTGTGCACTAATCATGATGTCAGATCAGCATCTTGATGTGGCACACCTGTGAGGTGGGATGGATTATCTCAGCAAAGCAGAAGTGCTCACTATCACACATTTAGACAGATTTGTGAACAATGTTTGAGAGAAATGGTATTATTGTGTATCTGGAATGAATTTTAGATCTTTAAGTCCATCTCATGAAAAATGGGAGCAAAAACAAAAGTGTTGCGTTTATATTTTTGTTGAGTGTATTTCTGGGTTCAATCTTTTTTTATATTGTCATGATAGTGTAATATAATTTTCACACTATAATTGTATTTTCAAGTTATAATCCTTAAAATTGTCATGGAATAATTGATGGAATAATTGTATCTCATCGATAACAAACTCACCGACGCAAACTGAACATTTCCTACCTCTTCTGCTTTATTATAAATCTTTTCAACTGGCATAACACTGGGTGGATTTAACCGTGAAGCAGACACAGGAACCGTGACTGAAATGTCAACTAGGGTAGTCCTTAGCTTAATAATTGCAGCAAAAAAAGTCGAAAACAAGCAAGGAGGCCAGTTTTAAAGGGGACATATTATGAAAAACAAAACATTGCAGGTGTTTGGGCACCCTTTTAGGTTATTGGGGTCTCTACCAGCACACACAAGCTTCAAAAAAACAAATGTGTCAGTTTCTTCAGGGATGCTTTTTTAGAAAAAAGGGGGATTTGAAGGTTTCTTCCAAAAAACACAGACTGGTGACGAAACCGGTCGGTTTTCATTACCATAAATACTCCCACGGGAAAGCTTACCAGAAACTCGGTAGTTGATTGGCAAATCAAGACGCCCCGTTGGTAACCACACACAGCTGAGCCTCCACTCGCTCATGCAACAACAGAGGAGAAGCAAGCTGCAGTGTTAGCTCATCCTCAAGCTACCATCACACCCCAGCCTCGAAGCAGACCGGGGCTGAATGGATTTACTTCATTTTTTGTTTGGCTATGCCCAGCAAAGGTTGGCAATCTAGTGTGATCTGCTGTTATACTGGAGTGTGGAGGAGATTGTGCCTGGAAGACAGAGAGACACCATCTCTCCTCTGGAAATGTAAGTAGTCCTATTTAAAAACAAATCTGTCCGTTTATGAGTTCAATGTGTGTAATGTGCTTTAATTTATCCCTCCTATAATAACCAACGCCGACTGAAACGAGAGAATGTCTCTGGGTTAAGTAGTTAGCGTTAGCGCCCGTTAGCTTTTATGCTAACGGTTAGATCTGTGAGTCTGTCCGTGACAGCCCCTGTGTGAAAACAGACGGTGAAACTGTATGGTGTGTTGGAAACTGAAGAGTATTTGTTTGTTGTTGACAGTGTGTAGTTATGCAAGCAGTCGTGGTACATGCAGCAGTAGGCCTATTACATCTCCAGTGTCATATAATAGACAGGAATAGCCTACTGTAAGTTGCCTCTGCTGCTGTTTGTTTCCTGTCCATTATATTTCAAAAAGCACACAGTATCACTCAGAACTCGTTTCTTCTTGAGCAAGGGCTATGCTGAACTTATTAGTGGCCCATCTTATTTAATAATGGAAGAAAAAATATATTTTCATTAGTTTGTAGCTTTGCCATAACTACAGATGTATCATGTATGTAGGCTACACATCACATGATGTAACATTGAATGTGCCATGTTTTACAGCTATCTGGGTGACCTGACGGAGCGTTGACCCACAAGGACCGTCACACTATCTGTTCCATCAGAGGACTGTTCACTGGGTGGAACAGGTGGTCTTCTTCAGGGCCCACCAGCAACAACTGGACAGTTACATACAATATGGCTTTGCTTCTGTTTGAATTATGTACACTTTATATTTCCATTTCACTGGCTATGAATAAACTGCTTTATTTTTAAGTATGGTTTTGGTCATTTTAAAATGTAATGATACTGTTTCAAAGAAAAAATCTTCAGAGAGATAAAGGGTTGAATTAAAAAACGTATAAGTCAATGCATGTAGATCGGTCTGAAAACTAGTCCAACATCCTGACTATGAAAATGTGAGTTTCAAGTAATCCTTTACTACACGAAGCAAACAGTGACAGTAAGCAACACAATACATGTTTTAACAGTAAAACTTTATTATAAATGAGTGATCACAATACAAATGATACATTACCTACTAGATATTGAAAGGGTGTCAGATAATTTGCAGCTCTGACTGTAATTGTTTCTATATATTTTTTTTTTACAAAAGATAATGTCTTTCCAGTGGATCTTGACATGATACATTCCTTTCCTGCCACGTTACTGTACATTTACAGCATGGCTTCACAACCAAAGCTTTTTCACTCCACTGGGTTGTAGATCATTCCCCAGTTTAACCTGTAGAGACATACATAAAACGTTGTATGTTACAAGTTTAGAGAGTTTATTCATAAATACTTAGCTCATATTCTGTTACTGACTGTGACATATTTAAACTGTATTTACCTGAGGATAATGTCAGGGAAACCAGAAATCTTGATGCAATTTTCACAGTTTTCAGCTCAGACTCCTGCCTGACCAGGTTCAGTTGTAAAGCTTTTGGTTTAGAAGTGATAAGTGTGCTGATATTTGCTGTAGAAATGAAGGTAAACATGGTAACATCGATCTCCATGCTGCATTGGCCAAAAGTAAACAAAACTGACAGCTGAGCGTGTGCCATGCCCATAAAGGTAGGTATAGAGTAAATGAGCAGGGCGGTGCATGCACGCCCATGTAGATAGGAGGGGGGTAGATGTCAAAACCAAATTTTTTAGGGAGAGGCCAAAAAAGGCCTGAAAAGGCAATGAAGAAATGGGCATTGGTAGAAAACTAATGGGCTTTTTGTACAATAGACCATTAAAACCTTTTCTAGTAGACCTCGGAAATACACATTTAAACCCGAGTTTTTGCATAATATGTCCCCTTTAAAAAGGGAGCATTTTTTTTTATACTTTTGTAACCGAATTATTGAACATTCAGAAGCAGTTATAGTGAGCTGTTTGATGAAGAGCAGCTGGCGACAGGCTGCATACCTGAGCAAAGTAATTTTCAACTAACTGTTGAAGTTTGTTTGGCTGCACTGTAAGGAGGTTTGTCCTTCTGTTGAATTTCTAATACAGTTGCTGCTCAAGGGTTGCATGTTATAGTATTACCATGTGTGTAACCAAATCAACCAGGACTAAACTCTATATGATTATATTGGTTTGAGTAATCAATGTCTGAGGGTGCCACACTGTATGGGTATGTGTGAGATAAAGTTAGCAAGAATAAGAAGTTAGCAGTTTAAAAAATAGAGTTGAAACTGGGTTACATTGCATTGCCAAATATAGCAACAAAATACAGCTAACATACAGGTTTGACGTAACATCACACCATGGGTGGCAAACTGTTCCCCTAAATCAACTTGAAAAAAAAATTAACAACAGAGTTACAACATTCATCCATGTTTGCTTTACGTTTGATCTCTTCCTTTTTTCTTTTTTTTTCGAACTTCAAAAGGAGTGAATGACATCAAACAACCAAAACCATGATACCGCTTGTCATTATCATCTGTCAATCACCCACTGAAATACGATTTTACATTTGGCACCAAACATGATAGCTTCATCACTGAATGCATTATTCATGCATCTGTATTCTTTGGTTGTTTCAGAGAGCCCAATTAGAAATGCTTAAAACGGTGACCTCCATTGTGTGGCAGTAATTTCACGTCATTGAAACATATCTCACTGACACACTCGCACAAAGGGCCTGGTTGGTGACAACCATCATCATCACCATTTCCCATCGGGCCGGTTAATCCGGACACTTGTATGTTTACGTCTCTCGGATATTTCTGTTCTGCCCGTTTGTGTGAACAACAAAAATGAGAATTGGAACTCCTGATGTGCAGCATTTGATCTGGTCCTGTTGAGAGAAGCAGAGGAGGACAAAGGCAATTTTCAACCACAGAGTCTTCAAAGCTGTCCTTCACAGAAGACCGTGATGAATGTATGTTGATGGAATTGTTATTCAGTATCACGTGAACTGTCAGGATTTTAATTTCTAAACTTTAATGATATTATACCCCCCTCATTAATTTGCATTTACTCATGTATAATCAATAGAATAATCGATATATTCTTAACTTGTGTCTAAACTTCTCTCATATTCTCTCACTCCAGAACAGAGAAAGGAAGGGAGTGAGAGATGATTTTGCAACAAAAAGCCCCTTGATAACTTTACGATGTTTTTCCCATATGATAAGGCTGGGGGCAAGACGAGGTATCGGTTTTAAACAAAGGCCTTCTGTAATTCCGTTTACTCAGCTGAGAAAAACATCTTATCCTTCAAGGACATAGGCATAGTTCATTCTTTTTCCCATAGTGCAGGAGATGACGTCAGCCAGAAGAGGAAGAACAATGAAACACATGACACAAGTTAGCCAATGATCAGCCTTGTTATGTTTTGCTTTATAATGATCCTGCTGTAGATGGCACATCACTTGCTGTACTTTTTGCTGCTCGTTTTGTCTATCTGACTACTGCATAAGCTGTAAACTGCCGACATCACTTTTTCATTAAACCATCCATTGTAACTTTTTATCCTCGTCTCCTCCAACATTTTTGCATCCTCTCTTCCTCTTAAGAAACGAACACGTGAATTAATATAGTTTTATTAGCACACACTTTTGTGTGTATGTGATACTGCTAAAAAGACTTTGGTACTTTGAATGAGATAATTTTTTTGTATATTTTACTATGTTATTGAAGTTATTACTTGTTTGAAGTAAGCGCTGAAAGAAATTTAACATTGCGTCTATTCTATTATTATTGTGTGTAACACAATAGTTGACCCTTATTAAAGGGAACTGAAAGCCAGTTTAATTAAAGCCCTGGGAGCACGCACACACACACACACACACACACACACACACACACACACACACACACACACACACACACACATTCTGAGCTTGATAGATACATAACGTGTACATTCACACGTCTCTGATATGATGAAATGAAGCACAAAGTGAGAAGGCCACTTGCGAATGTCCAATTACAATATCAAAAACATAAATAACACTCTATTTCAAAGCTGCTTTTTCTGTAGTATTTGATGGCCGCCTAGAAGAACAAGCTTTCATACATTAAAGTGTTGTTTGTTGTCTCCTCTTAAAGAAAAATTCCTATATATGATAACCCTTTGAAGGTCAGATAAAGATAACAGCACAATTCTTCACAACACTGAAAAGAAGAGAAAAACAAAACCTCAATTTGTTCTGGGTTTACAAGATCATTTGTTTGAAATGATGATATGATTACTTCCCTTCTGAATAAAATTGTTCTCTTATATGGGAAAATTACAGCTCATGCCACCCTGGACCACCACGGTCGTGTCTACTGCTGAAGGCCTCAACTGCTGCCTCAGAGTTAGCAGATAGGCTAGTCTGTGGGTGAATCTCAATACAGGGGTTGCGGTCTACGAAGGCTGCATTTGAAGACCGATTGCGTCATAGCGGCGCGCAAAGGTTGTTCCATTTGCAAGGCTCCTTGCAAGGCTCCTCGTTATGCGGCCGAGAAATGCAGCCTTCGTTTCACGGTTTTGAAGGCTGCATCAGATGTTTCCTTCGCAGCCCAACATATCCCATGATTCATTGCGGTTTTTTCAGAGATGGCATACAATAAAATAAAAAATAACAAAACAGCAACGCGTTGCTCCATCTTCTTAACTTTTATCTTCCTTTCTTTTTTTCTTGTACTTTTTTTTCTTTTCGTCTGGTAGGCAACTTCTTTTTCTTTTTTCCTCTGCTGACAAGGCTGTTTCCGTTGGCAGCTATCAGGGTTGCTAGGCAGCGGCGTGTCGTCACGCAAGGTAACGGCTTGTTACGCAAACCGGAAATGCTCGTAAACGGAGAGCTGCGGAGACCGTCCCGTTTAACAACGCTCGTTCGGCCCTGGTTCGGCCTTCGAATCGGCCTTCATAGGCTATAACCTTCATAGACCGCGTCCTACCAAGGAGGCGGTCTCTGTAACGGGATACAGCTCGTGTATGTTCTTTGGATCAGAATCAGTACCCATATACCAACAACAATTGTGTTACTAGTCCTATAGTACTAGCAGCCATCATACATACTACTACAACTATTACACAAGGCTGTGGCTACTTCAAATTACATGGGAGTGGTATCTCAACCTTCATCATGAACCTTCAGAAAGGTGATCAATAATGTAGTTCGGTTTATCGAAAACAGACTTTTCAAAGTGCACCATTTAAATAAAAATAATGATAGAATTTGTTTGTGACCACGTTGTGGTTGAGGGTTGGTTGCACAAAACACAACTTGGTCAGGTTAAGGGGAAGATAATGGTTTGACATACATGACAAAAATTGTCTTCAAGAAATGTTATTATATATATGAACTTCTAGCAATCATGCCAACTCAAATTTGATCAATTTTAAATCCCATATTCAGAATCAATTGAAATGACGCCGAAGCCTTGATAAACAACAGAGATGGATATGGATATGTTGTTTGAGTTTGAGACGGCCTTGGCCTCGACCCTTTACTATTTGGAAGACGGCACTCAAATTTTTCATTGGCAAGTGTAGTGTATTTCATAATGACACATTCTAAGATTACTGATAATCAGGAGATTGCTTAATTACATGCAGAATTAACTAAGGAAAGCCAGGAGAAGCTACCTCGGTGTGTGTGTGTGCAGTTTGAGAATGTTTAGGTTGGAGGCCCAATTCATGGAGGGGTCACATACTCCTGCAGTCAGGAATGCATCTTTTATGGGCTAAGTCTGGAAATACACACAGTTGTGTTTATACAAACGTCATGATGTTCCAGGAACATCTTAATGTATGGTCCTGCGTAGGCCCCGAGGGACCAGAGCTAAAGGCATAACACCATACATGAACATAGTTGGTAGGGTGAGTTAATAGCTGTTTCCAGCCAATTAGAATTGGGCTTGGGCGCTCATCGCGTCAATCTGTGAGTGGATAGACGAAAGCTCAATCTATCCTAGTTTACCAATAAGAATAAGTAGGTAGGGCTAAAGAGAAAGCGCTTAAAAAGAGGCACACACACAGACTGAAGGGGGGTTGGGATAATGGAATTGGCTAACCGGGCATGGCCAGCCTGGTCTGACACAGGCGCTGGGTTATTTTATCCTAATAAAATACTTTATCCACCTCAATCCATCCTGTCTCAGCAGATTCATTCTATTTCTCAAACTAACACCTGTTATGATGTACCCCTCAGAAATATACCACACAAGTAAGAGGAATTTTCTGTTTTGGCGACCGACCGACCACGCCAAAAATGTAATTTAACAGTTAATCCTGCTGTTCGCTCAATGAACGGGGCTCAATACGTCACCTGGTTCATTGCACTTATTGGTTGTAATGCTATCCAACTGCATGCAGTGGCATTTGAAATGCACGAGTAGGAGCCGCCCCTTGAGTTGGGAAGGTCTATTGATCGTGGCCAGACCCTCTATCGTTCTAGATATGGGTCTGGATTTCCAGGCTAAAGGTTCTCTGCTTTTCACCGTTTCATTTAAGTATACACTGAATAACCTTGGGGTTAATTGATAATGAATAAGGCGTAATATGCAGCTCTAAAAGGTTCTTTCTTCTCATGATAAAATGTGTTTAGTATGCTATACCTACAGAAACAGACTGTAGACTTCTGCGTAACCAACTCTTACTTTAGAAAACACTGCTTAGTGTAATAACAGCACAATGAGTGAAGGTCAGAGTCAGATAAATGCACTGAAGATAACCTCAAGGACAGTAATACTAGATTATATAGGGGGAAGAAAAGATGATTTTTACTTTTTTTGCAGTCAAAAATGACTGTGCAGCTGTATATTCAGCATCTTGCTCAAGGACATTTTGACAGGACACACGGCTGTTGATGTGCACACACCGTCTGCCTCAGAGATTGAATCCGTAACCTTACAGTAATGGGATGGTCTCACTAACCACTAATCTGCTCTGCCACCTGAGAAAAAGAGACAGAGAGATGGCGAGACAAAGAAATATGGGTTTGGATGAAAAGAAAGGGGGATCTGAGCAGGGAAAATAGACGGAAAGACGGGGTAGGATGATAAAAGAGCAGGGACAGACAATTGGTAGGGAGACAAACAAAGTATGAACAATAGTGAAGACAGTAACTGAATACCGAAGGGGTAGGGCAGGGAATGATTGAGATGGCAGAGAGCGAGCTGGTTAAATTGCAAGAGAGGAAGACCCATATTTAGACGGAGAGAAATGAGCAGAAAGGCAAGCAGGATAAATGGATATAAAATAAATAAATAAAACACAGAGGTCACATTCACAACAGAGTGTCTCCAATCTGGTGCCCTCTGTCTGTAGGTCTTCTCTAAATACTCATCAGCCATTGGTCAGGCGGGAGGAAGCGGTAAGCGATGAACCCTGTGACCCTTCATTTCTTCAATGACAAATTCGGGCGTCCCTCGATTCCACTTTCTCTCTGTCTCACTTACCGCCAGCTCTGTCACATATTCTCATTAGTCACCTTGGCAGCTACAGAGTGTGTGTGCCTGTGTGTTTGTGTGTGTGTGTGTGTGTGTGTGTGTGTGCGTGCGCTTTGGGGTGACTCAGAGAAATGGAAACAGAGGGGCAGGCAGGAGAAGTAGGTGTGAGAAAGAGAGAGGAATAGAGTAAAATGATGCATGTATAGATGAGTTTGTGGGGCATAATGGGGAGTTTGTGTTGTCATTTTATTTATATTTCTATATATGTGTGTGTGTGTGTGTGTGTGTGTGTGTGTGTGTGTGTGTGTGTGTGGATGAGTGTGTTCACCCAAACACCCTTTGTTTTTAGCCATGCTAGCGGCTCTTTGAGGCTGTAATGAGCTGTATGCTAATTTCAGCATGCTAATGTGCTCAAAACATATAGTAAATAATAGGCTCAAAATGACAATTTCCACATGCTGATATTAAGCAGGTATTATCATGATGTTCACTGTTTGATTGTAGCCTGAGATTAGCATGGATTATACAGTGCTAATGCCATACTAGTGGCTCTATTTAGTAGTTCTTTGAACTAAATGCTGACACGCTCAGAATGACATTACTGTCACGCTAACGTAAAGAATGTGTAATGTTGACCATGTTCACAGTCATAGTTTAGTGTATAAGCAGTCTAATGTTTGCTGCTAAGTACTATATACAGTGTGAGGTTTGATAATTGATTAGCAAAAGCACCAACCTTAACTGGTGTCTGCTTCTCAAATGTGAGGATTGTCTACATTTTTATCCGACATATATGATAGGACACTAAATATTTTTGGAATTTGGACTGTTTGACATAAGAAGAGTCTCTATGGGCTCTTGGAAATTACAATGGACTTTTCATACAATTTCAGACACTTACTCACACACACTCAACAGATTATGCACACATAAAATAAATCATTAATTGCCCCCTAAAACCAAATATTGAAATTATGACCTGCTGATCGCAATATATGAAAATTCAGAAGATTGCCGAAAGCAACATGTGACAGCAAAGCTGTTGAGGTCTTTCAGTCCAAAGTATAGGATTGGCTGCAGAAATATTGATAGTTATCCTTGAATCCTCGGGTCTTCCAAACTTTTTTCAATCTTTTTCAGGCAATTTTCTCCACTCCTTTCATTCTGTGTCTTCCATGTCACATTGTCCCTCATTTTGGATCAGTTCCTTCTTCTCACTGAGTTTTTGCGAAAAAAAAATACTCATCTTGTGGTGTAGGCCTACATGTTTTACTTTTCATCGCATTTGATTATTATCCTTGAACCTTGAAAATACATAGGGAGGAAGCAGCACACTTACCTTTTTTAAATTGCACATATTTTTGAAATACCTTGCACAAATTGAGGTTACTGTATAAATTCCCTTAAAGCATAGTACAGATATGGAAAATACAGACTTCAAATCTGATCAAAATTCTCAATAAAAATATTTATAAAGCCATGAGACATGATTGTGCATGTAGGGGAAATTGCTATAGTGGGAGTTGTATATCAAAGTTGGCAGGTTTTCATCAGCAGCATCACAGCTTTGACAGCATTGACATCTTACAAACTGGTTACAGTTCAGGCAGTCTGGACGGTGCATTTTTGCGTTTTATGGTTCTCCACATAGAAAGTCGTGACTGCAGGCCGCTGCCAAATGCAGTCCAAAAAGCCACAATAATGTCCAACAGAAATAGAGGAATCTGGGAAAAGATTGGACTGTGCAGGCAAGGAAGAGCCAGACGAGATCCTTTCCCCGAGTATTTCACCATGAAGGAACTGTTCCCGGACAAGAAGCCATGCAAGTTGGCAGGTAATCTAAGCAACACAACTGGTGAACATGTAAAATTCATCTCTGCTCTGCACTCTTTACAGTTTGCTGTAAAAAAATATAGTGCATACATCTCCAAAGGTATTGTTTATCAAGGTGCGTAGCAGTGCCATTACAAATGCCACAAATGCGTTTGTAAGCACCTAGTAAATCTTACGGTCAGGAAAGTAAAGCCATTGGCCTTAAATCAACAAGTTCGTATTGATGAAGTAGTTACTTTGGTTGGTCAAAAACAAGCAGCGTCCCAAAACAATCCATGTGAGGATTCAAAAACTTACATCTGTTTTCTAAACTAATGCCCCTTCTGTTAAGGTATGGGTGGGTAAGTGTAGAAGACTAAACTACTACTTCTCTCACCAAGGTTAGAGAAGATTGTCTAAATGGTTTAACAAGACTAGCGCTTTGTCCCAAAATTCGTGCTACATGCTAATTCTTTCTCCAGCTGTGAGCAAATCCTCGGTTTCCTTCGTGCATTGCTTTGTGGAGGCGTAGTATCCATGAAAATAATCCACCGTATGTCTAAAACCTGCTTTGAAATAATATGTGGTATGAATTTGGGACATGTCGGAATCTACATCCACTACCACTCTGTGAGGCTGTACTACGGCACAGGTGGGGCTTTGAGCCAAATGTTAATGTAGGCATGCTAACATGCTCCAAGGCCCTTGAATGTGTATAGCAAATTCCAGGGCAATCAGGTTGTTTTTCAAGATATTTCCCTCTGAACCACAAATGTAAATCTATATATATAGTATAAAACCAGGGGTTCAAGTCAAAGGGATATGGGTAAGTGTGTGGGAGAAAGAGTGGCTGTGTGCTGTACATTTGTGTGTGTGTGTGTGTGTGTGTGTGTGTGTGTGTGTGTGTGTGTGTGTGTCTGAGTACCAGATTAATGTTCTACTGAAAGAAAACCTCTTAGGTCTGGTAAGGGTCCTAACTGTATTTTAGATGGAAACCTGTAGAGTAGAATATATTAATTTGGTGAAATCAGATCAGTTTCTTATTCCTCACTTACTTGTTTGACACAGGGTCATAAAGATATGAAATATGATACATCTGTGGCCAGCTTTCCAAATAATATCAGACACGACATGACCCCATTACATCGGATCTTGATCCATGAATGTGTGTTGAAACATCTGTTAAAGTGTGGTGCTGTGTAGTGATCCAACATTTGCATTTCAAGGTTTCCATTACTATGGAGCGAGGCAGCTTGGCCAAACAAGAAACGGGAAGACTTTTAAGAGAGAAACTTTGGGGACGTTCAGGGAAAAGGGGCAGAGATGGGGAACCAGTTTCACATAGCCAAGTCCATATTATGTGAGAATAAAGTAAATCCCGAAAACTTTTTTTTCCATAAAGAGAGCCTCCACTTAACAATTCCTTAAGAAACCATGCATTAAAATATCACTAATAAGGTTTTTTGGTTCATGTCCGATAACTGTCTTCTAACTACCTAAAGCCTGACGAAAAAGAAAAAAAAGTACTTTTAATGACGTTATACCCATTCAGCTTCAAAGAGGCCTTAATGAAAAAGAAAAGTTCTTCCTGAGTTCTTTGGATATGTAAGAACCTCAATTCCCTCATATGTCTTTGAGTTTGTCCCAAGGCTCACTTTCTCATCATTTCGTCCTCTCTCGCCATCCCTTCCCTTGTCACCTGTATCTCGCTTCCTCTTGTCATACTCCCTCTCTTGGTCTGGTCATCGTCCTCTTATTGTCTCTTATGCTCGACCATCCTGCACTTCTATCTCCATTCTCCACTCTTGCCTTGCATTCACATAAAAGGTAGATACCTTCCATGTGTATTAATCTCTCTTTTTGCCTCAGTCTAAGTGTTATGTTCAATAAATGAGAAGACATTGTGGTGTGTTTCAACACTGGCCCAAATGTTGTGGTTTTAATAAAAGGTGGGGTAAGTGATTATGGAGAATTCCTGTTGTCAAAATCAATTTGTCAAATTCAGTGAATATCTCCTCACAATCCGCTACCTGATTTTGACAAAAATTATTTTGACAAGCGTTCTCCAGAATGGCAGACTACACCTTTAACTTTAGAGTAACATATCCTTTCCTGTTCCAGCTTTCTGCTTCTCTACTTATGTACATTAAAAACAAGTAACTTGAGTCCATTACATACACCATTCAAGGTCTGCCTCTGCACTTGCACAGCTATCGGAGCTTGCAAAAGGGTGCCAAAGGGAAACTGGTACTTCACTAGAAGTAAAATAAATATTTCTAAAAAAATCTAGCCCTGGTACAGGTACATGTCAGACTTAACACATACACACCACAACCACCATCAAGAACAACAACATTGTATCCACTAACATACACACAACAAGCACCACATCACAATTCAAAACCAGATCAATCAGCAATTGAGTGGCTACACCCACATCCCTTCAACACCCATCACTTATTGTTTCACGTTTGTGTGGAAGTGTGTGTATCTCCCTATATCTGAAAAATATTTAAGTACTTGTTTGCTTGTTCATCCGAACTTGTGCATCTTCATTAGTATGTGTTTTAAATGCAACAGAGAACAAAGAGTGTAAGAAAAAGAGCAAGGAAAAGGGGAGAAAAGCACAACATGGCAAAAATGGAGGAGATCACAAGACAGAGAGAGAGACAGAAGGACAACGGGAGGAGGGAAGGATACCGGAGGGAGGGAGAGAAAGCGATTAACAGAGAAAGACAGAGAAATCATTAAAATCATACCCTGGCTGTGAGGTAAATGGTAAATGAAGGTAGGGAAATTGAAATTGTAACTGAGGGTGACACTAAATTGTATTATCTCCATTAGTTCACTTCATTATCTGAGGCTTAGGTGTTCTAATATTCCTATTGTGTTATCGTCGGAAAACGGTACCACTCTGTAGACTTCTTGTTTTTCTCTCTTTAGACTGTTTGTGTGTGTTGTTTTCCCCTGACAGATTAATGGGCATCAAAAGATAAAAGATAAGGTTAGTCAGTCAGGCGTTGGACCCCTCTGGCACTGTACAGCTGCAGAATTATAAAATGTTTCGGCAGGTTCAATACACCACAGAATCACTTTCCACTACACTGACCAGTTGTATGGCTACGCCAATGGGAATTTCTATTGACCTACCGATGTGAGCTTTGTCAAAATGCCTTGTGGCGGTTTAACACCTGATCTGCTTCTAGTGTGCTTCCTTGGTTTCACCAGATGTGAGAATGATCAACCCAGTCGCCAGAGATAAAAAAGGGAAATCTTCTGCAAGAGAGGGATATGTATGCATATGAACGTTTATTGGCCGAAAAACACAACATATGAACGTACATATGAACTAGTGGACATCAAGCCTGTATCACGTGACACGAGACAAGCCTATAGCTCTTCTGAGCTTTTAAAGGTCCCATATTATGCTAAATGCACTTTTTAAATGTGTTCCAACATATCCATGTGTCCACGGTGTGCCTAGAGACTGCCAAAATATCAAAAAAAATAACAATCTCTCCTTTTCTCACTCTCCCCTTTTCTGAAACCCCCACCCCTCCCCCTCAATATACTCTAGTCAGAATTCTCCCAGTTTCTGACCTCACAAACTGGAAAGCCAGAAGCTTCCCAGCCCACACCCCTATTTCTTATTGGTCCACAGCCCTGACAGACAGAGGGCGAGGCGTATCTGGCTTCGCTTCCGGACAGGGGGCGGGGGCAGCTCAAAGATTGTATATTTACGAGGGGAGCTGCAGCTCTTTTTAAAAAATAGGCCATTGTGAGATTAGCTGAACATCAGCATAGTACAATAAATTATCTGAAAGTTTTTTTCAGCAAACAATTAAAGAAAAACGTATTAGGGACCACTAAGACCATATAATATGGTGTATAATAGTACCGAAAAGTGTATAATATGGGAGCTTTAATGGCTGCGATGTATGCCTGTTGTAGTGGGAATTATGAGCTAAAAAGAGCATGGATTGTTGTGTGATGATGTCTTTATGAAATTTCGAGCGAGAACTTTGTCCTTAATTTTCATAATCTTGATACAGTGAATTCATATGATCTATCTGAAGTCTGTTAGTTGTCACAACATTTTCAGTAGAGAAATACGTTCCATGCTAACGTTTGCCCACCGGGGAAGACTCAAAGATCTCACACGCTGTAGCGTAGCTGGCTATGGGAGCTTGTTAAGTGCAAAAATACTCAGTGTTTCCTGCAATTGGGTCAAATTGAGTACAATCACAGTCTCCCCAAAAATGGACCTCACCAGAGATTGTTTGGAAGTGTACTGAGACCACCCTTTCACAAGGTCTGATTGTTTCTAACTTTTGGTTCGCACCTGAGTACGATAGCTGTGTTCTCACCTGCCCAAACGAGCCCAGCAAAGGTAGAAACAAACCCGAGTTGTGGAAGCACCCTTAGGTAGCTGATGTTAAAAACTATATTCATGACCTTGGAAATCAGTAAACATTCACATTATTCTGGACCTTTCAATAATCAGTGTTGTGCCTGAACGCGTTCAATGAACGATCGTTCAGGAACTCGTTCATATTGGGGGCGAACGTGAACTGAACGTATGTATTTCTGCCTCATGAACGTTTTTGCAAACGCGTTCATTCTGGCGTTTGTGAACGGCGCTCATTCAGTCGTTCATTAGAGTGCCAGATTTCCATAGAAAACCCCCGCTAAAAGACAGTGTAAACAGCCCTTAATATGTAGCTGAAAAACACCCAATCTGGCAACATGCCACCACAGCGTCGCACCGCCGCTGCGTCATCAAAATGCGAAACACCGCAGAAAAAAACAAAAACAAATGAATGTGTAATACCCTGAAAAGGGGAAAATAAATGATGACTCTTGAAACGTGCGCTCTCTGTCGTAGCATGACAAGAATGAGGCATGTGGCCAAGAGCTCCCCCTTCCGTACTCGACTAAGCAGCCATTACTAAACGATAACAGATCTGACTAATAGATTTATAAGTCGATCACAGAGATTTGATCTCTAACATTACACATTTCACGGAGATTTTCTAATAATAGATTACCATACCTAATGATAATAAAAATCAATCTATTACACACTCCCCTGCAAAATAAGATGTCGTCCCGACATCACAACCTTTACGAACCAAGAATATTAATCTGTTATGTTCCAGACAGTTGTTTTAGCTAAACAAGTACAGGTTTACTTCACAAATCAACTCCATTATACCAAATTATTTTTTTTTTAGTCTAACAGTCTCTCTGTGTACTACTGAAAAACATACTATAGTTACACAACTAGTGTCTCTGCATGAGTAATGGTTGGTAAACCTGGTATGGGCTAGTCCACATTGGTTGAACTTCTCTGTACAATATGGGTTGATACTGGTAAAGCCTTTCAGTTGCATTTACGACACTGTAGCATGCAGGAGTTCCGAGTTGGTCGTAGGTGAATAACTTTGGAGCTCGTCTTTCTCTCTGTGGCAAGTAATGTTCTTGTTCTCCGTACTCTTCATCTGAATCTGGACGTGGGGATGTTGGGAACTCGTCCTGTGCTGCTGCAGTTGGTTGTTGCTCATCTTCACTCTGCCGATCATCTTCCTGTAGCATATTCTCTTGCTGTATTTCAGGCTCATTTGCGTTTTCTTCGACCAGCTTATCAGTGCCCAGCACTGGGGTGTCACTGTCCTCTTGTGTGTCAGTTTGTTCAGTGGTCCTGTCCACGATTGGCACTTGAGACATGACTGGGTAATACGCACATTCATCTTCATCCTCACTCTCGTCCTGATTTGTGTTTTCTGCAGCTGTTTCTGTTATTCTTTTATTTTTCTTAGGCACTGTTTTTGACTGAGTTTCCAAGGGTAAGTGGTCGCACGGTAGCAACATATTGCGATGTAATATTCTTGACCGTCCTCTTCCCTGTTCAGGTTTCAACTCGTACACTGGGATGTCTTCTCCAACCTTGCGGATCACAATATGGATATTATCTTCCCAAAAACTGCGGAGCTTTCCAGTGCCTCCTCTGGGTGTCAGATTTTTTACAAGAACACGATCACCTGGGTACAACACTGTGCTTCTCACTTTTGCATCATAGTTTCTTTTATTTCTCTCAGATGACTTTTTCGCGTTCTCTTGCACTATGTCATATGCTTCCTGCATTTGAGTTTTCCATTTCTCCATGTATGTTCGATGATCTGTTTTCCCTGACTCTGAGGTGAGACCAAACAAAAGATCAATGGGTAACCTTGGGGATCTTCCGAATAGAAGATAAAAAGGTGAGAAACCGGTTACTTCACATCGTGTGCAGTTATATGCATAGATCAACTTGTTCAATGAGTCTTTCCAGTTTGTTTTCTGTTTGTTGGTGAGTGTCTTTAACATCTGTAGTAATGTTCTGTTAAATCGCTCGACTTGCCCATTTCCTTGTGGATGATAGGGTGTCGTACGTGATCCAAACACGCCACAGTTCTTCTTTAGCTGTGCGAAGAGCTGGTTCTCAAATTCGCCACCTTGATCATGGTGTATGCGTGTTGGCAGTCCAAACTTCAGGGCATAATCATTGAATATACGATCAGCAACTGTTTTAGCAGACTTGGAGGTGGTGGCGTACGCCTGTGCAAAACGAGTAAAGTGATCAATGATTACCAATATGTATTCGTATCCGCCACTACATTTGTCCAAATGAAGAAAATCTATTGACACTATCTCAAATGGCTGTGTGCTGACGATACTAGTGAGAGGTGCTCGTGTTTCTCTGGCTGGTGTCTTTTGTTTCAGACATGTGCAAGTTCTGGCCACATAATGTTCAATTTCTTTTTGCATGTAAGGCCAGAAGAATCTATCTCTGATCAGTGACGTTGTTCGATCAATGCCTTGATGGCCCATCTCATCATGCAACTCTTTTAGTACAGTGCTCTTATACCTTTCAGGCAAAACAAGCTGTGTCTTGTTTGTTGTTTTTCTGCGTAAAATGCCATCTTCATCCATATGAAGTCTTTCCCATTCACCTAGTAGGCATTTGCTTTGGTTACTGAGGGCATTCAGATCATTTCCTGTTGGCTTTTTGTTGCTCAGTTTGCACTGTATTAATTGACTGATGTTCACATCATCCTGCTGTGCTTGTCTGATTTCAGCAGCTGAGAACGTTTTGTGTATCTCTTCACTCACTGCTGTACATTGGAGAGAGGTAAGTACTGGACAAACACACAGTGAGTTTGAGTCTTGAGTCTCAACAGCTTGGGTTGTCGCCGCCACACAGTCTGATGTCAACTCCTCAGTACACTGTTCCATTATCACTTCAATATTTACAGGCATTCTCGACAAACTGTCGGCGTCCACATTTTCTTTACCTGGCCGGTATCGGATGGTGAAGTGGAAGTCTGCAAGCTCTGCTACCCATCTGCTTCCGGTTGCATTCAGCTTGGCACTTGACAGGACATAAGTCAGTGGGTTATTGTCTGTAAACACAGTAAAAGTAGGTGCATAATACAAGTAGTCCCTGAATTTTTCTGTGATGGCCCATTTTAAAGCAAGAAATTCCAATTTCCCTGAGTGGAGATTGTAATTGCGTTCGGAGGCAGTCAGGGTTCGAGAACCGTAGGCTATTACACGCAGTTTGTTGTTCTGATGCTGGTATAGAACTGCGCCGAGGCCTTGGTTCGAGGCATCTGTATGGAGAATGAATGGTTGTGAAAAGTCTGGGAACCCGAGGACTGGTGGCTCAACCAGGCAGTCTATTAACCTCTCCAGTATGCTTTGATGTTCCTCCGTCCACACAATTGGTTTATGTGACGGCACTCCTTTTGGCTTCCGTATTACTCTCCTTGTGTTTACTCTGTCTTGTATTGTATTGTTGTTGTCTGTACCTTTAAGCAAGTCGTAAAGTGGCACGGCAATCCGGGAAAAATCCTGTATGTATTGTCTGTAATAGCTTAACAAACCCATGATAGCTCGTAGCTGTCCAACGTTGCTTGGTCTTTTATCTTTCAAGGCTCTCACTGCGATTGTGTCAGCAGGATCGACTTTGCTTCCTTCAACCGAGACAATTCTACCCAGATAGCGAAACCTCATGTTTGAATATCTCGCACTTACTGGGTTTAAGTTTGATGCCAACCTTTCTCAACAGCTGTAGTACTTTTCTGACGTGGTCCACATGCTTCTCAAATGATTGACTGTACACCAATGTATCATCCAGATAGGGAATGCAGATGTTATCTCTTGCTTCCTCCAAACACTCTTCCATACACCGTTGAAAGGCTGCTGGTGCGTTCATTAAGCCGAATGGTATTCGTATCCACTCATAGAGCCCCCATGGAGTCACAAATGCAGTCAAAGGCCGGCTGGTTTCATCCATAAATCCCTGATGGTAGGCCTTTCCTTGGTCTAACAATGAAAACCATGAGTGACCACCAAGACTGTCAAGGATGTCCTGCACTCGAGGGATTGGTTGTCTGTCAGCGTGAGTCTTTTTGTTTAGTTCTCTGTAGTCTATGCACAGTCGTAAGCTGCCGTCTTTTTTTCTTACACAGACAACTGGCGAGGCATAAGGTGAGTTGGATTTTTGCACCCATCCTTGAGCGATAAGGTTGTGTAAATAATCTTTCATCTCCTTATAAAGTGGTTTTGGCACAGACAGATAAGTGCGGGCTACAGGGTCCATATCTTTTAAAGATATACTCAACTTCAATTTCTCGATACATCCGATGTCGTCATCTGATTTGGAGAAAGAGGAGCATTCTTCACGAAGCATGTTCTGTACGACCATTTTTTTAGCTTCATCCAGATGACTCAGGTCTATGGGTGGATTCCATGGAGTATCAGACACTTGGTCACTGCCTCACAGATACTGGGGAACAAGAATCAGGTTTTTCAAAAACGGTTGCTGGGTACACAGCCTGGACTTGATGTAAAGTACCCACAACTATTCTTCCTGCCAACTCAATATCATGATCAGTTGGGTTTTGTACATCAAGAACAATGTAAGGTGAAACACCACTTCTGAGTTTTACCAATGTTTCACAGAACTCAAGGCCTTCAGCCCATTGTGGATTAATGTCAGGTTCAAAGAGAAGTGTAGTGTCGTTTTTCAATGGCTGTGTCTGCACCTTACAGTCAATCTGAACAGAGGTGTGTTTGGGGATAGTGACTTTCTCTTTTGTTGTTTTTACAACAAACTCACATGACTGTTCAGTTGCCACCAAATCAATGAAGGCTGTTACATTGTCTCTGTCGAGGCTGGGGAAAGCTGCATTTAAAGTATCATGTAGCTGGCCTTTCTTGGTAGTATCCGGTTGTTCTTCAGCGCTGTTTTTCACTATTTGCTCAATGACATTATAGCCTAGGATGGGCTGTGGAACACTGCCACCTTTCATCACCAGCATGGGGACAACAAGCTCTTTGGGGTCAGTTCCCTCTGCAGCTAATCCAAAAGTGACCTCAATGTATCCCTTGTAAGGCATCATTTGTCCATTAGCAGCTATTATTTTCAACTCGTCAGGTGCATCAAGTAACTCAGCTACATCTCTCATCTTTTCATGTGGCAAATTTCTGCTTTTCCACTTTTCATCCACAATACAGACTTGGGAACCTGAATCCCATAGTGCTTGAGTTTTACAGCCTTGAATATAGCAATCAACCATGCAACGTTTTCCTACGAGGTTAACAAGACGAGACTGGCTGTCCTCCTTGTTATGGGTAGCACTTTTCTTTGGGTGAGAGTGTTGCTTGCATCGTTTTTTATGTTTTGGCCAATGTTCACTTTGACAGGTCTTAGAGCAGTAAGTGTCTTTTTTACAAGATGCACATCTCCTAAGTCTTTGGTCTTTTCCAGAGACGCCACAGTGAGAGCAATACTGGTGGGACATTACTCTGCCGCTGGTTACTCCCTGTCCCGTGCGGGTAACCTTCTTTCGTTTAAAGCACCATCGTTGTCTTGTCTGTTGGTTCTCACTCTGCAACCTGCGAGGAAATGTTCACTGCTTCCACACCTGTAGCAATGGGTGCAATACTCACATCCACTTTGTTGGCAGCCGACACATTTTCTCTGGCGTGCACGATTTGGAGCAGGATATCTGTACTGGGGTGCGAACCTCTGTTGGTATTGAGCTGTGTCTCCTCTTCGTCCTGGTCCTGGCGGTGGCCAGCAGTTCTGTGGTGGATACTGGAACTGAGGAGGAGGGGTACATTCGTTAGCAACAGATGAGGCCAGATACTGTGTTTGTGCTGGGTTAGGCTGTTGCATTGCCTCCTTGATTTGTGCGACTTCAACACCAATGTTCTTTAATAATGCCATGTCAGAACGCATTTCTTTCAGTTCATTTAGTATATCAGGCTGGAGTTTGTTGTTGTGTTCTGTTTTCTCTTTTTTATTTGCAGGTGGATCATTAGACTGGACTGAGTGCACAGTGGTCGGTCGCTGTTGGGTGAGTAGTTTCTTTTTATTTTGTCTTTCCGCTTCGTTTGCACAGGCAATGTTGAGTTTTTCAAGGAGCAGCTCGTCACTTGATGTCGTTTGTTGCAGGTAGGGCTGGAGGTCGCTCCTAATGCTATCATTCTGCAGGCCTGTCAGAACTGTGTGGAGAAACATACTCTGTACAAGGACTGGATCATATCTTAGTCCAGACTCTGCTTCCTGTGAGGCAAACAAGATTTTCTGTCTCAAATCTAAAGCACGGATAAGGAAATGTTGTGGGTTTTCCTTAACACTTTGGGCCTCTGAGGTGAGTTGTTTGTACAATTCAGTCGCACCCTTTTCTTGGTAGTGGGATCTCAAAATCCTCCTCAAGTTAGGTAAGGTTAAGTTGTTTTTTCCTTCTAGGTAGCTGCGTAATTGTAAGCCTGGTGCGATTGCCTTTATCACTGCATCCACTATGTCTATTTCAGGAAATCCTTTACTGATGCCTTGCTCGATTTGGTGTGCTAGACTGGAGAAGGTGAGTTTGTCTTTTTGGCCTGGATCACCAATCTGGCCTGATATTTTGAATTCTTTTTTCCACTGTACTGAGAGACGAGATTGAGGGGTCTGCTGAGGAGGGGCATGGGCTTGTCTTGCATCATTAGCTTCCCCACTCACTGACTTTTCGTCTCCATTACTTTGATTTGACTCTTTTTGCAGAGATAATGCTAACTGTAGTGTCTCTATTTCTTTTAGCAGACGCTGTTCTTCTGAGGTCTCTTGCACCAAATCAGTCTGTTTTGCATTTAAGGCTGCTTTTTCTTGTGCAATTTTCTGTTGCAACTCGACAATTTGGTCTTTTAGAATCAGTAGCTCTGACATGCCTTGATCTTCAAGCTCATTTAGCTCCTCTCTCTCTAAGTGGCTTGTGATATGTGAGATGAGAAAAGGTCGACTTTTGCCTGTTACCTTTTCAAGGTTTAAGCCAGCGATAAACAGAGAGTCACAAACTTCAATCAAAGCTTCTCTGGTTAATTTGTACAAGGCTCCGCCAACTTCTAGTTTCAATTCCTCCAGATCCGAAGAATCCATTTTAATCTCTGGTGGACAATATCAGTGTAATGCAGAACCTTTTCTTTGTAGAGTGAACGACGCAGCTCTCTTGGCACCAGCGGTTGACCTCAGATTGCATGCAAGCCTCTCTACGCAGCTGTTGAACCACGAAACACTTTTGTCCACCTGAGTTGTAGATGTAAGAGGTTGATGATGATCGGGGACGTCTATCTGAGACAGCTAGTCCTCGCCACATCAATCTCAGTAGCGCCTCCAAAATGTAATACCCTGAAAAGGGGAAAATAAATGATGACTCTTGAAACGTGCGCTCTCTGTCGTAGCATGACAAGAATGAGGCATGTGGCCAAGAGCTCCCCCTTCCGTACTCGACTAAGCAGCCATTACTAAACGATAACAGATCTGACTAATAGATTTATAAGTCGATCACAGAGATTTGATCTCTAACATTACACATTTCACGGAGATTTTCTAATAATAGATTACCATACCTAATGATAATAAAAATCAATCTATTACAAATGCAGCAGCACTTACTCAGACCATGGACCTAGCCTCAGGCTCTACATCTCCTTCGTATGATTGTTACCTACCTCAGATTGTGTTTGTGTTAATAAGTATGTCAACACATCTTTTGGACTTTGTTGTTAACAGTAGGCCCTACACTGCAGTTTAGAATGGTCTCCTTAAGGGTTTTACTAATTTAAGTTGTAGGCTAATTTGGTTGTAGAACCTGCCTGGTATCTTTTTCCAGTATTGCTTTCTTTGAATGACATTTCATGTGAATGGTTTCCAGGTTTGGAAAATTATAAAAATGGAAAAACATTTGCACCTTAACCGTTTTTGTTTGAATAATTCTTCATTAAAGAGGACCTATTATGCTACTTTTCTGGTCTTAATTTCTTGTTTTACACTGCTATAGAGCAACCTGACACGAATCACATCACAAAAAACTATGTAGATTTTCGGGAAGCTCTTTCTCTTATTTTGGCGATCCAGCACATCCTGTCAACACTTGAGTGTGTGTGCTTCGGCTCCCTCCGCCTGTGCTTCGGCCATCTCCGCTACCCTCCCCCCCCTCCTGCAAACCCCACTCCGTTGTGATTGGTTACCTTCCTTCCGGAACACTTTCAGTGGCGGGAAGCGCGAGCATGGACCTATAAGGGCGCGAGGCAGACGCGAACAGGGAAGTGACAGCATTACCATACATGGAAACATCCGCGTGGTGACGTCACAAATTTTTATGCAACGTCACAAATTATGAAAGGCTAGACCGCTTTGAACACGTAACTTCTCCACTGTGTTTAGTGGTCTGCGCAGACACCCCAGACGGTCAGCAGGGAATACGTCGAAATGCATGTAAGTCATTATTTGATAATTTAGTATGGTTAAGCATGACTATGAATCATCATAACAACGTTTATAGGTCATAAAAGTCAAAAAGCATCATAGGTCCTCTTTAAAAAGATCATTCAAACAACAACTTTTTCCTCATGTTTTTGAGAATATACTGTAGGGGTAAAAGCTGCAGCTGGCTTCTAGTGTGGACTGAATGTTATTGAAATAATTTCTGTCTGTGGTTCTATGGTATGTGGCAATTATTTAGAAAAATAATAGCCTGCAGCAACATATTTAAAAAAAAAGAACTATGAACTAGTTCATTTTTGAACTGTGAACTTAGTTCATAATTTTGAATTATGAACTATGAACTGAACTAGTTCATTTTAAAGGGTGTGAACTGAACTTTGAACTAGTTCACGTAGAAAAAGAACTTTACCAACACTGTCAATAATGATGAAAGCATCAACTCAGCTATTGTACAAACTTAACTTTGTGGCTAAATTTTTCTCCTAACATAGACGAGAAGACTCTGAGACAGTTTTAACAATGACAACTTAAGCATTAAGAAACATCTGCCCAAACTATTCCTGAAGAAGATCATGTGATATGAACAGAAGCTCCAGAAAAGATACAAAATTAATCTTGTGTTGAGTTCCTTTTTTCACAAACTTCTAACATAGTTTGTGACTCACATGTGTTATTAACAGTCTTTTTCTCTTTCTGTTGAGATGGCTGCAACGTTCTAAAGCACACATCTGCTTATTGAGATGGCCATTAGTGGTGTGTCTTAAGTGATGCTAATACCGACCAGTCAGTCGGTCCTCGACTTTGGTCAATGAAGCAATATTAAAGTACCTGCCTGAACTTAGCATGTTATCTTTGCCATTGTGAGTTCATGCTGATGTTATAATTTAGCTCAGTACAGCCTCACGTGGCTGAAGACTCTTACTTACTAACCTTAAGTTACCAATTGAAACCAAAGAGCGTCTCCATAACTGCTGTCTACTGAGAAGCTCCAAAGGGGCAACTGGAGTGCCTTGCTCAAGTGGATCTCAATGGTACTTACTAACAAACGTCCATGACACCTCTCAAGTTATGTGTGGTGTGGTGACTTTGTGATCACTGAGGCCCAGAAAGGACCCGTTAAATACAAAAAAAAACTAGGACACTATTACATACACTGAGGAGTGCAGGCTCAAAATACTAGCGAAATACCACCTGTAGACCCCCAGGATTACTCTAGTGCCCTTCAGAAAAGGAAAATAAGTTCTGTTAACTGAGCCTTCCAGTTAAAGTTAATCTCCTTCCCCTTCTATGCTAGCCTGGCACCGCCCACCTACCTACTTCCGCTCAATTTTCATTTCACTTCAGTAGTCAGTCTGGGACTGCGGTGTATTCATGTATTCCTGCTCAGGCAGATTTCTGCCGGTCCAATCAGCGAAACAGAGTGAGTGACTGAGAACGATGACCTCGAAGTCGCGCGCCAGTTTCAGTTGAAGTCAGAAGCCGGCTCATGACATAAGTCACGACCAAACGTTATGCGATTAGTTGGCAGATCCAGAGTGGCAATGGGCAGATCCAATAGTTTTAAACTTCAACAGACACCCGCCTCCAAGTGATTGAACGTTTGTCAATAGAGCAGTTCCAGACCTATTGTACAAATGAAATTAAGTACGATGGTCTGGTAGGAGCAGGCTACTGCTATGCCACACCACTGCCACAACACAGAAATCCACATCTTTTTTTTATGGCTATGATTTCATAAAATAACACCTCCATTACTTTAGTTGTCTCCCTCTATAATGAAGTTACTGTGAGATTAGTGAGAGAGGCCCAGTCCAACTATGCTGCAAGGTCAGTGCTTATTGATTTACCATTCATCTGTTGTTGAGGTCATTACCGGTGTGGTAGCTGTGATGATAATCTTGATTATGGATGGTTGGTTCAAGCAGTGTTATGAAGGCGAATTGAGGAAAGGAAAGTGTGAATGTGAGGAGTAGGGACAACAAAGAGAATGGGTGGATAAGAAGAACATAACATGCCCGAATGAATGCATGAGTTCATCTAAAATATTCTCAAGACGATTGTTTTCTTTGACATTCAGCAAAGTCATGGCAGAAAACAACAACAACTGAAGGGCAGAGAAAAAAGAAAAAAAAAACACACAAAACCAACAGGAAACTTTGAGCATTAGTAATTGAGGAGTTCAAATTTGTTTACAAGTAACCAGTTATATTTGTATGCACATGATTATAAGGCTAGATGCGTGCTTGGTTTGAAATACACAGAAAAAAACTACTTCAACAGAAACATTGTGATTGCATCAAATTCTCCCTATTTCCTTCTCTTGTCATTTCCATTTATGACCAAGTTTTACACCAAACATCATAATTGAAAACAAATTAACCGGCGCCGTCTAAATTGGCTCTACTCAGTTCTGAAGTTCTCTCCGGAAGTGTCTCCTCTCTCCATCAGCCCTGGATGCTTTTCAATTAGAACCTTCATTAAAATGCCTGGGAGCAATTAATGAGCTTGTTAGATTTAGTAATCATATAATTGCTGCATGGATAAGATATCAGACTTTGAATTTCAACTAGGAGAACATTAGACAAACAAATCAACAGCTAAGGTCATTAGGGAAGGTGTCGACATGGAAGACTGAACACCTTGAGGCACCTTATATGCAAATGGTATGGCTGAGCTGCAATTGAGTTGCACACTGAGGGGAAAATATGTTTAAAGGAGGACATAGACTCATTTTCAGGTCTTTGCCCTATAACCTAACCCTGTTTAGCTGCCTTGCTTACATTTTCATAAATGATGTTCTTAGTCTCTAGATAAATTCAATATGGAAGCAATTACCCATATATGTCCATATGTTTCATAGTGTTGATTAAAATAAAGTGCTAAATGCCTGTCAGTCAGTCATACTGACAATGTTATATAAAGGACTGAAAGTGATACAGAGGTTTTTTGGGAGAGAATAAGTCACAGATAAGAGAGATAGAGAAAAGAAACAAGCTTCTGCTATGAAATAACTCCTAAGTCTTTTGAAGCCACACTTCATCTTGCTTGCCCTGCTACGAGGAAGCATCAACAACAACAGAACATCAATGATGGAACATCATCAAATATTTAAAAATTGAATGTCTATCTTTTACCCATTACTAATTACCCCTGAGAGGCTGGCGCATACATGTGCTCAAACCGAAATGCATGCGGCGTTGTATACAAAACATTTATCAAGCATCAATATGGAGCGTGTGGTAAAAAGAGTTCTCCCCAAGGCACGAAGAAAATGAATGATGTTTAGCAAATCAGAAATTATGCTTTCCGCTTGGTTTGAATTGGTAAGTCGGGGCAAGTGTGTTTGAATGAAAGAGACACCGTTAGAAATAATTAGTGAGTTGGTGCGAGGGAGGATGATGGCAAAAAAGTGTATGCTCTGTGTATGCATTTTTTATTTTGTAATGCCTTTTGGAGCCTGGAGAAGTAATAAGAAATATTTAAAACTTGCAAAGGCAGAAAGGGAGCAGCAAGAATCGAGTTATAACTGTGCAGTACATTTGGATAGAGCAAAAATATTGAACAACTCACAGTGAAGGCATACACATTGTGGTTTGATCAGGCCTGCAGGGAAGAGAGTGTATACACACAGAAAACACACAAATGCCAACTCACACATAGAGCTTTAATCCCTAAACAGAGAATTTTGCAGAGTTTTCTCGTCTACTGTATACCGTGTTGGCTAGGTGACTATATCTGCACCTGACTCTGTATCTTTTTTGCATCAACGACATGTTGTGAGCTGCAGAAAAGGAGTATTAATTTCTGTCAGAATGCAGAAGCTTTAGCAGCCCCTCGGAGACTTACACAAGGTTGCTGTGTGTTACTGTTACTAAGAGACCCATCAACTATTAGGCCAAAATAATATTTAGTGTTTAATTCTAAAGTGGCAGATTATGAGATGTATTGTCAATCATGAGATTATTATGAACTGAGTTATAATAAGTGTCAATTCAATCTGGAACAAAAAAAAATATTATTTTATTGTAACCCAGGTTATTTTCTGTAGTTCCAAAGTTACAGGAATTCCCTAAAAGCATCACAGAAAATAATCACTAGATACTGTAGTTTACGATGCCCCCTAAACGCAACATGGGCGCATGAACTGCAGACAGCCGATTAATGTGGTTGTTAACTGTCTATCAAATATACCAGACGTGCTGACATAAAACAAGTAGGTCCACATGCCTACTGGATTGTATGAACAACAGTCACAATTAGCCGCCACTTTTGAGACATGTGAATCCATTCGAGCCTTCAACACATATGGAGTGATCCCAGCTATCCCAGTAGTACTTGTGATAGTAGTCTACATACAGTGACAATCTACACTCAACAAAAATATAAACGCAACACTTTTGTTTTTGCTCCCATTTTTCATGAGATGGACTAAAAGATCTAAAATTCATTCCAGATACACAATATTACCATTTCTCTCAAACATTGTTCACAAATCTGTCTAAATGTGTGATAGTGAGCACTTCTGCTTTGCTGAGATAATCCATCCCACCTCACAGGTGTGCCACATCAAGATGCTGATCTGACATCATGATTAGTGCACAGGTGTGCCTTAGACTGTCCACAATAAAAGGCCACTCTGAAATGTGCATTTTTTTGCTTTATTGGGGGTCTGGGGACTCAGGACCAGTCAGTATCTGGTGTGACCACCATTTGCCTCATGCAGTGCAACACATCTTCTTCGAGTTTATCAGATTGTCAATTGTGGCCTGTGGAATGTTGGTCCACTCCTCTTCAATGGCTGTGCGAAGTTGCTGGATATTAGTGGGAAGTGGTGCACGCTGTCGTATACGCCGGTCAAGCACATCCCAAACATGCTCAATGGGTGACATGTCCGGTGAGTATGCTGGCCATGCAAGAACTGGGACATTTTCAGCTTCCAAGAATTGTGTACAGATCCTTGCAACATGGGGCCGTGCATTATCTTGCTGAAACGTGAGGTGATGTTCATGGATGTATGGCACAACAATGGGCCTCAGGATCTCATCACGGTATCTCTGTGCATTCAAAATGCCATCAATAAAATGCACCTGTGTTCTTCGTCCATAACAGATGCCTGCCCATACCATAACCCCACCACCACAGGCCACTCGATCCACAACATTGACATCAGCAAAGCGCTCACCCACACGACGCCACACACGCTGTCTGCCATCTGCCCTGAACAATGTAAACCGAGATTCATCCGTGAAGAGAACACCTCTCCAACGTGCCAGACACCATCGAATGTGAGCATTTGCCCACTCAAGTCTGTTACGGCGACGAGCTGGAGTCAGGTCAAGGCCCCGATGAGGACGACGAGCATGCAGTTGAGCTTCCCTGAGACGGTTTCTGACAGTTTGTGCAGAAATTGTTTGGTTATGCAAACCAATTGTTTCAGCAGCTGTCTCAGTGGCTGGTCTCAGACGATCTTGGAGGTGAACCTGCTGGATGTGGAGGTCCTGGGCTGGTGTGGTTACACGTGGTCTGCGGTTGTGAGGCCGGTTGGATGTACTGCCATATTCTCTGAAACGCCTTTGGAGACGGCTTATGGTGGAGAAATGAACATTCAATGCACAAGCAACAGATCTGGTTGACATTCCTGCTGTCAGCATGCCAATTGCACGCTCCCTCAATGCTTGTGGCATCTGTGGCATTTTGCTGTGAGACAAAACTGCACATTTCAGGGTGGCCTTTTATTGTGGACAGTCTAAGGCACACCTGTGCACTAATCATGATGTCAGATCAGCATCTTGATGTGGCACACCTGTGAGGTGGGATGGATTATCTCAGCAAAGCAGAAGTGCTCACTATCACACATTTAGACAGATTTGTGAACAATGTTTGAGAGAAATGGCAATATTGTGTATCTGGAATGAATTTTAGATCTTTAAGTCCATCTCATGAAAAATGGGAGCAAAAACAAAAGTGTTGCGTCTATATTTTTGTTGAGTGTATTTGGAGCCTTCACCCATTTGATTCATTTCTCAGTATAACTTCTCTATCTAGTGTTTGAGCGTACAAGTGTCATGCAGAGTTGTTGAGGTTGTCATTGACAAGCGTCTGTTCGCATGACTCAAGCCGTCAGTTGGGGGTGCACAAGGTAAGCCTCTCCCATCTGTCGCCCCACTAGCAGGTGGTCTGGATAATGATGCGGCCTAGCAGGGCTCAGACAGGGCACCGGTCAACAGAGACAGGTACTTGAACTATTTCAGCATTTTTTTGTCTTTTGGGGACAATGGAAATGAAAGGGAAAGCAGTATGTATGCTTCTTTATGCATCTCATTATTTTCTTTATTTTTTATTTTTTAACCATGGATGCTTTCAGCACATACTTTAAGCTACTTAATCTGACGCAAACCACTGACTGAGGCTAACCCCTGATCTCGTTGTGGATGTGGATAAGAACACTCGATGCTTAACCTATCCTGGCTTGTGCTGCATTAGCCAAATCACTGCGCATTATTTCACACAGTAGACCCCTACCTGACAAACACAGCATCTGACTCAAATATAATTCAGTAGTTGCGAGCCATCTACATCTCAGCAATTTTACACGCATGTACTTTAATGCTGCTTTGACTTGAATTGAGTGTAGTAATTACAATAAATTCTAGTTAGGACTGTAAAACAAAGCCTTGTATTATTGGTAAACCATAATCACCATGATAATGTGAATTGCAGAATAAAAAAAGCAATCAGAACAACTGTTTTAACGGGCAGACATATTCAGCACCTTGGACAGCGTCACTAACATGTTAGCTGAGGTGTGGAGCAGTGCCGTTCAACAAACTAACCACAGTTCAAGAAAATGATTGCTTCTCAAACAGGACACATTCTATTATGGTGTGCGAAGGGAAACATACTGTAAACACACACACACTACACACTGACACACACACCTTGTCTAGTCTTTGGCTTTTGATGCTCTTAGCGGATATCCTATGAGGATTGAGCTTGAGACAGTCTCAGACACTCTGTTCCCCCTCCTCAACACTGTCAACACACACACACATCAACAGGCAGGCACACACACCCACACTCACAGTTGATCCCCTGGAGATTATGACATAGAAAGTCCTAGGCATGACACACAGGCACAAGCATGCTTGGAGACAGAAATACATGCACCCCCCACCCCCCTCCACACACACACACACACCCCCAACCATGGTACAGGGATTAGGATATTGATGACCTCCGACTTGACATAATTTGTGACACTGTGACTGGGCTGTGCCCACGGCACCACTGACTCTCTGGAGGACACACACCCACACACACGAGCGCGCACTAACGCACACACAGTGAAACTGGCCCCTCTCTGTCAAATCCTATTAAAGAAGACAAAATGGCTGTAGGTTCTAATCCTCCTGCTCAAAACTGAGCTGCACTGCATGACAGACACACAGATAAACTGGCAGCCACAGAGAGAGGGAGAGAGACAGGTACAGCAGACAGACAAGAAGACAAAGAGAAGGAGAGATATATGCGGGGAGCACACTCTGTGATATTGTTTTTGGACAAAATGTTTTTCTTAGAACTTACTGCAAGTATCACTACCAAAAGAAAACTCTGCTGAAAGCATCAATTTGAACAAGACTTACTTCGGATCATACTCCTTTTTATCAAAGCTATTTCCTCAGAGGAAAAAGGAAACAATTTTCTGGAGACCAAAAGCAATGATGCCTTTTTGCCAGCAAAGGATTGTGGTTACATATTGACAGGAGTGTCTGTTACTGGGGAAGAAATGTTATGTAAAAGGGGTTTTCTGACTTGTATTTACTGCATTTGCTAGTATCTGAATGGTTATTTTTAATCTACAAAATTAACCACACGAACATCTTGAAATATCAACAACTTAATTTAGTTTATAAAATAGATCAATTCAATTTAGCATAAATAAATCTGGTAAAAGTCACTATGCCTTTTTTTGCCCTTTTAGTTTTATCATTGAACATTTTGAGTTAACTGCCTTGCCATTCCTAAGAACAGTAAACAGTCTTGCCAAAGTACACGTTTGAGCCATTTGAGTTTTAAAATCAGATCATGTCGTGAATGACTCCAGAATAGGAAGATAATGCAAGATTCCCTCTCAGAGGCTTGAACCTTTACCAAAGTTAAACTGGTTAGTTGGGGATAAGTCTCATCAGAATGTTGATTAGATCAAATTAAAATGCAATTAGACAGAGTTAAACAAGTTGAAAGATTTAAACAACAATATTCCATCAGTGCTTCTCCTCAAAGGCACTATGGCATGTTAAGATGGAGAGACTTTACTCTTAGGATAAATGGATTAGAAGGATGGATGGATGGAGGGTTGAACAATTAAATGAGTGGATGGATGGATGAATGATTCAGGGATGTGTTTGCCGACAACAAAGAAGCAAAATCCTGCTCAGTGATAAATGTGCTGCGTGCTATAGCCAGTCTGTAGCAATACAAGAGATTAGGTTTGGGTTGATGATCAAATTAGTCAGCTAGGCTAATAAAAAAACAATTTTTTGTAAAAAAAAAAACAGTACTGTGCTTTCAAGCTTTTCCTTACGCTCTTACAAAACCATACAAAGTACAGGAGTATTAAGAAGGGATTTAACACTGTGTTTTTCTGATGTGAGGCTAATTTAAAATGTTAGCATGACCGGCTAAATAGCTTGCTCCCTAAAATAGGAAACAAATACATCACTAGCTGAACAAACAAATATTTTAATTCACTATAATACTAGGATGAGCAACTTCTAATCTGAAAATGCAATACAAATGCTGCGAGTCTAGATTTCCAGGCCAGGCGTTAGCTTGAATAGCAGCAATTAATAGGTGACAGTCAGTTGAGACAACAATAACCTGCTTAATTTTTTACTTCAAAGAAGTATTGCTTGGAAAAAATGTTAAAGCAGTTTGTCTGAGTGATGAAAACAGGCCTGATGGTTGATGGATGGCTGGAGTGAAGAAGTAGCCATATACGAGGTATCAATCATTGGTGTGGGGCTGGTATGATTCCTCATAGGCTCTGTAGGGACAGTGGGTGATGATTTGACCCCTGAAGCGCTTCAAATTATTCACCTGACAGATGTGAGAGAGGGGGAAAGAGCAACAAGGAGAGGGACAGAGGGAAAAGAACAAGACAGGGAAGATGGGTAGGAGTGGTTGAGTTCTGTAAAAGCAGCAGCAATCAGCTTTTTTACACAAACTTCCACCTATTAAAAAAAAATGCCACATTTAAACTGCTCCTCTGATGAGAAGTAATCGCAGTATTCAATCAGTCGTCCTGCCATTATCACAGATCTGATCAATGTGAGTCGCCCTAATTGATTGATTGCCGGAGCGAGGGGGTGTGTCAGGCAGATCGGTTGTTAGTGCCAGGCCAGTTTGTCATCATCATTCCGGGGGGATGATAAGCCACGATGTGACCTGTGAAACGCTCATTATTTATCCGTCAAGAGAGATCGTCAGATGTCACCAAAGACAAAGACAGACGAGGATTATAAAGCCGATTTTTTCCAATGTGACGACCAAACTGGCGACCGTCCACTTGGGATCCCCTATTAATAGTTAGAAGATTGAATCAAAGGATGTAACTCCCAAAATAACATGATGATGATAGTTATACTCACAGGAGTCGGAAATATGAAGAGGTACAGTGGCATATAGGGTGGGTAAACGGAAGATACAGATAAAGTGGCGCTCTGAGTGAGTAGAAATTATTTTCTATTTTCCCCTTTTCAACCTTTTCCTTCAACTCTCTCTCTCTCTCACTCACTGTGTGAAACCTTGGGGCTATATGTTTATAGTCAGTGACGTGGTTCAGGAGGGCTTTGTCTTGTGCAGTGTGTATAATATACTTCTTATGAGATATTACTAGTAAATAATTCATGGACTCGGTCACCCAAACAGGCACATCTACACACATATACACATTAGAATGCACACATGCATATATCTACACAAACCTTACCAACGGCGGTTGCATGAAATAGTTTGAGTAAAAGGGATAATTCAGCGATTTTCAAAGCAATTATGCAAAGAAAAGCCTACTGGCTCATTTATAATCTACGCTTTTTTTTATTGGCTTAGCCTATTCACCGTCTTAAAGGTATTTTGCATTTTACTGCGTCATGCCTCAGTGTGAAGGAAAGCGCAATAAAACCAGTAAAATCTTTCAGGAAAGGTGTGGTTATTTACGGGCCTTCACCTATATGAATAGGGAAATGAGAGTTCAACGTACATTTACATCATATTAACTGCATGCATGGGTCATTAACATACAGGCAATCTCTTTTTGAGAGTTACTGCACAAAACAAATATAACAAAATGAAGAGCCAGGAGCAGGAAGACATACAGACACACACACACACACACACACACACACACACACACACACACACACACACAACAGAACACTGAGTCACCAACTTTTCTTTTGTAATGAATTAGTACTGTAAGGTTATTTTTTCATTTATATTGCTTCTTTAAAAAGGGAGATTTTTCGACACATATTGTGCAGGGGTGCGTGGCCTTAACAATACCTGGACTGGATGAAACTTGAAGAAAATGTTCACTGTTACAGTAAGTATACGATTAATTTAAATTCAGATAAGGAAACGTTTCGGGTCAAGCCCCTGCGGGTCATCACCTAAGGCAGCATAAGTTGCATTTTATAAGAAGAGAAAAGGGACACACATTCTTTAATGAATCTCACTCTGGCCCTTTGTCTGTGACTTGCTGTCTCCATCTTTTTTGAAACTCGAAAAGGAAGGAGATCCTTTAGTTTGTATTGGGGTTTTGTTTCTCTGTTGCACACAGAAATTGGAACAATATGAATGTTGATGGTGTGTGAGGAAAGCCATGAGCTGAGTAACACCCCCACCTTATTAAATTGTAAGACTCTGAATGAACAAATAATAAAAGTAGAATAACACATAATAAAGTCACCTAAAAAAAGATCAAAAGCTTTGTAGGTGCAAATTAAAGACACACACACACACACACACACACACACACTGTGAGCAAAGGGCAGAGCAAGGCTTTATACAAGTCACATTGTTTGGTCTGAGAAAACTTCTTATTGAAAAGTGCATTTTGGTGAGTGGATCAAATACAAAAATATGAAAAGGAAATGGAAGGAAAGTGTGCATGGGAGACTGTGTCTGTGTGTGTGTGTGTGTGTGTGTGTGTGTGTGTGTGTGTGTGTGTGTGTGTGTGTGTGTGTGTGTGCGTGCGTGTATGATGGAAGGGGCGACCGAGAGGGAGAAATAAAAATTAGGCTATCTGTGGCTCCTGTGAAACAAAGTGTGACAGGTGTGATGGTGCACAGCAAAAGAGAGGAAATATTTGTGTGTTAGTGTTTGATCCATCCTTCTTTCTATCTATCTTTTATGTTTGCAACTGACAACTATTTAATTATCAATTATTTTATTCATTAATCAAAGAGGAAAACATATGGGAAGCATAAGGGACATGCCAGCAAGAGATAGGCCTATGTGGGGTGGCAGAAAACTCAGTCTTTAGCCGTTCATGGTCATGGTCCTCTGTCAACACCACGCAAGTCAAACAAATGTGGATTTGTAAAAAAAACATTTATCAAGCAGAGGCTAGTTAATTTAACCTTTTTATTTCTCAAATAACAGCACAGCCCGGAAAAGACATGCAGTTGTCTTGTTAATACTGTGCTAAATTATCTTGAATAAACTAAGATAATAACCTTTATTTTAATGGCCTTTCAGTATATTTCCAATGAGTGAAAGGTCATATACTAGCCTGGCAGCGCCCGCTTACCTACTTCCGCTCAATTTTAATTTCCCTTCAGTAGTCAGTTTGGGTCCACGGTATATTCGCGGGCTTTCTCAGGATAAATGTTTGCATGACCAATCAGCGAACAGAGGGAGTGGTTGAGAACAATGACATCAGCGCATGACATAGATCACGACCAAACATTATGCGATTGGTTGGCAGATCCAATAGTTTTAAACTTCAACAGAAACCCGCCTTCAAGTGAGTGAACGTTTGTCAATTGAGCAATTCCAGACCTTCTGTACTAATGAAATGAAGTACGATGGTCTGGTAGGCCCAGGCTAGTCATGTGCCACCTGTCATTACAAATATTTGGACACCCAAGCATTACACGTCTTTGTGATTATTGAAGTTCTTATTCTATAAAGGGTATGGTGCTATAATATGCATCTGGAACCAGGGTGAAGGGATTTGCTACCATGGCCCATGCCTGCTGATGCTGTAGGGGGTCAGTGCTCTGTGCATCTATCGAAATAATCCTGGTTAATAAACTAAAGGACTATAAATATAAGCACAACTCCAGTCAACAAACAGGCTGATGTGAGCCTCAGCTGGCCCCACTCAAGGCGCCATCTGCATGCACTCGGGGAGGTCAGCAAAAAACAACAACAAACATACCCTCCAGACACAATTAAAAACAGGAGAACTTTTAATATTGGCAGACAGACCCGTTAACCCTCCTCTGTGATTCTCACTTACCCCATCAATCAGCCACACACACACACACACACACACACACACACACACACACACACACACACACACACACACACACACACACACACACACACACACACACACACACACACACACACAGGGGCCAACTGTGTCGCCAGTGGTGTAAACAAACCACAAGTAATATGTGATGAACTGTGACCAGATTGCTGAAATATTTACTCATGTGGGTAAAATACCCCAGAACCTGGTTTCACACCCCATTGAAAAGGCACATTTGACTAATTTGACTAAAGCTTTAATACTTAATAATAAGTGATACATTTGTTGATTGGTTAGGTTGGTAATCACTTTTACAACTGTTGACAGGTTTGCCAAAAGTTGCCAATTGATACACCTTGAACACTGAGCTTTTTCATAAATGTGTATGATAGTTCTCTTTGTTTTTACTTTTCCCTAAAAGGTAGATTACTGTTTACTTGTCGCATAGAGTAAAGTTTGTCATTTATTGTCACTTCAGCACATCAATCCATGCTGTGTTTCAATCAGTTTGTATTGTGAGTTTAGATTGTGTGATACTAGTGTTAAATCAAACTCAAAATTAAATATGACATCAAGTAGAAAGGTTTAGGAAGTTTCCTTTGCAGTTTTGCCTTTCTTCCGTCTTTTCAAAGCGCGTGTCAGCAGGTCAAAAAAGTGTGAGTGAATTTGTTTTTCCAGAAAACTGGAGAATAGAGAAAATAGTGTGTCACTCACTGATCAATCTATCTCATCTCGTCAACTTTAATTTGTTACTTCATTCTGTCTGGCTTGAACCCGGGGTGGCAATGAGAGGCTCATTGTTTTTTACATTAATTATTACTGAGTCTTAACTAATAGATGAACACAAAGAAGTGGCAGAAGAAATTTGCAGTGAAAATATATCACTAAATAAATAAATAATGGGCCCAGTGGCTGATGTGACCAAATGTCAAATATTGATTCACTTGTTTTTGTTGCAGTCAGCATGACATGAGGGCAACAACTAGCGTCAGTTCTACTAAAATCAATGTGCTGCAGCATCATTGTGCCACTTGCTATTCAAGCTATTATGATGGCTTCAAGTACCGTTCTCCTAATGAAAAAGTTAAGCCCGTATGAATTATGCATTTATTATGCATTTAAAAGGATACCTATGAAACCCTCTCACAGTTGTGTAAGAGCCATGTCATGACATGTTATGATTCACACCCCTTTGACTTAGTTTTGTTGTAAAATAAAATTAAAAAAGTTTTTATTCACATTTAAGCTCAAAACGGTTAGTTCGAGGAAGAAACTGTGCCGTGCTCAGGGGTCAAATGTATTAAATTTGAGTGCCTCAGTTAAATACAAAAGTGGCATTGATTATTATTTGTCTTACGAATGAGAGACTCTGAAAATAGTGTGAGTACAATCAGCTTTCATAAACAGAATACGCAGCCTTAAAAATAGCTTTGTGAGCTTTACTTTTCCAAAAGTATATGCTGGAAATCCAGGAGTAGAAGAAACTTTAAAATTCCGATAACCATTTTTCTATCATTCAAAAACCAGTATAGGCCATTGTGACTAACCCAATGAAATCGTTGCCCTTTGGTGTACACAGCAAAAACAGCACCTTGCCATATAGAAATATTATGCAAAGTCATACAGCAGAGAAGCTAAACGCAAATTGAAGAGCTGCCAGTCTTCTTGCTGATGGTCTCGCTCACTTAAAGTAATTATCCTAATCACTCAAAATGAGTGTAGTAATGGTTATTTATTGATTTCTCAATGCCTCACATTGCACTTTTGGGGCTATGTAATGGATCGGTGGCAGGGGGTACAGTGAGTAATTTAGCGGTAGTGCACTATACAGAGGAGAAGAGAGCACAAATCCCTTTGGTGCTCCAAGCATATGGGGCCAAATATTAGGATCCTCAACCATACAAAATGCCGTTCATATGACAGAGAAGTCCCAGTTGGAAAAACATGTAGCGAAGCTGCACAGTATCATATTTATATAGTATGTGTGTGTGGGCCTGTATGTGAAGGTCATACTCTGATTAGTTATTGATCCGGGCCACCTGTATGACTTAATGTTTCCTCACAGTTACTTAACCAGAGACAGACTGTCTGCACGTGTGTGTGTGTGTGTGTGTGTGTGTGTGTGTGTGTGTGTGTGTGCACTCGCGTGCGTGCGTGTGAGAGAGAACATGTCATGAATGTAAAATATTTCTTCCTTCACAATGATTTTCTGGGCAGAGTGTATAATGGTCCTGGTCCATGATAGAGAAAGTGGAGAGGAGAAATGGAAGCTGGAGGTGTGCCCACGAGAGAGAGGAAAGGAAGGATGTCTCCCTTAAATTGATGACGGCTGCTGCGCGATGCTACAATGTATCTCCTGCCTGATGCTGCGTATAGCGCAGCATTGTTACTTTATCTAATTCGTACTATTTTTTCAGAAAACCCTTAGGGATTAAGGACATGCATCCTATATTGCCATAGTCATCAATGGGTTAATACGGCAATGATGTGACGAAAAGACAGGCCACCAAATCATCAGATGCAACTCCTTACCTTGCACTAATAACATAGTGTGTCATTATGGCTCACTGGGCCAGTCTCCACATTTATATTGGCTCCCTCAACGAGCTACAGTTCTTATTTAATTCAAATTACAGTTGGGTTCATTTAGCCAGTTTCATTTCAGATCAGGTTACACAAGCTGCTAAGATCCATGTTCATAAACAGACAGAAACAATTATGAAAGCCTTTTTATCACTAACAATAACCACATAAACCATCATATGTCTCACTGTTTTGTGTTTGTACGTTCCGTTACACTTATATCTGACTAATATGTATATTTTCTTACGTTTTTGTTCTAGGTCACCCTGCACTAATAACATTGTATCTTTCCTTCCAGGCTTCTCATTTCAATTCTGTTCGGACAATTGCTTTTGCAGGCTAAATTTATAACATCAAGGGGCCACAGATTATGTCAATTTAAGTCAATTGACTTTGATCCCCAAACAGCTAAAAGGCAAGCTGGTGCCTCTACTCAAAGGGTAGTTTGTGATGGAAAATAAACATCCATCTGTCTGTGTTCTTATAGTCCTCAATGGCAACTCTTTGAGAAAAAGATCGAGCTGATTGTGTCATGTTAAATTTTAAACTTATGAACTCCAACGGCTAACTCTGTGTGTATCATCAAAAACCTGAAATACAAAATGCAAATGTCTGTAGGATGAGTTGGGTTTTTGGTGTCATTACATTGTGAGTAGCTACAGGTTGTGAACATTAACTAGGCTGCAACTCAGAGCCGTAGTGTTTCTACGAGAGTTGAGAAGTTTGAGTTTTGGTTATTTATACCGTTGGCTACTCATACTACGCTACACGTCTGTGGAACACCCTGCCTGATGACCTGAGGGCCGCAGAAAGTGTTGATACCTTTAAGGGCAAACTCAAAACCTACCTTTTTAGTCAGGCTTTTTAAATCACAGAACTTATTTGTTTTATTTTTTATATTAAACAACCTACTGTTTTTATCTATCTTGTATAGCCTATTTTATTTATATATGTAGTCTGCTTTTATTTTCTATGTATTTTTATCTTTATTTTCTCTTCTATGTATTATTTCTTGTTTTTGCGTGTATGAATATATCGGGGTGTGTCGTGGGAGGGGGGATTTTTTCAAGCACTTTGTGTTACATTTACTTGTATGAAAAGTGCTCTATAGATAAAGTCTGATTGATTGATTGATTGATTGATTGATTGATAAATATATTGAACCCTTAAACGATTCAATGAAGGATTCCACGGGGATCAGACTGAGCTTGTTTACCTGAGTGTCTGCTCCAGAAGTATAGTTCTCACACTGTTAGAAACTATAGAATTGGGTTCATTTTCAACAACTTTTTTTCTATCCTATAAAACAGTTTCCTCTGATGTAGCTTAGCTTACAGTAATACTGATTTTTCAAAGTGTTTTTTGAGGGAAGGAAATAAAGAATGAATAAAAGAAAGAAAAACAAAAAGGTTGGAGATAATTCTACTCTCTGAGTGCGGGTTGCAGGAAATATTGGTGATAGCAGATTGCTGCAGGCTGTTTCAATGCATTGAGCCTGAAAAGAAAAGAAAACAGAAAACCATCTAAATCTGCTCCCTGAGTCGTGCGTTTGGAGAGAAGGAAAAAAAAAGGAGAGAGAGAGAGAATAGAAGACACATAAGGATGGACAAATGGATGGATTGATTGTTTTCCAATTTAAACTTGGTGATAAACGTAAAAGGCCTTTTCAAAACACTGTTCCCTAAAACTGAAAAAAAACAACAATCTGTCTTATCCTCCAACATTGCCCAGCAGTCCAGTCTCTCTTTCATAAGCCTCTCTACCTTTCCGCCCGCTTCTTTCCTCTCAAAATCTATTGTTCTTGATCCATCTGTCTTTACCAAGCCATTCTCTCCCTCTATATAGTTAATTTTCCCCTCCTTTCTAGCATGTTTTCTACCATCTCCCTCTTGCTCTTGCTCTGGTCCGTTGGGAAATCAAAGAACTTGAATAACTTTCCTATCACCACGGGGGGGGGGGGGGGGGGGGACTCATACGGTCGCCATGGGAACAAACTCATCCCAAACACCAGAGGAACCCATTTCATTCAGTAACAATTTCATATTTCTTGGTCCCTTTTATTGACTTTCCGAAGAGGAAATGCCAATTAGATACCGCTGTGAGCTAAACAAACTTGTAAAGCAGTGTCTGAGAAAGAGCGAACACAGATACAGAGACAATGAGATACGGAGGGGATTACAGTTGGATTAAGAAAGGACAAGCTGACATAAAACCCATAGACCTGTGATTAGCATCTGATGGAAAGATTATAGAAGGCTGTAAGTAGGTAGGATGAAGAGACTCTAATGCGTTGTATTCTGTACTAAAAACAATGTACCAGGTAAAGTTTAGTTTCACATTTTACGCATTACAGTCTTTTTTCGATCGCTAAACCACAGTGGGCACAACTGGAGCAACATGTGCAAAACTCTATCAACACTATGCACAGCAGCAGTTCATGTGGACCAAACTCTAGCTTGTTTTTCATTGCTTAAACACAATGTTCAAAACTCTACACACTTATCAACCTTTATACTCTGAGTGTGTTCTGAGTGATAGTATGTGTTATCTCAATGAGGCTGGTTCATAGTGTTTGCTGCACTGAGCCTATTTTGCAGGTGAAGTGAACTGTTCAGCTCCAGTGACTGTTGGTAGTGCAGACTGTAGTTAGAGTTTTGCACATTGAACTACAGTTGTGCCCACTGTGGGTTAGCGATCAAAAAAAAACTGTAAAAGATATTGGTGATTATTACACTGCACTGATAAATGCTGTCTACCGATTGGTCAATCACTGCATTCTACAGGTATTTATTTCTCGATAATGCCCGCTGTTAAGGTTAATTCCCTGTTGGACCTACAGATATAGTTCAGATCTATCACTTCCTGTTATATCGAACAGATGTCTAAAAAACAGTTAGGCCTACTCCTTCAAAATTCAATGGAATACTTTTAAAACATCACTTACATTGCCAGTTCGGTCCGGTTTTGAAATGTTTAAACAGGCCGATGCCTAGAAGTGTTCCGTTATGAAGAAATTACATGTATTTTCAAATATGGTGACATGGTGGAAATTGGTAACATGGCTAGACTGTTATTATCATATGTTTGATTTTAAAATGTTTAAAGTTAAGCCGAAAAATCTTGACTACGGCTCAAGTGTTAAACGCCTGCTGTGATGCATGGGTTCTGTGAGTGTGTTTTTGTACACATGAAGCTGCTCATTAAACATTCATCAAGTGCTCCCGTGATGCATTAATGTGTCTCTGTTCCTCTTTCTTTCTCTCCATCTCATTATGTGTTGAATCACCTAAAGACAGATGCAAATATGTGCACCCACGCACACCTGCCCACATCCACGTCTCTCTCGCTCTCTCTCTGTGCGTTTGAAAGTGTGTAATTATCAGCGTGATAATTGAAAAGTCTGGTGTCAGAGAGAGTTTCTGACCCAGCCCTGAACCCGAGAAAACACACAGGAACACAACACAACACAACACACACACACACACACACACACACACACACACAAACATGCACCAAAATGCACAGTTAAATTACACATGGTGACCACTTGCACACCCCAGTCAACCAGCAACACAAATCCACATCGACACATTCTTACAAACAATAACGTTGATTAATAGACATAATTTCTGCTTCAATGGCTCAAACGCCACATGTCGCTGACGTGCATTGTGTGTGTGTATGCAACTGTGTGTGTGTGCGTGTGTGTGTGTGCGTGTGCGTGTGTGTGTGTTTAAACTCGCAAGTGAGTAATTGTGTTGGGAGAGGAAAGGGGATGGATGAAATAATTTACTCAAGACTTCTGCTGTGACCTTTTGATGAAAACAACAGATGTAAGGGTTGGAATTAATCATTGACATAATGTTTACTAATTTAACATTTGGATTAACATGTATCTCACTGTTGGGGTGGATGATATGGGAAAACTATTTTCTTGATCCACTTGTTTAGACTTTCAGAACCCCAATGATAAAACCTAGAACTGTTTTACATTGTTCATGACCACATTTTTTGCTATGAAATGCAATATATATATATGCAATGCACATGCTGTATACAGACAAAAACATTCGGCCTGGTTTGCCTCTGTGTATTCACAGGCGACCATCATTGAAAAAATTCATGAATCATTTTCTCTCCTTTGGCTCCGGTACATACTGTACTATACATTTATAGCCAACTAATATTACGCACTGCCCTATTACTTAAAGAAGTTATATGTTAGGTGTATCTCCTTTGAAGAACAGGCTTCCGTATCAGAAGCTGCAAATGCTGCCAAATGAATCTGCATTATTAGAACAATTTTCAAAACAAAATTCATATTGCATATACATATTACAATTCAACACTGTGCCATTTCGTTTTTAACTTTACAAAGTATGGCTAAATACACTGCTTTGTGTGACATGCCCTATTTTAAACCCTTAAGTTCCACAGGAGGGAGGGTTTGATGCCTCTTTTGTAAAATACTTAGATGGCTTAATGCCATATAACTGATCATTACTTCCCCTTTATGTACAGTATTAGTTGCTACTATTGTTTCCCTTTGTTTAAAGTGATGCACTGAGTCGTCATTTGGAACACATTACTGCTTGATTATCTTCCCATATGTGCCCTCAAGTAAAATAGAGCATTATTGCAGCAAAGTGGCGAATTGCAGAAGAGATGTTTGTAATGAGAAGCACCATTAGTTCACAAAAGAAAAAAACTAGAGAGACAATTTCTGAAGTTGTCTTTTATTTATAGAAGTGTGTTCAATTTAAAAATGTCTGCTTAATTATGGAGGAAATAAGGGCAAGGATAGCAGCATAAATGTTTTGGTAGTTGTTAACCTTCACAAAAAAACACTGAACTTTAATCCACAATGGCCGTTGGGTAAATAATACAAAAGACATAACAACACATGTAAGAAAGACGTGACAACTGCATCAATTCTGGGTTTCAATATATTCAATATGAGAGTAGATGGTGGTGAATTAAAGAGTGATGTTGTGCGTACAATTATTCCTTGTTCATTTCTTTGGGATTTGTAAAATTACAAGCAGCATATGTTTGCATAGTGTCTGTGTTGTTGAGGGGAATCTCAATTCCCACTGACAGCAATCACGTCAAGTCCTGCGGAGGCCCACATGCACCGGTGTTACAGAACTCACAGGTGAGTCATTATTGAACAGATGGCGTTTAGAGACCACAAACAAAAACAAGCACGCACGCTCAAACACACACACACACACAAACACGAACAATAACCCCAGCCACCAAAACAACGTCCACGTGATATGAATTAATTTGACACATAAAAAATCTGATTACCAGCTGAGAAATCTAGCTGGAGGCATACAAAATAGCTTCCAAACCAATGGACCTACTAACCAATTCTTAAACATAGGTGTCTATTTTAGTTGAGGTGATTAATTTGGGTTTCTCTCTACACTGCCTCTTGCCTGCAGCAAAAACAGCATTTGGCAGCAAAGCAAAGACAACAGAGAGGCTGATGACTTTTTGTTGGTATTTGTATTTACCATTTGTATTTCTGCTTGTGGTATTTGTATTTATGTGTAGGTTTCTTTATGAGACTGTGTGCGTGTGTGTTTGTTCATTCATTTTCATTTTCCTTTATCTATCCTTGAAAGATCATTGAGGGGTGACCCTCTTTTACAATGACGTCGAGTCAAATACAGATATACAATATACAATGAGAATACACAACAAGCTTACAAAGAGACAACAACAATTAAAACATTCAGATCAATTGAATGAAGCTGAACAATAGCCTAATTAAAACAGTTACAAGTGGAGTGGGGCTGATTCAAAATAATAAGTTTAAATTGGTTAACAGTTATAAGTGTATTTATTTTAATTTGATGTTGTAGGCTGTTCCAGGAGTCAGGGGCAATGGCTAAAAGCAGTTTTACCAAGGTCAGACCGGGCGTATGGAACAAATAACATGAGCATGTCAGTTGAGCGGGTTTGATAAAGCCCATCTGAAATATGCATCATTTCTGTCAAATAGAGTGGTAGCTTTCCAGTCAGGGCTTTATATATAAAAATATGCCAATGTGCATCACGGGCCACCCAACCTTTTCATATAAAACACAATGGTGTGTGTGTCATAAACATCTCCTGTAATGAACCTTAATGCAGAGTGAAAAACAGAGTCCAGGAGTTTAAGACATGAATGTGATGCATGCCGATAAATCACATCACCATAATCTAGGACAGACGTAAAAACTGCCTCGATAATGTGTGTGTGCACGTGTGGTGTGTGGTATGTGTGTGTGTGTGCATTAATTGTAATGTACAGTATCTCCTGTGACTGTAGGATTTGCCTCCAGGGTTAGCCTGCTATTCGACCTAATGCTATGAACGCACACACAATCACTAATCACCTCCCTCTCAACAAGCACAAATACGCATAAAGAAGGATATGAACCACCACTGAGAGCTACTGTATGCCTATTGCACATGCAGTCATTGTTTGTTTAAAAAATGTGCCAAACACAAATACAATGTCTGTGGTTTGACAAAAACACAGTAGGAGCAGCCTGTTAGACAGTTAGAGCTCAAGGATTCATGGCAGAGAGGCTGTACTGTTCTACTGTATATAGAATTGAAATTGTGCAAATTCCTATTAAGAGAGTAGATTAAACACAATATAATATTTTTTTTAAATTAAAATAAAAGGTGATTATTTCCTTAAGCAGACAGTTTTTTTCCATACAACTCCATTAGATAATTTACAACTGACTAAAGGTAGAAAGTCAAAGTAAAGAAACAAGAAATGTGGGATACATTCGTACGTTTTTCTAGGGTAATAACATTTTTTGGTGTGAATAAAGCCAAGACCCAGTAGTGCGTCGTATATTCATCACCTTGGCTGATTGCCAACAGGTTCTTTGGGACTTCTGTCTTATTGATTTTGAGCCATTTCGTGACCACAGGAACACTAAAGGAGATTGATGTGCAGCACCAAATAGTAAGAGGGTGCTGCTCTTAGAGTGCAAATGGAGCTAAAGCTTTCACAGTTTCTCACCAATGACATATGGTGGAACGAGTCGACAGAAGTGAAATATTTTGCTTGAATTAGAAACTTACTGTCATTAGATAGAAGATATAGAATATTACAAAAATATTTGTAATGGTGACACTGAACTATCTGCCGATTCCCTCATTTGTAAACGAACCTGTGACTTTGAAGAACTTTGTTTTTATTTTGTTTGCTCAGTTAACTATTACAGTTTTTTTCGATCGCTAAACCACAATGGGCACAACTGTAGCTCAATGTGCAAAACTCTAACTACAGTCTGCACATACAAACAGTCATTGGAGCTGAACAGTTCACTTCACCTGCAAAATAGGCTCAGTGCAGCAAACACTATGAACCAGCCTCATTGAGATAACACACACAGTCACTCAGAACCTGCTCAGAGTACAAACACTAGCATCAAACCCCAATACATAAATTGCAAACTTTTAATCTTTACAGTTTGAATAATTTGAGTTATTTCACACAAATTACATAATATTTTCTTTGATGAAAGGGTTAAATTATTTCACATGAAATTGTTTATTTTATAACATACCATTTTTTTTAGGAAAACAAAAATAAATGAAAATCAGAAGTTTGCTTCAATAGATACACATTTTGTATACTTTATTGAAAACATTTCCAAATGTAGTATTTATCTGTGTAAATATTCTAAAATCGTAATACAGAAATCAATTCCTGTAATGTTGTCATTTACTGTAAGGATGCAACTCTAAGCGTTTGTTTGCTGGAAAATTTGTATTACAGATGCAACTTTAGATTTTTGCAGATTGGGTTGCACTCTCAACCCTGCCTCTCTCAATGAGAGACCATGATTCACAACAGGGTCTATCAGTGTTGCCCTTACTGTATTTCATCAGACATTACAGCTCTATGTCTTCTAGGTCTTCCTCCACACATCCACACTCTCACTGCCACTCTTCTACCGCCAACAACCTGTCTTCCTTGGTTCATTTCCAAAAAAATATATATTTTTGAGCTTTCCCTTTATACTGTATATATGTTCACTAACAAGTCTAAACAAGACATCTTAGTGTTTGAGTTGAAATTGCAATCCGCAGTGTTTGAAAGGGATTCATTCTGTTTTGAATGTGTGGTTTATAGTTGTGGCAGCAGTGTGTTAGCATTTGAAAAAAGTGCTGGAAATCCACAGTGTTGTGCAGGCTGTGGTTAAGCCATGAGATAGGTGTGTAGAGTTTTGAAAATTGTGTTTAATCAATGAAAAACGAGCTAGAGTTTGGTCCGAATGAACCGCTGCTGTGCATAGTGTAGTTAGAGTTGTGCACTTGTTGTTCCAGTTGTGACCACTGTGGTTTAGCAATCGAAAAAAACTGTAAGAGACTCTCACGCGTTTTTCTTAATACTTCGGGTTGGATTGTATTAAGGTATGAGTGCAATATTTATTTTTTACTTTTATTTATTTAGCCTTTTAACTATTTTCAGCAACATTACATTTTTTGTTAAATAGTTTTTCCTCCTATTAAATTGGTTGACAAAGAGAGCAGAAGCACTTTGTGTCTGTGCCTGAGTGACTGTGAGAAAGACAGGCACAGAGAGTGAGGACACAACACACATTTTAATACTTTTATTAGTGCTACTATAAGACAGCGGCCTCAGCTTCTACACAACAGCCAATTTATTTTTGCTCATTATAAATGAGAAATGAAGTTTTTAGGATGCCAATGATGACAAAATCAAATCAATGATACTTATTTACTGGAAAGATTTATCTCAATCAAACATCTGATTGGCAAAGGATGTGTGCCTCCATCTCATTATTGCTGATGATGAAGACGGCACAGTGATACAACAGAAATATGATTTCTAATAGGAACTGAACAGCTCTGCAATGAATTCTGCTTCACATAGGTTCTACATTTAAATTGTTGTCGTTAGTGTGTCCTGTCCGGGAACCATCACCTTACCGTGGTGGAGAGGTTTGTGTGCCCCTGTGAACCTGAGAGCTGTGTTGTCCGGAGCCTAGTGCTCCTGTTAGGGTCTCCCAAGGCAAAGTGGTCTCTGGTGAGGGGCCCGACTAAGAATGGTTCAAAAAGACCTCATGGAAAAACGAGTAAGAGGAAGAGTGACCCTGCCCGGAGGAAGCCCGGGGCCCCCGTCTGGAGCCAGGCCCAGACAGGGGGCCCGCCTGCGAGCGTCTGGTGGCCGGGTCTGCCACGGGGCCCGGCCGGGCACAGCCCGAAAAAGCTACGTGGCAACACACTCCTCCTCTAAAACTGATGGGCCCACCACTCATCGGAGGAACCGCTGGGGTCGGGTGCGCTGCCTAAAGGGTGGCAGTGAAGGGCGGGGACCACGACGGACCAGACCCGGGCGGCAGAGGCTGGCTTTGGGGATGTGGAACGTCACCTCGCTGTGGGGGAAGGAGCCGGAACTGGTGCGGGAGGTGGAGCGCTACCAATTAGATCTGGTGGGGCTTGCCTCCACGCACAGTCTTGGCTCTGGAACCGTACTTCTGGACAGGGGTTCGACTCTATTCTTCTCTGGAGTTGCCCAAGGTGTGAGGCGCCGGACCGGTGTGGGGATACTCACGAGCCCCCGGCTGGGCGCTACTACGTTGGAGTTTACCCCGGTGGACGAGAGGGTCGCCTCCCTACGCCTCGGGGGGAAGACTCTGACTGTTGTTTGTGCGTATGCACCAAACAGCAGTTCGGAGTATTCGGCCTTCTTGGAGACCCTGAACGGAGTCCTGCATAGGGCTCCGGTAGGGGACTCCATAGTTCTGCTGGGAGACTTTAACACGCACGTGGGCAGTGATGGAGACACCTGGAAAGGCGTGATTGGGAGGAACGGCCTCCCCGATCTGAACCCGAGTGGTCGTTTGTTGTTAGACTTCTGTGCTGGTTATGGTTTGTCTATAACGAACACCATGTTCGAACATAAGGATGCTCATAAGTGTACATGGTACCAGAGCACCCTAGGCCGAAGTTCGATGATCGATTTCGTGATCGTATCATCTGATCTGAGGCCGCATGTTTCGGACACTCGGGTGAAGAGAGGGGCGGAGCTGTCAACTGATCACCATCTGGTTGTGAGTTGGGTCAAAGGGTGGGGGAAGACTCTGGACAGACCTGGTAAGCCCAAACGGGTAGTGCGGGTGAACTGGGAATGTCTAGCGGAGGCCCCTGTTCAAGAGATCTTTAATTCGCACCACCTGCAGAGCTTTTCTAGCATCCCTGTGGAGGTTGGGGGCATTGAACCCGAGTGGTCGATGTTCAAAACTTCCATTGCTGAAGCCGCGGCAGTCAGCTGTGGTCTCAAGGTCTTAGGTGCCTCAAGGGGCGGTAACCCTCGAACGCCGTGGTGGACCTCGGTGGTCAGGGAAGCCGTCCGACTGAAGAAGGAGTGCTTCCGGGATATGTTATCTCGGGGGACTCCTGAGGCAGTTGCAAGGTACCGACAGGCCCGAAGGGCTGCAGCTTCTGCCGTGTCAGAGGGAAAGCAGCGGGTGTGGGAGAAGTTCGGAGAAACCATGGAGAAGGACTTTCGGTCGCCACCAAAGTGTTTCTGGAAGACCGTCCGGCACCTCAGGAGGGGGAAGCGGGGAACCATCCAAGCTGTGTACAGTAAGGATGGGACGCTGTTGACCTCAACTGAGGAGGTAGTTGGTTGGTGGAAAGAGCACTTTGAGGAACTCCTGAATCCGACTAACACGCCCTCTATGTTGGAGGCAGAGCTGGAGGCTGATGAGGGATCATCGTCAATTTCCCTGGTGGAAGTCACTGAGGTAGTCAAACAACTCCACAGTGGCAAAGCCCCGGGGGTTGATGAGATCCGTCCAGAAATGCTGAAAGCAATGGGTGTGGAGGGGCTGTCTTGGATGACACGCCTCTTCAACATTGCGTGGAAGTCGGGTACAGTGCCGAAGGAGTGGCAGACCGGGGTGGTGGTTCCTATTTTTAAAAAAGGGGACCAGAGAGTGTGTTCCAACTACCGGGGTATCACACTTCTCAGCCTTCCCGGCAAAGTCTACTCCAAGGTGCTGGAAAGGAGGGTTCGGCCGATAGTCGAACCTCAGATTGAAGAGGAACAATGCGGATTCCGTCCTGGCCGTGGAACAACGGACCAGCTCTTCACTCTCGCAAGGATCCTAGAGGGAGCTTGGGAGTTTGCTCATCCAGTCTACATGTGTTTTGTAGATCTGGAGAAGGCTTATGACCGGGTTCCCCGGGAGATACTGTGGGGGGTGCTGCGGGAGTATGGGGTGAGGGTGTCTCTTCTCAGGGCCATCCAATCTCTGTACGCTCAAAGCGAGAGCTGTGTACGGGTTCTCGGTAGTAAGTCAGACTCGTTTCCGGTGGGGGTTGGCCTCCGCCAGGGCTGCGCTTTATCACCAATCCTGTTTGTGATATTTATGGACAGGATATCAAGGCGTAGTCGTGGTGGGGAGGGGTTGCAGTTTGGTGGTCTGAAGATCTCATCTCTGCTGTTTGCGGATGATGTGGTTCTGATGGCATCATCGGCCTGTGACCTTCAGCTCTCATTGGATCGGTTTGCAGCTGAGTGTGAAGCGGTTGGGATGAGGATCAGCACCTCTCAGCAGGAAACCGATGGATTGTCTACTACAGGTAGGGAATGAGTCCTTACCCCAAGTGAAGGAGTTCAAGTACCTCGGGGTCTTGTTTGCGAGTGAGGGAACAATGGAGCGTGAGATTGGCCGTAGAATCAGAGCAGCAGGGGCGGTTTTGCACTCGCTTTACCGCACTGTTGTGACGAAAAGAGAGCTGAGTCGTAAGGCAAAGCTTTCGATCTACCGGGCGATCTTTGTTCCTACCCTCACCTATGGTCATGAAGGCTGGGTAATGACCGAAAGAACGAGATCGCGGGTACAAGCGGCCGAAATGGGCTTTCTCAGGAGGGTGGCTGGCGTCTCCCTTAGAGATAGGGTGAGAAGCTCAATCATTCGTGAGGAACTTGGGGCAGAGCCGCTACTCCTTTGCGTTGAAAGGAGCCAGTTGAGGTGGTTCGGGCATCTGGTAAGGATGCCCCCAAGGCGCCTCCCTAGGGAGGTGTTCCAGGAGCGTCCAGCTGGGAGGAGGCCTCGGGGAAGACCCAGGACTAGGTGGAGGGATTATATTTCCACGCTGGCCTGGGATCGCCTCGGGATCCCCCAGTCAGAGCTGGTTGAGGTGGCCCGGGAAAGAGAAGTTTGGGGTTCCCTGCTCAAGCTGCTGCCCCCGCGACCCGACTTCGGATAAGCGGTTGAAGATGATGATGATGATGATGATGATCGTTAGTGTGTAGGGGAAGGTGGGGTGATTTGTGCATTTTGGAAGTTGCAAAACCCCTTGTTTCTAGAAAACCGTGGAAGAAATTGGAAATGTGACCACATATTTAAGAAGAGCCATCCATTTGACTCATCCTGTAAAGAAGGGAGACACAAGGAATAAGATATAAGCACATTTAAGCTCAAAAAACTGTGTTTTGCCTTTCAAAGTAAAATTTCCATGATCAAGGTTTTTTGATTATTGTGTCTGAACAATTATAGACACGTTTGAAAACATTTGACACATGTTTTAGTGCTTTGGTATGCTACACTTTGAGTCTATATAGTTAGCACAATGTCAACCCTAAATTGCTGCATCATGCCTATTATCCAAAATTCTGGGGATGGGGTGATTTGTGCGCAAGGGCCTGGGTGAGTTATAAGTAAGTAAGTAAGTAAAATGTATTTATAAAAGCACATTTATGACAGTTTGCACTGTCCAAAGTGCTGTACATAGTGCATTCAGTAGGTAAACAATGAAGGTAAAATAACAATAACCAAAATAAAAGACGTAAAGCCCATACATCCACATAAACACAGATAGTAGTGCAGAGGTAAGTAAGTAGTGCAGAGGTTAATGGGGAGGAAACACCAGGGTGTACATATGGGTTTTGAGCCTTGATTTAAAGGCAGAAATGTAGGGGGAATCACATTTGTCAGGTGGCAGTTGGTTCCACAAGCACGGAGCAACTAGTGCAAAGTACATTTCTGAGAGTTGTGCCAGTGGCATGGCTGTATACGCTGGTCACCAAAAGAAAGTGATAGTCTACAGTAGCTCAGGAGAGAGTGACATCTCAATTCCACTTAACGACACCACTGATGAGAGTTCAGATGGCCAGAAAGATGATGATGGTGACTTTGTCATTGTGACACAATGACGCACAAATCACCCCACTACGTGGGGTGATTTGTGCGACAAGACAACTTTTTTTCCGAAAGCTATATTTCTTAAACAGTTTATTCCAGATCCAAAGTTTTTATTGCCAGGGATGCACAACATCCTGAAATATATGTACATATTTGAGTTGGAGACATAACTGTCAAGGCCTCACTTTAAAATCACTTTGAGTAAAAAGTTGCACAAATCACCCCACCTTCCCCTATATGCACCTACAGTATATGCATGGTGTTATTGAAAACCAAACACATATGAAAGTTTGGTTGTGTCCTATTCTCCTGTGTTTAGAGGCTGTCAAAAGTGATGTGATTAAGTTAAGTTATTCATTACCTTCTATGAAGTCAGAAAGATTGTTACCATGGTCTGATAATGGTATAAAACCTGAGACGCTATTCTGAGTAAATGCTTTTTGCACATTATATAGTAGCATAAATTCACAGTTTCACAAAAAGCTTCAAATATATCACAGGTGGGTTACTGTTCTGTAATGAGCTGTCTGAGACGCCTTCAGATGTAAATAAAATGCAATTGGTAGAACGCAAACCTACAAAATATTATCCAGAAAACAAAAAAAAAATGTAGATTCTGTTTCAGGCCTGGAGCTAAGATGGTTCAACTATATGAATACAAAAAATATTACTAATACATAGTATGGTTTGTATACCTTATGATAATAATATATGATTAGGAAAAATCCTGATCGTGTTCAAGCGTATGGACTTCATTATTTTACTAAAATAAAAATCACATTGAATAAAAAATGGTTTCTTTCCATCTAAAAAGGAACAGTAAGTGCATTCTCAGTAAAGGCAAAGCTAACGTCCCTGACGCCAGACAGTATATCTCCTATATCCTCCATAAATCCTCCACCCAGGAACACCAGCATCCAACTGTTTAATTAGAGACAAAGGTAATAAAGAGCATCAAGCTCTGTTCCACCTGTTTGTTTTACCACACAGCATCTTAGTACATTGTGAAACTTTGTTGTTTATGACTGTTATTTATGGTATGGTAACCAAATCCTGCCTTTTGTCAAAGTTCATGACCCTGCGAGCACCAGAAAGACATCATGGTTCATATGAGTACAAAAATAAAATGTTGCTGTTGATCCTAATTCCTCTGCAGAACAGAATTTTGTTTTTAGTTGACAGCAACTTCTTAAGATCTTCTCGGTTCCATTTTAATTCAACGAGACAAAGATGATCCCTGTGTTAATATGGTTTAGGAGAACCAGCACTTGAGAGGATTAGGAAGACAGAGAGCAAGGGGGACATCGTAGGAACAAGAGAGGAGAGGAAAAGAGGGTGAGATAGAGAGAGTGAGGGGAAGAAGTGGAGTAGAAGCAGGAAGAGAGAGAGAGAGAGAGAGAGAGAGAGAGAGAGAGAGAGAGAGAGAGAGAGAGAGAGAGAGAGAGAGAGAGAGAGAGAGAGAGAGAGAGAGAGAGAGAGAGAGAGAGAGAGAGAGAGAGAGAGAGAGAGAGAGAGAGAGAGAGAGAGAGAGAGAGAGAGAGAGAGAGAGAGAGAGAGACGCGAGGCAAGTGATTAGAACGGGGAGGTTGGGGACTGAGACAGACGGATTGGCTCTGAGCTCTCTAATCTCGTCTTCCCAAAGGTACCTGACATTTTCTACCGCATCATAAGCCTGTGCCGCTGCCCAACCAGGCTGAGTATTAGGTGGGAAGAGCACAGGATCAAATCAATAAGATACAGCAGATAGTGCCACTGAGACGGAAGCATAGAGTGATGGAATGAAAGAGGGAGGTGAATAGTGTAAGGATGAAGAACATCCGAGTTAGATGAGGTCGTAAATGAGTGAATAAATGAGAGGCAGACAATATAACACCCACACCGACTGGTCGCTGTTCATGGAAGATGTTTGAATGATTGGGTTGCTTCCTGAATCATTTGCAAAGAAGTCTGACCAAAAAAACATAATGAAAATCAGTCGATATTACAGGTGAAACTCGAAAAATTAGAATATCGTGCAAAAGTAAATTTATCTCAGTAATTCAACCTAAATGGTGAAACTAATATATTATATAGACTCATTACATTCAAAGTGAGATATTTCAAGCCTTTATTTGTTATAATTGTGATTATTATGGCTTACAGCTTATGAAAACCCCAAATTCAAAATCTCAGAAAATTAGAATATTACATAAAATCAATAAAAAAAGGATTTTTAATACAGAAATGTCGGCCCTCTAGAAAGTATAATCATGCATATGTACTAAGTACTTGGTATGGGCCCCTTTTGCATGAATTCTTGCCTAAATGAGGCGTGGCATGGATGCTATCAGCCTGTGGCACTGCTGAGGTGTTATGGAAGCCCAAGTTGCTTTGATAGAGGCCTTCAGCTCGTCTGTATTGTTGGGTCTGGTGTGTCTCATCTGCCTCTTGACAATACTCCATAGTTTCTCTATTGGGTTCAGGTCAGGAGAGTTGTCTGGCCAATCAACACAGTAATACCATGGTCAGTCAACCAGTTACTTGTGGTTTTGGCACTGTGGACAGGTGTCAAGTCTTGCTGGAAAAAGTACTTCAGCATCTCCATAAAGCTTGTCAGCAGACAGAAGCATGAAGTGCTCTAAAATCTCCTGGTAGACATCTGTGGTGACTTTGGACTTGATAACACAGCGGAGCAACACCATCAGATGACATGGTGCCTCAAATCCTCACAGACTGTTGTAACTTGACAGTGGTCTTCAAGCCCCTTGGATTTTGTGCCCCTCCACTCTTCCTCTAGACTGTGGGACCTTGATTTCCAAATGAAACGCAACATTTAATTTGGATCAGTGAAGCTTTGAGGTATCATGTCATCTGCTGCTGTTAGTCCACTGTGTTATTAAGTCCAAAGTCACCACAGCCATCTACCAGAAGATTTTAGAGCACTTCATGCTTCTGTCTGTAGACAACCTTTATGGTGGTGGACAATTTCCATTTCCAGCTAGACTTGGCACCTGCCCACTGTACCATAAACCACTGGTAACTGGTTGACTGACCATGGTATTACTCTGCATGAATGGCCAGAACTCCATAGAGAAACTATGGACTATTGTCAAGAGGCAGATGATACACACCAGACCCAACAATACAGAGGAGCTTAAGGCCTCTATCAAAGCAACCTGGGCTTCCATAACACCTCAGCAGTGCCACAGACTGATAGCATCCATGCCACGCCGCATTGAGGCAAGAATTCATGCAAAAGGGGCCCAAACCAAGTACTTAGTACATATGCATGATTATACTTTCTAGAGGGCCGACATTTCTGTATTTAAAAACCTTTTTTTATTGATTTTATGTAATATTCTAATTTTCTTAGATTTTGAATTTGGGGTTTTTATACTGTAAGCCATAATAATCACAATTATAACAAATAAAGGCTTCACATATCTCACTTTGCATGTAATGAGTCTGTATAAGATATAATTTTCACCTTTAAAGTTGAATTACTGAAATAAATGAACTTTTGCACAATATTCTAATTTTTCGAGTTTCACCTGTATATTCACAAGAGACCTTTCAGCTTTTATTGCTAGAAATCATTTAAAAAGATTGTGTTCCGTCTGACCGCTTGTATAATTTAGCAGAGCGCAGGCCTCGTAGATCTCATCCTCAACTAATCTTATAACAAATTCTCGACAAAAGGTCTGGAGTTTTATTTTTTATGTCTATAATCAGATGATTTAATTTTTTCTTTGAATGTTTTATTCTGTATGCAAAGGTACTGAGAGTCACTCAAAGTGATTGAAGATACACTTTTCACCTTTGTACCTGCCAAATATTCAGAAATAAATCTATGCAAAAGATTAAATTTAAATGAGCCCCCTGACCTTTTTTTCTGTTTCTCTGCCTCTCTAATTTTCTCAGTTAAAAGGTACTCCATCATCCACTTTCCACATCCACTATTCATATTTGAAGCAAAAAATAAATAGTTGCATGTTTACAAAGGCCTTTTTTTGGTCTTAAGTTAAAGTAAACAGAATATTTAACTAAAAACTTATATTGTGGGATTTTGAAATGTTGGTGAGACTACTAAAAGGCGTTTGAAAGTGTTACTGTATGATCTGGCAAATTGTGACAGGCCTTTTCCACAATCTTTTTCACATTATCACAAGACAAAAAGGTTTATCAATAATGAAATTACTTGTCTGTTGTTGCATTTTTCCTCTAACAAGAACTCATGCGTGGCCTCTTTGTTGAACCTCGTGCAAAGCTGTCACACTAACAATATAAATCAGTGGGAAAAATGTATTTGGATTTTTTTCCTCACAGAATTTGACGATGTAAAGAGAATTACACAAGCATTGGCTAAATTAGGACAAAGTAAAGCAATGTGCTACCAACAGAAACCAAACAAACTTCTGTGTAAGGGTAGATAGTTGTAATACCATAAATTAGACACCAGTTTGGCTTAATAAAACTCCTGACCGACCAAACTCAATTTCATGCATGGTTGGAGGAGATTTATCCTCTTCCTCATCTGTAACATCCATATGTGTCGCACCGTTAAAAAAACATCACACCCAATACATTTAAAAACATTTCTTGTTTCCTCTGGACAAAGTTCTTAATGACAGAAATGACAGTTTTCTCTTGAGAATTGATTTTGCCTGCTTGTCCTTTCTGTGAAAGTGTGATTAACCTTTTGACCCGTAGGGGGAAAAGAAGGCGAACAGTTTTTGTTCTTTTTTATGAAGTGTAGGCTTTTCTTGATTCCAAACTTCCAAAGAAGTCAGGATCTGACAGACGGGGTGGCACCGGGTTACAAAAGTTTGTCCAGACATCACTCTTTTTGTCATGTCACTTCTTCCAGCTCTTCCCTGGGGACTCCGAGTTGTTCCCAAACCATGTGGTTCATATGTAATCCTTACAGCAAGGACTGGGTCTGTTCCAATATCTCTTCACAACATTTCAGCATGCCCATAACACCTCCGTAGGGGAGCGTCCAGAAGACATCATGAAAGGATGTCTATTACAGCCGTTTCCAATTTGAAGCAGCAGCAGTTCTACTTCCAGTGTGTTGAGCCCAGACACCCTGCAAAGAAAACTATGTTGGTCACTGCAGAGCACTCATGAGCGTAGATGAGGGTTGTTATCGACCAATATGATGAGAGTTTTTTTTTCAGGCTCCCTCCTCACCACGAGTGTCTAGAACAAAGCCTGCATTAGTGACTTTCAGGTAGGGGCAACAACCTGCTCCCTACCTGAAAAGCGGGAAACCATTATTTTCCAGTGGAGTATACCACAGTCTAGGGCATGGAGGTGCTGACCCTCATCCCAGCAGCTTCGCACTCTGCTGCAAATAAAAAAACCCTAACTGTGCGCTTCAGGTCACAGTCCAGTGGAGCAAGTGAAAATACCTCATCAGCAAAAAGCTTTGATGCTGTCCCCGAGGTCACCAAATTGGCCTCGGGACGTCAGCTCCAGCAAGATATTCTATCAATCACCACAACAATTTGTTTTTCCTATCTATGTGCATTGACTTCTAGATCACAGTTTTTTATACCCAGAGGGGCTCAAAGGACACTGAATCGATAACTCTTGTTAGTATCCCAACAAATGATACATGACAGTTTTATTAAATTCATGTATGTGTTAATGAACACCTGCAGTACAGATGAGATGAGGACACAGAATATTTGTGTACCTGTGTTAGGACAGAACTGGGAGTGTCCATTTGTTCTTGGATCTAGTCTGTGTACAACAGTGGAGTACTGTGGTCATTTAATCTTCAGATCCAATTTCATATATCAGTGGGATCTCTTTGTGCCTTTCCGTCACTCTTTACCACACACACATAAACACAATGATCTCGACTGAAATAGGAAGGATAATCTGTTTCAAGGGGGAGATTGACGTTTGTCAGTCCTTTAGGATGTTTCAGCTCTGAACATTAGGCTGAGGTGTCATCATTGTCTCCATTTCCCGCTTAACTCTGTTTTGTGTGTACGATGTGTGTGTGGAGTGTATAGTGTTTTCAGGAATTAAGTATTCAGTGTGAACACGTATGTGCCCAGAATGATAACAAAAGGACGAGGATAGTTTTCAGAAAAAAATTAAAAAAAAACATGATATGAAATTAATCTTTTATAGCGCACTCACACTATGCAAAGTTGCCCTGCACCGTGCCCAAGCATGATTGCCCCCACCCCCCTCCCCACTCCACTGGCCTGTGCTCACTCTGCTCATAAAGTATGGGCCTAGGCACGATTGCTTCTTGCCCTACGTTACCACGTCTATATGCGCGTTTGAGATTTGGAACGTAGGCTACTTAGCTGATTTTGACAAAGTGGATTACAATCGCTGAGCATGAATTTAACTAATGTTAATTTGATTATATATTTCAAATCTTTTTCTTTTTACAGTTTTTTCGATGGCTAACCCACAGTGGGCACAACTGTAGCTGAATGTGCAAAACTCTAACTACAGTCTACACTACCAACAGTCACTGGAGCTGAACAGTTCACTTCACCTGCAAAATAGGCTCAGTGCAGCAAACACTATGAACCAGCCTCATTGAGATAACACACACTGTCACTGAGAACATGCTCAGAGTATAAACACTAGCATCAAACCCCAATACACAAATTACAAACTTTAAATTTTTACAGTTTTGAACTATTTGAGTTACTTCACACAAATAAAGTAATATTTTCTTTGAGGAAAGAGTGAAATTAGTTCACATGAAATTGTTTGTTTTATAACATACCAGTTATGTTTAGGTAAACAAAAATAAATGACGATCAGAAGTTTGCTTCAATAGATACATCTTTTTATTTTATATTTTATTGATAACATTTCCAAATGTAGCATTTATCTGTGTAAATATTCTATAATTGTAATACAGAAATCAATTCCTGTAATGTTGTCATTTACTGTAAGGGTGCAACTCTTACATTTTGGTTTGCTTGAAAATCCGTATTACACATGCAACTTTAGATCTTTGCAGATTGCGTTGCAACCTCAACCTTGCCTCTCTCAATTAGAGACCATGATTCACAACAGGGTCTATCAGTGTTGCCCTTACTGTATTTCATCAGAAATTACAGCTCAATGTCTTCTAGGTCTTCCTCCACACATCCAGTCTCACTGCTTCTCTTCTCCCTCCAACAACCTGTCTTCCTAAGTTTGAGCTTTCCCTATACTGTATAGGGGAAGGTGGGGTGATTTGTGCATTTTGGAAGTTGCAAAACCCCTTGTTTCTAGAAAACCGTGGAAGAAATTGGAAATGTGACCACATATTTAAGAAGAGCCATCCATTTGACTCATCCTGTAAAGAAGGGAGACACAAGGAATAAGATATAAGCACATTTAAGCTCAAAAAACTGTGTTTTGCCTTTCAAAGTAAAATTTCCATGATCAAGGTTTTTTGATTATTGTGTCTGAACAATTATAGACACGTTTGAAAACATTTGACACATGTTTTAGTGCTTTGGTATGCTACACTTTGAGTCTATATAGTTAGCACAATGTCAACCCTAAATTGCTGCATCATGCCTATTATCCAAAATTCTGGGGATGGGGTGATTTGTGCGCAAGGGCCTGGGTGAGTTATAAGTAAGTAAGTAAGTAAAATGTATTTATAAAAGCACATTTATGACAGTTTGCACTGTCCAAAGTGCTGTACATAGTGCATTCAGTAGGTAAACAATGAAGGTAAAATAACAATAACCAAAATAAAAGACGTAAAGCCCATACATCCACATAAACACAGATAGTAGTGCAGAGGTAAGTAAGTAGTGCAGAGGTTAATGGGGAGGAAACACCAGGGTGTACATATGGGTTTTGAGCCTTGATTTAAAGGCAGAAATGTAGGGGGAATCACATTTGTCAGGTGGCAGTTGGTTCCACAAGCACGGAGCAACTAGTGCAAAGTACATTTCTGAGAGTTGTGCCAGTGGCATGGCTGTATACGCTGGTCACCAAAAGAAAGTGATAGTCTACAGTAGCTCAGGAGAGAGTGACATCTCAATTCCACTTAACGACACCACTGATGAGAGTTCAGATGGCCAGAAAGATGATGATGGTGACTTTGTCATTGTGACACAATGACGCACAAATCACCCCACTACAAGACAACTTTTTTTCCGAAAGCTATATTTCTTAAACAGTTTATTCCAGATCCAAAGTTTTTATTGCCAGGGATGCACAACATCCTGAAATATATGTACATATTTGAGTTGGAGACATAACTGTCAAGGCCTCACTTTAAAATCACTTTGAGTAAAAAGTTGCACAAATCACCCCACCTTCCCCTATACAGTATGTTCACTAACAAGTCTAAAACAAGACACCATCTTAGTGTTTCAGTTGAAATTGCAATCAGCAGTGTTTGAAATGAACTATGCTGATATCCATTCTGTTTTGAATGTGTGGTCTACAGTTGTGACAGCAGTGTGTTAGCATTTGAACAAAGAAGTGCAAGAAAGTGGTTAAGCCATAAGATAAGTGTGTTAAGTTTTGAAAATTGTGTTTAAGCAATGAAAAACGATCTAGAGTTTGGTCCACATGAACCGCTGCTGTGCATAGTGTTGTTAGAGTTTTGCACTTGTCGTTCCAGTAGTGCCCACTGTGGTTTAGCGATCGAAAAAAACTGTAAGCAGTTCTCCAGAAAAGATAGGTGATCCTTTATCACAGACAAACTTTCAAACTTTCTCTTCGGCCCACTTTCAAAAATCTTTGAAAATTGATTGTACTCACAGAACATGGGGTGGAAATGTCCAGCAGCCAACCACCCTGCTATCTTCAGTGTTTAATGCATCAATGCTGGCAGCCTAGACAGATGGAAGTGATATTGAAATCCAATGCACTGGGTCCTTCTCTCTCACTGAAAATATTATGTCACAGTCCCCAAACATCCATAAACGTGTCAATACAATTTCTGAGAAATGAATAGACTCCACTAACAGAGTCTCATTAGGATGTGTAAAATGAGCTTGAACTCTTTAACACATCTTATAACGTTTCTCCTCCTCAAGTGAATTATGTGCGAGTCCAATCATTTTGATTTCCTCCCAGTTTCCATATTGATTGGGTTTGGGTAACGGTGATGTTAAGGCAAGTATAGTCAATCAACTAAGAGACATAGTTTGGCATGTGAAGCACAGTCTGAGACTTTATGATTACAATATGCGGTTTGCTTGCGTAGCCCACAATTTTATTTAACAACTAATAAATGTATTCAGAATCCCCCCATCCGAAGAGATTATTGTCCATCACAATGTTTCACAGTGGATATTGTCAATGTACAGTGTGGTCACATCGCCCAACCCTACCTGGAGAAGGCTGGCTGGCTCCAGATATACACCGTACAGATATATGAGTGGTATAAATTTATTTCGAAAAGGCACATTTCAAAATGTCAAGCTTTTCCTTTAAGGCCAAACATAAAATGTTGCCCTACCATTAAATAATTGCATGAGATAAAATGGACTGGGGGACATTCCTAACTGTAATTACCTTTCCTGTGTGTAGTTATGCAGAGGTAGTGTTGAATGTCATTAAGGTTTCTATTCTTTGTTATATAGCATGTTGTTTGTAACTTAAGTCAATAAAAATCACCATACTCCTTAATATCCAAGTGCACCATTTCAATGCAGTTGATTCATGTTTACCTGACAGCATCCATACTGTCTTGTGAGCATCTGTAATTCTTTTATGCTTATGCACTGCTCTTTCAGCTCTGTGAAGCATGACATAGAATCATCTCCCTTAGCTCTATAGTACGACAAGACTTACATTCTAAAGCATCTACAGCAGCTCGCTGAGAATGTACTTCAGCACATCAGCAGATTGTCAGAAATACCATCCTTGTACAACAGCCGATTTAAATCATCAACTCATTCTAAACTACTGAAGCTGCTTGATAACGAGCTGATCCTTTGTATCAGCTGTTGGAGCAGGGAGCGGTATATAATGTGCAGGACAAGTGGCCAGAGGGGATTGAGAAACACTGGTCTAGTATTCGGCCGCAAAACTGGCGCAGGGCTTTGTTTTCAATATGAATGAAAGCGTTTTTACAACAGAAAAAGACTGGAAGAGAGTTGTGCAACCCGCGGACACGTCTGTGGAAACAACGTTCAGACCAGTATGTTACACGTGCATGGCAAAGCACAATGTGGTTAAATCACAAAGACACGAAAAACTGAAACTCAGGTTAGCAATCAACCAACCTGCAACTGAAAATGAAATCTCCCACTGAGGAAATCCAGGGTTACATAGACCTGCATCCTTTTTCTCTTCCGACAACATGCCAGGCCAGATGTAAACACTGTGGAAGGACCTGTGGTGTTAAGGCCAGGACACACCAGTCCGACTTGTTCCGACTATGCAAAAAATGGAGTCGGCCGTTTCAGGAAGCTCCAGTCTTCCCGTCGCGGCCAAAGAACACACCGAGTCGACTGCTTATTTTCCGTACGCTCTGCGCTTGCGCGGGACGTAATGTCTCCACAACAGCAGGCGGCGCTAATCTGTATTGTGGCCCGAAAAAATACGAAAGCCGGAAATGATGGGACAGCTCTCTAGAGCATAAACATAGATAGAAATACGTATTTATATTTATGGACCATAAGAGCACAATTTTTTGCAGAGAGTGTCGAGCATGGTGTCGAGCAGTCAACAAGGGTTGATGCATGTGAGTACTCTCAAAACGAAACGAACAAACACATTAAAACGATGGCTAGCTGTTGTTAGCTGTTTGTGCTACCCGCCTCACTTCCGGGCTTCACTGATTCGCTAGCCCTCCACCAATCAAATTGCTCCAAATGAAAGACGGTCGGCCGCCGATTGAACATGTCCAATCGGCGGCCGACAGGCTCAAAACAAGCCCGACGACCTCTACGTCGGCCGACGTCACGGCACACACCAAACAGATTCGTCTTTTTTTTTGACGACGGCGATTATCGGGCTGGTGTGTCCTGGCCTTTAAGCTCCTTCTTCTTAGCAAGCAGTCCAGTGATAAAACTTGCCTCTGCTGCATCCCCTATTGTGCCTCAAACCAATTTCTGCCCTATAGTTCTGTGCTGCCTGAACCTGGAAAGCTGCCACCTGACTCTCCAAGCCAATCAAGCTGTGACCACCCTCGTGGCCAGGACAGCAGCTCTCAGCAAAAGAAGCCCGGACCAGAAGACGTCCACCCACTTCTTCTGAATCGCTGCCAGGAAGCTGCAAGCGGCTTTAAGCATAATGTCACAGGCAAGAGAGCGACAAGCTGTTTTTTTTTTATCAGCACCCTGCTTCTGTACGAGAGATGTGATAGCAGGTACTATCTTACACTTCAACTTCCTCGCTTCAGTTGCTTGAGACACACTGTACTTTGCGAGAGACCCATCGCTGAAAATCAATTCTCTGTCAGTCTTTCCTAAAGGCGTGCTGGGAGCTGTGGAGAGGAAACCACACACCAGGCCAATGCTGCAGAGCCTCAGCCTCGCCACAGTTTGCTGTCTGAATGTACCACGCATCTCTTAACCTAAATGTCCAGGATACCTGCATGGACATCTTTAAAAAAAATTATCCTCACAGTAGTCTAAGTGAATCCTGCAAGCTCAATATTCACGAGATATAAGTCTGGAAAAGATTCATTGAAAATCAATCTAGTCTGGCAGCAGAAAGAAGAACCAATCAGTGAAGTGTGAGGAGTGATGATGTTTGCAGAAATGACAAATATAAGAGAAAAATGCATTATTACAGCCATGGTCTCCGAGTTTTGGCCAGTATTCCTGCAGACAATATATTGTACTCGTCAATTGTTTTGTAGAGAACCTTGATACTGAAATATAACCCACAGATGGATTGTAAACTTCAGTCTTAACCTGACAATTCAAATCAAAGGTCTAAACAAGGGTGAACATCAAAAAGTGCTACCGCAGTATCTTTACGACTGTCTAAGCAGTGCAGAATAACTCTGCAACTCACCAAAAACTCATGATTCAGTTACTGCTGGGTTCCGAGGTTTGAACTCTAGAAGTAAATCTTCTGTGCATATAACAGTTACTTCAGGATGTCCAACTGGCAGTAGATTGAGGTTTAAACAGACTGTATCTAGATATACCTCGAGTGAGCAAGAAAGAAGATATGGAAGGATGTAAGAGAAAGGAACAAAAGGTACAAGGTAAGGAACAAAGAGGATGAGAAGAATAGGTAAGAAAAATATAACCGTCACACAATGAAGGAGCTAAATTTAATGGATACACACAGAAGTGAATGACCGTTATGGGTCATCCCAGCAGTTTTGAAAAACTTTAGCCTTCACTGCTGGAAATTTCTCTGAGCAGGCCTGTAAAGAGGATACCACAGGAATCCTAATGCATTTTAGGGGGGGGGGGCTAAATGTTATGTATATTCCTTTTCTGCAGTCGATAATACGACAAAATCATGAAAAATTGCAGAAAAAAAATAAATCTGACAAACACATAAGTAATTTAGTAAACGTCAACTTTAAATATACAGTGTGAATGAGCCTGTGCATAAAAATGCCTGCTTCGCTCACTTCTCACTTCTTCAGTTAATTTCACAGGGTACTGATGCGACTGTACATTTTATCAAATCAAATCAAATCAGTTTTATTTGTATAGCCCAAAATCACAAATACATTTGTCTCAGTGGGCTTTACATTTCATATAATATGATACAATATGACACCCTGCCCTTACACCCTTAGCTCGGCTGAGAAAACACTCCCAGTAAAAAACCCTTTACCGGGATTAAAATTTTTGAAGAAATCTCAGCGAGAGTAGACAAAGTAAGGGATCCCTCTGCCAGGACGGACATACTGCAATAGATGTCATAAGTAGAGAAAATCACGAAGGAATTTGATCATTGACGAGATGTTTACATGGTAATACTAAAGTAAAGTGCAAATAGTGTGGATGCAGGAAGACTTCAGATGCTGCCAGAGGATCCACACCGTCTCGTCTCCAACAGGGAAAACTAAGGTTTCCAGCGCCGGGATTACATCCCACGTCTCCAGGTGGCGTCCTTAACCACTGCAACATCTTCTGCGTTGATGGTCTATTTCTTATGTGAGAAACTACTTCTACAAGAGCAAATGCAAATTTTGCGGGCACATGTGCTTCTCTCTGTAAATACAGTAGGTTTGGGTATGCCTAGTGTTTGAGACCACTTATTATATACACTCCTCTATTTTAATTTAAATTTAAGTCACTGCTGAATCTTACAAACCAGAAATAAGGTCTGGAAGCAGCAGCTACATCTATTCAAACCAAAATCCTGGCCTTGTCTCCAATATTACACGCATGTGTGCAAATATACATAGTATCCACATGCATTTGAGTGTGGATAACAGTGTGCCCGTAAGCAAGAGCACCTATTCTGTGTATGTGTGTGTGTGTGTGTGTGTGTGTGTGTGTGAGTGTGTTTCAGTTCAGATTTCTCATAGCCAATTAGACACACTCACTACTGTACTGTGCACCATTAAATTCAAAGGGAAACTTTGAAAGCAAAAATGCATATGTAGCTTATCATTGCCAAGCTCATATTGTGGCAGGAACATCAAAGGACATCCCTTTGGCTCGGATAACTACAGTGTAGAGCTGCAACGATTAATCGACGAATCGATTATTAATCGATTATTAAAATAATCGCCAACTATTTTGATAATCGATTAATCGTTTTGAGTATTTTTTTAATAAAAAATGTCCAATTTCTCTGATTTCAGCTTCTCAAATGTGAATATTTTCTGGTTTCTTTAATCTTATTATGACAGTAAACTGAAATATCTGTGTGTTTTGGACATAACAATACATTTGAGGACGTCAACCTGGGCTTTGGAAAATTTATCAACATTTTTCACCCTTTTCTGACATTTTACGGACCAAAACACTAATCGATTAATAATCGATTAATCGAGAAAATAATTGACAGATTAATCGATTATCAAAATAATCGTTAGTTGCAGCCCTACTACAGTGCATCTCTTACAGCCAATAAAATACTGTGGAACATGGAAGAGGGTTAGCGAAGCCCCTAAAGGAGCAGGTCAGGGTTTGAAAGCAGTGAAAGGCTAATACTAGTGAAAGTATCAGGGGTTGGTTTACAGAAAAACGGCAATTCTAAAAAAGGAAACACATTGTTCTACGGATATCTGTAAAAACATCTGCAAAATGATTGACATGAAGTACGTTCAGATATGTTTATAGAAATTATGATTGGCACAATGAAACAAAGAAAAAATCACAGCTTTATATAAATCAAAGGTGATCTAAAAAAATAAAATAAAAAGGAGCTTTGTGCTGATTGGAGACGCTGGGTCAAAAAGTTCCTTTACTGTCTAGCGCGCAGTCAGTGATGTCGTTGAAGATCACAAGTTGAAAAGATCAAAGTTAAAGCTCACTTTCAGACACAACGGCAGACTTAAAGAGTTGGATCATTGAAGGGTGCAAAGAGATGAAAGAATAAATACTAGAGAATAATGACAACAAGAAAAACAAGACAGGTGAACAGTGTTGTGGCCTCTTCCTGGGGTAGCTTGATTTATTTTGGGCAAACAAGTCTGTTACTGCACATTTAGTTTGAATATAGTATTATCATGAGGAAGTTTTGTGTATCTTTTTATGGTGTGTTTATTGTCAGAGGTGTCTGTGCTGATGCTTGACTTCAGAGATTTTGACCTTAAAAGTTAGCAGAGGAAAACAATTTTTAAAGGATTATTGTCCACAAGTGACAGATAAGGAATAAAATCTTCATCAGTGTTGTGGCCCAGCCTCTGAATTTTAAACAAGTTTAAGTTTAAAGAAGTAGAAATAAGTATTCAGAAACATTTTCTGAAAATAATGCCTCCTTCACAAAACTCATGACAGGTGGAAGACTTTTTGTGTTACGCTGCGAGTGACTTCTATACACTGAAATGGGTTGAAATGGCTTCAAAACAGCTCCTCACAGTAGATTATCAGCAGACATAAACCTGTCAGATGGTAAGACCTTGAGTCTTCAGTTCTTGTTTGGTGAGAATGCTAAATTTCTCCACACTTTTCTGGATAGGCGCCAATACTCTGATTAGAAGTGGAGCTAACAAGTCTTGTTTTACAAAGTTAAACAGTGAAAAGGAACCCAGAATGACCATGTCTTTTTGTTTAAAAAAATAAAAAAAAAATAAAAGGAAACGCTTTCACACCTGCCGTGTTTGGTTAGTTTGAAACAAACTTGAGTCCGCCTCCACATTTGGCGCTGTTGTCTACGCAATCACACTATAGATCGCACAAAAGCATATCAAACTCTAGTTTAAGAGGTCATCTGGGTACCCTTCCAAATTAACTCTAGGGTGGTCAGTTTGTGGTAATAACGTGAGCAGACTTAGTACGACACAACTGCAGGAAGCACTGCTGAACATGCTTCTGTAGCCAGCTATGCTATGTGCCATGGGATGAGGAAAACAATTTACTTTTCTGTAGTTTCTTTTTGTAGTTTTTGCGCATGGAAATTCTGACCAATTGTAAAGTATTTTCAGGAACTACATTTTTGCTCCAGCCCAAGATACATCTGACCAATGAGTGAAAAGAATGTTCTCACATGGCTTATTTGCTTCACATCACCAACCGATTCGTACCAGGATAAGACAATAGGTGTGAGAGGCACGTATATTTTGAAAAACGAAACAATGTATAATTTCGCATCTGGTGCGAAATAGGGAAGGGAACTAATGTTAAAGCGGACTATCAGGTATCAAGCACCCTAAGTGTTGTTCAAATGATCAGCACACAAGGTATTTGAAGCTGAGAACAAGCTCTGTTATTTCTTTATCTTGACCTTGACCATGTAAACTACTGTTCTATTATGTTTTTACTTGTTTAATTTAGTTTCTACTACTATGTTCGACTGACAGTTTGTATATGCAAACTTACCAACTTACGCTTCTCTCTTTCCGACCCAGCGACAGATGAGAAATGAAACAATCAATATTTCTGACAGGAACTCATTTAAATCCTGTGGACACTGTCAAAGAAAAGATACATCGGAGAATCAGAGTTGTGTGTTTGTGCGTGTATGTCTTTGAGATATGATCACATACACCTGCATTGTCTTTCATAGGTTTGGGAGAATGGACAGTGTATAAGAAAACAAATAAATTGATAGATGAAGTCAAATAAATGTGCAGACAATGACAATGGCTGAATAAATGTAATGTATGCATTTCCATTTTCCTTACATGTGAGTTGTACAGTCATGTGATATCATTATAATGATTTTCCCATCTATCTGACCAAGTACATCTGTCTGCTGCTGATAGAGAATTTGATTACATTAATCCTAATAAAATTAACTTTTCCTGTGAGCTGTTGGTTACATCCATATTTCATTATGGCTGAGAGAGGGACACAGAAAGAGAAGGAGAGAGAAAAACTTAAGATATTTGGATAGGAAAGAAACAGATGTAAATACGGAGCAGGAGTTAGACGGCCGTAACAGAGTCAGAGATAGACAAGTTGCCCTTTTGGTAAGACTTTGTGCAGGTGGAATTGGCATAAATGTACATGTGGCACAGACTTCACTGTGAATGTGATATGAATGCAATTCAGGTTTCTAAATCAGAACTCTGATGGCAACCGATTTTTGGTAGGTGTCAACACCTCAACAAAACAAGCGGCCTAAAGTAGGGTCCAAATGGTTAGGATTGTTACATGCAGCGTTTCCCCCAGCGCTTTATGGCTAAGGTGGCCGCCTTAACAACACCAGCCCCCCGCCTTGGCTACTGACCGACAAAAAAAATTAATACAATAAAAATATATATTACTGACTGCACAAAAGGCCGCAATTTGGGGTAAATAAATGTGCGCATATGTCTCCAAGCATTTCTCTCTGCTCCGACTATCAGCTGCTCTCTGTCGGAGGCTCTGCGCTGCGCGTGACTACGGCATGTATGCGGGAGAGTAAACAGCAGAAGCAAGCCTATATTGATATTGTTTAGCTGAACAGAAAGAAGTGCTGTGCAAAGCTAGGCTAGTTTTAGACTCCACATCACTGTGGCAACACAACCTATCAGCTCAGACAGCGCAGAGAAAAGTTTGATGAATGCATGAGAGTGATGGCCAAGGCAAGTTTCAGTAAGTTTACATAAGTGCCACAATGTTACTGTCTTTGAAATGCATTTAGTCATTTTAAGGGGAAAACACATTGTATTATTTCAACTATTGAGTTATTTTTCAAACAACATGCGAGTGTAGGCCAACAAGATTTATTTTCTGAATTTTCAATGCTGCTTTATTTTTATGTTTTTAATTGGGAAATACATGTTCCAAAACGAGTAATAGCCTCTGTATTTAAAAAGAAATCAAGCAAGTAGGCTAATGATAACCAATAATGAATTATAGGCTATCGCTCTATTGTCCACAGTAATCGCACAACATCCCCCCCATCCAAAAAGGCACTTTGATTTGCATACACATGTTAAAGCGGCTACGAGTAACATTTAAATATCTTTTAAACAGCCTCATGTTTCCTCTGATAATCATAAATTACCTTTAACAGCAAACGAGACCATCAGTGCAAAGAAAGACGTTTTTAAATAGTTTTTATTACTGCTTTTGGTCTGGTCGCACACCCAGTCCGATTTTCGGTTCGCTCGTGCAAGCTCTATGGTCACATATCCATATTGGTCGCAGATTTCAGTGTGGCGCAGCAACGTGAATTGAGAAGCCTATCCCTCCAGGTGAGGGAAGGGGAGCGGGAGCCTTGTTTGATACAGTTATTTGTCGTCATAATGACTGATAACGGGGCTGAACCATCAAAGAAAAAAAAGAAAATGCAATGAAGAAAAGCTAAAAGGGAGAGTGATATAGGCTACGGGGGACGAGGCCGTTGCCAAGCAACGTGTATACAATTTCACGAGAGCGAAACCAGACTGCAGTGTTTACTCCTAAATGAATGAGCGGTTGGTACTAACACAAAGTTTGCTTTGCTTCACCATCATCAGATAACCATTATCTGAAATAGTCATTATTTACATCAACAACACAAACACATTACCTCATCGTGATCCATACTAACTGCCGTCTATCGTTCATTCGCTTTCTGTGAGGAGTCGGACACGTAATCTTTCAGCTCCGTGAGAGAGAGTAGTTAGGTGACACTGCTGCAACAACTCATTGCAATCAGGTGCGTGTGGCAGTGACTGGCATTAGTTCATGCAGTGTCAAAACCACTCTCACGGAGCCGAAAAGAGTCCTCGCACTTTCAACACACGGACATGCACTATATTGCTCCCTTCTCAGTTCACACTCACGCGCCTGCCACGCGCTAGAAAACAGTTTTGCGACAGCGGGCGTCGTAAAAATACTACTGCTTTTGTCCAAAGGGGACGCCAACGTGCCATGTTACTCGTAGTGGCTTTAAGTGTAAGGTCCATTATTTGTATTTTGTGTGTCTGCATGGTATTGCACAAAAACAGTAGAACTTTTCTTTAATTGTATTTTGTACTGTCTGCATGTTTGCACAAAATGTGTACCTTCACATAGCAAACAAAATTGCACAACTGTAAGGTCAGTGTCTGTTGTATTTTTGTATTTGAATACAATTGTCAATTTACAATTTACAATTTATTTAGTGCGCATTGGCATCTTTGAGCAAAAATACCCCCAAAATGTTCGCCGAGGCGCGTCCTGTAGCGCTGGGCAGTGACCACCTTGATTAAGACATTTCCTGGGGGAAATACTGACATGAATTATCCAATAATGCAAATATATAATCATTTAATATCTAAAGAGACTGGGATATGGCCAAACTGAAGAAAACAATAAATATATATGAAAAAGAGTAAAAGTCAGGTGCCATGTGATAAGCGCTGTGTAAGGCGTACAATGGCAATGCTAACATGCTGACGCTAAGCAGATAAACCATTTTCCTTGTTCATCATCTTATAGTGTGTTGGCATGCTACCATTTATTAGCACTTAACCCAAAGTACAGCTGAGGCTGATAGGAATGTCGTCAGGTATTGGGTCATAAACCAATATTAGACCAATAGATAAATTGGACCTGATGGTGTCACTCGATGGAAAGTTAAGGGATCGCCCAAAGTGATTATCGTTCATCCTGAGAGGAAAATAATGTCATCTTCTAGTTGCGCTTCATTTCTTTAAGGTCTAGCTACACTAAGTTGTCATGCTTGCATTGAATTTAGAGGTTGTATTTAAAGCTGGACTAACGACCAAACTCAAGGAAGGATCCTTTTTATAGGCTCCATACATTTTTTGTTGTGCCCTTGTGCAAACATCTGTGTCACTGTTTAAAAATGATTGTATAAATGGAACGCCTTCAGAGAGGACATTAGACATTGGGGCTGTGCAGTAGTTGGCATAATTAAATGTCACTACATCTTCAGAAAAAAATGCATCTATGTAAAATATGCAATATAGCATTACGATAACTACAATGTCAGACGTTTTACGAGTACAGTGAGCCATGATCTACGTTGAGTGTGAATGGAAGATAAAGTGGAAGCGATGTTGTAGACTGAATGATTATTTAATTTTTTTCCCCTTCTACCTTTGTTTCTGACAGCAAATGCATCGCGACGGCTTTGCAGGTTAGCTTAGTGCTGCATTCCCCAAATTGGGGTCCACAATAGGGGAGTTTAAGAAACCTCCCAGCAAAATAATAAATTAATAATTGTCATTACATTTTCATAAAGTAAACTCCAGGGAAGGGATTTGCACATTGACTGACAGTATACGTGATTATTTTACTCAAACTGTAGGTTTCCCTGTCTTTCACCGTTAATGTGGGTTTAATTACAGATTAAGACCAAAAACACCTATAATTACTGTGAATAAATTGAATATAGTGGTTTCTTGTGGATTGGGATGGGAATTGGGATTCAATGGCAATTCACTTTTAATAAACGCACACGATGATTATGGTGAATAATCATCGTTGGAATGATTGGGGTAAACCTCACAAGTGCCCTTGAACAAGCTGTCTTGCTTCTTGACGCAGTCGTATATTGATTTCCTTATTTATTTGTAATTGACTCATGGGGGCGCTGCATCTTTTCAGTCATTCCTTAATCCTACACCTGTCGCCATGGCTAAAGGCTTGGCTTGACCAATGTTTAACATAAATACAATTAATAATACATGATACAGTATTGGTGTTGAGAGAAAGAAAGAGGAGGATCAAGTACATTATCTTCAAATGGAAACATCTAAGAGGGAAAAGAGCAGATAATGTGTTTCGAAAACATGCAAAGGATGCCAGTCACAAGGAAAAAGAGACAGGAACAACAAAGGAATCAGGAGAGGTTTGGTAATTACTGAGTTGCAGAGCCCCCACTGTGCAGCCAAACTATTTCTGGGACCCCAATCTCATAATCCCCTGCCTGCCAACAAAGCATTTTCAAACTCATTTCCTGAGAGCATAAAACCACAAATGGAGCAGTAAATAGCCTAATAACACCCACCAGTTTATTTTTAAAGCTTCCTTTGTCTCTTTAGCCGTGGACAGCCTAACTTGACTCTGTCTTGTGGAAAATGTTCAGCCAATTAAAATCAAAAAGGCAAATGAGAAGGAACAGCGTGGACAGTGGACACTGTTGGTTTTTGTGCGGTTTGTGAGAGAGGTGGAGGACAAAAAGCAAACAGCCAATCTGCATTCAGATCAACGGAATGACAATGGGGGTTTAGAATTATGTCAAAATGCATCATCAACCAATAACAAAGGAGTAAGTGGGAGAACCGTAACACTCTGATACTGCTGTCTCAATTAGGCACCTGGACTAGTCAGCACTAATCTGCTTTATGTATAAATATATTTTTTCTTGAATTCTAGCACTTAGATCTCTGAGCACTTACACTCTTACGTAGTGTTGTCAGCAACTCAGCAACATTGGCAGAAACCTGTTGGCCTGCTGTTGGCATGTACTATGTTGTCGGACTCTTGATTCATTTCCATCTACATCAAATTCTGACAAGAACGCCAGGATGTAGAAGGTGCATTCAATATCTATTCTCCCATCGGTGCTCCATAAAGCGAATGCTTAATGTACCTATTGATTGTTACGATAAAGATCTTTAAAAAACGCTGACTGCATTTGGGGCGACTGTGGCTCAGTTGGTAGAGCGGGTCGGCCGATGATCAAAGGGTTGGAGGTTCGATCCCCGCCCTGCCACCTGTGTCATAGTTGTTGTCTGCTTGGGCAAGACACTTCACCCACCTTGCCTCGTGTGAATGTCGATAGTTAGCCTGCTATCGGTGTATGAATGTGTGTGTGAATGGTAACGTGGGAAAGGAAAACAGGTCTCCCTTGGAAAAGAGTCTTCGGACTCAATGGGATTTACCTGTATAAATAAAGGTTATAAAAAAAAAAAAAAAAAAAATCATACTTGACTATCACAGGCAGTTAATGACTCGCAAGAATAATGTACATGCACCTACAGACACACACAGTTGAACTCTTTATTCACTCAAGAACGACTGGCATTCACATATCACATGTTTCCGTATAACTGAGTCACTCACAACCTGACACGGAATGTTTTAATCTTTTTCCTTTTATAACTTTATCCTGTTTGAATACTACATCAAATATTCTCTTTAGGTCAGTTTAACCAGTTCAATCCAAATCCAGGAATATGGCAACCTAAGTTTAATCAATATATAAGCAGGTGAAAATTGAATAATAAATGCAAAACATTGTAGATTGCATGTTTTGTACACAGGTTTGTGTATTGAGAATGCACAGGGCATATTTAAAATACCAGAGGACATTTCTTGTCATTGTCTTTATCCATAATTGAAAACAATAGACATATACAGTATGTTTGCAATGACCATGTACTTAGTACATTTTGTTAGCACCACGGTAGCTGTAATAATATTGTGGAGATGGTGAACAATAATAGTTTTTTTTAAATAAATTATTATCATTGTGTCAAGCCCAATACATTTCATCACTTTCCATTCATCTTGCGTGCCCTAATACTTGTTTAGCTTTGAGTCAATTAATTGCTCATCCAATTACTTACACAGTACGTCTGACTGTCTGAAGTTGCCAAAATATCAAAGACTTTATGACTACAAAGCCTTACACCAGAACAACCCATGCTGTTCACACTTTTCAGCTTGATTTCCTAAGACCGTAGGCATGGAGTGACAAGGTTCACATTATAGGATTTCAAAGGCTGAAAATAAAAAGGGGAAAGAAAACTAAACCACACACAGCTTCAATTAACTCACACTTATGTGTGTATGAGCGCTGACACAAACATGCAAGTTAAACTATAAGGCTATTTACCGTGAGCAGCGGAGAACTCAGATTCACAGCCTTAAAAATCTCTGAAAATCTTTGGAGATGTCCAAAAAAGGAAAAAACATTGATAAGGGAAAGGAGGAAGACAAAGATTATGCGGAAGAAATGAAAAAACAGTTGGCAGACTTGATGAGAGAAATGAAAAGTGAGAGGGAGTCGGAGCGAGCACTGCTGAAAGCTGAGCTGGCTGGGATTATGGACGAATGGATTGGGCGTTTTGATGCAAAAATTTAAGAAAAAATTGCAGCTGGTCTGAAGCCAATGTTGATCGAATTGAAGGAACTTCAAGCCGTGAATGTGAGGAAAGATCAGCTCTTGAAAGAGCTTGGAGATAAAATTGATGACCAAGATCAACAAGCAAAAAACAGAGATGTGATAATGACTGGTATGGATATTAAACCTAGGTCGTATGCAGCTGCCGTGAATGGAGAAGAAGAGGGCGATACAAGGAATGTGTCGGTGGAAAACCAGGTTGAAAGGTTCTTGAGAAGCAAAGGCATTAGTCTGGATCTGGAGAACGTGGAGTCTTGTTTTCTTCTACCGAAGGGAAAATTCGCCAAAAAGCGTGCTGTTATTCGGAAATTTGTGAGTAGAAAGCATAAGATAAATTTGCTCAGTCAAGGCAAGAAGCTTAAAGGCGAACAAATTGGAATGAGTGAAAACTTAACCAAGAGAAATGCTAATTTGGCCTACCAAGCGAGAGGGTTAAAAAAATGTGGACAGGTCCAACAAACATGGACAAGAGATGGAAGAATCTTCATCAAATCGAATGGAGCTACACCTGAAGAAGCTAAAATTGTGCAAATCAGAACGGAGGAGGATCTGGTTCAATTCCGGAGGGAAGAGGACCTGATCAACCCAAGCAGCAAGAATGAGCAACATACCTGATGGGATAAATTATCATGAAAGTCTGGAGTTATTAGCTAATCTTTACTAGGAACCTAGATTATCAGACCCAAATGATATTATTACATTATTACAAATGACATTATAGCATGGACAATTTGAATTAAAGATGGCATGGTCTTTGAATTAAAGGGATTTAAACTGGTTTGTGTCATAATATAAGGTTTGAAATTGTAAATACAATGTGCTCTGCTATTGATAACCTAATGGAATGTGTGACTATTGAAATTTAAATGAAAGATACATGTTAATTATCAGCTGTGTGTTCAGAACACCCAATTTAAAATTGGAAGACTTTCTCTGACTGAAGAATTTGTAAATACACTGCATGTTATGGGACTGTAGCCAAGGTCAGCAGACACACTGACTGTTTTGAATACTTTTGCAGAGGTGTTTAGGCTACTAGAGAAGAAATGGACAAGGCCATATCTGCATTGTCACAGGAGAGAGGAAAATAGAGACCTAAAATTATCTGTGTATTAGAATGAATCTTCTTAAAAAAAAGAAAAAAAAATGTGTTCTAACTGTAGTAGCTGTGTATCTGTGTATCTGAATCTTATGGCAGTGGGGGCGGGACTCGATAAGCCTTTGGCTTCTCCTGCTTCCCTTCGGACGATAACACAAAGTAATATGTATGAATATGCAATGAGAAAATGATGTATTATGTGTAATTGTCCGGAAGAAGAATAATAAATAAATAAATAAACGAATATGTTAAAAGGGACAGCAGCATGCTCTTTAGATCCATGTGGATTGTTCTCAACCAAAGCAGAATCGAGGAAGATGATTAAATTAAACATGTATGAAGTCAAAACAAGTTTTCTCCACATGGTTTCACGTACCACATCATGTCACACACTAAACCAAGTGATAGCCAGGATCGAACAAAATCCTTCACAAAAAGAGGCACAGTAGGATTTGAATGCATCTGTTCTGTTTTACAAAACTTTAGGATGTAGTATCCAATCAGAGTGTGTGTGTGTACATTACCATAAACATAATTACATTTGAACATGTTTACAATTCTGTAGTAGCTTGCCATTGTCTTTCTTTCAACCAATAAGAGTTTAAACAAGGTATTTGCATATGTCTATGGCTCTATGCACACATGGGCTTTGTAAAAGACGGTGTGCAGCAGCCAACTGGCAACATCTTTATCTGACATGAAGGGGAAGGAAAACACACCGCTGCATGTTAATAACAGTACTCAGCACCACAATGGGTTGGACAGCTCCAACTCAGGCCAACCAAGGTTTGCTATTTGACTCACTTGAGGGAAACATATTTCAGTTTTAAACAGCAATACTTTAAGGCTACGTTTAAAAAATGCAAATTTTGTGATGTTTTTGTCTTTTAACTTGAAATTGAAAAAAAATGTATACTGGGATAAGGTATTCAATATTGGTCCACTTTGAGGGCCCATGTCTCTTGAATTGTTGGTTATTCTGGATAATCAAACTATGTTCCAAGACTTGCTCATACTATATGTTAACATGTACAAATGAAATGAGCTCAAATCAATTGATTTCTACCGAATGCCGCCTTTTGTCAAAGGTGACATATAATTTCCTTGTGAAGCAGCTTGGGCACTATAGGGTATTGAACTGATATGGCCAGGTTGTTGTCCAAGCACACCGTGACCTTATGAAAACAGGTTTTCATTTCACATCCATTATTGGTATTGATGGATTTGATGCACTGCTAGGTTTCACCACCATATATGACATTCATGCCAAGTCAAAGAGTTTCTTTAAGTCGACAAAGCAGTATTTCTATGTATTGGTACCTCTCTCTCCAACACACAAACACACACACACACACACACACACACACACACACACACACACACACACACACACACACACACACACACACACACACACACACACACACACACACACACACACACACACACACACACACACACACACACACGATGCTGTGTCAGACTGAATATGTTTAATCATTCATGATTCTCCGGCACTGCAAATGCAAACGGCACAGCAATACCCACTAAATTATTAAAGCCTTGTATTGATTGTGGAATTACAATGCTTGTGTTGAGGGACATTAGTCAGTGCTGCTGATGATAATAATACTGCTGATTCCCTCCTATAAAACTGCCTTTAATTCAGCTAGTGAACGGAAGTCAAGGGGAGGGGAAGGAAGGAAATGAAAGGATGCAGGGAGGGATTTAAAAGAAGGATTGAAAGTTGGCAGATTTGAAAAGGAGAGTCTTTGGTAAAACCAGAAAAACAAACTATTGACAAAGGAGAGAGACAGAGCGAAATACATCAGCAGATGATTTGAATACAAATTCAACGTTCAATGGCATTTCATATTCAAATGGATTAAAGGTATCCTCAGCAGTGTTACCGACCACTTGTTGATATTTGAACTGAGCACACACACTACGGACAGGTAGTGGATAGTGAGTAGATAGTCACTGGTTTTGACCAAAAGAAATAGGGGTGGGGTCAAGTCAAATAATAATGGAAAAAGAACATTCCAATCCCAATTCAGTTCAGTTCAGTACAATCCAGTCACAGTGCATACAAAACGCAACTCCAAAACTCCTCACCTGGTTTTACCGCAGATGCCACAAAAAAACACATGAAACCAAACAAAAAACACAACATTTCTGCTCGCCAATTAACAATTGCGCACACACAGTGCAAAAGTTTAAAGTGAATTAAAGAAACACAATCAATCCATGATTTTGAACATAGTTTGGTGAAAAAACACTGAGGATGGTGTTGGGAGATGCTATAGTGAATGGATGAACCAGTGCTATGCTTGAGATTAGGTGCAGTTTAAGCTTACTATTTATCTAAGCATTCAATTAATTATAATTGTTTTAATATTATTTTTGCACATGGTCACTGATGGAAATGAATAACTCTGTGTTTCTACTTGGTCACTAGGTATCCCTGCCTCCTATTTCCAAACAATATAATAATGTACATGTTATATCTAAAACTACAACTGAGGTTGAATTCAAAACAAAACAGCTGAACTGGAGGAGGAGCAGCAGTCTATACATGGGGGACCAATACTTTGGATTAGAGCAGAGATTAAATGAATGTTATGAAGTTCAAAGCAGCATTAAAATGTTGCTATAATACTTTAAAAATGAAACATGGTGCTATGGCTGAAAAGATTCAAAGAGCCTGACTTTTAAACCATATGATGAATGTGATCATCTGACATGTGTGCTGTAAAATGTGTGGTTCAAGATGATAGAAAAAATGCAAAGCAGTGGAAATATAAAACTGCCTAGAAGTATTTAAGAGTCTCGACTATAAACTAGCAATCTCAAAATTATATGTCTGAGTACGTCTGATATGAACTATAAGAGGCATCCACAGATGGTCGGGGAGTTGAGGAAATAAGCTGTCAAACTAATGAATCTGAACAAAGTGCCACTTTAAAGAACATTATATTAAAGTTCTGACAGTATTCAATATCAGGGCATCATTATGGAATCAGCAATTCGTCTTGGATGATGCTGATCAGCTTTTGGAAAAACTCAGGAGAACAATGTGTGTCTTAGCTGTTTAAGCTGTCTTACACATTTAAAGTGATTAGCATATGAGGTTGCTTGAACATACCACACTTTTTATGCCATTTACCAGATCTTGGATGCTGTTGCCTGGCTTGTATTGAAATATCTAGAGCTACAAATGTAAAGGGAAACTTTGCTAAGGGCAAAGAGAGTTGCATCATCCTACATCAGAAACCTTTTATAGTGAAATAGTTAGGGCTGGCCCAAATTATTCTGATATCCGAGTATTCATTTGTTAAATTAGTATTCGGTGTCATGACTCACGGCTCGGCAGTCTCTCCTTCTCCTATGTGTGTTTTCCCTCGTCTGTCTCTCCTTTGTTTTGTTGTTCCATGTATCTACCTCCCTGTTGGCATGTGGGCGTGGTGGCACTCCAGGGCAGGCTGTTCCAGGTGTGGTTCGTTGGGCTAATCAGGGCAGGCTGTTTCCAGGTGTGGATCGTTGGGCTAATCAGGGCTCCCTATTTAAACCTGTGGACTCCAGTCATTCAGCGCCAGAGTATACTACGTACCAGAGCGGTAACCACCCGAGACCAGGATATCGTGTTTGTTGGTTTCTTTCTGCCTCCAGTTGGAGTTCGTACTAACTCCGCTCCGCTTTCCTTCCGTGCCAGTTGCCTCCGCTGTTCGTCTTTCCTGCCCGCCTGCGGATTTCCGGATGTCCACTTGCCTCAGCTCGCCACGCTAATCTGCCGTCCAGTGTAGTAGCTCAAACTGCAATATATTTTCTGCAAATAATATTTAGATACAAGATATACAACAATTGTAAAATACAAATTAGACATTAATTTAAAATATATTATCGAATTATTTGAACTTTGACCTAGTTGGCCGCTGACACCAGTAATATCAGCTGTAGGCTACATGATGTTACCAGAGCGAGGCAAACTAAAAGTGGCACCAAGTGCAGTATGGAGAGAGAGATGGAGGAAGAATAGATTATGTGTTCCTCTTAAGTTAACTCTGTACCACAACATTAGCGCGATTTTGGAAGGCAAAGTAATGCTTTTACTCGCTCGGAAAATCCAACAAGCATTCGAAGCCTGTAAAATGGTATTCGGGCCAGCCCTAGAAATAGTATTTGATAGCACCAAATGAAACTAGGTGACCTGTTGAAATGGCTGTTCCTTGACTCATATACGCCTCACAATCTGTCTATTCAGAATTGGCGCATATCTTTTAAAGTAATCCGGGCAGGCACCTCCGACACTCGGGCTAAATTCACTGGAGGACGCCAGTAAGACATACAGTAGGCTACATATCAATGTGTTAACCACTGAGCTAACCAAAGCTAACCCCAGTCAAGGAAGGGTTAGGTAAACACACCTAAGATGGTATGTGTGGATGTAAATATTTTGTAAAATGCGAAAGCATGTAAAAAGCTGACATAACTGTTACAATAAACAGGGTCATATTGGATCTTGGGCAAAAACACACCTGGTCCATTGACATGACATGCTGGGTTTATGAATAAACTATGCGTGTCTCAGTGTATTTAGTCTGACTTTTAAACTTTTTGACATTTTTCCAGCTCAGTGCACCTTCTCCAAGGAGGCCAGTCTGCAAAGTGTTCAGAATGTCTGAGTTCAGATGCTACTTGCAAAAATGCCTCGCATATAGCATCTGTGTACATTTGCCTCTGATAATGTGTGTTGTCCTAATGGATGGAAAAAGCCAAAAGGAGAGACAGAAATGGATAGAGAGCTTGCTTCAGATAAAGTTAATGGGTTTGTATGTGCTTGCATATCTACGTGTGTGTGTGTGTGTGTGTGTGTGTGTGTGTGTGTGTGTGTGTGTGTGTTGTCAGTTCCCGACTGAAAATGTGGAATAACCCCCAAAGATTTGGTTTCTCTGAAGTTGACAGCTAGCTCTTATGCTGATGCTGCTCCTCTAGAAAGGCTAAATAAAATATATTCCCTTAGTAACTGTACATCATTTATCATCATCACCTTCATTTAAACGCCGGCAGGTTGACTGAGAGTGCTTTATAGGCTTTGAGCCAGAGGTAAGAATATTTTGGGAGGACTATTTAGAAGCAGCAAAACATAAAATAGGATCAAATATCCAACAGTAGTAAATATGTCTGATGCTGATGTTGTCCCATTAACACAAATGATGACATACTATGCGCTGCTGAATAGATTTAATCATAATCCTTTGATTTGATAATACTGTAGATTGAAGCCCATCTGGCTCTAATCAATTGAATTACTCTCATTTTGGCAAATGTTATTACTGGCTCATACAAATATATGTTAAAACTGAGAAATAGCTCCATGTGTGGCAAAACTACAAACTTAATGTCATAGCTTTGCTGAGGGCCTTACTGCACCACCAGACTTAGGGACAGTTTCATCCCACACACCTACAAGTCTGCTCAACTCGTGGGTCAAGCTCATCAATGTCACTTCACATCACTTTACAACTGTTTAGAAATATTTACATCTGGTTATAGTTACACCTGCTCTTGTTATGTTTAGATTGTTATCACAATTTGTAACTTATAATTTCAATCTGTACCTATTGCGTATGTACATATATCTCAAACTCTATGTCATGTGCCCCATATAATTTAGGTGTCAAGTAGGTCTGTTCGCTTGTGTGTTCCTCTTTATAAGGTTTTCTTTTCTTCTTTTACGTTGCATTGATGAAGAGATTGATGCTACAGATAGAGTAGAGAACCAGACAAATAAAGAACCACAAATATCCATTATCTCTTTATCCCTCTTCATCTCTTAAACTTATCAAAATCCTCACTCATCCATCCATATCAAACAATTTGTGGTTTCATTCTTCATTTTACAAATTGATTCAAACTGAGTCAAGTCCAATATATAGATAAAGCACAAAGCTGCACCTCTCAGCTCTTTGAACGTGACATTAGTAACAACTTCAATCATTAACAGCCTCCTTATCACACACACACACAATCAATCAGTGGAGTAAGGATGTATACGGAAAAAAAATACAATCCTGATTGTATAACATTTGGATGGTAGAGGCAGGCAAACAGAAAAACAGAGACAGACTGACCTATTGTGGGACTGTGAGCATGATGTTCACAGTGTGGGTATGTGCGCATAGACGTCCAGTGGCAACAGAATCATAACAAAACATATGAAAGCAGTCGGTTTGCCTTGAAGTCAAAAGAAGATGAGTTTATGAATTTTTTTCGATTGCACCATCTGTCTCCAAAATATAAGGTGCACATGCGTGCCAAACACACACACACACACACACACACACACACACACACACACACACACACACACACACACACACACACACACACACACACACTTTGTTTGTCCTTTAGTTCAAAATAAAAATCCTGAATTCCTTAAGAAATATCAAATTATTACAAATGAATTCTTCAGACTAATTCCTCAGTCACTTTTAACCATTGAGACCCGCTGACATCATCTTCTTCTGTGCAGCAGCAGCAGGTCACTTCATCAATATCATTGAATATCCAATGTAGTTTTTAAAGGGGAAGGCCTAGAATAGCAATGTATGTGTCTCTCAGTGGATCGGTGCAACACTCTGCTCCAGTGTCAAATACTGTATCTCAACAAATATTGGAATGGTTTTCAATTAAATTTTTAACGGACATTTACAGTCCACAGAGCATGAAGCCTACTGACTTAGTTCATGCTGTAGCTTCACCATGACTGACATTTTTGGTTTATAGGATTGCCATCCCCTTCTATTCCTCTAGCGCCACTCGCAGGTCAACGTTTTCACTTGCCCAGGGAACTATCTGAAGGGTAAGTACAAACATTGTGTTCAATGCTGATTAACATACCAACACACAAAAACCCATATAGTACGATGGTGAATATGGCAAACACTATACCTGCTTTACATCAACAAGTTTAAATGCATTTTGAGCATTGTCGTTGTGAGCATGCCTGCCAATACAAGCCAGTATTAGCATTTAGCTCAAGGCACAGCTGTGCTTGACAAGTACAGCCTCACAAAGCCAATTGTTTTTTTTTTACACCTTTAGTTGCTTTTGCTAAATAATGAATGCTAAATGCTAAATAATATCAATTTCAAGATGTTTGCGATCACAAACAGCATGAATCAATCCAACCGATACGAAGTGGCATTCCAGCATGTTGGGGGTTAACATGCAGAGATCTTTTGGATTGAGAAGAGTTTTGACTGGTGTCATTTATCGTCTGAGCTTTTGATCCAGCTCTGTATCTGGAAGGCGAGGGGCCCAGCTGCAGGCTTGTGGAGCGCTGGATCACTGTCACTGCTCTGGCTGCTTAGACAACAGATAGTCTGTATCGGAGCACTCTCCTACCGCTCTCTCTGGAGGTATTTCAGACGTTCTGACCTTTTGGTGGCCACTTAAAACTTTTAGACAAGGAGCTTATTGAATGTCAGCAATGATTTATGTGAGTAAAGACAGCGGAGAGAGGAACTGAGAAAACGGAGATGGAGGAGCAACAAACAAACTGTCGACACCCGGTATCTTTTCTTTGAAGAAAAACCAAAATGCTAGAAAAAGGACACAAGAGAACATACTGAAGACAGTGACGTTTTGTTTCTGTCTCTCTGCCTTTCTTCCGTTATTCTGTCCATGTCTCCATGCAATTACAAGAAAAAAATGTATCTGTGCCTCAGATGTTTTGTCTCATGCAACATATTCTGCATCAGTGCTTTTACAAGTCTCCTCATAGCTCCAAAATGTTAAAATCTTTGATCGCAACATCAGAAATTCAGCAGCAGCTATTGTTATCTTCTAGAAACCAAACTTTCACTGGCACTGACCTCCATTTCTAACTGTTTAACAAAAAAAAAATGCAGCTGGTCAGTTCTCTTTTGGTGGTGTCTGTACTGCAAACAAAGAAAGAATATGCAACAACACTATAGTGTACACCAACATGTGTGTACTTATCAAACAAGTTGAGAGAAGGGTTAAAAAATATGACACGCTGGTCATTGCACAGCATCTCATACCACATTGTGTGTTTTTCACTAGGTCTAATCAAACAAAAATAGTGATAACACCTGTGTGTGTAGCTTTGTTGGCTTTGTAGTATAGCAGTGATTGAGAAGCGGGACAAAAGGCTGTCTTCCTATACTTCCTATAACTGCTGTTGTGTTTAAAAGTAAAAATATTTAAAATTGTAGGTGTTATTAGGGATTAAGAATAGAATGTCTGGAGCACAATTATCCCCTTAAATTTACAGTATCTCACAAAAGTGAGTACACTCCTCACATTTCTTGGAAATGTGAAATTTGAGGGGTGTATTCACTTTTGTGAGATGTGTGTGTGTGTGTGTGTGTGTGTGTGTGTGTGTGTGTGTGTGTGTGTGTGTGTGTGTGTATATATATATATATATATATATAGTATACACACACACTGTATATATGGAGTGGAAACAAGGCCCAACACTTTAGAAATAGCAGTATTTTGCAGTGGAACACTTGGGGGGAATCCTGTTTACTTATAAATCCAAGTTTGAAATGTCTGAAAGTAACAGGACGGTGTATGTAAAACAGGGGGAAAACACTGAACTGCAGTGTGTGAAAGCCACAGTGAAACATGGTGGGGGAATATTCCGAGTAGCTATAGGGGTGTTTTGCCTACAAAGGCAAAACACAAATATTGTGACTAGTTGTCTCAGACTTTTGGAATCCTCTGTGTACTTGTATCTTTCTTTATCATGTCTTCACTCTGGGTACACAGCTGCACCATGTTTTTCGTTGTGTCTGTTGCTCTTTCCCACTGTTCCCCTGTTGTCTGACTTAATGTTTTTTTTTCTATCCCCAATCCCTCAATCTTGTTTTCCTTTTGAATCTCTATCAAGTTCTTTCTCTTTTTTCTTTCTCCCTCCCTCCCCATTGAGACCGCTCTCCTCCTTCCTGTTCTCTGTTTTCTTCACGTTGGACGGTTGCTGGATGGGTGGTGGTGGGTGGGGTTTTACGCACAGTCACACACACACACACACACAGTAGTCACACGCATTAACCTATTGGTCATATATACACGAAACTGATGAACACAAAAAACATAGGCTACATACACTCGTAGGCTTACACACACTTGCAGGGAAGGTGCAAGCATGCACCTACATGTATACACGCTCGCATACCCAGCAGCTGTTGAGACATTTGTTAAGAAATGGCCTGATGGAATTTCCTCTGCTTGTTAAAAAGGATTGAAATGCCACTGCAGGCATGATCACAAATCAATAACTCATTCTAAAAGCTGCCATTTTACTGTGTGTGTGTGTGTGTGTGTGTGTGTGTGTGTGTGTGTGTGTGTGTGTGTGTGTGTGTGTGTGTGTGTGTGTGTGTGTGTGTGTGTGTGTGTGTGTGTGTTGTGTGTGTGTGTGTGTGTGTGTGTGTGTGTGTGTGCGCAATTTTTCAGGCCACAACTGGAAATTGGCTCTGCCTCTGCAGTTCCATTTCATTTTTCATCAATTTGATTCTGTTACCTTAAATGTCCCTAAGCCGTGTTGATAAGATAAGATGGACTGTATTGATCTTTGGGGTAAAAAATGCTGCAGCAAAGAAAAGGGATTTATAAATTAAATATATTAAAGTGACTTCAATGTGTTCCTACTGTGAGCTTAAGGGAATATTTGTGGTGAGGATCCTTTGAAGAGGAATTTATTTTGCAATGTTGCTGTGTTACTCCCATGGTTCCTCCTTGAAGACACGTTTGCGGACAAATTTAAATGTTGTAGCAAACCCATTCATACAACATACGTTCTTTATCTATGTAAAATGTAAAGTAAGACATTTATTGAATTCCAAAGAATATTTTATAATGCCTGATGGGTTTTCAAACAAACGCATGTGCTTACCTTGAATACTTTTCCACTGCAGTGCACCATCGCCTCGCCAACTTTAATTCAGAAACAAAAAAACATTAGTTAAGATGTAAAAATGGACACAGATTAAAAAGGTGAAAATGTGATTAATTTGAGATAAATACACACGGTCTTAGTGCCTTTGCAATGGCTGTTTTAATGGCTTAAAATATATGATCCTCCTAGTTTCTACAAGCAGTTTATGAACTAAGTATTTCATTTTGGATTTTCCTCTCATCACTGCTTCGCTCTTGTATTCTCGTCAATTTCCTGCCGGCTGACTTCAACAGAACTCCAGCATGGCAATGAACACCCTGATTTCCCTGGAGAGAGCTTTGTGTGCCCCAATAATGGCAAATTTTCTTTTTTAAGGGTGGTTTCAAGGAAATGCATGAATAATTCTGGCAAGGAATCAATGCAAGAAATGCATGGGATGTGATACGTGCAATGCCAGGCCAGGGTAGATGTATTAGTTACACCACCACCGCTGCTTTTGATACTTTTAATGGGTGTCTCCTCTTTTTTCCCATTGTTAAAATACTAGACTGCTAGTGCAATTCCATCTTTAGATATAAAGGACATACATTGATAGGCTATTTCTTTTTTGATTTGGTTGAGCATTTCCCCCGTTTTGTATTAATTCCCCTTTTTTTATTTCCCTTTCCATTTGTATTTATTAATTTAACCCTTTTTGACTTAATTCATTCATTTATATTGTGATACATTCATGTCATTTTCCTTTTGCATTTCCACCTTTTTATGACCAAAACTTGTTTATTTCTGCCTTTTCCTTTGTCATGCATTTTTGTCTCATTACACAAACATGAATTTGCATCACTTCCATCAATAAAGTATATATCTATGTCTTATTCAATTTGTGGTAGAATGAATTTAATGGCATGTTAATTCATTCATGTATTTGTTTGTTTAGTTTTTATAAATGGCAGGTAGCCCATCTCAATAGTATCAGTGCCTGCTGCTTGTCCTCGAGCATTTTTGATTGACAGCTTCCATTTCTTCTGATGTCAAGCAAACAAGACCAATGCTACACTTTCTTAGGCTATGTGAGAAAGGGTTCATAGGCTTTCTGATATGACTGACACCTCTCACTTAACTCCATGTAGGCCTAGTCCTAAGCTACGTTCTTGATGCAGAAAAAAAGAAAAAATATGGTGTATATTCCTGATACAACTGTTAGCACTCATACAGAAAGCTACGCAACTGGCAGACATTTCAGCTACAGCAACAAACAATGGGCCTCCATATAACCTATGATACAAGGATTCACAGGCACACTGAAGAAGACAAGCGGCCGCGTCACAACAATACACACCTGGCAGAAGCCGAAAAATCAATACACCCTTTGTTTATTCTGTAGGCTAAGACACAACCGCACACAAGACTCAACTTACACCATACGTTTAGCTTATAGGCATACAACTAATATGCGAAACAAACAAGTTCTAGCCTACTTTCTTAGTCTTCTTCAAAATGTAGGCCAAACACTGGGCAGACTTCCACTCATTCAACAAGTGATGGATGGTAACCTCTTAAAACGTGTCCATGATGGTATTGGTAACTAGTTTTTGAAATAACCGCTGAAAGATGTGCGTCTTCCGCAGCCACTGAGATTTGATGACGGTGTTCTCTCACAGCTACAGGTGCTGATGTGAGGTGCTGATGTGAGGCACTGCGCATGCGCAGACCGAATATCTTGAACTTCCTTTTAGCCATGGTTAAATCATGTATGCAACCCTGCTGTGTAGACTTTTTTCATTGGTCTATAGCAGTGGTTTTCAAACTGTGTTATGGCAGGGGGGCGCGGATGAATATGTGAAAAAAAAAAGTTTTTTTTTTTTCTTTTGTTTTTTTTTTAGTTTGTGTTTTTTATATTAACCTTTGATCACACCTAGACACATTTATGTGTTTTGGGATTATAATTTCTAGCATATCTTTTTCATTTGTTGCTTATATTGTTAATAATTTGGCCAGTTTGTGCATTTTAGGGTGTTCTCAATTTTTTTCATGTATACTTTATGTTCTGCCTTTTGTAAACACCCCTATTGCAATTACTCACACCATCACACCTAAGCACAAAAGTGTGTCCCATTGAAACCCATTCAAATCCTTTGAAATCACTAATTTTGATCCTGCTTGAATAACAAGTATGAAACACGCAATGTCTCATTTATCCACGTCATTCGAGGCCTGGGGCTTCAAGTGTGTGCTCCGAGGGATTTCCTTGGAGATGACGTCATTTTTACTATATGTGGCAAATGGAGAAAAAAACGTTTTTTTGCGAAATTTCGCGAACGCACTCTAAGCGTCTCCTACTCTCGTTACACAAGTTTTAAGGCATTATTCTTGTTTTGGTGTGCGAGTAGGTGTGTGTGGGGATGAATGCACGTCAAAGTTTGTGTATGTGCACGCGCGCGCCTTCAGCCTACACACTTCATTACCGTATGAGCGAATGCGTTGAAGCGCAAATGGCTTTCAAATCGCCTTTTTCCATACCATTCCATTCATGTGCATTTTTTTATGCAAAAGTTCAAAGCACCACTATTTTTTTTGTTATAAAATACTTAAAACAGACATCTACCCCTGGCCCTTGCACAACTTTGAAATAAATGAAACTCAGGTCCTTTTCCAGAACATGAAAGTTACTGCAGCCGTGAGAATCAAAATATACTATAATTTGTTTAGACAGGTGCACAATGCTCCTCTCTACATTAGTAGAGAAGAGAAAAGCTTCTCATTTCGTACCTGGCATCATGGCGACACAATATAATACCGAGGAAGCGCGGGTAATACTAATGGACACAGACCAAGAGCCCGAGGAGCCCGATCGAGCATCGGACTCCATTACGGAGAGGGAGGATAAGGAGCGGACGCTGCTAGTTCCGGCAGTAGGCCTATGCCTAAGACAACGGCCAGATACGGGCTGAATGTGTGGGTGACTTGCGTTTTGAAAACAGCGTATGCATGGAGGGTGTCAGTCTACACCGGCCGAACAGCTGGTGCTGGAGCAGACGAAGGACTTGCGACAGGGGCGGTTTTACAGGGAGTAAGAGGGGGCAGTCTGCAACAACTTTTTTTCCTCATATGGGCTAGAAGAGGAACTGCTCCAGAGAAAGCTGGCTGTTTGCTTTTACACAGACGCACACTTTGGTGTTGCACGTCCCAAAACGGGGCAAAAACGTCCTTCTGCTCAGCAGCGGACAGAAGAAAAAGCTGCAGATCATTCTGGACTAAAACCGCTGCAAAGGAAGAGTCGACACAATGGACAAGGTATGTAAAAATTATAGTATTTCATATATTTTTTAGATCTATTTGATTGTGTTTTCTTTTCTTTTTTTTAACCTATTTTACTTCTTTGTTTTCTTTGCGTATTATACGTTTCCTTGTAATTGTCATTGCCAGGTGTGCATGAGGAAACATCAGTGTCTCACGAGTAGGGATGGGTATCGTTTGAGTTTTGACCAATTCCGGTTCCAATTCCGATTCTGACTATCGATTCCGGTTCTTAACGGTTCCCAATTCCGATTCCAATAAGATAAAAGAAAGGGGTCAAATGTTTATGTAAAAAACATCTAGTTATCGTTTTTTTCTCTCTCAATCTTGTTCTTATAAACAGGCTACATAAAATAAATGAAACCCACAATCACAACTCCTCACAGAGCTTTTGGAAACATAACCAATGGGAAATATTGTCTTTAATCAGGCTCTTTAATAAGTCATATTTTAGATAATCAGAAGGGGAATTTCTACCTGAAATCAACATAGTGGCTTCGTTTCTTCTTTCTATTATTCTATAACTATTCACGTAGCCTGCTATATTTACAAACTGAGGCAGCTCACGAGGCAATGATCACGGTGCGTTCTGTCTGCAGCAGCAGGCTGGGGGCTGCTACTGGCCGTGTGAGAGTAGCCTACTCCCGACAGCACCAGCCGCGATACAGACGTTGCTTGTGCTTTATATACAGTCTATGGGCCGGTGTAGTGAGTCGCGTTGCTGTGCCGCTGTGCACTGCTTAGGTTATGAGCCGGGCAGCCCGAGTCTAGCTCTAGTGTGAGGAGGAGACGACACGGCAGCGCTCGCTACTCGGCTCTCAGGCGCTCGGTTGTAAAGCGACCGCGCGACCTGATAGATGCTTTTGCGGAAACAGTTATTCCTCAAATGACCAGTAAAAGTAGCAAGATGTATCCCTGGTCGCCTGCTTTGACCATTTAATTCGCTCAGGTTACAGCAATCTTTCTGAATAGGTCCATGACAGCAATGCTGTTGTTTGCTAACCGTTAGCTCTAATCAAAACACAGACATGCCTGCGCGGTGACGTCGCATGACGTGGGCACGTCCTTTTGCGCATGCGCAGGAATCGATCAAAAGAATCGAAATTTTCTTTCCTTAACAATTCCTTTGGAATTGAAAGTTTGGAACCGGTTCTAAATTTAGCACCGGTTCCGATGCCCATCCCTACTCACGAGTTAAAATAAAGGTTATTGTATTGTATTATATTTTTACAAAATTGTCTCCATTGTCTCTGGTCCCTTTTTGCAGATCGCGGCATACAGCTGCCAGAGAGTGACCAGGCGGTGGCCCTTGGCACTGTTCTTCAACATCCTGGACATCAGTGCGCTGAACGCTTACATCACATGGATGGCTATCGATCAGGCATGGCACCAGGGGAAATTGCACAAGCGGAGGCTTTTCCTTGTGGAGCTCGGAAGAGCTTGGTAGGCTCACAGATGACCCGAAGACAGCGCATCCCACGTGCACCATGGGCCGCCAGCCTGGTTCGAGGGGCTCGGGCAGGTAACCTCACCACAAGCCAAGCAGGTGCAAGCGGCTCACCCGCCGACTGAGGGCAGTGTGCACTCTGCTCGCACCGCAAAGTTGCAAGCTGCAGCTGCAAGTCTTGTGGGAAGTTTGTGTGTAAAGAACACTACACAGTTGTTTGCAGCTCTTGCTTTGAATGTGAGGCCTAAGGTAGGCTAATTTGGTGTTCATTTGTTGTATTTGTGTTGTTAAAAGGGTTCAATTAAAAAAGAAAATCATTTATATTTGATATGTGTGATGAGTTCTGATGCTGGTTAAATAAAATGTAAAATAATTTAAAAAAAATTGTAATGATTTCATTTTTATTGGCTGTTTTCTTATGCGCACAAAAATGTGCTTAGGTGTGAAGATGTGATTATTTTATGAAAAGTGACACTGCAAAAAAAATAGAAAATGCATATGAATAAATGTTGCTGCTAATATCTCACACATCCTAGCCTGCAATAACCAAACCATAAATAGTCCAGTTTACATAACGTTTTTGGGAAATAAATCATATTTTGCATATTTAAAAGCATATAAAGGGTTTTTCGCATGTCAAATCATGTCAATTAAAGGGTTAATTAAAAATAAATACATTAATATTTGATATGTATGGTTAGTTCTGATGCTGGTCTAAAACAACATGTAATTTTTTTTTATACAAACAATCATTTATTTCATTTTTATAGGCTTATTTCTTATGAGCACAAAAATGTGCTTAGGTGTGAATATGTGATTATTTTATGAAAAGTGACGCTGCATAAATATAGAAAATGCATATAAATAAATGTTGCTGCTAATATTCCACACACACTATCCTGCAATAACCAAGCCATTAATAGTCCAGTTTACATAACATTTTTTGAAAATAAATCATATTTTGCATATTTTAAACCAAAAAAAGGAGGTTTTCAATTTCAAATCATGTCAATTAAAGGGTTAATTAAAAATAAATACATTAATATTTGATATGTATGGTTAGTTCTGATGCTGGTCTAAAACAACATGTATTTTTTTTTTATACAAACAATCATTTATTTCATTTTTATAGGCTTATTTCTTATGAGCACAAAAATGTGCTTAGGTGTGATAGTGTGATTATTTTATGAAAAGTGACGCTGCATAAATATAGAAAATGCATATAAATAAATGTTGCTGCTAATATTTTACACACACTAGCCTGCAATAACCAAACCATAAATAGTCCAGTTTACATGACGTTTTTTGAAAATAAATCACATTTTGCATATTTTAAACCAAAAAAAGGAGGTTTTCAATTTCAAATCATGTCAATTAAAGGGTTAATTAAAAATAAATACATTAATATTTGATATGTATGGGTAGTTCTGATGCTGGTCTAAAACAACATGTAATTTTTTTTTTATAAAAACAATAATTTATTTCATTTCTATAGGCTTATTTCTTATGCGCACAAAAATGTGCTTAGGTGTGATAGTGTGATTATTTTAAAGGAGCATGGAAGGGTTAAGATCACAGCATAGCTGGACAATAGTTCAACATTTAAATGAATTCATTATACTGCAGAGAAATAGGTCTTGTTAAAGAAAAAGAGCACCAAGCCCAACCCAGAGGACCCTGCATATGTTTTTATTTATTTTAAATTAATATTTTTATGGAAAATCCATGTGTCTTTCTTCAATAGCTTCTAATTCATCAGACCCAGTGTCTCCAAATTATTTGTTCACACAAAATTCCTCATATTTAGCCTCTTAATTTTCCTCTCAAAGTGCACCAGATTCATGCATTTCACTTTAAAAAGGTGAAAACAAATCTCTCGGGGGGGCATACACCCGGTCCCCCCTACGAGAGTCTGGTTCTCCACTGGCTACTATTTTCCTCCAGCAGGACATTGGAGGCACTAGCGAAAAAACACTGGGTGTGTGAATGACATTTCACTAGTCAATAATTTGGGCAAGTCTGTCTGCCTATCTTTCTCACTCCGCTGCACACTCAGTCACTAATATCCATGCTTAAAGGAAGCAGGATTAAAACACTGGATTAAGATGTTAAAATGTATTAAAAAATGTGTTTAAAAACACACAAAAAATTTTAGAATGTTTCAAAAATATGTTGAAATTTGTTCTCTGAGGGGGGGCTCACTCTCTCACACTCAAACCCCTGCTAGAACCGAATAATGTACAGGGAGCATTATTTGATAGGGGATATTGGGATATACATATGATCAATATCCTAAAAAAAAAATTTCATTGCCCTTTGTAAAATGATTTTGTAAAGGCGGCATTATTTATTTCTTAGGGAATATTTGGCTATTGTAATATACCCCTGAAATCCTTTTGGAATATTTTCCCCTAACATGCATGAAGCTTTTTCTCTATCAGTTTCTTTTCTAAATATGGTTTTCCAAAGAGGCCTTTGTTCCCACATTATTTAATTGAAATGCTTTGTTCTCTCTCTCTCCCTCTCTCTCTCCCTCTCTCTCGCTCTCAGTAGCCTAATCTCTGGACTCCGAGACAACTACATCTTCCCACATGTTCTGCAGGCTGTCCGCCCCCTTTTCCCCATGAACAGCTCAGGTTAAATTTATAATTTCCATTGGCCCGCGTTGCTTGGCATTTAATTGGACATTCAGCATCCCCACACTACATGCAAATCTGACACATGGTTTTTATGGAGCTATCATCTGCCCAAGCCGCAATTGCATCATTAGCCTGCAACAGTTAAGTACCCTAAGTGTCTAGATTTGAGTTGAATGTCAAAACTGCCGGATTACACGTGCAAGTACGGCTCCGTTACACACACACAAACCTGTACAAAATTCCACCATAACCTATTCACATAATTTAGCTCTTTGTGTATGAGATAGTGGCTCTGAGTAGCCACCCCTTCTCTCCGTGCACACATACAAACATTGACTTGGTATCACATTTTGAATACATGACCAAAACTTTGAGGGGGAGTGATTCAAATATTCTACTGATACTCCTCTTTTTGTTATCATATTAACCACTCCTGACATGAACAATGTCAAATTAATTAATCTAAAAGGATCTTTTTGATCTCGCTTTAAAATCAAATTCACGGCTGCATTCTTGATTTATTTATTTTTAAGACAGAAAATGTGCCAGAGAGATATGGAACATGCGGATGTGCATGTTTAGCGCATAATAAGAGAACTGAGAGATCAGAAACGAAGACGTATGTAGTTTGATGTTTTGTTATCCCAACCGTCCACCCTGGTCTCATTCATATGCAAACATTGTTGGGGCTTTGTTACAGTGGTTATTTTGAGGCAATGACTGAAATGACTTGGGAGGAAAGCCTCCTCAGAGACCCAGTCTCAGCATGCTCAAAGACCACCGCCCCTCGACGGACTTGCTTTCTGCCTACCTCACCCCAAAGTTATTGTTGAGAATGATTAAAGGCCATTCGGATGAAAAAAAAGTGACTGAGAAATTAGTCTGAAGAATTCATTTGTGATAATACCATATGATATTTCAAGGTCTTAAAGGACAAACAAAGTGTGTGTACGTGTGTGTGTGTGTGTGTGTGTGTGTGTGTGTGTGTGTGTGTGTGTGTGTGTGTGTGTGTGTGTGTGTGTGTGTGTGTGTGTGTATTTATTGTTTATTGTTTGTTTATTGTTTAGTTGTGGATCCCCATTAGTTGACGCAGTAGCGGCAGACTAGTCTTCCTGGGGTACAATTAAAATCAGAACATACAAATAACAAATCATCAATTGCATACATTCAAATACAGTAGAAGTAACAAGATTGCAGATACAAAACAACAGTTGTAGATAAATGAATAAATAGGAATCAGTGCACTTCAGAGCGTGCAAACACCCACATGAAAATACAATACATTGAGTGCCATGTTAAATATGAGTTCATATTTAACATAAATAAAAACAGGATTTAATTAGCCTATTGCATTATTTCTTTACAGTTATAACACAAATGTGCAAAGGTAGTAAATTCCATAAAGACATGGATCTATAGAAGGATATTTTCTTCATTGCATTCGTTCTACAGTGAGGTAGCAAAACATGTTCTGCTGTTGCAGATCTTGTGCTGTTGTGTGTGTGTGTGTGTGTGTGTGTGTGTGTGTGTGTGTGTGTGTGTGTGTGTGTGTGTGTGTGTGTGTGTGTGTGTGTGTGTGTGTGTGTGTGTGTGTGTGTGTGTGTGTGTGTGTGGGCACGCTTGCCTGCCTGCGTGTGTGTGGGTGTTGGCTGTCCCTGGCCCAGTCTCTTATGTATATTAGTTGGACTGACATGATGCTGATTGCAATGAAATCAACTGTGTGAGCATGAGCAAGTATCTCCAATATTGTTTTATTATTAAAAATGTTTACGTATTCCTAGATAGTATTTTTGGTATTCTGTACGTGCTAATGTGAATGTTCCCGCATATATATGTGTGTATGGCTTAACCATTTACATGCTGTCCAATCCTGTTGTCCCTCTCCACCTTATAATGTTTGTGCTGAATAAATGAGCTTGGAGCCAAACCTTCTGAAGTTCTTTTAGTTTTTTTTTTACATTTTTCTACAGCTCAAACAGAAATAGGACCCTTTTATCTGTGTCCTTAGGAAGCATAAAACCAATTCAAATCCTTCAATACAAAACTGTGTCCCTTTTATAAGCCTTTTTTGACTGCTTGATTCATCAACCATTCCCTTAGAGAGTTTCAAAAACCCAGTGCTTAATTCCTTCTGCCCGCAAGTATGAAATAAAACCTGAGACAGAAACGCAGAGCAAAACTAATGGATTCTTTTCAACATGGGTCATTTTACCACTAACAGATTTCAGAGGATGCACCTATCTGCCATGTTCATCTGCAATGTTTTCTTTCAGTAGTTGTTGCAAGCTGTTGATGCACATCAAGAATAAACTAAAGTGATTTTTCTACAGCAAGGCCTCTGGGGGTATGGTGTTGTTCTTTTCCCAAATAAAGAAGCCAAGCTTGAAATAATTGTGTTTTTGTTTTTTTTCCCAGACAAGGATCCTACATTTTTCCACTGAAAGAAAATTTTATTTCAGTGACAACATTGACACCATTTGACACAGTAACACTTTTGCTACATAATGGTAGTACTTTCAAACCTTTTTTCCAGATATTGTGGTGTGGAAAGAAACAATTTTCTGATTTGTTTTCCATTTTGTTAAAATAACGGGCATGTTACTTTTGCTGAATACTTACACACACACACACACACACACACACACACACACACACACATGCACAGAAGTTGTTGCTCTTACCCAGTGGTGTAGTGGTGCCTGGAGAAGTGGGTATACTCTAAGTTGTACTGCGCGCGCATCCGCTTTTGCCGGTCCTATATTTCCCGTAATTGCGCTGCCTCACACAGCCACTCGCGAGTAGTGGTCCAACACAGGCCTAATGCATGAATATAAGATATAGAGAGCGTAGCTGGCAGAACGGCTATATGTTTAGCCTCCGTGTCCGCTCCATTTACAGCCATTAGTGCGAGTGGGGGGGGGGGGGCGTTCACTGTCCTGACAGCTGACTGCTGCTACGGTCTGCCTGACCATCACTGTTTGCACAGTAGGCTAAATAGGGAGACTGAGGTGGGGACCCTGGACCTTCTAGGGGGGTCTGGGGGTGTACCTTAGACTGTCCACAATAAAAGGCCACCCTGAAATGTGCAGTTTTGTCTCACAGCAAAATGCCACAGATGCCACAAGCATTGAGGGAGCGTGCAATTGGCATGCTGACAGCAGGAATGTCAACCAGATCTGTTGCTCGTGCATTGAATGTTCATTTCTCCACCATAAGCCGTCTCCAGCAACTTCGCACAGCCATTGAAGAGGAGTGGACCAACATTCCACAGGCCACAATTGACAATCTGATAAACTCTATGCGAAGAAGATGTGTTGCACTGCATGAGGCAAATGGTGGTCACACCAGATACTGACTGGTTCTGAGTCCCCAGACCCCCAATAAAGCAAAAAAATGCACATTTCAGAGTGGCCTTTTATTGTGGATAGTCTAAGGCACACCTGTGCACTAATCATGATGTCAGATCAGCATCTTGATGCGGCACACCTGTGAGGTGGGATGGATTATCTCAGCAAAGCAGAAGTGCTCACTATCACACATTTAGACAGATTTGTGAACAACGTTTGAGAGAAATGGTACAATTGTGTATCTGGAATGAATTTTAGATCTTTAAGTCCATCTCATGAAAAATGGGAGCAAAAACAAAAGTGTTGCGTTTATATTTTTGTTGAGTGTATAACATGGGTCTGCAGACCAATCTACTGAAATGTTTTTACAGTTGCAGAGTAAAGAGTGCTGCCTGTTTAAGAAAAATAATGTTCCTTCTGCAGCTCAAGATTTGATTTAAATCTAAATTTTCCTCTGAAAGTGCATCAGATTGATGCATTTTACTTTAAATCTCATAATCCGTCTATGAACCAACTGGTTTCCACAATCTTTTTTATTTTTGCGGGGAGCATGCACAAGCATTATTCATAGAAAAAAAAATGTGGGGGCCCTCCACAGGGTCTTGAAACGGGCCCCGAGATTGTTAAGACCGCCCCTGCACGCTTGTCGTGCCGCCTGACGAAACGCTGCGCCTTCTCTCTGCCCGCTCGCCTCTCCATTGAGAATGCATTAGTGGGCGAAACAAACGCCTCGGCCCGTGTGAAACGGCCTTAAACTAAACGAAGGAAATCAAATGAGGTTCTGGCATTTTCCCCAAAAAACGGGACACATTATGTCCAGGGAGAGATTTTTCTTTTCCCGGGACAGCTGGTGAAAAAAAGAGAACAATTTCGGGAAAAACGGGACGGGTGGCAACAAGTACACACACATTGGCCGCGTTTCCCAGATGCGATCGTTCTTTGGGGCCAAAGAAGGGTCGAAAGAAGGGTTCGCCAAAGAAAGAAGGGTTCGCCAAAGAAGGAGCGTTAAGATACGGGTGTTTCCCAGATGGCTTCTTAAGTCCCTTCTTTGGAGAGCCGTAAGATGAAGCGAAAGAAGCATCGAAAGAAGTACTTTGGTGGGAGCTGTCCACCGCGGTCGTGCTGAAACTGAATAAATCGATGCCAGGCGAATCGATCACCCACCTCTTTATCAGCGCATAAGTCACACACAGCGCCCCGTGGTCTCCCCCACACAGGTGGAATTAGGCTACGCATGTAGGCTAACGTGTGTGTGGGTGCGGGTGTGTGTGGCAACAAGTGTATCAAAGTAGTAATCAAGCCCATTAGCGCATATATACCCCGTGGATATAGGCACACACATGTGATGTGAGAATGGAAGAAAGCGGCAGCAAAATAAACAAGCGGGCACCGTCGTTTACCGCGGAGGAGTTGGGCGTCTTAGTGGACGAGGTCTGGCAGCACCGGGCAGTTTTATTCGGGGGAACAAGGGGCAAAAAGAACATCACGGTGAAGAACCGTGTTAGGCAGGCCATAGCCGAAAATATGTCCCCCTCCAGCCCATGTGGCCTGCGTGACAGGCGTGCTGTGAGGAAGAAGTGGCAGGAGTTCCAGAACCAAACAAAAAGGAAGAGTGAGAAGGTTTCACTAATCAATCTCCCTTCGTTGCAGGTGATGCAGACGCAGTAAAGACAGCGCGGAGTAACCCCTCCCCCATATGGTTTCAATAAACTATTTTGGTTTCTTTTCAACCATGTATTGTGTGGATCATTTTGCATTGAAATGAGGGTGTCAAACCTAGCAACAAAAAGTCCCAGGCAATTTGTAATGTATCTAAGCGTAGGTTAATGACGTGTGCGTATTGTGCAACAGCAACAGCATTCCAGTGCCAGACTTTCAGGTAAAGCACCGGACAGTGCAGCAATAATCATAGTGTGCAGGACGTTACATGTAGCCTACATCTGCTGGTTCTGTTTATTTATTCCAGCCTTCAGGCCTGAGAGTTGATATGGGTGATGTGTGGTGGTTGTGGGTTTATGGTTTAGTGCTTGGTGACTGGTGGTGAAGAGGTAGGGGCTGCGGGTTGTTGGACCGGGCTGAAGGCAAAATTGCAGCGGGTTGCTCTGGATGTGTGGAGACACCAGAGAGATCAGCCGTTGGATCTCCGCACGGGGCAGCCGGTACTTTGCCTGGACGGCCCGGTCTGATAGCACGTCCAGTGGGGAGAAGTGCCGACGCACGTATGCATTTATGTAAACCGTCTGGCTTCGCGCACGGCGAGGCTGTTGGTTCGCAGCGAGAAGGTGTTGTATTGCAGCCATGGTTTCTCACACGCGCGGACTTTGGCAACGCCTTTAGCAGGTGGAGCCGCTCTGAATGAGGTTCAGCTGAGTTCAATTAAATCTGTTTCTTTGATATCTGTGAAATGCTGTTGTTGAAGGGTTGTTGATGATTTTTTTGTATGTGTAGTAGTACTATAAACTCACATGTGTGTGGAAAACGTAAACGTCTGATTCATTAAAACATTTTTTTTCTCTACTATTAGTCTATGTTTCTTGCGCCAGTGGTCCGATTGAGCATTGTTTTATTATTTCGAAAAGTGGAGGAAATAAATTTCCCTGACGCGGCATGATCACTGACGATTTGGTCGCTAAGAAAGGTTGAAAGAGTGGGTCAGCTCCGTCTTTCAGTTCCATCTTAGTGAAAGTACTACTTTCGCTAAGAAGGAATCTGGGAAACGCATTCTTCTTTCACAGCGTTCTTAAGTGCGCTCCAAAGAAGAACTCTGCCCAAAGAGGCTCTTTGGGATTCTGGGAAACGCGGCCATTGACAGGAGTGGAAACGAATGGAGGCGGACCGTAGTCGCGGCCGTTAGAAGTGGGTATACGCAATGTCGCCTGAAAAATAAGTGGGTATACGCTGTATACCTGCGTATACCCCCCACTACACCACTGCTCTTACCTATGAAAATCATTCCACAAAGACTTAACATTTGCTTTAGATGGATAGTCCAGCATAGGCGATTTTTTTTGGTGACCGCATTATTTTTCCTTAACAAACATTTAGCAAAAAAACCTACGGTGTGATTATATAAATTTTTATCTTAAATCTTTCCTTGAACTCATCATTTGGGAGAATTTTCAGCTAGAGGGTCACATCTCTTAATTTTTTACCTTAAATGCAGCATAAAGGTAGCCTGGTGCTACCAGACCATCTTACTTCATTTCGTTTGTACAAAAGGTCTGGAACTGCTGTAATTGGCAAACGTTCACTCACTTGGAGGCAGGTGTATGTTGATGTTTAAAACTATTGGATCTGCTCAGTGCCACTCTGAATTAGCCAACCAATCGCATAACGTTTAGTCATGCCGTACGTCATAAGCCGGCTTCTGACGGTGCGTTCCAGTTGTACAGGGAACTTTCCGACTTCACTACATATTTGTTATGGTAAACGATGCTGAACCCAAGAGCAGACAGAGACGGTGTTGAATTGATGAAAAAAAAGGTTTATTTAATGAGGTGGGGAAGCAGGTAGTGGATGAGGAAGCCGGGGGAAGATCGAGGCAGGCGAGCTGGAGAGAGTGATCCGGATAACTGCAGGCAGAGGAAAACAAAATTAGGTTGTAGTCAAAAGCAACAAGCAACAAGAGGCGAGAGAAGGGTAACAAGATAAACTGGAGCCAGGCACGTATAATTACCACTGTAACGCATAGGACGATCTGGCACCGACTGCAGGGAATCCAAAGGTTGAAGAAGGGGAGTTGAATAGGGAAAATGAAATTTGGGCGGAAGTAGGTCGGCGGGCGGAGCCAGGCTAGCAGAAAGGTGTGACGTGATGTTCCTAGATTTATTATTATCTCTGGCACTGAGAGATAATGTAATATGTAGGAAATGAATGGAGACCAATTACTGTAGAAGGCAGGACCAGGATCAATCTTAACACAATAAAATAAATTTGAATTATAAGACTGCTGTCTGTCTGGCAGTAGTTTAAAGTAAACTCATTTCCTGGATAATGTTGACACAATAGGTGGTCCTTCATTATCACCCTCTTTATTTGTGCTGCAGCAGACTTTACATACACGCTCAGCAGGAAAGCTCTGGTGAGCTTAGTTCAGCTGGAAGTAAAACGTTTTCATACCTGGTTCTCAGTATAATGCGATTCTCCCCCTTTTTCTTCTAAAACAATGCCTGAAAACCACTCTGTCATTGTTAGTCCGACGGATTCATTCAATCATCTTACGCCAAGCCCTGTGTCTCTGCCAAACAGTCAGCCAAGCCTTGCCAATCCTTCTGCGCCAGAGCTGGCTTAACATACAAGATCCCTGCATGTACTTTGTGTGTGTGTGTGTGTGTGTGTGTATGTGTGTGTGTGTGTGTGTGTGTGTGTGTGTGTGTGTGTGTGTGTGTGTGTGTGTGTGTGTGTGTGTGTGTGTGTGTGTGCAGATGTCCTGTCTCAAAGTGTGACTCTTGCCATTCCATCTCATCCTGTCATCTTGAGATTTCCCCATCCATTTGTGTTTTTTTTTGCGAGTGGGAGTGCAAGTTTTAGCATGGACACGACACAATGTTTGTTTGTAAAGCAGATGGTGCAGTCACTTGGTCAGTCAGTCCAACACCTTGTTCCAGGGTTGAAATATCTCGACAGCTGGATTGTCATAAACTGTTTCAAAGAAATTCATAACTGCCAAGTTTGAAACAGGTTTCAACTTCAGTTCATAGTTCAGACACATATAAGACTAAATTCATTACCATTTGATTTGCTGACTTTTCCTTTTCTCATTTTTGGGGAAGTTTAATGACCCTATGACCTGCCTTCTATAGCACTAAACGCAGGGCAAACTGTCAGCTTTTTGGAATTCTATCTAATATTGTAAAGGGCAGATTCAAATTCATGCCTCCCACATAGTGAAACCATTTTAAAATCGATGACCATGTGGCCTTCCCACCAGCACCCCATTATTTACACTTGTACGCACGAAGCTTCATGGAATACAAAGTCGATCAAGGCAGCAAATGTTGATACTTTCTGTATTTATACATTATTGTCACTCTTTGACTTTAAAAGGAAGACATATAAAGATAAACACAGATGCTGGCGCCATCCTCCATTGAGGAGCTGGTTAAGCTCACAGAGAAGTTTTGGGTGTCTAATCTTATTACATGCAGACATGGTCATTTTGGCTTGTTTTTCCAAACTCATTATCAGAATTTTAAGTAAGTAATTAAATTGTACACAGGGCAAAATTTAAATGCTTCTTTTCGCATATCCCCTCCCAAGTTTTCCACTTTCTCTGTTTGGTGTTATTGTTCAGCCGTCTTTACTCTGACCCCTCTGTGTCTTCCCCTCTTTTTCTCTTTGTCAATTTAGGTTACAGCTTGAAAGGCCACCCTTTGCCTTTGTAGATGTCAATAACCGCTCAACACTGTGTAGCTATGTATTTCTGCCCTCCCCCCCCCCTCTCTCTCTCAGTGTTTCTATTATCCTATGAGGGAAACGGCACTGATGTCTCCTGCTCCATCACTCTCTGTCCGCCTGCCTGTCTGTGTGTGTTGCTCCGCATCTTTAACCGATGTCATAAATAGATCTATTCACTCCTGCTCTTTTTTTGCTTTCGCCCCCCTCTCGCCTCTCCCTTCTTCCTCTCTCACTCTCTCTTTCTCTCTCTCTCTGCCTTTCATAGATGTCAGAAAGGCATTTGTGTGCTCTGAATGTGGAATAGAGGCAGAGGTGATGTTTGGATGTTTTGAAGCAGAGCTGTCTGTCTAACCGTCTGAATACAGACCAAGACCTATTGATTTCTGCTTTACGAAGGGATCAGAAACTAATCTGTATGGAGCGCACACGCAGCAATGCACACACACACACACAGTTCTGTACAAAGCCCTGCATGCACATGCTTAGTGAAAAATGTTTTCCCCCTAATACAGTAAGTACGTGTCCACACACATGAATAATCGCAACGGGCTTTCATTAAGAATCACGACTCCTGTGTTGAAGTAGAAGTGTGTGGAAGCATGAAGCATGCACACACACGTAGGCAAACACAGAGTTGACTTAATGTTATAACAACAGTGAAAGAGGTGGACTGAGGAAAGTGATTACATTGAATGGTATTTGACCACCTGTTAGAAACACCTCTGTTTTTTATCGATCTCTCAAACACAATATATGGATTTCCATTTAGGCATAAAGTACATACATACAATCAACCCTGTGAAAACATATGTACAGTACTGTATGTGCATAGAATGAACAATGATACAATTAATCATTTTATAATTTTTCAAGCGAAGGGATTTTGGGGGGGGGGGCATCTCGCAGGCTGACACTCCCCCATAACACAGCTCTTCAGGTTTTGAGTTCCCCTCATTTACATACTCCTCCTTGTATGTATCCACTTCATCTGTCCATGCTGCTTTTAGTCCAACACAAATGGTCACCTTCTGCAGACCTGCAAGTCTGTCCCCATAGTTCTCCAGGACTTTCTTGTCAGGCTTATTTTTTTTTTCGAAATTCGAAATTTAAAAAGAATTTGGCACAGATTTTGTCATGTAATATAGATTGATAGGACTGCAGTAAACTTTTGAAAGAAAATTATGGATTGTGGCAATGTGGGATGAAAAATGATTTCTGGAAACCAAAGCAGAGAACACGATGATAATAGGGTACAAGGGTTATGTCCAAGTGTTGCTTTTTCTGTCATGATGAAATTTTGATGAAATGGGGACCCAAATGGAGCCAAACGATTTCCTGAACTTACAGGTACATGAAGTTATCTGTCTGACCCCTAAGGCTACTGCTGCTGTCAGAGCGAGAATAATTTTTCTTAAAACCCTAACTTTTTTTTTTGCGAATCCTAAGTTAGTTCACTGGCTGATCGAAAATGAGTTACTTAAATATTGACACTCTCGTCAATTCATTAAGGTCTTTTTCATGAACGCGCCTGTTCAGAAAAGTTATCTGACGAGAAAAAAAAGAGTATGAATGCAAGTAAGAAAACAAGATAGATAGGACAAGAAATAGAATAAAACAAAAAAATGTGTGAACACAACCTTAGAATACATTTTAGGCCTAATTTCAAATGGCTCTCAAGGGAAATGTGTACTTTATATCACAGCAATAATGTACCATTTTGGATGTTTCCTGACCTGAGCTCAAAGGAATCTCATTTCTTCATTCCAAGTGCCTTTTATCAGCCCTCCCCCCTTGTCAAGATTTTGGATGTAGAAAAAGAAGCAACAGTAATTTACTGTACAAAGACATTGTTGCATTTCTATTGTTCGCATTTATTGTGGCCTTGTATTGATTTTCTTTTTCAAAATAAAACATACTGGTTCTTATGTTGCTGTAAGGGAGGAAGTGACAGGCCATGCATACAGTAGGAAAATATGAACACTTTGCTCACACTATGCTTTTATCATGGTGCCAAAGAAGTCCCCCACGTGGTAAGATGAAATCAGCTTGTGCCAAACAACTGCCATGTCCCATTTTAAATGTTTTTGTTTAGCATTTTGACTGAATATTAACTACTTCTGCACAAGATAAAAAGTAGACAAGCGCTCATGTTTTGTATTTGTTGTTGTATTACAGGAGAAGCGATATGGTACTTTTAACTAATTTCCTGTCAGTGACTGCAGTTAGCAGTTCCATCCCTCGTCCCTACGTCACCACCACATGAACGCGCAACCGTCTTCGACAGATAGTGCCGCGATGAAGAGCAGCAGTCATTGTTCATGGGCACAGAGACCCGCCTCTTTATAGTGCTGTCTCCTGATTGGATAAAAGCGCCATACTCAAAATTTTATCTGGCAATTACTGCAAGGCTGAATGAGTGGGAGACCTGTGTTATGAACTGTGCATACTGTTTAAGTGATTGCTGTATGAATATAGAGTGATTTAACACATATATTAACAAACAAATATCACTTACTTCTTCTTTGAGAATACTTGTGTCAGGCATCTGGTGCCTTCCCACTGGATCGTCTGTTCTCCTCTTTCTGACCTTGGTATTTTTTTGTGATTTGACACTCTCAGCAGGCCCCAGAGAAGCAGTTGCCTTTCATCTCGAGAATTTGATCATTCCATGGGTGAAATGCAGCTACAGACATAGTTCCAATAATAGCCTTTCTAAATTGGCTTATTGCTTTTACCAATATCTGCCTTGCATAGTGTATTTATTTGGCCCCACCTCACTCAATAATTTTAATTTTATTTTTACTTCACGTCAAATGCTCTAATCTGGGATTTACTCTATGCTCAATAGGTTACCTATAATGAAAACCATGAAGGGCTAAAAAATAATGAAATTATTACCTAACAAGCCCCATACTGTGATTAGGAAGACATTGCATTGATTTAGATTTTTTCCCCCTGGTTACCTTACTTAATTTGAACCGTTATCAGTGCATTTACCCAAACCCTAATCAAAAGAACAACTTCAATGTTAAGGGTTTACCTTGCGAGAAACACACACACACACACACACACACACATGTACACACATGAACACACACACTGCTATACCTATTTGTTTTTCAAAAGAAGACCTTGCAGAGAAGAATAAAAGTTATAGTGCAAATCCCAGACAAACACATTTAAATGAAATCCATCCAGCAAACACGGTGCCAGACAGGTTGTTTTGCACAAACAATACTGAAGTCCCATTGTAAGCCCACACAACTTTGTAGACGAATACCTATTGTATGTTTATCCCTCTCTGTGACCGAGTCCCCCAAGTCCTGCCAACTTGTTTAAAGGCAGTTCAGGGTTGATGAAGTAATTGACTTTTTCATTTAAGTGTTGTTTATCCTTAAGAAGTTTTTTTTCTTCAATCAAGGACCACAGCAATGTCAGAAAGGTACAGAGCCAGGGACAGGTGAAGTTTGTCTCTGTCCCCCTTTTTTCTATCTCATTCTTTTGCGGGGAATAGATAAAGCAATGTCCATGGTTGTTAATGTCACAGTCATTATTGTAAAGTCAATGGTCTGATCTCCCACAACGGCCATTCTCCTCTAAGAGCTAGCTCCCCCTGTCCTTGAAAACATTTTTGAACCATAGTGACTGCTACATGCCTTAAATGTAAGATGGACAAAAAGCGGACAGAAATGACAAGTTGCCAATAACACAGCCGGGGCAGCTTCGATGTGGACAGCTAAGTCTCTCGTACAACAAAATTCTGGCATGGCCATCAGCATTCAACACGGAACTCAAGGTGAATGCAAATATACTGTTGTCCAGCCCAGTCATCAAGACCAGCACAACAGCAAGCAAACAAACAAGGCCCTGCGATTGCATAATTTAAGAGGAAGGGAGCTGTACTCAGAATAAAACCAAGTTGATAATTTTTTCCGAGTTGTTGGCAACATCAGAATATCGACCTGGACTATTTGATGAAAAGATGTTGATCAGGACCCAGAAAAAGTAAGATCTTCACTAATTCCACAGGCAGCAAAGAGACTGGTGCTGTCTCTTTCAATTATGACCAAAGAGTTAGACAAAGAGTTCTGGTTTTATGGCTAATTTTTGAAAAAAGTTTCAACTCTCAAGTTGTTAGTAGTTTTACAAACCAAAAAATTCTGATGCTGAAAAATATAGGGGTGTATTATTTATCAATTCAAGTCTGTATGTTTGTGTGAAAGTCCTACTTGTTTGTTTTTACCGTTAACATTGAGCCGGTTAGCTCAGCCTCAGCCCATCACTGTTAGTGCCAGTCGGAGGACGTACTTCCTGCCACAAGAGAAGACTGACTTACTGTTTCCACACTATTTTTCGAAATGGCATTTTTTTAACATTCAACGTAAAAAGAAAATGTAATGGTCAGGCAACAAAAACAATTTATTAAAGCCACTCCACCGATTAGAATTTGGGATTTCTTTCTGGCGTTGGTGACCCCTAGTTGTAATATGGACACTAACAGGCTGTAATGCACTCCCTTTCATATGTCCAGGTTTTAAAATAGAAAGACTTAAGAAGGTAATAGCATCAGATTTGAAAGATGTTATAAAAGCTCTTTATTATAGTTTTAAAAACTGACAGAAAATGTTTGCAGCGTTAAGGTCAGTGGGCCCACGTTCACATCCATACATCCACACCTTTACTTTTTTGTCATGGTACATAAACCGTTAACACTTTGATGCATAGTAGCACTGAGCTGTGGCACTGGTGTAAATCATGCACTGCAGAATCATCCAATATGAGTGCAATTTCCTGGAAGGTTGGCCTTTGATTTCGAGTTAGTCGGCAAAATGCCCCCATTTTGAAAAGGGTAAAACTGTCCTGTTGTACCTGAACGATTATATTATTATATTATATTGTATTTTTTAACATTGCACCCTGTTTTGTACCACTTCTCAAGAATCACTGCTATGTTGGTTTTTGATTAAACGAAAAGGACGCCACTGGAGATTTGTTTTTTCAGTACAATCAATGTTATAGGTAAGACATACAATCATCCATACATGTATACATTTTTTTGCTGCCTTGGTGGGAAATGATATCAACTTGTGTAAATGTAAAGCTAATTTTAAAGTGACCTCAAATGGACTCAAAAGTCACTTTTGAAAGCCTATTTTCCAACTCACAAATACACATTTCAATTCATATCCCATAAAACCAGCATTACTTATGGTTTGCTAATGTTAACCATGTAAGCAAGGTGTTGGTAGAATTGGCTGTTTGCAGTTTACTGGCTTTATGACTCTTTTTTTGTTGTTCTATACAATGAACATTGCGTCAGCTTTGTCAAGTATCTTAATTCTGTCAAACTAGTCATCAAAGTAACAAGAAAGACATATACACAACATATAAAGATTGCCACAAACAGAAGGATATAACAAAGGAAAGATGAGAGTGTGATACTTCTTGCCAAATATCAGCCAATCCAGTGTTTATTTAGGCTGAATGCAAGAAGAAAGAACCGGCCTAATCAATCCTATGCATTGATGATGGTCATGGCTGTCACAGAGAATTGATTTTGAGTTTAAATGCAGAAGTGAGAGACAATTAGACAAGGGTGGAACAACAAGCTACAAGAAAATACATCTAAGAGAGAGATGCTGAGATCGTCGCTCATTCATCCAATCTCGCATCTCGCAAACAACAGAGAAACAGACACTGAGATAGATGAAGGAGTCAGGGGGGAAGAGGAAGAAAGAGCGAGGCAAACAGGGAGGATCTTGTTCGGCAGACAGATCACAGCAATACGGATCTATTTACAGATTTGTAATGGTTCCGAGTGTAGGCTACGTGCATGTTCATGTGTGTATGTGCAGGTGGCTGCAGAACCAAGTCCCACTTACATAAGCAAACACACATACACACACACACACACCCACACACACACACACACACACAGAAACATACACGTGTGCACATACACACACACACACATACACACACACACAATACTCACACAGCAAACATGCCTTTTGCCTGGCTATCCTGATTTTTCCAGGAAGAATTTTAGGAATCAAATTATACAAAGCTACTTTATTTGGATTTACACAGTAATCTATACTAAGTACCTCTGCAAAAATGACATACTTGAATATGTTGTATACAAATATTTAAGTATAAAAGCAGAGAAATTAAAGACAATCTATATTGTTTTTTTTATTTAACCTTTATTTAACCAGGAGAAAAATCTCTTTTACAAAACAGTCCTGGCCAAGAAAGGCAGCAGCACAGTTCCAGAGTTACAAACAATCATTTAAAAACAACAGAGAACATATAAATAGTCACAGTCAGAACATCATCAAACAAAGCATGTCCAGACAGAAGAGCCAGCTTCAACATAATTATTGTACGTAAGGACTTAAACATGTTTAGAGAAACCAAGGTGTTCATTGGTCACTGTTAACCAATGAATACCGTATGTGTCCCTTTGATCTCAATCTCAATCCTCACATCTGGTAACATAATGCATTTGCCTTGAGTTGGAAAATAGGAGGCAGAGGCAGCAAATGCCTTTTGATTGCCAGTAGCTTGCCCTGCACATCATAATTTGTGTGTTCATAATGCCCCCTCCCTCTTCCATGAGATGGGGAAAGGTTTTCAATTTCAGGCTGCACTTTGATCCATGTTTTGCATGGCATAACGGTGTGCCATCAGATACTCTATGTTTCTTGGTGCAAATAAATCTGTCTTGTGTAGTGCAATTCTTATCCGTCTCATCCTTCAAGCTTCAAGAGCAAACACATACTGGTCTCCAAGCACATGCTGACTTCGAACACTTCCATCCATTATCATATTTTATTTGAAAAAAATACAGTCAGTCAACTGTATGTGTTTTCTTTCAGCTTCTTTCTTTAGCTCTGACAGAGCACTCAATCCACACTATGGGCTCACAGTCAGAAAGCACTGAAATGAAACAACCAAGGTAATGAGTTGCAGGCAAATCATCACCTTCTCAATGGAGACACTGAACCCTATTGTTCCCGATAGTTAGCTTGCACCCTGCGTGGTAGCTGCTGCTATCGGTGTATGAATGTGTGCTCCAGTTGTAAGTCTTTTTGGACTGTAAGTCGCTTTGGATAAAAGCATCTGTTAAATGACATGTAATGTAATGTTTTTTATTAAAAGTCCATCTTGTCAAATATCTAATGGAGAGTGAACTGATTATACCACATTCCGGTAAATACATGAAAACATGATTAGGGGGTATGTTGTTCAGTCTTTTTTTCAGAGGAGGAAAAATAGAAATGGCACTTAGGTAGCTACAGCGAAGCAAAAAACAAAACAAAAATGAACACTGGAGTTAGAGTGGATACAGTGTGTGACAAGCTGGATCGGCTTAACAGTGATGTGTTGTAGGGTTGTTGGAATGGAACATTTTCATTTGGCTTTCATCGGCTGCCTTACGTGCAAACATGTTGGTCAACCAGCCAGGGTGCATGGGGCTGCCTTTAACAGCACTGGATATATGGGAAAGTGTTATGAGCACTTGGTTGAGCGTGGAGTGTGTGTGTCGCATTATGTCTAAACACCAGAGCCTAAAAGAGACCTTCTCCGCTGCCCCCCCCCCTCTCTCTCTCTCTCTCTCTCTCTATTTTTTTTCTCTCTCTCTCTCTCTCTTTCTCTCTCTCTCTCTCTCTCTCTCTCTCTCTCTATCGTGTTCTGCCTCCCTCTTGTCAAATAAGCAGTTGTTTACAAGCTTTGCCAAGTACTTAGAGAACTGCGCAATTTCAACTACTTCACCCTGAATGATGAAAGGTGTTGGTAGCAGCAACCTTCTCACATTGGCATTTAGCTTTCAGCTGCAGGATAATACCATAATAAAACCATGTATAGTATAGACAAAAAAAAAGAATAGCTCCAGGCTGACTTTTTAATCTGTTATCTGTTATATTGGGCTGTGTAAAAACAGAAAAATTTACATGCTCTTCAGATGAATCCGAGCAGCATGCAACAGGCTCCGTGGGGGTTGCAATACACATCCCCTAGGGTATGGAGAGGAAGATAGAAAGAAAGAAAGAAATGTCAGCATTGTTATTGGCAACAGTGGCGCGAATGATCAGCAAGGGAGAAGCAGCGAGTGTATGCATTGTTTTGTTATACTGTGTAATTATGTGATCCTTTTATTTGTTTAATTTTTCCCGTACATCAAAAATGTGGGAACAAGATTAATTATAAATTAAGGATGAGAGGAAGCTCTGAAAAATCAAGAATCTCTTTAAAAACTGAGATAATATTCTAAAGCCCACCCCTCCTACCAAGTACTCAACAATTGCATGGGAGGCCTTTTTTCCAGAGATTGCAGGGCTAACCAATTCAAGTTTGATTGCAGATGTCAGAGAATGTGTTCTTGGCTTGGCTTTTAGGTGTTTTAATGTGGTAAACACATAGGCTATTTACCAATAAGGGATAGACCACTTTTATTTTGAATAAGAACACTCCCAGAAAATGAAATGTAATGAATAATTGTATGCTTCTGATTTCAACCGAATGTTCTTATTTTATTTTTTTCTATTCTATTCTATTTATCTATTTATTTAAATGTAGTCATTTTTCTGCAAATGTTGCTTCGCTATTTTAGTTGATTCGATGACAGGATACCATGAACACAATGGGTAAAACCTTCTTTAAAAATTAAGTTATGTAATTACTGTATATAATAATAAACATCATATAAATGTGAAGGTCTCCATTTGTTCTTGACAATATGTCTATTGAATGGGCAAATTGCTTGGCTATAGTGTTCCCATTACTGTACAATGATCATCAAGTCCACAAGAGGTATAAAACTCTGGAAAAAGTTTAGAATTTGACATGGAAGTCTATGGGGGAACTCCAACTAATGAGACACCCCTGGATCAAGCAGCTATGAGCTTTTATCCGCCACTGTGCTGTCTACTTTAGCAGTTTGTATGACCTGTGACGACCGTGAGAGGTTATATCAAAAGGTTAGCATTGCTCTCAGTTATCTATCGGCTGGGTGGGGAGTTGGGATGGGTAACTTAGGCGGTCACTCCCCTCCCCTTCGCTGCTCGCAAAGATAAGAGCTTGCAAAACCACAAATGATTCCGTAAAACAGCACACAATTCACGCTCAACTTCAGGGGACTCGCACACGATGACTGATACAGACTCACTGTAAGTATGACAGCATTTTCACTTCCTTTTTTTTTTCAATCTGTAAAATATGGAACCCTTTATAATGAAACAAGAACCTGTGCTAGGGACAAGAAGGTGACAGGGGACGAGGGTGGCAGCCAAAGAAACCCCAAAAAGAAGCAGAAGAAGGAAGACGCTTGGAGACCAGATGGACCCAGGGACCCATTTGCCATGGTTAGTGTCTTTGTGTGAGTGCATACACATGCAGTGATGTATGTGTGTGTGCCTGCTTGTGTTTGTGACGGTATGAACAGTTATAAACCTGCCCGGGTGCATTCATTGTGTGCATATCACACAAAAAACAGGTGCATGTGTCTGCCTGTGTACAGATAAAAACTGACTCCTGCTGCCGTGTGACATTCAAACTTCAATCATCTATGGAACGACTCTATGGTAACTTGCCCCCCCTCCCCTCCCGCCTGTCGTGTCCTTTTCCTAGCTGGACTCCCTGCCAGAGGAGAAGCAGCAGGAGATCCAGAGGGCCCTTCACCTCTTCTCCTTGGGCCCCAGTCTGCCAAAGACCATGCAGCAGGCCAAAAATCACACATACCGCTTCTGGGAAACACAGCCTGTCCCAAAACTGGGTAAGGAGTTGTTTGCTGGAATATATACTCTAAAAGCCAAAGCTTTGACTCAAACTGTTGTTTCAAGCAAAAGTGTGACACTTTGGAAACTACTCAGATAATTAGCTGAGAGCATTGATACCTTAAAGATATAGTGCGTAACTTCTGCCGCCCCCATTAGGAAGTCTGAGTAATTACAACAACACTGTCGGCGCATCTGCAGGTGGTAAGCCTTCGGTAGTCGCGCATAGATTTGATCCTTTCTGCTGTATGGACGGGTTTTTCTTAGCAGTAGTATAAAACACTGTAACATTTCGTGGGCACTTCTTGAGCTCCTGCACTACTTTCAAAGGGCGACATTGGTTTTTAAATGCTGCCTTACTGAGAAAATCCAGAGAGAGTTTTGTGGAGCTGATTAATTTTGTGTCAACTTGTTTGGCGTTGGCTTGAATGTAACAGACATTCATTTATATGAAAAAAGTTCCGCACTATAGCTACAAATATAAGGCCACAGCCAGTTTGCTTAACACAAAGACTGGAAAACAAGGGGAAACAGACAGCCTGGCTCTATCCAACGGTAACAAAATTCACATACCAGCACCTCTAAATCTGACAAACACTGTTTTTCTTTAATGTCAGTCAAACAAGCATAATAATTAGTATGCTTGAAAGGAGCTCACAGGAGGATTTTGGTTTTTTATTTGGACAGAGCCAGACTAGATTTTTCTTTATGCTAAGCTACAGTAAGCTCAACTTCTTATGACTTTAGCTTTATATTAAATGGAAAGGAATGAAACTCTTTCTATTATTAAAAATATGTACTATCCTCCCGAAATATCGAATGCAAAGAAAGAAATCTTTCCTTTGATAATTAAAACCCAAATTGATCAATTGAAAAATCAATTACAGCAGGGTAAAATAACAATATTAAGAATAATTTATTTTGGTACAAAAATGTTTTTTCTTTATACTCCTGTCCTCAGGTGAAAGTATTGTGACTCATGGCCCAATCAAGGAAGTTGAAGCCAATGTCTGCAAGGAACCCTACTCTCTACCTCAGGGTTTCTCCTGGGACACTCTGGATGTGAGCAGCCCCTCGGTGGTAGGTTTACTCAATGTAAACTACTCTGTGTTCATCAGTAACATCTGCATCACACACGCCCACACGCACACACGCGCACACACACACACACACACACACACACACACACACACACACACACACACAAAAATAGTTGTCCAGAAATGAGGAAATGTATTTTATGTTTAGATTAGTACGCAAAACTAGTACGCAGTAAGCAAACTTTTCTTTTGTGTGAGGATATTACAGCAAAATTTACTTATATCCAGACAAATCCAATGCTTCCCCCATCCGTGATTTCAGTTGACAGAACTGTGCACGCTACTGAATGAGAACTACATGGACGATGATGACAACACCATTAGATTCGACTTCTCTCCAGAGTATCTGCAATGGTAAGCATTAAGTCACTTTTGATTTGTAGATTTTGAGTGCGTATTATACGAAGCTTTCATTTCATACACAGCAATTACATTTTGGTAACACCAGCAGAGAGAGGGTACCGTTAATGTTGGGACAAAAGCCAGGTTAGCTCTTTCCCCCTGTTTCCAGCCTTTTTGCTAAGCTAAGCTAACCTGCTGCTGGCTGTTGCATTGCTTTTTTAATGCACAGCTATGAGAGGGGTATCAGGCTTCTCAACTAACTCTGCAAAAAAAGCCACCAACGGGTTGTCCAAAATGGGAAATTCCTTTAATGTTAGAACATGTCTACACATCAACATATATATGGTTTTACATCACATTATTTTTTTTCCCACAAGACTCTTCCAGCCAGATCCACTGACACATAGTTATCAGTTTCAAACCATCTACTCTAATCTCTTTACTGCATCTCTTTATTCTCTGTGATCTACATAAACGGTACCTGCACCTTCGGGCAATGCAGCCTTACATCAAACCATAATAACATTCACTGTGAAAGGAATGATCAACATTAGTAAAAACATTCGTAAAACTGGCACAGGTGTTTGAAAGAAAGCGCGCTGTATTCATTCAGCCCAGAGTCATCTTATGCTGTATTGGAAATTGTCCTTAATCATAGTGTATTGAACTTTCCCTACATTTATTCAGAGTCAAATTGTCGACAATGTCCTTTTCTTTTCTCTTCAAGGGCTTTACAACCTCCTAACTGGCTGGCCCAGTGGCACTGTGGTGTGCGAGTAGACGCCAATAAAAAGCTAGTCGGCTTCATTGCTGCTGTTCCCGCAGATATCCGCATATATGAGATGTGAGTATTGCTCATAAATATATAAAGTTATGCATTGATGGGAAATTTGATGAGTGATATTAGTATCCAGAGCACTGTGGGTTGGTAGGATGGCCTAGAGGAAGAGGCCGACCTGTAACCATGAGGTCGCTGGTTCGATGCACCGGACAGGAGGCTGTTAGTAGTTAAAAAACAAGTGGCAGCTTGTATTTCAACTACAGTGCCCACCATCTCTACCATTATGTCCTTGATCAAGGCACTTAACCCCAACACTGCTGCAGGGGCGCGACCCTGCTCTCTGACCCCCTCGGAAGTGTAGTAACTTGAGAGGGGATATGCGAAAAGACTCATTTCAATGTGCCTTGTGTAAATTGACTAATAAAGATAACTTAACTGTAGCAATTTCTTTTTTACAATAAACGTCTTAGAGAAAAAGCTCAACATGTGTTTTTTGGCAAGGGAGAAGAGGATGGTACAGGTGAAGTTCCTGTGCGTTCATAAGAAGTTGCGCCTCAAGCGGATGGCTCCAGTTCTGATCCGAGAGCTCACCAGACGGGTCCACCAGCGGGGCCTCCACCAGGCTGTGTACACAGCTGGCGTAGTGCTGCCCACTCCATTTAGCTCCTGCAGGTATAGTCTGGATTAAACACTTGATGTGAAGGCAGAGTGAAACCACTTCTGAAGAGCTTTGAAAAAAATCCAAAATATTTTGACAGGATTTGGCTTGATCAAGAGTACATAGAATGTATGTCATGTTGTTTTCCTTTTTTTTTCTTTTTTTTTGCTTTACTCGTTGATCTGAAGCACAGCAGGAGTTCAGCAACTTCTGAATCAAAATGTGATGACAGTCGACTTGTGGGCTTTGCTTGCTTGCTGTTTTTATATAACTTTTGTAAAAAAAAATCCAATAAAGTCATGAATCTTTAATGGTATAGCGTCTGCATCCTCAACACATTGAAGAATCAATAAAACCTGAAGATTCCTTACATTACGTTTTCACAATAGGAGTTACTGATAACTCGTTGTACCAGTTGTACATCACATCTTTGGTCTTTTTCTCTTATAAAGCATTGTCTATCTTCACAATTTTCATCAAAATAAACCATCAAATCATTTCTTAGATACTGGCATCGCCCTCTTAATCCCCGAAAGCTGACGGAGGTGAGCTACCCAGGCCTGAGAATGAACATGAACCCGCAGAGAGCTCTCAAATTCAACCGTCTGCCAGAGGTTAGTTTGTGCTACCACCTAGAGGCCCATTGGTGCCATTAATAGTCTGACATCATCGGCCTCACATCAGTATTGTGGTCTTGTGTGGCACTTACTGTAGGTGTTTTTTGTCTGTTTCCAAGGTTACAAAGACACCTGGTCTGCGCCCCATGACTAAAGCAGATGTTTCGGGGATACACGGTCTACTCCAGGCAAACCTCCGCAAGTTTCACCTCAGCCCCGTCCTGTCTCTGCAGGAAGTAGAGCACTGGCTTTTGCCGAGGGAGGGCGTGATTGAAACCTATGTCGTTGAGGTCTGAATTTGAACACTTTTCTCATTTTCAGGTCCCACTCATTTTGATGTCTCTGCATGAGGAGAGACCGTCTATATAATGTGAATGCTCCATAGTTAAAGGTGCACTATGCAGTTTCAGGGCCTGCACTTAGTTTACAACACATGTTTACCCTATTGTCATTCTCAGTATTTAATAATCGTATCATCATAAATCAAAACTGGATTATTTTTAGGAACCTGGGACCAAACACAAGACTAGAATATGTTTAAAAAACAAGACTGTGGGCCCTGCGCTGTAAACAACAACAGTGAAAACAGTATCTTTTCAGGATGCTTTCTAACTTCAGACAGTGCTCCAGGGATCACATTTCTCTCTTAGGAAAGTTTGTCTATTCAGTTATGAGAATATGCCTTAGAAAATGTTGACTTCTCTGACACATCCAAGGTGACATGGTCCACCTTTAAGAATCCCCCTCTCTTTCCCTCATACACAGGGTGACGGTGGCACACTGACAGACGTGGTGAGCTTCTATAGCGTCTCCTACAAGGTGCTGAATCACCCCGTGCACACCAGCCTGAGGGCAGCTGTTCTCCTTTACGGCGCCTCCACGGCCACAGACCTGGTCCACCTCATCGAGGACACAATGGTCCTGGCAAAATCTGTAAGTGCTGGAATAAAAGTCCCCTCTCTCTTTTCCCCTTTGTTTTTTACTGTGCATACCCTTTGTCTACAAACAAGTTTACAGAGCCGATGTGTTGCAAATTACCAACAGATTTTTTTTCAACGTGTACACACAGAATGGACAGGTTGCGAATAGTGATATTCACTGATTTTGATTTTCACAAAGCGTTCTCCAGAATCGATGACTCAACCTTTAAGTTTAGATTACTTTCCCTCCAGACTACATACCTGCTATTACGTAAAGGAGAAGATTTGAATAGGGTTATTATTAACATTATATATATGTGTGTGTGTGTGTGTGTGTGTGTGTATGTGTGTGTGTGTGTGTGTGTGTGTGTGTGTGTGTGTGTGTGTGTGTGTGTGTGTGTGCATGTTTGCATGTGTGTCTGTGTGTCTCTGTGTGCCTAGATTTGGTTTAGTTTGTCTCATGACAAAATAAATGCTCTTATTTTCCCCCTCGCTGACAGACACGTTTTGACGTCTTCTCCGCCCTCGACGTGATGGATAACAAATGTTTCCTGGAGAAGCTCAAGTTCAACGCCGCTGACACGTGCCTTCATTACTACCTGTACAACTGGATGTGTCCTAGTGTGAGCCCAGACAAGGTACCCAACACTGTTATCTCTCCACCTGTCAAAACACCTCACTGTCACTCTGTGTGTACAACGCCTAACAGTCCTCCACACTGTTACTCTCTACGGGCAGCCCCTTATATTTCCCAAATTGCTATGCATTAAATCTAAGAGGGAAATGATGCTGAGTTCATTATCCAGTATTATCCGGTGTCTTATGGAAGTGTAATGAAGCGCTTGCTTGTAACGTCTCCTCATGCCACATTGATATGTTTCAAGAAAGAATGAACCAACATGTCCAGAATTGATACACAAAAGATTACATAATTGAAAACAGTTCTATCAAATGATACGCTAAATTCAGGAATAAATCAAATGCACATCATTTTGTAATCTTCCTCCTATTGCTACACAATATGTCTTGTAGAAATGATCTCATTACAGCTGAAAAAACTCTCTGAAAGTGGATAAAATCCTTACATTTTGTGTAATTTTAATCACAGAGACATTGAAGGCTGGGTGTCTTTGTTCTGTGTGTTAGCTGCTAGTCATTAGTAATTCATGGGAATGAAGGGCTGTGTTGTTATTTTTTCAGGTGGGCTTGGTGTCACCCAACTAACGTCAGCGAAGGAAGTGGTGGAGGATGAAAGGACCAGAGTGATTGGCACGACGTCAAACTGAGCCACCCGAGTTAATTTGCGTAGACAAATCTAACCTGACAAACTGTTAAAAACGCACTCTAATAAAACCAATAAAGGGAATAAAGATACAATTACATTTGTAAAAACATTCATCATCTGAAGGTCCCGTCTGTTATTCGAAGGGTTCAGCTTTGATGGAGAGTTGAGTAAATAAATTCATGCAGTTCAGAGAAGAAATCACCATGTAGACCCTGATGCAAGTGTGTGCGTGCGTGTGCCGTATGTGTGTGTGTGTGCGTGTGTGTCGTGTGTGTGTGTGTGTGTGTGCGTGCGTGTGTGTGTTTGTGTGTGTGCGTGAATTAGTCTTTGGGTATTTCAACAGGCAATTTACATAACCTTTGGTGACGTGACACTTAATATGATTGAGACCAATACACAAATTTAATTGCAGAACAACATCATTAGTCATTCTCATTCGTGCACATGTAAGAACACAGACACACACAACACAATCTAGTACATGGGCCCATACCATCCATTTTAGTGTGCAGGCAGCGTAGGCATTACATTGGGCGTAAATGCAATCAACTTAAATCTCACCCAGACATGACACAAATACAAAATGTGTGTTTATTGAATCCTCTTAAAGCATGTTCCTATAGGTTTTAACATATAGGCCAAGGAAAACATGCAGAGGGAATATTACACACTCACATATCTAAAATCCCTGTTCCATCCAACAATTGAAGGAAACGTACAATACGTCCTTTGTCATCTTTTGTACTGAAAAGAAGAAAAAACAGAAAAATGTGCATCTTATTTCAGAATAATTTGCTCACTATTGACTGGTTCAACCTTCTCATGTTTAAAAAGAAAGTGAAGTTACATTCATACATTTGTCTTTTATCACCATAGCAGCTATTGATAACCTCTCGCTGATTTAAATTAAGACAGCAAGGAACATACATTTTCCAAATATTAGCAACAGGGGGCGCTGCGACCTTAACATCAAGGTGAGTATGTTTAGAGAGGACAGCTACGAAGGCACTGTAGACGTAGACGCAGACACCACCTGCTTTGCATGTCATTGCAGAGTGCGCAAGAAGGTGATGCCTTCAAGTCGTCAAGACAATATAGCGATTAAAACTACACAAAAAAATGTGCCTGATGATACAATGTTTAATACCCAAGGACAAGTAACATTGTCCCTCTGCAAAATAATTATTACTTTTGGTGTGTGTGTGTGTGTGTGTGTGTGTGTGTGTGTGTGTGTGTGTGTGTGTGTGTGTATTAGATAGACAATATTTTCGCTAGTAGGCCTTTAGATTTAGTCCTATTTAAATGTATTTAATTGCCTACAAAATGTTTATCGAAGTATGAAGTAGCAAATGCAAATAGGCCTACATGTAAATTAATGATAGCCTACTAATGTCCAGTCCTTTCCAATTATTTTATTTTACTGCTTTCCTTCTGGAAAAGACAAACAGAGAGGTGTGCGCTTTCCAGGGAGCACGTGAACGCAGCACAGCGCCGGAGCGTGGGCCAATCAGATGCGAGAAGGCATTTTAAGTTTGAAGTTACTGAACCTGCGGCTGCGAATAGCTCACACTGCCGCCTCTGCACCCTGTTCGGGCAGGACACGGCCGTTGCTCCCTTCAGTGTCAGTGGAGCATGAGCGTAGAACGCTACCCTGTTCTCACAAAGGACACAAGCGTTGACTTATTTATTCCTTTTTCTTTTGGTTTTAAACATGTATTCTCGTCGAGGACTCGCTCTTGCCGGCTAACTGTGACGTAGACGAGTACGTGCTGCGGTTAACTTTAGCATTAGGAACTTTCCAAAACACAACGTCAGCTAACTGCTGTTTATATCGTATTATTGTGTTTGAACAGCTGTCTTACGAGAAGTTTTTGCCGACGCTCGAGCAGACTCCCGTAAAGCATTGCAGGTAAGTTATGTGCAGTATGAATAGTTCCAGTTCTAAATCAGTAATGGCTTTGTTGTTACAGTGTATCTTTCTATGCTGTCACGCAGGTTGACTGGAGGCACTAGCACTTAAACCGTAAGCTTCCTCTTAAGTAGGCCTATTTGATTGGTCTGTAAGGAAATGCTCATCTGTGTCAGTCATACATTCGTCACACAAGTGTTACATTCAAAGAGACGATGCATAGATTTGTATCGCAACGCTTTCACAATACCAGACTCTCACCAGCTGTCACCGCATTCGTTGTGTTTCCTTCATACTTCCCACGGTGACAGTAGTCGTGCGGTATATTTAACTCCTTATTATCCTTGCTGCTTCTACACTTAAAAAGAATAATATAAACCATTCAATTTGCACCGATTTTCGTCCTACCCAGCTGGTATATAGGCTAACAGTAGGCTGGCCCCTAACATTTGGTTACTGCTGTTCTGCAAACCCCACCTGTGAAAACAAAGTGATAAGAACGTAGGCTACTAGAAAGCTGAAGAAGGCCCCTCAGGGACCCACTGTCACCGCATTCCTTATTTTTAAACTAAACCACTGTGGTATACAATGTTAAACATAATGTCACAGACTGCCTTGTGCAAGTAGTAGTAGGAATCAAAGTCATGTTTATCTGGGTCAGACTACATTTGCGATATGCAAATATTGGATGTGTACATTTGTTGGAGGCGGATGACACTTGTTTAATTTCCTTTGAGTTATGACGACCTGTATAGTCTCTGGGCTAGGCTCTTCTTGCTGTGAATTCAGATTGTTTATGTCCACCATGATGTAGTGTTTAAGAGAAAAATCAATTACATCAATTGTGTCCCTCAAAGATTTCTCCCCGAGAGCATCTTTTTTTCCTCAAATGTTGAATACAATGAAAGCCACTGAAGCTTCCTATCCGAGGGCTACGGTATTCAAAGCCTTGCCAGTTTGTAATTTTCCCACTCTAGTGCATATCCTGTGTCACAACAGGTTTTTCCAAAGAACTTCCCTCATCTGGGCTGGTGTTGGGCAAGAAAGAAGAAGCAAAACAATGTGATGTGTTACATTGATAAAATGTACTGGATATCTGCATGGGTGTGTTTGTGTCAGCACAGGTTTGTTTTGCATATTTATAACATTGCATGCAGCTTTGGGTTACTGTGGTCGTGTTGGGAAACTATCAACAGAAAGGTGGAAGGACGCCACAGAGCCATAACCAGCCTGTGCAGAGCAGCTGCAGCAGGACGTGTTCCAGCAGGGAGTGGCTCTTGTCATATTTTTTCCCCTTTCTTTCTCTCCCTGTATCTCTCCTACTACTTCATTGTGCTGCTTTTTTACCTGCCTCTTCTTTGGCCCATGTAAAGACCCCAAACAAAGACACAGACGCACCATTGTTGTCAAGCAGAAGCAAAGGTGATGTTATGCGGTTACGTTTGTCATGTACCTGAACGCCTCGTGCCAGTCGCGTTGCCCCTGTGGGGGATCTGGTTACACCACTCTGGCAAGAGAGAAAGCTTTTCTGAAGGTCGGGGGAGCGTGCTGTAAATGAGGGCTACCGCTGCTGCACGGCCTTGTCTTGTTCAACACTGAAACATCAACTTGTTATTAATTTTTGACTTCAGAGCAAGTTGTCGTCAGTTCAACTGGGCATCAAGTTTCAATACCAGGATCACAACTATGAATGAGAAAGCTACAGCAAGAGATGCAAGTGTCTGAATCAAATCAAACATCTGCCCGGGGCTCTCCACTTATCATGTTTCTCAGAGCAGTTTGAGGTTAATAGGTAATGGCTTACAAGTAGGAAAACAATCTACACTTGAAGCATGTGTGATGATGCTAGGCAGTGGGCAAGCTTTAGTATTGGTTAACTTCATCCTCAAAAACCGTGTGACTAATGCATTTCCTTGTTTTGTTTTTTTAGCTTCTCTGATGGCTTTCCTGCCTCCCCAATGCTTCAGATTACTTGATCGTCTCATCGGCCTTTTGTTTTCTGAATGTGGCCAGCTCTCTGTCAGAAAGGTGCAAGTTTGGTGTGTGTGATTTTGATTGTTGTAACGGTGGCTATATGTCCCACCGGATGTTGCTGTAACTGAAAAGTCATTAAAGGGATGTAAAAACCCTACTGTTCAATTAGAATTGTAAGCTAGATTTAAATGGGTAATTAAGGTTCTTTTAACAAGTCTGTAAGAGAGAAAAGCACAAAATAAGTACACTTGTGCACCACGATTGCCTCAAAATGAGCAAAAGATTCCCTTTTATATCTATTGTGGATCACTTACTGTATATGATGCTCAGTTAGTTAGGTTGCGTTTTTACTTACTTACTTTTTACTATCCTTTTCTATTATTATTTATTTTTTATTTATTTTATTTATTCTATGTTTTCTTTTTTAGAAGAATGGCCTCCTTGTAGTTGCCTCTATTGAAACGTATCTTGTTATGCATTGTTGGACCTGTAAAGAGGGAGCTAAGTAGAAAAACCTAAGAATCCACAAGCCTTTGGCCTTCTGGAAAAGCCCTACACACATATTTATTTTTACATTTTTATAATATATATTGTTTCATGCAATCAGCAACCCAGTATTTTAATGGATCTTAATCCAGCTGAACTGCCAAACTTGGCTGCCAAAAGTCAGGCACGAGATCCACCCACTCAATCCCAATGGTCGCCCCCTCAGCTCTCAGTAGGGTTTGATGTCAGCTGCAAAGCCAAGAAGTTCTGCACTGCAAATATTTATATAAAGCAGAAGGGAAGTGACATTGTAAGCAATTGGAAGTCCACAGGGAAAAGCGCTAGGGGTAGCCCTCAGGCTAATCTCCACTAAGACATATTTATAAACCTAGCTAGCAGTTAGAGTGGACCGCTTCCAGTTCTGTCACCGAGACACTAACTGTATTTGGTCAGCCGACTTGTACAGCCAAGTCCCACTTCACTGACGTCTTTTGAGCATCGTAATATTTGCATGGCACATGAACATATGGTTATACTTCAGACTTTTCATTTGATTTGCGCATACATAATAGTTTCCATGCGTGGGGGAAGCACAAGGCCTCTCTCTCTCTCTCCATCCTGCATTTCGCTTTGTTTTAGTTCATCGCCTGAACAGAATTTCATCTGACACCGTCGTCAAAGAGTAAGTAAGGCCTTTTAGAATTAAAATATCCCAGAGTGCTTTGAAGCTCGGTTCAAAACAAGCGACTTTATGGGCAACCTTTTCTGTGCATGTCAACCAAGGGGTTTATGTGGCCTTTGTGCCCATATGAGTGACAGATGTTGCCAGGAAACATCCATTAATAACACATGCACAAAACAGATGTATCTTTGTGAACCATGTGTATGGGATGTAGTGTAGCGATGTGTCTTTTTAATGCAAACTGAAAAGGGGACGTTAAGGTTGCCTTGCATTTATCCCGATGGAACAAATTAACAGAGACTATTTAGTTGTTGACTGCCCTTCTAATTCTGCATATGCTTTTTTAGTGTTATTGTCAGTGAATAGTAGGGTACAGTCTGGATATTGTAATCTGATTTCAAACATTGTTATGCTGTAATGCCATAAATGCCAGCTTCATAAATATTTCTAGTAACTAGTTGTATATTAGGGTTAAATATTTATAGGTCAATCGGTCTCAGTACGATTTAACATAGTGCTCTGCCATGTCTGTTGTAAGGAGTTTAGTTGGCATTAAATGGTTAATACTACTACTGTTAATACTCTCCATCTCTCGGACATAACCCTTCCCCCTGCAAAGACGCCCATTGACCCCCTCCACCCCCTGCTCAGCAGCATTCCAGCTGGCCAGATGGTGTCTGCTCTAGTCTACACGGCGGACACCAGAGAGAGAGAGAGAGAAACCTCACAAGCGGGATTCTCCGGGCGAGACATTCCACACACACACACACACACACACACACACACACACACGTCGCCCATCCTCTCTCTGTTCACTCTTGTCTGTATCTTGCTAGAGGCCATTCCGAGGGATGAAGTCCAATCTTGGTAATTGGTTGACAAGCAGAGAATTCACATTAGACGGATTCTAGGGAGATATGGCGCTGTAGTTAAAGGTGCACTTTGCAGTTATCAGGGGAGGGGGATGTGTTTACATTTGCAGAGCCTGCAGTTGGTTTACATAACATATTTACTCTGTATGTATTTCTCAGTATTTAATAATTGTATCCTCAAAACTGTGGGCCCTGCTACTGGTAACAACAACAACAACAGTGAAACAGTAACTTTTAAGGTAGCTTTTTAACTTCAAACAGTGATGCTTGCAGGGGATCCAATTTTCCCGTGAGGAAAGTTTGTTTATCCAGTTCTGAGACTATACCTTAGAAAATGTTCCCTCCTCTTACACATCCAAAGTTACACAGTGCTCCTTTAACTTACCTCTGTGGTGAACTGTGAGAAAGAGTGTCAGTAGAAAATAACACATTTTGGTCTTCTGCCCAGCATGTTTATAGAAACAGTTGTTTTTGTATGATCTGGCACAATCTAAATAGGGGTGAGCTCATGCATTTTACATTACATTGTGAGCTATTTAAGTCTGCATCATGTCTTATTTCCTCCTCGCTGGCAGTTTTTGAAATATATTTATTGTACATGCACGTACTGTGTGCACATTTGGCAGAAGGTTGGCCTCAGGAACCGGTCAAATAAATGCTGGAAGTACACATGGAAGAGACCAAATAAACTGAAGCAAACATCAGCTCTACTCAAAATGGGTGGCCTGGTTCAAGTTATAAACAAGGTGAAACTGAACTGAACTGGTAGATGCCTTAGTCAGATTTGCACACATAAAAAAAATGGCCAATTAAGTGCACCTGAAGTTTTGTAAGGCAGTGGGGATGGCAACTGGTGTGACTGTAGATGGTGCTTTAACTGTTGCTATTACGGTACATTGGTCCCATAAAACACAACCTGTGTGGGTGTTTGTCTCACATTGGCCCACATTAACACACCCATTGGAACCCAAAGGAGCACGTTGTGTGTTGTTGTGTGTTGGCGAGTATGCATGCATACGATCCCCCAGCAAGATAAAGCCCCATAAACCCCACCCTTTCCACTCCAAAATCTAGGCTTCCATGATTGTAGCCTTGAAGGAGTGCCAGTGTGTATTTCTGTCAGCCTTGTTTTCGTGTTCCTTCAGCTTAGTGTCAGTTTGCACAGCAGTGTGTGTTTCTGTGCAAATTTGCTTGTTTGCTTTCCCATACGTCACATTTTAATGGCTCCTCTGAATGTGGCAAACAGAAAGCCGGAAGGCTCGAACAAAAGAACTAAGCTGTAAAAAAGGAAAAAAAAGACAAAGACAAAGAAAAATAGGGGGAAAAGGAAAAGACAGTGATGCTCCTCTGGGTTAAGGTTCGTATATCTGTACTGAGTTTGATTGCCATAATATGCTGCTGTCGCCCTTGACAAAGATGAACGAAGGAGGGAAAGAAGCACGCAGCGCACTTTTCCCAGTGACAATAGTAGCTCCGCCTTTACAGCAGGTCAGTTCAGTTTTTACAGTGTCAGTTACTTAGCCAAAGCAATGTGCAGGCATGTGTACCCAGGGGGTTGTTATGTCAACTGCCTCTCGGGTGACTGGCTACAGACAGCGGGACTTCTGCTAAAAGGGATTTGAGTGAGTTTGTGTCTGTGTGCGAAAGAGGGGGGAGAGATGGATTAGGCCCGGGCCCTGGTTTTGCCCCATCCTCCTACCATCACCAGACTGGGGCCCCCATGCACCCTGGAGACACATGCCCCACAAATCCATCACATCCATACCCCCACAAAAGCCCATTCTCTATACCCCGGGTTCTGTCCATCTTCCTTCCTCTTTTTGCCTCTGCTCTCTTGACCTCTGCGGCTCTCTTCATTTTAGTGCTCTTCCGGATTCTTTTGATGCGTCTTCCCTTTTTCGCATCCTCCCTTCTCCACCCTGCAGTCCCTTCTTCTCTCCTTCTTCTCTGTCCACTGTAGTTTCGTTTTCTTTCTCCTTTTCCTATTTTCCACGCAGATCAGTTTAAAGGTGGAGTCAGCGATTCTGTAGAGCTCTTCTTGTCAAAACACTTTTTGGTCAAAATCAGTGAATACAGTATATCCTCAAGTTCCAGTACCTGTCCCTACTGTGTGTGTGCACTGAAAAAAGGTATGGTGTTATTACAAAGCCTAGGCTTTGTAAACAAAGGTTATGTAAACAAGGGGGCCTACCGTATATAGCCACATGCACAGTATGGACAGGTAGTGTAAGTTAGGAAATATTCACTGATTTTGACAAAGTGTTTTGACAACAAGCATTCTCCAGAATCACTGACTCCACCTTTTAAGGGAGGAGTTGAGTCATGAGTGAATGAGAGGGCTTTTGTCATGTTAGACTAACATACCCCATCCTGTCAGAATCAGCCTTTGAAGCTTTCTATTAACCAAGGCCCATTTCGACAGGATGAAGTGCTGTGAGCCAACTATTGCAATTAAAACCTAATTCCGCCAGCAGTTGCAGGCAGAGCATTTAAACCGCCTTAAGTGCTGAAGATTGCTTTTTAATGAGAAACACATCAGCCACTCAGTATGTGGTAAATGTTTGTGTGAGTTGTATGTGAGTGGCTTAAAGTAGTGTGACACACCCTGGATAAAGGTATAATATTTGACTTTAACTTTATTCCTAAATAAGATTATTATTGTGGCTTTGTTTACACTGCCTTAACTAGTACATGGGATACACATTTTGTGACCAAACCTCAAATACAGAAAACCACCATTTTAGTAGTCGGATTGTCGAGTGCCTCTGAATTGAAGATCCTTCCGTCCTTTGTTTTGCGACTCTATGGTCCCTGAACTTGAAATTTCCCCGTAGTTGCTCCAACTCAAGAACCTTTCTTAAAAATGGATGGCTAGTCTGTTTTTGCCTGCTGTCTTTGCAATAGACACACACTGGCACCTGGTTTTCTCTGTGGAGCAAAGTTTCCACTCTCCACCCTCTTTCCTCAGGAAGAATGTGTGTCAGGAGCTGGCTGCATCTTTAACTGCCTCCTCTCTTTTTGTACTGGAAAGTTGATGTCTCTCTGATGCTCGCGGTTACTTTATGTGGATTCCTAAAGGTTTACAGTGGCAAACTGTTGTCATAACACAAAGTGCTGGTGCTGAAGAGTTACCTCGTGTATACTGCTCACGTCCAGAGCAATGTACAGAGGTGTACATTATTTAAACCCAATAACTGTCAAAATGCTAGCAGATTCAGGTGTAAGTATCTGTGGTGTTAAGCAAGAGTTTGAAAGTCAGATAAGATAAAAGTGTCATGGGACAATTTCAGTGAAGCTGAACTGAAACCGTGTGGAAATATTGGCTACATTTGTACAACAGTCAGTCCGCTTTTGGTTGCTCGCTCTATGTGTTCCATTTAGTGCTGTGTGCATATTAAAGCTTTTAATGTGGGTGTTATTCACTTGAAGAGTGCCTCCTAATTTTTTTTACAGTCAAGATTTCCTACTTTTCCACACAAATCCATTGTTTATGAGTAGGGTGTAGCTGCATTCCTGCTCATTCCTCCTGCTCTGTGTGGACATGTGAATTCTGAATAAACACACAGACCACAGGTCAGCTTTAGCCCCAGAGGCAGCTTTTTGTCTGGCCCTTGGAATGGTCTTGGAATGGATCAGTGAGTTAATGTGTCTGTACTCCCTCCTATGGATTAGTGTGACAGGTATTCTTTTTCCCATAAGAAAAGCTCCGCCTCCCACAGCTTCACCCTTGTAGATTATGACATCAGCAGGCTGTGAGTAACGATGACATTATGAATTTTGAGTTGACTGCATGACACGTCCTTCAGGTGCTTTAGTTGATACACCTTTTATCCAAATGTTATAATTAAGCACAACACTTGACACATAAAGAATATAAGGACACCATAGATGGTAAACTGCAGTGATTATTTCCAACCAGAAGTACATATGTAGGAGGAATTTCTTTACAGCTATGTGGAAAATAGTTTTAATTTAAAATATATTTTGATTAGTCTACTCTGCACATATCCACATGGTGATTGCTGCAACGTTACGTGTTGCCAGTAAAGTATTTGAGAACTAGCGAGCAAGGTGTAAAACGTTATCAAGAGTTATGCATAAATGGTTAATATAGATAACTAACACACATTTTGTCAATTTAAATAGAACTATTTGATATATGGTTGGAAAAGATAGCTTAAAGTAATTCATAAATAGTTAAAATGTCCACCTACTGCAATTCCAAGTGGTAGCAGTACAACTGAGCTACAGGATTCACTGACAGATTAAATTATATTCACACTTTCAAATATGTCCTTGAAACCTCTTAGTTTTTGCAACTTCTGCATTTGTGGTGTATTGCACTTGTCAGTGTATGCCTCAAACCTTATGTAATGCACAGTAACTGCGTATAATGACTAGAGGCCTTTGCAGAGAATTACTTTATACATTTTTTTACTTTATTTTTAAGGGCCCATCGTTGAGTACTTTTAAGAGGAAATATAAACACTGAATCTGATACTGTTTTTGAGTGCAGTGGGGATGTCTGGCTGTTGAACCCTTAAAAGATGTCCGAATGCCCTTATCCCTTCCCCTCTCTCTCAAGGGAGGTTCTGGACATTTTCCAGGCTTCTGAGTAACATTTCCTGATTAATAGAGCATTTATGCAAGAGGATATGGGGCACGGTCTCAGGAAGTGACACACTTGGCTGTTGTTGGGACAGATCTTCCTCGTAGCCAGTAACCAATCCCAATGGGCAACCAAAGGTCAGAGATACACTCTAATGACTGGAAACGGAGGACTCAGTTTGTTTACATGCCCTTGAGCAGCAGAAATGATATTGCCCGTATGAATTAGCAGGCAGGACAGACTGGTATAGCTACATACTGATGTACAGACTGTCATCAGCGAAACAAAAAGCTATGGCTGTGCTTCAATATTTTCCTTCCCATCTGTCCATCAACAAACACCTCAATTGTTATGCACGTGACAGTCAGACAGAGCAAGCTCACTTATCCACTTAAGTCTAGAACAAATGAAAGAGGATGTTTTTTTCACCTTTTTTAAAATCACATTTGTTGTCAATGGAACCAGTACTAGCACTTTATCAGAGCTATTTTTAATGTTGTGGTCCTGCATGGTTCTGCTTATTCCACTTGTCTGTACTTCTGAAGAAATAACCATAAATAGGTAAAGACACCTTGTAAATGGGCCACCAAGACAAATACTCTTGGGTTGGCTTACGCTATCGCTGATAGGGTTGTTGATGATTTTTAAAGTATGACTCACAACTGTGTGTTCAGTCCACCCTTTGTTGCTTAAAATAACACGAGGAGCTTCCAAAAAAAGCAGCCCCAATGTACTGGGTCTCCACGGACAAGCTTTAGCGTACTGTTTAGCACTCCTTTTATAGGTTGTGGCCTAGGAGGTAAATTATGTAAGCGTTTGCACAGTCCTGAAAACAACATCCAAACCCAGGATCAGTTTTTTGCCTTCTTTAGGCAATTCTCTGGCTTTGTAGTGGCATTCAGTTTACATCCCCCAAAACATGTGAAGTTAAAGATATCTGCATTGCTTTTTTATGAGGAAAATGGCTGTCTAGTTAAGATGGGAGTTTGACAGTTTACTCCTCCTCATTTTGATTCTGGCATTATAACTATTATAACTATTATATTTAATTGATATCACAATCAAAATAAACAAACACTTTTCAAGAGCAGAAATGTAACACAGCTCCTTTAACGTCCTTTATTGAGCTGTTGAGCTCTTAAAGGCTTGACTCTGGGTATTGATGTACCACTACCATTTGATTAGACCTGCATATCCAATTGACCATTCAATATATTCCATTTAAAAAGCTTGAGCCTCACCTGATCCTGGTAACATTCCTGGGTAATGTTGTAGTTTCTGTTCTGGCTAAGTTCAATGGGCTAATGATACTCGTTGCTGGACTGATACTCAAATGGAAATTCTGCTTTGTTAATTCAACAAACATATGGTGAATTTTTTCTTACTTGGTGTAGAAAACACATATTCCAGAGTGTAGGTGTCTTGGACATCCTCAGGTTTTTTATACAACAGAGCAAACAACATGTAATTGTCCAGCACATGGTTTATGGTTGGACTAAATTTAAAACCACACAAGGGAGGCACCGTTAAGCCGAGCACTGTTATGTTAGGTGGAGGAGGGATTGCAGAGGTCAAGGTGAAGACTGAGACACACACACACACACACACACACACACATTGACACATTTTCCCGGACATATACACTGATTTCCTGTGTAATATTTCAAAGCCATGTTTTTCTAGGGGGGGAGGGTACTCCTGATTCTGTTTTGGTTTTACAGCCCAGCAGGTGAGGTAGGGGTGTGAAGGGGTTGCACTTGAGATTTGTTCAACCTTGTCATCATTACAGAGAAAGGCTCTTGGAGTCAGCTCATTTATCCACCTCATGACCAGGCCTCACTTCTCTTTTTCCCCCTGGCCCTGACCTTTCGCTCTCTCTCTCTCTTTTTGACGATCTCATTACGAGCATTGTCCAGACATGGCACTCACATTTATGTTCTTCCCATATACTCCCCCCCCCCCCCCCCCGTTACCCTGTCCATACATTTGAGAACCAGTGTGCCAAAATAGTAGCCTGGCTCCGCCCGCCCTCCTACTTCCGGCCAAATTTCATTTTCCCTTCAGTAGTCGAAATGAAGTACGATGGTCTGGTAGCACCAGGCTACCAAAATAGCGCCTGCCCCTATACTTTGAAGGATACCTGGGGGTTACTTTTAAAAAACCTTGCACCTCTACCGCCATTTTATTAATCTTTTCTCCTTGGCTTTCCTAGGACATAAGCCCCCCCTAAGCAAACATTCCCCGTGAGAAATGACTGTAAGAAAAGCCCCCTTGTGTTGGGTTTTGTGCAATCAGAAACTACGCACAGATATTTTTTTTTTATTGCTGCTGTCAGCTGGTAATGCATTTAAGTAAGTGCAGTTTTCAAACCTCTGCATCCGAGCCATGTGTGGTTTTTCTGCTCTGTGTGAAAACTTAATGGAACACAATGAGCTCAACCCAACCTCCTAATTGTTTAACTTCCCTCAATTTGACTCACTAGGTACTACTAAAGTCAAAAGTTATTAAAGGGTGCACTTTTTTGTATTGCACTAAATGGTGGAGTGGAGATTATCCTTTTCCAGGCGCTGGAGAGCTGTCCCAACATGCATTGGTTGAGAGGCTGTGTACACCGTGGATATAAGTCTATTACTGGGCTAACACATGTAGACAGACGGACACATTCACACACCTAGCTGCAATTTTTCAAGTTTTTTCTCATGACTTGTGTTTATAGTAAATACAAAATCATTATAAACTGGGATTATGTTCAAAAGATCAATTTAACAAAGTATTGAATTAAACAGGATTTAGATGGTATTTAAAGTACCTCTCTCTCTTTCTCTCTATCTTCCCAATTGATCCCAAGTGAGTGGACTGAGTAGAGGTTATATGAGAGTCTCTCTGCGGTGGTCAGCTGTCTTTGTGAAGAGCTGGCTGACATCATTCTCACAGGGGAGAGGAGGGGGGGGGGGGGGTTGGGGGGTGTTAGCTGGGGCAGGGCTTGGCTTGGAGCTCCACAGCTGAGCCAGTTTCCTATGCAAGCCGCAGAAGTATCTCTCTCTCTCTCTCATTCCCTCCAGTTGAACACAGTTTTGAAGAGCCTGTCATCTTGAAAGTGTATATACGAGGCATGAGACACTAATGCTGTCATCCCTTTCTTCTTTGCAGCACTGGGATGATTTTGATGGAGTGAGACATCACCGTCAAGAGAGATCTATACACAAAAAGGCCTGGGTTATCTGGGGTTAGGACAATTAAACTTGGAATCTTCTCACTCGCATTCAAAAACCCTGAAGTGAGTCCAACATGGATGGAATAGACACCTTGCAGAGCTCGGCCCCGGAGACCAAAGCGGAACGAATAGCCCGCTACAAGGCAGAGAGAAGGAGGGAGCTGGCCGAGCGCTACGGCAACACAGACGAATTCACCTCTAAATACGTGCGCAGGGAGAAGAAGATCAGCGACTCGTCTGAAACCGTGTCCTCAGAAAGCACCAAATACGAGGACAATGGATCAGAGCAAACGTACACCCGCAGGGGCCTCAGGAATAAAGGACCTGAGGATGAGCCGGCCCAGGAAAAGAGGGCCACCAGTCCCCTAAAGGCAGACTCACTTCTATCATGCAAATCAGAGGCTGTCTCCTCCATGAAGACGTCCTCTCATTCCAGGTGAGTTCATTCACTTTATGACACGTTTAAAACCCAAACACACTCCCATTGCACCATTTTTCTGTGCAGGACCAGTCCCAGTGTTGTTTCCCCGATTTCGCATCAACTTGAGCCAGAGAAGTGAAAGACAACGCTCCCCAGGCGAATACATTGCAATACAATTATTTTTTATTATTTAGATATGTATGTAGCTTAGTTTTTTTTATTTGAGCAATGGTGCAGACAGAGTGATGAAAAAGCCAACACAGTACTATATCTTCTCTGTCAACACATGACTAAGGAGAAGATATAGTATTGAATCAAGAACAGTGGTTCCTTTCTGTGGTATCCTTTTGATAACTAGAGCATTTTGCAGTTCAGCTGGTAAAGACCATCTGCTATTAGATTACTGTAAAAGGTCTCACTGTCCCCTAATGAGTGAAGAGGAGGCAGCGAGTCGGCACTTTGGGAGAACACTTTGTGCTGTGTTTTGTTTGAAGTAAACATGGCTGCTAACATTTCCAAAATTGGCCATGTGTCCAAAGCGGTGGTCTGCCTCATTTATTTTGCCATGGCGTGTTTTGCACCGATGACATGCAAACTGCTTGTTTTGGTGCACTTCACAGCGACATGGGGGTGGGGGGGGGGGTGGGGAAGTCAAATGTTTAACACATCAGAGCATAACAAACAGTAATTGTCAGAATGGCCTAAAAGACAGTTGGATAGTTGTCAGTGGGTGTGTGGAATGTTCAGCTGAGGATTTGTACATAGATGGAGTTAAACATGACCAGTCATGGACGTTTGAGCCCTAATCAAGCCGGGTATTTTCTTGTGTGCACATAGCCAGACTTGTCTATTCTTGAAAACCAGCCCGAGGGAATGAGGATATAGAGAGAGGAGAACTGAGTGTTGTGTCGAGATAATGTCAGAGATTTTGCGTTTTGCAGAAGGGTTCAATTTAATCGGGCCCGCCACGTTTTCATGCCCTGGGCTTAGTAAAGCAAGATATCTAGATAGCTGTGATTGATGGCTTGTTGTTAGATATTGTGGACCAATGACTAAGTTTGGGAAAGGCATGTCTTGTGTTGTAATGGACTTGCAAAAGAAGTAATGTGTGCATCACGGCATGCTTCAGCAAATCTCAGCAATCAAGCGTTCTACTTGATAATATGTCATGACACGAAAGTTGTTTCTTTGTGAATCTGCTTATGTTATGTTTGCTTGAATGCAAAATGAATATAAAGACATTCATTTATATGAAAATGTTACGCACTATAGCTTTACATTATTATTTCTTCTTTTTGTCAATGTTTTTTTTTTTTAACCTTTATTTATACAGGTAAATCCCATTGAGACCGTAGACTCTTTTACAAGGGAGACCTGTTTTCCTTTCCCACGTTACCATTCACACACACATTCATACACCGATAGCAGGCTAACTATCGACATTCACACGAGGCAAGGTGGGTGAAGTGTCTTGCCCAAGGACACAACAACCATGACACAGGTGGCAGGGCGGGGATCGAACCTCCAACCCTTTGATCATCAGCCGACCCGCTCTACCAACTGAGCCACAGTCCAATGTTCAATGTGAGAGAAACGGTTTTCTCACATTTTTTTGGGGCAAAAATACAGGGTCTAGTCACCCACAAGATTATGGTCTCCATTTTTAATTAAAGAGAGCTCAAAAGAGGGTTGACGTGTTTGTCTCGCATGCCTGTCACGTTAGCAGCTAATCTATCTTGCCAGTTTTGTTTTGACGTTCTCTGCGTGTCACAATGCAGCTGTGCCGTCTTGAGTGCAGGCACGCTTACACAACATACAGCGTCAGACAGAAGAGGTTATAGACAATACCAAGAAATGAGTTGTTTTTGTGTGTTGTCTGTCTTCTTGTCACTCCTCCTTTCAAATCATCTCACTCTGGTTGACGCGTTCTATTATTAGAGCCTAGCACATTGGTCACTGAACCTTTTTGTAGGGAACATGTTTGTGTGTGTCTGTTACAGGAAGGAAACTGTAAATGTGCTTTCGGAGGGATAATGAAAACTGTCTGTCAAACATGATAATCTGCCACAAGAATTCCTCCCTCTCAAGGTTACAGACAGTCGAAGGGTGACATTCCAAAACATTACATTTTAACACAGAATGTATGCTGCTGTCCCACTATGTCACACTTCGTACCTGTTCATGTAAATGTACCTATAGCTTTTACATTTCGGGATCACTTCAACATCAGGTTCCTTGAATTGGCAGTTATTGTTGGCAACTGAACCGTAGCACAAACATTAAGTACAACAATGTGATGTTGTATCTAAAGGTGCTATAAATACATTACATCAAAGCATATGCTGCAGTGAGCATGTAATACTAATCCGTGAAGAACCTGGTTGTGTATGCGTTACCAAAATGCAGTGGACTTGTAGAACGATTTTATTCATTCATAGGAAATCCAGAAAATGTCCTATTTTGTGAAGAGCATATTAAAGGATACTGGGTTTGATGTTGAAGCATGTGTTGTAAACAGCAGTAATTGGGTTCCTGGCAGCACGTTGGAGTTAGCCAGTTGGATTATAAACAAGACGAAATAGGATTTGGGCTGATTATTGTTTACATGGCTGAAACATTACAGAGTTCCTGTTACCTGTCATTTGAAGACACTTGGAAAGCTTCCACAGTTAAGCGTGCTAATTACAGACATTAAATGGAGATCTTTTACCTATGCCACAGTCTTGATTATATCCCATCTGTACTCTTACTTCCTTCTCCTCCTCCTTCTCTCTCTCTCTCTCTCTCTCTCTCTCTCCCTGTTCCACCGGCTCACTTAATGCTTTGTGTGTATTATGTATACATAATTCAACAGAGCAGGAGAGAGGAAGTTTACTGTAAGTGTTTGATTAATGACTAGCCAGCCTTGATTTCAATGTGTGTTTAACTTTTTCTCTTCAACTTCCACCATTTTTTGGCTGGCTTTCTGCAGCTGTCCTCGTCCTCTCTATCTGCACTGCACTCCCTTCTTCTTTTCTGGTTAGTTGTTATGGCGGCGTGCGACTAGAGCCCCTCCCCTTTCAAGTGTGGGCGTGACTGATGTAATGACACCGAGCCCTGTGGTTGTAGAGGAGGGTGTCAGAGGAGAGAGCGAGTAAAACCAGGTGTAATCAGCCAAAGTCTGCAAACTCTCTACTCTCTTGTAGCTAAACATTGCTTACTGTTGTGATTTTACCCATGTGGCTTAAGTAAATGATGTAAGACTAAGACTGTGAAATCATTCCAATGTGTTTCATGTGTTTATTATTACACAGCCACAGATCACTGTGTATTATGATACTTTTATTAATATTACACCTACCCCTATTTGTTATCATCCAGTATATTTTTCCATCTGCAGCCACACCATATTCAAATGCCCATCATACCTTGGCTTGGCGTTTTTACATTTCCCACAACATCATAAAGATGCACTGAGGCGTGCCAGCCTAAAACTGACACCACTCTTGGCGCTAGCCAAAACCCAAGCTTAAAATTACTCATAATAATACACTGCTGTACAAATGACTTTTCAACAAATTGTTGGGGACTCAAACATGACACCAGTCCAAGGAAAAGTCATTTGAAACAGAGTCAGATCCTTTGTTTAATAAAAAAAAACTTTTTGGCACTAATTAATCAGACATTGAAGCCCACATTAGTCAGTGATAGGCCAGGTGTGTGGAGGTGAGAGAGGGGAAATTGATCTGACTTTATTCAGCCATCCCCGATCCTTTCTAAAAAAGCTAGTCCTCATCCTGAACCTGCACACGAGCTTAGGGCCATCTCCCCTCTCTGCTGCCCTCTGACCCTTCCCAGATGTCCACCATGATTGTCTTTTGTCTTTTAAAAGCAGTCCTCTTCCCCTCCTTCTGTTACATCATCACTGCCTGCTACCCCACGGGCAGCTGCTGTCCCCATCCATATGTAACGCTCATTACTTAGACATGAGTGTACATCCTCACAATGCTACAAAAGGCATTGCTGTTATATCACTGGCAGAGCAGCATGAGTAAATGTTGTATGATGAATTTCATATGAGCGAAGCGAAACTCTTTTTGTCAGTTTGGTTGATATTTTTTTATGTGGCTTGTTTGAGTTTACATTTTTGGTTTGCAGATATGCAAGTGAGACTTAATATTTTTATTTTCTTGCTAGTTTGCAAGCCTCAGTATGTAACAGACATGTAATTGCTGTCATCGCTTCAGAGTGACCTCATTTTTCTCTCTCTCTCTCTCTCTCTCTCGCTCCCTCTCCCTCTCTCTCTCCCTCTCCCTCTCTCCTAGGCTGCTGGAAACTGATGACACAGTGGAGCCAAAGGGTAAGACAAACTCGCCACACTCACTGCACTCAGATATCCTCTATTATTCCATGGACCACTTTATCTGACAACTCATTCAAGTCTATCTCTATTACTCAGCGTTTTAGGAATACTGATCTCATTGCTCATGTCAGATCAGCGACCTGGTATATAGATGTTGGCTGTGTAAATGCTCTGCCACTGAGGAGGAGTGAAAGAAAACAGGTCTACTGATGGCTTTGGATCTGTTTTGTGTGCTGTATAATTTAAAGTGAATGTTTTGCCTCAGGAGAGTTTTTTTTTCCCTTTTTTAAAAAAAAACGTGACTTGGAGTTTGGCATTTGTCTGCAGTGTTTTTGTTCAAAGACAGTGACTTAGTGGCTCTGCACTTACACTTGAGCTTGTTTCTGTGCAAATGGTTGAACATATGCAATTACACTGGAAGCTTGTTTCAGCCGGATAGCATTGTGAGCTCATTTTGGAGCTTGCTGCTATAGAGAGAAGAAAAAATGGCTAGGTTTGCACACGGGCTGCTGGCTGCTTTTCTGACTCACGTTCAGCCACCTGAGCCCGCAGTCTATCTGCCTGACATTCTGTTTGTCTCCGTCCTTTTCTATCCATTGGTCGGCCTGCCTTGTCTGCATGCATAGCAATAGCGTACTATGCAGGCATAGCGGTGCTAGTAGATCCATGTGCAAATAAATCCCAGGTGTTATCCAAACACTGATTAGTGTGTTTGACTGAAGTGTTTGTTGACACAGTATATGTACTGCCTTCCTTCAATACATTGGGTCTGATTATTTACCTTCAGCAGCATTTATGTCTGATTTTAATTTGGGTGCGTAATAAAACTGAATACTGAAGCTATCTGTCAAACACAAGAGGCCAGTGTATTCCTCCAGTTGGAACACGAGAGTAAAAAAAGATCAAAATAAAAGATCTACTTGAGCGAATCAAAGACACACTCAGAGAGGGACAAAGGACAGTCAGTGTTCAGCTTTAATTGAGATTAGTGCGCGTGTGAAAAAGGGCGAGCCTGTGAGAGCGCTGGCAGAGCGTTCACATGGCTGTCGAGCTTCCTGTGTGTGTGTGTGTGTGTGTGTGTGTGTGTGTGTGTGTGTGTGTGTACTTTCTCATTCAGAGGGATTTCAGCGCGCTATGACTCAACACCGGTATGCTAGAAGGCAAGGCACGTTTATTTCCCAAAGTTAATTTTTTATAGCACAACTCAGACACAAGGCAATTCAAAGTGCTTTACAGGGTCATAACAATACATTAACAATTAAGACTAAAGAAAATATTGAAATTGCATTTAAGAGATGATACAACAAAGAGTGAAAACAGGTAGACAAATTGTTAAAAGTGTAAAATAATTGCACAAGAAAAAAAATGTTACGGGTTCAAACAGGTAAAGTAAGTGCCCATTACACAGGGTGGCTAAATAAACAATAGACCATATCCATTACTCATGAAGGGTGTACTGTACATTTAATGATACTCTCTCTACTCGGTTTTTCTTTTGGTGGAGGGGGAGTGGGGGTTAGACCATATTGTTCAGATTTCCTCCAAGTCAATTGGCTGATATTCACATGTGTGCACACTGTGTTGGACATTACAGGGTCAAAGGCCCATCCAATAAGCTCTCAGCAGCTTATAGCTCTTGGGAAATGGATGAAGACACTTGTGAAGTCGCAAACTGAAGTGGAGATTTTTCCTGTCCCTTGAGTTACTCTCTCTCTCTCTCTCTCTCTCTCTCTCGCTTAGAAGTTAGATGGATGATGATGTAAAAAAATTTAAAAAAAATGTACCGGAGTCAAAACTAAAAGTGTGCAGTCTTGAGTGGAATCACCAGTCTGCAATGCTTAATGTTTCATCATCTGAAGTTAATCTGGCTAAGATCTGAACAGCAGGGGAGCTCTGAGACATAAATCACAACTGGAGTATTGGGCCTGAGAAGAACAGTTGTTTTTTCCATTGGAAAAGGGGAATTTGTCAGAGATGTTATTTGGATTTTCTTTTCTTTTTTCTTTCTCAGGACGAGGGGTGGTGGACGGTTTTGGCTTGAAGGAAGTCACTTTGTGAAGGCAATAAAAACAGATTTAGAGTGGGAGAATTAATTTGAGTGTGCGCTGACTTGAGACATTTGCGTTGCTTTGGAATTCCATGGACATTTTATGGCTTCCCTCTGTTCGGATTAAAAGATAATATTCTCGAAGCTGTTCTTGATTAGTCCACTCCCATATGGGAATACATGTATTTTCTCTCACTCCCTCTCGCACATATGCACACACACAAGGAGATAGATACAGAGTGGTTTTTACCTTCCCTGTATGTCTGAACCCACTGGAGACCAGTGACTATTCAAACTCATCCGGAGAGCGAGGGGAAAGCTTTCTACATAAATGTCCTTTTCTGATCCAAAGACACATTAGAAGAAGCCAATGAGATTAAATCCTCAGTTTTCATGTCTGCAATTTGAAAGCTCTTATTCCCCCGCATGGAAAACTTACAATTGACCTAAAAAGAGTCTCTGACGTGCCTGCGTGTGTGTTTGTGTGTGTGTGTGCCTTTGCCTGTGCGTGCGTGTGTATGTGCGAGACTTATTTCCCCTTTAAAGTACATAATATCTTGACTAATGGAAAGTTTTGTGTGTGAGTTTTTTGTCAATATGTACATCCTGGCAATGTGTTGATTTACCTGACCTTTGTGCAAGTGACTGTATTCAGTTCTTTCTCAGGTATTTGCACGCAATTGTATTCTCTAATACTAGGGTATGTTTGACAATGTGTGACCTCTGACTTCAAGTTGCCAACAATGTATTAGGTTGTGGATACTAAAGACACATTGCCCATCTTAAACCCGCATTGTAAGGCGTCACTACACTGGCAGGAAGCAATTACACTGTGCGATGGAATTTCTTTTCACTGTTAAACTAATGGTCAGTTGTGTGTGTGTGTCTGTTTGTGTATGTGTTTGTGTTTGCCTGTATTCAGTTGAAGAGATGCCTGAAGACTTGCCCAAAAGGACTTCAAAGACTTCTCTTTTTAAGGTACAGTATGTTTTAGGTTTGTCTTCCTACTCCCTCAGAATAAGGCAGATTAGACACCCCAACACACAAGACTAGTAATGTGTAACACGTCATTGATTATACTTGCCCAATACTGGTGCCAAGTCCATACATCAGGCCCAATTTGCTACTGGCACTGGCACAAGCACTAGCAATTAAATGCACATTTGTCTGATCGACAGGTTTCTCTGCAGTCAGCCATGGTGGTTTACCGATTGCTCTTCTTACCACATTTGATTTTTTATCGGCCAAAATAAGAGCTCACCGAAAGCAAAAATCCAAGCTTCAAAAAAGAATTTTATAAACTTATGAGTGATGTCGCAGGTACTATATCTATATTTTTCTGCAGTGTGCTTTTCCATTGCAGCTGCCTGGTGTACACTTCAACCCTCTCCACCCTTGGGAAGTTTGCTCAATTATTAACAAATTCAAATGTTTCATACAGCGCTGACTGCACCTGGATGCACACTATGCCAAATTCATTCATCCACACACACAGTCCATGGAAAAAGCTTCTTAAAGCAGCGGTGGGGAAAAGTAGTGTACACAGCTAAAGGATGCATTATGGGGAACAAAGACTTGACAATCCTATGGGAGATACGTATACACATGTGCACTTGAAATAACGCTGAGAGATGATGGCGCTTTCCCAGGCTGCTTAGGTTTCACTAGTGGTAAGATTTCATAATATTGGATGTAAATAGCTCATTCTTACTTGGCCTTTACAGACCAGGAGCAGTGCCAAGGTCGGCCGAGTGAACCCAGATGGCAGCACAAACCCTGCTGGGAAAAGCTTGCAAGGCTTTCTTGTGGTCCCAATACCATCTTTTCTTTTTCCTTTGTTCTGACCTAGATCTGTTATTTGAAGTTGTCTCACCATAAAGTCATCAGCTGTGACAGATACCACGTCACTGTCTTCACTTTGTCAGATCACTCCCTTCTCCTCCCCAGTCGCTGTTGAGAGCTAGTGAGTCAGCAGAGTAGGAGTGAGGTTACTAACTATAAATCTGCTTTAAAGGTGGAGTCAGCAATTCTGTACGTACTGTGTCTGTTTGCGCCGGAAGAAAAAAAAAACAGTGTTGCACCACAGCCTATTTTTCTGTAAACGGCTATTAGCTACATCGGACACCCTTGGTTTACATAGCCTTGGTTTACATACTAGTTTATAGAGCATAGGCTGTGTATAAACACCAGTTGTTGTTTTTTTCAGTACACACACAGTACGGACAGGTAAGCGCATCATGAGGAGATATTCACACTTTCTGACAATAAGTGTTTTTCCGTCAACAAGCGTTCTCCAGACACAATGACTGCACCTTAAATGGAGACTCCTGCAGAAAGATAAAGCCCATTTTATATTTAGAATTTCCATACTGAATTTTTATGTGTACTGTTTATGAAACCCTATTTTTCAGAAGGTTATGAAATACTGTACAAGTTCCTTCTTTATAACCATCCAAGCATGAACCAGCTTCCAATAGGCGACTAATTCCCTATATAGCTTTGGTTTGTAATTTCCAGAAAAAATAGCATTTTATTTCCCGTTGCCTTGCTCACAGCTGGAGATCCACTCATCCTTCCCGGGTCACCCCAGGACCTCGGTAAAGTGATCGCTGACAAATGATCTCACACAGCTGCACGCTTCGCACTGAATGCGTGTCTGATGACTAGACCCCAAAGAGACATTCAAGTCTCAGAGTTCTTTTTTATCATTGAAGGCAGGTTGAAGTGGAATTTGTGATCAAATCTGGCATTGTTTTTCTGTTTCTAGTCATCTTCAGTGTGGCTATAGTCAAACAAGACCGGATGAAATAGGTTATAGTACGTCAAAATTGTTCACGTGGTCTCCATAATTTTTTTCTCGCTTATATTATTTCTGGAATCATCACTCATTGTTTTATTTGTAAGCAGCTAAAATTGTGATTTTGTAAAAAGCGCACATTGTGATCAATGTATCCACCGTTCAGGTCTTAAACAGGGATAGTGAGAGTCAGATAGTATGACCCATTGAAGACAGAATGTTTCTCTGTCCTCACCTTTGAAATGTGAATTTGACATGGTGCACACAAGCATGATACACGACATGGCAACACGTCTGGAGACAATTATGATCCTTCATACAACTTACACGCTGGGGATGTGGAAATTTTAAGCCTCAAATAATCAGTCTTTTTATATGGCATGTGATAAATCTGGAGGGCATCTTTAAAACTGTGAAGGTGGTTAAAAAAAATCTTAAAACAAACTATAATGGCTCCCCTGGGGGCACTTCACTTTAATGTGGAAAATGCTGTACCAGCAGTGCTCATCTCTCTGCGTTTCAGTTGTTATTATGTGCACTCGGGATGGGGTACATTTGGGTATACGGCACACACTTCTGAATCACTTGCACACAAAGTAGAGCAAAGGGTTAACGGTGTGTAAGGGTGGAAACTGGTTCATTTATTCACTCCCATTATCAAGATCAAAATGTTTTCTTTTGAATGTAATCCTAACCTTTATGCTATGGCCGCCCTGCTCTCTGCCTGCAGGACCCGGAGGGGACGCGGGATGGAATCAGTGGTCGGCATGCCAACGACAGGCTAAAGTGCCGGCCAATCAGCAGTGATGAAGAGGAATGCTCTGTCAGGTAGGCAGGCCCAAACACAGGTTTTCATCACAGCACAGTTCACTTCTTAATACAATGGTCAGGATCTCAGAATAGTGGCGTAACTGTGGACACCATGTCCTGTAGTTCTGCCTTGTTGAGTGTGTGCAATAGGCTATATGGTCAGACCATGTTATCAGTCTGCATTTACGCATTGAAGGGAGGAAAAGATTATGTGGGCTGTGGTGCATTGCATATGCTACAACATTTCTTACAGTGCCTATTAACTACAGTCTGGTTTGCATCACCGTGGCTACCACATAGACCTTTATATGTGTGTGTGTGTGTGTGTGCGCGTGCGCGTGTGTGTGTGTACTGTACTGTACGTGAGGGGAGAAGCTGTGCAGGTTCATCTGGTTTATCTCCGCAGCAGTGTACATCATTAAACAGCATTCGAATCGGTCTGTAATTACGTCTGTGCTCCGTTCAGTCCACTAGGTGTGTGTGTGCTTTTTTCTATAGGTAAAACTGTTTGCTTCATCTACTTCTGTAGTAAAACGTCAGGTCTGAGTTGGACACCAGACTTCAAACTGTTCAAGAAATATGTCTATTTGCAAATTGCAAATAAACCATGTCACTGAAAATTGGCTACTACAAAAACAAAACAAATACATAAAAATTACACCATGCTAAAAGCAAAAGCGAATGTGTGAATTATGCCTTCCAAAGGTTAAAAAACACTCGCATCAGATGAGATGGTTACATGGGTTGTCTGTGCTACATTGGCGAATTTCTGTTAGGCGTCTTTATCATTATGCTGGCACAGTGCCTAGATTGATTACAGATGCGTGACTTGACTGTTCACGCCCTTTTAAATTCGTAGAAAACGAATGAAAATACAAAACCTGCTTTTGTGAGGAACCAAACTTTTATTGAACGTTTTACCAAGATAGATTTAGTAACATTGAGGTCAGAGGGTTGTCTAATGCTTTTAGTACATTTAGTATGAGTAATGACCTCATAAAAAGTCATTACAGCCTTAATCACTGGTAATGTATCGCTTAGCAGAAGGACGACATTGTGGGAATACAGCAGACTTATGATCATTTCATTTCTTAGGTTTTTGGTTTGAATTCAACTTGCGGACAGTTTTTTTTTATGAAATATCTGAAATGTTTTTAATTAAAATGTACGGTATTACAAATGTTAATTATTTATTTTTTTAAATGTGATTTTTCAGCCTCCCCAAAACTGATATGAGCAAGGTAATGGATGAGAAGGAGGCCACAGATGAACCTTCATGGAAAGAGCAGCGTGACTGTTCTGTCACTGTGGAAGAAAGGATGGTCAGTATTCATGTTTCCATTTGTATAATGTTTTTATAAAGATGTCACGCTATAGAGTACTGCTATGAACATTATCTTTAAAAAAGGGTCACAAGGTTTTCATAACCCCAGGATGCTATGTATGATATAGAAGTCATCTCCCTGGATTGTGTTTTGGAAAGATCATATTTTTGATCACCGCATGCGGGCCAATTCCAGACCTCTTACTCACCTTAACCTTGGCTCTGTTTACCTCCTGGATCTGGTTTTGTTTTAATTTTTTTACTTTTTGAAGTTGACGTTTAGATTGTAATTCATGTCACTGGTGCACAGTTGCAGCCCACATACACATATTTTTTTTAAATCATCCGGACATTTTTTTTTTGATTACCTCAACCTAAATCTTCAACTGATTGAAAGAAAGTACCCATACACGTACTGTATATACCACACACAAATGCCCACACATGCCATTAGCTCTGGCGTTTTTATCAGTGAAGACGGCCACCACCTGGTTTGCATTGCACTTTCACACACAGCTGGCCTCACGGTCTGCTTCTCCGTTCACGTCCTCCCTAAATCAGCACAGCACTCCTTCACAACCTTTGACCCCCTCCTCTGCGCTTGCTCCAGCGGCTCTTTAATCATTTTAGCAACAGCATATTGAACACCAAAAAAGTGTTTTCATAATATGTCACATATTGTATTCTGACATGTTTTACTCCTGCATGATCACAATTCAAAAGGGTTAAGATTTCATTTTGTGTTTTACCAACAGGCCTTTGTCTCTTAGTTAGATTATCACCTTTGTTTTCTACAAATGTGTTATTCTTTCCCCATAAAAAACACAAGAAACATGTTTGATGCCCCAAACAAATCTTGCACATTTTCTGGCCAATAAAACAATTCCCCATTTTACCCATTCATTCTTGAATTTCCACCTGATGCCTTTTTCTAATCACCATTGTGTCGGTCTCTCAATCCCCTTATCTCCACTTTGATGTCCCGTTAAGCCCCTAACCCTTCTCGTCAGACACTTAAAAGTATCCTGATAACAGCAGTGAGTCTCTGTGTTTGTGTGTATTATACATGAACATGTCGGTTGGTTCAGAAAGTTCCATGCTTTATTTGATTAGAACGAGGGGGTTGACCCTCGTTCTAAATCATTCGATTTCATTCGAAATCAAGACCCTTAACCCCCTTGCACTGCTCCAGGGGCACTGTACTAGTGGCTGAGCCTGCACTATGACATTGACTCCTACTGGGAAGGCTATGCGGAAAGACACATTTCTATTGCCTCGTGTACATTGACAAAAAGTAACGAGAAAAAAATAAATGAAAAAGGTACACCTCTGAATACGGCTCTGACTAGCTCTGACTGCAGCGATAGGAGGTGATGACATGCATTCTCAAATGCTCAAAATTCAATCGACCACCGTAGCGTCCTCTCAACCGCTATTGCGACTGTGGCTCAGGTGGTAGAGCGGGTCGGCTGATGATCAAAGGGTTGGAGGTTCGATCCCCGCCCTGCCACCTGTGTCATGGTTGTTGTGTCCTTGGGCAAGACACTTCATCCACCTTGCCTCGTGTGAATGTCGATAGTAAGCCTGCTATCGGTGTATGAATGTGTGTGTGAATGGTAACGTGGGAAAGGAAAGCAGGTCTCCCTTGTAAAAGAGTCTTCGGTCTCAATGGGATTTACCTGTATAAATAAAAGGTAAAAAAAAAAAAATTGCTTTAAGTCCCTAGTGCTGCGATGGAGAGCAGCGAGTCACTGCTCACGGTTACAGAGACCCGCCTCTTTATAGCACTCTGTCTACTGATTGGATGAAAACGAGTGGGATACTCAAACTTTTATCTGGCAATTACTGCAAAACTGAACAACTGGGGAGACCTGTGTTATGAACTGTACCTACTGTTTAAGTGATTGCTGTATGAAGAGTGATTTAACATGTATATTAACCAAACAATTTCACTTACTTCTCCTTTTAACAGCAGCCGTCTAGTCTCAGTCTCAGCAGCAGGAACAGCGACGCCTCCTCCCCCCCTCCCTCTCCCTCCGGCCAGCCCCCCTCCCTGCTGCAGCGTCAGGACTCAGGGGCCCGGGGCATCAAGGGAATCCTCAAGAAGAGCCGCTCCACCAGCGTGGAGTCTGACCACAGCACAGAGAGCTCCACGTCGGAGTGCGCGCCGCCACCGGTCCGCCAGAGCAGCATCACACTGAGCCCGCCTGAGAGCGAGGGAGAGGAGGAGGAGGAGGAAGAAGAGATGGAAGAGGAAGAGATGGAGGAAGAGGACAATGGAGAGGATGGCGAGGTAACGGATGAGCTCACAGACGGAGGGAGCTTCAGCATGGACACAGAGCACAGGGAGGAGGGCAGCAGCACTGGGGGAGGGAGCAGCAGAGGCAGTTCGGAGGAGATGCGCTCTCTCTCTCCTGACGAGAGCCTGGAGCAGACCTCCTCTGTGTCCGAGGACGTGGAGGAGCTGGACAGCAGTCTGGATGGAAGCGGAATCGGCTCCTCCATCAAACAGAGGTCCATTGGGTTGTTCACAAGCGCACAGCCATGCATTGTTGTTTTGTTTATGATGATAAAGGGACAAAGTAGATCTGCATATTTATTATTATTGGGAATACAACTTATTAAAGAGAGAACCATGATTTTAAGTTCCCCTCAAGAGCGAAACATTCCTTTATTTTATACACTGGTGTGGTTTTACCTGAGTCATCACAGTTACTGTATCCACAGTTAGTTACAATATATTAGTTCTTATAGCTCAGAGCTGGCAATGGGGTAACTTTTTACAATGTTGTAGTCCCATCTTTTTGCCCCTTCGAATCTTTCAATTAATTTGCATTGACGGCATATTAACTAAGTATCCAATTATAAGATACCTGAAAAGCCATTGCAGGCAAAAGCAGTCTGAATGCATCTCATTCCTAAATATACAGTAAATATTACTAGTTAATCGATGTAATATGCAAACAGAAGATACCAGGGAACTTTTTCATATTTTTAAAGTTAAGGCTCAATGTAAGATCTCCAAGGACTTAATATATCTTTTTCCCTTTTTTTCAGGCTGGCAGAGTTCACAGGCGAAGGTGAGAAGTCCTCGATACAGAAGGAGCGCAGGTCATCCGCTAAAATCCAGACGCCACTGTCTGATCGCTTCGGTCAGCTCCAAGAGGCCGAAAACGCATGGAGGAAAAAGGTACCATTCCTACTTGCCCATTTTGTGTTGTGGGGGTTTAGGCTTGAGATAAGTGTGTATAACATGGCTACAAAACCTCTTAAAAAATGAAAGCCAATTTTTTTGGAGTTCATTGTTTTTTATTAATGAGCGAATATTGCCATATGTTGAGGCTCCCCCCTTAGCTTAGAGTGCAGGGGTAAAGAAAGATGTTGGCTACATGCGGACTGGTTTCTCCCTCTGCTGAATCAGCTTATTTGCTTGAGTTGCTGCCAAGGGGGGTGTGTGAGGTAGATTTGGGAGTGGTGACGTCAAGGCAAGTAGATCTAGGGGCTTAGCTAACCTCCCCCAAGACAAAGAGGGACCAGCCCCTTCTGCATAGACTTTTATGTCTCACATAATATGCACATGACATGGTCATTCGGGTCAAACAGTTTTAACCCAGGTCAGTGTTTACTACAGACAATGCTAGAATAACTGACTCATTTCAAAGTGGTGATAGAAGTGCAAGCTGCCCTTTTCCTGTGCAAACAAGACCACCCTTGCTATTGCTTTCAAGTGGAACAACAGCTCTACACTCTGTAATAACCATTCCAACCATGGACAGTCAAGAAGAAGAGTACCACACACCAGTGGAAGAAAAAAAAACATGGGTGCGACATGGATATCCCCCCAAAAAACGGTCAATTGGATGCTACTAGGATTGCAGTGATGTCATGTGTATTTATACTGACCCATCTCTTGGCTTGCTGTCTTTTTAAGATCAATGATCCTCTTGGGGGAGGATTTCTGGTTCAGGCTCGCTCATTCTTCGTCCAAGGATGATCTAACCTTACAGTAAATCCCCCCTCTTAATCTGGAAAAAGCCCACTTTATAAGTACCAAATCCCCTGTCAACTAAATGCTGTAAACTGATGTCATTTTTGTCTCTGTGTGGCCTGTCTTCATTTTTTTTTAAATCCACAAAATGTCCATAAACATTTTAGTTTAATTCTGTCAATGGCACAAAAAAAACGAATGGCAACCTCCACACTCCGCACACCACAAGACAAATTGCTGTCCAACATGTCTGCAGATTCCTTTTCCTTAAAACTCTGAGGTTATTGCCTGTGAATTGGTCTGGAACCTACCAACCACGCATGCACTGTGGGCTGCTACTGTGGAAGCTCTGGGAAACTTCTCTCACATCTGAGATAATACGTGGTTTGGCTATATTTTGGGTATTGACGCCATGTGGGCATTGGGCTACGGGGCATTTAACTTGCGCGGGACTATTTTGTTACATTTCCTCTTTCCTCTCTTGAGTAAAAAAACACCACTGGTTTTCACATTTAGGCATTTTTAGTTTTATCTCGTACACTCGCCAAAACTGGAGCAGATGTTGTTGCTCTTTGGCTGATATGTGGGAGACCAGGGAATGTAACATGCATGGTACACATCATGGTCAATCTTCAACCACATCCAGATGTTTCCTGTAAAGCCCCCCCCCCCCTCTCTCATGCTGTGCAGTATACCACCACGGTTGTATTGTAAAGTGGGGCCTTGTTGTAAATGTATTTCTAAGAGGGGTCTGCCTGCTCTTAAATAATGATTGTTAATCATAAGTTACTCTGACCGTTTGCAGCATGTCAGCGGGTTAAGGATTGACTGTATCTAAATAATAAGAGAGTAACAGTAACAGAAAACCGCTGCTTTCCTTTGTTTATTTTTCTAAATTCACTTTTCAATGCACATTCAGTCACACATTTTTTAAAGTGCCCACACCAGAGACGTTAAAATAATATTTTGAAATCCTTCAGGATTCGGTTACATTGTCTGGATGCTGTATTCCAATTTCAGTGATTCATTGAAAACTGGTCTGATCTAGTCCATTGAGACTAATGTTCACTTAGAGATAATAACGTCCCTGGTGTATTGATTTCCAGAAAATGTATTAGAGATAATCTACTAAAAAAATTAGTTGATTATGTTGGAATGATTCATACATGCAAAATGCATTCAGTGTTTCTGGTTTTCACCCTCTCCGCATGCACTGTTATAAACAAGGGTATTCCCCTTTTCCTTTCTCTCCCATCCTCACAGTCTTTATGCCAAGCTTTAAATGCCCCATGTCTCCTCCTCTTGTCCGCCATGCTTATATTGCCCTGCTTTACTTTTCCTCCTCCACACTCTGACAATTTTTATCCTTTCCTCTCCTCCCTCTTTCTCCTATTCCTCCTCCTTTTACCCTTCTCTCCAGTTCCCTCTGTCCTAACCTGCAGACTCTACCCCTTTCTCTGACTTAGACACCCGCCTCTTGACTTTTCCCAGTCCTTTCAGGTGAGTGTGTGTACATGCATATGTACTGGTTGTGCCTATTTTAATGGACTTAAAGTTGGAGTCAGGGATTCTGGAAAAATATTTGTAGTCAAAATCACTTGTTGTCAAAGTCAGCTAATTTATTTGCTCACGGTCTGCTACCTGTCCAATATGTGTGTGCTGAAAAAAAAATCCAGTGTTAATACACAGAATAGCCTTTGTAAACAGGCTTGTTGCTAGCAACATATGAACTCCAGATATTTTTACTAGCGGAACGTGAGGAGATGTTCACTGATTTTATGACAAAGCGATTTTGACAACAAACATTCTCCAGTATGGCTGACTCCACTTTTTAATCAGTAACCCCCTTTTTCATTTTTTGGCCTTTTATTTTTCTACCTGTGCTCTGTAGAATCTCTGACACCCTGAGAGAATTACCCGCTGATAAATCTGGGCTGTCAACGCACTTGCTGTTGCTACATGAATGAGGTTTGCCTGGCTCTCAGTTTGGTCGATATCTGTGTCAGTGGTTTTGGCTTACGGTGTTTGTCTGTGCGGTACAGTAAGGGCTGAGAAAAATAGTTTCCTGTGGGGGCAAGAGGCCCGGGCCCTTTCCCTTTCCCCTCCCCTTGTCTCTGGGGTCCTGTCAGGCCAAGGTATTTCCCCTCTCTGATTGACTCCAGAGAGGTGTGTGTGTGTGTGTGTGTGTGTGTGTGTGTGTGTGTGTGTGTGTGTGTGTGTGTGTTGACAGGTACTGCAGTTTGCATGCATGTGCAACTTCGCATTATTATACTACTAAGACACTTTTGTGTGAGGTAATGTACAAGCAATTTGAAGCAGTCATGTTTGAGAATCAACGGTTTAAAGGCATAGGGAGGGAACTCTGTATGTAAGCAAATGTCTCGTATTTTTTCCCTTGTTATGAAATCAGCAAGAGCTCACTTTGATGTTCACCCCCATTGTTTTGTCTCTGTGTGCCTGTGTCAGTATGATTAACTGTAAATTCTTTGAACTTTTGTCTCATGTCTCAGGTTAATATTTGACCACACCATGCAATGTATTTATTATTTAAGTGTGTGAGTGGCGGAGAGAGAGAGAGAAGGGAAGAGGGGGAGGGTGTGTTTGTGTTCTGGTTTGCTTGATTGCAGGATTGTTTAAAGGGAAACTGGTGTTTTCACATGTTGTTGCTACATGGCTGTCTGTATATTGCAGCATGCGTCACATTCATTCAGGGAAAATAACATGTATGATTTCTTAGGCTTGTAATTAAAGATTTTAACCGGATTTATTTTTTATATGGCAGGGCAATTTCCAGCTAGTTCCAAGTTGACAGGGTATCAAAAATTATTGTTTAAGCAGGGATGAATAGAATACATCATCTTCCAAACTAATAGATGGTTGAATAAAATATACTGGATGGCATTTGTAATTATTGATGTTATCGGGTACTCAGATACCCTTAAATTAGCATTTTAAAATGAGCATACTGTTGTTTGTTCAGAAATAACACAATCGATAATTTGCGTTACACAGAGCACACCCTGAACAGACGGTATGTCACCGAGCTTCATTTGTAGTATTGCTCATTTATAAATTCACATTTGTCATGAGTCAAATTTAAAAAGATTTTGAAGTCTGCCATTTCATGAAACTCAGAGGTAATAGTGTGACATACTCTGTGGCTGTTCCAGCTATCATACAACTTTACAATTCAATCTTAAAAATGTGAAAGTATAATTTTAGCAAGCTGCCAACATTTTGAAAGTTAAACAATGACTATTGACTTTTCACTAGCTCTGCAGACAGCAGCGGTAGCCAAAATAAATGGTAAGCTGTAACTTATTAACACAAATTCTGTGAGTTGTCAAAAGTACAGAATGGAGACTCCTAGCTGTTGTCTGCACTGTTATCATTCAGCCTTTGCGAAGTGTATAACCATTAATTTAATGTCCAAAAAATGAGAGGATCTACCACTGATTTTAACATTGACAAGTCTGGCCTCAGTTCATCGCCCCGCACATCTTGTTCGCCTTAAAGGTGCTGACATCTGTGAATGTTTAGGTGGACTCTTCTTCAGGATGAGTTTTTCAGTTTGACAGGCAGCAGATCAAAACAGGCCATCGCTCATCCTCAAAAGAAAAATCCCCCTGACTGTAGAAAGCTGTTAGGTTTTTGGGAAATCCCAATCATTTGGTTTTCATTTACTTTCATCACACACATTTCCCTGCTCTTGCGCTCACATGAATTCTTATCGGCACACCCCAAAATAAACTGTTAACAGAAAAATACATGCAACCAATGTAGAGTTTGTGATTTCTGTTATTTTTCTGTTATTTTTCTCTAGGACATTATCTTGTACGCTAACTTTGCCTCGTACTGCCTGTCATTTATTTTTCTGTGCGTTCTCCCATGTCTGCTTTTGCAAGACTATCTTGTGTGCAAACCTACTACAGAAAGGAAGTCACCGCTCATGGTACATTCAACGCAGTGAATTGCTCATTATCAGCAAAGGGTTAAGGCAAGGGGCTGCCAGTTCTAAACCCACGCAGGGCCATAAAACGCTCCGAAGATTTCGGAGTGGAATATCATTAATTATTTTAACAGCTCGCTCCTGAGGTCCAGTGGAAATCAGGGGGGGCCGTAAACCTCAGCTTATTCACTTTTTAAAGGTGGATTTTAAGGTGTAAAGTTGGCAGCAGGAGTAAATCACGTAATTTAAGCTCCCCTGAATAGCAGGTGATGGACGGCCTCAGTGTATATATAAACAGGGGATTTTGGGTGTTTTATTTCCAGGCTTAAACATTCGTCATGTTTTTTTGTTGTAAAAAAATAAAGTCTCATTACTTTCTACTGGCATTTTTTTTTTATAATCCTTTTACTAAATACATTTCTTGCCAGGGAGGTTGCTTCATCATCTCCTTTCACAATCACCAGCAGTCACTCACGCAACCTTTTCTTGCTCACTCGTGGTTACGTCACTGACTGTGTCCTCATAACTGTCTGTTCCTGTGTGAAATAAATGGGACACAGTTAGAGTGTATGATATGCATTTTTATTTATTATTTTTTTAAATGTCCTAATGCGAAATAAATTGAATTTAAATTGTATTTGAATAAATGTTTCCCTGCAGAAGTCTGGTGTAGATTTGGCGCCCAAGACGTCGCTGGCGGACAGGATGAAGATCCTTAAAGACAAGGAGGAGCAGTGGAAGAGCAGAGGCAAAGGAGCAGCCAACGACTCCACCCAGTTCACTGTGGCTGGACGCATGGCCAAGAGAGGTAGCACTACACGCAGACAGTGTGTCTTTTCAATTTAGGCAAGCAAGGCAAGGCAAGGCAAGTTTATTTATATAGCACAATTCAAACACAAGGCCACTCAAAGTGCTTTACAGGGGCAAGATTAAAATACATAAAACACATTAGAAGACATTTAAAAGCGAATGAAAAGAAGTAAAACATTTAAATTAAATAAAAAGTAGAGGTTAAAACAGAAAAGTCTTCAGACTCGATTTAAAAGAACTGAGGGTTGCAGCAGACCTCAAGTTTTCTGGGAGTTTGTTCCAGATATTTGTTGCATAAAAACTAAAAGCTGCTTCTCCTCGTTTAGTCCTAACTCTTGGGACTGTAAGTACACAATGAAACATTATCTTGGTCTATACATATAAAGAATATAGTTAGTAAAATGAGTAAAAGTATTTCAAACATAAGAAAATGTGCAGGTTTTTTAACTGACACAACAATCAAGCTTGTTATTCAATCATTAGTCTTGTCCCACCTTGACTACTGCCCTGCAATATGGTCTGGCACCTCAAAAAAAGAACTTGCTAAACTCCAGCTTGCTCAGAATAGAGCTGCGCGACTGGCACTTCACTGTTCTATTAGGAATAATGTAACTGCTATGCATGACAAACTCTCCTGGATGAAAGTTGAGGAGAGAGTGGCATGCAGCCTTATTTTGTATTTGAATAACATCTGTACCTCACGTAAACCCAGCAGCCTGTTTTCTATACTAGTACTTGTCAAGATCACACATAATTATGAAACCAGGCAGGCCTTAAGTTGTCGTTTCAAACAACCGAGACCTCGAACAAATGCACTGAAAAAAACTGTATTGTACAGAGCTATTGCATATTGGAACGGACTTCCGTACTGCCTCATTCTTAAGAGTAAAAAAATAGGATTTAGAAGGGAATTGAAAAAAGCTGTTTTGAGCAAAGAAATCAGGTTCAATTCAGTCAACCAGTGTTTGTAAAGCTGCAGAGTGCCTTATTTTGAATTCTTAGTTTAAACTTATATATAGGGACAGCTCTTAATGAAATGATCTCTGAATGTATACTTGTAGTGTGTATGTATGGTGCATGCAAATGTATTCTGTATGCTTACAATATGAACCTTTAGGCATCTAATGTGGGTAAGCGGGTGTGTGTATGCACACGGTATGATGTAGGCTATGATATGAGTTTCTTCTTTTTTATGAGAAAAATGTAATTGCTTGTTTCAGATTTTTTTTGTGTATGTGATTCCTATTTTGGGAAAACTGTATAGGAATTGTTTTGCTTTTTAGGGACCCCAGGAAGAATAGTTGTCACAATGGTGACAACTAATGGGGATCCAACAAACAATAAACAATAAACACCTGTCCCAGACGACCTAAGGGCTCTGGACGGTTCATAAGGTATCAGCAGATCAGTAATGTATTTTGGCGCTAAACCATTTAGTGCTTTATAAACCAACATCAGTATTTTGAAATCAATTCTTTGAGTGACAGGAAGCCAGTGTAAAGACCTCAGAACTGGGGTAATGTGATCCACTTTTTTGGTCCTAGTGAGGACTCGAGCAGCAGCGTTCTGAATTAGCTGAAGCTGTCTGATTGATTTTTTTGGAAGGCCTGCAAGGACACTGTTACAGTAGTCAAGTCTACTAAAGATAAATGCATGGATGCAAGTTTTTCTAAATCTTGCTGAGACATAAGTCCTTTAATTCTTGATATGTTTTTAAGGTGGTAGTATGCTGACTTATTAATTGATTTAATGTGTTTCTTGAAATTCAAGTCGGAGTCTATGACAACACCAAGATTTCTGGATTGGTGTGTGGTTTCTAGCATAACAGATGTAAGCTGTGCGCTGACTTTTAATTGTTCATCTTTGGCACCAAAGACAATTACTTCAGTTTTGTCGTTGTTTAATTGAAGGAAATTTTGGCACATCCAGTCATTGATTTGTTCAATGCACTTACTCAGTGCTTGTATCGGACTGTAGTCTCCTGGTGATATGGTTATGTAAATTTGTGTGTCGTCTGCATAATTATGGTAGCATAATTTGTTCTTATTCATAATCTGAGCTAGTGGGAGCATGTAGATGTTAAACAGAAGAGGCCCAAGAATGGAACCTTGGGGGACCCCGCATTCAATGTGTCCGCTCAGATGTGAAATTGCCTATTGACACATAGTAGTCTCTGTCCTTTAAGTAGGATTCAAACCAGTTTAGTACAATTCCAGAGAGTCCAACCCAGTTTGCTAGTCGATCTAGTTTAGTCACTTTAACTTTGCTTTACAGTCTCCATCTCTGTATTTTTACCCTTTGAAAAAAAGTCAACAACTAACTAAGCAATCATTGCACCGTCTAAACCAGGATACTGTATATAGACATTTTGCTTTGTCATCACCAGTTAGTCAATTGACTAGAAATTAATCTGCAACAAATTTCATGCACCAATATTTTCAGTCATTGATAGCAGAATACCTTTTTTTTATAAAATGTGAGAATTTGCTGCTTCTCTTTCTCAGTACACTGTCAATCTATGCCTGCATTTTTATTAACGTAATTTTTTTTATTTCGGACAAAATAATCAAATTAATCTGCAAAATAACTGATAGATTTGTGAAAATAATGCGGTCCTCGCAGCCCTGATATTCCCCTTTGTGTTCCACCAGGTCTTGTAACGGACACGGGAAAAGAGGAGTCACCTCTTATCTCTCTCAGGAAAGCTAATGCCACGCCTGTGAAGCCACACGAAGGTAGAACACCTTTCCCCACTGACTTATATCATCAGTGTGTGAGTCATTCAGTCAATCAATCAATAATGGATGAGATGGATATGTTTTGTTAATACAGCAGATAATTTAATACAGTATGCACTGATACTTGAACTGGACTCTTGTGGCCATATGTGTCAAAAAATGCAAATAAGTCCAGATGACACTGATTTCAATTCAATATTTAGTCATTTTAATTTGACTTTTTAAAGCATTTGACAACTTAAAAAAAACAATACTAATGCCAAGCACTTTTATTGTGTTGTAACATTAAGTGTAGTAAACCAGTATTAATTAATGAAGCCTCTGTTTTGTTTTTCCTGGGCAGAAATCTCAAGCCGAACTGCTGGAACGGTTGAAGGAGATAAAAGGCTGGATAAGCTTGAGTCTTTCCTCGACAAGCTTCACAATAAAGGTACAGTCCCCCCGTCTTGGTATTTTTTTTTGACACATGAGATGATATTTAATAGCACAATAACACATTATTATTATTATTGTGCGGTCAGGTGTGAGCAAAAACAAGACGTCCACCATCGAGGTGACGGCAGAGACGGAGAAAGAGGTGATGACGCTGGACGACGAGGAGACGTTCGGCAACTTCTACAAAACGGTCTCTCCCACCACGCTCCATGACTCCAGTCTGGTTCTGACAGAGGAGGACCTCAGTCAGATCCAGGCCAATACACCAAAGTAAAGTTCATAATGATCACAAATTATTAGGAATGTTTTCTGTACTTCTGTGAAAGAAATAGACGGTGTATGTGATCACTTGTGATAGGCACATAAAGTGTTTTGTTTTTTAATTGATTTTGGACAATGCAAATACAAACAATGAACAAAAACTAAACGGATCACACAACACCCCCCACACACACACCCCTAGACAATAGAGATAAAATCAATTATAATAATAACAATATATTTTTTTTACATATGTAGTAAACATGCATAAAAAATGTATAGGCCTATATATTTATTTTAAAGTGAAAAAATATGATACACTATTGTACTTTATTGTGTGTGTGTGTGTGTGTGTGTGTCTGTCTGTCTTTAGGCTCACCTCAACTGTGACGGAACACAAGCGAGCGATGCGACCGGCCAGAAGGAACCAGGGCTCCAGGAACCCTCTGCGGGCTCTGGCTGCTCGCAACGACCTGCGGCAGGTCTACACCGAGCAGAGGCTCAACGTGGCCTCAGTGGAGACCAAGAGGATCCAAGTGGAGAGGAGTAAGGCTGCACACTAACATATCTACTCTGGGACTAGCATGCTTCTCGTTAGCTCCCCTAGCTAGGCCTAAAGGTTGCATACAGTCTTCAAGAAACACCAAAAGCTAAATCCATAAGTAAGTAATATGATTACAGCAGAAAGTTGACCTGGACAGTACGCGGTGGAGCTGGACACAATTCAGCTGTTCTGAACGGTACAAGCAGCTGTACTGATTTGATTTGATTTGATTTGATTAGATTTTTGTATTATTGTGTCATGCATTAGCATGCCCAGCCCACAAGGGCTTACCAGAAACCATTATAAACACACGCATAGAGCAGAAATCAAAAATAGATGCTAAACAATACTTATACTAGTGATATTTACCATCCTTACATTTCATCCAAGCTTCTGTAACAAAAGAGGACAACTTCTAAAGATTGAAAATAAACAAACATCCCATCCTAACATCATCATTGCTTCACAATATTTCAGGGTTTTGAGCAAACATTTAATTTACAAAAAGGTACTCTTAGTTCATCATAGAAGGGACAATATAAAAGAAAATTTGAAATATTCTCGACTTCTCCTAAATCAATGAGTTCACACAGTCTCTTAATATAGGCTACTGTATATCTTCCTCTGGGATGTTTTTAAATCTGCCGACTTCAAGTGCCAGTGACTTGCTTTAACATAGAATAATGTAGTATAATTATGCTTGATTTGAATATACTGTATGTTCTTAATTTCGGTTTTAACAATATGTCACTTGTTAGCTACCTGATGCTCATCATGTACAGTATTTTCTACTTCATTCTGCTGTATACATATCTACTATATTCTTCAGTTACTCTCTATAGATGATTATCACAGGTAACACAAGAGGAAGTGAGCACCGCAGCTACGCATGTGCTGTCTACTATAGCTCACATGAAAGAAGTTTTTTTTTTAAACACGTCTTGTCTCTTATGATCTATGTTATGAATCAGGGCGTGGTCTTCATTTGTTATGAACAGCAAGATTGGCAGATTAGATCACGGAACAGCAATGATTAAAACCCATTGCTTTAGGTCATTTCTAATTGTCACTGGTCCTTTTCTTCTTTTTGTCTCCCTCCAAAGTGGCCAAACACTCCAAATCAAACCTGGCTGATGTGGCCTTGGCCGGCCTCGCCAGCAAGGAGAACTTCCGCAAGGTCAACCTGCGCAATGTGAAATCCACCGATGTTGTGACCAACAACAGTGCGCTGCCTTTCAACAAGCTCATGCTGATTCGCATCAAAGGTCAGAATCACAAAGAGAAGGCACCGTTGGGCTTTTGTTTTCTATGAATACTTATTGAATGCAGGTGTGTGTGCAGGGTGAACGATCACACATAACCATTTATAATGGAGAGCAAATTACCTAACGCTTAAAACGTATGTTAATGGCAGTCTCTCAAGTGGGCTTCATGTGTTATTTCTGAGGAACGGCAATAAAGCTGATAAACAGAAGAAAGATTTATACCAGTGATTTGTGGTTTCGATTAAGGCTCTTGCAGTCTACTCTGCAAATAAGTTATAATCTGCTTTGTGTTTAGGTCGTAGGCACGTCCAGGTGCGCCTGATGGAGCCCACAGCCAGCTCTCTAAACAGTGGTGACTGCTTCCTTCTCATCACGCCAAAGCACTGCTTCATGTGGAGCGGAGAGTTTGCCAATGTCATCGAGAAAGCCAAGGTAGTGGTCTCTCTCTCTCTCTCTTTCTCTCTCTCAAACAGCATGAAAGAGCTTCAAATAAAGTACAGCTTCATAAACACTTTTTGAATTTGGCGATAAACTTCTCTTGACATGCGCAATATGCTTTGCTTGCCCACCAGGCATCGGAGATGGCGTCGTTTGTTCAGGCCAAAAGGGACCTTGGGTGTAAGGCCCCACAGGTGACGGTGCTGGAGGAAGGCATCAACACGGACAACAGATGGGCCAAAGAGTTCTGGAGCTTGTTGGGAGGAAAGACCCCATACAGAGGTTCATAAACACACACACACACACACACACACACACACATGTTATATAAAGTTATATACTGTGTGTATATATATAGTGAAATACTGAAGGAGAGAGGAATGCTGGCAAACAAGTTGGTCTCAGCTTCGGCTCATTGCACACACGCTCACATAACACACATTGAACAGTTCACATTTAATCCGCCTGTATGTGTCTCTTCTGCATACACATCCAGAAGCAAAAGCCTCTCTAACAATCTGTCTCTCATTAACATCATCACAAGCACGTTATTGCAGCACAAACAAAACTGATTGCTGTGGAATTTTTAGTGAAATGAGTGACGGCAGCTTTTGTTTCTTAACACGTTTTTTTTTTTCAACCTATTATAATGCTTCTCAAGGGAACTTTTTTCCTCCAGAACCCCCTTTAGCATTTGAAAGATGATCTGTCCCCCCCTACACACACACATGCTCACCCTGCTCTGTGTGTGTGTGTGTGTGTGTGTGTGTGTGTGTGTGCGTGTGTGATAGGGGCGGGCGAGCCAGAGGAGGATGAGCTGTATGAGAGCGGAGTGTTGGACTCTATTGGGGTGTACAGACTCCAGGGAGACAAACTGGTGCCTCACGAAGAAGCCTGGGCCTCTATCCCCAGCGTCTCTTTGCTCAACTCTAAAGAGGTAACGGCGGCCACTCCACTCTAGAGCAATGACCTCATATGGGCCCTGGGAAGTGTGGGAAAACAAATTTGATCCATTTTACACCTGGGGGGGGAAATAGTAAAAGCGTGGGACCTGCACAGAAAGTCTTAAAAAGGATGGTATAAAAACTTGAGATGCTCATAAAGCCTCCAGACAAGAACAGCAGTAATGTATAGTTCAGTGCACTTTATTGCTGTTGTTTTTTTTTGTTTTTGTTTTTTTTACATGTTGTAATAACTGCCGAGTCTCTCTCCCTCTTCTCCCCTGCTTGCCAATACTCCACACCAGGTGTTAGTGTTTGATTTTGGCGGCGAGGTGTACGTCTGGACCGGCAAAGACGTGTCCTTGGGCGACAGAAAAGTTGCGGTGAAATTGGGCAAACAGCTCTACGGCGGGAGCTACGACTACAGCAGCTGCAGAGTCAACCCTTTAGATGCCTCCTGCACCAATAACGGTGTGCCTCAGTGAGTTGATCCCACCACCTTTCATGGCAGTTAATGTACATTTGTGTGCTCTTTTTTTTGTATTTGTTTGGGTTGTTTTTGGGGCCTGCTTTATACTTGGCTCATGCTGTTGCTATCTGTTATATAGAAGGAGGGAGATTATTGGTTGTGTTATTGTAGCCCCCTAGTGGTTGTATCTCTCCAGTACAGCTGTACAGGGGAGATGGTTTTTAAATCGTGTGTGTGTGTGTGTGTGTGTGTGTGTGTGTGTGTGTGTGTGTGTGTGTGTGTGTTTCCAGGCAGGGGGAGAGTCGTCCGAGCTGGGCTCTGTTTGGCCGTCTGTCAGAGCACAATGAGACGGCCCTGTTCAGAGAGAAGTTCCTGGACTGGGCGGAAAGAAAGAAGGAGGAAGCAGCTCAAGCCGAGGAAATCAAGGTAGACAAGATTTTGCATTAGCCGAAACACTGTGTTTGTATAATATGTTATTGTCAATACGTGAAAGCTTCAGGAATCTGTTTGGCTTGTCCGTTCCTTTTTTCTGTTGATTTATTGTGCTCTTCTTTTTATTTTCTAACTGGCATTTTAGTATTCTCAATGTTATTTAACAACATTTTAAAATGTTTAAATTGTTTTTATCTACTGTTCAATAGTTTTGTCTCTTTTTATCTGCGTATTGTTGGACGTTACTTTACTTTATACAAATCTTTGCATTGTTTTTAGGTTGTTTTTACTTTGCATTGGTTTGTTTGACTCAACATCATTAGAAATGAGGATCACCCCTCAATAATCTCAAATTAAAATAAAATAAATTGAATAAATGATCTGTAATCTGTATTTAAAGGTGCTACGAGGAAAATTTAAATATTTATGAAACAGTCTAATTTTTCCTCTTATGATCATAAATGACATGTGACAGCAAACGAGACCATCATATCAGTACAAAGAGTGCTACTGTTATATAGTTTTTCTTAATGCTTTTGTCATGGGATACGCTCACCCAGGAACTACAAGCTTGCGTAGTAAAAACACTACCGCTTTTGTCCAAACGGGGTGCCAGAATGAACACGAAGTGAAAGTTCCTTGGAGCCCCTTTAACAATGTAAAACTGACTTAAAAACATATGTTTTCTATATTCTTAGAGCCCCGTGCATGCTGCCGAACGGCCGTCGTTTGACTTGGAGCTGCAGCCGTGTGATGCTAAGTCTCTGCTGGAGCATGAGCCGGAGGCGGTGAAGACGCTACTGGAGGGGGTCAACGTACAGCGGGGCCACGGCCTGGTGAGGGCAGACGACGGCAGGCAGGCAGAGCTAGCGACGGTCACCGTGGACGCCTGGCACATCAAAGAGCACAGTGAAGAGGAGCTGCCCCAAGAAAGCATGGGCCAGCTGCACCAGGCCGACGCCTACATCATCCGCTGGAAGTACTCTATCACCACACTGGGTGAGTCACACAGCTAGCTGGCCGGAAGGATAAACAACCCATTTGTAAAAAGTGGGAGGTTTCATATGGGAAAGACGTATGAGTATTAAGGGGACCCGGGAGAAGATAAACAGCAGAAGTCATTAGTAGTATCCGTCTGCACATGCAAAAAGCACCTATTAGGGAAAGCACAGCTGAGGAAAGAGGCTAATTTGACTTGGATTGAAAGAAGAGAGGATTGTAAGTCCCCGAAATGTAATTTGCAAAATATAATAAAACCTCAAATGTTATAACTGGCCCATAGTGTAACAAAATGCTGAGCCTAAAAGTGAATAACTTGTAGCCCATAATGTAATAAACAAAATGTAAAAAGTTGTCATATTATGGGCAAAAAGTTATAACGTCAGGGGCTCAGCATTGTGTTAGATTATTGACCAGTTATTACATTTTGGGTTTATTACTTTTTTTTTTTTTTTTTTTTTTCGGGTCATTAATACATTTTGGGCTCTAGCAAGGCTTTAGCGTCACATAGTTATGGTTCGACAAAGTGGACATTCATTGGGTTTACGTGGTTGTGTTCTGTTTTGTCAGTGGGGAAGCGGCAAAAACCTGGCGAGCTGAGTGCCGGCGCTCCTGGAAGAGAGAGGACTGCTTGTTTTTTCTGGCAAGGTCGTCACTCCAGCGTCAATGAGAAAGGAACCTCGGCTCTGATGACAGTGGAGCTGGGCAGCCACAGGGGGTCACAAGTGAGCATCCGTTCATCACTGCCACACACAATCAATAACATTTTATTTTTCCAGACTGATAGTTAGCTTCTGATTGTTTAACAGCCAAACAAATGCTTAATCCGTTCGTGTATACTTGTATTCACTGAATATGGACGCATGAATGTCTTTGTGCAAGTAGGATTTAATCGAAGTGTCTCTTTCTTCATAATTTTGCTTCTGATTGTCTGTCCAGGTGTTGGTGATTGAGGGAAAAGAGCCTCCGTGCTTCCTCCAGCTCTTCCAGGGAGGTTTGATCATCCACAAGGGCAGCAGAGAAGACAGTGCCAACAACACAGGTAAAAAAACACAAAGAAAATACTTGGCTAACATATATTTAGCTTAATATTTTCATGCTCGAAATCGCTACTTCCTTTTAAGGTGGAGTCAGTGATTCTGGAAAATGCTTGTTGTCAAAATCAGTGAATATGTCCTCATGATCCGCTACCATTCAGTACTGTGTGTGCTGAAAAATAACCCAGTGTTAATACCCCAGCCTAGGCTTTTCAAAATGTTGGTAGCTACAGTGGGCTCCTTTTTGTTTTCGTAGCAGTTTACAGAGCTTAGTGATTGCCAACAAGGGGGAATCTCTGACTCCACCTTTTTAAATTGTCCATTTCTGCATTAATATTTCTGATCCTGTGTGGTTGATCTCTCCAAGATGGCTGGAGGTTGTTCTGTGTCCGTGGTGAGGCTGAGGTGGAGGCCTCTCTGGTGGAGGTGGACTGCCAGCGTTCCAGTCTGCGCTCTCGTGGCAGCCTGGTGCTCCTCCATGCTCAGAAAGGACGTCTCTATCTGTGGCACGGCTGTAAAGCTCACGCCGGCGCCAGACAGGTGGCCAAAAGAGCCGCGGACAAAGTAACCCAGAGGTAAGGCAAGAGCAGAAAGATGGTGATACAGATGTGTGTCTAATGGAGGGACACATGTGAACCTACAATGGTCTCTGTTTATGTCTCCAAAAGGTGTCCCCTGGAGTTAGGTCTGAGCAAAGGCAGCAGTGTGACAGTGGAAGAGGTGGAGGAAGGAACTGAACCGGCAGAGTTCACCAAGGCTCTGGGCCCGCAGGACAAGAAGGCCTACGACTGTATGCTGCAAGGTGAAATCCTCACATTCACACGCCACTGCAACCAAACGACACTGTGTGTGAGCTATTGTGGTTAACCACTGTGTGTGTGTGTGTGTGTGTGTGTGTGTGTGTGTGTGTGCGCTGTTGTCTCCAGATCCAGGGAAGTACAACTACACACCGCGGCTGTTCTGGCTGAGTGCCAGCTCTGGTGTGTTTGAGGGCGAGGAGCAGCTGTGTCCGGCCAGGGTGACGGAGGGCATCATGGCGCTGCCCTTCCTACAGGAGAACCTCTACTCCTCACAACAGCCAGGTACCACACACACACATACTGTATTTATGATACATTTGAGAGAATTATGTTTATTATTTGTCTTATGCTTTCTATGAAGTAAAAAATATATTGCTTCCCCATCCCCAGCCCTTTTCCTGCTGGACAACCGCATGGAGGTGTACCTGTGGCAGGGCTGGCAGCCTGAAGACACACAGTGCACCGGCTCTGCAAAGATCCGCTGGAACAACGAGAGGAAGTGTGCCATGGAGACCGTGCTGCAGTACTGCAAAGGTCAGAATTCAATGACCACCACTGTAGAGAAATAATAGTATTTAAAGGCACAGTGGGTAGAAAGTCATACAGTAATAATCACTTATGCCCCCTAGAATGCCTGGTAGTGTGTTTAGCTGCACAGTGCCCCCTCCACCTATGGCTGTAGTTTGCATTGGTAACATTTGTCGGTTGTGTTTTGTAAACAGATTCAGACTTAGCTCCGCCCCAGCTCCTCCCTGCTACTCTGTGCCTGTATACATACTTATACTGAAAATAATAATATTATAAGTATAATCTTATTCTTCTACTTGAGTTGAATGGAGGACTTTGTTCTTATAGCAGAGTATGTTCACGGTGTGGTAGTGCTAAATGTGCTCAAGTAAAGGATCTGAATCCTTCTTCCACCATGGCTGATCACAGTGTTTTGATTTACAGAAAAGAACCCTCGGCGCCCCCCTCTGGCCTATTTGGTCCTAGCAGGCTGTGAACCTCTCACCTTCACTAACATCTTCCCATACTGGGAGAAGGACGACAGTATCGCCTCAACGGTGGGAATTTATTATTGATTTGTTTACCTTTGATCTCTCAGTCTTAACTGTTAGTGCAAGTATGTGCAATGGTTAGAAGAGCTGGAGACTGCTGACGGCAGAAAGAATCCAAATCATCTCACTCAACCAGATCTGTTTAGATACAGTGCCATCCTCCACATCTGCCTATTTAAAGCCGCAATGCATGAGTTAACTTAATGTATTGAAAAAGTCCAGCAAAGTTTCTAAATGAAAAGAAAGGTAATTTAAAGCGATGTAGTTTTAGTTTGAGTATAGTATTGTCTCTGTAGCGATCAGAGGAAAAAGTTACCATCTTGTATTTGAAAGCTGAGTCATGTCAGCTCCTGTAAACCCCGGAAGCATTGTTCAGGAATTATTGATATGCGCATATTTTAACATATAACAATATTGTAAGACGTATCATTCCAGCGTAAACAAACAGAAATAAAAACTGCAGTGTTTTTTCCGTTTGGCGTCTGTGTGCTGACTGTAATCTGCATGTGTGCGCAGGCCGAGAGCTCCAAGAGCAAGGTGATCTTAGTGAAGGAAGCCCTGTCCAAGCTCAGTAAGCAGCAGTACTCCATTAAGGAGCTCACCGGGAAACAACTACCAGAGGGGGTGGACCCTCTACGCCTTGAGGACTACCTGTCTGACCAGGACTTCAAGGTAAGGGCACTTGGGCACAAACATTTTTAAGCATCAATGAAACAAAACAATGAAACAACATGCATGCATCTTACAGTCAAGATACAACTAGACTGAATTGAAATGTTGCTTTGCTCTTGTTTTTAATTGTTTTGCAGACACTTCTCGAGATGAGTCGAGTTGAGTTCAACGCTCTGCCAAACTGGAAACAAAAGAATCTGAAGAAAAGCAAAGGCCTGTTTTGAAAACACATTTTTTCGTACATAAATCTGCCCGTTTTTCTATGTTCTCAGCAGCTTTTCTTTCATTTTTTTAAGTCCTAAAAAAATATCATGTCCTTATTTTGTAAAGGATGAAGAAAAGCAAGTGTACAAATGTTCGATCTATATTTCTATTACCAATGCCATTGTTAATGTGTCAGCCAACTATTATGTGCAATTTTTAATCTTTTTGATGGCAAGATGTTTTCCTTGTATGTTAAAAAAAAAAGTTACCCTCACAGTATAAATATGTAATATAGTATAACTGAATGTGGTATATTGTTTACTCCGTACAGTGTCAATTGTTTGTGGGAGAATGTATGTGTATGAAAGCTGCCTGTGTTTTTCAAACTGAGGGGTTTATTCATTGATTATCTTTCTTTCTATCTTTTTTCTGGAAAAAGCCAACTCGGTGTAATGGGATTCAGTTGTTCAAAAACAATGTCTCCACAGGATGACAAATAATAATAATAAAAAAATGTTGTTCAGGGAATAATCCCTACCATCTTAAACCAAGATTGTATTTGTGCAGCAACAAAAAAAAACATACATTTGTATTGTTGTGTTGTCAGGAAATGTGCAGAGCTGGATGTTGGCAAAATGAACTCAAAAATCCCAAAGAAAATTGAGAAATTAAATGTAGACTTTTTAACCATTTTCTAAAGTTTTGGTACTAGATTACTTCTCGTTAATATCTGTGTGCCAGTGGGACCAAATCTAATCTTTTTGTCTTGTTATAAATGGTGTGTGTGTGTGTGGGTTTGGAAGCGAGACAGCGCGAGAGTACCAGGGCTGTATAAACTGCCTTTATAGCTGTAGCTGGCACTGCAAATGTAAACTTGTAATGCTATGTTATGGTTAAAAGAAAAATCTAACTGACTATGATGTCTGAATTAGATTTTCTTCATGGTGTTTCACAAAAAACACTTGGCTTAACAATTATGTATTAGTTTGTTACAATAATATGCATAGTTTTTTGTGATACATAATATCTGCATTATATGTGGCAACAGATCCCAAGGCCAGCTTTTATTTCATGGCACATACAAAGATAGCATTGGTGGTAGGGAAATGAGATATTAATGCTCAAGATTCCCCCTTGAATAAAAATATTTTTAAAAATGTTTGGTTCTGCTTTTCTTTTAAATGGCACAAGTGTGAAGCTGTCATGACATTACCTCACAAAGAGGCTCTGAAGATATTTGCATTGGATACACATTAGGAGATGCCAATGTGTAAATATTTAGAATGTACCTTTTTGACAGGCGAAAGTGTTATTATGGACCTTTGTTTTTCTTACTAAGAAAAGTTGAAATGTGCTGTGAAAAGGGTTTAATAGGATAATTTTACAACTGTCACCCATTGTTAATAGTTTTTGCAGTACAAATATAACATGGTCCTTTTTCTTCTTACATAATTTGTGGATCCATTGAAACCATATTTTAAAAGGTAGACTTTTAACCCTTCCTGAAGCCCGTAGCCTATTGTCACGCAAGCGCTTAAAGCTCCCATATTGTGCAAATGCACTTTTCCGATGTTTTTGAACATAAGTATGGGTCTACGGTGTGCCTACAGACTGCCAAAGTATCAAAAAAAAAGAAAGCTCTCTCCTTTTCTCACTCTCCCCTTTTCTAAAACCCTCCACCTCTCCACCCAATATACTCCAGTCATAATTCTCCCCGTTTCTGACGTCAAAAACTGTAAAGCCAGAAGCTTCCACTGTGCAGTCCACCCCCCTATTTCTTATTGGTCAACGCCCCGAGATCCTCTCGAAAAATATTCCTTCACCCCCATGTTGTTTGCTTTTTGCTAAGCGACAAGATGCCTGTAGTACAAAACATGATGAATGTTGCATAATCCACTAATTTATCTTAACCACAGCAGCCTCGTTTTTAATAACAACGGATAGGAAGCTACTTGTGCTTTTTTTCAAACAGTGAAACTGAAATAAATGTTTTTATTTGTATTTTTGCCTGACTGGTGTATAGCTATTAGCTTTGGGACAAGCATTCAGCTTTTGCTCATAAAAAAATATTTCTATTCCCCACACCAGTCTGGAAATGCCTCGTTTTTAACAGGACAAAGGATTGGAAGGTATACTGAAGAAGTCTGACTTTGAAGATAATTTTTTCACAGATTTTAGCACCCGAGCTAGCTTCGCTGTAGCCACCATCTTTTGCAGCATTTTTATTGTGAACATGCCGTTTCCATTAGCGTGTGGCTGTCAGTGCATCTGTATGAACATATTCTTTCATGTAGACAAGGATAGGTCATGTCAAACTGTTCAAAGTGCGTTACTAGCACTAGACTTGGTCCTTCTCATGGGTAGGCTAAACCTAACTGTGCTAACAGAGGCCTGTTTCAGGTAGCTGGTTTTACATACTCTTGAGTTTAATCCTGCGCTCTGAGTTGGTCAACTCAGAGCGCAGAAAGTGGTATGAACTCAAAAATGTCCTCCTGAAACCTATAGGCTACTTATGTCACCACACACTACTCTAAACTGCAAACCAATGCATTACAATAAAATAAAAAAGTAAAAGTGTCAATCATGTTCATATATTGCCACCAGGTGGTGTTGTGTTTCCAACATATACACTGTAAAGCTTTCCCTGTTACATTAGTGCAGCACTCATACATAATCAATAAGTGATGAGCAAAATAATAAAACATTTGAGCCAGACAAAAACAAACTAAAGGTGCTGCTTGAGAATGTTTTAGTCTGTGGGCGTCAGGTCTCGGAAATCTCGTCTAACCTTGTTGTCAAAAATGAGACATCTTGGGATATGACTGCCCCAGAGAGCACAAATCAATCCCCCTGCTTTATATTAAGGATCCTTCTTTCCCATTAAGAACTTGTTCACTATCCAATGGCAGTATGCACCTGGCTCTCAGGAGGACAAATTCTATTTACTCACAAAGCAATACATGAATAAAGTTTGTATTGTGGGAAACCCAAGGCCTTGAAAAATGCATTGTTGGCTCCTGAGTGCAGCAGCCAATATTGAGCAAGAAAAAAACCTGTAATAACCTTGGATGCCTGGAGGAGAGTCGGACGGAATAACGGTGATAATGTTGCTAATCAATGTTGCTCTCTGGCTTCCCTCCCAGCAGCTCTGGATTCTTGTAGCGGAGATGAACTCGCTGAGTATAGGCTACTTATGTCACCACACACTACTCTAAACTGCAAACCAATGCATTACAATAAAATAAAAAAGTAAAAGTGTCAATCATGTTCATATATTGCCACCAGGTGGTGTTGTGTTTCCAACATATACACTGTAAAGCTTTCCCTGTTACATTAGTGCAGCACTCATACATAATCAATAAGTGATGAGCAAAATAATAAAACATTTGAGCCAGACAAAAACAAACTAAAGGTGCTGCTTGAGAATGTTTTAGTCTGTGGGCGTCAGGTCTCGGAAATCTCGTCTAACCTTGTTGTCAAAACTGTTCATGAATATCCACTGCGTTCAGCCTGACTCATGCGTTGCAATAGCTGTTGTTGTGGGATGCAACACATCTGTGCATCACACACCTAGGGCTTCCAAAGGTAGGCCTACTAAAAGCACATGAGTGTGTGTTTGACGTAAAGGACACACTGAAGATACTTTTTTTCTCAAACCCAAAACTGGCTCCACGTCTTTTTCCCTGTGTAAAAGAGTAGATCATGCTCGTAAGGTTGATGCCAACAAACATGCAGCAGCAACATTATGTCCACAACAGATGGCGAGAGGCCAACGCAGTTCCCCTCCAAACAGCAAATGGGCGGCTGCTTTGTTTGTTTATGAACCAACTCTTTCTTGCGAGCATTAATCACCTGCATCACTCTGCCTCCTGGCTCAGGTGCCACAGCTAGCCCACAATGCACAGAACGAAGCAGCTGATACAAGCCAGGTGAGCTTGAGTAATAAAAATGTGGATGTTAGATGATGGAGTTGAATGGACAGCATTGGATAGGGAAAAATAGTCTTTAGCTTTGATCAGGCCCCAAATGAGCCGAAAGACATCCCAAAATCACACTGAAAGCAATATTCAATCAAGCAAACCCAATTAAAAACATTCTTGTTTTTTGTCCTCTGCAGAAGAGGTTATAGGCTGCATTTTCCAAATGTAGTGTTGTTAACGGATACAAAAATTAATTTGACATTTCTGGGATTAAATGCATTTATTTTCTTATTTCGGGTGAGACGATTAATACCAAAGAAAATTATATGTTCATTATGGGTGCTGGTTGGTGAATGTTGTCTCAGTAATTGCTGAGTAAAAAAACACAGTATGATTATAAAAAGTAAAAATGAGACATCTTGGGATATGACTGCCCCAGAGAGCACAAATCAATCCCCCTGCTTTATATTAAGGATCCTTCTTTCCCATTTAGAACTTGTTCACTATCCAATGGCAGTATGCACCTGGCTCTCAGGAGGACAAATTCTATTTACTCACAAAGCAATACATGAATAAAGTTTGTATTGTGGGAAACCCAAGGCCTTGAAAAATGCATTGTTGGCTCCTGAGTGCAGCAGCCAATATTGAGCAAGAAAAAAACCTGTAATAACCTTGGATGCCTGGAGGAGAGTCGGACGGAATAACGGTGATAATGTTGCTAATCAATGTTGCTCTCTGGCTTCCCTCCCAGCAGCTCTGGATTCTTGTAGCGGAGATGAACTCGCTGAGTTTTCCCAGACTGCTTCAGAGCTATAGCAGCATACACACTCTGAGCTGTACGGTGGGCACGTTAGAGCATGTACTACAGATCCATCAGGTAGGATTTATATCAGGAATACTAGGGTTATCTTGGTGTACTTGCTGAAAGTTTGTGACGAGCCAAATAGTGGTTTTGTGTCTTTGTATTTTACTGTTTTGCCCTTAATTTGATAATTTCCGAACAGACGCTGAAACACTGTGCAATTCTGATTATACTGTATTGTATTTTATACATATTGTATTTTTCTTCACTTCAAATCGGACTCTCTTCTATACTACTTATGTACAAGTCTTTCACAACATGCATTTTGAATTGTCATTGGCTGGAAAAAACCTTGGTGTTAGTAATAACGCCCCCACTGGCCCAGTTGAGGCAATGAATTTGGTCATCATTCAATTCCTTGTTAAGCCTTTTCAACAATGATATTAAAATATATAGGGTTAAGAAGGTCTGTAAAAACCTTCCTTTAATATAATCTTGTGAGTCTTTAGGAAGCTTTCCTCTTGTAAGGGAATTGCAATGAAGATCAAATAAGCAAACGCTTGCATAGCGCACATGTTTTGGATAAGGAGAGCTGCTAACTGCTGAAATGTCTGGAGTGTAATGTCAGTGGCTGTTTCCAGGCAGCAGATGGTGACAGTTTGCCTACAGAACTTCAGTACAACAAATGTGAACACTGTCTCTCTCTCACACCATCCTCATACCTTAAGCACAAAGAACAAAATAACAAACTAATTGCATACCCTTCCCATTCACACACCACCCTCCAATAACAGCAGGTACTGTACTGTACACTTCTTGAATGCAATAAATCCCCCTTCTTGAACACACACAAACACACATCGGCCATCCTGCTGGTATCGACCATGACATCAGTCCTGTTTCCTGCGGATGTGAGGGGAACTGCGGATGACAGATTGATTGAAAGGTCTTCCCCTCTCTCTCATCCATCATTTCAGCCTGTTTATCATCGTCTTGCTGTTCAATCTATCTGTTGAGAAAGAGAAAGAAAACCATTAAGGCCAGCCTTGACCATCAAGTCACCTGGGGGGAGGCAAAACACAGATAGGACTATGGCATATCTGTCCTAACAGAAAGCTAGGTGACCACAATGTATTGGGCAATACAGAGTGAAACTTACTTAAAATATCTAAATATCCAGGTAGCAGACATCCTCCTCATGATGGTGCTGTAGACTGAACGTTATCGAGGCAGTTGGTAATACCAAACGTTTTGTACCTGAGTGAGAATTTCTTTCCCCTAAAGACATGGAGGGATTTGTCTAAGCTCCAATAAGAGCTCAGACAAATCTGCTCATCGTGTGGGAAGTTTGGATTTTCGAATCCATTCATCTTGCCAGTATGTTCTGGAATTACAAGCGTGAGAGAAACATATGTGTGTGATGCTAAAATGTCTCTTTCAGGTTGTTACCCACCCCGGCTGTAAAACACACTAACTCACTCTTTCCATACACATAACATACTGTACAAAGCACATACACAGCACCTATTTTCATTGATTCCATTTAATTTTCCTTTATCTAACCTCAAAAGATCAATTGAGGGGTGACCCTCTTTTTCAATGATGTCAAGTTGAGTATAAAGCAGCCTAATGGTTAAATAAACATAAACTGACACAGCTAATTTGAAAAATTGATAAAAAATATTCCATCTATAGGGGAGAACGGGGTAATTTGTCACACGGGTTGGTTGTCACAATCGTTATATCTCGGAACCAGAAGGCGCTGTCTATGAAATTTTGGTATGTAAATATCCAGAATTGGGATCAGAGGTCACCTACATAGTCTTCCTTGGAGTTAGACTGCTGAATTTGAGGTGAGATGACTGTTTGTGTTTTTCATGTCAAATTGAAAATATTTAGCTCCTCAGTATTTTTCTTCTAGGCTTTTGCACAATGGGTTTATAACAAAACACTTGTTACCCATACAAAGTGTGACGGGTAAACTACATTTTAGATTGTGGTTAGCAAGCTAATTAGTTGTCAGATGGTTGTTGGCCTTGATGCTAGCAAGAAATTCAAGTTGGGGTTGGTCGTCACATTTTTTGGGGGGTTGGTTGTCACATGTTATCTCAAGGCTGCAGCCAGAAAAGGAACCCAATAACGAAAGAAATTGTCAAGCTGTATCCTCACTGACACCCCAGAGAAGGAAAGAATAGAGCAGGAAAAGGCAGCTAGCATGCAAAAGAAAAAAGGGCAACAAAATCAAAACAACCCAGTGCATCCAAAACTAGACCAGCTGCCAAGGCTACAGTAAGTTATGTAGGCCTATTTGTCAACTTGACAATGCAATTAAACTTTCAAATTTAGTTCTACTTTCTTGCCTTCTTTTTAAGATTATTCCCATTAAGATAACATTGTGACAAACAACCCCATAGTGTTTGACAACCGACCCCTTGATGGGGTTGGTTGTCACAATGTGTAAGGGTGTCTTTGATGATTAATTTCTTCTTTATTACAATAAGATAGAAAAAGTGAGGGGTACACATTTCAAGCCACCACCTTAAGCTTCAATTTATAGTAGGAATGACTATTGAAAGATGTTTAGGTGATAAGCAATTCTCACTAGAGTAAAAAGTGTGCCTTCTTACCCCGTTCTCCCCTATGTCTTTGTTTAGGGGGGATATAAACATCCAAAAAGCCTTATGTTCAATGATAAAATAAAAACATTAAAAGACAGATTAAATAGTTGGACAAAGGTAATAGATAAACAGATACATTATTGGCTAAAAGAAACGCTAATGGATAAACCGCTAAAATCATTAGCTAAAAATAATGCAAATTGGAAAAATATACAATTATTGGCTAAAGATAATGCTCATTGATAAACAACTAAAATAATTAGCGCATTAATTTTTCGATAGTTTGAATGGTTTACCAAAAGTAATGGATTACAGTTCAAATGTAGCTTAAAATAATGCTAATAAATAAACAGCTTAATTATTAGCTAAAATTAACGCTAGATTTTTTTCTTTAAATAAAATTATTGGTAAAAAGTAATGGATGACAGTTTAAACGCAAAATAAAGTTTTTACGTACACAATATATTATCGGTCAAAACGAAGTTATTTATAATGTAGGTTAATTACAATAATTACCATCTAGGTATATTGTCTCTGATTCGGATGCATCACTGGTGCTTTAACTATTGAAAGCATACAAGACACGGATGTCCGCACAGTCGGGTGAACATTACTGGATGCAGGAGGCACTCATCCAGAACAACTTTCATGGAACACAACAGTACAATACATTTTATATATAGTTTAAACATGCAGATAGATACCCGTTTGAAAGGAATGCCAGGGTCAAAGCTGTCATGAAAAAGCTTTTAGAAAGACAATAAAGAGGAAAATAAAACAAGTATTGCAGAAAGATTTTGAAACAAACACAAACACCGGTTGGTAAGACAAAGAAGATGAAGCCGAATCACTTATGAATCTTTCTCTAAAATTGATTTCAGTTTGTGAATAAGCAGGATAAAGTGTACATTGTGAGCCCCAGACAGAAATATGACTCAATTCTAAAAGGCAGACATTTCAAAACCATCCAATGTAGAACTCTTTTAGGTTAACAGTAAAGACGCAAAAGAGACAAGATATTGATCCACAAAGAACGAGTAGGAAGAAAGTAGAAGTAACCTTTTTGTGTTTTGATATGTATTTGATCACACCGTTTTGGGGGTCATGGTTGATGCACTTCTGAACCATTCTGTGGCTCAATCAGCAATGTCCAACTTTAGGCCTGCTACTTTAGGCCTGACTGAAATATCGTATACCGGTATAATACTCCATGAACATTTGTACAGGCATTTATCTCCAGAGGATGAAGGATTTTGATGATTACTTACTGTGTAGTGATGACATGGTTGACATGTGTTGTTCAGAGTATAATATTTTAACAACTATCAGATGAATGGTTATGAAATATGCTCCAGATATTCATGGACCCCAGATGATGATTCATAATGACTTTGGTAACCCTCTGAGGACCATCTAGTGCTGCCATTAGGTCAAATTTCGACTGTCTCAAATGTTGTTGTGTGACCAACTACCTGAAAAATTTCCCAGCCTCAGCTGTACTTTTTGTTTAGTGCTAACTATCCAATCTTAGCACACTAAGACATTTTAATTAATATGGTAGAAAGTGATTGAAACGTTAATAAGGTGTATGTCACATCACGAAATCCTGGTGCAAATCTGGCCTTGCTGTATTATATGAATTTGAGATGGCTTTGTAATTAAACCATAATTCTTGTATGCTGATGGGACTCTGCTACTTGCCCTGTTCTGTCTGTACTAATTACGGCCAGTGAGCTTTTATGTGCCTGCCGTTTAATCCTTGCTAAGCCCATTGGGTTCTGTGGCACAGCTCAATAGAGTTGACAACTGTTTGATATGGAGAGACCCTATTCTGGAGCAGATGAGAACAGAACAGTTATGCAAGGGCACGTTTCTGTCAGTATTCTCTCCTTAATTTCTTTTTCACCTCCAGTCGCTCTATATCATACTTTATTTCATGATTTTATATTCATAGGTTTGCTCCAGAATTGCTCGACAATTGTTAGTGTCACTCACTCATCACTGACTGAATCTGAGCAAATGGTGAGGAAAGTCCTAATGGCTGAAGATGACAAAATGGCAGCAATTTTTACGTTGAATGTCTTCATTTTTGCTGTATTTTAGTGCAATTTCATTGCCTGCATTCACTTTTGCCTCTCTCCATCTGCTTATCTCTTCTCTTTAATGTCCATTTCATCCTTCAGTTTTAATCCATTCCCCTTCTCCTTTTCATTCCAGCCTTATCTCTAAAGTTGTCTTTCTTCACTGTTGCACACTGACTTATCGATCCAACTTAGGTAAATGCTTATTTGTGGTTTAAATTGATGATGCAGAAAAATTCTGTTTATGTTAACCGAAGGAATACTTCTGCAGTATTAACATCACAATATACAGGTGCATCCATCCATCCATCCTTTTTTTTAATACCACATACCTGGGCAACAGAGCCAGCAAAGGAGCCCAGACCGTCCCTTACCTTAGCAACTTCCTCCAGCCTCTATTCCTCTACTTAAAGGAATAGTCTGAAATTTGTTAGGGGAAAATAACAAGATATATATCACTCTGTATGGTTATCATAGGTACAGCCAGCAGCTGGTTAGGTAGCTTAGTGGTAGTACACAGGCTGGAAACGGTTATGCTGGTTCTGTCCAAAGTAAACAAACCCCAGCTTTCACCAAAAGTGTAATGACTATTGTGTTAGAGACTATTTATTGGCTTGGAGTTTTTGCTGGTTGCGTGGCAACTGTTGTGTTCCTCTCCCAAAACCCTCCCACTAAACAAATGAGATACTAACTATAACTAAATAATGAGCTTTAGTGGGTCTGATAGTTGAAACAGAGCAAGGCTAGCTGTTTTCGGTCTTTATGCGCCTCATATAACTCGTCATGTAACTTTATCACCAAGGGGAATACGCATATTTCCAAAACTATTAAGCTATTTCTTTAAGCTCACTTAATAAAAGTAATGTATGATATTGCATAGTCATTACCACCACAGAGCATCCAATAAATACTACATAAAGTCAATATATTTTGTGGACTGTTGTAATCTTCAAATTAGTCTCCAACCTTGATTCTCCTTTTTTTCAGATTTAATAAAATATTTTCACAAAGAAAAACCAAAACTCATCAACCAAAGTGCATCATCTCTTTTGAGTTGAGACTCTTCAGATGTAATTCCATAGGGCCTCTCTGAAAAGCAATCATCAGCTAAGGGTTTGATGAGGGGTTGATACTTAACATTGACTTCATCAAATAAACTGTAAGGTCAGTGACACATGAGGGGTGTTTCAGGAAGCGGATTTTGAGGCAACTCAGAGTTTGTTCGCTCTGGGTTAGTGGAAACTCTGGGTTTTCCGTTTCAGGTAGCAGGTTCAGCGCAACCGAAAGTCAGTTACTGCGGCAACATACGCCGTGGGTCTAACCTGTCAGATAGGTGGTTAGACCTACTCTTGCTTTGTTTTCACTTTACGCTGCAGCTCAGACTGAAGAAAGAGTGTCACTGTCACAACGCGTCCCTGTACAGTTTAAAGCAAAATCACTCCATAGAAATCTCCATCAGAATGTTTTTATTATTTCCTGATGATTTTAGGTTTGATCGATCATTTATCTGATCAGTAGCCTTGTTCTCAGCCCTCGTGTCGTTCAGATAGATTCAGATTGATAAACCTATTTGTATTGTATCATTCTTTTTTTTCTCACAGACGAGCCTCGTTAAATAGCCTTATATGAATATAGAAATGATATAATAATTTTAACTGTGATCACTTGAGGAATATGGATCTAGTAATAAATCACTAAGCTCTACAATGGAAACTGACACCTAATTTGTCTGACGTCAATTTCTTTCACTACCTATTTAAAAGAAGCAACAGTCTGCACAGTATTATAACGTGCCTACATATTATAGGCCTACAGCGAATATAAAACACTGTCATCAATGCTGTGCCGCGCCAGCTTAATACTTTTGCTGCTGCTGATATGCGTACCTTTTTTAATAGACTATTGCTTCTCATACGTAAGCATAACGACTCAGAGCGCAGGATTAAACTCAGAGTTTGTAAACCCTGCTACCTGAAATACCCCTATGGTCTAAAAAGATTATATTGACTGGTGTGTGTTTGCTGGTGTCAAAATGTTTGTGTGTATTAGAGCAAGGTGGGGATCTGAGGCTTCGGTCCGGTCATCTGTTTTACTCCATACATTGTGTATTTTACCTTGGATTTGATATTTCCCCAAGAGTATCTGATAAGATTCAATAGGTTTTCCTTTTTTTTAACAACTGTCTTCAACATCTTTTCCCCCTATAATATGTGTGCCTCCTGTGGTTTTATACAAACTCATTCCCTTACGCAGATACTGTGAAATTGCTTTTGTAGTTGTGTTTACTTATGCTTGTAATTGTAATGCTTTCTACACACACATGCATGCATCCTAAACTCTAAGGTGCATGCTGCACAAGTACTTGCACAAAGGACAATTTTCTGGATATTCTCCACTAGGTTTCAGTGCCTCTGCATGTGTTTTGCACATCAGCTCTTATCATTTTCAAAGTTGTTTGTCTCTTAAGTTGTTTTCCTCTGCATTTTCCATCTCCTCCTGTTCATTTTCCTCTGTGTCCACCTATTCTTTCAATCCTTTTCCCTCAATATCAGCCTCTATCCATCCTGCCCTTCTTTCTCCACCAGCATGCTTTCACAGCCATCTACAATTAGGTGAGGTGTTGTTGTATACACCTCCAAGCACTGACACCACAAAAGAAAATGTGAGTTACCGGCTTTGCCTCAAAATCTCCCCGGGGGAATTTGGTTTTATTTGTCTAAAAGAAGGGGTTGAGGTTTGTGGTAAATGTATGATCTTGGTTTCCTTTGCGTTAATGTGCTCTTGACGGTTGGTTGGCATGTGTTTTTCGTTGCCAAGCACCCGTGATACCCCACATGTGCAGAGACAACTATTTCTTTATACATTAAAAACAAATGCGGTGTTGTCTACACATGTAGTATGTGCACAGGAATGTTTTCTTAACCAACACAAACCTTTATGTCACCATCTCTTCTTCTGCACCCCAATCATTCTGTTTATATCCTCCACTGAAATTAAATTTTCCTCAAGAGTGTAATTTTCTTTGAGTATCATGTCACATGTCTTGCCTTTCCACTCTTTGCTAATGTTGTTTGTAATGTGTGTGTGTGTGTGTGTGTTTTTTTTTTTTTGTGTGTGTTTGTGTTCAAATAAAAAAATTAGAAGGTTAAATGTCGAGGAGATGATTTAGATTTTTCATTATTTGCCTTCTCCATAATATCTACTAATGTTCGGGGAAATATGTTTGGGCACTATCCTCTGTTGTTTTATATATTGACATGATGTAATAAATGTGACACAACCTCAGCAATTTTCCATGAGAAACTCAATTTCAGCAGCAGCTGAGGGGGTTCTCTGTGGTGCTCACTATAGGTGCAATTGTTATTCCCCTTTTTTCATGTCTCACCTCAGCACAGTCCATTACAAGCATGTATTATCAAGGGGGTTGATTATGGTTAATGAAAAATCACCATGATCCCTCCTTTTCTCACCGCCCATGTAGGTTTCCCGTAATGGCAACCATATGCTTTCCTGCATGTTTGTGAAATGTCTACTTTGACCCACCTGACAAGGGGTTACGAACAAAACCATTTCCCTGCTGTTTTACAGCCTCCCTGATGATTTCTGCTCCTGCTGACAGGGCGCATGTGTTGTGCAACCCCCGATCCATCTCAGCATGACCTTAAGGTCAGTCATCCTGTAAGGCCACCGCAGAGTTTCCATGCACTAAAAACAAGCCCACTCTGTGTGTTTGTTGTGAAGGGTTATCTTGATTGATAGCATACAAGGCTTAAAATAAGCTGTCAGTCTGGGTGGTGGTATCCAATGTGTGATTTTTCTCTATCATCTGCATATGCACACATGCATTTAATCAACAATCGCTTTTGCTGCCTAATCCATACATAGGGGAGAACAGGGTAATGTGAGACACTTTTTACATTTGCTCCCCTCTAAGGGAGATAAAATGATTTATCAGTCAAATTTACACATTTCCCACTCATTCAGGATGTTTCCTAGAAAAGGGCATTAGCAGAATTTATTCATGACAAAGGGCAGAGAAAATGTGATTGTTAAAAAAAAGTTGTCTTGTGTCTGAGGGGTCAGAGCAAAGAACAATCAGAACCAGCTAGAACAGCTTGGGACTCAGAACACAGGACTAGACCCAGCTGTCATTTTCCATATTTTGAGTATATAGAGTTATATATATATATATATATATATATAGTATATTGAGTATATATATTTTGATTAATATTTTTCTGCATTTTTTTTTTATTGGGATCATTCATTGAATAAATACATATTACTTAGAGTTTATTGATGTTAAAGGTCACTCTCCTGCCCCCCACATACTGTACAAGCACTGTGTATTTTTGTAGTATTTTTGAGGATTCATTTTATTATTGAACAACTACAGTGCTCTTGGTCAATCCAAAATGTTAAAGAACCTAAACCTGAATGTTTACGAAAGTAAAAGTGAGGTTTTTTCTTTCTTACGAGAAAATTTCCGACATGTAAAAAAAAAAACAGTGACCAATATAGCCACCCTTCTTTTCAATAACTGTCACAATCCTTCCATTCATGGAGTCTGTCAGTTTCTTGATCTGTTGACGATCAACTTTTTGTGCAGCAGCAACCACAGCCTCCCAGACACTGTTCCCGAGAGGTGTACTGATTTCCTTCACTGTAAATATCCCGTTTTAAGCAGGGCCCACAGGTTCTCAATAGGGTTTAAGTCAGGTGAGGAAGGGGGTCATGTCATTATTTGTTCATCCTTAAGGCCTTTACTGGCTAGCCATGCAATTGAGTACTTTGATGCATGTGATGGAGCATTGTCCTGCATAAAAATCATGGTCTTCTTGAAAGATGCAGACTTTTTCCTGTACCACTGCTTGAAGAAAGTATCTTCTAGAAACTGGCAGTAGGTTTGGGAGTAGATTTTGAGGCCATCTTCAACCCGAAAAGGTCCAACTAGCTCAACTTTAAAGATACTAATAGTTGCCTAATAATAGCAAAACATATATATTCTCGCAAGAAAGACAAAACCTCACTTTTACTTTCGTAAACATTCAGGTTTAGGTTCTTTAACATTTTGGATTGACCGAGAGCACTGTAGTTGTTCAATAATAAAATTAATCCTCAAAAATACAACTTGCCTAAACATTTTGCACACAGTGTACGTGCCAAACCATGCCCTTGCTGACACCTCTTCAACCATCAACCCCCACCTCCAGCCCACATTGTCTTTTGTCTTAATCAAACTAGTCTCCTTGCTACCTCAAATATAATGGATTCATTAAAAGAGTGCACAGACACGGTCTCACTTTACCCCACAGCATTTCTCTCACTTTACCCCACTGCCACAATTTGGGAAAAAAACTACCTCTTTCAGCAAATCAGTCTAATCTTCAGTTATCATCATCACATGGTTTCATATGTTGGTAGTGCAAAAAATACATTTTTGTGAAAAAAACATGCGTTACAACATCACCATGAGGTCCTCTCTTTCATGGCCAAGGGGAAATGCGTGGGGCTTGAAAACAAAACTCACATGACCAAAAATGAGTTCCATAGCCTAGATACAGGGGGTGTCTCACATTACCCGATGGCTCACATTCCCCCGTTCTACCCTAGAGTACATATTCTGGTTCTTCTGTGTAGCCTAAAGTCCCCTTATGATACACATTGCATAAAGGTCCGCCTCCCAAGCTGTACTTTGTAATTCAGATTTTAATTCTATAAAACCTTGATTTGCAAGATGTTTCTGTTGCTGTACATACAGTAAGCATATGATGAATCTTAGAGACATAACAGACCTTCGACATCTAATTATGATTTTATTTTTTCATTACTAAAAGAACATTATAGCCCTATTCTTTCCACATCTGTAAATAAGTATTATCTTCAAAGGAAAATCTGACTGCAAATAGTCCAACATGCAAACCCTTGTGAAACTGTAAATTGATGTTTTTAAACACATTGAACAAACAAAATATTGCATTTTATGTTGAACAGAGCCAGGCAAGCTGTCACTCCCTGTTTCTGGTCTTTAAGCTAAGCTAAGCTAATTGGCTGCTGGCTCCAGCTTTAGGCTATATCTGACGGACAGTTATAGGGGTACTATCGATCCTTTCATTTAAATCTTGGCAGCGTACAAGTTCCTAACAGTATGTGGCTTGGCTTTTTTCCCCTTTTACCTGATGCATAAAACAAATCTCCTTTGTAATGCTTTTTAAATAGTTACCGTAGACTTCAAGGACACACTTTGTTGCCTCAAGCAGAGGTTCAGAAGTAAAATTGTATTCATTTATTCAACAACCGTAATCTCTCTTCAAAAAAACATGTCTTATTGTCCTTCTGTATAAACAGAGCACATCCGGTTAATGTCACTGGCTCATGTGTAAAATGCTGGATTTCTCAACTGTCACGGACACCTCGCCCCCTGTGGTTAGCCACTGATCCAGCCACTGATTTCAGTCCTCCCACAGTAAACATAACAAACACAAACACACACACTGATATACACAAAACACACTTTGCTGAACACTTCACCTCCTGCGTGCTTCTCCACTGAGGCTCCTTCTATCCTATGCACACACAGCCACATGCACACAGACTCAGGCAGGGAAGCAGACCTAAAACTAACACAACTAGACATACTGTATGCTGCATATACAACACACACAGTCTCACATGAAGTCACATTCAGACATGCTTACACACACAAAAACATACATTCAGTGCACTTACATGAACGCTCCCGCGATTACACAATGCACATACTATATCCTGTTTAAAAATGAATGCAGGCTTGCCCTAAACATGTTTTTTGCTTTTTCACCATCACAGAACTTCATATGGAGTGACAGGTGGTTAATGCCGGCTGTTCTGCATTTTAATGAAGTACATTTCGTACATGATTTATTTATTTTTTAAGTAGTCTTCTATCTGGTGTTTTATAGCATCAGAATTTGCTCAAATTTGTTTGTTTTTATGCAACATAGAGCAGCTTTCTGAAGAATGAGAAACAATGTGCTGGGGGCACATGGATGATTCATTCTAATCACTCAATCACATATTTTTCAGATGCTTGTTATCCAATCATTTTTGGAGCTGCATGTCACAGTCGTCTTAAGCAATTTAGGTGGAAAAAAATGTAAAGAAAAAGAAGAAAGCGGATGAATTGAAATTAGTTTTATTTATTTTTCTCTTTGTCACACTGACTCTAATATAAGGTTGCTAGGCAACTTCACGCTGCTGACAAAACTCCAAGAAGTCCCTTTTCCTTTCAACCAATACTATTGACTTATTGTTGTTATTAAGTAATCTTTAGAGGTGCAGGTGGATTTTGTTCACAATTGTTTCCAGGTAGCCTTTTTTCCAGCTTACATCCAGACACAAGAGGGGTATCTGATGTACTGTAACTCAGCAAAAAAGCAAATATGTTTATTTTTCCAAAAATGTCAAATTATTCCTTCAATGTCCATTTAATTAAGCTGGCTGAATCTCACACAGCAGTGGCTTGACTTAAAACAGTATGTGACGTGTGTGACGTGTGTTAGGGGTTGTTGGGGGCTGGCTTGATAGGGCTCTGCATTAACAGTGGCATGGGCAGAATGTTAGCGCCATATGGCAGCAATCAAGGAGCTGATTAGTAGCTCGGATGTGTGAAACGGAGGAGCTACTGACTCAGTCAGGGAGCATGAAGTGTATGTGTTGGTTCAATGTGTCCATGTTGGTGCTTGTGTGTGTGTGTGTGTGTGTGTGTGTATGTGTGTGTGTGTGCGTGTCATGTGTCTACCAGATGGAGCTCTTGACACTGTATCGTGGGGGGGGTGGGGGCGACATTGAAATCATGTCACTCAGCCCTCTTCCTGTCTCCTCCTTATTAAATAAACTCTCTCTCTCTCCCTGTCTCCCTCTGCCCTGCTCTCTCACTCTATCTCATTCCTAATTCCATCAGATCTGATTCCCCTTACGTGTGTGTGTGTGTGTGTGTGTGTGTGTGTGTGTGTGTGTGTGTGTGTGTGTGTGTGTGTGTGTGTGTGTGTGTGTGTGTGTGTGTGTGTGTTTGTGTGTGTTAGGAGAGAAAGGGGGTTAAACATGCGGATAAGTCGGCAGGTGCAGGAAATTCACGGCCTTTCCTGTTTGATAAATGACTCTGTCAGCCTCCAAAGCCTGCATTGACCCTGAAGGTGCTTTTCCACACTGCGACTGCTGGCATCGAAACCGAAAGGACAATGAATTCAATGGAACACTGTTAACACATTAAATTGTGTCCTACAGAAGATTTCATTTACCCTTTAGCATGGCTGGCTTCAGAGAGAATCAAACCTTTTCAAATGAGAAGATTTTTGAATGTGAACCTTTCATGAGCGATAAGAGGACTGTTGAAGACTAAGTCCCAGATGTATAGTTCAGTGGTCAGGCTTATTAAAATGCATATGGAGACATTTAACCTTAAGGCTTTTTTCAGCCTGAAACTGGAACTTTGCATCTCCATACATGCATGTAAACATCTTTGAACCTAGACCAACAAGGGTGTTATTGGTTTTAACCTTTTGTTTGTTTTGGTTAGCTTTTGTGCAGCATCTTTGATCACTGGGGAAAGCGCTATATAAATTTGATCTATTATTATTATTATTATTATTGGTAACTGTACTTCGCACAGGGACATAAAGGAGCAAAACACGCACACCTGCAAACATGGATATAAAGTGTTTGGAAGTCTCACATGTCAAGAAAGCTGACTGCTCAATTAAAGTCCTGTTCCTGGAGGCAAGTTCCAAATAAGGAAAAAAAGCATTGAAGTTTTATCAGTTGTAGTACAAATATTTTAAAAAACAGCAACGTGAATGCTCCGGGCAGCCCACCAGCACATTCACCTACAGCAGCAGGGGAAAACATCTTTTTGCCCGAGGAGAAAGTAGAATTATTTTCTAGGTAATGCACCACCGACTTACATTAAATTCTGCTCCTTGAAACAGGGAAAAAGATCAAATCACACAGCAGAAACAAACAGTGTGACATCAAGGGAATAGGGGGCACTGGAAAACCTGTCTTTAAAGGATTTATTTTTTATGAAGACCCGAAAGAATTGTGTTTAAGTTTATAACTTTATATTTTAAACTTTTTTTCACTGATGACATTTGGAAATGAGAATCTTTACCAAAGTCACAAACTCTCCGATATTGAATTTAGATACATATTTTATCAAAAAGAGTGGATTGGATTTTATAAAGTGACTGCTCCATAACAGAATGTGGGGCTTCCATTAGGGTTAAACACTGTGTGACAGCCGGAAAAGAAGACTTGTTTTCAGTGGGCGAGCAGAGATGTGACTCCCTATGTTGGAGAGTGACAAGGGGCCCTGTTTGATGAGTTTGGTCAAAGTGGGCCAGTAGAGTTGAGCTTCACAGTTATGAAAGCGGCTCTGAAATGGAAGCGTGTGGGTGCTAAGGGCCTTGTTGAAAACTTGCTTATCTAATTACGTTAAGTAAGGGAGGGGGGAATAAGAGCAAAATGGGCTGTGTGTGTGTGTGTGTGTGTGTTCATTCATGACTATTGATATACCATCAAGTGAGATCCATTGTATTGCCTGTGTGTTTTGTGGTTTGCTTTCATTGGCTTTGAGGATGTAATTAGACTATTTATTCATTTAGTTAAAGTTATTCTGCTGCGTGTGTGTGTGTGTGTGTGTGTTTAGGTGTGTGTGCATGCTTAACTTCACCCCTGGATGTGGGTGTGTAATATAATCAGCTCGTACCATTCTCTCATGTGGAAAAGCTTCCCTTCCCTCTTCTCATAAGCGCAACTGGAACTAGAATTGGAGGCCAGGATAATTGCTGTGGGGATTCAATCCAACAGATCCTCTGGTGGAGGGTCCCAGCAGGTCAGCATTGCCTAAGCGCTGACTCGAATTTTACACAGTGCAGAAAAAAGGCACTGCTTTGCCTTTTCCTTGCCAAAAAAGAACAGATTCCCCCCCCTCCCCTTTGTTCACCCTGCCTGCCACAGCATATTACCTGGCAGGGGGCGCCCTTAGCTCAATTGGTAGGGCGTCCCCCCCATGGGCCTCGGCCAGCAGCGGACCCGGGTTCGATTCCAGGCCGCGGTCGTTGTCACTCCCCTCTCTGCCCCATTTCAACTCTGTCTCTACACTATCAAAAAAATATCTTTAAAGCATATTACCTGGCACTCTCTCAAGGATTGGATTGGTACAGTCGCAGAGATTTTATTACTTTTATTGGGACTTTTTTTATTATTGAGTGTCAAGACACTGGTAGTAGTAGGCTACTGGTAAATGATGTGTTTTAGGCAGAGGTGGGTCGTAACGCGCTACATTTACTACGTTACAAATACTTGAGTAACTTTTTGAATAAATTGTAATTTTAGGAGTAGTTTTATTGCAACATACTTTTACTTTTACTTGAGTAAATATTTGAAGAAAGAACGGTACTTTTACGCCGTTCCATTTGGCTACGTGACGGTCGTTACCTTATTTTTTTTATATATTTTATTTATTACATGCGAGAGCTATTTCTCTCATGAGTTCTCTCCCCGGTGACGTCTTCAGCCAATATCTCTATCACGTGACTATTTCAACCAATAAAAACCACATTACAAAAGCTTGCCAATCAAATGCAGCCACTTCAGTCACATGACAAGTGTTGTCATAGGGCTCAACAATGTCCGCGGACTTTTTTAAAGGCTGCGGTTCTGCACCGATGTTGTGTCCGTGGCCGTGCCATGTAGGTTAAACGCATATTTTACCGACTATTTGGGTGAGTCGAGAAAATGGAAGAAACCGCTGATTCCGAGGAGCAATAGCCACACCACACCCTTGGCCTCACATACAGACTCACAAGCTCTCAATTACACAAACTCACAAAATAACAATCACACACTCACAATCACAGTGACACAGACTCCCACACACTCGCAATAACTGTTCTTCTTTGACACATGTCCTGTTCTCCCTGTAGCCTACTCACTTCGCATGCCCCAATCTGGCTGTGTGAGAGTCTGAGAGTGGTCTCTTTGTTCAGCCACTCTGTAGTTTCATACGTTAAGTGAGTGTGCCAGCAGGTTTTGATGTGTAACGAAGTTTAATTTAGTGTGTTTTATAATTTTGGGGCTAAACCCAACCTAGATAATTTTCTCAGGGCCAGTGACATATTGTAGGAATTTGTTTTAAAATGTGTATGTGCAAAACAATTGCAACAGTGTTATAAGTGTATTGGTTTTAATTAATATAATTTTGGACAAGCCTAATTTATTATAATTTTATTTGAAGGGTGATGTATTTAATTTGGCAGATAATTTATTTATTATTGTTTGAGTTCAAGGGTTATTCATTTGATTTTTAAATACCTTATTTATTGTTTTATTTAAAATTTTGTTATTTAACATATCTTTATTTGAACATTGCTGTTTTATATTATGTTCGTGTCTATTCTGTACCGTTTGTGTTTCTCTGTATATTTCAAAAATAAATCCGGAGTAATTCAGTAGGCCTACTTGTACTCTTGAGTACTTGAGTAGTCTTTTCACTGCATACTTTTTTACTCTTACTCGAGTAATAATTTTTATGAGTACTTTTACTTCTACTTGAGTAATTATAATCTTAAAGTAACTTACTTTTACTTGAGTAAATTTTCTGGCTACTCTGCCCACCTCTGGTTTTAGGTCAAGGGGGTTTTCATTTCCACAGGGAATTCTGGTGGAGCCAGCTGCTTAGGCCACAGCATGTGCGACTGAATCGAGCTCATCCAGGTTTCCTGTTGAACGGAGACCAAGGCATTTTCCCCGCCCCGCTGCTACACTCGACTGCGTGGTCAGGCCAGCTGACATCAGGGCAGTTCAGCCCTCTTTTAGTTTGGTCTCAGTTTATTTAGTTTAATAAATTACCAAATTGCTTGTACTACTTATCAAAAACTGTTTGCAAATGGTACTGATAACTTTTACTAAAAAAAATATTCACAAGACAATGTTCTGATCTGCTAGCCCTTTGCTTATGATTCAGTTAGATTCAAGCAAAAAATCAGCTATTTAAAAAATATATTAGATTGTCTAAGAAATGAATGTTTGATGATGAGCATCAGTTTGTTCATGTGAGGTAAGTCTGGTGCCATCACACAGCAGAGCTGTAAATGATGTAAAACTGTCCACCATGAATATAAGTACATAGTAAACACATTTACACTGAATAATGGATCAACGACAATGAAAACTCAGGCTAAACAGCTGTGACAGGCATGCAAAGCAAAGATGTAGGAACCACTGAGAGACAGGTCAAATAGTATTGGCATGTGTGTGTGTGTGTGTGTGTGTGTGTGTGCTTTTGTTTTCCTGTCTTTATAAGGACCATTTCAATTTGTTTGATGTTGAGAGTGATGACAATTTTGAAAAGTGAAAATTTTCACTTTTTCATGTGCCGTTTGGAGGACGTTTGGAAGACCTGGACCTGAATGTCAACAGCTGTAATGAGTTTCGTCCCTAACAGGTGAAAGAAAATAGCACATTTCCAGAAGTCAGCCAAGATAAGACAGAAGTGTGTGTGTGTGTGTGTTTGTGTGTGTGTGCTTATTTTCATCTCTGCATGTGGGGGTGGGGGAGTCCCAATGCTATAGGCTATATCTTTATAAGACCTCTGCTGTGATCAGTATGTATGGCACACTGTGCACCTGCTGAATTATTTATCAGTAGATTGTGCGCACATGAAAGAGTGTGTAGACACATGAAGAAATGAAAAGAGAGATGAAGACGCACATCTCTTTCAGCCCCCCCTCCCCCCAATTGGGACGTGAGGGTCGGCTAGAGTCCCACTTCTTCACCTCCACTTAGCCATTTACTGATAAAACAGGGAAAGGAGCTGTGGATGTTTCAGTAAGGCAAATTAACAATGATTTGGAACACTGTAGCGTTCATGTTTCATTCATTACTACTACTAGGGAGTGAGCAGAAATAGCATGTGATCGGGTCTGCATACGGGTGCTCTGTACTGTATGTGGAGTTGGAGTTAATGTTGGTGCATGTGTGCGGTGCGATGCCTCGGAGAAAACAGTGTATTTCTGCATGAATGAGCAGTGGTGACAGCAGATCACCCCTGAGAGGAAAGGTGGTGTGCACATGTATGTGTGAGTGCATGAGTGTGCATTGGTCTGTGTGGATGCACACCCCGTACATACATACATATGCTCAGAGGGATCTTAGTTTGCCCAGGTTGGGCTGTACATAGGAAATACATGTGCACGCTTGTTTGTCTTCAGGCTCATGGTATGCAAGAATAGCACTGCTTAGCCCTCAGATCCATCATCATATGGCAGACTCATTTGCCTTGATTCCTTTGTATAATTAACCACCAACCGAGCAACTGGGCCATATCTCAAGACGTTCATACAATCCTCTGTGCAAAATTTCGGGATTAAATTCAAACTGATACTCCACACATTATCTGTCTTCTTTTGAGCCTAAACTAGTCGAAATGTGTTGGCTTTAAAACATCTGTACTTTTCCCATAGTGAACATGTCTTTCTATGGAGGCTGTTGGTGTCAAAGCTAATCCTATTTCACTCCAGCTCAGAACACTTACCTTACCGCTCTCTTTTATAATTTACCTCCATAGTTTTCATGCTATTTAATATCGAATGAAGAAACGGCTGAATGTTGAAAATGATTATACACTCTCCTCCCATTTTCATTTGTGTTGCTTGAGTAACTGCAGGGTTTCTGACACCAATCTCAATATACCCCTGAAACCTTTCGTATTGGGGTCGACAACTGCCAAATTAATTAAACTACTACCTTCACATGGATTGTTTTAAACCCTGTGTGGTGTGACTGTGCTTCCGCCAGGCTATTGACTGTATCTACAACTCGACAGTTGAAAATACCGGCCTACTGCTACGGTTAGGTTATGATGTGTGAGCTCAAAGGGTTTTTGTATTTTCCTGCTCTGCTCTTTGATCTTTCATATTCATTATGTCCAAAAATTATGTCACCGAGCCGAAAGGATCGGTTCATCCAGATTAAGGCATTCACCAAAACATACAATGTGTATTTACTCATTCTTAGTAGTAGCTAGGGGTGTGACAATACAAATATTCATATTTTTACCGAACCGTAAAGGCCATACCACTGTTCGGCCAGTCGATCCACAGTACTCAGATACAGTAGCTCACATTATCAATTAGAAGCTTTGTCCCCTCTTTTTGGCAATATTCCTGCCCACACTGAGCCATTCTCCCCCCTGTTTCACTTCACCACCTTGCAGAAAAAAACCTGACCATGTGCTCAAAAATAGTTTTTCTTGATAGAATTAGACCAGTGTCAGCTGAAATCCTGCTGCAGCCGTTGATTCACTTGAGCAATCGTCTCTTATCTTTCGACAGGGCCAGAAACGGCCCTTGCAGTAACCTTGCTTTTTCTCAAGGCCGAAGGGACAAAGAAAGATGTTTGACTTGCATGGCTTATGCATTTTTCAACAACATCTCTTGTTGTACTAAGTGCACAAGTCTCCAAATGTGTTTTTTTTTCTCATATCTCGAGTCTCATCTGTGTCCTGCAGTCCAGTTCAGTGATTTCAGACCCAAAGAGGAAGATGGTGCGCCGAGAAACCTTCTGTCCGATGTGTACACCATGCATTAAGTGTTGTGTAAGGAGTGTGTGTTTGAAAATGTATATATTCACGTGGCACAATGTCCTGTGCTTGCGATGTCTTCTTTTACCATCTCAAGCTTCTCCTGTTTCCTGTAAGTGTACCTTAGTGCCTCAGCTTCTGGATCGTTGGTGAATCACTGCAAGTGACTGCACTGCACCGAGTCTGACAAACAGCAATCAATTAGTGTAGTCAATTATTCCAATATCTCCATAACAAAGCCACTAAAAACCCTGAAACTACCCCATTTGAAGCCAAACTAGAAGCAATGACGGTCTGTTTGTCGGTCTTCCACTTTGGTTCACTCTGAAATATCTCACAACCTATTTTGGATGGATTTCCAATAAAGGTTGTACAGACATTATATAGTCCCAAAACAATAGATCGCATGAATTTAAGTGATTCCCTGACTATCTATCTGGAGCCGAGAAGGATGTGGGTGTACAAATGATCGTACTTCAATATAATTTCATAAAATGCGACAACACATCATAAACTATAAAGTGGAATCAGCACCTCTCTGACACAGTCAACAATCACGCTTCACTGTACAGAACAAAACAAGAATCACAGCTTTGATTTTTGTTCCAATCCTCAAACCACTGGCTTCTTAAAATGTAGTATAGTCTTTAAAAAGTACTCTTGGCTTCTGTCTCTTCAAGCAGCTTTTTTTCCTCAAGGATGTCACAAGGTCTGCATGCTCACCAGTATAGTGATTAAGATATTTGCATTGCATATCGGGGTAAGGGAAATGCATAGCGGATAGGACTCACCGACTGTCTTCAGGCTTTTGGGGGAAGAATTGTGACCTTTAAACTTGTTTAGCTGAACCAGGGACTTTTACTTTGAAAACAACAACAGATAGGTGCTATGTGAGCGCTTCTGGAAGGGCAAGCTAAGGGCAAAATTGTACTGCAGGCAAAAAATTCCAAAAAATGTCCCCAGACAATCAGCACATTGTGGTTGTATTTAGAAAAGGGTCGTTTATAAAATAAGATGACAAGGACACCTAGGGAAATCAGGAAAAACTAAATTGAAGTGTTGATGAGGTGAGCCAGTGTCTGTGAACAATATAAATTCAAACAGGCATTACAGGTGGTCCTGACGCAAACGCACAGGCTAAATAATGTCCACAAGAAAAGGAATGAAATCAAAATCCAAAAGTATATCGTGTTTGCATGATCAGAATCGTGATCGTGAATCATGTGTGACTGTTTGACCTGGAAGATCAGTAGTTAAAGGAGGCCGTGTGAAGCAGTGTGTTTTGACTTTTGAGACAAATTTATTTCTCCCTTTTCTTGTGAAAAGTCCTTTTTGGACTGACCTTAGAGTCTGACCACATTTTATTTATACAGTGGTGGCAATTGTAGTTCGCTAATTTTTCCTGGTTTCTGACTCGATCCAACCCATTTGACCTGGACCCTTTGACACGGTTCGGTTGTAGAACGTGTTGGTGAAATTAAGTTTGTACAGTACAGAATTTAGTCATTGTGCTGGTTGTTTTATGGCTGTTTTGTTAATGCTCTTCAGTGACACATGGTTCAACTGACAGGGGCTTAATATTTAATGTTTATTGAAAAAGTAGAATTAGTTTATTTTTTACGTCATAAAGCGATCGCAGCACTGTGACCTACAGCACTGACTCTGGCAGCCTTCAGTGCAGAAGTATGTTCAAAAGGTAGTCGATGTTGTTTCAGTTTGGTAAGGCAAGCCCTGTTTTTTAGATTGTTAGCTCAGTAGTCACCAATTTGTTACCACATTTTTATTGACTCAGTTGCTTCTGTGGTCTTTCAATGAGCTCGTATAACAAACAGCCAGTAGTGTTTTGCATATCACAACTTGGCTGGCAATGACGCTTTCCGTTCAGCCCGAAGGTTTAATTTTCTGGGACTGCTAGCGGCATGGCTCTCGGGTTGGCAAATGTTGGTCCACAGTCGGTCCACAACTTTGTCTCAATAACTATTTGATGTAGTGCCATGAAATGTTATACCGACATCTGTGGTCCCTAGGGGATGCGTCATACAGACTTTGATGTTCTTCTGACTCTTCCTGCTTTTTAAGAGGAAGTAAACTACTTTATATCATGGCGGAGCTCAGTGTTTTACAGTTGAGATAGTTCAGCCTGATGAGTTGTTGTTAATTACTTCATGTATGTAGCCTACTCCAGACATCCATCTGTTGTCTTGAATATTTTTTCGACCGTTTACCATTCATGTAAAGTTTTACATGCAAAAACTTGAAGATCTCATCTCATTGGGGGATTTTAAACGTGTAATTCTGTTGTGAAACAGTTTGACTTTGTTGTTCTGTGTCTTAACTTAACTTAACCGTACACATTCCCCGCTGCTGAATGCGGGTCTCTTTCTCGAAAAAGTGATCTTAATCTCATTAAGTCGCCTACACTTTACACTGTGCACAAACTTTTGGAGAATGAGGGCCATGATACCATCTGCAGGATGTGTTTTAGGGGTGGGAATCTCTTGGCACCTCACAATTAGATGCAATTCCGATTCAGAGGTCAACGACTCGATTCAAAATCGATTCTCAATGCATATCGATGCAATGCATTTTTGACATACATGATACGTGATTTTCAAAAATATATTTATATACACATCTGAGTTTGCTACTCAGAGTTTGCTAATCACTTCCTACTTTTGTGATGATCATTAAAGACAATCAACAGATGAATTACCTTCTCTAATATTGTTTTAGAGAAAAAGCTTTTCTTGTCACAAATATGACTTTCTATGAACAATGCCATAATCAATGCAGCTTGCATTTCAACACAATATGGAAGTGTGTAAAGACTAAACCGATTCAGTTTAATTTTGTTTCTACTCTTGTAAATCATGTTTCTATAGGATTTCTATTCTATTATTGTCAATGTCATTTCAACACATTGTGCAAAAAGTATGGCTTGGAATTCAGCTCTCATACAAAAACGTAAACAGAAATAAAGCCAGTGTAGGTATGGGATTGCTGCTCTCAGCCCTTTTGCCACTTTTGTTAAAAACTCGCACGTGTGTGGTGTGCATGCGCAGTGGCGCAGGAAGTACTAGTATTCACAAATCGGATTAAAACAATTATTAATTTATCTGAATCGATTCGGAATTGTTTGAGAGAGAATCGCGATGCATCGGAGAATCGATTTTTTTTCCCACCCCTAATATGTTTACATGTAAGCTCACACTTTGCCTTAAGAAATAGAAATGCTATCTCGATTGTGTCTTTGGTCGGTTCCTGTTCTTTGTCACATAGCAGAATTGAATTCCGCCTTACAATGTAGTTTTATGTTTGGATCATGCAGAGGAAAAAACTTAACTATATGAATATGTGAGTGTTATATTCATAAACACTTTTACAGTAATCCGAGATTCAAGGTCATTTTCCCTGAAGACAAAAACATCCAGGACAATCCAATCATCCTGCTCATGAAAGCACCCTCAAGGTTTTGCTGCTGCTTTTCAAGGTCCGTACGTATTTCATTATTGTCAGAGCTTTTTATTAAAGTTCTTCTGATATATATTTTGTGATTTTGCGCTACAAGCATACAAGGTTAGCCAATGTGCGTTGAAAGAATCAGTATGATCATAAAAATGTCACAGCCAATCATATGAGATTGTATACATATTTTAAACACACTGTAGAGCAAATGTTCATAGATCCTTATGCATTTGAACCTATTATACCCTCCCTAATTAAAGTCAGTCTGGAGCAGCAGCATGTGGCAGTTTCCACGTAGTTACTCTGTTAACAAAATATTGGAGTAATCCAATCAATCAAGTAATAAAAAACTAAATACCCCCCCACACACACCTATTGATGAAGCACACATTTGTATAAGGAACCACAGTCCTCCAGAGAACAAACAATCAGATTAAGTCCCTCCCAAACACAATTTGTCTGCTCTTAATGAAAATGAATGTTAACCTGCCTCCACACACTGTTTGCGACAGCATGATTTCAAGGATGCAGAGCGGTGCAGTGTGAGCAATCAAGTTTGCCTCCGTGTAAACACAAATCCCCACTGTCAGCACAGGGTTTAATTGTGAATGAAGCCTTATTTTTATTTTTTTACACTTGTCTAAATCAGCTTACACAGACACAGTGAGGAAGTCTTGCTCATTATGTGAAAATTGAGGGATTGGTAGGATAACACCTTACTGTAAGCCACCCAGTTACCTTAAATAAATAAAATGTCTAGGCTAATTGAGGTTACATGCCTGCCTCTGAGGGCGACAATATCAATAATTATAATGAGTTTCGTCCCTAAAAGGTGAAAGAAAATAACAGATTTCCAGAAGTCAGCCAAGACAAGACACGTGTCTATGTGTGTGTGTGTGTGTGTGTGTGTGTGTGTGTGTGTGTGTGTGTGTGTGTGTGTGTGTGTGCTTGTTAGCCACTTACTTCTATTTGACATACTTTATATGTATGTCAAGGGTATTGAAACCACAGGAAGAAGTCAGTCAGCGAACATCCCGGGTCACAAATATCAGTGACGCTCTGCTGAGCTCTGAAGGACGTGACGAATTACCTCTTCTGAGTCATGAACGATATGCCCTGAAAATGCAAGGTGAGAAAGCAGGCCAGTAATGCTCCACTTTATATTCAAAGTCAGAATAGAAAAAAGAATCCGGTAACACTTTATAATAACTATCCGTTGTAACTTGTTAATAGATCATTAGTAAACTCTTAATTAATGATTTATTAATGATTTGTTAAGTGTTTGTTAGCAGTTTGTTAAGGATTTATAACAATGCCTTACAGACAGTTAATAGACCATTAATAAACTTTGAGTTAATTGGTTATAAATGACTTGTTAAATGACAGTTAACCGTTTGTTAAGGATTTATAACTGTGCTTTATAGATAGCCGATAGATAATTTTCAAGCTAGTAGTGAATTACTTACTAATGACTTATTAAGTATCAGTTAATAGTTTATATGTGTTATCGGGACGTTATTCTAAAGTTGCAACTATTCCTCATTTATTAATTGTTTGTAAATGAGGAATAGTTGCAACTTTAGAATAACGTCCCAATAACATATATCAACTATTAACTAATACTTAAAGGCCTACTTCACCGGTGGGAATATGAAGGTGTATTGAATTCTGAGATGCTGGGAAAAGAAAATGCTTTATTCTTTATGTGTATGTTTATGTTTATTTTATTCCACATACAAAATAGATTTAAAAAAACATGTAGTAAAAAAAATGTAAAATACATGTGTGGGTGTGGCAGAAACCTGTACAGGCTTATATAGAGCCACACCCAAAATACATTTACATATTAAAGCGGCAACGAGTAACTTTTAAATATCTTTTAAACAGCCTCATGTTTCATCTCATAATCATAAATTACCTTTAACAGCAAACGAGACCATCAGTGCAAAGAAAGACGTTTTTATATAGTTTTTATTACTGCATTTGATCTGGTCGTACACCCAGTCCGATTTTCGGTTCACGCGTGCATGCTCTATGGTCACATATCCGTATTGGTCACAGATTTCAGTGTGGCGCAGGAACGCGATTTGAGAAGCCTATCACTCCAGGTGAGGGAAGGGGAGCGGGAGCCTTGTTTGAGACAGTTGTTTGTCGTCATAATGACTGATAACGGGGCTGAAAAAAAAAAAAGAAAATGCAATGAAGAAAAGCTAAAAGGGAGAGTGATAGTCGGGCGGGAGGGCGTTGCCAAGCAACGTATATACAATTTCACGCAGCGAACCTAGACTGCAGTGTTTACTCCTAAATGAATGAGCGGTAGCCTACTAAAACAAAGTTTACTTTGCCTCACCAGCATCATCAGATGACCATTATTCATCTGAAATAGTCATTATTTACAACATAAACACATTACCTCATCGTGATCCATACTAACTAACTGCCATCTCTCGTTCATTCGCTTTGTGTGAGGACACGGGGACTCGTTCAGCTCCGTGAGAGGTGACAATGCATCAACTCATTGCAATCAGGTGTGTTTAGCACTTACTGGCATTAGTTGATGCTGTGTCACCCATAGACTCACGGAGCCGAAAAGAGTCCGGTGCCCTCACACTTTCAACACACGGACACGCACCATATTGCTTCCTGATTATTTGAATCTTGCACGCCCGCACGAGCTAGAAAACAGCTTCACGACAGCTGGCGTCGTAATAATACTACCGCTTTTGTTCAAAGGTGTCGCCAACGTGCCGACTTACTCGTAGTAGCTTTAATATTAGCAGATCAGCACACAAGCGCGCAAAAAAAAAAAAAAAAAAACATGTATAAAAAAAAAAAATGTAAAACAATCAAAGAAATTAAGAACAAAACCCAAGACCATAAAAAAAAATCTGTTTAAATCAGTTAGAACAAATCAAATGTAGTGATACAAATTATTGTGTTTAAACCAAGCAAGCGGACAATCATGATAAATATACAAATCCAATTCCTGTTTTTAAACTAATTGCTTTTGATAGCATGGAATTCTACAGTCTCTTTTTGAATATGGTCAATGTTATAGAAGAATCAAGTAAGTGTATATTTTCATTCCATAGTATGACGCCACGGTATTTAATGCAAGCTTGACTGCGGGAAGATTTATAAAGAGGCAGATGGAGATTTTCAGCTTGTCTGATACAATGATTATGAAATTCTGAGTTTGAAAAAAAAATAACATCCAAAAGTACAAGGTAAATCAGTCAACTTGTATCTCACCTTAAAAACAAAAGTGCATATTTGGAGAATATTTATATCATAAATAGACAATAACTTTAATTTATAGAAAAGTGGTGCACTTGGTACCAGAGGTTTTGAGAAGGTCGCTAATCTAGCAAACCTTTTCTGCAGTAGCATAATTTTATTTAGGTATGATGAAAATGTACTCGCCCAAACAATATTACAATATGTTAAATATGGATAGATCAGACTGTAGTATAATGTTAATAAACATGACTTATGAACAAAAACTCTTATTTTTCATTACCTTATTACAGACAAGACCAACCTGTTCTCTCCATGAGAGTTTATCATCAATGATAACACCTAAAAAACATGTTGATGAGACTTTAATTATTTCTTCATCATTTATATAAAGTTTGATTTGGTCATTGTCATGAATCTTTTTACCAGCAAACAACATGAAATTGGACTTTTTGAACTTGTTTGTTTGGAACCAGCTTGAGAACTGGATAAGATTATGATTTAGCTCCTCTATTAGACTTTGTAGGTCTCTATGAGAGAGAACAAGGCTGGTGTCATCTGCAAAAAGCAAAGGGAATATGGATTTCGAAACCTGCGCAATATCATTTATATAAATGAGAAATAATAAAAGTCCTAATATGGATCCTTGAGGTACCCCATGTTTTATGTAGTTTCTTGTGGAATCATGACCGTTAATATGAACATACTGTTTTCTGTTTTTAACATAGTTATAAAGCCACTTATGGACAGTGCCAGAAAGTCCATATTTAAATAATTTTGAAAGCAAAATATCGTCATTAACCGTATCAAAAGCCTTCGAAAGATCTAAAAATATACCTATTGCAAACTCATTTCTATCTAAAGCTGTATGTATCCTATCAATTAACTCTAAATGGGCCATATAAGTTGCATGATTCTTTCGGAATCCGTATTGATGGTTATAGAGAACATTGTGTTTATTAAAGTGCTCAAGGATCCTTTTATATACCAGTTTCTCCAAAATTTTCGAAAAATATGGCAAGAGTGAAATTGGACGGTAATTTGTAAGGGATTCTGGATCCCCTGCTTTGAATAAAGGTATAACCTTAGCGATTTTCAAGTCAGAAGGTATAATGCCAGTTTTCATTGATAGAAACAAATGTTAATGGATTAACAATAGATGAACTGACTTCCTTTATTAGGGATGAACGAATACAATCATGACCTGGAGCTGAATCTTTGAGTTTGGATATAATATCAGTTACCTCCTTAACATCAGGAAGATTAAAATTATTAAATTCTGGAAAAGAGCCCTTAACATAATCTAATGGATCAGCCTTTGTATCAACTATTGTTTTGGAAAGAGATGTACCAATGCTTGAGAAGAAATCATTGAACTTGCAAGCTATATCAAATGGATCAGTTAAAGAAGAATCTCCATCTTTAAAAGATGAAGGATAATTTAAGGAGGCCTTTTTCTTTTGAAGGAGTTCTTTAATAATCTTCCATGTATCTTTAATATTACTTTCAGATTTAGCAAACTGATCACTATAGTACCTTTTCTTGACAGCTCTAAGGAGATGATTGTATTTGTTTTTGTATGATTTACAAGTTGCCAAATTTAAAGGAGTTGGTGATGAAATATATTTTCTATAGAGTTTGTTCTTGATAATAATTCTTCTTCATTAGAGCTCAGTTAATACCAGTGTGCCTGTCAAGCTTTCAGGGGCCGTATTCACAAAACATTTTATCTTAGCCCTAAGAGTACTCCTAAGGAGCACTAAAAGTTCTTAGTAAGGAGTAATTTCTTAAAACCTATTCACAAAGCTGATAAGACCAACTTTTACTAAGGAATGGGAGGGACTCCTTAGCTAAGACTAGAGGGCGGTGTTGACCCTGTTGCTATGGATGATGTCATGTTCATACCTTCTATGCCCACAGTGATTGGCTGAGAGGGAATGAGAGCTAAGAGTGAATTTATAATGGAAACACGTTTACATGCAGACTCATACTTGGATAACTAAACGAATAAGACCTCAACAGGACTTTTAAACTGCATGTAAACACCTTTATCCGATCTACTTCGGACACAAATCGGCACAATAACGGACAAGAGAAGTCGGATAAGAACACCTAGATAATTCGTTCATTGTCGGCTTTCTCTCTGCATGTATACAGGGATCGGATATCGCATATCGGACTTCTCGTTCTGTGCTTGTGTGCCTGCGCGTGATAGGCTACACCATGGGTTATTGACGGAAGAGAACCGGACGTGGCTCTAAAACCACTTGTTGAAAGCATGGTTGAAAGGGCTACAGCGCCACCTAGCATAGTGGAGACAGCCATGCATCGGACATGTATCCGATTTCTGAAAGGCCATGTATACTCAGACAAGTGACACGGTCCGTTCGAGTGTCTTGTTCGATATATGTGATAATCCAATCTAGTTGTGCCATGTAACCGCACTGACTGTGGGAGATATCCATATCGTGTTGCTGTATTAAAGTCAGTGGTGTAGTGGGGGGTATACGCAGGTATACGGCGTATACCCACATATTTTTCAGGCGACATTGCGTATACCCACTTCTAACGGCCGCGACTGCGGTCCGCCTCCATTCGTTTCCACTCTTGTCAATGTGTGTGTAGCCTACTTGTTGCCACTCGTCCCGTTTTTCCCGAAATTGTTCTCTTTTTTTCACCAGCTGTCCCGGGAAAAGAAAAATCTCTCCCGGGACACAATTTGTCCCGTTTTTGGGGAAAATGCCAGAACCTCATTTGATTTCCTTCGTTCAGTAGTTAAGGCCGTTTCACACGGGCCGAGGCGTTTGTTTCGCCCACTAATGCATTCTCAATGGAGAGCCGAGCGGGCAGAGAGAAGGCGCAGCGTTTCGTCAGGCGGCACGACAAGCATGCAGGGGCGGTCTTAACGATATCGGGGCCCGTTTCAAGACCCTGTGGGGGCCCCCACATTTTTTTTTCTATGAATAATGTTTGTGCATGCTCCCCGCAAAAATAAAAAAGATTGTGGAAACCAGTTGGTTCATAGACGGATTATGAGATTTAGAGTAAAATGCATCAATCTGATGCACTTTCAGAGGAAAATTTAGATTTAAATCAAATCTTGAGCTGCAGAAGGAACATTATTTTTCTTAAACAGGCAGCACTCTTTACTCTGCAACTGTAAAAACATTTCAGTAGATTGGTCTGCAGACTCATGTTATAAGATGGAGGGGCCCATTGCAACAGATACAGGGTGGAAAGCTACTTTTTATGAACAGTATATAATTTACACGTATAAAGCTTATTCCTGTATGTGTGTGGGGCCCTTATGAAGCCCATAGGACATAACTAATAATGCTTTTGTTTTGCACTTGCTTTTCTATTTTTCACCTGCTAGGCGCCATGATGATTTATTTCCTATTCCTTTTTGGACCCTAGGCTGTTATCGACATGAGTGACTGAGCTCTTTGACAATGCGACATTTAAAGTTACTATCAGTATCTCTGGCTTAGGGCCCCCCTGAGCCCTTGGGCCTGGTTGCATGCAGTTTTCTTCTCAAAGTGTACCAGATTGATGAATTTTACTTTAAAAGGTTGCATTTTTTTTTTCCGGGGGACCATTCCCCCGGACCCCCCTAGAAGGTCCAGGGTCCCCACCTCAGTCTCCCTATTTAGCCTACTGTGCAAACAGTGATGGTCCAGCAGACCGTAGCGGCAGTTAGCTGTCAGGACAGTGAACGCCCCCCCCCCCTCCCACTCGCATTGATGGCTGTAAATGGAGCGGACACGGAGGCTAAACATAAAGCCGTTCTGCCAGCTACGCTCTCTATATCTTATATTCATGCATTAGGCCTGTGTTGGACCACTACTCGCGAGGGGCTGTGTGAGGCAGCGCAATTATGGGAAATATAGGACCGGCAAAAGCGGATGCGCGCAGTACAACTTAGAGTATACCCACTTCTCCAGGCACCACTACACCACTGATTAAAGTAAAGAGTTTTTATATACAATTAATGACAAGTGACACTGATTTAACATGAAACCAAGATACTGCAGGGTTTCCCACACATTCGTTCACAATTAACCTACAATAGCGCCACATAGGCCTATTCATTTTAAATTTTACAATGATTTGAATCAGAAAAAATATCCTCGTTGAATAGCTGCACGCCATGCAAACTCACTGTATTTTTCACAACGGCGGACTATGCAGCAATTGTCAGACAGCGACAAACCAGGAAATTCACAATTCAGAAACAACAGCCGGCGAAATCGTAAAGTACATGCGGAAGGAAAAAGGCGAGACGCGCAACTATACAGTAGCGGATCTGTGGAACGGAGGAGATGCTGCGAAGCGCCACATATAGGCCTACTCTAGTAGGAAATTAAACCCAAACGTGACACCAACAGTAACTTTCAGTGCATCGTAAACCCAAAGCAACTGCAGGAAAAGGAACTTAATAAATAATGTTTTATATAAATATAATAAATATAAATGTGTCTATACTTTCTAAATATAGCTTTACGATCATTAAACCCTTACAGCTATCAAAGGTACCTTTCATAAAGCTCACTAGCATTAAATCTCTCCAAAACACCATCAAATGGTTGTCTGTGATTTACTCTTAGTGACTTAGGAGTCCTCCTAGCTTTTCATAGATTTAGGAGCTAGTTTTAACGCTAAAATGCTTTGTGAATTACACTTATCTTAAAAAGTTAGGAGTCCTAAAACTAGGAGTGAAACGCCCCTTATTTTTGAGAGTTACTCCTAAATCAGCACGTTAGGACCTACTCTTAGCCTTAAAATGTTTTGTGAATACGGCCCCTGTTCTGGCACTGCTGACAAGTTTACATTTACTACAGTGGCGCTGTCACTCATTGATAATCCATGTAGAAGATGTATGGACATGAAAAAAAAGGAGTATTGTTCTTTATTGCAGTTAAGGTAACTCCTAGAATTAGTATGATCATGAAAAATTAGACATCGGGCCGTATTCACAAAACATTTTAAGGCTAAGAGTAGGTCCTAACGTGCTGATTTAGGAGTAACTCTCAAAAATAAGGGGCGTTTCACTCCTAATTTTAGGACTCCTAACTTTTTAAGATAAGTGTAATTCACAAAGCATTTTAGCGCTAAAACTAGCTCCTAAATCTATGAAAAGCTCTCGAGGAGGACTCCTAAGTCACTAAGAGTAAATCACAGACAACCATTTGATGGTGTTTTGGAGAGATTTAATGCTAGTGAGCTTTATAAAAGGTACCTTTAATAGCTGTAAGGGTTTAATGGTCTTAGTAAAGCTATATTTAGAAAGTATAGACACATTTATATTTAGCCTATTACATTTATATAAAAAAAATTTATTAAGTTCCTTTTCCTGCAGTTGCTCTTGGTTTACGATGCACTGAAAGTTACTGTTGGTGTCACGTTTGGGTTTAATTTGTTACTAGAGTAGGCCTATATGTGGCGCTTCGCACCATCTCCTCCATTCCACAGGTCCGCTAAACTGTATAGTTGCGCGTCTTGCCTTTTTCCTTCCGCATGCACTTTACGATTTTGCCGGCTGTTGTTTCTAAATGGTGAATTTCCAGGTTCGTCGCTGTCTGACTATTGCTGCATAGTCCGCCGTTGAGAGAAATACAGTGAAGGTGCGAACACACTACACGCGTTACCCGCGTAAGATTTACGTGCGTAACGCAGCTAAAATTTTGCTTGATCATTTTGTGTCAAAAATGGTTCTACGCGCGTAACGTGCCTAGTCTCCCTCCCGATACTGTATTTCCCCTAATTAACCATGGCTGCGATCAGACCCGACACAACAGCGTGCATGTCCGCACAAAAACAACAACAACACGGCCAACAACTGTGCCAAAAGACAAACTGAACAGCACAAATAGCCTAGCATTAAAACAGCATTGCATATTCACGGCAGCTACATAACAAACACAGTTGTTACAGCAGCATCGGTGCACGGCGGCACAACATAAAGGCAAGTAGCCAACATTACCCTACCTGGCTGTGAAAGGGGACAGTGGCTGGCGTAGATCAACACCGGTGCTTCGCTGTACTTGTTGTGAAAGTTCCCCGGACATAGCCGTCATGTTTGGGTTCATAATATGAGGCGCTAGACGCCCGCACACAACCGGGTGAGTTTAACTAATGCTATACGGCGCTAACTTGTTTTATCGGCTAAAGCACAGCCGCACATATTCACTGAATTAACCAGGAAGTCCATTCTCCTGGTTTACTCTCCCCACGTCTTCTATTCCCGAGCTGCTGTCATACAGCTCCGGCTCGGCTGCCTGCAATACATTTTCCTCCTCGGTGTCTCTCATCAGCCTCTGTGTACAGTACACTGTTCTCCGACCGTGCCAATGTATGTGACGTCGGGTCAAGCCCAACGCTGATTGGCCAACGCGGCTAATCGTCATGCATAGGAGCGTAAAAAGTTACATTTTTTTAACTCCGCACGTAGCTGCGTAGGCGCGTAGGTGCGTATATACGCGGCTCATATGCGGCTAACGCGGCTAAAATGTTGCTTTAGCGCGAGTGACGCATCTACGCGCCATGTACACGCGTAAACCAATGGTTCCCTATGGAAAAATAGCCGATTTTATACGCGTGCGAACACACGCAGGAGAGTGCATGGCGTGCAGCTGTTCAATGAGGACATTTTTTCCGATTCAAATCATTTTAAAATTTAAAATGAATAGACCTATGTGGCACTGTTGTAGGCTAATTGTGAACAAATGTGTGGGAAACCCTGCAGTATCTTGGTTTCATGTTTAATCAGTGTCACTTGTCATTAATTGTATATAAAAACTATTTACTTTAATACAGCGACACAATATGGATATCTCCCACAGTGTTTCTATCATAAATTCACTCTTAGCTCTCATTCCCTCTCAGCCAATCACTGTGGGCATAGAAAGTATGAACATGACATCATCTATAGCAACAGGGTCAACCCCGCCCTCTAGTCTTAGCTTAGGAGTCCCTCCCATTCCTTAGTAAAAGTTGGTCTTATCAGCTTTGTGAATAGGTTTTAAGAAATAACTCCTTACTAAGCACTTTTAGTGCTCCTTAGGAGTACTCTTAGTGCTAAGATAAAATGTTTTGTGAATACGGCCCCAGATATTGTACCAATATAAACATGTTCAGACTTTAAAGGTGGAGTCTTCTGGAGAACGCTTGCTGTCAAAATCAGTATCAATACTCAACCTAGGCTCTGTAAACGCATATGTAAATAAAGGCTATACAAATGGGGCCAATCTTATCTAGCAACATGCCAATTTACAGAGCCTAGGCTGTGTATTAACAATGGATTTTCTTCTCACCGCACACAGAGGGCAGATCGTGAGGAGATATTCACTGATTTAAAAAAAAGGGATTCTGATCACAAGCGTTCTCCAGAATCGCTGACTTAACCATTATATTATTTGTTATATTATATAGGACTGGCTTCCACACTGAGAAAAATATGAGACAGTGGACGTGCTGGTCTGAGATTGAGCTGCAATGTGTAGCTAAGCCTTAAAACAATCTAACAATGCATTGTATGCTTTATTACAAAATACTTTGTTAAATAAACAGAGACCTCCACTCCTATTCTTTGGATAGTGTTACATGCTGCAGTATTTCCAGACTTCTGCACCCACCTCACAGCTAACAGCTGTGCAGTAGCCTCGACCAAATAGTTATTTTTTATTTATGTTTTACATTAGGCCAACATATTTTTGTTGGCAATAGTTCAAAAGTTCATCTGTAAAATAAATTAAATCAAACAACCTACTCTTTATTCGTCGCGGGAATGATATTCCGAGCAGCAATTTAATCTGCCTGTTTCCCTTCAATGGTAAATTACAGTGTGGCAAGTTGTGTGTGTCTCAGGACATGAGACTTATTGTGAATACTGATGAGAGAGAGGGTGCGTAAATTCACTGCCCGATGCCCGAATTTGTAAAAGGTGAATCCACACAATGTAACTAATAAAATTGTCAGTGCTTGCTCAGACTCGTACTATTTTTGGATCCATTTCTGTGCACGTTTTGTGCTCAACCATATTAGAATTAGAAGCCAAGCTGTGAAATACACAACAATGTTTAACTGTTAAATAAATCACTGCTGTAAACTTTACCTCCTTTCCTTTAGAAAACAAAACTCAGCACAGCTTTATTTCACTTTCATGCCTCTGGGTAAGTGGAAGCAGTTATAAAATTCAGCAGATTTATTTCATAGAATTACACTGTTTTCAGTGTTTTTTCTGTACTATCTACGGTGGTTTCAAGAATTCAAGTATTGCAAATAAATTTCTGTTTATCGTAATTATGCAAACCTTACCTTTTTTTCTGAAATAATTACTTGAAAGTTCAATAGAGCCAGATGGCAAAGAACCACTCTCTGCAAAAGCGTTTGGTGTGAAAAAGATATTTCTTATCCTAACAACAATTTAGCTGCCAATATGTCTCATAAACAAGCTTTTTTTTATCAAGGGCATTCGGACACATAAGCCAGTATCCACCTCAGCTGGTGATTACCATGACATGCAGTGCTGCAGTAACATTGACACTCAGGACTCAAGACTCAGGAATGAGGAAAGATTTTCATTAAATCATGGTGTGAGCCGATACTCGACCTACTTTACTGCCACATCGTATGAGACATAATCATACAGGGTCATAAGCCTCCGAGGAGATACTTCTAATGCTCTTCTATGTTTTATTAACTCCCTTTGTATAGATGTGGCTTGACCTTGACAGCAACTAACACAAGGGCACAAAATCTGACTGCACCACTTTGTGCTTTAGGCTTTAGGTTTGAGTAATTTGTCAAATATCCTCTCAAAATGCCAGAGGACAGGACACATTAAAACTTGCTTTGTAACCACAGAAGGAAATATTATTAACTGTAGACTAAAGATATTCCCTCAAGTTAGAGCCAATGCATAAACTGATATATCGTTGATGGCAGTCTAGCACTGCAGATGGTCAGTGCAAGAGTACAAGAGGATTATGTGATCTAAAAATTTGAAAATCTAATTCATTGCGAACTCAAAAACAAATTGGGTTTTGCTCTGTAAATAATGAAGAGCGAATTGATTGGAACTACTACCAATTGAATGGAATACTAATACCGGTGTAACTAGAGGAGACACTGACATTGATGAATGACAAAGAGAAATCACATAATGGCTCAATAGGAGGGTGTACCACACACACGTTCTTTTTTTATGTCTCTTCATTCAGGTTAAAAAAAAGCAAAAGTATATCAAGCTGAAATTATTTTCTTGTCTTTCGTGCCTTATTTCCTCATAACAGCTAACTTTCACACTAAACTGCAAGCAAAATAAATGATCAAATTAATGAATGCCTGCCCCACAAAACATGCTGGCTTTGTACTAGCCTACTATCAACTATTAAAGCGGTTACGAGTAACATTTAAATATCTTTTAAACAGCCTCATGTTTCCTTTGATAATCATAAATTACCTTTAACAGCAAACGAGACCATCAGTGCAAAGAAAGACGTTTTTAAATAGTTTTTATTACTGCTTTTGGTCTGGTCGCACACCCAGTCCGATTTTCGGTTCGCTCGTGCAAGCTCTATGGTCACATATCCGTATTGGTCGCAGATTTCAGTGTGGCGCAGCAACGTGAATTGAGAAGCCTATCCCTCCAGGTGAGGGAAGGGGAGCGGGAGCCTTGTTTGATACAGTTATTTGTCGTCATAATGACTGATAACGGGGCTGAACCATCAAAGAAAAAAAAAGAAAATGCAATGAAGAAAAGCTAAAAGGGAGAGTGATATAGGCTACGGGGGACGAGGGCGTTGCCAAGCAACGTGTATACAATTTCACGAGAGCGAAACTAGACTGCAGTGTTTACTCCTAAATGAATGAGCGGTTGGTACTAACACGTTTGCTTTGCTTCACCATCATCAGATAACCATTATCTGAAATAGTCATTATTTACATCAACAACATAAACACATTACCTCATCGTGATCCATACTAACTGCAGTCTATCGTTCATTCGCTTTCTGTGAGGAGTCGGACACGTAGCCTAATCTTTCAGCTCCGTGAGAGAGAGTAGTTAGCAATCAGCATTGCAATCAGGTGCGTGTGGCAGTGACTGGCATTAGTTCATGCAGTGTCAAAACCACTCAGAGCCGAAAAGAGTCCTCACACTTTCAACACACGGACATGCACTATATTGCTCCCTTCTCAGTTCACACTCACGCGCCTGGCACGCGCTAGTAAACAGCTTTGCGACAGCGGGCGTCGTAAAAATACTACCGCTTTTGTCCAAAGGGCCATGTTACTCGTAGTGGCTTTAACTGAATAGTGAATAACCTGCCTTGTGGTAAGTTAGACAAGGGAAAGCTTTACCAATTTGTCCACCAACCAGGAAGTGACAAACCTCACAGAGACACTTTGTAAGTCAGCCTGGCAGGACTTTGACAAGAAATAAAAAGGTTGAGGGCACAGATGCAACTTCTGCACAGTAACGTCCTGGCATGTGCTGCATCATTTCCCTGGAAGGCAGACTGGCATTGTGGCCAGTCTGGGACACGGGCACTAAACGTCTGTGTGTTTGCCAGATTGTTTGCTCAGCTGCTGTTTGTTTCTTGAAACTGGCAAATGTGCGAGACAACATTTTATTGGTCATTATTTTTGCTTCACTGATAGCTAAATCTGTTCAGTTTCCAGTTGGCAGCCATATGCTTATAGTCATGAGTCATGACAAGTAGGATACTGTGTCTAAAAAGCCTCAGGAAGAACTTACGCCTACCTTACTTGGACTCTGCTGGATGTTTCCTTTCCTATACTTTCGTTACACCTTCAGACATCAACTACAAACTACATCAGTGACTCTTAAACAAGGGATTTGATTTTTTTTTAAACTTCACATATTGTGTAGGACGAAAAAAAATTAACATTTTGCTAATACTAGGCTAGGTAAATGGGTGAAATAATTAGCTAACGGTAGGTTATGAACAGTTTAAATGATAGCTAAAAGTAACTGGTAATTGGTTGAAAAAACAACTTAAAGTAGGCTAATGGAGACATAGTTGAATTAATCATCTTAGAGGATGGTTTAAGATGATGACCCAATGAAATGGATAAACAGTTGAAATTGTTTGCTTAAATAACACGGTTGAAATAGTTAGCTAAATGCAACGGACAAATTGGTGAAATAGCTAAAATCATTAGTGGATAAATAGCTGAACAATGTTAAAGTAAAAAGTTGAGATAAGCAAAAATATTGGATTAATGGTTCAAATAGCTAAACACAATGAATAATATTTTAAATAGTTAGCTAACTATAAACATATGAAATAGTTAGCTTAGTCTAAGCAGATTAAATAGTTAGCTTAACTTGAACAGATAAAAATAGATAGCTTAAACTAAACAGTTGAAATAGTTTGCTAAGATTAATGTAGGCCTTACATCCAGGTTGCAACACTAGTCATCGAGTCGCAGTGACCCGAAAGATTGACATTGAATGTTGAATTAAAATTTTGTTACATCTACTATTATATCACTTGTATTTTACACCTCAATAAAAATGAAATATCTTTGGAACAGGTTAAGAGGTTAAAGAAGACCTATTATACTAGTTTTCTGGTCTTAATTTCTTGTTTTACACTGCTATAGAGCAACCTGACACGAATCACATCACAAAAAACTATGTAGATTTTCGGGAAGCTCTTTCTCTTATTTTGGCGATCCAGCACGTCCTGTCAACACTTGAGTGTGTGTGCTTCGGCAATCTCCGCTCCCTCCGCCTGTGCATCGGCCATCTCCGCTACCCTCCCCCCCCCCTCCTGCAAACCCCACTCCGTTGTGATTGGTTACCTTCCTTCCGGAACACTTTCAGTGGCGGGAAGCGCGAGCATGGACCTATAAGGGCGCGAGACAGACGCGAGGCAGACGCGAACAGGGAAGTGACAGCATTACCATACATGGAAACATCCGCGTGGTGAAGTCACAAAGTTTTATGCGACATCACGAATTATGAAAGGGTAGACCGCTTTGAACACGTGACTTCTCGACTGGCTAGAATAGTGTTTAGTGCTCGGCACAGACACCCCAGACGGTCAGCAGGGAATACGTCGAAATGCATGTAAGTCATTATTTGATAATTTAGTATGGTTAAGCATGACTATGAATCATCATAACAACGTTTATAGGTCATAAAAGTCAAAAAGCATCATAGGTCCTCTTTAATCTGACAGAGCAGTGGGTAGGCTATATAAGGCTGGATACCACTGAACTATGTAGCCTAATGTCACATTTTTCTATAGGCTGCTTTTAGAATTGTTTATGTAAAGATGTCTCTAACCCTTTTTTCTGCCTTTAAATCAAACAGGGTCAAAAGATAACCTACATGTATTTTATTTCACTTCACTTCTTTGAAGAAGTTAGCCACTTCAGAGAAGCGCCCCAGCATCCACCGTTGTCTCATCTCAGCTCTTGTGGTAATGGCTTCCTATAGCATGCATTTGGGTAACGTTTGAATTATTTATCAAATGTAGTGTGCATGAAACATCCACCACTCAATCAACTGTCAAACAATGTGCTGAATAAGTATGTGTACACAGCTAATCAGATGTATTTGTGTTTGAGGCAATTTAATTTGATAGTATACACCTTGGTCAAAGCTTGAAAAGACTGATAGCATTAAAGCAGCTCCGAGTAACATTTAAATATCTTTTAAACAGCCTCATGTTTCCTCTCATAATCATAAATTACCTTTAACAGCAAACGAGACCACCAGTGCAAAGAAAGACGTTTTTATACTGTTTTTATTACTGCGTTTGGTCTGGTCGCACACCCAATCCAATTTTCGGTTCACGCGTGCATGCTCTATGGTCACATATCCGTATTGGTCGCAGATTTCAGTGTGGCGCAGCAACGCGATTTGAGAAGCCTATCCCTCCAGGTGAGGGAAGGGGAGCGGGAGCCTTGTTTGAGACAGTTATCTGTCGTCATAATGACTGATAACGGGGCTGAACCATCAAAGAAAAAAAAGAAAATGCAATGAAGAAAAGCTAAAAGGGAGAGCGTTAGGCGGGCGGGAGGGCATTGCAAAGCAACGTATACACAATTTCACGGGAGCGAACTAGACTGCAGTGTTTACTCCTAAATGAATGAGCGGTAGCCTACTAAAACAAAGTTTACTTAGCTTCACCATCATCAGATGACCATTATTCATCTGAAATAGTCATTATTTACAACAACATAAACACATTACCTCATCGTGATCCATACTAACTGCCGTCTCTCGTTCATTCGCTTTGTGTAAGGACACGGAATCTTTCAGCTCCGTGAGAGGTGACACTGCGTCAACTCATTGCAATCAGGTGTGTGTAGCACTGACTGGCATTAGTTGATGCTGTGTCACTAACCACTCTCACGGAGCCGAAAAGAGTCCGGTGCCCTCACACTTTCAACACACGGACATGCACTATATTGCTTCCTGATCATTTGAATCTCGCACGCCCGGCACGAGCTAGAAAACAGCTTCACGACAGCTGGCGTCGTAAAAATACTACCGCTTTTGTCCAAAGGGGCCGCCAACGTGCAATGTTACTCGTAGTGGCTTTAAAGCCAGTTGAATTTGATTCCAACCTGCTGTGGGTTGATATATCTGAGGGTGTATCTCATGTGTCACTGGAAAATCCAGAAGAGGAGCTGAGACACCTTTGTGTCCCACAAAGCATGCACATTTTCAGAAAATAGGGGAGAACGGGGGAATCTGAGGCATCGGGTAATGTGAGCCACCCCCTGTATCTAGGCAACGGAAAACATTTGTGGTCATGTGAGATATATGTTTTCAAGCCCCTCTCATTTCCCCATGGCCCTGAAAGAGGGGACCTCATGGTGCTGTGGTAAGCATGTTTTTTTCACCAAAATAGGTAATTTGCATGTAAAAGTAAATTTCAACTTAATCAACTGTTGTGCCAAAGCAAATGTATTCACGTAGAAAAACTTCATACGTATTGATGAACTACCAACATATGAAACCATGTGATGCTAATAACTGAAGATTAGCCTGAAATGCTAAGAGAGGTAGTTTTTTCTCAAATTGTGGTGGTGGGGGAAAGTGAGCCAAATGCTGTGGGGGAAACTGTCTCACTTTCCCCCACCATGAGGCACAAGTTAAGTTTAGTCTTAAACATATTTTAATGTAATATTACATAACATATGTTTTATTCTAATGTCATACACATTGTAGAAAAGCCATCATGCCAAGGAAATACACCAGGAAGACAACCTGGGGCAACCACACGGAAAGAGCACCTTCTCATCTTTCCCTGTAACCTTCAGGGCTGGAATGTAGAGTAGGCCTAGTTGTAGAGTATGACAGGCTGATGTTATAATCCAGTTTGGTCTTCTCCTGGGTTCTGAGTCCCAGGCTGTTCTCGCTGGTTCTGATTTTCCTATGCTTTGACCCCCAGACACTAGCTGGCTCTAATGGTCCTGTGTTCTGACCCCCAGACTGTGTTCTAATCAAACTAGTTCTATCTTTCATTTGAATCTTATTAAACCCTTTTGAATTATATTATATTGTATTTGATTTTGTTCAGAGTTAATTTCAAGTGTTTAGAAAATTTGCTTTGCTAAATTGACCAAACCCCATCATTCTTTTACTAGTCCGACATTAGTTCGGGAATGTGTGGCTAGCTTTCTTACTGTTATGTGTTGTTATGGTAGTTTCAGAGTGGAAAAAGTAAGTGGATCAGTTTACACCACAGCTGGGGTAAACTGAGCCACATGACAACTTTTTTTTAAAACAATCATATTTTCACTGCCCTTTGTCTTGAAAAAAATCTGCTAATGCCCATTTCTAGGAAACATCCTGAATTAATGGGAAATGTGTAAATTTGAGTGATAAATCATTTTAGCTCCCTTAGAGGGGAGCAAATGTAAAAAGTGGCTCAGATTACCCCGTTCTCCCCTATGTTATTTTGAACATGAACAAGTGTTCATTCTTATTGAAGATTACTAAATGATCCCACATGGTATTTACTGAATGTGTTATTTCGATATTTCAGAGGGGGAGGGTGAATATACACTCAACAAAAATATAAACGCAACACTTTTGTTTTTGCTCCCATTTTTCACGAGATGGACTTAAAGATCTAAAATTCATTCCAGATACACAATTGTACCATTTCTCTCAAACATTGTTCACAAATCTGTCTAAATGTGTGATAGTGAGCACTTCTACTTTGCTGAGATAATCCATCCCACCTCACAGGTGTGCCACATCAAGATGCTGATCTGACATCATGATTAGTGCACAGGTGTGCCTTAGACTGTCCACAATAAAAGGCCACTCTGAAATGTGCATTTTTTTGCTTTATTGGGGGTCTGGGGACTCAGAACCAGTCAGTATCTGGTGTGACCACCATTTGCCTCATGCAGTGCAACACATCTTCTTCGCATAGAGTTTATCAGATTGTCAATTGTGGCCTGTGGAATGTTGTTCCACTCCTCTTCAAGGGCTGTGCGAAGTTGCTGGAGACGGCTTATGGTGGAGAAATGAACATTCAATGCACGAGCAACAGATCTGGTTGACATTCCTGCTGTCAGCATGCCAATTGCACGCTCCCTCAATGCTTGTGGCATCTGTGGCATTTTGCTGTGAGACAAAACTGCACATTTCAGGGTGGCGTTTTATTGTGGACAGTCTAAGGCACATCTGTGCACTAATCATGATGTCAGATCAGCATCTTGATGTGGCACACCTGTGAGGTGGGATGGATTATCTCAGCAAAGCAGAAGTGCTCACTATCACACATTTAGACAGATTTGTGAACAATGTTTGAGAGAAATGGTACAATTGTGTATCTGGAATGAATTTTAGATCTTTAAGTCCATCTCATGAAAAATGGGAGCAAAAACAAAAGTGTTGCGTTTATATTTTTGTTGAGTGTATATATATATGTGATTTTATTCAGGACACATGAAGATCCATAGTAGCCTGGTGCTACCAGACCATCATACTTCATTTCATTTGTACAGAAGGTCTGGCAGTGCTGTAATTGGCAAACGTTCACTCATGGAGGCGGGTGTCTGTTAAAGTTTAAAACTATTGGATCTGCCCAGTGCCACTCTGGAGTAGCCAACCAATCGCATAACGTTTGGTATCATGAGCCGGCTTCTGGCAACTGAAACTGGAGCGCGACTTCGACGTCATCGTTCTCGGCCACTCGCTCTGTTCGCTGATTGGACCGGCTGTCGAATCTCCGGCAAAACTGGGAAATGGGCTGTACACCCAGACTGAAGGGAAAATAAAATTTGGCCGGAAGTAGGCGGGCGGGCGGAGCCAGGCTAGATCCATAGTACAATGTATAAAAAATAGACTCAATACATGAATGAACATGACTGTAAACTGATTGAGCAATGTGAGGCCTTTTTATGGAAGATCAAAGGTTTTAGTTCTTGTTAGTTGAGGTCGTCAAGTGCTGGAGCTGCATTTTTTTCACACAATCAAACCAAAGAAAATTAGGGTTTTGTAAGTCACTGAAGGTCTTGCTCAAATCAAGGCTTGTAGCGCAGCCATTGTGACTTTTTTGTGAATTGTGTTTGGAGAGAGTGATGAACAATGTGCACCTTGAAATTAATTGGAGTATAAACTTTTGCAATGAATCAAAGAGATAGAGAGGACACCTATTTTCTATAACCTTACTCTTCAGTCATCAAACATGATCACTTATTCCATGAACCTTGCACCATGAAGCCCATAACAAATATGGTTCCTTCCTGTGCATATTATTTACTCAAGTATTCAGGCCATCCTCTTTGTCTGGTCTTCTTTATAGACAAATTAACTCACACATTTAAGCAATTTCTTCCCCAAGCAGTGCTTTACTTTATCCTGGCACCGCCCACCTACCTACTTCCGCTCAATTTTCATTTCACTTCAGTAGTCAGTCAGGGGGCTGCGGTATATTCATGCGTTCCTGCTAAGCCAGATTTTTGGTGGTCCAATCAGCGAACAGACGGAGTGGCTGAGAAAGACGACGTTGAGGTCGTGCGCCAGTTTCAGTTGTAGTCAGAGGGATACCAGGGGCCGGTTTCCCGATAACGTCCTCTCTTAGCGAGCTACGAAGACTCCTACGTTATGATTTACCAAAGTTGTTTACCTCTGTAGTCGAAGTTCCCGAACGGTCTCTTAGGAGAAACACTCCTTACGTCGTTCGTACACTGCTGAAATCGATTGCTCAGAGTTCGATTTTCCATTTCCTGCTCATTTCATGCGTAGCTGCATGACAACACTATATTATAAAACGTATTGCAGTCTTTGCGAAAAAAAGATTGCTAGAAATCCTCTAGACCGAAACATTTATTTAACACTAGAAGCGCCAGCGTTCTCTTTATATGCTGCATAATCAAATCTACCCGTGCATTTCTAGTTTAGCCTAATATAAAGTCATAAATTAGTTTGTTTAATCATCGTCTGTGTTTTGGACCTCTTGTTTTATAATCTAAGTATCTTTAAGAACACTAATCACGTTTCGTGGTGGGTCAGTAATGAAACTGAAAGTAGATAAGCTATAATATCGCCAATAGCCTATATCAATAAAAACAGACGGCCAAAACAGCGTCCAAATGAGCTACAATCCTAAATACAATGAACAGTAACATGGCACACTTATTTTAAGGTAAGCTCTAATTGATTATTCATTAATTTTTTCAGACGTTTACATGTTTTGAGGCGGAGGATCCGACGCACTCTGCCCAGCTGCTTTCAGCTGAGCCGGACGAGCTGCTGTGTGGAACACCGGTTCTAGTGTTAACCATGGTCGAACATACTACCATAGCCTATAGGCTACTGATTTTAAAAAAGTTATAGAAAATATAGAAACAGCGGAGGAGATTAAGATTAAGATTGTTTCCAGCAATTATTTTCTTCATGATTGACTTTAACCTCTCCGGGAACCATCACCTTACCGTGGTGGAGAGGTTTGTGTGCCCCTGTGAACCTGGGAGCTGTGTTGTCCGGAGCCTAGTGCTCCTGGTAGGGTCTCCCAAGGCAAAGTGGTCTCAGGTGAGGGGCCCGACTAAGAATGGTTCAAAAAGACCCTATGGAAAATCACCAAAGAGGAGGAGAGACCCTGCCCGGAGGAAGCCCGGGGCCCCCGTCTGGAGCCAGGCCCAGAAAGGGGGCCCGCCTGCGAGCGTCTGGTGGCCGGGTCTGCCACGGGGCCCGGCCGGGCACAGCCCGAAGAAGCTACGTGGCACCAACCCCCTCTATGACCGATGGGCCCACCACTCGTCGGAGGAACCGCTGGGGTCGGGTGCGCTGCCTAAAGGGTGGCAGTGAAGGGCGGGGACCACAACGGACCAGACCCGGGCGGCAGAGGCTGGCTTTGGGGACGTGGAACGTCACCTCGCTGTGGGGGAAGGAGCTGGAACTGGTGCGGGAGGTGGAGCGCTACCAATTAGACCTGGTGGGGCTTACCTCCACGCACAGTCTTGGCTCTGGAACCGTACTTCTGGACAGGGGTTGGACTCTATTCTTCTCTGGAGTTGCCCAAGGTGTGAGGCGCCGGGCCGGTGTGGGGATACTCACGAGCCCCCGGCTGGGCGCTACTACGTTAGAGTTTACCCCGGTGGACGAGAGGGTCGCCTCCCTACGCCTCCGGGTTGTGGGGGGGAAGACTCTGACTGTTGTTTGTGCGTACGCACCGAACAGCAGTTCGGAGTATTCGGCCTTCTTGGAGACCCTGAACGGAGTCCTGCATGGGGCTCCGGTAGGGGACTCCATAGTTCTGCTGGGAGACTTTAACGCGCACGTGGGCAATGATGGAGACACCTGGAAAGGCGTGATTGGGAGGAACGGCCTCCCCGATCTGAACCCGAGTGGTCGTTTGTTGTTAGACTTCTGTGCTGGTCATGGTTTGTCTATAACGAACACCATGTTCGAACATAAGGATGCTCATAAGTGTACATGGTACCAGAGCACCCTAGGCCGAAGGTCGATGATCGATTTCGTGATCGTATCATCTGATCTGAGGCCGCATGTTTCGGACACTCGGGTGAAGAGAGGGGCGGAGCTGTCAACTGATCACCATCTGGTTGTGAGTTGGGTCAAAGGGTGGGGGAAGACTCTGGACAGACCTGGTAAGCCCAAACGGGTAGTGCGGGTGAACTGGGAACGTCTGGCGGAGGCCCCTGTTCAAGAGATCTTTAATTCGCACCTCCTGCAGAGCTTTTCTAGCATCCCTGTGGAGGTTGGGGGCATTGAACCCGAGTGGTCGATGTTCAAAACTTCCATTGCTGAAGCCGCGGCAGACAGCTGTGGTCTCAAGGTCTTAGGTGCCTCAAGGGGCGGTAACCCTCGAACGCCGTGGTGGACCTCGGTGGTCAGGGAAGCCGTCCGACTGAAGAAGGAGTGCTTCCGGGATATGTTATCTCGGGGGACTCCTGAGGCAGTTGCAAGGTACCGACAGGCCCGAAGGGCTGCAGCTTCTGCCGTGACCGAGGCAAAGCAGCGGGTGTGGGAGAAGTTCGGAGAAACCATGGAGAAGGACTTTCGGTCGGCACCAAAGTGTTTCTGGAAGACCGTCCGGCACCTCAGGAGGGGGAAGCGGGGAACCATCCAAGCTGTGTACAGTAAGGATGGGACGCTGTTGACCTCAACTGAGGAGGTAGTCGGTCGGTGGAAAGAGCACTTTGAGGAACTCCTGAATCCGACTAACACGCCCTCTATGTTGGAGGCAGAGCTGGAGGCTGATGGGGGATCATCGTCAATTTCCCTGGTGGAAGTCACTGAGGTAGTCAAACAACTCCACAGTGGCAAAGCCCCGGGGGTTGATGAGATCCGTCCAGAAATGCTGAAAGCAATGGGTGTGGAGGGGCTGTCTTGGATGACACGCCTCTTCAACATTGCGTGGAAGTCGGGTACAGTGCCGAAGGAGTGGCAGACCGGGGTGGTGGTTCCTATTTTCAAAAAGGGGGACCAGAGAGTGTGTTCCAACTACCGGGGTATCACACTTCTCAGCCTTCCCGGCAAAGTCTACTCCAAGGTGCTGGAAAGGAGGGTTCGGCCGATAGTCGAACCTCAGATTGAAGAGGAACAATGCGGATTCCGTCCTGGCTGTGGAACAACGGACCAGCTCTTCACTCTCGCAAGGATCCTAGAGGGAGCTTGGGAGTTTGCTCATCCAGTCTACATGTGTTTTGTAGATCTGGAGAAGGCTTATGACCGGGTTCCCCGGGAGATACTGTGGGGGGTGCTGCGGGAGTATGGGGTGAGGGTGTCTCTTCTGAGGGCCATCCAATCTCTGTACACTCAAAGCGAGAGCTGTGTACGGGTTCTCGGTAGTAAGTCAGACCCGTTTCCGGTGGGGGTTGGCCTCCGCCAGGGCTGCGCTTTATCACCAATCCTGTTTGTGATATTCATGGACAGGATATCAAGGCGTAGTCGTGGTGGGGAGGGGTTGCAGTTTGGTGGGCTGAAGATCTCATCTCTGCTGTTTGCGGATGATGTGGTTCTGATGGCATCATCGGCCTGTGACCTTCAGCTCTCATTGGATCGGTTTGCAGCCGAGTGTGAAGCGGTTGGGATGAGGATCAGTACCTCTAAATCTGAGGCCATGGTGCTCAGCAGGAAACCGATGGATTGTCTACTACAGGTAGGGAATGAGTCCTTACCCCAAGTGAAGGAGTTCAAGTACCTCGGGGTCTTGTTTGCGAGTGAGGGAACAATGGAGCGTGAGATTGGCCGTAGAATCGGAGCAGCAGGGGCGGTTTTGCACTCGCTTTACCGCACTGTTGTGACGAAAAGAGAGCTGAGTCGTAAGGCAAAGCTTTCGATCTACCGGGCGATCTTTGTTCCTACCCTCACCTATGGTCATGAAGGCTGGGTAATGACCGAAAGAACGAGATCGCGGGTACAAGCGGCCGAAATGGGCTTTCTCAGGAGAGTGGCTGGCGTCTCCCTTAGAGATAGGGTGAGAAGCTCAGTCATTCGTGAGGAACTCGGGGCAGAGCCGCTACTCCTTTGCGTTGAAAGGAGCCAGTTGAGGTGGTTCGGGCATCTGGTAAGGATGCCCCCAGGGCGCCTCCCTAGGGAGGTGTTCCAGGAGCGTCCAGCTGGAAGGAGGCCTCGGGGAAGACCCAGGACTAGGTGGAGAGATTATATCTCCACACTGGCCTGGGAACGCCTCGGGATCCCCCAGTCAGAGCTGGTTGATGTGGCCCGGGAAAGAGAAGTTTGGGGTTCCCTGCTCAAGCTGCTGCCCCCGCGACCCGATTTCGGATAAGCGGTTGATGATGATGATGATGATGATTGACTTTAAACCATTGGTGAAACACAACACTGTGGCAGTTCCATGCCTAACAGGGATGTCACTCGTGTCCGTTTTACGCATGGTGCTTTAACGGAAGTATATGTGGGGGTCTGTATCTCTGGCGATGCCACAGCGATCGCACGGACTCTCACTTGTGTCATTAAACTAATACATCTGACTGTATTTCATGTCGAAGGGACACAGCGATGACTGTATTTAATATCAAACTGATAAAAACGATCCGACTGTAGAGTGTAGGCTATCACGTATAAAGTATTTTCATGCTGACGGACATCGCATCCATTCAGTTAATGCTGATTGTCAAGTTAGATGACTAAAAAGTACTTGTTTATATAGTTTGAACACTTATTGAATCAGAGTGAATGGTATTCTGCTAAAATATCAAATAGCATACTTTAAATATACGTGATATACACTATATACAGTTGGATCGTTTTTAACAGTTTGTTATTTAATACAGTCATCGCTGTGTCCGTTTGATATGAAATACAGTCAAATTTATTAGTTTAATGACACAAGTGAGAGCTGAAACATCACTACGGTAGAGCTAAGAAGGCTCTGAGGGCACTCCAAACGCTATGCGATTGGTTGGCAGATCCAGAGTGGCACTGGGCTGATCCAATCATTTTAAACTTCAACAGACACCCGCCTCCAAGTGAGTGAACGTTTGTCAATTGAGCAGTTCCAGACCTTCTGTACAAATGAAATAAAGTACGATGGTCTGGTAGGACCAGGCTAGCTTTACTTATTAATAGATCAATGAAATATTTATTAGACTAGCATGTTTTTCAAAAGAAACACGGACATGCTCATTAATTTTAACTCTTCACTTAAGTCAATAATAAAAGAATTCCTTCCATTTATAGCTAAGTAAGCCCTTTGCAAAGACAATTACTTATTCCTAACAACAGCGGCTGCTCCCGAAGTGCTGTTTGCTAATGTACACTGAATTATTTCGTATTCATGGTGCTAGGATTGTACAGTATATCCAAAGGGATTGAAAAAGTCTCGGTAGGAAAACCCAATTAGGGTGCCAAGAAAGGGGCATGTAATAAGATTCTGTCACCCTGTAATTGAGCGACAGGGCTGGTAATAAGGCTGGCACATGTTGAACTCTCACTGAGCAGATTTCAATCAGGTTCGTCCTGGAAAGCATGAACTGCTTTGATAAGAGGATGCAACACCCTCCCGTGCTGGATGGATTCATTTGAAAGAATGCACTGTTCCTTTGGGAAAAATATGATTCATTGCACAGTGTCTACAGCCTGAATCTACAATAAGGTTTAAACAACATTTCATAATATGTCCAATGCTGGTAATATGGTAATGCTGCAATGTATTTATCAAAAGATGAATTAGTTAGTTGCCCGAAATAAATTAAATTCAAAAATACATAAACAAATAAATGTATTAAAATAAAAAGTAATGATTTAAGTTATTTATTCAGTGTTGGTTCCAGCTTCTCAGTTGTGAGTTTTCCCACTGTTGTATTCAACTAATGTGAAAGCCAGCTATGAGTGTCACAGTGAACCAAAACATCAAAGTTGCTGGACTAAAAACCAAAACAATAAACTGAAAGATGCTGAATTGCTCCCTAGAGCTGAGGAGAACTGCTGAGTCGGGTAACAATTTTGTCTGTGGTCTTCGTTTAATATGATTGACCTCTCATATTATGCACAGCCACATGGTCAATTGTTCATATAAAACTATTGATTTTAGCTGTTTTAATGCTATCCAATTGAACAAACTTCTGTTCACTTTAAAGCTGGTCCAGGATCATTAAAAAAGTGCAATAAAGTGGCTGTTCATGTGGAAGTGCTTGGAGATGATAATATTTGTTTCCAAGACATTCTTAAAGTTTATTCTCTACATATCTACTGTTCCCATAAAAAAAATGTTTTGCAGAAACACATTTGGTTTATCAGCAAAACACTTATATCTTACTCCATATGGTTTGATTCTGAACTAGATTGAAGTGTAAAGTGAGACTGTGGCTGAAAGGAATTGATTTAATCAGCATTCTCCCATGCTTTTGTTTTGCAGGTATATCTTGAACATTATTTTCAAGTATTGTATTCCGTCCTCTTGATCGCACTGCTTTTATTGTACACAGTATTTCCAAAGCTAAGAAATCAATCTTGAAGTGATATTTTTTCCCAGTGGAGAGTGGCTTTTTCTTGCTTAGAGCAAACAAACCAATTCTTACAATCCTCCTTAACTGAAAGCATGCCACAGAAATAAAGAGCAATTTAATTGATGTAGTTGATGGAGAAAGCAGATAAACAAATAGCAATTGAGATTCTGCTGGATGAGAGCTGAGCCATGTTTACCCAGTCTGCCCAGAGCCAGCCACAGGGCACAAAACAGCTCACACATCGAATGAGGCCCGCTCAGATATCTTGTGATGATCCAAAGGAAACTTTTTAAAAAATAAATTCAAAAAATCAGAAACATTGTTCCAAAAAAAGACTATTTTTATACGACAGCTTGTGTCTGATATAAAATATCACTAAAGACTACGCCCGTGTCAACAGGTCAAAATACAATGGCTGAATCACTACCCAGATGATCCATCAAACCACCATGCTGACGTGCATCACTGGAGAAGGGACCATTTCTGTGCTCATTGACTATGGATGAGCATCTGGTCAATGTGAATTTTCGATCCGATCGCTCTGCTCCACCTAAGAGCGTATCGCTGTGTTTCCCCATACACAAAGATAAACATGGAAACGTTACACAGCCAACAGAGCCACATAACACCCTCATCTGCCTCCATAGGGGGCAAACAAATGCAACTTGTGAGGATGACTCACACTCTTGTGAACATAAAGCGAAGATTATAGTGATTCATTTTTTGGGGCTGTTCAAATTTGTGAAACGAGTCTCTTTTAGGCTTAAAAAAAGAATGAATAATTCAATGATATTAAAATCAGACCAGTTTGATGATTGTGTATCTGATGTATTAATGCACCATATATTATGAAAAGAAAAGGTCAGTACAATGGTGGTACTCTTTGTTTAAGTACTTGTACTCCTCTATGATTCAAAAGGAAATATTGTATATATATATATATATATATATATATATATATGTGTGTGTGTGTGTGTGTGTGTGTGTGTGTATATTATATATATATATATTTGACAGCTATGGATACTGGTTACTTTACAGATGATAAAATAGGATGCGTTGTTGAAGATGTAACTATTTACCTAAAAAAACACCTTAGCCACATACAGCATAACGCTACATTTTACATGTAAATGTAATCATTATTAATAATCCAAAATTGTAATATATTAAAAAATGACAATGACAGTGGTCATTCCACTCCATGTACTTTTACTCTGATTCTTTATGTAGAGTTTGCGGACAATCCGTGGCGGAAATATTTAGAGGGTTTAATTACCACACTAAAAAAATTCTTCACAAAAATACTTCTCCTGAAAAGTCTTAATTAATGTACGAAAGCATTGTCTGTAAAAAGTATTTAAACATTGATTTCACCAGGGAAGTAAAATATTAAGATCAGGCACAATGGCATGACAGAGGAATGAGCTAAAAAGATTTTTATTTACAGTTGAACTCATCATTTGACCATATTATGCCCCCCACCCAACCCATACCCCCCAATCATTTATCAGAGTTAATTTGATCTCAGTCTGGACCAAGGTAATTATTTTACTGTCAACAAGTTACATAATCAAATTTCTCTTTTGTTCTATTCTTTGCAGTATGACTAATTAGCTCTGGACATCTCCAGATGGATAATGTCTGGAAAATTACCCTCCTCCGGAGCACTTCCATCTTGATAGCCACAATCAAGATTTGAAATTGACTGAGTGACCCTGACCATGCTGGTTAACGGCACAACTATTTTCGGCTCCTCAAGAACTAAAGTAATTAGCTGAAGCTGTAGCAGGAGAGGATTCAGGACTTTGAATTCAAGTGGGCACAGGAAGGCATAAAGTACTTTAACCTACCGATTTTCTTGGGTTTCCTTAACTCTGAACTATTGCCCTCCTTAAATTTGCACATGAGCTACTGGTGCATTAATTAAGTGTTGAAATGTTGAACACAGCCAATATACAGAAAAGCCGATGCAGCATTATTTATATGAAAAAAAGAAGGAATAACGTACTCAAAGACACCCTTGCAATCTCAAATCATTTATTATTTAGCAGTGGCAATATGAAGTGTTATCCTATTTTATAGTTGCAATAATATGTGTCCACTGATGTCAGCATCACTGAAAACCCAAACACCTGTATTTGTCTGACTTTTTTAATAAATCATTTTGTGATAAAAGTCCATTGTCCGAAATGGATCTGTGATAACATTTTGTTACCCAAGTGTACAACAGGCCAAAGCAAACACAGTGCCAATGTATAAATAGTTACAATGCACAGTCTTCAATATAAAATTAAAATGAGCATTTAAATAAACAGATATTTAGTACAAGGGATAAATATATATTGTGTGACTTATAAATCAAGGTTTTTAGGATATATATATATATATATAATATTATCTCCTATTTTATATATATATATATATATATATATATATATATATATATATATATATATATATATATATATATATATATATATATATATATATATATATATATATATATATATATATATATAATACATTTGAAATTGATGACGGATGATTGATTGTTAGCTATGCCCGTCTTCCTTTAGAGTCGCTACACAGTTTTCGCACGGCAGAACACAGTGATAACAGTAGCAGCTTTGCAGCTAAAAATCCTTGTATTGGGAGTTTGATGAAACAAAGATGTAGATAAAAAAAGGTTTCTAATTTCCAGCCAGCAACCATCAATGTTTCCGTCTTTGTGTTAGAGTCTTAAATATGCAACTGCCAGTTACATACAAAATATTGTGCTCACTTAATAAGGTTAAAAGTAACATGTCAGATTACATATAACAAATAACATGTAGAATGTAAAAAAAAAAAAAAAAACATAACCTCTAACACTACTGTAGTAAGGTGCTCCTTGGCCTTGGAAATACAATATGTTATAGGTAGTAAGCTTGTTAACCACACTCAAATTTGCTGTTTACTTTAGAGCATATCAGGGCCACATATCATGCGTCTGCAGAGTGTTTGCTTTTTTTCCTGCGCACACATTAACAGATAAGAGCAGCCACACAGCACATGTGTGCATCTCACGAACGTCAGCAGCGACGCAACACTTCAGCTCCGTCTTGCCTATTTTTTCTGTGACAAGGCTGGCAGAAAGTGTGCAGCAGTAGACGCAACAGTGAGGCTGCATGTGTGAACATCAAGACTGAGAGAGACGCAGCAGCTCAGTGATGCAGACGCAGGATATGTGGCCCAGGCAACAAAAAAAAGCACACCGCTTAATCAATTCCTCACACTTGACTATTTTTTTTATTTTTTATAAAGTTTAGAAAAACCACACCACTGCAAAAGCAGAGTATCACGCTTACAAAGAAGACCCACTGTAAGCAAACAACTTACGCAACATCGATGGGCCTGCAGATGCTCGCTAGCTAGTGAATAGCTTGATTGCTCATTAGCAAACATTGTAGAAATAAGCAACCTGCATATTCTCCCACAAAATATGTGACGTCTTCGGGACTCCCATCATGCTTTGCAGAGTGATTCGCTAATGTCCCATTAAAGGGGAACAGGAGTGAACTTTGCGCTGCATTGTTCTTCTTTCAGTGGGTTACCCTTACTACAGCCCCATGTGCATGTGGGGAAATCCACAGTTACAGTTGCTAAGCATTCATGATCACAGGACTAGTTTACTGAATGGTCAATTCAGCTCAGTCTTATTCATGACTGCCACTTTGGTGCTTGATTAATTGAAAAAGATGTAGTTAGAGATTATAAAGTATTTGATGCTACTCTATGAACAGAAGCAGAAAACAAAGCACAAGGTCTGTGGGGGGCACAGTCAAAAAATGACTCACAGTATGAGTGGATGGATGGCTTTTTGGCATTGACCTTCTATTTGTGTACAACTTCAGTAGAGAGCACAGTAAGTAAATGTCAAGTACTAGACAAAATCTGCAGAAAAAAAATATATTTATGTATAACAGTATGGTCTTAAGCCCAATGCCTATCAAACCTGATTCATTTTTCAAAAATGTTTTGTAGTCTCAAAGGCTGTCCGCAAAAAGTCATCGGTCAGCATTCATTCTGCGCAGTTTGGCGGGCAGGTTGTCCTCTGGTCGACTCCCTAACAAGGGTATCTGAACCGATGTTGGGGTTGGGGCAGGGATGGTGCATATGGCTGTTGGCAGTCTGTGTTTCTCCAGCTCCCCGTCCTCTGCATCCCCATCCAGGGCCAACAGCTGGACCTGCTCCTCTGGCTGTCCTTGCATTGCGGCAGGTATGGAACTGGACCTTAGCCTCCGAATACTGAGCGGGAGGTCTCCTGTGCTGGAGGCTTTCCCCCCAGGTAAGGCTGAAGGCCCTGTCTTCCCCCTCCACAGGTGCTCCTCCTTGGTGGAGCTCATGCGCTGTAGTTTGCTGGGCAGCCTGCAGGCGTGGTCCACTACTATGTGATCTGTTGCATAGTCGGCCGACAGAAGCCTTTCTCTACGGCCTCCGCGCCCACCGTTGCCCTGCAGAGGGGAGGTGGGGTTGGGTGCGAGGGGCAGAGGGTTGGGCGACGTCAACGAGGGCTTCTCCTCCTGCTCTTTGACACTGTGGGGAGGCGTGGTCACCTCGAACGTGTTGTGGAACTGGGAGTAGTCCACTCTGAAAAAGCCTTCTTCCAGTGACATGACGGGGAGGAAGCGGTGGCCCCACAAGACTTCATCTTCGGTGTAAGATGTCCTCGCTTGGCACGTCATACCTAAAGGACACAAGTGTAGAGAAATGTCTCAAACACAGACAAGAAAAAAGACGAAAAAGGACGATGAGAACTATCGTATCATCGCAAGCGAACTCTACAAAGTAGGATGTTGAATAAAACTGGCCAGACAGCAACACAGAGAAAAGAAATGAAAAAGTGGAACATTTGCTTTGAGGAAAAGAGAGACAATGATATGAAGAAAAAAAATCAAAAAGGCGGAGAATAGCTTGAGCTACTGAATAATTAAAGACCACGAAATTAAACATTCTGTTTAATATTTTTTTAATATCACTGCTCTATTCCACAGGTGAAATGATGGGGAAAAATTATACGGGTTAAGGAGACTTGTTCAAAGTTATTTAAAGAATTATAATTTGCTCTAACCAGTGGTCTCTACAATGCCCTCTAGGATGACAACGATCTCGAACTGCTCGTTCATGAGCGAGCGCTGCGACAGATCGTAGAAGGGGCTCTTGGGGTTGATCTCGTGGCAGATGGTTAGAGGTGACACCAAGAAGAGCTGGTCCGCCCCAGTACCAAACCCCACGTCCAACTCACACTGGTCCAGGGGCAGGAACTCGCCCTCTGGGGTCTGTCGAGACTGAAAACACAACGAACTGGTCATTAGGTTTACTTACGAAGTTACGATTAACTTTTTCAGGTTAAATAAATATACAGTGTCAAATCACGTGGCTATGGAAGCAAATCATCGTTTTAATGTGAATCTCATAAGCAACTGAACACCTTATTGTGAAATGTAACTACAAATGAAAGCAAAATGTTTACTTTAAATGATAATGAATTTATAAAACTGAAATATTAAAAATATTAGAATATAATTGGTTTGAATTACTATCTTCAAATCAAGTAGCCTAGTTACATTTCAAGAAAAGTTAGAACTTTAATTTGCACTTTTGTGTCTGAATTTAACCAATTTCAGCAACCAGCTATCTTTTTACTTCCTTGAATTTTTGGATGAGACTTTGACTAATTGAACCTAAGCAACTTGAATAGTATATGTAGCCTACATGAATAAGCTAAAGCAATCTAATTTAGATTTAGCATATAAGCTGGACACAGGAACAGCTTGCTTGCCTCTGTCCAAAGGTAACACAATTCCAACTGCCAGAAACTCACTTATTAACCTAATTAACAAGGAAACATCTTGCACGTCTGCACTTTTTATGCTATTGTAACGGGTCCCAGGTGGGGACGCCCGTGAACAGATTATAGATAACCTGAAATACAGCAAAAGAATATTGACACGGGAAACGTGGCTTGTCTTTTCAAATCCTCATTAGTTATCTTTATTCATTTAACATGTTTCTTTACTGAAGGTTACTGTATTTTCACATTGTCCATTTATTTTACTCAGTATCACATTACTGCATATATTGTCTAATTTCGACATATTTAAATGTTCTTCAAAACAAACAAAAATACACAAAAATACTCTTACTTCCGAACACACACCTTTTCTCACAGTGTTGTTCTTTCATCTCTCTATTCTCTGATATAATAAACAGTTTGTAAATAGTGCATCTTTTTAATGCTCTTAAAACCCCTTAAGTTTTACTGGACTCGTCTTCAACAGTACCTTGTAAACTACATTCTATATCAAACATTTTTAACATACACATTATCTTATTAATAACTTTTCTTAACCCGTTTTAACAGTGTCTTTAAAGTACTTTACAACAATCAATAAACCTTTTTAACACTCTACAAAAAGCTAAGAAGTGAGCCACGTGTGGTGTAATTACAATAAACCAAAAAGGTAGAGACGAGCGTGGTCTGTACTAGCTTAAAGCTACTAGCTGTGAGACTTCAAACGGCGCCGACACTACAAAAACCCTCGGCGAGCGTCGGACCTTACTAGCTCCAAATACATTCATTTTTACACTAATACTTTGCTTTAAACATAACACTACACATTCTCAGATCACTAACATCAAGTTGTTTCACATTTTAAACACTTAACCCACCTGAAATACAGCAAAAGAATATTGACACGGGAAACGTGGCTTGTCTTTTCAAATCCTCATTAGTTATGAGGAGCTCACGGGGATTCAGGCAAACCACAATATTACTGTGCCTCCTACTGGCGGGATAGTGCAATTGCATTGTAAAAAAATGTAAAACTATAAAAGATATTGCTCATACAAAATAAGATCATTTTAGTAGAAAATAAAGTGTCTTAATAATATAAAATGGTGCAGAATATAAAACTTAATATACACAAATGTGAGCACACATTAGTGGGCATCACACACTCCCCGACAAAATAAAAATGGCTCCTGACATTTCAAATACCTCAAAACCTTCTGTTTCACCATTAGTAAACAGGTGTGGTGTATGGCATGTAATATGTGTACGGCATGTACATAGGTGATGTGTAGGGCACAGATGAGAACAATGGTCGGATGTAGTGCGACATACTAAGAGCAGGTATGTGGGATGGTGCAGTGCAAGTGGAGACTGTGTCTATATAGGCCTGTAGAGAGGGCTGGCCAAGTGTATCATATGTAAATAACTGTCTTGGTCTTCTCTCTCTGGCTGACTGTCTGACTTCTGTGTATTCATCTCTCACAGGACTAGACACCACAAGGGGAGGAATACGTCTCTCATCCTGTCTTTGTTGAGGGCATCCATCTTGTTCGTCTTCCTCATGCTCTGGCATGTCTTCAGCGTCCGATAGTTCATTTGTCTGTGTTTTATCTCCCATCAATATCACATCTCTTTCAGGATCGTTTTGATCGTCCTCTCTTTCAGGATCGTCTTGACTGTCCTCTCTTTCAGGAATGTTTTGTAAGTCTTCTGTTTCAGGTATGTATACTTCGTCCTCTCCTTCAGGTAAGTTGTGTACATCCCCTCTTACAGGTAATGTATTTGCATGTTCTCTGTGGACTATGGCAGGTCTACTAGGAGTCCGAACTGTGACCTTTGCAGATGAGGATGGTTCTTGGCTTTGTCCCATCCTGTTTTCAGGCGTCCTCAACCAATAACCTCCTGTCCATTCATCATCAGAGTCTGATGACTCCTCACTTTGAGCCATGTCTGCAGCAGCGCTTGCTCTCAGCTGAGACTTTCTTTGCTTTTGTGGTGGTTTTGCAACTGCGTTGGCTGACTGTGGTGGGGATTCAACCGGTAAGTCATTGACTAGCAGTAGCAGATTTCTGTGTAAGGTTCTGGTTTTTCCTTTGTAGTCTCCTTCTGGTTGAATGACATACACTGGATTGTCTGAGACTTGCTCTTTTACCACATATATCCTCTTCTCCCAGTACGAGCGCAGTTTTCCGGGCCCTCCTCGCTCGCTTAAGTTCCGAACTAGCACTCTGTCTCCTGGTTTTAGAACTACGCCTCTCACCTTTTGATCATAATAGGACTTGCCCTTAGCACTAGAGGCTAGGCTGTTTTTGGTTGCAATTTTGTATGCCTCTTTCATCCTTTTTGACCATTTCTCCGCATATCCTTTGTGTGTTACCGGGTCTGTCTCCTCGAGTAATCCAAACAAGAGATCCACAGGGAGGCGAGGGTGCTGTCCATAGAGTAAGTAATGGGGTGAGTGCCCAGTTGACTCGTGGCGCGTACAGTTATACGCATGTACAATCTGTGGAAGATGTTCTTTCCATTTATCCTTTTCCTTTTCTTCCAGTGTTCTTAACATTTGCAGCAGCGTTCGGTTGAACCGCTCCGCTGGGTTACATTGGGGGTGGTACGGGGATGTTCGAGAATGACCGACACCTGACAGCCGTCCAAGTGTTCTGAAGAGTACATTTTCGAACTCACGTCCTTGGTCGTGGTGGAGTTTATTTGGGTATCCAAAACGAGGTACATAATCATTATAGATTCGCTCTGCTGCGGTTTGTCCAGATTTATTTTTGGTTGGGTAGGCTTGAGCGAACCGAGTAAAATGGTCGATGACAACCAAAATATACTCGTAGCCTCCTTTGCTCTTCTCTAGATGCAGAAAATCTATGCAGACAAGGTCAAGGGGCGAGTTAGATGTTATGCCACCCATTGGTGCGCGCACATGCGTTGTGGGCTTCTTCTGTTTTATACAACTGCATTTCTTTGTCACATAGTCCTCTATGCACCTTTTCATATAAGGCCAGTAAAACCTTTCTCTGGCGAGTTGAAGCACTCGTTCTGTCCCCACATGTCCCATGTTATCATGGAGGTGTTTCAGAGCAACAGGTTGGTACTTAACAGGAAGAACTAACTGTTTTCTTTCAGTTGTCCGTCGGTATAGGATTTCATCTTCAAGGTGTAGTTGATTCCACTCATGAAGGATCTTTCGAGTGAGCCCACTCACAGACTTCCGTGTTGCATCAGTAAGAACAGCATTCGTCTCTTTTAGCCGTATTACTTCCCCTATTGCCGGGTCTTCTCTTTGCGCTTTTGCGAGCTCATCGTGACTGATTTCAGGTAGGGTCATACGAGGCTGTGGGATTACATCGAGAGATGAGGCGTAGAGAGCAGCTATCCAGGCCACTTCTTTCCTCTTTGCTGCTTTACTACCTTCCCAGGTTGCATGTAACACTTCCTGTGACAGCTCCTCAGTACATGTCTCCACATAACTGTTCATATCCAGCGGGATGCGGGAGAGTGTGTCAGCGTCAATATTGATTTTCCCAGGCCTGTATTTGATGTTAAAGCGGAAATCGGATAATTCTCCAACCCAGCGATGTCCAACTGCGTTGAGTTTTGCAGTGCTCATTACGTAGGTCAGTGGGTTGTTATCAGTGTAGATGGTAAAGTGTGGAGCATAGAAGAGATAGTCTCTAAATTTCTCACACACTGCCCACTTTAGAGCAAGGAACTCAAGTTTTCCGCTGTGGAGGTTGTAGTTTCTCTCCGCAGGTGTCAATGTTCTAGATCCATATCCAATGACTCGCAGTTTCCCATCTTGCTGCTGGTAGAGGATTGCGCCGAGCCCTTTCTCTGACGCATCAGTATGCAGAACGAATGGCTCCTCGAAGTTTGGATATGCTAGAACTGGGGGATGCGTTAGCATGTTGATTAGCTCTTCTAGTGTACTTTGGTGGTCTGCAGTCCATTCTATAGGCGTCCTGGAGGGTAATTGAGGACCCTTGGACTTACTATGGCGGTGGGGGGTTTGTGGCGTGAGGGACTTTCCTTGGAGCAGCTCGTATAGTGGTTTGGCTATCTTGGCGAAGTCCTGTATGTAGGATCGGTAGTAGCTAAGGAAGCCAAGCACCTGTCTGATGTCGCCGACTGTTTGTGGTGTTTTGGTTTTCAAAGCCAGCACAGCCTCAAAGTCTTTAGGGTCAACTCGGACACCCTCGGCTGACACCATGCGCCCAACATATCGAACTTCTCGCTTGAATACCTCACATTTCTCCGGTCGAAGCTTCACCCCATGGTGCTGCAGAGCTTGGAGAACCTTACGACACACCTCCACATGATCACTGAAGGACTTTGCATAACACAGTATGTCGTCCAGGTAGGGAATGCAACATTCATCCCTCAGGGAACTCAACATCTCCTCCATGCTTCTCTGGAAAGCAGCAGGTGCATTTGATAGTCCAAATGGGATTCTCACCCATTCATATAATCCCCAAGGGGTGATGAAGGCCGTGAGATGTCGTGAACCCTCTGCCACAAAACCTTGATGGTACGCTTTGCCTTGGTCGAGGATGCTGAACCATGAGTACCCTCCCAAAGTGTCTGTCAAGTCCTGAATCCGAGGCAGTGGATGCCTGTCAGGGACTGTCTTTTGATTTAACAGACGATAGTCTATGCAAAGGCGCAGTGTGCCATCCTTCTTCCGCACACATACGACGGGGGCAGAATAAGGAGACTTAGACTTCACAATCCATCCCTTTAGTATGAGGTCTTGAATATATTCTTTTACCTCTTTGAAGAGTGGTTTTGGGATGGAGGTGTATGACCTTTGTACAGGGATATCGTCTTTCAAGTTTATCACCATTTGCAGGTTTGGAATGCAGCCAATGTCATTTCCATCTTTTGCGAAAGCACGGGACTCCTCATGCAACATCTTTTTAACAGCTTCCTGTTGTTCCTCATCCAAGTGGTCGAGACTTACAGCTGGATGCCACAAGGGTGGAGCTGGGTCACTGGTTTGAGTGGTGGTGACCTCACTGACTGTCGCTGCTGACTGTATTTTGGCGGGGACGTCACCCTCCACAACTTTTTCAACATTTTGCAGGGTCCCTAAAGCTGTCTTTCGGGGTAAGGTAATGTCATGATTGGTATTATTACCAACTGGTATGGTGACGTACGGTTTTACAATGTTTTTAATGTCAAACAACCCTGGCCCCACGTCCAACTGCTCTAGTGGTATACTATTTTCTTCTGCTTCAAACAAAACCATACTGTCATGAGCATCCATGTTTGGTGGAAGCCGGCATTTTATCCATGACACACTACCAGCTGGGATGACAATATCCTGGGCACCTGTCCTCAGGCGTCCCTGTTGCATGATTGGCCTTGCTGTCTGGATAAAGCTCACAATAGCTTCAGCTTTTTCACTGGGGACAGAGATAGCATTACAAAGCAGATTAACAAGTACGGGCACTAACCGTTCTGGTTGGCTGGAGATGAGCTGTTCTAAAACATTAAAACCAAGCAGTGGTCTCTCCAGGGGTAAAGTACTGACAAGGAATGGGACAGTGATGGAAAGACTGGGGTCCTCATTTCCTGGTAGATTTATCTTTATGGCTACCCATCCGTCAAATGGCACGAGATCTCCATTTACAGCAAAGACTTTTAGTTCCTCTATTTCTTCAATTATTTCAGACACTGGGTGGATATCAAGGTCAGGCAGGTATTGGTCTTTCCAGGCACGGTTTATCATACTAACTTGTGCCCCTGTGTCTAGCAATGAGGTGACTGCCAACCCGTTGAGATAACATTTGACAAAGGCTTTTCTTCCAATTAGGTTGGCAACAGCTCCTCTTGCTGTAAGTGATGGCTTAGGAGAAGGCTGAGTTGTTTGTTCACAGTTATTTGGTTTGCTGACTGTTGCTGCAGCAGATGAGTTAAGGTTGGTATGATTGTCACAGTTAGCCTTTGTTGAACATTTTGATTGGGACTGTCTTTCAGATCCGGTCACTGGATGTCCCTCTACAGAGGCCGGTTGAAGTTTCCCTGTTTATCTTGTCGCTTTAGACAGCCAGCTGCCCGATGTCCTTCCTCCTCACAAATGAAACAATGTTTACAGTATTGACGATTTTGTTCAACACATTTCGGACAACCGAAGGGCTTTCCACGCCTTGATTGAGCCTTATTTTGATTGAAACGATGCTCACTGTAGAATGGTTGTGGTTGGGTGTGTTGTTGCATGACCTCAACTATTTTTGTAAGCGCATCTACTTTAGCGGCAAGTTCTTTAAATGGATCTGATTTTGTTTTGTGGTCTGTACTCTCTTGCTTATTGCTAGACCCCTTAACTGCGTTAAGTTCAAGCTGTGCGCTGTGTACATTTGTTGCAGTTTGTCGACGGGAAGAGCCAAGTCTCTTCTGTCTCTCGCTTTCCTCACTTTGGATTTTCATTACATGGCGTAATATTGTCTCATCACTGACGTCACTGTTTGAGAGGAGAGGTTTTAGTTCTCGGCGTATGTCTGTGTGTTTGTTTCCAAATCCTTGGTACACTGTATGCAAGAAAACATCTTGTACTGTAGCTGCAGAGTATTTTATTCCTGTGTCTGACAGTTTAGATGTGAATAGGATACGCTGTTTCAAGCCCATTACACGGTAAAGGAATTGTTGTGGTGTTTCACTTTCATCCTGTTTTGCGCACATCAACTCTTGGAATAACTCTGTGCTGTTTTTTTCTCTTAGGTGGGTTTGGAGGAACACCTTAAGTTCTGTCAGTGTCATGTCATCCTTACTTATTAGCATATCTTTGAAAATTCCAGGTTTGATTATTTTTAACACACCACGGACTATTTCTGCATCAGTGAAACGTGCCTTGATTCCTTCTTCAATCTGTTTGCAGACATTATTGTAACTGATGTCTGATGATTGGTCGCCAATTTGTCCGCCTTGCACTTTAAACTCTCTTCTTTGAAGGAAGGAAAGTTCTCTTATTGAGATCATCCCCTCACGGCCTGGCTGAGTGACAGATTTACCAGATGGGTTACTGTTTGGTGGTTCACTTTCAGGCTTGCTGGAGGAGAGTGAGGACGGTTGCAAGTCCCCTGGTGTGTGTGTAGCATTTACTGGGATGCACTGTATTAGCTTCTTGCTAAGGTCTTCATAGTTAGCTAGCATTTTTAACAACTCAGTGTTGGATGTGTTAAATGTGTTTAGCATTGTAGCACTAGATACGCTTGAATTTGGGACAACAGTCACTGTACTAGCGCTGAGCCTATCAGTACTTTGGCTAGGCAACGCAGAGCTGAATGAGACAGTTGTGGCGGGACTAGAGCTGACAACAGCTGGAGTTATCTGTATAGGAATGTCATCAGTGGTAGTTTCAGTGGCAATTTGGTTTGACTGGGTCGCATTAACATCAACAGTGTGAGCAGGGTGAACTGAATAAGTGTCAGTCTGCATGGTATTTGATTCAACATTACCCATTGCATTTAACAACAACATTGCATCACGGTGCGTCCGCACAGCATCAACAGTATCTTTCAAAACCAGCAATTCAACCATACCACTGTCCTCTGAATCAAGCAAGTGCTTACTGTACATGAACGCGTTGATGTATTCGAAACATCCCTCCTGGTCTCCTTCCTCAAGCTCGGACTGTTCTTTGCCCGACACTGGACCCACGGTCTTGGTAAGTTGGTAGAGCTCTTCTCCTGACAAGGCGAGTAGACTTTTCCTAATGTCCCACACTAGGTTCTTCCTCCCACTGTCAGCCATAGCTGCTCCTCTTCTACCTCACGATAGGTTAAACAGTTCGGTAATGCACAGTGTCTGCTCTGGGTCAGGGCTCTCCACTCGTTCACGTTCACAGCAGGCCTCCACACACGTCAGCGTCTGCGTTGGTCATTGGTCCCAGATGTCATTAGGATGGATCAGCTTCCGGCCAGAAGGTGGCGCCGATCCCGGACGAGCCCCCAAGAATCTGTAACGGGTCCCAGGTGGGGACGCCCGTGAACAGATTATAGATAACCTGAAATACAGCAAAAGAATATTGACACGGGAAACGTGGCTTGTCTTTTCAAATCCTCATTAGTTATCTTTATTCATTTAACATGTTTCTTTACTGAAGGTTACTGTATTTTCACATTGTCCATTTATTTTACTCAGTATCACATTACTGCATATATTGTCTAATTTCGACATATTTAAATGTTCTTCAAAACAAACAAAAATACACAAAAATACTCTTACTTCCGAACACACACCTTTTCTCACAGTGTTGTTCTTTCATCTCTCTATTCTCTGATATAATAAACAGTTTGTAAATAGTGCATCTTTTTAATGCTCTTAAAACCCCTTAAGTTTTACTGGACTCGTCTTCAACAGTACCTTGTAAACTACATTCTATATCAAACATTTTTTACATACACATTATCTTATTAATAACTTTTCTTAACCCGTTTTAACAGTGTCTTTAAAGTACTTTACAACAATCAATAAACCTTTTTAACACTCTACAAAAAGCTAAGAAGTGAGCCACGTGTGGTGTAATTACAATAAACCAAAAAGGTAGAGACGAGCGTGGTCTGTACTAGCTTAAAGCTACTAGCTGTGAGACTTCAAACGGCGCCGACACTACAAAAACCCTCGGCGAGCGTCGGACCTTACTAGCTCCAAATACATTCATTTTTACACTAATACTTTGCTTTAAACATAACACTACACATTCTCAGATCACTAACATCAAGTTGTTTCACATTTTAAACACTTAACCCACCTGAAATACAGCAAAAGAATATTGACACGGGAAACGTGGCTTGTCTTTTCAAATCCTCATTAGTTATGAGGAGCTCACGGGGATTCAGGCAAACCACAATATTACTGTGCCTCCTACTGGCGGGATAGTGCAATTGCATTGTAAAAAAATGTAAAACTATAAAAGATATTGCTCATACAAAATAAGATCATTTTAGTAGAAAATAAAGTGTCTTAATAATATAAAATGGTGCAGAATATAAAACTTAATATACACAAATGTGAGCACACATTAGTGGGCATCACACTATGCTAAGATTATCAGCTGCTGGCTGTAGCCTTATATTTAACATGATAACCTAAACCTGATAGGAATGTAACCAAAGCAATAAGGAGAGTTCCATGAAATGGTAAGGCAATTTCTACTCGATTTGACATGGTTCCACGGGACACAGGCTGTTGGGATGGGAGTAAAAAGTGAAGAAGGAATTAATTTAAGAGTTAAAAAGCAGGCGGGACAAAGCCTGAAAAATAATCGTGATTATAGTTATTCAGGATTGCTTCCATCATCCCCCATCAGGGGGAGAAAGAGCACTTTGCTTCTTTGGTGCCGGTTTGCTTGACAGACCTGCACGGTTTGTAAAATGGGAAAGGTGAAGCTGAATCTCCCTAAACAATCTATGATGACATTTAATTGGATGGAAAATGTATTTGTCTCTGCCAGCTGGACGAGTCAACGAAAGGCTCTTTAAACTAGAACATGCAGAGAAATGAAATTTATTTCAATTTCAAAATGAAAATAAATTAGGAATATTTTTGACATACCTACCTTTTACAAGACAATAGACAATACACCCGAGAGAGGGCAACAGCAGGAACAAAAGGACCTTGATGTTGTTCTCTGTGAACTTACTGGCAGTCATGCAAGGTAAAGGTAGGAATAAAGGACTGTCACTGTGCTCCACCACTTCTCTCACATCTCAGGCATCATGAGCATTGGGACTAAACTGTCTAGACAGCCTGGCCTCTAAGACAAGTATGATTAGATTACAGAGAAGACGCTAGTGCTCGATCTTGGGAAACCAAGCTCCATCAAATTAAGTACTCTTTCAGCTGTTAAATTAAAACATGGGAATATTGGGAGAAGGCATGGCTCTCTGTGAGCTTCTAAAATGTATTTTCTCTGTCATTTGCCTGCCTCTTACCCCATTTGACATGTCATTGTGAATAGATTAACAAATCAAAAAGGATTTTTTTTGCACACAAATTCTACTATCATCAAGAATGAATAAAAAGCTAAATGAAAACGGTGACCACCAACCTAAACCATGATATGTTCTGTGATGGCTGAATTTATATAGTTCTTTCTGTTGCCCGTGTTTACTTCCTTGTATGCAGGCGAGTCTCCCTGGCCCGCTGAGTGAGCAGCCACTTGGACCACAGATGGCAAACAGGCTGTCATTGGTATTCACTGTGATGTTGGGGACAGAGTCGGGGTGTGACATTTCACAGGAAGAAGTCTGTGCCCACAGAGAGAGTTTCACCCATCATGCTGTATCTGCAATGGGCTCTCCCATACATGCAGACAGGGAGCCTACTTCACAGACCTGCTGAAGTCAAATCAGGCAAAGGCGGATCATTTGCGCGAGAGAAACAATAAAGAGAAGAAAAGGTGTAAAAAGTCATAACACCTCCCTGTCTCATAATTAGGGTTGGGCACCGAAACCCGGTACCAGTATGGCACCGGTGCCGACGTAAACGGTAGTAACCAGACCGCATAAGAACAAAAGTTTCGGTGCCTCATTTCGGTGCCGCCCTTGCTGTAGTCACGTTTGTATTTTGACAGACTGATCGCTCTTTATGTCATGATCGATGAAGCATGTCCGCTCGCGGATGCTGTTCTGTGTACACCGAGAGCAGCTGTGAGTGACGAGAACGAGCCGGACCGTCTCGAGGAGCGCGCACACGAGTGCTCAACACTCGCTCACGTTCGCAGTTTCACAGACTGATCGCTCTTTATGTCAAGACTATTTTTGAACGCCAATGCAATGCATTTCTTTTTGCGAATGACACGCGATCTAGCCGTATTGTCACGCATGTATTAGGCACGTGTAGGCTTACGATGAGGCAGCGGCCGTCAGCTGTTAGTGCTGCCTTTACGCACGGCGGTGGAGACTAACCCAAAAAACACACAGCGGGACACGGCGGCCCGGTGATATGGAAACGTTTAACAAGGAACTTCATAAAGACACACTTAAAATAACGATCTCTGCCCATACAAAAAGCTCTGACTTGGATAACTGTATGGAGCGATCTCTGTATAAAACCATCCGGTAGGCTACATGTGTCTGATGACGGGCCGTTATATTAATAATAAGCAGCGTGCTGCACATTAGAACAGCATGTACATTAAAGATCTCGTATCCTTCCTGAGAAGGCAAACATGACAACTTTTCTGCACAAAAATGGTTAATTTGACAAAGTTTATAGTTGTGGTCTTATCTTTACAGAAGTCTACTTCGTATTTGTTATGTCAGTTGAATTTTGTTTCAAGTTAAATGCAAATGAGCACTGTTAATATTCCAAAAGGCTAACGCTCTTCCTTGACTGTTTTCAGTCTGTGGTTCTCATTGGGTGTACTTATTCCCTTACTATTTTCTTATTCCCCTTGATCTTTCTTATCAAAATTATTACTTTTAGCTAAAGTTTTATTTTAAGATTAGATTACCTGGTAGTCTCCACATTAATCTCCATTATTATATTGTTTGAAACAGTATTGTTGTATGAGATAGTATGTAAATTGTGTGAATTTTTAAATAGTTTATTTGTAAGTTACTCGTAATTATATTGTTAAAGTTAATTGTGTTAAATGTGGCACTATTTATAAAAGGGTATTATTTTTTTGACAAAGTGTGGGCAATTTGAGGCTTTAAAGCACCGGTTAAAGTACCGTTTAAGCACCGGAACCGTTTCAAAAGTACCGAGTAGTAACCGGTATCGGAAAAAACCCACCCGATACCCAACCCTACTCATAATACACGAGCCTACATGGTATATTCTAGTAATAAATAATATACTATGACTACATTTTGGCATTTTCCACACAGTAAAATATACAAGTAGGCCTACACAGCAGAGGTGTCAGTGCAGGCTCCGGCAAAACCCTTAAGGTTCATCTTGCAACAAAAAAAAAATTCTATTTGACGTTACTGCATCAGAACACAAGGTCATCAAGCACACATTTCCTGGTTGATTACTTTGTCACTTGGATTTGTCCTGTTTACCTTGTGACTGACGTGACAAAAGATAAAATATTTACAGCTATGAAAACTTTCCAGAGTTGTAAAAGCCTGAATGAATAGAGTTGCTGATTAATGCTACTTAAGGCAAAGTTTGGGTCTTCATAACATTTAAATACAATTGATAGCAATTGATTCCCCCCCCCCCCCATATCGCTGTGTTCTCCGCCTCTGAAAAAGCTTCCTCCATCTCCCGTAAGTGGGAAAAGAACATGAAATCATTTATAAAACCCTGTCGTGAAAAATGTAAATGGTCGTCCAGATAGTGAGGGCGGGTGTGCCATTTGTCAGCCATGTTCATACAAGTCAGTGAGATTAGAAAGAAAAAACGATTTCCCGGGAAGTCATTCCAGTCTAGTTACGAAAGTGAAGCTGCTGTTTTTCACTTACTGTTCATTGCTTCATCATGGCTAGAACTGTAGTTTTGCACCAAATTATATTGTTCGCCGAGGAGAGAGAGACCTGCTTGACACGGAATGGTTTTAACAAGGTGAAAACCCTGTGTGATCTCTCACTGTCGCTAAACAGTCGGTGCCACAAGGAGAGGGGGGATTAATGGCCTTTGGAAGAGGACCTGATATAGAGGGAGTGCTTAATTTACCAAGCCACCTGAGATTCAGGTTGAGTTAAAGCAGGCCCTCTCCCACTTCCTCCTCAGTGACACAAACAAAGTTAGAAAAAGAAAAATGTGTGTCTGTGTGTACGTTTGTCCTTGTGCTTCTTTGATGCAATTGTGTATCCGTCTACTTTTGTTTTCTGGCTGGAACCTTTGAGCTGGATATCAATCGCAATGCTCACAGACGGACGTCACATTTGAGCTGCCATACCCAATCTCACGACAGCACCATTAGAGCTAATTTAACTGTCTCTTGTTTTTCTCCATCTCTCTTTCTCCCCCTCTTTCTGCATGTCCTTCAGAGTAAAGACAGGGGCAGATGTGGGCAGTCAAGCCGCCATGTCCGCCTGCCTCTCAAGCCAAACGCCTGCATCCATGCCTGTCTGTCTGCTCTTATACTAGCCCTTATCACTTATCTCCTGCCTTGGACCAACCTACTGAGACAAGCTTCTGTTGACATTGACGAGCACCACCCATCTGTCACTCAGCCCTCCCCCCTGTCCTTTTGTTGGGTTCGTCACATTGTGGCTGTTTACCGCTTGTCTCTCTCACTTGTCTCAGCACATTATACCATGCATCGCTGTCAAAACATCAAATTCTGCCAGTGCTGCAGGGTTCAGTGCACCACTGCATTATATTGATTTATTAATGAAAGCTGTATGAATATTAATGGACACTCAAGGACAGTTATTGTTTAGCTTCATATGCATTATGGATATAGAGAAATGGTCCAAATAATTTGTTTACCTATGTGTTAAAGCAACAAATTAAAATGTAGGCTGTTGCAACTCAGTGACCCTTGACACATTGGTGTACAAGCAATACATATAGTATGTAATGAACTATAACTCAAAAGACCAGGTCTTCAATGTTTTAAAATATTTGGCTAAATCTGATTACATTTTTGACAGATGATTAAAAGCTCTGGCTGTAAAAAAAAAAACAAAAACAATCCCACACACTGTCGGACACTTTTATTCACTTTATAGAGTTGTGAAATGAGGGGAGATATTCAGACAAAATGCCAAACCGAGTGGTGAAACATGATTTCTCAGATTTTTCAGTCCTTGAAAAATGTTTCACGAAACTTGGGTGTCAACACTGATACTATAATGTTGACAGTCAAAGGAAACATAGTGCCAACGTAAGTCTTCTATCACTGCTTTTGTAAAAATGTAAACATAATAAGCAACAAGTTAAAATACTGCACCAAAACATGCTTCAACATAATGTTCTTATTTGATTTACTTACTATGCTATCTATTTGAGCAAACAAAACGTGCCATGGTTCTCGGACGGGTTTGCTAAGAATTTACAACCTGTGACGTGAGCCCTGACAATTCATGTCTCAGTGCATTTACACAGCTCCATCATTAGGATTTACAGCAGCACGTCTCTTTCCTCCCGTCAGCTTTGTGGCCAACCCATCTCACACTGACCTTGAGGTGTGTGTTACCTTCACACAAGCTACGGCATTGCTTCCGGACAGTGCAGGTGTAGCACTACGGGGTGATGGAAGGTCAATTTACTCCACAATGCCCCACTGTACAGTCTGGCACCACCGTGGCTTAGCTTTATGGCCTCAAAATATGTTGCTGTGTCAGGTTACATACTTTAAAAGACACATTCGATCATTGTATCTATTCAGCAGCAGTCCTGCAGTTGTGTTCTGCACACTGCTGCCTTCTTCACGACACACTCAATCTAAAATTCAGAGAAAAGAGAGACTTTGCCTTACAATGAGGCACAAAGTACATGAAATGTGTGGGACTACAAAGGATAACGAGTACTTAGAAAGCGTCTTTTGGCTGTTTACTGTTTGTCCTCTGGGCATGATTGATGGCACAGGAATTCGCTTTTTAGTGGATAATTAAGAAAGCCCTGCCAAAACTTTGACTGTTTAATTATCATCTATAAAAGGTTATCATCTTCTGGCAGGAATCCTAAATCTAATCAATGGGTTTAAAAAAATAAAAGCCAAGGGCTGTTTGACTAAAACGAATCCAATGGAATGGATGGTTGAAAACAAGAAATGTTTTGCGGTATGTGTATTACACTCGGGCAGGTAATTTACTTTGAAAAAAAATCTCAGAGGAAAAGGTAACGACTGAGTGAGGGAGAGTGACGCCAAATAACCGATTCTATATACTCTATATATTCTCTACTCTGCCACAGTACTGCAGCAGTTGCCGGTGCTTTCAATGTTGTGAAACTAGATCTGCTCCAAGTACACTCTCCCACTTCCGCCTGAAGGTATCAAATAATGATCACAATCTAAATCATCCCAACAAACTTCTGGAATGATAAATAAAAAGAGGGGATTTTACTATCTGCCATATATCATAACAAGACTGGCACAGTCGCTGTGCGGACAAATCTTACTCAAGGTCAAACATGACAGTGTGCCCCGGAGTGAATAAAGGCATCATGCTGAATATTGAACTATCTCAATGTTAACTACTGGCTTCTGTAAAAGTGTCTCTGTGGAGGCAGGTTGCTGATACAGCAGTTTTGCCTCCCGGATGCTGTGTTGATGAATTGCAATTAACAGACATGCTTTTAGTCTGTTAATTAAAGTTTCCATGATAAGATGAAATAGAACTCATTGTAGAAGAAGCTGAGACGTTGGCTAGTGTTAAACTCTGTGATATGACTTATGTATGTATCTAATGGATAGTGTTTCTTTACTCTAGAAAGCAGTCATTTTAAAGCATACACATAGCCTGGACAAAATCTGTGTGTGCAACTAAAAAGCCTTAAGTATAACCCGATTAGTGGACTAATGGCGATGGTAACATACTGGGAACTCTCTGGTGACTCTCCATGGAGGCTCAGAGAGCAAACTGTCACTTAAGATCATCACCCTGCTCCGTGGGGACGAGGAAAGCACCACTAACTCCTCCTGTCACAACAAAGTACCACTGTCCTTCAGATACCAGCTAATGGTTGGACTGAATAGAGGGAGATTTCATTTAATAGACATGCCTGTTACGGTGAGAGAAAATGGCTTGAGCAGAAAAACACACAGCTGTCGAAAGATAATCTCATTTATTAGTGATGGATTTCGGTGCAAAGACATGGCTTTTTCAACAAGAATTTAAGACGTGGTGGATGACGGTTAAATCAGCGTGCTGTCCAGCTATTGGTCATATATCCTGCAGAGAACTTTTAAAAAACTGTATTTGAGAAAACACATCTCATACAGGTAATAGAAAAACCAGGTGTGATTAATAACCTGTGTTGACTGACGCGGCAGTTGTAGTATCTTCAGCTGTGAAGTTATATCACAGAAAATGCTTTCCTCTTCTCTTTTTACTTTCACTTTCAGGATTGTTGTAGCACTGAAAATCAGCAAACCCTTCACATGAAGGTATAGATCACTGTTATTACTGTATATTACAGGCATGTTGTCTTTAGGCAAGAGTGACCTTAAGACGATAGTCTTTGTCAGGCCAATAATTGGACCAATAGATTTGTTTTGTTTTTTAAGTCAATAACCATAGTTTACCTCCTACTGTGCCCCAGGGACCCATTCATCTCATGTGCAAACAGTTGAAACAGAGGCTGAACTTAGAAATACAGCCCACTGACAGCTAATCTGCTGACTGAGGGGGGACTGTTTGTTAGGACCCAGAAAACACCCTGAGAAATAAAAGGGTGGGTTAGTGTGTGTTTGGGGGGGGGACAACAACATAAGACAGCGTTCAGGACCAATCCAGCGCTGAAATAGTTGCTGCAGTGGGTAATTGTAAATGGTCACACATTAAAACACATCTTGATGTTGGAGCCCTTGTGTTCAAGCCTCTGCAAATCATAGGGGAGCCTCTAGGGAATGCAATCAATTCTGGAGAGGAATTGAAATTCATTGCATGACTTGGAAAGCACTCATAAAACATAATGAGCAATTTCGAAACAAATTAAGTGACTGTAAATTAGTCTCGAAGATGAAACAAGGGGGAAAAACGCTCAATGCGCCAAAGTGAGCCATTCAGTGATTGTTGATCCATCGCGTAACCGGCCTGTGGATAACGTATTGCCTACCTTGATGAGTTTGCACCTGATCTGCGCGGACACCATGTGGCTGTTCCGCAGGTTCCCCACTCGGAACATGAGGCACAACTTGCCGTCCCGCTGCGAAATGACCGCGTCCTGGCTGAACATCAGCGTCTCCGCGCGCTTCTTGGGCTGCGACATCTTGATGAACATGCAGCCGATGAGGAAGGCGTCCACGATGGATCCCAGCAGCGACTGGAAGAGGAAGAGGATGATGCCCTCCGGACACTTTTCGGTGATGTAGCGGTAGCCGTAGCCGATGGTCGCCTCGGTCTCGATGAAGAACAGGAACGCCGAGGGAAAGTTGTACACGTTGGCGACGCACGGCGTGTAGGACGCGTCGTGGCCGCCGTGGCTCAGGTCGCCGCGGATGAAAGCGATCACCCACCACATGGAAGCCATGACCAGCCACGCCACCGTGTAGGTGAGGAGGAAGATGAGCATGTTCCAGCGCCACTTGAGGTCCACCAGCGTGGTGAAGAGGTCGGAGATATACCGGCTGGTCTCCCCGCCAAGGTTACCGTGCTGGACATTGCAGCGGCCGTTCTTCTCCACGAAGCGCTGCCTCTTCTTCTTCACCGGTGCGGAAAAAGTAACGTCCCGGTTGTTGGTGTTAATCACCTGGTAGTCCTCGCCAAATTTCCTCCGAATTGCTGACATTGTATGAATCCCCTTTACTTGTGACAAGCACTCAGTGTATACTTCTGCTGAATCCGGCTCTTTACGGAAGTTTGGTATAGGCTACCCCCTGCTCCGAAAACATTCAGCGCGCGGCTCCCATTCTGTGAGATGGAGATGCGCCTCTCTCCTGTAAATTAACAGTAAGTGAGCGGAGATTCTGCCCAGAGCATGATAAGGACTCGTTCCTTTACGCAAACGAGTCTCCCGCAAGCGCCAACTTTTTGTTCGGGTCTTATCCGTGGCATTTAAATCCCGCTCAGTATACACAAGCTCAATTGAGATATCTCCATTCAGAGGCTGTGCCCTTGGTGGATTCAGTGAGGTGTTGCTGTTCAACAAAGCCGTGAATGTGAATAGCAGGCTCCAGTGCGCACTTCTGCCTGGGGGGACGCGTCCTTGTAGGAGTGACTTCAAATTAAAGAATGTGCGAACCGCAGCACGGGTGGCAAATATTTCCTTCAGGAAGAGGGGGGGGCTGATTTCGGGTTACAGAAAGGGATTTTTTTTCTTTGTGGCCTGTAGGCTACCCAATCAGGTAAAAGCATCAGAACGAGCAAACTAGGCGATGTAACAGCGAAATTAACCGTGAGCAGCCTTTTGAGCTTCCTTCAATTTTTCACAATTTCCTTTGAAAAGTGTTTCTTGTTGCCCAATTACCTCTATCTTAAAGAGGACCTATTATGCTACTTTTCTGGTCTTAATTTCTTGTTTTACACTGCTATAGAGCAACCTGACACGAATCACATCACAAAAAACTATGTAGATTTTCGGGAAGCTCTTTCTCTTATTTTGGCGATCCAGCACATCCTGTCAACACTTGAGTGTGTGTGCTTCGGCTATCTCCGCTCCCCTCCCCCCCCTCCTGCAAACCCCACTCCGTTGTGATTGGTTACCTTCCTTCCGGAACACTTTCAGTGGCGGGAAGCGCGAGCATGGACCTATAAGGGCGCGAGGCAGACGCGAGGCAGACGCGAACAGGGAAGTGACAGCATTACCATACATGGAAACATCCGCGTGGAGACATCACAAAGTTTTATGCGACGGCACAAATTATGAAAGGGTAGACCGCTTTGAACACGTGACTTCTCGACTGGCTAGAATAGTGTTTAGTGCTCTGCACAGACACCCCAGACGGTCAGCAGGGAATATGTCGAAATGCATGTAAGTCATTATTTGATAATTTAGTATGGTAAAGCATGACTATGAATCATCATAACAACGTTTATAGGTCATAAAAGTCAAAAAGCATCATAGGTCCTCTTTAAGGAGAGCAATGCGCTATAAAATGATTATTATTGTGATTACTTTTAGTCAGGGGTGGCTATTTGGTTCCCCCTAGTGATACTGCAGTGTAAGTAAATGCCAGTAATTTAAACATTCCATTTGAAGTAGCCTAACTGTTTAAGAACATGGTGAAGAAAAAGTCATAATAAAACCACATATTTTCAGTGGAATATTTTACAGGTTGCTTCACACCAATCCCTTACATACTATTACCACACGAGTTTGGGTATGTACTCTTTGTTGTCATGATACACAATTGGAATGTGGATTCAGTGCTTTGCTCTTCCAGGGCTGGCTGTTCCACTTTTTTGTGAAGATGTCACTTGCTATTTTATTGCAATATTTTAATTAAATGTAATGCCCTAAAACAAGCATATCATGTGAGTACCGAAAGAGGGACACATCCAGTTGAACTCTATACCAGGCCAACAGGAAATGAATCGTTCCACTCAATGAGTTGTTCAGTATTAGGCGTCTGTATACGAAACAAAGATTTTAATAAAAAACAAATTGGAAAACACATTTTTATTGGCTGCTGTGTTATTTGTACAAAATGTTAATGGTTGATTATTTGTATGAGCAGAGGACACGGCAAGCGGGAATTTAACTGTGACAACAAATTGGATGACTTTTCAGATATATCATATCATATGAATCATCATATAGATCATATGAAACCACTGCATCAGTGGAAAAAGAAAGGCTCTCAGAGATTGTTATGTAGGCCTAAGCAATCAAAATAAGTAACTTCTGGCCACAAATGTATACGTTTAAAATGAAAGAACACTGCGCTTGTGATCATTAATCCATCACACGTAAACCGATCTTTTCTATTCTATCCAAAATCAGTTAAAGGTGCAGTGTGTAATATGACATCATCAAGAAAGTTCTAGAAAATTCTAGAAAGTTCTAGAATGCAACGCTCCCTGGGTAACCCCACCCCTTTTGAATAACAACAGAAGCTACAGTGGCCTTCAAGGACAAGAACAATTCTAAATTCTAAACAATGCACCTGATGACATTCCAACCATGACGCTTCCAACATGGCGGCACCAATGCCTTGGTCCAAGGCATGGAGAAATATGGACATATATGAGATCCTTTCTAAGGGAGAAAAATAAAAAATGTCAGCTATTATGCACTAAATTAAACGTACTAATGGATATTGTAATTATTTTCTGCAAAGTCTGCTAGGAAATAAAACCCAAAATTCTACAGTTACAGGTGCAGTGTGTAATATGACATCATCAAGAAAGTTCTAGAACATTCTAGAATGTTCTAAAATGCAACGCTCCCTGGGTAACCCCACCCCTTTTGAATAACAACAGAAGCTACAGTTGCCTTCAAGGACAACAACAATTCTAAATTCTAAACAATGCACCTGATAACATTCCAACCATGACGCTTCCAACATGGCGGCGCCAATGCCTTGGTCCAAGTTATGGAGAAATATGGACATATATGAGACCCTTTCTAAGGGAAAAAAAATAATTCAAAAAAAAATTCAGCTATTATGCAATAAATTAAACGTACTAATGGATATTGTAATTATTTTCTACAAAGTCTGCTAGGAAATAAACCCAAAATTCTACAGTTAAAGGTGCAGTGTGTAATATGACATCATCAAGAAAGTTCTAGAACATTCTAGAATGTTCTAAAATGCAACGCTCCCTGGGTAACCCCACCCCTTTTGAATAACAACAGAAGCTACAGTTGCCTTCAAGGACGAGAACAATTCTAAATTCTAAACAATGCACCTGATGACATTCCAACCATGACGCTTCCAACATGGCGGCGCCAATGCCTTGGTCCAAGGTATGGAGAAATATAGACATATATGAGATCCTTTCTAAGGGAAAAAAATAAAAAATGTCAGCTATTATGCACTAAATTAAACGTACTAATGGATATTGTAATTATTTTCGACAAAGTCTGCTAGGAAATAAAACCCAAAATTATACAGTTAAAGGTGCAGTGTGTAATATGACATCATCAAGAAAGTTCTAGAACATTCTAGAATGTTCTAAAATGCAACGCTCCCTGGGTAACCCCACCCCTTTGAATAACAACAGAAGCTACAGTTGCCTTCAAGGACAACAACAATTCTAAATTCTAAACAATGCACCTGATAACATTCCAACCATGACGCTTCCAACATGGCAGCGCCAATGCCTTGGTCCAAGGCATGGAGAAATATGGACATATATGAGACCCTTTCTAAGGGAAAAAAAAATAATTAAAAAAAAATTTCAGCTATTATGCAATAAATTAAACGTACTAATGGATATTGTAATTATTTTCTACAAAGTCTGCTAAGAAATAAAACCCAAAATTCTACAGTTAAAGGTGCAGTGTGTAATATGACATCATCAAGAAAGTTCTAGAACATTCTAGAATGTTCTAAAATGCAACGCTCCCTGGGTAACCCCACCCCTTTTGAATAACAACAGAAGCTACAGTTGCCTTCAAGGACAAGAAAAATTCTAAATTCTAAACAATGCACCTGATGACATTCCAACCATGACGCTTCCAACATGGTGGCGCCAATGCCTTGGTCCAAGGTATGGAGAAATATGGACATATTTGAGATCCTTTCTAAGCGAAAAAAATAAAAAATGTCAGCTATTATGCACTAAATTAAACGTACTAATGGATATTGTAATTATTTTCTACAAAGACTGCTAGGAAATAAAACCCAAAATTCTACAGTTAAAGGTGCAGTGTGTAATATGACATCATCAAGAAAGTTCTAGAACATTCTAGAATGTTCTAAAATGCAAGGCTCCCTGGGTAACCCCACCCCTTTTGAATAACAACAGAAGCTACAGTTGCCTTCAAGGACAACAACAATTCTAAATTCTAAACAATGCACCTGATAACATTCCAACCATGACGCTTCCAACATGGCGGCGCCAATGCCTTGGTCCAAGGTATGGAGAAATATGGACATATATGAGACCCTTTCTAAGGGGAAAAAAAATAATTAAAAAAAAAGTTCAGCTATTATGCAATAAATTAAACGTACTAATGGATATTGTAATTATTTTCTACAAAGTCTGCTAGGAAATAAAACCCAAAATTCTACAGTTAAAGGTGCAGTGTGTAATATGACATCATCAAGAAAGTTCTAGAACATTCTAGAATGTTCTAAAATGCAACGCTCCCTGGGTAACCTCACCCCTTTTGAATAACAACAGAAGCTACAGTTGCCTTCAAGGACAAGAACAATTCTAAATTCTAAACAATGCACCTGATGACATTCCAACCATGATGCTTCCAACATGGCGACGCCAATGCCTTGGTCCAAGGTATGGAGAAATATGGACATATTTGAGATCCTTTCTAAGGGAAAAAAATAAAAAATGTCAGCTATTATGCACTAAATTAAACGTACTAATGGATATTGTAATTATTTTCTACAAAGTCTGCTAGGAAATAAAACCCAAAATTCTACAGTTAAAGGTGCAGTGTGTAATATGACATCATCAAGAAAGTTCTAGAACATTCTAGAATGTTCTAAAATGCAACACTCCCTGGGTAACCCCACCCCTTTTGAATAACAACAGAAGCTACAGTTGCCTTCAAGGACAACAACAATTCTAAATTCTAAACAATGCACCTGGGGCCTATTTCAGGTAGCTGGTTTTACATACTCTGGGTTTAATCCTGCGCTCTGAGTTGGTCAACTCAGAGTGCAGGGTTGACGAGAAACTCTGGGTTTTCGGTTGCAGAGCAGTGGATCAGCGTTGGGTTAATCAACTCTGAGCGTGTTCACTCTGGGTGGAGCGTGTGCATAAAAGCCATCGTCAATGGATCGCTGAAAACATGATTCACCATGGAAACAGAAGAAACAAATGCTTGATCCTCCCACTTCTCCACTTCTCAAAAAAGAAAAAAAAAACTTCTCCGCTCCTCCCACTAGAGTAAGAAATATTAACTTATGAGCTTATGGAGAAGAATGAACGGGGATAGTCTCATAACTCTGATCTAATCACTTCGGCAATTCAGAAAAAAACGGTGCAAACGTTTTTTGTCAAGAGCATCATTGCTTCCGTATGAGAAGCAAGTCTATTTTAAGAATTAAGTTACGCATATCAGCAGCAACAAAATTATCAAGCTGCCGCTGCACAGCACTGCTGACAGTGTTTTATATTCGCTGTAGCCTATTATGTAGGCAAGCTATAATAGGCCTACTGTGCAGTAAACAGACTGTCGCTTCTTTTAAATGGGGAGTGAAAGATATTAACGTTTGACACATAAGGTGACAGTTTCCATTGTAGATCCTGATTGTTTTATTACCAGATCCCTTGTCCTCTAGTGATCACAGTTTAAATTATTATATTATTTCTATATTCATATTGGGCTATTTAACGAGGCTTGTCTGTGACTTTGGGATGACACAAGTGAACAGTAACGATCGCGTGCAGCCGCAGAATTACATTTCAACCTGACATAAATAGCCTATGTTCAGTGGCACAGGTGTTAAAAAACTACTGATAATGATAAAAATAAATAACGAGTTACATACAATACAATAGGTTTATTAATCTGAATGTAAAGCAAGTTCACGATGTGTAAGGTGGCCGCATATGAACGAACGAGGGCTGAGAACAAGGCTACTGATCAAATGATCGATCAAACGTAAAATCATCAGGAAATGATAAAAACATCCCGATGGAGATTTCTATGGAGTGATTTTGCTTTAAACTGTACAGGGTTGCGTTGTGACAGTGACTCTTTCTTCAGTCGGAGCTGCAGCGTAAAGTGAAAACAAACTCAGGGTAGGTCTAACCACCTATCCAGCAGGTTAGACCCACGGCGTATGTTGCCGCAGTAACTGACTCTCGGTTGCGCTGAACCTGCTTCTTGAAACGGAAAACCGAGAGTTTCCACTAACTCAGAGCGAACAAACTCTGGGTTGCCTCAAAACCAGCTACCTGAAATAGGCCCCTGATAACATTCCAACCATGACGCTTCCAACATGGCGGCGCCAATGCCTTGGTCCAAGGTATGGAGAAATATGGACATATATGAGACCCTTTCTAAGGGGAAAAAAATAATTCAAAAAAATGTTTAGCTATTATGCAATAAATTAAACGTACTAACGGATATTGTAATTATTTTCTACAAAGTCTGCTAGGAAATAAAACCCAAATTTTTACAGTTAAAGGTGCAGTGTGTAATATGACATCATCAAGAAAGTTCTAGAACATTCTAGAATGTTCTAAAATGCAACGCTCCCTGGGTAACCCCACCCCTTTTGAATAACAACAGAAGCTACAGTTGCCTTCAAGGACAAGAACAATTCTAAATTCTAAACAATGCACCTGATGACATTCCAACCATGACGCTTCCAACATGGCGGCGCCAATACCTTGGTCCAAGGTATGGAGAAATATGGACATATTTGAGATCCTTTCTAAGGGAAAAAAATAAAAAATGTCAGCTATTATGCACTAAATTAAACGTACTAATGGATATTGTAATTATTTTCGACAAAGTCTGCTAGGAAATAAAACCCAAAATTCTACAGTTAAAGGTGCAGTGTGTAATATGACATCATCAAGAAAGTTCTAGAACATTCTAGAATGTTCTAAAATGCAAGGCTCCCTGGGTAACCCCACCCCTTTTGAATAACAACAGAAGCTACAGTTGCCTTCAAGCACAACAACAATTCTAAATTCTAAACAATGCACCTGATAACATTCCAACCATGACGCTTCCAACATGGCGGCGCCAATGCCTTGGTCCAAGGTATGGAGAAATATGGACATATATGAGACCCTTTCTAAGGGGGAAAAAATAATTCAAAAAAAATTTCAGCTATTATGCAATAAATTAAAGGTACTAATGGATATTATAATTATTTTCTACAAAGTCTGCTAGGGAATAAAACCCAAAATTCTACACACTGCAGGTTTAAAGGTACTTTTTGGGGAGGCCACAAAGAATTGGGCCCCGTCCCAACTACTGCCTCTCAATCCGGGATCATCAAAGCTTAAAGCATGTTTTGTTTATTATTGTGATGATGTCTTTAATCGCAATTATAGCCTAATGTCCAGGATAATCGTGACATGAAAATTTGATATCGTCCGTCCAATCTATTGTATTGTATATTTTATGCCTTATTCATCAAACCCACTTTCTAAAACACCAACGCACGCCAAGTTAAAAAATCAGAAAAACTGAATAAATAAATATTAAACACACAATAGGCCTACTCTTTAGCCTACATGTAAAGAAAGAAAGAAAGAAAGAAAGAAAGAAAGAAAGAAAGAAAGAAAGAAAGAAAGAAAGAAAGAAAGAAAGAGCTAGTTCCTTTTGTCCTGAACTACAGACAATGAGTTGCATGACGCTATGCCTCCTATCTTTTCATGTAAATGTGTCGTGTGTCCACATTAGGCTACTATAGGCTATAGAGCGCGCGCACACACACACACACAAACACACACGGGGCTGCCTGCTAGCGTTGTCCAGTGAAGCTCGGCAACCTTCGCCTGTCTCCTCTCACGACCCGTCCACTGCACCCATAATTCCCCGCGCCAAGACAAGATGGAAGAAAGCAGCGACCGCCGGAGAACAATGTTTTGGCAATAAACCCCCAAAAGCGGCGAATACAGAGTGAATATAGGCACGTTTGAAACCTCCTGCGGTCATGTGTAGGTGAGAAAGAAACTAAATTGTAATTTACACCCCGCTTTGGCTTTATCGAGATTTAAGCGGTGGAGTCGTGTGGTCTCGGCGTAAAACGAGAGATGCACCGAGAGCCAGCATCATTGTTTCTTTTGCACGGGCCGTAATGCGGGTTTTCAGTCGGGGGCAGCTAGCAGCTAACTAGCTAGCTCATGGCTGCTCGATTGTTATAAACACATCTCTAAAAGCGTTCAGTTGTATTTAGCTCGGGTCATTGGATATGAAGTCCACGCGAACCGCAATCGGCAGAGGAATGTTTTGCTAGCCGAATGTCTGGGTAAGCTTGACCCGTCTGTAATTAGAGCTAAAGTGAGCTAACAATAAATAGAGCGCCAGCAGCCAGACAGATTTGATTTCACGAGCGTCATCAAAGGTCGGGAATTGGAGAATGGGCCATTTATGCCACTGACTTTAAAAGACTAACTTGCTTTTTAATTTCATCTCGTCGACCGCTTTTATGTTTCTTCTCTGATTATTTTCAGTCTGTTACATTTTAGGATGTTCTCCCTCCATATAATTCCCCCTTTAAATAACCAATACGTGCGATAATGGCATCGAATAATGGATCCTGTTGTAGCATTAGCTAGCGTGATAGCAACACCAGGTAACAGACTAAACGTTGCGAAACGGTACAACTTAGAAACGTGTAAGCTGCAAATGCGGGTAATTTCGGACCATGTGGATATGATCGTTGTTCTTTTTATGATTTGAATGGCTGGATATGGATTGTGGGACGTCTCCGCCGATTGTTTTGATTGAGGACGCTAAGATGCGTTGATTGTGTCTCATTGTAGCTAACCGGCTAGCTCACTAGGCTAACTAGCTGGCTAACTATGTATCACAAAAGCTCACCCGCTTTCTGTTCAATTCAGTGTTGCGCAGCCAAATGGTCGGCCGGGCCAGACTAAACAATAAATCCCCACTCCAGTATTTCTGCTGTGCTCGTTTCGACTCACGTACACTTGAGCTCCTACCTAAAATGACTAAAACGTATAGCCGGATTTGACCTAAGTTATCATTTGTTTTCGGCAAAAGTGTAGTGAACCGATTTGTGTTTGCCAACACTGCAACAAAATGCACTGCAACCAGCCATTGCTCTTGCATCCACGGTGGGCTATTGGCCAAATTAACCAAGTGGTGTCCGAGAATGCATCAACGTCCCGAAAACAATACAGCTTTCTGTCTAAAAAATACTATCGAGCTAGTACACAGATTTGTTTGGCTATAGTCCAAGTCGCATGTGGTGCTTAATGTCGCACGTAACAATACGAGATGTAGATTTTTTTTTTAAAGTAACACGTCCGAATCCTTATATTGAACAGAATATATAGAATCCAAATTTTAGTGCAAAATGTGGATTTTGATCGGAGCTCAGAGCTCTAAAATGTTTACCTTTTAACTCAACTCATCAAACCGTCACACAAAATGCTCAATTGCTATTATTATGTGGCTTTCTCTAAACCAAATACCTTTTTATTTTACCAATACCCAGGTACACATTGATTGCTTTATTTATATTCTTTCTTTTTAAATGTGATCAGTATATTTGAGTGTTTCTGTAGTATCATATATTTTATCATTATAGTCCTGATACATACATCAAAACATAGTTATTCATGTCAGTGTTACATTTTTCAATATGCTTTGCTGTATTTAAGTGAGGTGAATATTTGAACTTAGAGGCTTCTCACAGCTATGTCTTTACTCTGTGAATAAAATGGGTTTTGTGCAAAGTATGCAATGCATTGAGGCTTCCATTTACTTTACCTAGTGCTTCTGTTAGATCCAATCCAATTAAGTAATTAATGAGCGACAGAGAGGAAATTCAGAATAGCTCGTAGTGCGCACAGTACTCACTGTGAAGGATTTGTAGCAGTGACTGAGAATGACTACATTCATTTAACTGGCAAGAGCAAACTGTGACAATTACTTTGGAGTGTATACTTATTGTGTGAAATGAAATGATCAATACTTAATGTGACTTTATTATTTTTTCTAATCTCCCCTCTCTTTTAGGATATCCATCTCCTGCATTCCTCTTTAAGTGTGATCGCCCATCCTTCTTCCCCTGCAACAAAAGCAAAAAAAACACACCACCATGAGTATTATCCAAGACAAAATGGGCAATGAGTTTTTGCGCAATGGTGGCATGGACCCCAATTTTGCACCTGGCATGCTTATGTTCAGCCACCTGCCCCCCGTCACCAGCTTCACACGGCTGGCCTCCCAGTCCGTGATGGGCGATCTTCCCCAGGAGATGATCCTGAAGAAGGAGCGCGACTCGCCCCCGGAGCACCAAGGCATCAACGCCGGCAACTCCGGGGGCTTCCTCCACAGCATGGGCATCAAACAGGAGCGGCTGAGCGAGCTGGACTACCGCATGCCCCTCTATGGCGGGGCCGGAGGAGGGCTAGGGATGAACTGTGGAGCCGGCGCGGGGAAAAGTGCCACCGACATGCCGGACATGTCTTTTGGCAACCACCTCCAGAATCACCAGAACATGCTTCTCCACGACCTCAGTCTCAACAACGTCCGCTCCATCGGTGAACCGGTGAGAGCAACATGTGTTTCTAAGTATTGTTTTTTTATAGTTGACTTGTACATACTCATCTGCCAGTTTTCCCTCTTACTGCTTAAGTCCGTAACTGTCACTGTTATTTAGATACCTTTTTTTTACTCGTGCAGTGATATAATAATAATAATAGCTGCCTCCTATTTGTAGCTTATAGGCTGTGTTATATTTGCGTTGTTGTTGTCCTCAGATGCCTGAGAGACCGAGTAAAGAGCCAAAAGAGCCCTCGGGTAGAAGAGGGAAGAGAAGCAATGGGGACGGTCAGGGAGGCAAGGCACGAAGGAAACGCAATGACGCTGCAAAGGTTATTCACCTATTTTTTGCCTCTCATCTCCTTTTACTATTTTAGAAAAATGTGTCTGATAATAATGGTTGTATGCCTTCAGTGCTTCTGGCCTTAAATTAGGTTGAGTTTCTTTAACATGATGTGGATGACACGGCTGTGTACCAATTGTACTCACATTTCTCTCTTTGTAGGCAATGATGTTGGATGCAGATGGAGCCTGCCTGTCCCCCAACTCAAAACCACATATCTGTGAGCACTGTAATGCTGCCTTCCGCAGCTCCTACCACTTGCGCAGACATGTGCTCATACATACAGGTGAGAGACGTTCGCTGCTTTGTCAGGGCTTTACTTTTTACTTTGACTCTGTGTAGATCTCCTATGCTGTGGAAAGTGGAACTGATATTATACCAAGACGGTGTCTGCTATATAAACATAGTTTGTGTCAGACTGTAATGTAGCTGACAAATAAAATGTTTGACACAGAAAAGTACAAAAAAAAACACTTTTAACCATAAATGAAGATAGCATTTTTAGAACAAAATCAATTTCAGACCATAAATTCACTTCATCCCTTCATCACTCTTGCCAATCTCGGCCTCACCATGAGTGCCTGGAGTCTTTCTTGAAACCAGACAATCTGTAAAGCCAGGGATGACTCAATGATTACTCATGTATTTCTGGAAGTCTTAGTCATTGTTTTTGCTGGGAATTCCTCCCATGGCTCTTTGAACTTCAGCTAATAAATCCTTCAAAAGGAAATTCTACTTTTTTGAAACCTGAGTTTATCTTTAAACAATTTTTTTTGTCCTTAATTCTTCCAAGCTTAGGTTTGTTTGTTTTTAACAAAAGGTCTATTCAGTTAAGAGGAAATATACACACTTTGGTTATGGGAAATTAGATTTTTTTCTCATATACTGTTTTTCTGTAAAGAGGCTCTTTACTACTCTGCATGCACATTCTGTTCACATTTGGTATGTAGATTAACCTCAGTGGGTAATTGTAGCATTAAAGCAGTGTGAAGCAAAAAAAGACAAAACATAATGAGCAATGAAATGTACAGTACTTATAAACGATAGCTTAAAAAACACAACTTCCATGCACCTGGTGTGTTAAACAATGCACTCGCTGTCATTGTGATAGCAGTACACACAGTTATGAGACAGGCTGGTCATTAATTAATGTGGTGAGCGTATTGTTGTACTCTTGATCGCACAGGTGAGAGGCCTTTCCGATGCAGTCAGTGTAACATGAGCTTCATTCAGAAGTACCTGCTCCAGCGGCACGAGAAGATCCACAGTGGTGAGTGTCTGCTGGGAGTGTTTCGGAAGAACTCAGTATCACCGTAGTTCATCCAAACGCTGGTGTGACTCAAGCCCCAACACTGTCCCCTCTGTCTTTCACAGGAGAGAAGCCGTTCTGCTGTGACCAGTGTAACATGTGTTTTATCCAGAAGTACCACATGGAGCGACACAAAAGGACACACAGTGGCGAGAAGCCATATCGCTGCGATACCTGCCAACAAGTAGGTTACATGTAGTCTTGCATAGACTTGTAATGCGTTTTAAATTATTTTTGCCATACATTAAACCGATTAGCATGTGGTCAATTCTAAACTTTGTGTTTCTCGACTTTCGTGCCATTAGTTGTGTCAAAAGAGGTCTGGTACTATAATGTTCTCTGACCCCTATAGACTAGCTACGTAGCTCTGCATTATATTTTATGTTTCTAAAATAGTAGTAAAATGAATGTAAAGCTGCTTCTGTCTATCCCATTGAAACTAAACTTATTTATCTTTTTTTCCTCCTTTTGTCTTCCCTCCGTACACCTTTTAGTTTTTCTCAAGAACAGACCGGTTACTGAAGCACAAACGGACTTGTGGAGAAGCCATAAAAAAGGGCCTGGACCCAAGCATGCTGGAGCTCAGCGAAGCAGAGCTAGGCCATGGCAGCTATTCACTCACTCAGGGAAACTCTACCACCTCTGGACGCAAGAGGGCCAAGTCCAAAAACGGTGAGAGCGGTGAGCGCAAGAGGAAGAAGAATGCATCGGCAGCAGCCTCCTCGTCTGGGGAAATGCCCCTAGATCTGCAGGACTTCAGCATGGAGCACCCTTCAGGCTCCATGCAGGGACGTACACCCAAGTTGGTCTTTAAAAAAGCTGGCCGCAAGGGCCTGGACAAGGGCCTGCTCTCGCTGGAAGACAGTACTGACGGACACAAACGCCTGGGCCAGAAGCCTGGCTCAATGGATCATTTGGAGGGTTCTGGCCTTGATAACATGGGTCTACTCCATGGGGCAGGGGGTAACAAGCAGGGCCCCACCACCACCAGCAACTATGATGATGCAATGCAGTTTGTGAAAAAGCGGCGCTACCTCCAAGCAGTTAACAATGACTATGGAGCCGGCTCACTGCACATGGCATCACAGGGTAGTAGTGTAATCCAGGGCTCCCTGGGGCCCGAGCCCACACTGGCCATGCTGGACACCTCGCCTTTGGATCTCAAGCACGACAAGTCAGGTATTCCAGATGAGGTACTGCAAAGCCTGTTAGACCATTATAGCCATAAGCAAGAGGGGACACACCACCACGACGTGACTTTTGACCTGTCAGACCATCCACACCACGTAGACCTCCAGCCAGCAGCCCCTGTTACCCCTGAGCTGGACGATGATTCGCCTGGCGACAAGCAAGCAGTGATGAGCGAGTACTCAAAGTTCCTCCTGCAGGCCCTGGAGCGCACCAGCCATACTGGACCCTTCCCCAGCCTTGGCCCAACTGGGCCCTTTCCACTCCTGTCCAGCAGCTCCAGTCCCACCGGGCCCCTGTTCTCTGACAAACACGTGTACTCCACATCCCCTCTGGATTGTGGCTACCCGCCTGCTGTCTCCTCCCCACTGCCCATCACCGCCCCTTCATCCAACTCCTCTTCGTCCTCCTCCAAGTCCCACTACAACATGCTGGTGGGCTCCCCCTCCCAGGCAGGCTACCACCTCAGCTTGGAACCCGCTAGCCACCAGCAGCTGACTCCATCTCAGGAGCTGACCGAGCAGTTGGAGAAACAGCACTCACCCGGCACCTTCAACCTACCTCCTCAGGACCTGACCGCCTCAGCAGTGGGCTCCAAGGGGCAGCACCCCAAGCCAGGAGGGAGTGCTGCACCCACTAACGGCTCCAGCTACCCAGACCTGTCCCCGCTGAACCAGCCTAAAGAAACCACGTATCAGATCGAGAACTTCGCCCAGGCCTTTGGCTCCCAGTTCAAGTCGGGGCGGCGGACCCCTCTGGGCTATGGCAGTGATCCTGGGGCAGAGGTTGACCACCGAATACAGACTCCAGTGTCAGAATTCTCAGGGTATACCAGTTTGTTAGCTGATGTCAGTGAGCCAGTGAGTACAGGATCGAAAACCCCGACAAGCCAAAGTTTCAGATGAGGGTCAAACGAGGTGAATCCAGTAGGGGGCTGTTCTGTTGCTGTCCATACAGTCCCCAAAACCATCCTAATTTTGTTCTTGTAGCAAAATTTTGTTTTTTAAACACTGCCATTAAATGTTAATACAAACATGACCAGGGAGGGTCTTCCATGGCCTCAAATGCAATTTTTTAAAATATTCTCATTTTTACTATGTATTTAGTCGCTCAGTTTTTTGTTTAAGAGTAGTGATTTTGATATGAACGTACCGTAGATTTAAATGTAATTTAAAACATTTAGAGGGTAGCTATGAACTTGCTTGATTTCTTTTTCTCTGTTTTATCAATCATCATACCATTGTAAAGTAATAGTGAATAATGCTGACAATTTCAATAATAACATTTGTGGCAGGGAAAGGCCCAGAATTCAAATGGCAAAAAAGTATATATTGTCTGTTACAAGAAACGTATTAACTCAGGAAAATAGTCAAAATTGTGTAATAAGACTTTGTATTATGAGATGCAATTAGCACAGTTTTTACAGGTGTACTTTGAGACTACAAAGCTTTGATTTTGTGTTTGTTTGTTTTTTGTTTCGTTTGTTTTTTATATATACTCGTCAGAACAACAAATTACAACACATGATCATGTTTGATTTCTACTGCGTGTAGCTTTGTTGAGATTATGGTACTGTTGTGTCAATGTGAAGACATCCACATTTCTTTTTCAAGAGCCACATGTGTACATGAGGTAGTATCAATTGTTGTGGAGGTTCAGCCCACCGTGCGCACACAACTTATTCTGGGGTGAAGAGGATTGTTTGGACTTAACTGACTGCTGTTCTGTCGGCATTAAAGTGTCAGTTCCTGAGGCTTGTCGAGCCACACACTCCTCTGGTTGTGTCCATGTGTTGGTCCAGTAGAAAAGTCACCGCTCGGACTTAATTCGACCTGTTGCTTTTACAGCTGTTTAAAACAAAAAAATGAACATCAATCTGTGATCCTTTCATCATGCTGTTGCTGTATTTTTTTTAAACAAGTCACCACTTTTCTACTCCACTCCTTGCTGTTCCTTGTTGTGTCAGTGGAATCAAACAAGCACTTTTTAAACAAATCATCATTGGAAACAACAACCCATTCAATTTGCATATGTGACAAGTGATTATTATGCTAATGGTTATTAAGTTTATTTTAAGAGGAGAAAACTGTGAACAAGGGTTGGGAGGGAGGGAGGAATGGTGGGTGGGTGGGAGTCTTGTAAAATGGGGATTGATAGGGGTTGACTAGGCATGACCATGGGCATCTAAATGTATTTTGTTGCTTTTTCTCATGGGTAGACGAACGGGGGAGGGGGATGTTTTTTCTTACGGTTTGTCGGGTGATGTAAAAATGATTGCCATAATTTTGTTATACAATATTTTGAGAGTACCTCTTTGTATTTAAGTGTTTTGAGAGACGGGCTGACATGCTGGAAACCTTATATCTTTATACCCCTGTGTATGTTGGATGCATACCCAATCCTTCTTATTTATTCTCCACTAGCAACTTACAGAACTCCGTTGCAGATATTTCTTTGGCAAGTAGTCACCAGACCTACACTGCCATTCCATCCACTTTTTTAAATTATTTTAAAAAAGAGGAAAAAAAACTCCACTGTTTTTTAGTAATTGCAATAAACTGCTTCAGTAATACAGTGAAGAAACAGAGACGTTAAGTTAACCCACACCCCCTTCCCAAAATGCAGCCCTGCACTCACAAGAATAAACAATGGCCTTCTTTGTCTTCCGTGGCTAAAGCCATTCTATCCCGGCAGCCAGGGTTGATATTTAATTTAGTTGATTTCCTGTGAGCCGAGCCACCCCCCCTTTCCCTTTCCTATGTCTGTGAGCTCCACAGCCAAGAGACTTTGAAGCTGCTCAGATCACAGGGAACAAAGACTGACTGACCAGCCGGCTCACTCCCAACACACTATGCTTTTAAAGGAGAGAAAAAGAGTGAGTGAGATGGAGAGAGAGAGAGAGAAAAAAAGACGATAAGATTGACCTAAATATACCTCATATCACTAAAGCGTATGAAAGCAGGGACACGCATTTCATGTATGTAGTGGAAATATTTGTAGAATAGGTTGGACATAATGTATCATAATCATTAACACTGCCTGTGTTTACAATTATAGAAGTGATTCATCAAAATGCAAATGTTCTTTAATTTTTTTTTCTGTAAAAAAAACCTCCACGCCAAGCAGTGTTGCATTCTAGATGCCTCATAGATCATTCATTTTTCTCGTTATATCCCTTATTTTTGTTACTTGCCATAATGTGTTTTGATATGATCTCTAGAAGGATATTGTTTACAAAAATGTACAAAAACACTAAAAATGTGTGTTCTCAATTTTTCTTTGAGTTTTTCTCCTGTATGCATGATAAAGACATTTTTGTAAGGCTTTTTTTTCCTAACTGTCACCTCAATACCAAATTTTGTAGCAGAAGCCTCCCCATTCCTTTGTCTTATTTGTTCTAGACCCCTCGTGATATGATTTCCCAGGCTGTACCTGTTATTGAGATGATGAACGGATTAGAAGAGCCAATAAAAACTTTTTGTTACAAAAAAGTACAAGGATTTTATTTTTGTCTAAAAGCAATGAAAAACATTGATTTCCCCAAATATTAACACATGAGTCCAGGTAAAATTGTATTTAAGCAAATGAGTCCAGGTAAAATTGTATTTACTGTAAGCAATCGGCTATCTTTATTAACCAGACAAAACACCATTGTGCATTATATTGGGTGAATGTAACTAATTAACCAGCAATCAAGAATTCAAGATACACTAAAAATTGCAAGAAGAGTTCAAAAGTATAATGTAAGGTTGATGAAAAAAAATATTGATATAGATTATTTGAACACACTTTAGCAGAAACATATGCTTGAAAATATAGAAACATTTATGTTTTCACATCAGGAATCTAATGGTGCATGTGCCACATCATCATGGACTAATTTGCTTTCTCAAACCCATATGTTTATTTTGTATGATTGCATCAATGCTGAAACCTCCTTTTATTAGACACAAGGCCCGTGCTGCCAGAAGATGGAGCTGTTACTTTAACCTCGATCTCTGTGACAAACTTGTTTCCTAGATAATAAAGAGACACTGGATTAAGAAACTCTTCTCGTCGCCAGTGGCTCTTTATCTTTTGTATAGAATATAATTATTCTTATGTTTTTAAGAGGCAAGGCAATGCAATATATTTGTAGCATTAATTGGCGGGTTCATACCATCAAAGGTGGTCTATATTTTGGTCTTAGTCCATTGAGTGCCTTACATGCAACAGAATCTTAAACTCAATTATTTCACTCACTGGAAGCCAGTCAAGTGATCTCAGCACTATAGTGATGTGATTGGTTTCCTTAACCCTATAGTTAAAACTCTGGCAGCACCATTTTTAATAAGCTGGAGCTGTCTAATTGATTTTAATTTTTTTAGATGCCAGTGAGGATACTGTTGCAATAGTCAAGCTAACTAAAAATGTTACCATATTCGTATTCATCATTAGATATAGGGCTACTGTATGTAGATCTTAATGTCGTCTGTGTAATTATGGTAGGAAAATACTGTTGTTCTGCAAAATTTGGGCAAGTGGCAGCGTGTACAGGTTCAACAAAAGAAGGCCCTAGGATCGACCCCTGGGGAACTCCACACCACACATAATTTTTGTTGGTTTGGATGTACAGTTACCAATAGGTACAAAGGAATCTCTATCATGGACATAGGATTTAAAAGATTTTAGGACTGTGCCAAACACAAAAATCTAACTTGAGTTGTGTTATATGATCACTAATTAAAAGTGACCTGCCTGCTTAGTAAAGCCAACATGTGTTAGTTAAAAACTAGGGACTCCGATGGGGCAGTGGCTCCAGCAGTGGCAAGTGACAGTTGTTGCAGGTAACAAGTGTTTATGCCCTGTGTGGAGGCCTGCTCTCAAGCCCTGACTTTCTTCTTGGTCTGTGATTTGCAATAATGATGTTGCCAATAAACATCAAGGTGGAACAAAAGATACTAGATCAATTTGGAAATAACTTTTCCTGAACTATTGTACTTGAGGTATCTGAGTATTTCCATTACAAATGTTGTTCTTTTTATTTCACTACATTTTTTTAACTAACATTAACATTTTTTTATTTTTTTTAACTTAACTGGTTACTCTGCATGTTCATATTACAGTGATTCTTGATAATGTTTGTTGTCAAAATCAGTGAACATTTCCTCACTATCCGGGCATGATGCCCGCTACGGTGGGCTCCTTTTGTTTACCCTTTGTTTACATACCAGTTTAAAGAGCCCAGGCTGTGCATTAACAATCGATTATTTTTTTCAGTACGCACACAGTACAGAGAGGTAGCTGATCATGAGGAGATAATCACTGATTTTGACAAGAAGCATTCTCCAGGCAGAATTGCTGTCTCCACCTTTAATAGCACAAAATATAATCAACTAGGCTAATAAATTATGTAAGATAACAGATCAAGATAACCGTTTATTGATCCCTGGGGGTTAAATTGACAATCTAACCAGCTTAAGTATTTATACCGTAGATTAAATTACCCGCACCGTTTCCAGCTGAAACATTGAAGAGATGCATAAAAGCAACAATAATTATCATCCAATAATATTTACATTATTCTGCATGATGAGTGCTTTTGCAGCTTGAACTATATTTTTTGTATTTTTTTAAGTATTAATTTATGCAGAACTTGGATTTTCAATGCATCGTAATACTTTTGAAATAATAGTCTGTTTCCTAGTGCCTAAACTCTATTTTCTTTGTGTAGTTCCTTAAGACACCTTGAGCTGAGAGTCCATTGTGTCATCTGTGTTTATTGTCCTTGCCAGGAACAGCGGGTTGGGTGAGGTCCAAGAGACTTTGGACGTACACTTTGCGAGAGGACACTTGGGCATTTATTGCTTTGTGATCACGCACCTGTTGACACTCCTCATGGCAACATGTTCATAAAACCTGCTGCTATTATAGAGAGCTGGGGAAAACAGATGTCTCAAGAACACCAATGATTGTGAGGATAAAACAGTGAAATGTTTTTGGTTTAGTAAAGCAGTTGGTAAATGGTAAATGTATGGTAAATGTGGCCTAAATTTAGTATGTTTAGTAGTATTGAGTATTGGACACCACTGGTGGGATTATGTTGATTGTTGGGTGAAAAGTAAAGACTGTAAATATTTTTGACAATTTAAATTATATATTTACATACTTATATTATGTAAATGTTGTACTTTCACATATGTAATTTAGGAGCTTGACACACAGATTAACTTAATTACTGTGCGTTTCCCAATTTAGCATAACTCAAACTTTAGTTTGGGCCTTTGTTTTTCTGTTTACTGTCCTTTAACTTCCATGTACGAGTTCCCTTTTTTGAAACTGTTCATACACTTCCCTGCCATATACTGTAGTGCAGCACAGTTCATCTCACATTCAAAATGGCAATGATGCAACTGGAACACTTCATTCACCTCTCTGGATTAACTCATTACAACAAAAAGAAAGGCTTGTCTGTATTGCACTGATTTAGCACCCTTACAGTAAGTAGAATAGCCCAGAAATGTTGCAATATGCTACATTCATTGATTGTATTAGTGCCTGTTTAGCATAAAGTAATTCAAAGTGCACAAAATGAAACCATGAAAGTATACAAATATAAAAATGCAACAGTGCTGGACCCTAGTCCATCACATAGTTTGTCCTCTTTTGTAATCCACCTAGGAAAGGAAGATGTTGCTGATGTCCCTGGCAATATACTGCAGAAATGCCCAGACATCCAGCATTTATTGCATCCAAGAGGATACATTTGATCATGGGGCTGTTGGTCATAAACGTTTACCTCCATGACTAAATGAACAGTAGTAGGGTTGAGAAATGAGAGAGTATGGTGGAAGAAAAGTAACACAAACCTGGGATGGGCTGTAAACCACTCTGTGTCACTGGAAGATAACGGCACATCGTCGCCAGCATTTACAAAATGTTTTGAATTCCACCTCATCTGCCACACTTTCCTCACCTGGCATCAAGGAATGAAAATATGAGTTCAGTGTGGCAATGCATTTGAATTTTTTCTTTTCTTTTAGGTTTTAAAAGTAAATGTAACAGTTTTGAGAATTGTGTGTTTTTTAACATGTGCAGAAAAGAATGAAAATACACACAGTTATGGTGGTGGTTGAGTGGGAGGGAGAAAACAGTTCTTAAAATTGAAGTGAAAGACTTGGTCACTGAACACAATGAACAGGGATTCGACAATTCAGTTCAGGTTTATTTCTCCTCACTTGAAAAAGTGAACTCGTAGAGAGTAATGTGAGTTAGTTGTAAGAAAGAAATAGAAAAAAAGAAACAAAAATACGTAAAAAGCAGTGCTAGACCTACTTCACCCTTATTTAACCCATAACTATTTTTATCTTTACTCCATTTCAGATTTTCCACAGACACCCATGATGACGCTGGTGTGGTGATTGAATAGTTCGGCCTTGATAATTCTGATTATACAACTGGGATCAAAGTCATCTTTGAGATAGTGTCACTTTATGGGTGGTGATGGTATGATAGCCCAGTTCTCATTAAACTTTTAAAACTTTATAAAAGCATGACTTTAGACTTTCATTCTCAAGCTGACTGTTTGAAACACAGATTCATAATGTTCCAACAACCCAGGTCTTGTCAACTGCTTATTATTTTTTAGCTGTTTTACTGTTTACACCCAGATTGTATAATGTCACATCTTATGACGTCTCTGAATCAAAGGTCACATTACGCTTCGTCCAACCCTGTTTTATTGGCCCCGTACCTTCCGATAACACCGCTCTAAGTGGGTTGAATCCCTCTCTGAATGGACACTTTTAGAATTGATTTATGTTTTTGATGGAAGCAGCTTCTTCTGTTGTGGTGATGGTGTGCAGACACTGTCATGTTTGTCATTGGGCCTGTGAAGAAATCAAGTTTGACTAAGTTGGCTCGGAGTTAAGGGACGACTGGTGAAATGGTCATAAATTCATAAAATGACTGGCAAGGAATGTTATCTTTGTCCCTTCTGGTCGATACAATAACTATAAGTAACTTATGAAGTCTGAGGCTGAGACGTACATTAGTAATTGTGCTCTATTTACCCAAGAAAGCAGCTTAACATTGCCATTAACGACAAAGAGCAGCGTTGCTCGAACATTAAAACAAGTAAAGTTTTCGCCACTATACTGTGGTAGTGTTTTTGTTTTTTTCGTTGCCATAGAAATCCTCCGATTATGTTTTACATCTTTACAGCTTTCGAGATAAGTTCATGTACGTGACATCGCTTGTGATGGGTTGTAAATTGCACTTTGATATTAACCTCCTTTAGAAAACTCTCCTGTGAATTGAAACTTCCTCCTTTCTTTAAAGAAATGGGATCGGTCCAACTCTGTGTCAGCTACATACAGTAGTCTTGACATAAGTGGACCTTTGCTCTTCATGTGGTTTGACCCAGGAACACTGCAAATGCAGAACATGAGCTACCTATTTATTTAGGGAGCAAATATGTATTTATTATAGTTAATAACAGGTAGAATAAACATGTCCATATAGAAATGTGGTTTTTCATCCTGAGAACATATTGTTTTTGAGTATGAATTTTGAGTGAATAAGATGGCATGGATGTGAAATATGACCTCAATCTAATGTGGGCATTTTAAACTAGATGTTTTGTAGGTATTTATAGTACGTTTTCATCTGTGTGAAAAAACTGGCGTTTTGATTAATTAAATACATTTCAATTGCTGGCTTTCAAACTGTCTAGTGTGTCGTATGGGAAGCTTGGAGGGTTGATCGTGAGGAGGAAGTAGCGGAAGTTGACCTTACACCGTTGTTGGTTGATAGTTTCACATTTTAAATATAACATTTAATCTCACACTATTGACTATTGATGCCAACATGATCAAATCTAGCACAACATGTTTAAAACATGTGCGTATTTTGGTCATCAATCCAAAACCTCCCATGAGTGGAGTTTGAGTTTGTTTTTCTTCACAAGGATGTTATTTTAGCAATATGACACACTCTATTGTCATTTCAAAAGGGTCTTGATGATATACTAAGATTGATGATTTCACTTCCCAAAGATCATTTGTCAAACAAACAACATGGCCACCTCGTCCTTGCTGTTATGAGGTGAGGGGTATGGTCGTCCCTGTCTTAGCCTGGAATGGCCTTCATAGCTCTTACATCGTTGTCAAACTGTGTGGACATAAAAGAAAACATAGTGACAGAGAGAGATCCATGTCATAGAAGACTGATGAACTGAGTCTCCTTTTCTGGGCGGGAAATGTACTTTAGCACACAGTGCTCGGAGGAGTGGCTAATGATTAAAACTGCCAGTGGTAGACACATGAGCCCTAATCAACCAAGGTTTCAGGGCACTAAAGCCTCATCCTCTCACTACACCAGCTTTCTTTCTTGTGGTGAAATTGTGTTCCTTACTTCCCAATGGCAAAAAAATGGAAACTCGTCTCGATCCTTTGGCTAGTTGCAGCCTATCTCGGTAAGTCTCTGTATTTAAAAAAAAATATTATCTTTAACTTTATATTACATCTTGATCCAGTGACACCCTTGGAAGTGGAGAATGTAAGTCTACCAATGATGTAGGACTGAGGGCTGGTTGGATAAACCTCTCTCTGCCGCCATCATGACTTGTCTCCCTCAGTCACAGTTATTGGATTTTTTTTTTTTTTTGGTAACACTTTACAATAAGGGTGCATTAATTAACTGTTAGTTACTTCTTGATAAACACATAATTAAACATTTACTCATCATTAACTATCCGTTAATAAATGCTTAGGTAATGCTCAATAAGCATTAGCTCACTGTAATGTTTAATTAATGTGTAACTAAGCATTACTTAACCAAGCATAGTTAATGCCTAACCAACCATTAACTGACCATTAATAACCAAGCAATAATAGTTAGTTAATGCCTAATAAGCTTTGACTAACCGTTAATAGCATTAACTAAGCATTAATTAACTGTTAATTAATGTGCCCTTATTGTAAAGTGATAAAAAAATGTTATGCTGCTGAAGGAGAGATCTGGCAACATTGTCCTTTAGTTACCAGTGTGCACATTTTCTCAACACCCTACCATCTTAATCTTTCATTTGCTTTCCCATACTTTTTGTTTGGAATTTAAAACTCAAATAGGCTATCCAGCGAGTTAGAAATAAACAGTTTAAAGTGATGACACACTCCGAATGATTGCTATAGCTTGGCCTAAAAAACTTTTTTTTTTTTATCAGGGTTGGTCTGGTGCGCATACATTCAAATGTAAATATTTGACTACTGTGTTGATGCAGACAATCTGACCTTCCTTATTACCCTCCCTACCTTTGGAAATCTATTCCAATCAAGGAAGTTTCTGTGTCCCCTTTTAACACTTGACTCTGGTTAATGCTTTACATGTTTGAAGCCTAAATGAGCTTCATGCTTTATTGGGCAGATTTAGGACCATGGAGTAAAATCTTTTTGGAAGCGGCGGTGTATAACTGCAACAACAGAAAGAGAAATATAGATCAGTTCAAGTCAATAATATCAAGTTATAATGTGAACATGTCATTGTTATATGAAATATTTTTCATGTTGAAACAAGAAAAAAAAACGTTTGATAAAAAATTAATAGTATGTTGTTATAAAAAGAAATATTCTTGTTATAAAGAGTAAGTTTTTATATATCGTAATGATGTGAAAATATATTGTTGACAAGAAAGCTCTAATGTTATTATAACATGATACGAATATTTTTTATTATTATTTTTCTGGCGTGGCAGATATACTCTGCTGTGCTAACAAACTGTTTTATCAATGTGTCACCTAACTGAAACTTTCTTCTAAATCCCTGTTTACAAATCTGTGTAGGATATGTTTTTTAGAACAAAGGCAGAACAATAGGCCAAATAAATTATACTAATTCACCATGTGACAATGTTACCAGTTCCTAATGCCACTTTGCTGCCACACTAATGATTTAGAAAACACAATGAAACCAATGGGTTGGTTATTCTTTGGCTCAATATGATAACCACAATTATGTGTGATTACTGTGAAATTTGTTGGCATTTCAAAGTTAGCTGTATAGCTGAAACCCTTTAACAAGCAGCAGGTTATAATTGAGCCTACTAACTGTTTCTTTGTGCAGCTTTTATCACAACAGTCTCGGGTGGTGCTGTGGAGGGAACAGTGTCACCTTCTACTGTAACATCTACTGAACCATCTACTGGACCATCTTCTGGACCATCTACTGAACCATCTACTGGACCATCTTCTGAACCACCTACTGGACCATCTTCTGAACCACCTACTGAACCACCTACTGGATCATCTACTGAACCACCTACTGGATCATCTACTGAACCATCTACTGGATCATCTACTGAACCACCTACTGGATCATCTACTGAACCACCTACTGGATCATCTACTGAACCACCTACTGGATCATCTACTGAACCATCTACTGGATCATCTACTGAACCATCTACTGGATCATCTACTGAACCTACTGGACCATCTACTGAACCATCTACTGAACCTACTGGACCAACTATTGAACCACCAGGTAATTCCACCACCAGTGTCCAAAAACTTTATTTTTATAATGCTGTTAAACACTTTTAGATTGTTCTGTCTTTTTTTCTTCTTTGACATTAAAGGTCCCTGTGATGCAAAACCATGTGGTGATGGGAGCATCTGCAAGGCTCGTGCTGATCATACCTATGTTTGCTTGTGTTTGGCTGGTGATTTTTACAATAATATCAGCAGAGTGTGTGAGAAGGGTAAGTATTTGTTTGCGTACCAACATAATGAGGCTAATGCTCTGTTACGTCCCCTAATTGGTCTAGAGGTAAGGGGAGTAACATATACCAGATCACAGAAATAGAGGAGTCAGGTGTTCAAAAGTAAAGGGGTTTATTGCCAATCACTCTTTCTTCAGGGATATGGGGCTATTATTGTAGCTAAACGTTTGCAAATGTGTATTTGTGTATTTGCGATTTGTATTTGCGTTTGCAAATGCGTATTTGCGATTTGTATTTGCGTTTGCAAATGCGTATTTGTGTATTTGCGATTTGCAATTTGTATTTGCGATTTGTATTTGCGATTTGCGATTTGTATTTGCGATTTGTATTTGCAAATGCGTATTTGCGATTTGCGATTTGTGTATCTGCAAATGGTTTTGTGCATGCACACAAAGATTTGTGTGTGTACATGGTTCTGTGTGTAGACACATCTGTAAATTATATTAATTGTGGTTCTAAAAGCTCACATAGACTAAGTCTTTTTACAAATCTCTTTTTACAAAGCCATGGAAGAACTGTAGCAAAAGTCACGTGGTGTAGCAAAAGTCACGTGTGAAAAGACAGACACGTTGATTGGTCAATGTGTTACAGTGGCAGGACTCTTATTTTGAAAATCCCTAAACCGGATGTAAACAGAGCTTTGGCTATGAACCCATGTGGGCTATGCATGGAGGTGTCGTGGAGACAGAAGGCTAACGGACACCGCAGTTGACAAAGCACTTCAACTTAAAGTAGTTTAAAAGTAAGTATTGATTAACAATTTTTCTTTTTTTTCTTTTCAAGAATCATTCGTTCCTTTGTAAATCTCAGTGATATCGGATACGTTTGCAAAAAGGAATCCCCTTGTGAATGCGTGCCGTGGAAGGACCATATTAGCTTGATGTGAAACATATCGTCACAATAATTATTTTAATAACGCGAGTGAGAGTTTCAACACCGGCAATCGCTTCATCTTCGTCAGTTTTGTCCATCCAGTTGTAAGCCTTGGGTAGCTTCTCTTTTAAATATGTGAACAACAAGACCGCACAACGAGCTCCGACACCAACACACACACACACACACACACACACACACACACACACACACACACACACACACACACACACACACACACACAATTACTTTTATTGTTCGCAACCACAGATTCTTGGAAGAAGGCAAGGTTTGTAGATGACAGGTTGTTATTCGCAGCCCCAAGGTACATTATCTGTATCCGATATCACTGAGATTTACATAGGAACGAATGTTTCTTGAAAAGAAAAAAAAGGAAAATTGTTAATCAATACTTACTTTTAAACTACTTGAAGTTGAAGTGCTTTGTCAACTGCAGTGTCCGTTAGCACTCTTCGCCTTCTGTCTCCACGACACCTCCATGCATAGCCCACATGGGTTCATAGCAGAGATGGAAATTAACTTTTTTGCCTACCAGCCACTGTGGCAGGTAGATTTAAAAATCTACCAGCCACTCGTCTTTTTTCCAGCCACTTTTTACACGCAATATCTTTTTTAATATATGCGTTAATGTTAAACAATACAATAGTAAGATTAGCTAATGAAAGTGTTTTTCATACAAATGTTTTCCATCAGAAGTCATTTCTACTGTTAGTAGGTGCTACCAAGGAACTGAGTTGCAAATGGTACACTCTTACTATATATGATACACAATACACGTCATCTTTATTTCAAAACATTTTATAATTGAACTCCATATATACTCTGGGTTCAATGCAACTTTTTTCCCAACTGGCCAGCTTGGCCAATAGATCCGAGTTTTACTGTCCCCCTGTATATTTTCACTGGCCCTGCAGACACCTTTTTTTCATCATTTAGTCAATAATTATAATACAGTATTGAAGTTAGCTTCAGATTTATTTTTTTATTTTTAGTTAATGATGTGAAATGTTGATATTGTGCATACACGTAATATAAAACCAGGCAAACATATAAATGTGAAGCCTACAACTGAAAGTATGTGGAAGGAGTGGCCAGAAGTGCAGTACTTTAATGATTTATTTTATTCTTGAATTTCGGCAGTTTAATGAATAGTTCACCTGCAGAAGTCATGGTCAAGCATAGGGAAAAATAAGAGATGAAGGTCTGATCAGTCTTTGTGGTGTGATATGCAGTGTTTATCACTTTCTCTATGCATTAGGGATGCGAAGGTGTCGACCCAATGACCGGTTTTCCAATTGCGCTCAAGTCGAATTTAAAAATAGAAATCTGAAAATCTGTTATGCCGTTTTATTAATGGGAGATGTCACCGTGCGAGTTCATGTCTGGTCGTGTGCGCGCTGCAGGAGCGCCACTTCTGCAAGGTGCGTGCATGAAGTAATCAGCTACACATAAGAGTCCGGTGTGGGACCATGTTTTCACTGTTGATAAAAAACAGTGCAGTGCAAAAGATGCAGCATAATGTTAAACGCTAGTCTGAGGCTATGGTGTTAAATCATCTAGAAACACACGATGCCTTCGTCCGAGCAAAGCAGCGTTTCAACGTCAGATCTCACCAGCGAGCGAGCCGCCGCGTGGGGAAGAACTCTGTGGTTTGAGGCTCAAATAATAACCGAGGATATTCTCCCCGTTAGCGATATCGATGGGAGAGGCTTCCTTGTTTGTATGCGATCCGTTTGAATGTCTCGAGCCTGAATACACTGTAGCCTACAGTGAGCCGAGTCCCTCCGTTAGTTTCTGTTTCAGCCGACACAATTACAATCACCTCCTAAGCACGGACAGCGTTAAATAAAGCATCTAATTTGTATTACCATTAGGGCTTGGATGTAAATACTGTAACATAACGGCGGCAGCTCTGCTGCTTAAAGGAAAAGCGCAGTTTTCACTTTATTTTCAGCACCTCAACCTCTGCTGTGGGAAGAAATAAAGGGGGCAAAGTAAGTCGATTGATTTGTCGACTTATGCCTCCACACGTCTCGCAGATAGTATTTCCTCGCGGAGCGGATCGCACCGTAGTTCAGTTCGACTAGAAAGGCAAAAAGAAACTGTGGGACTGTGCAGCACACTGGCATCATTGTATGTATTAAATATGCAAATTCGATCGGACCTGACTGTAAGGTATTACCCGACACAGTGGCGGGTGAAGTGACACAATTTACATGCCAGCACGCAAATCTACCCGCATTTGGCGTGTGGCGGGTGTTAATTTCCATCCCTGGTTCATAGCCAAAGCTCTGTTTACATCCGGTTTAGGGATTTTCAAAATAAGAGTCCTGCCACTGTAACACATTGACCAATCAACGTGTCTGTCTTTTCACACGTGACTTTTGCTACACCACGTGACTTTTGCTACAGTTCTTCCGTGGCTATGTAAAAAGAGATTTGTAAAAAGACTTGAGCCGTTTCTCAATTCGCGTTCTTTTCTGTACTTGTGCACTTGCGTTCTCGTAAAACGTCATCAACCGTAGCCCAAGTACTGTTCCAATTCAAAGTTTGCATCAAGTCAAGTACCCGGAAGTGTTCCTGATGTGTTCTTCAACTGGCCATTCTATCGAGGATGCATCGGTGGTGACTTGTGCGGACTTGGGGCCGTTAGATATCCCAGAATGCATTTTGCAGCGTAGTAGCAGAGCAAGGAGGCAGAGTCGGCAGAGGCGGACAAGGCGGAGAAACCCACAACTGTAAGCATAATTATTACTATTTTATAAATACTACTTTTGTTTCAGAATACCGGTATGTTGTTTTGAAGTTTTTATTAGATGATAATTTAATTCTCCAACCTGTCAAATCCTACTTAGCTCCGTAAACGTCCGACTGCTAGCTTGCCCAGCTGTCCCACGGGATTTCTAGCTTCCCCCGCGGGACAGCTAGCTTGCCCCGGGGGATTTCTAGCTTCCCCCGCGGGACAGCTAGCTTGCCCCGGGGGATTTCTAGCTTCCCCCGCGGGACAGCTAGCTTGCCCCGGGGGACTTCTAGCTTCCCCCCTGGGACAGGGACAGCTAGTCCCGTTTGGGGGTGCAAAGTTGTGGTTCATAACCGTATGGTGAATTGCCCTAATGTGGGACACTGCTTAACCTGGGATACCTAAGGTCCATCGCATTGATCTCCTATTTCTGACACATGTTAATAGATAATATTGTTGTCAAATGCAAGCAGGGGTTCCCTGTGATTGAAATCACATGAATTCACAAATCAATGTTAAGGCTCTACATTTGAATGGTATCATGTATTGGTCAAATGTATTGGCTTGATATGTTAATATATTACATAAGTTGTAATTGCAAATACTGTCCTCACCCTATGTTTTTTATGTTTACTTTATTATACTAGCTATGTTTTTTGAGCAAATTGTTTTGATAGCAACAGTGTTTTTTATATTTTACATTCACATGTATACTGGCAAATTCAGTTACAAATGGACTTCAGGAGGCAAGAGTTTCAAGAAGAAAATCGCTACTTTATTTAGCATAAAAAACAGAAGATGTCTGCTGAAAGTTGACTCATTCAGCATCAAGTCTTTTATAGACTTCAAACATGGTTAAACTCAACATGCCAAGCAAGTTAAAATCAGCTAATTTAAATATTAAAAACTGTACACAGAGGAGAATAAAACATGTCATTACAAATATGTACATTTATTTACAAAGCTAGGAATATTTACAAACCATGTTCTTATTATTATCTCCAGAGACCTAAGGAAGATGGCCCACCATTTGTTCTGATGATCCCAAACGACCTCTCCACAATGTTGCGCCCTCTGGCCTTTTGTACCGGGCATCAATATGACCTGGTAATCAAAATTCACATGGATGGGTGGCGGTAGAGCCTAATGATGGCCACGGGACGCTGCAGGCAGGAGTACCCTCCATCACCCAGCAAGAAGTAGGTGGGTACAGGGCCTAATTGTAGAACGGGGAACGCCGGAGCACGAGAGCATCATGCACCGACCCCGGGTTCCCGATGTAAATGTCTATACATTTGCTCTTAGCATCACAGATACCCTGCAGGATGATGGAAGTGAAGAGATTCCTGTTAAAGTAGCTTTTCTTCTGTTCTGCAGGTGGCAGAACTCTGACATGGCACCCATCAATGCCCCGGCAGCAGATCTGAAGGCCGAGCAAAGCCTGCCCCCACCTCCTCCATCTCCTCTGGCTTGGGGAAATGGATGACCCGATGGAGGATGGCCTCCACCACGCCATGGACCGTCACCCTGCACAACGCACCACAGGCCAGCTTGAATTTGGGACGCTGCTGGCCTTGCTGCCCCGGCCGGAAGAAAGCCCATGGATGGAGCCATGAGGTCGAGGTGCTGATGGGGGTAGCCTGTCGAAGCTATCCCTGAAGAGCCTGAAGGCTGGCTTCAGGTCCCCCTCCAGAAAAGAAGACAGCCAGGATAGGCACAGGGGTGTTGAGCTTTGTGTACAGCTGTGAGCTGCTTCTAAAAATAATAATAAATATATTTTTAACATCGTTGATTCAGTTATTTACTATTTATATTATTTATGTTTATGTTTATTGTGTGTGTGTATATATAGCCCAGGAAAAAAATTAAGAGGCCACTCCAAATGTTCAGTGTCTCTTGTTTTATTTTTAAGAGGCATATGTTTGGCTTAAAATGAACATTTTGATTTTATACTATAAAGTACTGACAACATTTCTTCCAAATTCACAATTAAAGTATTGTCATTCAGACCATTTTCAATAAGTAATTTAGAGATAAGAAATTTTAAGAAAAATCCGGACTGGTCTCTTAATTTTTTTCCGGCGCTATATATATTTACTATTGATAGATAGATATACCAGTATATGCCATGCTTATTTGTTTATTTTAAGTACAATCAATTGCAATTATGTATTTAATATGTATTGTCTGCTAAGAAGTGTTAAAGTCTATCAGAATTAAAAAATCCATTAAGCATTTTACTTGTTTGATCAGTAAAGGGCCTATGAATTATTACATGCCTAGGTTTTTTTTAATACATTTTAGCCTGTTATATATGTTGTGTGTAGCTTTAAGGGGCTTCAACTTTCCACCCTGTGGTAAAATGATAATTCACTCATTACAGTCAAGTGTATTTATCAATATTAAACGATAAATTGAAAGGTTAAAAACAAGCCATAACAATAAAACACATACGACGTGAGATAGACAACTGAGGAGGGCTCGTCTCCACCGCATCCCAGCTCTGTAGCACAGTTAACGAGCCGAGGTGATGACGCCATCGAGTCCGCTGCCGTTCCAATTGCAGGTGCGTGCTCCCGTTCTCGGAAGTCTGGACTTGGAAGTTCGGACTTGGCAAGTTCGAACTTCGAAGTCCACAAGTCCGAACTTTGCGTACTTGGAATTGAGAAACGGCCTTAGTTTATTTGAGCTTTTAGAACCACAATTAATATAATTTACAGATGTGTCTACACACAGAACCATGTACACACAAATCTTTGTGTGCATGTACAAAACCATTTGCAGATACACAAATCGCAAATACAAATTGCAAATCGCAAATACAAATCGCAAATACAAATTGCAAATACAAATCGCAAATACGCATTTGCAAATACAAATCGCAAATACAAATACAAATCGCAAATACAAATTGCAAATCGCAAATACAAATCGCAAATACAAATTGCAAATCGCAAATACACAAATACGCATTTGCAAACGCAAATACAAATCGCAAATACACAAATACGCATTTGCAAACGCAAATACAAATCGCAAATACACAAATACACATTTGCAAACGTTTAGCTACAATAATAGCCCCATACAGAGAGACCATAGGCCAATAAAACAATCAAAAAAGGGTTCCCTGGCTTCAAACAAAAAAGGTTCTCTCTAAATGTAAATAAAAATAAAAATGCTCACCTCCCTAGCCACAATTAAAAACAGGAGAAAAAGGGGAGGATAAACAAAATGGCAGGCCTCCCCTACATGGCTTACCAGCTCAACACCGAATCAAGATTTGACAGGACAGAACTGCCAAGCAGTTGACAGCAGTAATATAAGGTGGCAGGCGACAGCGGGCCACAGCAGACAGCGTTCAGTGGCGAGCAGCACATGGAACTGGTAGCAGAGCCGAGAGCAGAGAGCGAGAGAACAACTGCCATGCAGCTCCTCTTTTAAGCAAGCAGCCCCTTGATTAGTTCTCCAGGTGTGTTTCGTTTAGGAGCAGCAGAGGTAGTGGAGCAGAGGAGGGAGGAGCCGAGGATCTGGAGGCAGCATATACAAGAGTCCATTAGAAAACACATGGGAATGTAACATGCTCCATGAGAAAGTTATTAATGAACACTAGTAATCACGCCAAAGTGTAGGCGTACTGGATGTAGGCGGGCCTGGTTACACAGGAATAGCATTACCAAGGGATACTGTAGTATGTGATTTGTAATAAGCTCAGTTTCATTCAAGTCTGGTCAGTCAAAATTGTAAGCACACTTAAGCGCAACATCTATTGATTCATGAAACGGACAGCTACACTTTGCTATTTTGAACAGTATGTTTGTACATTTAAACTAAAGTGTTATCAAATTTAACATAATTTACTTTTTTTATATGGCTTTAAGTTAAAATCCTCAGAAAAGTGCTTGCTATGGCCTTTCATTTATGATATGGGCCTATCATTTCAGATATGAAATAGGGTTCAGGTTATCAACTAATTGTCTGAAATGCATCAGACTGTATTTTCCCAAATGTTGACCTGTCACTTCAAATAAATGGTTATAACAGAATGAATGTACAGCTTTTCAAGATGAAATATTCCTATTTCAGCCAAAGTTTTCCCTGGACAACTATTCCTGACTGACATTACGTACAAGGAAAGTATGAAAGACCAAACTTCAAAAGATTTTCAAGGCGCCTCGCTAAACATTACCACAAAAGTAAGCAATCGGTTTACTCCTATATTCATGTATATTTTTGTGTGAAAATGAAAGACTTTTAATAAATGCAAGTAATGCACACCATTTCTTGTGTGTTGTTTCATATCCCTCATCTACTTGGAGAGGTGTAATACATATACTGTATATATCTATCCATGACTTGAACACATTTCATTTTCCAGCACATCTTCAAAAAACAACAGCTAACTGTGGTTGTTGTTTAATAGCTTATGCAACTGCAAAAGCTGCATGTCATCTGTGTCATGAAGGGACTAATTGATTGATTAATACGTATCCCCTTTTTTTGGATTTTTTTTTAAGATGTTTGATATTTTTTAATGCAAAACTACCTTTTAAATAGAGCCGTCCTAAAAGCAAAAATAATCACATGGGTCTAATAGAGCTAAAGGGACTGTGCATTACCAGTCAGGTGGTGGCCTTAATAAAATTATGTTTTTTCCCACAAAACACAGCTTAATGGGACGTTCGCAGGAAGGGATGATTACTCTGGATCTACAGTGCTGAAACTTGCTAAGTGAGTATGGTGTTTAACATCCGACTTTCTCTCTATCTAGCACCATACGTCATAAAAGTATACACTACACAGCATATTGCACTTGATAATTGTAGAATGTATTCATAATTAAGTATGATGTTTGTCTACATAGGCCAGCAGTTAGTCCAACTCGGTCACTGAAGAGTGCGGGTGTTGATGCAACTGTAGAGATTGCATTCAAATCAACGTCTGACATCACAACAGAAGATGTTTCGACAGATATTGAAAAAGACACTTCAGCAGAGTTTAAAGGTAAGCTTATGACTCATATATAAATACAATATTTGCACAGTTTGAGGTTGAGATGTTGTATAATAGCATTCAAGCAAGAAGTATTTCTTTTAAGGTAAATTAAACATGTTTAAAGAGCTGTGTTTAAAAATAATGTTTACTGTATCTGCCGCACTGTCTGAATTCCTTTTTTTGTTTCCTTAATTTAAAGAGGTATCCCTGTGTGAAAGAAGTGCCTGTGATGACAAAAGTACAACATGTGAATCAGGAGATGGATCCTTTAGCTGCAAGTGTAAACCAAACTACTTTGAGACGGAGTTTAGTAGCAGAGTATGCATTGGTAAGGGAATTTAGTGTGTGTGTGTGTGTGTGTGTGTGTGTGTGTGTGTGTGTGTGTGTGTGTGTGTGTGTGTGTGTGTGTGTGTGCGCGTGCGTGCGTGCGTGCGTGTGTGTGTGTGTGTGTGTGTACTACACAAATACAACACAACAACTTCACACTACCTTAACCTTTTCAGCTGTCACCTGTCCCGATGGTAAAAAACCTGGTGCTGGTCCCGACGGGTGTGTCGAGTAAGTACTAATTGTCATAGCTTGCTCTTAAAACAATTTGCAATCGTTATCTACATCAAATGAAGTACAATTTATTTATATATACCCAGTATCATAAATAACCAATTTGCTTTTTACAATCTGAACAGCATTCTTCTTCTCTTTCAGTTGCCCATTTGGCTATTCTGGCGTTGAATGCAATGAAAGTGAGTATATAGCATGTGTTTGACAGTGAAGCCAAAACAACAAACATGACATGATAAAAAATCCTTTAGAAATCTAAAAAAAATCTGATACTTTATGAGGGATTGTAAAAAAAAACTTAAGCTATTAATTGGTACAAATGTTTCTCTTGAAGCGCTGTTAAAAAAAAACTCCTCCAACCGTCAAACTAACCAACTCCAATGCAATATGTTCGGGGGCACACATCATCCTGCAGAAATGTTTCATCACATTAAATGATATACCTTTAACAACAGTGTATGAAAAGTAAATATAAGATAGTGTAATGATATAACGTGATATAACGCACAAATGCGTGACTGGGGTTCTAAGGGACTGCAGAGGTCTTTGACAGCATACTTGCTTTTTAGGGTGTTTATCTATATGCTTGTATTTATTCTGAATGTAAGCAGACTTGTGATGTACCGGAAGGCATTTAATTGAAAGTCTTCTATGATATTGTGCAAGGCTGATTCAAGTGACATCACTTTAGACAGCTTCTCAGATTGTGTGCTGCTGCTCCCTACTCCCTGGAGCAACAAAAAGCTAATGCTTAAACAGACTTTAATGTTTAAGTCAGCGGAGTAAATGTTTTGCTTTGAATAGTTTGCCTTTACTGTGTAAGGTTATGGTTTCTGTTTTTAGAAAAGGAAGAATTAAAGTGATTACAAAGTGAAGTCTTGTTATTGATGTCTTTGCCGTTGTGTTTTTTAAGACTGGAAACTGGCGCTGGTAATCACTGGCTCTGTGCTTGGGGGACTGCTGCTCGTCACAATCATTCTCCTGCCGTTGGTGGCACGCAAGTGAGTTTCTCCTCACTTTTTCGCCCACTTACAGTCATTCATTATTGCCTCTGCCATGTCTTTGCCGTGTTTATCTCTCACTCTCGTTACACATAAACCTTAATGTAACCCAGCACATTATTATGAACCGTTTCTTTTTGTATAGCAAGGAAGCCCTGTGTTTTACACTAGCAATTTTATTTTTTAAATCAAATAAAAATCAATTTACGAATGTAATAAAGACTATAGACAAATACGGTAACAGTAGTTAGTTAGTAATAAATACATTTGTGTTATCTTGTCAGATCCAGCAAAAAGGGATCCAAGAAGAACACAGATGAGGATATTGGGAAGCCTTACGTCAGCCACTCTTTCGCCAAGGCTCCATTGGTGAACGGAGCCAACAGCAAGGCAGGCCCAGCCAATGGCTCAGCCAATGCCTTTGCCAATGGTGGGGTGCCTAGGATCCCACGGGCCACAACCCCCAGCAGCTGGGACGGCAGGAACAACATGGAGATGACTCGGCCAAACATGAGGAACTCGGTGAGTATGTGTGTGTGTATGGTGTACATGAAGGTTTTAGTTTCTGTGACAGAAGGACCCAAAGTAGAATGCTGAGCAGAAAACAAAATACATATCAGGGATGTACAGTAAATGCTTGTTTTTGCAATTGACTCATAAATAAATGTTCTCATTGTAGCGGCCCTACGAGGACGTTAATGACGTGAACCCATACGCACAGGCTCGAGCCCAGAACAACCCCTATGCCCAGAATCGACCTCAGAACAACCCGTATGCTTCCAGCCAAGGCCACACCAACCCTTACTATGTGCACGACAATGGAAGACGGTTCAATTAATATGGAACCACAAAGGTTTTTCGTACAGTGACATTGTAACTGATCAAATCTATTTTTTTCTCTCCCCAATAACTGTAAACCAGTAATAACCCATTACATTGAGAGTTCTATAAACGGAAGCAGCAGTACACATTTCTGTACACACTAATCGTACAGTGTGAACTCTATTATGACCAAAAATAAGCTGTCTTAAATCATTCCTGTCTTTCCTTCACTGTTTTTGTGAAGTTGTGGGATATGAGAGGAACTGTAGGGCTTTTCAAATGTTTATTTTTATCATCTATTATCTGTCAATAAAGATATTGATTACTGAAGAGATTGAAGTTGTTAAACGGCATGAAGCCAGGAATAAAGATTTTACTGAGACTCGTCTATGAATTTACAAGGAATCATTTTGTACGTACAATGTTTTAGGATCATAATGAGTCACAATGTCATCTTTAACTCGGGGTTTTGTGAATGAGACGTGTTTCTTTGTAAAAATTGTAATTAGTTATTCCTCCCAAACAGGGCACTTTAGTTCCTGTATACCAGGGGTGTCCAGACTACGGGCCGTGAGCCAACTGCGGCCCGCAGCAAATTCTAAAAATGTGATGGAATATGGCCCTTCAGTCCAAAGCGCAGCATCACTGCTCCCATTAAGTGCCAAGCAGCATGTCCGTATCTACCATTGAGGACACCGAGGTCATTACCTTAGTAATATTCTATTCAGGTTTCTTGTCATTCGCTATGTGAAAATAGAGCGGATGAAACAATTATAATTCCCTACATTAACATAGCATCACTTGACACGTAGTGGCAGATACATCGGACTTCTCCAAACGAGATGAAAGCTCAAAAACGTTGGTTGGATATTGCCGTGTTTTTTTAACAAAACAAACAGCTCTGTCTGGATAGCATATTGGGTATCAGCACTTTTGATCAATTTGATTGATTTTTCTAACATTTATACACTAGAAGTGAGGCGACATACTCACCTTTAGTGAGTGGCCCAGGCCAGACCCGTATATATATTTCTTTGTATGTGGCTATCAGTGAAAAAGGTTTCGACACACCTGATCTGTAAAATGTGTTTCAGTAGAATGTGTATGAAATGTTTACGGAGTTGAAATTGTTTGATTTTTTCTATTTTGTTTAGCTGAGTGTATATTTTGTTTATGTTGACATCAAGCTGTTATTCAGCATAAATAAGGGAAATAATGATATTTAGAAATATATTTTATCACTGCATGTATTGTCTTGTTTTCATTTGTAACTTATCATGATATATAATTCCTTCCATCCATTAAAGTTTGAATGCATTGAACCAATTTGAAAATAAATTCTTCTTCTTCTCATTATTATTATTATTATTATTATTATTATTATTATTATTATTATTATTATTATTATTATTATTATTATTATTATTATTATTATCAATTGCTTCTGCAAGTCACCACCCTATGCAGTCTTTGTAGAGGTGGTTACAGTGTATTTTCTGGAAGTCCCACTGGAGGGCGCCAACATTTTATCAATACAAACTACTGTATTTCAAAACAGTTGTGCAAGTGATGAAAAGGGTTTGTGCTTAAGCTTGACCACTGTGTTTTTCCACATTATAACTTTGCTTTTTATGACATACTGTCTTAATTTATTTTTTTTTAATTACAAATAAGAGTAAAGAAATAAAAGGGGAAATTCAGTTAGGAGGAGGGCATACAGGGTAGCCTGGTGCTACCAGACCATCGTACTTCATTTCATTTGTACAGAAGGTCTGGCAGTGCTGTAATTGGCAAACGTTCACTCATGGAGGCGGGTGTCTGTTAAAGTTTAAAACTATTGGATCTGCCCAGTGCCACTCTGGATTAGCCAACCAATCGCATAACGTTTGGTCGTCACGTGTGTCATGAGCCGGCTTCTGGCAACTGAAACTGGAGCGCGACTTCGACGTCATCGTTCTCAGCCACTCGCTCTGTTCGCTGATTGGACCGGATGTCGAATCTCCGGCAAAACTGGGAAATGGGCTTTAAGTGCACTTACATTGAGTGCACTTTATTATCCCAACAGTACACTTACTTATAGACGCAGTGCTCTCATTTCTACAGTGCACTGTCCAAACTGCCGTCGCGCACCTACCGGAAATGACTTTGCATTTTGACGGTTCTTCTTCGGTGGTATTTTTTTCTGCTTGTGTTACCGATAGCCAAAACAGACACGTTAGTTGCGGAAAAACAAAACAAATGTGTAATTTAACTTTTGTAGAGCGCGTCCGTCTCTACGGTTGCTTCAAGCTCCTCTATTTTGATTTTAATGTCCCGACCTCTCCGCTACGTAGGCAAGATGGCGGCCGTTGAGTGTGGAAAGTGTCCATCGCTCCACACTCAAGTTTTAGACCGTTTTGAGTGCACGACTGAGGAACTTACAGTGCACTGCATTTTGGCACACTCTCCGGTTTTGCGCAAAGTGCACTCAAAAAAGTAAGTGTAAGTACAGAAGTGCGCGATTTGACTGACTACTGAAGGGAAAATAAAATTTGGCCGGAAGTAGGCGGGCGGGCGGAGCCAGGCTACATAGAGCTGTTAAGCGGAAGTTGCTTACTTCCGGGGCATGGGACCTATCGGCTCGAAAAATTACAACGGTAGTCAATGGAAAGAAATGTATTATTTTCTGGTCCCAGTCATGAAATGCCTTCGATTACACATATGTTTTGTATGGATTTAGATGGTATTTTTTCGTGCAAAGAATGGAACAATTTAGCGAGTAGAAGCTGGATACGGTCAGGTTTTGTGCAGAGCGCTTTTGTGGACTACAGCTCTTCGCTGCTCTTGACACTTATGATATACGTCACCACAACTGGCACCTGCTTAGCTCAGAAACATGGCTGTGTCTTTAATGCACTTTACCGCCTTCTTTCAATGACAAGACAAAAGTCTTCAGCGTGGCGAATCACTACACAAGTGGACATGTGGAGTTTCAATTTCTCGAGTGGGGAGATTGTTGGCGTTGTCCACGCCAGCCATTAGCATTAGCACTGTCAGTCGAGAAGTGGAGGGAATGTGTTGAGGTGACGTCACAGAGGCGACAAGACTTGTAGTTGTTCTCGTAACATTTTTTCAAAAGCCGTTAGACGAATAATCATACAACATACCGTCAAACTCTTCACATGAAAAATGATAATTTAGACCCATACAAAACATATATGTAATCCAAGGCATTTAATGACTGGGACCAGAAAATAGTAGATTACTTTCCATAGACTCCCATTCATTTTTTTTCAGCCGATAGGTCCCATGCCCCGTAATTCCGCCACTTCCGCTTAACAGCTCTATACAGGGATGGGAAGATGGACAATGGAGTTCGACTGTCTAAAAAGTACCAGTGTATTGATCTTTAGGAGACACAGTTTGTTTCATTAAACTGTTGCATCCACATTAAAGGCAGTATTTCCCTATGCAGTCCTCGTTTGAGGCACATGATGCAATAGCCAGTCACTAGGCCTATATGTTTGATAAAGCCCTAGACCATGTGATGTAGGTTGGCAACAAGTTTATACTGTAGGTCCCTGTTATCAATAGAAATGGACAACAAAAATTACAAATTTTTGTTCTTCTGCACATTCAGCACAATTTGAGGTGAGTAAGTGCAGTTTGTAAGTGGGTGAAGGAATGTTGATCAGGTAATGTTGTTAATAGATAGAGACTGGACCTCATTTTGAGCCTTGTGGAACCTATGTTATTGACATAAATGAAAAAAAAATAAAAGTGACTATGCACACAGCAGGTGTATCACTCAGAAGAAGAAAAAAGATTTGAAGATTCAGTGATGGGGGACTGTTGGGAGATAAACATCTGATGTGTTGTATATTTGATGTATCTCTTGTCAGAGCAGATGGTCCCAATATCATTTAGGGATGAGGATAAATGTGACATAAAACACTCTCTCAATTGGCCTTTCACTCATACAGCATTTGCCTCTGTCGTAAATATTCACCACTTCCTGCTTTTCTTGCACCAGCCATATTCCTTTGTGCTATAAACCTACTAAGCACAATACTGTGACATGGTTGCACATTGTTGCACAAAGAAAATTCACTGAGAAAATTCTATAAAGGGTATTAAACTATGAAATAATCTAGACGAAGATGTCACAGGAAGTTGCAGTTTGCGCAATTTAAAAAATAATTATGTTTCAGAAATTATTGAAAACTACAGACAGACAGCTTACTAAAACGCTGAGCACAATGTGAATGTCACTACCATAACAATACCATAACAAATAATCAGAGGTCAGCAGACAGACTTGACTGTTTTGAATACTTTTGCAGATGTGTTTAGACTACCAGAGCAGAAATTGAGTTCGGGAGGAGATAGCAAAAATGGGATCCGATATTGCAGCTATCAAAGGAGACATCGCAAAAATGGCTTCAGAGGAAAGAGAGGTTAACGATGAGTAATCAAAATGCATTGGGAAAATGGAAAGCATGTCTGCTGTGCACTGTCAATGAATAAGGAGACCTAAAATTGACTGTGTATTGGACTGCAGCTTCTTAAAAAAAAGAGAAATTAAAATAAACAACAATAACAACAACAACAAATAACAAAAACAACAACAACAAAATTGTGTTTTATCTGTATCAGTAGCTGTGTATCTGAATCTGAGCCTTTGGCTTCTCCCGCTACCCTTCGGTAGCCTGGTGCTACCAGACCATCGTACTTCATTTCATTTGTACAGAAGGTCTGGCAGTGCTGTAATTGGCAAACGTTCACTCATGGAGGCGGGTGTCTGTTAAAGTTTAAAACTATTGGATCTGCCCAGTGCCACTCTGGATTAGCCAACCAATCGCATAACGTTTGGTCGTCACGTGTGTCATGAGCCGGCTTCTGGCAACTGAAACTGGAGCGCGACTTCGACGTCATCGTTCTCAGCCACTCGCTCTGTTCGCTGATTGGACCGGCTGTCGAATCTCCGGCAAAACTGGGAAATGGGCTGTACACCCAGACTGACTACTGAAGGGAAAATAAAATTTGGCCGGAAGTAGGCGGGCGGGCGGAGCCAGGCTACCGAAGGGTTAGCCTGGCTCCGCCCGCCAGAGTGGCACTGGGCAGATCCAATAGTTTTAAACTTTAACAGACACCCGCCTCCATGAGTGAACGTTTGCCAATTACAGCACTGCCAGACCTTCTGTACAAATGAAATGAAGTACGATGGTCTGGTAGCACCAGGCTAACCCTTCGGACCATAACACAAAGAAATATGTATGAATATGTCAAAGAGAAAATTGTGTATTGTGTGTAATTGTCCGAAAGAATAATAAATAAATTGTAAAATGCGATATAGAAATCCACAAGAAGCTGCCAATAGTCTGTTTATCTGATTACTGCTAATATGACCATGTCTCAATAATGTGGCAATTATTTGATATCAACGCCCAACACACAGTTCCAGTTAATGATAAGCTTGTGTTGGTTTGCTCAAACCAGGGTGGAATTAATATACATATTAAAACCTTAATTAGCCATCTGTATATTTATATGGAAAATCTAAAATGAGTATCCGTACAACTCATAGTGAAACTAAATCACTGGTACACCACACCCTCCATTATGCATTTACAATGGTTTTATCAATAATTAATGCAGGGATTTTGCATTTTTGGGCAATTAATTTAACAGGTGTCACATACAGTACAACTATCATATACATTTTATTTAAACCACCCTATATGTACAAACAGTACTGTATATACCAACTACTTTCAGATTTTAAATTGTGCTCTTAAAAGTCCCAAATAAGCATGTCAGTTGTGCTGTAGTGTCTTGGTATTTGCAAAATGGGTGTTGAAATTAAAATAATGAGGATAGCCTATCTTAACCCTGGTTTCAGCCACAGGCAGTGGCAGAGCCGGCCCGAGGCATAAGCGAACTAAGCAGCCGTTTAGGGCCCCCGACTGCCCTGGGGGGCCCCCTCCAAAAAAAAAAAAAAAAAGTTTTGTTTGTGTGTTTGATATTAACATCATATTATGCAAATGTCAGTTATCATACAAAAAAAGGAATAAAATGTTTTGGTCTAGATAATTAATAGCCTAAAAATGTCACGTTCACATCCATGCACAGTGTGTATTGAGATTATTTAAAAACAATTGGAAATGGGGCTGCCCTTAGTTGCCCATGCACTGTGTATAGTCTATAGTCTATTCCAGCCTTGTCTGTGGAAAAAAAGATACAGTAGCTGGACAACAGAGTTCTTCTGCTTAGTTCCTCACACTGCATTTAAATGCATTCACTATATTAGAGAAATATGTCCCGTAAAAGAAAAAAGAGCTCCAAGCCCAACCCAGAGGACCCTCCATAATGTTTTATTTTATATTAATGTTTTATGGAACATCCATGTGACCTTCTTCAATAGCTTCTAATTCATCTGACCCAGTGTCTCCAAATTATTTGTTCACACAAAATTTCTCAGATTTAGCCTCTTAATTTTCCTCTCAAAGTGCACCAGATTCATGCATTTCACTTTAAAAAGGTTAAAAAAAATCTCCCGGGGGGGCATACCCCCGGAACCCCCTAGGAGGGTCTGAATCTCGGCTGTCTAATACTTTCGCACAGCCGCACAGTGGAGGCACTAGCGGAAAACACGGGATGTGTGAAAGATATTTAACAAACATTTATAGTTTCAGCAGCGCTAACATTGGAGGGGGGCCCCCTAATCATATTTCGCTTAGGGCCCCCTGAAGGCATGGGCTGGCTCTGGGCAGTGGTAACTTCCTGTCGCAGTGTTACACAAAAATGAGTAAAACAAAATTCTGCTGATGCAGAGACCATACATGTACATGTAACAGGTACAAGTTAATCTTAGAAGAAGTTTATGTAAAGGAGCGAGCCATAAAAAGCTGAATTACTCCAAGTCACATCATTGGTCTGCTGATTGCTCCAGGTTATACATCTCAGTCCCCAAAGGCAGTGTCTTCCGCAGGCTCATTTTGGGTTGACAAAGTTTGATTTAGCATGAGTGCGCACACTTTGTCAAACTAACACCAGCATTAAATAATGGGCCTTACTGGTCTTCATCTTCTATTTCTGCTGCTGCTGTGCCATGGAATTCAACTGACTCAAGGTATGTGAATACTGTTGATTTGAAAAATATACTTAGTCACCAATATGTAAAATCTGTCTATTGGGTGATGAATAATATAATCAGTTGCAATCAGTGGGATTTGTTTATAATATGTTCACCAAAACATTTTAAGTTTTAAGGGATTTTGTCTTTCCCAATACCGTTATTTTTTCTTATGCACAAGAATGTGAGATTGTTGCTGAGATAAATGAGCAATTATTACATTAATAAAACCATGCAGTTATTGACAATTTAAGCTAAAGGGTTAACCATTTGTTTTTAAGCCGCATTTCAATGTGATGTTAAAATATTTTGTGAAGAAAATTATCTCAAAGGAAATCCTTGAATCATACAATTTCTTTCTGCAGTCATACATTTTAAAACATATTATACTAATGTCTGGACTTTTTGTGTGGTCATTGTGACACACAAAATACTGTAAAAGTTATGAATTCATGCGGTGATACAAAGTACACGTCTCTGTGCTGATTCAGACATCAATTATGTGTATATATTTTAAATGATGGGCTGTATACTCCAAGGTCAAACGATGGACTGTTAATTCATGGTGAAGAATTAACTTTCCTTTAATGACCAAATCACATGTTTTAAGGTTCAAATGTTGCACACCAAGTGTGGCTACAGCTGTCATAAATATGGTCACTCATTTGTCAAGGAAACAGTAAACATTTCTGGTTAATTTTTTTCACCCCTGACATTTTCAGGTGCAACTCAAACAATATTTAATGCATAAATGACTAAAACTCAAGCTCACATCACCATGCATAGAATGATGCCAGATGTTTTACATATATCCTTCTGTCTGTGTGTGTGTTCTGCAGGAAGCTGTGGAAGTGCAGAGTTTCAGTGCACTAGTGGACAATGCATCAACATTGCTTGGAGGTGTGATGGGACTAAAGACTGTGCAGATGACTCAGATGAGCTGAACTGTCGTGAGTATTTCCCTATTTCCACCAATCACTGAGTCACACTGAGAGTACAAAGCAAAACAATGATTTAAAAAAAGCATTGTTTCCAGGGATCCTATATACTTACCACACACCGAACACAAATAGATGAATGTTTTTGAAATAATAAATCTTTTAAAGGTGGAGTCAGCGATTCTAGAGAATGTTTGTTGTCAAAATCGCTTTTTGTCAAAATCACTCTATATCTCTCACAATCTGTACTTGTATGTGCATTGAAAAAAAGATCTGGTGTCAATACACACCCTAGTCTCTGTAAACGGGCATGTAAACAAAGGGTATATTAACAAAGGGGGCCAACCATAGCTAGCAACAAACCCGTTTACAGACCCTAGGCTGTGTATCAACGCTGTTTTTTTCCCATGGCACACATACAGCTAGCGGATAGTGAGGAGATATTCAATGTTTTAAACAAAAAGTGATTTTGCCAACAAACATTCTCCAGAATCGCTGAATACACCTCCACTTACTGGGAGAATAACTGTTAATAGTAAAATAAACAGAAGCTTCAATTTGTTTTGTTTTTTGTGGCAGCACCTCCATCATGCACCTCACAGGAATTTAAATGTGTGACGAGTGGTGAATGCATCTCTTTGGGATTTGTCTGCGATGGGGAGGAAGACTGCATAGATGGCTCGGATGAACAAAGAACCTGTGGTATGCTATGCAGAGTTGTTGTTTCTGGGGTGGTGTTAAAAATAAGAAACTGAGATTATATGATAGTTTTAACACCTTGTATGGTCTTTGAAGAAGAAGTTTAGCTGGGATTTTTCCAAAAACTCATACAATAAATTGGGAAGTATAGAGCATGTAAGCATTTTATATCATTCATAAGCTTTAAATAAACACCATGGAGGATAAAAAGCTATTCAATCCTTTTTTAAAGATAAAACTTGTAAAACTTTGCGCCACAATCAAATGTGTAATGTGAACAAGAACATACTTGTTGTTTCCTTTAAGACATTTTAGTAAAAACCTATAGAAAACAGATTTAACCTACAGTGTGTAGGTCTAGGTTTAACAGGGATTTCTTGATAAAGGTTTTTGTTCACGACTGTCCAAGTCAGAGTGACAAAGGTTTAGATTAACACAAGACAAAATCTCTCTGGTTTCTTAATTTAAGATGGCCATTTGCTCATTCTATATACCACATTACAAGTCTGATTCCCCTGTGAGATAACAGTTTGAAACAAAACCCACTCTTGGTTCAGGTGGGCTAACCTGCAGCTCAGACCAGTTCACCTGCCAAGAGGGCCAGTGTGTCCCTGGAAGATACAGATGTGATCATGTGAAGGACTGTGTGGACAACTCCGATGAGAACAACTGCAGTAAGACTATTACGCTACATCTACAATGAATTTACCATTGTAGGCTGCTTTGATATCAGACCGAAATTCACAACTGATGTATGCCAGGCATGTGTTGTTTACCCGTATAATTTCTAATAATTGAAGCTTTTTGATAGATATATTTGTTTTTTGCATTATTGAACAGAGAATTGAGTCCTTTAAATGAATAGGAATAATCTTGTTTTTTTTTTGCAGACTATCCAAGTTGCACTGAGAAGACGTGTGCTAATGGGGCCTGTTACAACAACTCTCAGCACTGCAATGGGCTACAGGACTGCAGAGATGGGTCTGATGAATTCAATTGCAGTGAGTAGACGAGGCTTCATAGCCAAGTCAACCCTAATCTTCTTCAGATACTAAAGAGAATGAATGTTGGGTTCTTTAACACTGGGAAACTATTCTAAGTTGGGCAGCATTACCTTCTATCGCAAAATGATTTGGCTTTAGCAGTGCAAAGATGATAGTAGGCTAATGGATCCAAACTTTTTTGATTTGTAGAGTAGGTCACTACATTCAAATGAAAGTAAATGTTTTACTTTCATAAAAGATCACTTTATTGGTGTAGAGATGGATACTGGCATGACAAAAATGATTTCTGCTCCATTTACTACCTGTAGGCTTTTGAATTAGTTGTTTTAGCCTGTGTCCTATTGGAACCACAGTTTAACACAAATTGTTCACTAGAAATGACTTTCTTGTGCAATACGACAACATCTAAAAAGTGAAAAGATTCAGTATGATGTATTTTCATCTAATGTATCCCATGTGTTGCCTTCTACAATGTAGGAGAGAGAATGTCACTTCCGGCCGCCATCTTTGTTTGGTTTCAGCTAAATTCCCACAACGTAGGCTAATCTAATGGGTTAAAAAAAGTAAAATTGGTTTCGAGCTGCTGAATTATTAGGCTACTTTTTCACTCCAACTGCATGAATTTAGGCTATGTTTCATGAATATGGAAATGTCTTAAAAACAGCTGCGGGTGTTGTTAAACGAACTTCGGAAAAATGTAGGCTATTTGTTCAATAGCCTATAGATAGGCAAGATAACTTTCTTATTTGATCTTTTAAGCTTGTGCTGTTTTCAGCTTCCTCTTGGTTTTGGTGAATCAGAAATCTTAACTTATTGCACCATTGCCCCAGTTTAGGTTGAATACATTATAGTAAGATGTCGTTTGACTTGAGATAAGCCTTATACGCATAGTGACCACTTTTACTTTCAGCGACAGAGCACTGTGCACTCCACGAGTATCAGTGTGCAAACGGCTACTGTATTCCACGGTCCTTTGAGTGCGACCACTGGGACGACTGTGGGGACAACAGCGATGAGCAAGGCTGTGGTAAGGGCGAAACAAAAAGTGACTAAAGAACTCTAATGACCATACATTATGTTGTTTGCACTATAATTTCAAAATGTTCTTATCATTGTTTCCAAACATAAAATAAAGAACTGCTATTGCTTTTATTCTGAGTTTTTTATTTTATTTGGAAGAATGTGACGTCCCAGGCAAACTGCATAGCCTATACATGTTGTATTTTGCTACAAAAATGTATTCAAACACATGTAGTAAATTTAAAATGTAGATAGACTCCCTTTTTTTTTAAGTTGCAGTGTGTTTTTAAAGATAGGCCGAAGGGCAAAGTCATTGGCACATCATTTGTAAGCCAAAATGTTGAATTGTCTGAAGAATTTGGGAGAGAATCCCTAAATAATATGTTTTCAGCTGTTGGAAAATGATCAAGTTATTTGCTATTGTTATCTCATACAATTTGTATTTATTCATTATATAAGAATGGATTTTTAGTAGCCTATTTTTTCAATTTATGGCCAACTTGATTGACATGTAGGCTAGGGCTCACATGTTTAATAATAATCCCCTCAAATATTCAATTGCAATCAAAATGTGTTAACATTGTTAAATATAACTATTTGTTGTAAACGAGAAATACATGTCAGTTCCATTCTTTTGTTCTTCAGTGTATCAGAGCTGTAGCGGCAGTGAGTTCACATGTTCCAGCGGCCGTTGTATTCCTCAGCGCTGGGTGTGTGACCAGTTCAACGACTGTGGCGACTACAGTGATGAGAGAGGATGTGGTGAGGAAACTTCTTGTGGAATGGGAAATTCAGCACAAACATCAAAGTTATTTGAAATCAAGTGTGAATCATTTTGTCATAGCTGAGGAGTTTAATTCATGATGAAAACACTGAAGAGGCAAATGTATTTGTCAAATGATGCAAAAAGTCATTTGGCAAAACATTTAGGTTTTTAAGAAATGTAATTACAAGTTGGAAAAGAGAATAGTTTGTGGACATCTTTCTAATTCATAGTTTAATTTCAAGTTTTTTTCCATGTTTTTTAGATAGTAACTCTAGAGACTGTTACCCTGGCGAGTGGGGATGCCCAGGCTCGACGTTGTGTATACCACTGGGCAAAGTGTGTGATGACAAACCTGACTGTCCTGGAGGAACAGATGAGACCAACTCCACCGCAGAGTTAACCTGCAGTAAGTCACACAGATGTGGATTTTTAACATGGGTTTGAAACATCGGCACTTATGAGTCCCATACAAAACCTCCTTATACCCATCAATATTTGTCTTTATATCCATACACTGAACATATCCTGTTCAATAGAAACTCAACAAATTGAAGTGAACTGAAATAAAAGTTGCCTTAGTGAGAGAGATGTGGTCACATGCGTATCACCTCACCTTGGCAGCACTTTCATAGGGCTTTAAATTAGGTGCAAGGGTTTTACACCATTATATTGTGTTGCACTCGTAAATGTTTCTCAGAAGTCAGCTGATGAAGGTGTGAAGTGATCACAGCTTTCGCCGGCTTTCTTATCACTGCTTTCACACTCATTTTCCTTGGGCGAACACTAATGCCCTCTAAAATCCAGAGTTGATGTTGGCTATGATGCTGATAATGGTGTCGATAATGAAGCTCTGGTAGACCAAGCTGCTCTGATGATGATTTCAAGTAAAAACCTTAAACTGTGAGCTAGTTTTCACCACAATGTTGATTTTCTTTTTAACTCACAGGCCTGGAGCTGTGCTCCACCTTGAGCTGCGAGTACCTCTGCCACCCTTCTCCTCAGGGAGGTGTTTGCTACTGCCCCGATGGTTTTATAATAGCCAATGACAGCCGGTCCTGTGTAGGTGAGTGCCATATATCATGTTTTTTTTATGGAAACAAAACTAAACTTCTTATTTGTGGTGTTGTTGACAGCAGTGTGCTGAACTATGTAACAAAGCAGCATGAAGTAAGAGAGAGGTAAAGGATGGCGATAGATCTGGAGGGGTTCATTTCTAAGATCTTCTAACATTGTTATAGGATCTTTAGTCATGCCTAACTTCATGGTACATTACAGGATACCGTATTCTGTACTGTGTTTAAAGAGAAATTGACTCAATTTCACAGCACTCTAGTTGCAAATTACTGGTAAAGATTGCCATCCTGATGCCTAAAACATAAATGAAATGGCTGTTTGTTCAATTTTCCAGACTATAATGACTGTCAGATCTGGGGGATCTGTGACCAGCTGTGTGAAGATCGTCCCGGGACCCACCACTGTAGCTGTGCTGATGGATACTTCTTGGAGCAGGGTCATATCTGCAAAGCCAATGTGTCAGGTACAGAGTGTCACACATCACATTGCATATGTTCATGCTCCTTCTTAAACATGAAATAGTTAAGGAGACAGTGTCCATACCATCATATATATTTTTTTATATATATATATATATACTTTTTATTGTGTTAAATATCTAATATAACCATTGCTGTTTTTGCTTTCAAGCTGGACTGCCACAGCTCATTTTCACCAACGGGGGTGATGTGATGATGGCTGATATACATGGGCGCTTTGTCAGAACTCTAGTGCCGTCCCAGGGCAAAGGTACCGCTGTAGGGGTGGCATACCACTGGAACAGCGACACAGTGTTCTGGAGCGATACATACAGCAAAAAGGTCGGTCTGGATCCTTGTCTGGTGACATTTATAATCACAGTAGTCTTTTTTTTTCCTCCTATTTTTTTCTATTTCTTCCCTCCTCACCTACTTCATGGCTTCTTTATTTGATTGCAAAACACATGGCACTTGTTGTTATCTGAACTGCAAAACTTAATTAGCACAAATAATTTATTTCCATTGGCGATTAGTGCCCGAGCCGCTGGGATCTCTATGCTTTGCTCATGGGCAATGAGGCAGGAGTTGAGATCCAGAGGAAAAAACACAAAAGAAAATCATCAATTTCATTTCATTTTTGTTTTTCCAGGTGTACTCTGCCAACTACAACGGGGGCAACATTAAGGAGATTATGACCGCTGCAGTCTCAAATGTACAGAACCTCGCTGTGGACTGGGTCAACTTCAAACTCTATGTCTTAGAGGCCATGGTGGAGCGCATTGACATGTGCGACTTTGATGGAGGGAATCGGGTCACACTGGTGGCTGAAAACCTGCAGACTCCTCATGGCCTGGTCCTGGACCCTACAGTGGGGTAAGTTTAAATGTTTTAGTCTACCTGGCACTAAATAGCTTATCTAGCATCCCGTTAAGCCTGTATTGTTTGTTTGTTTGTTTGTTTGTTTGCAGCTACATGTTCTTCACAGACATGGGCGTTGCCAGTGAGCAGATGAAGCTGGAACGTGCCTTCATGGATGGCAGTAATCGCATGGAGCTGGTGAAGAGCAGTCTGGGCACTCCAACAGGAATAACCCTAGATATCGTCAGCCAGAGGGTTTACTGGTCCGACAGCCATTTTGACACGGTGGAAACTGTCACCTACAGTGGTTTGGACAGGTAAGGGGGGTTGCGCTGAAAATTTTAACAGTCATAAAATATTTCGCTGGCTGGAGAGTAACTTTAAGCTTAAAAGGGAAAAACAACAACACAATTGATGGTGTGCGCCCCTCAATGGTCATTCTGAGGTGTTGTTGTATCCAAAGGAAAATAGTCCTCAGTGGTGGAACCCAGGCTCCACACCCATTTGGAATTGCCGTGTTTGAAAACCACGTCTTCTTCACCGACTGGACCAAGATGGGCGTGGTGAGAGCCGACCGCTTTAACGGCAGCAACCCGGCACTCCTCTATCGTACTGCAAAGCGACCAGGCCATGTGGTGGTCTCTCACCGTGTCCTGCAACCTGTTGGTAAGAGAGACACACTTCAGAATTCATATCGAGTTCACTGTTTCTGCTGCTGATGAAATAATTCCCATGTAACCGAATTTTGTATGTGTATCATATTTCTAGTTTTTGTCAATAAAGGATCAGTTTTAAATACTGGCCACTCTTATATTTTGTAAAACCTTCATTTGTTACACTCATTCATTCATTCATACATTCTTCACCTATATGAAACTCCAAGGTGCTGTGTTTAAATAGCCTCATCATGTCCTACAGTGATGAACCCTTGCGGCAGACACAACGGTGGCTGTCAACAGATTTGTGTATTGAGTCACCGCACCGACAATGATGGTCTTGGCTTTCGCTGCAAGTGTCGCCATGGTTACGACCTACAGCCTGACCGTCAGACCTGCTTTGGTGAGTTCCCCCATGATAGAGGGCCAAACAACACAGTGTTCATGAGTTTGTCTGTCACTCTGTCTTTGTAGAAGTTTTTTTTAAATTAGTCATAAAATAATCAATGCAATTTACAATATTTCATTTTAATTATTTGGTCAAAGGCAGGGATTTCATTCAATTTGTTGCTATAATGACCCTTAAACATGTATAAACTGTATATTTAATTGTTTCTGGGTTTGCATTAAATTTAAGCTACCATATGCATTATCACAACATTCGTTCCAAATAGTTTAGACAGTATGTGTACATTCTTTGAACTACTGCCACTCACTCTTTAAACAGAGGTGAAGGACTTCTTGTTGGTAGCCACCTCTCTGGCCGTGCGTGGAATCCCACTGAACGTATCCCTCCAGGAGGACATCACCCTGCCCATCACAGGGCTCGGATCATCCATCTCTGGCTCTGCTGTGGAGTTTGACGGCAACGAGGCGGCCCTGTTCTACAACGACAGGTCCAGGGGCCTTATCTACAAGTCCAACCTCAACGGCACTGGTGAATTTTTTATTACATTTGTTTTATGAAGCAACGCTACAAGGGCGCGTAGTGAGATCAGATTTCTGTTTTGCATAAAGAAATAAAGGAAACCTTTTAATTTGATTTGATGTTACCCATAGGATATGATAATATTATAAATGTTTTAATCCTGTGTGTTCACATCTCACTGTATTTATTTGCATGCAATCTCAGTCCAACAGATTTTGACGGGCTACAGAGTGGGAACGGTTGACTCCATGGCTTACGACTGGACCTCCAAAGTCTTGTTTTGGACCACAAGCACATACAAGTCGGTGGTGGCCTTCAAGGTCACAGACAAGTCCAGGCGAGACATTGTGACGGGCCTGAGGTACCCAAAAGGAATTGCTGTGCATCCAAGTGCTGGGTGAGTGCTTAAATGTGTTGGGACGTAAAAACTAGAGAGTGATTGGTTTGTTCTGAGGAGATTTCAGGTCGCGGGGACAAGCAAGGGAAATCAACACAATTCTCAGCACACTCACTTTACAAGCTCTGCACTGAAATATCTGTAGTAATGGCAGTGCAGAAGTACCTTTTATTCAAATTCAGCATATATAATCATCTCAATTAGTTTAAAAACTGTTGGGTTTTTATACTGAAAACTACAACATTACAATAACAGTCCCTATCACTATTTCAGTCCTGATTGAATATATTCCGGTTTCACAGTTACGCTATCATCCATTAAAAAGAAAGTTTTATTTTTGACTGACAGAAAACAGACCTGTCCTCTTGTGTGTCTAATCACAATGTTGATCCACAGCTACTTGTTTTGGTCTGACTGGTACCGTCCAGCGTTCATAATGAAGGGCTTCACTGACGGCAGTAACGCTGTTCCTCTGGTCAACACAACACTGGGATATCCGTTTGGACTCGCTGTTGACTATATGTAAGCACATGACCTGCAGGATTATGATTTGATTTTAGTAAACAATTCTCAGGCTCTTGTCCAAGAATAAAATGTCTGTTGTCGTGTGAAAATCCAGTATTCCTTCATATTCACTAGTTTTCCATGTGATTGGTCTTCAACAGGATGGACAGGCTGTACTGGGTGGATTCCCTATTGGACCAGATTGGTCACATTGGCATTGAAGGATATGACAGACAGGCTTTTACCAATATTGGCCAGATCACTTCACCTTTCTCTCTAACAGTTTATTCAGGTGCAGTTCCTTAGTTTCTACTCATGACTCCTCCTTATTTAGTTACACTTATATTACAAACGCACAATATTATTCAAATTGTTTATGCTGTTAATCTTTTCAGCTTTGACATTATAAAATCCAAATGGTTTTATAAAGTGTGAATTGCACACTAATACAATCTAATAAGGTGCCTCTTTAACTAGTCTGTAAAAATAAGAAGCATAATCATCCATTTTCTGTCTTGTAGACTTCCTGTATGTGTCTGATACCAGGATTAAAGGCATATTTCGGTTGAGGAAGAGGGATGGAGGAGAAAACATCATGATCAGAAAAGGAATCACTAACATCATGAATGTCAAGGCCTACACACCTGACCTCCACAGCAGTAAGTTTACACACACACAGGGAGGCCAATGTAGACAGTGATACTACAGTGTGTTATAGATATTTGGGCAATGAGTTGACCAGATACAACAAAAATTCCAGAAAGCCACTGACCCTGCTTCCTTATCATCGACAGCGTACACCAGCCGCTGCAATAGTGTAGCCAACGGCCTCTGCAGCCACTTCTGTTTCCCGACCCCCTCCTTCAGTCGCGTGTGTGGCTGTCCGTACGGCATGAAGCTACAAGCCAACCAGAGGGACTGCATCAAGGACGACTCGGTTCCCCCACCGGACAGCAGCTGCGGCGACTACGCCTTCGAGTGCGATGGAGGACGCTGCCGGCCCAATTCCTACCGCTGTGACGGATATGCCGATTGTGTTGATAAAACCGATGAGGCCAACTGCACTGATACAGGTGAATGATTGAAGAAAAAGAAGGAAGTGTCTTTCGTGTTTTAGGAGTGCACTATTGGGAAATGGTCAAGCAGGGCCGATAATGTGAGTTTTTAAAAAAAAAAAATACTAGTGATACTGAGCAAGAGCAGAGTGCGGGATCTTCTTTTTCTCATCTGTGTATTTTTATCCCACACACCTGCATCAAAGTTTTCTGGATGTGTGAATACTCCTGTTAAAGAGTAGAGTAGTGGAAGTGGGTTGCTCCTGTGGTCTAGTGGGAGGAGCGTGTACCATTTGAGGCTCAGTCCTTGTCGCAGCGGACCTGGGTTTGACTGCGGCTCGGGCTGTTCTCTGCATGTCATCCCCCTTTCTCTCCCCATTTCCACACTGTACATCAAAAAAGTGTCAAATAAAAGGTGAAAAAACCTACTGAAAAAAAAATACTGGAAGGAAATTATTGAGCGGATAAATTATTAATCTGCTTTTTTGTATATCTTCACACACCAGGAGCGACTTGCTCTCCTCGAGCGTTTACCTGCAGCAACAAGCACTGCATCATGTCCAGTTGGCGCTGCGATGGCACGGACGACTGTGGTGACAACTCAGACGAAGTGAACTGTCCGACGCGCATCCCTACCACCTGCGCCGCCGGCCAATTTACCTGCGATAACGACAGGTGTATCGCTCCAATATGGGTGTGTGACGGTGACAATGACTGTGGTGATGGCTCGGATGAACACAACTGCAGTAAGTAGTACACGGGGGACATTTTTCAGCCCGCTCAGCTCCCATGTCATTTACAACTAGCCTACATAAAATACTGTAGAAGCTATAATCTTGTTAATGGAGCTGCGTCTTTTGATCGACAGATTCGACCATCACTACATGTCCTCCTTCCTACTTCTTGTGTCCCAACCATCGCTGCATCTACAGCTCCTATGTGTGTGATGGAGACCAGGACTGCCTTGATGGCTCTGATGAGAAAGACTGTGGTAGGAATCACCATAACTGCACTCTTTATTGTGTGTCCGTTTTATTTGTTTGTATTTTCATTTATTGACATAACACCTCCTTATTTGAGCCAAATAGCTTCATACCTGGATCCTGAAACACTTTCTTTCTCTCTTCAATTTTGATTGTTCACATTTTTTCTTTTCCCTCTTACGTTTCTCGTTTCCCCCTCAAGAGTTTGCCTGTTCCTCCTATGAGTTTGCCTGCGACAGTGGGGACCAGTGTGTCAGTTCCAGATATCAGTGCGACGGAGTGTTTGACTGCAGGGACCATTCTGACGAACGCGACTGTCGTAAGCTAGCAACACTCAAGCATGGAAATATACAGTATACCCAAATAAATAATGCCATTTGTGTTAATCAGTGATTTAATAGTGACACTTTGCAACACTCGGCTTCATTGTTGATTCGTTTGAGACACTAAAGCTGCATTCCATTAGTAGTTGCACTTCCCGTCGTTCATTTACCCTCAGCCCTTGGTATGACGTAACAGCATACGTTGCAAGGAGGGAACTTGGAGCGTGGAGGGAGACTGGGCGGGGAAGGAGCGGGGGATTTAAATGGAACCCACTTGCCCTTGTACTCGCAATGGACTGTCAGTTACATAAGTAGTTCTGAATGCAAATAATGCAGAATTATAACATTCTGCTAAGGTAGCCTATATTGCAGAAAGCCATTTCCATAGCATAACAGACATTGAATTTCAACACGGTAACTCAGATTATCAAGATATTGTTACTTACACATGTAAATTGTTTGCTCCGACATATTTTCTTATTTATGTTCTTATTTAAAGCTCCCATATTATACACTTTTCGGTTCTATTATACACCATATTATATGGTCTTATTGTACTATGCTGATGTTCAGCTAATCTCACAATGGCCTATTTTTTAAAAAGAGCTGCAGCTCCCCTCGTAAATATACAATCTTTGAGCTCCCCCTGCCCCCTGTCCGGAAGCGAAGCCAGATACGCCTCGCCCTCTGTCTGTCAGGGCCGTGGACCAATAAGAAATAGGGGTGTGGGCTGCACAGTGGAAGTTTCCAGTTTTTGAGGTCAGAAAAGGGGAGAATTCTGACTGGAGTATATTGGGGGGGAGGGGTGGGGGTTTCAGAAAGGGGGAGAGTGAGAAAAGGAGAGATTGTTATTTTTTTTAATATTTTGGCAGTCTCTAGGCACACCTTGGACCCATAGATATGTTAGAACACATTTAAAAAGTGCATTTAGCATAATATGTGACCTTTAAGACGAACTGCTATGCACTGTGGGTGATATCCACCTCGGAGTGACCATGGATGTTCACTTGATCAATCAGCCCTCCGAGGGTCTATATCACGAAGTTCACTTCAGTTTCCAGACAATTGGAACAACACTTAAGATGGCGGTGGGGATTCCCCCGAGGGCAAGTGCCTAGGGCAAGTGAACGAGGGCATGTTGAACGGGTATTGGAACGCAGGGATAGATGATGATCAATGACAAATACATATTACACCTCCTGTCTTGATGTTTAGTTTTTTCACTTCATGCCTGTGAGTTACTGCAACTTCTGAGAGAATGCCTCTGCAGTTACTGTCATTGTTTTTTTTTAAACAATATGTTTATTGATTTTAATTTTTACCAAGACATACAGAAATGTAACCGGAAAAACAATAACGGCAAAAACCAAACAACCAACAGCAATCACAGCAACATACTAACAAAAAAGAAGAAAAAAGCATTAAAAAAACATTGTATATACAATAAATAAATACAAATAAAACGATATAAAACATATAAAGACAATAATACAAATTAAACTACTGTTCACTGTAGTCTGTAGATCGCTTCTTAAAAATAATTTTTTTCAACTTATTGCAAAGCAAACACATGCCGATATGAACATTTCTCTCCCATATGAAGACTACTGATTTACCAAGAATTCCCCTCGTTTTCCAATATATGACCCACACCATTTTGTTCAACAAAGTCCAGGAATGGTCCCCAAACCTCCTTTGAAAGCATATTGTCTACCCTTAACCATATACGTTAATATTCCTTCCATAGGCAAGAAACCATTTCTCTAAGCCACTGAGCAATACTAGGCTTATCCACACTTTTCCAAGCAAGAGATATTAACCGCTTTGCTTGCATTAAGCTCATCTCTGTAAGTATTTCAAACAGTTACTGTCATTGTAAAACGCCTTGTGTCTCTTTGCAGCCACTCGAGGTCCAGGCCTCTGCCACACAGATGAGTTCCAGTGCCAGGCGGACGGTTTGTGCATACCAGATAAGTGGGAGTGCGACGGCCATCCGGACTGTGAGGATTCATCTGATGAACACAACACCTGCCCGCCTGTCACCTGCAAACCCAACTACTTCCAGTGTGCCAACAAGGCGGTGTGCATCCCCATGAGCTGGTTGTGTGACGGAGACAACGACTGTCGGGACATGGGCGACGAACAGAACTGCCCAACCCCTCCCTTCAGCTGCCCCTCAGGACAGTGGCTGTGCACCGACGACCAGGCGTGTATTGACATAGACAAGGTGTGCGACGGCCAGAGGGACTGCCCCAATGGAGCGGACGAGTCACCTATCTGCAGTGAGTTTGGTTTTAAAGCAATCATGCATTGTATTGCGTATCAAAGAACGAGACAAAAGTATTACTAAAAAAAAACATTTTAAATGTAGGTGTAGAATACTTGAATAAAAATGAACAGAGATCCGAACCAAAAACGGACAATAGAAACCACCAACAACAAATGGAGAATGATACATGCACAATAATAACTCGCTGTGTTGTTATTTCATGAAGATCAAAATGACTGCGCACTGAACAACGGGGGCTGCAGTAACGGCTGTGTACAGGGTCCATATGGGGCCCAGTGCACCTGTCCATCAGGGTATCAGCTGCTCAACGACTCCAAGACCTGTGAGGACATCAACGAGTGTCTGATCCCGGGTTTCTGCAGCCAGCAGTGCTACAACGAGAGAGGAACCTTCAGGTGCTACTGCTCAGACGGTTACCTCCTAGAACCTGATAGACGCACCTGCAAAGCTACAGGTCAGCAAACAACATGTGTTAACAAATACTGTGGCATTTTAAAGGTGGATTCAGCAAGTCTGGAGATTGCTTGTTTTTTGTCAAAATCGCTTTTTGTCAAAACAAGTGAATATCTGCAATCTGTCCGTACTGTGTGTGGGCAGATTTTTGTTGTTGATGTTTATAACACAGACTCGGCTCTGTAAACTTGTATGTTAACAAAGGGTGTGTAAACAAATTGGACTCGCTGTAACTAACAACATGCCTGTTAGGCTGTGTATTAAAACAGTTTTTTAAGTGCACACACTTAGCACACGTAGCGGATCGTGAGAAGATATTTGCAGATTTTGATTGCTGACTCCACCTTTAAACAATGCTGAATTGATGTAATACCAAGAGAAAATAAGGTTTTCAATGACATTCTTCTTTTTATTAATGAATACATGTGTGTTTTTGTTTTGGGACACAAAACAAATGAAAGCAAGGTATATAACCAACACAGTTACAAAGAACATGCAAACCCAGCGGAATACTATTATTATATATGAAAATATTCTCCATTGTGGAGCATATTTGATACAGAGTTATCATTTTCTATAAGATGTTGAACAAAATATTATCCTGATCTCAGACCAACTAGCAGCTGTGCTCCTGGTTGCCAAGCGGAGCCAGATCATCGCAAATCGAATCAACACGAGACCGCCCCAGATGAAACCAGTGATCAGCGGCTCAAGCATCGTGACGGTGGACTTTGATCGCGTGACTTCAAGAATCTACTGGGCTGATGCCTCGCAGAAGAAGATATGGAGTGCCTTCCAGAACGGCACCGACAGACGGGAAGTAAGAGAAATAAAAGCTCAGATGTAATAAAGCAACCACAGGTCACAAAATGTATCTTAAAAGTTAGAATTCTAATTCTAAACCCAACTGTACAATGTCCACAGTGTTAACAGTGTCCATGTTTTATCTAGGTGTTCTCCTCTGGTCTGATGGTGCCAGAGAGTATAGCTGTGGACTGGGTGGGTCGGAACCTTTATTGGACCGACTCTGTCATGGAGAACATTGAGGTGTCCACTCTGGATGGTCGCTTTCGGAAAGTCCTCCTCACCAAGAACGTCACCAGCCCCCGCGGACTGGTTTTAGACCCCCGTAACTAGTGAGTTGAGGCCATGCTTGGATGTTCTTTGATTAGATATTACATTGCTGCCTTTTTCTATGTTATATTAAGTTCCATTATTTTAACAACTTTTCAAGACGTCACAAGAAATCATACAAAACATTGTCATTCCTCACAGCACCAACCTGATGTTCTGGTCGGACTGGGGTCAGAACCCCAGGATCGAGCGCGCCGACATGGATGGAGCCATGAGACGAGTCATCGTCAGCACTAAGCTCTACTGGCCCAACGGCCTGGCCCTGGACTACACCACACGCAGGGTCTACTTTGCTGACGCCTACCTCAAATACATTGACTACTGTGATTACGATGGCAATAACCGCCATCAGGTCATGGCAAGTGACATGGTAGGTTAAGTTGGATTTAGTCATTTAAGAAAAAAAAACTTGTACAGTACTCGAGCTTGGGCAAAAAGAGAACAACAAAAGCTGTTTCAAACATCAGTGTGTCAAGTTGCATCAAAATCATTTCATCTGTTTTCTGCTTCTAACCAGGTTCTACAGCACCCACACGGTATGACCATCTTCGAGGACAACATCTATTGGTCAGAGCGCTACACCAGCAAAGTGATGACGACCAACAAGTTCCATGGCGGCAACATCACAACTCTGATGAACAATGTCTATCAGCCAATGGGCATCGTTATGGACCATCCCATCAAACAGCCCAACGGTAACTTTTAGATAAAGGTGGGGTCAGCGATTCTGTTGTCAAAATCACTATGTCAAAATCAGTGAATATCTTGGGCAATGATGGGCATGTTGCAAGCTACAGTGGGCTTTTGTTTGCATACCATTTGTTTACATACACATTTACAGAGCCTAGGCTGTGTATTAACAAACCCAGCGAAAACACACACAGTACCGACTGGTAACTGATTGTGAGGAGATATTCACAGATTTTGACAATTAGTGATTTTGACAACAAGGGTTCTTCAGAATCGCTGACTCCACCTTTAAACCGCAAATCTTAAATGCTTAGCTTTTGAAGTGTATTCAAACCTGTAATGCAATGTAGGAAGGTAAAAGCAGACAACTTCACAAATGTAATGGATATAAGATCTCCACCATGTTGGCTTAACCAAATGATCATTTTAGTAAGAGGAATTGGATAATGTGTTGTAATATTATGTCATATTAAGTCTAATTGTGACTGTTGTTTTGCATTTAGCCATCAACCCGTGCAGAGAACACCTGTGCACTCAGCTGTGCCTGCTGGCAGGCCTGAGACCCAGGTACTACACCTGTCACTGTCAATCTGGATGGAAGCTGGATGCTGACAAACGCACCTGTATCAAAGGTTGGTTTTTGTTTTGTTTAACAGTAGCTTTTTTTTCTTTTCTGCCGCCATGTTCACAGGGTTTAACCATAATGAAAACATACAAACCATCTGGCTGAACATACATGTTCTACTTCTAGATATAAACGGTGTAGTGTTTCTGATAAGACAGCCCCTTTTGTAAGTATTGTGTTCTTCTCTTTATGTAAATTTTGTTCTATCCTAGATGATACTCCCTTCTTGATGGTTGTGAGAGAATCAGTGATTTTTGGAATTCCTCTGGACCCCGCTGACCCTTCCAACAATGCAATGGCCCCTGTGTCTGGCATCAGCCAAGGACGGGACATTGACTATGACGACCAGGAGCAGCTTGTCTATTGGATACAGGGCAGTGTGAGTGGAGGTCTTACATTTAACATGCAGAATGCCTTGCTAAAGTTATTTCAACAGCATCTAATGGACATTTAAAGTGAAGTAACGATGCACTTGTGCATTTCTTGACTACCCACAGTTTCTTGAACACTGTTTGCTTGTTGTTTTGATGCATGGTCTCTGATGTATGCTCTAATATCAGGGTTCTATATGGCAAGTGAAAACCACTGGTACCAACAGGTCTGAGTTTGCTCCAGCTGCTTTCATAGGCTCACCGTCTGGTCTGGCCTTTGATTGGATAAGCCGAATGATGTATTACACCAATCCTACTGCTAAAACCATAGAGGTAAGCATCTTTTGATACATAAATGAAATCAAGCATTCTGCCCTTTGTGCTTAATTGCTTAATTTCAGTTTTTTTAAATAGACTAAATGTATCCAAATTTTTCACACAATTTTACTCTTCACTTAGGTTATTCGTGTGGAGGGAATCCAGAAGTATAGGAAAACCCTCATAACTTCTACTGGTAAACCGGAAGGAGTAGGAGAGCCCATTGGAATAGCCCTGGATCCAGCAAGAGGGTAAAGCAACTGTTTAAGAAAAAACTATCTAGAGAATTTGCTGTGATACTTAAATTCAGTAATGTATGGAAAACAATGGAAGGGACAAATAATCAAGAGTCAGTTCATGTGGGTAAAATGGACAAAAACATTCTCCTCATTTCTTCCCACCCAAAACTATAAACAAGTTAAGTCTTACAAGTTGTGTTTAGTAGATTGATGTAATAATTTTCTTACACATAGCTCGGTTTATTAACTGTGTGCATGTACAGCATGATCATTTACTGACTTGACTTCCCCTTTTAACCCTGTGAAGCACCTTGAGTGGCCCTGTGCCTGAAATGTGCTCTATAAATAAAATTGCCTTGCCTTGCCTTTACAGGAAACTGTTTTGGACAGACAAGGGGTCGGACAGTGGAGTTCCTCCAAAGGTTGGCAGCGCCGACATGGACGGAGGAAACATCAGGAACCTCTACACAGGCAACATGGCTAACATAGGATTCATCGCTGTCGACATCTCTGCCAGTAAACTGTACTGGGGTGTGGCTGGCTCAGGGCTGGTATGTACCCTACATGCTACTCTGCTCACAGGCTTCATACAATATTTTTTGCAATTTTGGGAGTTCGAGGGGAATAATTATCCTCCTAGTCACCATTTCTTTATTGAAATAGTTAACCGACTTTTTTTTTCTTCTATAGTTTACCAAACGTTTATGTAATTGCATTATGGAAGATGTTTTGTCTTTTTATTACTTATCACTGTAGGGGCAGGAATATATCAGTAGCGGTAGGAATATAGAAGCATTGTGCTTCTGCCTGCTCGTTCTCGAACTTATCCTTTTTTCTTCTTTAAAGTAATTGGATCCTTTATCTATGTTTTTCTTTTCTTTTTTTCTCTCTTTTAAATATTGTTGATTGTTCGAGATTAATAAAAATAAAATAAAACTGTAACAAGTTCATTCCACCTGAATAATCTGAAGTTTTTCAGACCAAACTTTTTTAAATTCTTGTTCTTGTTGTTGTGTGATAATTTTTTGATTTCAAGTTTCATCTTCATCATGTTTACTGATTCAGCGACATTGAGATTAACCTCTTTTATCTTTGCCCCAGATCGAGTGTGGCACCATGGATGGAGTAAGCCGTGTGACTGTGGTGAGTGGCCTTTCCCATCCGTGGGGGCTGACGGTCTACCAGAACCACCTCTACTACACAGACCTGGACTATGAGGTCATTGAGAGGGTGGACAAGGACACCGGAGCCAATATGGTGATGATGAGAAGCGGCATGTCTGGCCTGCGGGCCCTCAAAGTGCACGCCAGAGACAGTACGTGGATTAAACTGCTTTTTTTTTTCTAATTCAACGCAGGCTCTCCTTGAGCTTTTTATGTTTTCAGCCAGACTGTTTCATTATGCAGCAGGTAATTACTTGCCAGTGAATGAGGGAGTATTGGAGATTAGTGTTCTCCCCCAAGGATAGCACACTGCAGGATCAAGCACCACTTGTATTTCATCTTTTGGATATAGCCTTGTGTGTTGATACGAACTCTTATAGCTCTCACAGCCCTTTGTGCGATCAACATGTATCATCTGTTATATTTGAAGAATGGGGAAGGATTTGTCTTGTGATTTCGTCTTCCTGTGTGCATGTTATTCACTTAGAAGAAAACACAAGTTGATAAGATGGTGGTAATAAACAGAAATCAAGTCATTTAAATGGTCTATGAATTAAAACTGTGCACCATACTGCAGTCACACATTTTTTTTTTGCAGAACCAGGCATTTCCTTAAATGTAGATGCTTGAAAAACCGATGTATAATAAATGCTCCCTTATTAAAGCAAAGAAAATGTAGCTTAGCTTTAACAAAACATATTTACAATATGCATTACAATAAGAAAATTCAAAAAGACAAACAAACACAACAGAAATACATGAGTTAAAACCGTAAAAAAGGAATAAAATCTACATAAAAAATCTAAAAGAAAATGTAAAGGGTTGCCCTGTGGCTTAGGGGTTAAGACTCTAACGATCAACCAACATATTTGTTGCATCTCGCTCTCTATCGTTATGGTTACCATTGTGGTGGAAATGATCTGCATTAAATGAATGAACTAATAAATAAAAAACTAAATACAAAGTTTGCGTCATCAAGTCAAGCCAAAGTTGAGGAGCCGTGGCTTTGTGTTTAAGTCTATTCATTGTTGAAAGTTGTCAAGCTTTTCCATTTATTTTCTCCTTATTTTTACTTTAAACATATTAATTGTACCGTTTCTTTTCAGTAATGTGAGCTAATAATATGATCTAGTTATGCTCACCTCCTCCACTCTCTTTCTCTCTCCCACCTCAGACTCAGCGGGGACCACCAACGCCTGCAGCTCTAACAATGGGGGCTGTTCCCACCTCTGTCTGCCCAAACCAGATAATAAAAAGACCTGTGCCTGCACCACAGGCTTTAACCCCTCTCAAGATGGCTCCCGCTGTGAACAGTACGATTCCTTCGCCATTGTCTCCACCTCCAAGTACATCCGTGGCTTCCACATAAACAGTTCCGACCACTCTGAAGCTATGGTTCCTGTCGGTGGAAGTATGTTAGCATAATATTATTCTGCATCATAGTGTTCAACCCTGCTTTTTTCTCTAAATCATTAGCTATAAATACCAAATAATCAGTTGCTGTGGGTTACATTTTTGTTCATCTTTTTGCAGCTTCCTACTCCATTAAGGGCAAGTTAGATCTCCATATAGAATCTGGCTATTTATACTGGACTGACAACTCCAGCTACACCTCATACAGGGGCATCTTCAGGGCTAAAACAAACGGAGGGCGTTACAGTAATGTCATCAACTCTGGTGTTGGAAGAGGGGGCATCCAGGGCTTCGCTATAGACTGGATTGCGGGTATGAAGCAACTCGTTCAACCAACCTTCATTCATCCATTGTCTTTACAGGGAGGCCCTAAGAGCAAAGATATTAAACAGTTCTTGCATTAAATTGAATAAATACATGAATAGTAGTTTTCTCATCTCTCCCTTCACTTCCATAGGTAACTTATACTTCACCAATGCCTTTGATAGTGAGACCTTCCTGGAGGTGCTCGCCATCAACACCACCTACCGAATGATTCTCCTCAAGTCCTCCGAGGACAAGCCCCGTGACGTGGCTGTTAGCCCGCGGCTTCGCTACCTCTACTGGACGGATGGTGGCCAAACGCCTAAGATTGAGCGTTCCCTGCTGGATGGCACCAACCGCACAGTGTTGGCCTCAGAAAGCCTAGCGTCACCTAGTGGCCTTACCATAGATTACACCAATGATTTCATCTACTGGACAGATGATGTTCTTGATATGATCTCCCGAATGGCCCCAGACGGCACACAGAGGCAGATTGTACGCTATGGGAGCCGCTATCCATCTCCCACAGGAATGGCTATATTTGGAAACTACATGCTGTGGGTAGATAGAAAGCTGGGGAAGCTCCTCCAGGCCAGTAAGGACCCAGCTAATACTGAACAGCCAGAGGTGAGACTTAAATCTGCTCATCTTGGCGCACTTGTTTTTGCTTACGGGAGGATACCTTTGTGATATTCCATTGAAATAACTCAATCATTTGTTTAATATTCGCAATTTGTTGGGGAAAAAACTATCTGTAGGATCAATTGTTTGAGAAGATGAAACGTCTAGCTTTTCACGGACATACGTATATTATAGTTGACTGAATATCTGTATCTTTAGGTTAGGAACTTTTGCTCTAATAATACAAAAAATATTGTGAAATAAAAATGGCATTTTCAACTATAATTGGACAATTTATAAGAAACATTAGCCCTCCCAGTTGGTGGTGCATTTAAACTTGAAATCCACAAATCAGTGACTAGCAGTTAGGATCAACAATGGTTGGGTTGCACCATAACTGTCTTGCGTCCAGAGAATGATCTCTTAAAGAGTCTCAATAAAAGAGGGGAGGCGGACCGAGTCAGAAAAAAAATTGTGATACTGCTGAATGTTTTATGCCAATTAAATTTTATTTTGATTTTTTTGTACTAGGTCATACGAGACAATCTTGATGGGCTGATGGATGTCACTGTCTTTGACTCTCACGTCCAGCCTACATCTGCCAACCAGGTGGGCTTTAACCCATGTCAAGAAGATAATGGCCGCTGCCAGCAGCTCTGCTTCGCCCTGCCAGGCCAGGAGAACCCAAAATGTGGTTGCGCACATGGGTCACTCCTTAGTAATGGAGTAACGTGTGGTTACGGACTGGATGAGTTTCTAGTTTTCACAACAGACTACACGCTGAATAGCTTAAGGTTAGACCCTACCGATCACAGCACCCCCTATCCAACGGTAACCATAGGCTACAACTTGGTAGCTCTGGATTATGACTTCAAGGAGAAGCGGATTTTCTTCGCCCAGTATATGGGGTATGGTCGGAGCAGGATTGGCTACATCACCACTTCAACTGTCACCAGCCCACCTGTCATTATAGCCTCAAGTGAGTCAAGCGTTAACTCTTATTGTGTTCCCTTTATGGGACTTCCATTGGGACTTTCATCTCATAATTGTCTCCCCACTCACCCTGTTCTCAATTTTCTCATTACCATCATGATCTTATAATTTTCTCTCTTTATTCAACGTCCTCTCCTCTCATTTGCTACACTGCTCAGATTTGGATGACCCAGAAGGATTGGCGTACGATTGGGTCAACAAGCGTCTCTACTTCACTGACTACTATGGACGCAGTGTCCAGTCCATTGGGGTGGATGGGAAGAACCGCTCAATTGTCGCACCTGCAAACCGTCCGAGAGGCATCATTGTTGACCCCTGCTATGGGTAAAAGCACCAGACCCATTACTTCACTACCAAATGTGTTACTGGACTGGACATCACTGTTATAAAGTCTATCCATGATATGAGCTCCTCTCCTCCCTTCTCACCCTGCTCTCTCTCTCTCTCTCTCTCTCTCGCCCAGTTACCTGTATTGGACTGACTGGGGCTATCCAGCTAAGATTGAGAGGGCCACACTGGGTGGAAACTTCCGGACCCCGATCATTAACAGCAGCCTGTCCACGCCCAACGGCCTGACTCTGGATTACCAGGAAAGGATGCTGTACTGGGCCGATGCCACGTTGTATGTTTATTTTTTTTATTTTCACCCTATTGCAACAGATCCCATACTGTTAAAAACAATTATATTTGAACACACCAATCCACCCCTGATTCTCACAGAGACAAGATTGAGCGTTCCACTCTGACTGGTGCCAACCGAAAAGTGATCGTGCAAGGGGTCCAGTACCCGTTTGCCATGACCGTCTTCCAGCAGGACATCTTCTGGACCGACTGGACTGAGAGAGGAGTCTTTAGGGCAGGGAAGGACGATGGTTCAGGCTTCACAGTGCTGGCCCAGGACCTACAGTACAGACCAAACGACATCCATGTTTACGCCGCATCCAAGCAGGAGATGTGCTCCAGCTCCTGCCAGCAGTTCAACGGAGGCTGCAGTCATGTGTGTGTTTCCGGTAAGAGAGCAAGAGTCTTTACTTGTACCTGCTGCTGCTAAACAAGGCAGTGGATCCCACTCTTAAAACTCTATTTAAGTTACACAGTAGCACAATAGCCTCCAGAAATCTAAAGTTGTGCCTGTAACTTTTCTCTGGACAGATCCACCTTATTTGCAGCTGTTTTTGAACATTTTATTCTATGCATTTGATTCATCATTTTTGGGCCTCTCAATACAAATATTCAAAATGAAATATTACATGAAAATCTTTGGTAGTTTTAACCACACTGAACACAAGTGGTTTTTCCTCACCTAATACCTCAGAGCCAGTATTGGGAGTTATGAACATTCCAAACAACACAAAGAAGGGACACAGTGCTACTTATTATATATTAATAGTTAATAGTTATATCTGTTTTCCCCTTTCAATACCACTCCATTCTTAAACTCCCTCATCTCCCATTCTCCCTCCTGCAGGTCCAGTGGGCCCAGAGTGCCAGTGTCCTCACGAGGGGAACTGGTATCTGGCTAACAACGGCAAAGACTGTATCAAAGACACGGGGAAACGTTGTCAGCCGGACCAGTTCACCTGCATCAATGGAAACTGCATCTCAGCGCGCTGGAAGTGCGACGGCTACGACGACTGCCGGGACAACTCGGATGAGCTGGAGAGAGTGTGTGGTAAGAGATGAGGTTTTAATATAACGTAAACAGTGGATGGTAACCATAAGTGTACAGATATCGGCAGGTCAAGCAAGCAAGAAAATATAAAAATGTTCCACTTAAACCTGATGATTTTTGGCATTTAAACCCCCAATTGCTGAAACAATTCCCATGTGTGAAAGGCACATACACATCATTTTGTTATTGAACATTTATATTCTCACTGCCTGTAATAGTAATATCCATTTTTAAAATGGTGGGTTTCAGATTGTAATAGTAAAAAAAGCCAATAGGCAGAACATCGAAAATGAAATATCTAACTAAGTAAAATGTATTTATAAAAGCACATTTATAACAGTTTGAACTAACCAAAGTGCTGTACATAGTGCATTCAGTAGGTAAACAATGAAGGTAAAATGGGCAGTAAATCACCACCGTTGTTCCTCCTGCTCCAGCCTACCACACCTGCGCAGCCATTGACTTTACCTGCGACAGTGGGCGCTGCGTGCCACTCAGCTACACCTGTGACTACACCGACGACTGTGGGGACAACAGTGACGAGCGAGGCTGCCCCTTCCCCACATGTAACCCAGCCACCGAGTTCACCTGCGCCAACGGACGCTGCATCAGCGCAGCCTTCGTCTGTGACGGACACAACGACTGCCGCGACAACGCCACCTCCGACGAAATCAACTGCCGTGAGTTATGATTGGGCTCGTCAAGGGATTGATTCATTAACTGACGGATTAGTTATTTTCAGCCCTCCCCTTAAAAGGCTTTTATCTTTTGCCAGGCCATCTTTTATAAATAAGAATATGTTTTTAAAGACCTGCCTGGTAATATAAAGGTAAAACATTTAAATTAAATTAAAAAAATTAAATATTATTATTTTGCATTTCTTTTATCAGACAGTTTTTAGAGACAGAGATTAAATGGGGCAGAGAGGGGAATGACATGCAGAGAAGGACCAAGGGCCGGATTCGAACCCATGGTCTGCTGCTTTTGAGGACTTAGCCTCTATGGACGGGCGCTCTCACCACTACACCATGAGCTGCCCCCTTAAATTAGATCTTTAACGTACACACGTTTCAGCAACTAGATTGGAAAATGGTTTGGAAAGTGTTCTTCTAACGTCATTGGTTCCACTGCACGAGTAACCATCTGCTCTTCCTCAGTCATTAGCTTAAGTTCCCTTTGGCAAAGCCTTAGTAAGTTGTCAATAGTCAGAAATAATCTCTTATTAATATCCACCTCCCAGATATTTATTCAGTGTTGCTGACTAAGAGGCTGAATAATGTTTTTAATCCTGTGGTTGGTGTTTTGATCGTTGCCCTCTCCAGCTGTCAGGACGTGTCCAACGGGCCAGGTCAAATGTGACAACACCAACATCTGCATCTACCCTGATAGCCTGTGTGACGGCTACAACAACTGTGGGGACAACAGCGATGAGAATCCTCTCTTCTGTGGTAAGTTGAACGTTTAGCAAGAAAGAGAGAGAGACTTGCTGGTAGGAACTGGTCACTCACAATGTTTAGTCTTTTTCCCTGTGAGTAGATTTAATAGAACTCTACATGTGTGTACAGTATATCTGAATCTGTGTTACTGTGCTACAGCGGGTCGCACATGCTCTCCGGACCAGTTCCGCTGCGATGGAGGGACGTGTATCCCTGGCTATTGGGTGTGTGACAATGTCCGAGATTGCAGCGATGGGACAGATGAACCTCCCACCTGTGGTGAGTTGACTACCTTTTTACAATTGACATTTGGGCTTAATTCAGAGAGCTTTTTCAGTGCCTTGCTGAGAACTCACAGATACGTGGTCTGTGATTAGAGTAAATGGTGGTGTAAAGGCCTCTCAAAACTGATGTATTATTCTTTGTTCATGTGCAGAAGATCAAATAAGAACATGCAATCCCAGTCAGTTCACTTGCACCAATGGAAACTGCATCCCCCAGTCATTGGTCTGTGACGGCAACAATGACTGCTGGGACAACAGTGACGAAGCTCCTGAACTGCAGTGTGGTGAGGCAGCACTTTTATATTAAAACGCTCTGCGGGGGGGCAATGCTGTTGACCTGTTGGCAAGACAAATGCACTATTTGAACTAATTAGTTTTTGTTCAGCTTACAAACATCTGCATTTTTCTTTACAGCCAAATGTTTGATCCTGCACATGTTTTACGGTATCATATAATTTCAGGCCAACGTACCTGTAGTTCCAGCCAGTTCACTTGCCCAACCTGGCACCCCGGCCACCCGCGCTGCGTGCCCTTAAGATTTGTGTGTGACGGGGACAAAGACTGCGCCAACGCGGCTGACGAGCTCCAGAACTGCCCCAACCGCACCTGTCATTTGAACGAGTTTGCCTGCTCCAATGGGCTTTGCATCTTCCTCCCCTACCAGTACGTTACAAGTGTTTGTGTGTGAAATTAATTAAAGGTGTAGTCAATGAAAAAATCCCTTTTCGTCAAAATCAGTGAATATCTCCTCGCAATCCGTGCTACCTGTCTGAACTGCGTGTGTGCACCGAAGAAAAAATCAGGTGTTAATACACAGCCTATGCTCTGTAAACTGGTATGTAAACAAAGGGGGGCCCACCGTAGCTAGTGATATGCCAGTTTACAGAACCTATTAACACTGGATTTTTTTTTTCAGCGTGCACACACAATGCGGACAGGTTGCGGATCATGAGGAGATATTCACTGATTTTAAGAAAAAAAATGTTTGACAACAAGCATTTTCCAGAATCAATTAATCCACTTTTAATTAAAGGTGCTCCGAGGAACGTTTTGGTGTTTGTTAATTTTTGCACTTCTTTTGGACAAAAGCGGTAGTGATTTTACTACGCCAGCTGTTGTTCCTGGGTGAGCATAACAAAGGCAATAAGAGAAACTATATGAAAATTGCATTCTTTGCACTGATGGTCTCGTTTGCTGCTACATGTCATTTATGATCATCAGAGGAAAAATTAGACTGTTTCAGTAATATTTAAAAGTTCCTCGTCACAAAACTAATTCTCTCGTCACTGGAATGGAATCTAAGAAATTAACTCTCCTCTACCCAGCTGTGACCGCGTGAACGACTGTGGGGATGGCAGTGACGAGTTGGGCTGTACCTATGACACGTGCAGCAGCTACCAGTTCACCTGCGCTAACGGAGCCTGCGTCCCTGCTTCATACACCTGCGACGGAGACAGCGACTGTATGGATGGCTCAGACGAGGCGGACAGCTTGTGCATCAAGCCCCAGCCCACCTGTGCCCCCAACCAGTACCTGTGCAAGTCAGGAGAGTGTGTCGACAACACTAAGGTGTGCAACGGACAGAAGGACTGCGAAGACAACAGCGATGAAAAAGGCTGCGGTGAGAGATACCGAAATATTGTGATGATACTGATGACTATTTACATGTGTACATGGCACTTGGAAAATTTCTTTCCGAACTAGTAGACAGTACATTTGATTCTTGTGAACCAAAATGCTACCTAAAATGTTTTGAAGAACTCACCATATTATATGGAAAGTATTTGCTTTTGCTTATTTTCTATCCTGTTAGTGGATAGTTTGGGAAGTTGAATCAAAAGCGACAATATTAAAGTTCTCACAATTGTTAGAATATATTCATATACCCATTTACCCCATGTAGCTAAGGGCTCCCTAAAACTCATGATTATTTTTTATTTATTTATTTCAGTTTTTATTTTATATTCCAAATAATTTAATTAAATATGAGACAATACGATTTGGGAAACAAGAACTACATCTTAAAATGTTTTGGTCTGAAAGATATTCAGTGTTAATGATGCAATGATCAAAAAAAGATTGGAACTAGCAAATATAAGCATTTGTGTTTGATAATTAACATTTAAAGAATGTTTACAATTATTAAAGCCCTTTTATGTCGATTTTTAGTTATCGGTTGATTGGCTGATTGTCTCATCATAATTTATATATGTGATTCATTTCGTTCACCCATTTAACATTACATTGATTCATATACCCACTCTTGGTATATGAATCAATCTTTTGGTATGTGAATCATCTTTTTTCATTGTCTTTTCCCCACTTGGTCTTATTTTTCTCGTTCTGTCTAGGAGTCAACGAGTGCCGCAGCCCATCAGTCCACCGGTGTGCCCAGATCTGCACCGACACCCTCACCGGTTACTACTGCTCCTGCAACCCCGGCTACCGACTCATGCCCGATGGAAAAGCCTGCGAGGACCTCAACGAGTGTGTCAGCACGCCGGCCGTCTGCAGCCAGATGTGTGAGAACTCTGTGGGCTCGTACCACTGCAAATGTGCCCCGGGGTACATCCGCGAACCCGATGGTCGCACCTGTCGCCAGAACAGTGGCATTGCCCCGTACCTGTTGTACAGTAACCGCTACTACATCCGCAAACTGACCACCGATGGCTCACTCATGAGTATAGTCCTGCAGGGCCTGTCCAATGTGGTGGCGTTAGATTTTGACCACGCAGAGCAGAGGCTGTACTGGTTGGACGCAGGAGTAGGGAAGATAGAGAGGATGCGTTTAGACGGCACCGACAGGGAGACGCTGGCGGATGAGAATGTTGTAGGAGCTGAAGGCTTGGCGCTGGACTGGGTGGGCAGGTGTGTGAGAATCTTCATTCATAAAGCTATTTTAAATTATAATTTTTTTAATAGTTTATTATACAATAAACAGTATATGTATTTTGGGATTTTTAATTTGGTATGACAGTGAAATCTTTTCCTTTCTGCTTCCAGGAAGTTGTACTGGGTGGACAGTTATTACAGCTCAGTTCATGTGATGGAACTGGATGGGCGCTACCAGAAGAAGCTGCTGTCAGGACAGTTCACAAATGGAAATGCCACATATGTTATCAGCCGACCCCGTGCCGTGGCAGTCAACCCTAAATATGGGTACGGAAACACACAAACACAAACACATGTGACCGCATGCATGCACGCACGCACACACACACACACACACACACACACACACACACACACACACACACACACACACACACACACACACACACACACACACACACACACACACACATACACACACATATCGCACACCGAAACCAGGTGTTAACTATTGAAAAGTTCTCAGAATTTTGTAGCTTCAATGGAAACACCTAGGCAATTACAGTCAGAGACAGGAATAGTAAAGATAATAAAATGCACCCAGTAAAACAATATTAGGCATTACTGTTATTTGCCGACCATTTATATTGGTAAATATCCATTACAATTGACTCTAATAATCTTTTTGGATGTTTCCGTTCTTCATTCGTGTCCACTGTTTCTCTCAGATGGCTGTACTGGACTGACTGGGGGGACACTGCCTATATTGGCAGAGTTGGCATGGATGGAACCAATATCACTGCCATCATCACAACCAAGCTGGAGTGGCCTAATGCTCTGACTATAGACTACACCACCAACAAGATCTTCTTTGCCGATTCCCACCTGAACTTCCTGGAGTGAGTGTGGAGATGCTCAAAACATATTTGTGTGGTCACGTTTCTTTGGACAGTGCTCTGAATTTCTTAAGTTTTAGTTCTATGAATATGTAATGCCTACAGATTGTATTAACCCTCCACTGTATCAACCTTCAGCTTTGCAGACATGGACGGTCAGAACCGACACCGGGCCATTGCTGGTACACTCCCCCATGTCTTTGCTGTTACCCTGTTTGAGGACTGGGTGTACTGGACTGACTGGAACACACACACAGTGGAGAAAGCCCACAAGTACACTGGCGAACAGCGCACGTTGATGGGCAACAACACGCATCGGCCCTATGACATTCACGTCTACCACCCGTACAGGCAGCCTCGCAGTGCGTACATTTGAACTGTAGATTGCTTGTGTTTTTTATTGCCTTAATTGGATGCAGCCCAGAATAAACCAATGTTTAATTTTGAATCACCCAGGTGAAAACCCCTGCTCATCCCATTCGCTGACCTGCAGTCATCTGTGCCTGATTGGCCCTGGTGGGCAGCAGGCCACCTGCGAGTGTCCAGATCACTTCATCGGCCTCGCTGTGGGCTTCAAGATCCAGTGTGTCGCTGACTGTTCTAGCACCCAGTTCCGCTGTGGGGACAATGAGAGGTCGGTCAGATAAAAAATAAATAAAATAACTTGTGCTCTCATTTCACAGTCCTTACAATTCCATTCATCCAGTTTGAAATCATGTTGTAGGGAGGCTGAATATTAATATTTAAGAGCATTGTAACATGGTACCCACTGGGTCTTTAAAGCATTTAAAAAGCATTTAATTTAATAGTCTCAAAATAAGGCATTAAAAGTAGTGAATTTTACTGTAAAGTATTGAACTTCCTTTACAAAGATCTTAAATTTTTTGATTGCCCATTTAAATATTTGGAGAGGTATCGATAAACACTTTTTGATTTTGTTATTAATACTATACACATACTTCCCAGATCTATTGTTACAGTATGTTGTAGTAGCCGATTTGTTCCCCATGGCTTGACCAAGACACCAAGTAAGGGACTTCAGACTGGACTCTTTATATCAGTATTCCAAGTTTATTGCAGGGATTCCATCAGGCAATATAGAGGATTTTAGAGTGAGCATCGAAGCAGCGGGCTGAGAGCCGCATGGCACCTACTCGATTAGTTACAGAACAGTGTCTTATATTCTCATGTGTGGGGGGTATCAAGTGTATTATATCTACAAATAGACAGATACTAGTCCTTCTAGGGGGTGCTCTCATTCTCCCCCAGTGACCTCAACCTTTAAGACATACACGGTCAGCAAACTCTTGATATTATAGACTATTCAAATCCACCACAATATCAATGTGAGTAGTATATTAATGTGAGTTAATAAAACATGTTCTTTATTAAAAGTACCTTTAAAATGTTTCCATTATATCATTCCTAGGTTTGCCTAACCTCTCCGTGCCTTTCCTCTCATCCTCAGATGTGTTCCTATATGGTGGAAGTGTGACGGCCAGTCGGATTGCGGTGACGGCTCAGATGAACCTCAGACCTGTCCGCCCCGTTACTGCCCCGCCGGTCAGTTCCAGTGTCGGGACGGAAACTGCACCTACCCGGGCTTCATCTGCGACGGGCACTCGGACTGCGCTGACGCCTCCGACGAGGACGCGGCTCTCTGCAGTACGACAGTTACTGTAACTCACTGCAATAGAGTAGAAAAATCAGATAGGAAGCTGTTATTAACTCGCAAAATTCACATATTACAGTGATTATTTCGGGTCTTGCAAGATGTTTTTTTACACATGTCAAATTTGTTTGTTTGATTTAGCTTATAGAATAGCGAAGAACATATCACAACATTTCCTGGTTTAAGTTCACCTTGGCCATGCTAAAAACCCTTAGGATGAGCTCACTTAATGTTCAAAACACAAGTCAAGATGCAGTTATCTCCCTGTAGGTGACCACCGCTGTCAGGAAAACCAGTTCCAGTGTAAAAACAAGCTGTGCATCCCCGTGTCCTGGCACTGTGACGGAGTAAACGACTGTTCGGACGGCAGCGATGAGGACACAGAGACCTGTTCCCAGAGGACGTGCCGACCGGGAGAATTCCAGTGTGCCAACGGGCGCTGTCTGCCGTCTAGCTACGTGTGTGACGCACAAAACGACTGTGGTGATGGGTCTGATGAGCCCTTTGAAACATGCAGTGAGTGGGCAGTGAGATGTCTTTTTAAGTGAATCAAAGCCAGTAAGGGACAAGAAAATGATAGAATACACCAATAGACCTATTGATGCACCGATCCACTATTTTTCTGTACGATCCGATTCCGATATCTGGGTTTTGGATATCGGCCGATAGCGATAGTGTCTGATATCATAACTATTATACATTTCTTTATTGGTGGGAATTCTAGGTGTAATGTTATGAAGGCTTAATCAACACAGCAATTCTCATTTAAAGAGCAACAAACATGCAAAAATGAAACAAGGTTTATCTTAACTGCTTTGAACTGTTTGAATGCAGAAGAACATCAGAACTCAACTTTTGAATTGCTAAATTCAAATATTAATGTGTGCTATATCACATAACTATGGTCTTAAAATTTTAATTTATTTCATAGTTAAGATCATTTAGATTTCTTAATAATTTTATTTTTTTAATGGGTGTTGTCAGTCCGTTATCCGATATGTAGATTGCAGCCATATCGGACCCGATACCGATATTGGAACGAATCAAAAGCCAGTAAGGCAAGAGATGATGAAGTCCTGTTCGGTGGCTGTGGTGGGGCTCAAACCTGGGAGACCCTGATCTCCTCATACTCAAAGGAAGAGCTCTGCTGTAATTGATGATGGGTCGTGCACTGTGGCAGAACAGAGCTGACGGTTCAATCAAGCTTAAGTGTTTTTTCAATAATATATAATCAATCTAGACTCGCCCATGTCCCAAGAGGAGCTGGAGTGAATTAATGATGTATTGGCTTTTTTTTCTAGGTCTAAATGGCACTAACGATTAATCTTTTCCCCTCTCAGCCTCTTCCCTTCTGCTCTTACTCACTGTCACTGTTTGTTTTGTTCTTCCTCATTTCTGTCTTCCATGTTTTGTTTGTTGTTTTCTGTCTCTTTCTCCTGTCTTGTCTAATCTCTCTTTCTCTCTCCTTCCAGTGGGTCCAGACTACAAGTGCGATGACACTGAGTTCTCCTGCAAGACAAACTACCGCTGTGTTCCTCAGTGGGCCCGCTGTGACGGCGCCAATGACTGCATCGACAACAGCGACGAGCAGGGCTGCGGTCAGTTTGCTTAAAGAGTAGCACACTGTACCGTTGATAAAAATGTGAAATCAAAGTAGGATGTTGCCTAGCATTAACACTGTATTATTGAACTCTTTTCAATAGGCTGGAATAGTAGTGTGTATCACCCTTTTAATTTGATGATAATCATTTTTATTTATGATTTATTTATTTAGCAGGGACAATGCACTGCTCATGAGCAGTACCAGAGTTAGCTATTAGCTCATTTTCATCTGTAGTCCCATTTTATTTGGCTAGAGAACCTTGTTTGTCTCAACCTACAGATTTGCACAGCAAGTTCTGCGTATTGAGCATTGTATATTTGGGGTCTTAACCGTGGTGTCACTGAACAGTTTTTTCTCATTGACCACATGTTGAATCATGTTTGTCTCCATGCATTCCTGACTCTTAACAGAGGAGGTAACCTGCGATCCTCTGGGAGATTTCCGATGCGACAACCACCGCTGTGTCCCTATCCGCTGGCAGTGTGACGGCTCCAACGACTGTGGTGACGCCTCAGACGAAAGGGACTGCCGTGAGTATATACTGTCATGTATCAGCTAAATACATTACAAACTCAGCAAGAGTTATGTGTCTGCCAGTGATACAGAATGAGTTTTTCCTTTCCTCTTCAGTTTATCCTTTTATGGGGTTGAATCAATCAGGGAGTTAAAAAAAAAACTCATACTCACACCATCTCTTAATCTTGATGTCTATAGAGCCGAGGCCTTGCTCTGAAAGTGAGTTTCGATGTGACAACGCGCAGTGCGTGCCTGGAAAGTGGGTGTGTGACCATGACAACGACTGCGGGGATAACTCAGATGAGCGGGACTGTGGTGAGACGGCACTGCAACACAAACTCGCATCCTTAAAGTTTCCAAGGCCGGTTTCATAAACAAACGCGCTGACATCTTGGCTCTCTTCCAGATTTGCAGACGTGTCGTCCAGGTCTTTTCCAGTGTGACTCGGGCCACTGTATCCCCGCTGCTCTGCAGTGCGATGGACGGCGCGATTGTCAGGACCTGTCAGACGAGACCAGCTGTCGTAAGTAAACAACATGAAAACATATGGCAAACTGCCTGGGCTCTGCAGCATTTTATTGCACCTGTTTTTACTTTGTGTTTTGTAAGTGTGTGTGTATAGGGTAAATGGATGTCCTTAAATTATTGCATGAAAATATCTCAAATATGCTACAGTCGGTCAAACTGCACAAGAAGTTGAATAAATAGACCATAAGCCGATACCAACAGCTGAGTTAAAGCTTTAAGAGTCACTTTTGTTTTCGCATCCAAACGTTTGGTCTAGGTACATAATGATTTAAACTGTGTGTGTAACAGTTTTTCCTCCAACCCGACAGCCACTCGTTTCCCAGGAGGCCGTTATTGCCCTCTAAGCCTGTTCCAGTGTGACAACACTCTGTGTGTGAGCCAGAGCTGGGTGTGTGACGGCACTGATGACTGTGGAGACCGCTCTGACGAACAGATTAACTTATGCTGTAAGAAAAACATTTTATTTATCAGTAATTTGTCCATGGCAAAGTCCTGTGAAAGGAAATTTGCCTGTATTTTTCCAAATGTGCAAACCCTTGAAGCACATTATGATTCTCAATTTATACAGTTCACCTTAGGTTTGAAAAATATATGGAGGATTTTAATGTTTACTCATACATAACTGAGCTCTCAAGCTAAGCTAACATAGCTAACCCGAGTAGTAGTGGCAGCAGTGTTGGACTAAACTGTCATGTGTGTGTGTTTTGACTAGTAAACATCACCTGTGAGATGCCGTCAAGGTTCCGCTGCGCAAACGGCTACTGCATCTACTCCGGACGGATGTGCAACAAGCAGGACGACTGTGGAGACGGCAGTGATGAGGAGGAGGAACTCTGTATGACTGGCACACATACACCACACATCTACAGTAGTTCATTAGGGCTAAATTGGAAAAGAAATACATTGCTCCCTACCCTTTGTATAACAGCTACTGTGTGTTAACATCCTCACTCACTTCTAGAACCGTTTAACTGTTTCAAAGCAAAGACAAAAGACCGGATCACTGAGGCTTTCAAACGTTTAAGTAAGTTATTCTGTGTCGAGGATGACACTAGTGATAGCTACCCAAGATAGGTTTCTGTGACACTTTGCCACCTTTATTGGCTACGCATGTTGACATATATAAGACATTTCACTCAAGTTTTTTTTAGTTGATGACGAGTGTACAACTAAACAAATGAGCAACTTTGAACGTACAGTATACTGTAGCTAGTACAAACAGGTAAAAGCTAGACAACTAACTATTAAAACACAGGTCAGATTGTTACTATGACAATAAACAATGATTAAAAAATCACAAGCTAACATTGCTAACAGTAATAAGATAATTTTAAGCCATGGTGTAATACACAGAAACAAGCATCAATGCAAATATGTAGGCTACACATGCGATGATACACTTAGATAAATTGATATTGTGTATAGACACGCTGTGAATGTACATAAAATGAATTAGGTTTTTGTGTACATAGTACACAGTTTTATATTTCCATATTTTCAAACATAGCCATAACTAGATTAGCATCAAGTTCAGGTTCAGCAAATGCACCACCAATCATTTGTTTCTGGGACCGAGGATTATTGTGAACAACACTAATGCCCTGTGTAAGGCCAGCGAAAATGGCAAAACACAGAATGAGATGGGTGTGCCCTTACAGGACACAAAGCCTGGTATACATGCAAGGGATAAGGAAATGGTCTGTTTTAGGGGATTGTTACACAATCAGCTTAAACATCGGTCGGAGCAAATTATTTTGAGAGGGAGATTAAATAGTTGGTGGGCATTGGCTAGCTCATCTCAATCCATTTGTAATTAGGGAGGAGATGGTAAAGACAGACAGGGGGGAAACTATGGACAAGCCTTCAACTGAAGATGTGATTTATTGGGTATAGTATGTTTTCATGTTAAAGTATATATGCATGTGTGAGTACTTGACTGTGTAGGATGCTTAGAGTAGTGTGGAGGTGGACATGTTTCCACAGACGGGTTGTAGATGGCTACTCCACCTTTCCTTCTGTACTTGTGTTGATGACTCATTCTGACTGTGTGCTCCTCAGGCCGCGAGCCCACGCTGCCGCCCTGCACACTGGAAGAGTTCAAATGCACCAACGGACACTGTGTGGCCCTGCCGTATGTATGTGACCACAATGACAACTGTGGGGATCGCACTGACGAATTAGGCTGCAGTGAGTAGCACGACAAAAAAACACTCATTCACTTACTGTCAACTTCCTGTTTTAAATATCAGTTTAAAGTCGGTTATTAAATGTTGCTGGGAGGAACCTTTTTGATGATGGTAAACTGACCTAACAGTTACCCACTAGGGTTTTAAACTGTAGAGCAGAGTTTTAAGACATGACATTATGCATACAGATAATAGCAGATCAGAAGTCAAGATTACAGCAGGGCATTGCATAAAAAGGCAAATTGTAAAATAACATTTGTAATAAGAAAAATATCTCATGATCCTTACATATGTTGCATACATATGCCATTTACTCATAATTATGACTTCCATGTCGTCTATTTATGACTCATCTATCCATCAATTATTTTGTGCCACACATCCAGGGCTAGGTACCGACCCGATCCGATCCACTTAATGTCTTGTAATTATGATAGAATATATTGTAATGGCAAGGTATGGATATCACAGATGAGAATCTATAATTTCTAATAAAAAGAAAACTTTCTCCACCCCAAAAAAGATTAGATTTGAAGATTTCACATTTAGATGATTAATGGATGTAATTATGAGATATTTTTTTCTCTTTTATCTATAATGGTAGATCTTTCTTTCCATATGAACACAGTTCAAGTTAAGGCCGAACTCTGGTGACGAGACAAATAAGTACTTTGTCTGTAGCCATAACAAAGCCATTGATTGGTATCATCAGAAGTCATAAGTTGCATTAGAGACAAAAGCTAGTTTTTGAATGTGTCAGAGAACGTGCTCTGTGTTGTCTGACTCCAGATTTTGGCCAAGACCGAAACTGTGAGGAGAAGTTGTGTGAGCACGAGTGCACCAACCTGAACGGCACCGGCTTCATCTGCTCCTGCAGACCTGGATACAGAGTTGACCCAGACAACACCTATACATGCCAGGGTACGCACACACACACACACACACACACACACACACACACACACAAATACAAATAACTGCACATAGATGATGATACCATTAAAAGTCATGAACAAAAGTGTACTTTTTTTCTCTCCCATCCTCTAGACATCAACGAGTGCGAAGTGTATGACACCTGTCCTCAGATCTGTAAGAACACTAAGGGCAGCTACGACTGTGAGTGCGCCCCTGGCTACCGCAAAGTGGGTGATGGCAAAATGTGTGAGGCTGAGGGTGAGAGAAATCTTTTTATGGGCCTAGCTTCAAGAGCGAAAATCAATACGACTGACTTAAACAATGAAGTTGATTGGATGGCTTACTGAAATGAATTTTATTGACTTCACTCACAACATGTAATTTAGAGGAAAAAGAGGTAGAAGATGAATTGTCCCTCTGTGACTCAAAGGTGGAGTAAGTGATTCTGGAGAACGCCTGTTGCCAAAATCACTTTTTTTTTCTTTTATTTTAAGATTCTTTTTTGGCGTTTTTTCGCTTTATAAAACAGATTTGGAGAGACAGAGTTGGAATTGGGCAAAGACCCATGCAGGATACTTAGCTGTGTCTGATGCGAAGAGGAATAAGCCTCATGGTACACAGGTAAAGTGTAACTGCTCTTGTTTTCCTTTAGGAGCGGCTCCCCTGCTGCTTCTCCCGGAGAACATTCGTATCCGGAGGTTCAATCTGCAGACGGAGGCCTACCACGACTTCCTCCAAGAAGAGGATCGCATAATGGCTCTGGACTACGACTGGGACCACAACTACACCGGATACAGTAAATCTATCACACACAGATTCATACCAGATAGCAGCGAGAAAGACATAAAGGCAATTGAGTTGAGACACAACGCACGTCACGACACATCATAAAATCAAAAATGTTTTAGTATGTCTTTGTGTTTATTTTTTCTTCAGGTATGGTGTACTTCACTGTAGCTAGTAAAGACTCCGTACCAGGTGCCATTAAAAGAGCATACATCCCCTCAGTGGATGATGGCAGTAACAACATTGGTGCTGCTGTTGACCTCGGCATCAAATACATCACCACACCAGACGGAGTCGCTGTGGACTGGGTGGGAAGGTGTGTTTGAACGTATACATTTAATGAGCCTGATTACGTTCCTTCATTACTCTAGTAGTCTTCATCTATCAAAGGGCTCAAAGTCATTTCACAAACAAATATACAAACTCTTGGTAGAAAGTTTGAATGTGTCAAAAAAACATGTTTTGTGACTAGTTTTTGTAATTCTTGTGTCTGAAGGAACCTGTACTGGGCGGATTCCAGGGTGAAGAGGTTAGAAGTGGCCATGTTGGATGGCCGCTACAGGAAGCACTTAGTCAAGACTGAGCTGGGCCACCCGTCCGCAGTGGCTGTTAACCCACGCCTGGGGTGAGACAGACAGGGACACCACACCAAGGAACTATATTCTCCTGTATTTCCCACAATTTGTATCACTTTTTATTGCTCAATTTGTACATTGTTTAATATGATGGAATAATTTGCCAGTAGGATTGAGTTTCTCTTGAAACATGAGTAGCAATATAGCAATATACGGCAGGCCTTTTATTTTTTTTTTCTCCTGCACTTGAAATTCTCTGTTTGAAATTCACATGAATGGCAAAGATATAAGCCAATATCCTGTTGTCTTTAAAAAAAGGCTTTAACCCCACCACATCTCAAAGGCCAGAACTCCTTATCTCTGTTTTGTGTCTGCAGGATGCTGTATTGGGCAGACCGTGGAGAGGCAGCCAAGATTGAGTGTTCTTGGCTGGACGGCCAAGAGAGGAAAGTCCTGGTAGCCGACGGCCTGGGCTGGCCCACTGGCCTGTCAATCGACTTCACCAACAGCGACAGAATCTACTGGTCTGACTCCAAGGAAAGCCACATAGAGTCTGTGCTGCCTTCAGGGGAGGACCGGAGAACTGCCGTCTTCATAGGTATTTTTATTATTATTTATAGGATTTTTGTGAGGACAGTGATCAAAGACACACAAACATTTTAGAGGAGAATATGCTCCTTTTGATGATCTTAGTTTGAGTATCAATTCCTGTCACTGGGGCCAGGTTAAAAATGTTCACTTCTCTTGCCTAGATGTGAGGAACCCCTTCAGTGTGAGTGTGTTCGAGGACCACGTTTATTGGAGCACTCAGGAGAAAGGCGAGGTGTTCCGGCAGGACAAGTTTGGCCGCGGAGCCAAAACCAAGCTGCTGACGGCCGGGCCCTGGCTGACCCAGGTCTCTGTGTATCAGCAGCAGAGATACAACTCCATAGCCAGTAAGCTGCTCATTCACCCCACCCACATATTCAAACACATAAAGCACATAGTGTATTGAGTATTTTTTTTTTATTTTTTTATCTGTGTATTCTTATTTTTTTTTTATTTGTTGTCTCCTTTTACTGTTTTTTTTTGCTGCTGACTGACATATTACATTATTACACATATTCCATTTGACATTATGAAACATTAAGCTGTTTATTTGTCTGGAATCCTCAATCTGCTAAAAAGCAAAATACCACAATGATATCAAACCATGATTAACAGGTACCGTAATCCAGTGAAACGCTCAATACAGTAATGGCCCCGTCCTTAAAAAACACATATCTCCAGTCATTTTCCAATTATCGTTGTAAGTTGACTTAAAACCAGAACAGGCAACTTATCATGTAAGTCATGCACTTTTAACTTGTTTAAATGAAGAAAAAAAATCAAAGCGCCATTTCTATTGTGTCTGCAGTGAAGAATCCGTGTAAGGGAACCTGCAGCCACCTGTGTCTGCTCCGCCCGGGAGGTTACAGCTGCGCCTGTCCCGAGGGCACCAGCTTCGTCCCCGGCAGTAACACCGAATGTGATGCTGGTACGAAAAAGAACATGTGTTATTTTGTCCTTTACTATGTGTCGTAAAAACAAAAAAAGGTGCTGCAGAAAATACGAGGATGTTCCTTTGTCATGGCTAGGGTGTGTTTTAATAGCAATGGACACAAAGCGAGGAAGTGAAAATAGAAAAAAGTTCCATTAAGATATGTTTTTAATATAAATGATTTCAGGATTTGACCCACCGCCCACCATGCCCCCACCATGTCAGTGTCAAAATGGAGGCACCTGCTACTTTGATGACAACATGGCCCTATGCAAGTAAGACATGTTTATGTTTTTACACCCAGGAATAGAAAATTTACTAAAAAGCACTAAGACTACATAACACTGTCAAGGCTGTACAAACCTCCAAACTATTTTTTTTTTTTTATATTTTTATAGAAGTGATACATCAAACAAAGAGAAAACACAAGTTATAGGGCTGCAATAACGAACATATGAACTGTAATGTTTTGTATCATGTTTCACAGATGTTCCCCAGACTGGATTGGAGAATACTGCCAAACCAGCGTATACACCATGGTTGCGTCCTCAAGTATATTTGATTTTTTTTTTATAGCACAACATTTTACACTTCTACAAAACTCAAAGTGACTGGTAACTGGTAATCTTCACCTTTTAATCCTAACAAAGTGCCTTTTGTCCCTCCTTCTCAGTTGGAATAGCGATTGGTGTGACAGTAGTGATTGTGGCTCTGCTGGTTGCTCTGGTCTATGCTGCCAGGAAGAAGACAAATGTGCTAGAGAGTCTCCGGAGCAGCTTGCCCAGTTTGCCCAAAATGCCCAGTATGCCATCCATGCCTGCAATGCCTTCAATGCCGGCCATGCCCAACATGCCAGGCTTCAGGTGAGATCTTCTGCTAAAAAAAGAGACTTAAATCAAAATTATATGCTTTCAATATAGCGTATAAGACTCACTTAAATGTTTTTTTTATTTAACTGTCAGGATATGTGAGTTTGTTATGTGGAGCATCATGTTACATCTGAATCGTGTGTCTTGATGATTTTCAGAAATGGTTCAACTCCAAATTCATCCAACACAGAGGTGAGTGAAACTTGGGTGCATTAAATTCTGAAGCATTCAGCAAATGTATTAGATAATTTTTTTTTAAACATTTTATAAAGAAAATTAAAAAAGTGTTAGAATCAATTTATATTTGACATATAACTAAATATTGTCTCCACGGCAGCAGATATTTACAGCAGAGTGATATTAAAAAACACTGAGTTTTCAAGATGATGCCATAGAAAGTATGCCACTACATCTCATTCATCCTCTCCTCTTAATTCCTCTCTCACTACTAATGTGAATAGACTGCTGCCTTCACAGCCAGAAAGTCCACAAGTATTACGATTTGTGGCCAATTAGGCTAAACAATTAGCTTTTATATTTCCATTTGCCTGATGTGTTCTATGGCTTAAACAGCCCAGTGATTGATGTAAAATTTTGAACATAGAAATATACGGCTTTTCTGCAAGTCAAGGCTTTTAAAAAGTAATAATAAATTACCTTGAAGTTTTTTGCTAAACATAGGAGGGGCCGCACTGGCAAACACAAATTACACCAAAACCATTTCTTTACCAGTCCGCTAATGTCCCTCTCCTGTTTCTTCAAATAAACTACTGATACAAGAACCTTTTAAATTAACAATATGATTAAGAACCGTTTCAGATTCACAATCTGGTTTTATGGGAGAATGCCTATTTGCCTATTTAAATAAACATTTCATCTTCAAACGTGTCACTGACTGCGGATAATGTACTATCTTGTAGTTATTTACTCAAACTGTCTACTTGTGGTCTGATGTCAGGTTCCCTGTATGTCCGTGTCCATGGTGGACGCGGATGGGAAGAGCTTTGAGAACCCAGCCTATACAGCTGATGAACGAGCTGCAGCCACGAGCACCGTGACAGCCACTGCTGCTCCACATGCAACAAACAAGGTCAATAAACAGGTCTCCCCGCTCATATGTACAGTTCATTGATTGTGCTCAAGGCTGCTCCTGTTTGATGGCTGCAAATGCATGACATGCTACATGGTAACAGTTTGAGCTTATATGCCAAAGGGAAATGTTGTCAATAACATACTTTTTTTTTATGGATTTGTTCCTCGTCTCCTGATCCAATGTCCACATTCATTTAGACATTTCTGATTTAACCTTTGCTGTACTGCTTGTATCTGCTGGTTGGATACCTATGTTTCCTTTTATTTTGTAACAAGAAATGTAAAAACATAATACAAAACCCTGACATTGTGATCCAATGCAGCACATCACAGCTATATAATTTCTATATTTTATATATACTTTGCTTAGCTCAGTCTCATTTTCGTTTGTTTCCTTTCTTAGGAGAACATTGATAATCCTTTGTATGTGGAGGAAGTTCACGTTGTTGAAGAGCCCGTGAGGAGTGCAAACAAACCTGCCGCTGCCAACAAGGTCGGATTTTATATCCATGACCAACTTAATGACATATCAAAAGTATTTAATATGTTGTAAATGATTGGATTTATAACAAAATATCAAACCACATGGAAGAATATGCAGAAAAGTATTTGATTCTACTGACAGCTAGTTGAACAATCCTTTTAAGCATTTTTTCATTTTTGCACCTTGTGGCCATTCTAGGAGGCTTTTGGAAACCCGGCATATGGCTCAGACATAGATGTTGACATCACTTCTGCACAACCAGCTGCTTCGAGCGCACAGGTAGCCTAGGATACACAATGTTTACTGCTCAGAATGTTTTGAGAGTTTACAGGTGAAGGTCTGAAATAAAGAGTAGATGTGAAGGCAGTGATGTGTGTGTGTGTGTGTGTGTGTGTGTGTGTGCGTGTGCGTGTGCGTGTGCGTGTGCGTGTGTGTGTGTGTGTGTGTGTGTGTGTGCACTCCATATTGCAATACACTTTTAATTTCTTTATTTTTCCCCCAGCTGTTTGAACCCATTGGGGAAGACTCTTTTGTGTCTTTCTCAAATCCCACACACACGGTGAGTCCAGGGTGACAATAAACTCAGATTGAATGTGTCGGCTGTACATTTATGTATATTTTTACTATATTTTGACAACATTTAAGCTATGGTCGGGATGACAGTAGATAGCTTCATTGTCCTTTTTGTAAATGTTGTAACATGATTTCATTCAGTCTAAAGCACTATTTATTTTGGATTTATTTTGTGTATAAATAATGCATAATATGGCATATATGTTTTTGACAGCTTGGAAACAAATCATCTCATTGCTTCCATTTTTAGTAATTGTTGTGATTTTTCCAACAGGAGAACACATTTTCGGCCTCTCCAGATTCTGACATTTGATGTGACCTCTACATCAGAAATTAGTCTGGACTTATGGATCTTTATTGTTTCTCATAACCTCACATCTCAACCAACACAGCATAAACAGACCCGGAATAATAATGAACCAGGACAGTTTGTAAAAGGAATATTTTTTTCCAGTCAGCAACATTTTTAACTTTAATTTGAAAGCAGTAAACATTTTTTACAGTCTTGACTTGATTTGATTAATATTACTCATTCAATAACTAGATTAAGTGAATAATGACTGTTTATGATTGGTTGTTTTATATCTTCATGTATATTTTGATTGTGAGAAAGTGAAAGCTGTTATTATCATTGTGTGTCAGTTGAAAGTGAAAGGATTGGGGCTGCAAATGGCATGACACAAAATGTCAGATGTTGAGCCCTTCAGAATAAAGCACATGATACTGAATGTAAATACAGTACCATCTCTTTCCTTTATTTCTACCTTTTTCTTGTGCGACAAATCACAGGGGGTTCTTGCATTACACCAAGTTTCCCACTGGTGTTATCCACTCTTCTCATCTCAGATAGGACTCTGATCCCAAGCTATTGTATCTGACCCACTGAGCTAATACGAAATGCTTTGTCATCATCCATTTACTCACATTGGGGAGCCACTATTTCAGACATGTCACAGGGCAGCAGAGGCAGCGATTCTGCTCCTTTACCACTGTCACAAATGTCTGAACACATCAAGGTCTCATTGAGCTTGCAACAACCAGGCCAACACGATGAGGAAAGGGGCAAAAGACGAGTGGAGAAGATAGATAGAGGGAGTGAAGACACAAGTGTAAACACATAATGGCAATTTATGGAATGTAAAGGGAGCTGTGGCAGGTGGGTTTTTATTATGTGGTCCATGATGATTAATTTTTAAACCACTGGTCCCCCCATGAGGCATATCTGTCAGTCAGCTGAAGCTGTATGTACTGTGGAGAGCGATGGAGTGATACCACTGGGTGGATTGGAGAGGGGCAGTCTAAAGAGGCGTGTGTGTGTCGCACTGTGCTGCCTTGAGAAGCTGTCAGATAAAAGCACTCAGTTAACAATGACAGATCCAACAATGAGGCTTTACATTACTCTTGGATGGCCAAGAATATATATTTTTTTAATAGTTTTTTACAACCATGTGTGGACTATACAGGTTAGGGCTAATAGTCGTATTTCTATTGGAGAATATATAATTAATTGCTGCTAAATGTATAGAATGTTTCTGATACACATATGAAACGTAAGATTCCTTTAAGCGTGAAGCCATTTCAGTAGAATAATAATTGTTATGACTTTAGTTTGTATGGAAGCCCATTCCTGCCAGGATAAGAAAACATCTGATGAAAATATATGGAAAAAAAAATAACAAACAAAATTCAGACTTCATGAAATCTAAATTTGAAAATACAAAATAATGATTTGACTGAAGAAAAAAACTTTCCATTAGTATATGTATTTATATATATTTTTTCTGGCACAAAAAGGCAACCATCGTGTTGTGTAAATATATACAGTTTGTTATTGATAATTTTTTCACTTTTTGCTCAGTTACCTGTCATGTAAAAGGAATTTAAATACTTGAGAAAGATCAAAAGGCAAAAGATTGCTGTTGGGGCCCCTAATGACATCCACCCCCTCTACCCCAACAACATGAAAAAAAATTACATGGACATGGACATGGACACATAACGAGGAGCACCTGAAGGCAGCACAGCGAGAGAGAGAGATAGAGGGAGCGCGAGAGCAAACAGACTTGAGGGGGAAGGGGAGTCTCGGTGAGCGATGATAGGCTGAACGGAGCAGAGAAAGAAAGACCCAACGTGTGCCACTCAGGGAGGCAGGAGGCAGGGAGGAAATAGACAGAGAGCGAAAGAAAGGAGAAAAATAAACACGATAGGGCGGGCCGAATCGTGTTGTGTCGGGTTCAGAGAGAGGGACAGACAACGGGGGAGACACGCGCGCGCTGAGGTTGATGCGAGGAGCCTCAACAAGGTAAGGATGCTCTAACCTGCACTGACTGAACTGTGCACCGCTCTACTCCACTGCTGCTCATTTGCGAGTTTTTTCATTTGCACCAATGGAGACTTCAGCACATAGACAGCCAATAAAAATACATTTAGCATTTTAAGGGCTTTTTATAAATTTGAGTGACACCATGTGGAAACGTGACTGCGCTGTATGTTAATCAGGTGTGTGTGAATCACCCGTGAATGATTGCCAAGTCCACTACATGAGGTCATGCACCTTTAAAAAAAAACTACATAAACCAATTGGATGGCTAAAAAATTACTAATATCCTTCTGGTAGATTGAAAGGTATAGCTGATAGCCATAGGCCTATAATGACAGACAGCGCAGCTTGAGAGGTGGCTTATGGACAAGCCTTGCTGTATGTCATGGGAAGGAAAGACAGGGCTTTTATGTTGCATGTGGCTTCATACTTTCAGGAGATGCAGTGAAGGTTAGTGTTTTAGTAAACAAAGTCTAAAGAAAAAACAATGTGCACCAAAGGGCAAGAGGAAGACTTAAAACTAGGACTTTGTTGCCACTGGGTGGTGTTGTTTTTATTTTTATTTTTTTTTATGTTAATGAGATACATTTATTTGGTCTTGGACAGTGTTTGACGTCCAGGTTTAGCAAAAGGCACCAGTACAAAAATATATAATTCGGCACTATCATGTCACAGTCCTCCTCGGAAACTCAAACCTATTTGGCTGTTCCAAATCCTGAAATTGCCTCATGCTAAAAAGAACACACACACACTCTGTCTCTCTCTCACACACACACACACACACACACACACACACACACACACACACACACACACACACACACACACACACACACACACACACACACACACACACACACACACACACAGTTGCCTTTGCCTCAGACAGCCAAATGCAATCCCATCAGTAAAGGTGATTTTTTTTTTCATGCTGCTGCTGCTCAGACAGAGTGGGCGTGAAGGTGTTCTCAAGTGATTCCTTCAAGGCCTCATGGGTCCTCTGTCTGCACTTCATCTTTTCAATCATTTTCATTTCCAGCACAATTAAAATCCAAATCTCAAGGTAGCTGCTTGGTAATAAAGATAACAGATTTGCATTAAATACTGAAGTCCTACACTATACAAAATAGTGATGATGTAGTCAGACATTCTCTGGTTCCAGCTTCTCAAATAAGAAGATTTGTCATACATAATTTTAAACGTAATATTCTTTGCAAAACACATTAGAAGCCACCAACTAAGCTCTGAGAAGTGATTTATTATTGACACTGAATTAATCATTAATAGACTTTAATGATCCTATTTGGGATGCAGACAGATAATTCTATTTTTTTACACTCTGTGAAGAGAATGAAAGAAATCGGTATTCCTCAGTTGAGGAACACACTATTAATCTCCCATGAAGTTGCTATAGATTATATTAATACATCTGCGAAATGAACAGCAGGCAACTTTGTTTTTTTCGAACAGATATTCGAAAAAAATCTGTTGTGTCCATGTTTGTGGCGTCAGTGGTGCTGGATGGACACGCACACGTACACACGCACACACAGAGTGGTGGGCAGATGGCTTCGGCTGTGTGTCGGCGACCTCGCCTCTCTCTGTCTCCCTCTTGGGACCTGACTAACAGCAAATGAGTCGGGCAAACAGGTGGTGTTTGTGTATGGTTGAAGAGAGGACGGTGACATAATGTTGGGCACCCTCAACACAATGACAGTATAACAAAAGTACTACTGTCAATGACTGAAGATTGTGCCTAAAGCAACCAGTTAAGTGGCATGAATAATCTTGTCCTCGACCCTCCAAGAGACAGAGAAAAAAGAGACACTAGGGACAAAGTTTACCAGCGAGAAAATACAATCATCAGTCAAAGCCTATAAGCGGAAATGTTTCAATAATATTAGAAACCAAATAGATAACAAAGAACACACCTGCTATATTCTGCTATATGCTGCCATGGAGACCCTGACCAGTTCATAGGGATGAGAGGGTGTAAGATTTAATCACAGATCGCCTTTAAAAAAACACTCACAATAAGTTGATCGTGGTGAATTTCCATTATCGGCATAATCGTGAATCGGTATAATCTTCAATATCCTGACCTCACCTGAGTGAAAAGCTAGAAAAGCCGTCTAGCTTGGTAAAGTTCTCTATTGATTTACTGATTGAAGATCAAGACTGAAGGTCAGACATGTTGAGCATGCTACTCGACAGCTTTTATTAGAATCTAAAAGAGACTCTGCTTGTTGAAGTCTCCTGGATCAACTCCCTCAACCCTCTTTTGTTACAAGGCAAGGTGTTTAAACGGAATCAAAGGAATAATAATACATTTCTTTATGAAATCTGTATTCCATGACTGACTTCAAACTAGACGAAAAGATGGATAGATACAGTATATAGAAAGATAGATGTTTAAATACTTTATTGATCCCGAAGGAAATTCAGAATTGCTCCTTTTTTTGGGTTAAATGACGTCCTATGTCAAACACATCTTAAACAATAATTTGAACAATTGTTTCAGTTCTCCTTGCCAAAAACATTAGTTTCCATATTGTGACAGGGTGACAAATTGCTTTTCAGTGTAGCCCCCTCCACTACATCCTTTGCTGCTATTCAGTTTCTCTTCTAATCTCCCCGTCCTTTTCTAATCTGCTCCTTTGTATGAATTGAAATCCTCCGTGATGCACACACAGCGCCTAGCACAACTGGCGTCTTTAATAAACCAAGGACGCTGGATAATGCCGCCATATGGAACCCTCTAGTATTTAGTTGATGGACTGGGCTAGTGAGAGGAAAGATTTCAACTCTAAGCTCTTCACAGCCTCTTGTAATTAGAAAGAGAGAGTCTAATGGAGGAGATGAAGAGAAAGAAGGTCAGGAACGTGGGCCAAGTGTGCTGGGACTGAATGTATAAGCAGGGGAGTGGAGGAGAGGATTTACCACATCTTTGTTGTTGTTGTTGGAAGCAACTTTTTTATCAAAGGGTGTTGGCTGTGTGATGACCAACAGACAGCAAAAACAAAAGTAACTTTCATTGTAAGACTTTCATCTCTAATGGAAATATTAAATATTAACCCTTGCAATAGAGGACACTTTTTCATTACAAAGCAGTGACCAGTAATTACAGAAGCAGTGAAAGCTGAGCAATAATGCTAACATTTTGTGACAAACAAAATTCCTTATCATTCATTCATTCATTTAGAAACTGACTGATTTAGCTAAGTGGAATGACTGACAGGCAGATATTTTTCATCAATATGTACATTTTCATACTTTATTTGATAGGACAGTGGAGATAGAAATCAGGGAAGAGAGGAAAGATAAATAAACAAACAAAAAATTAATATAATCTAAATGGCTTGTGTTAGTTGACACTATGCAGGCCGCTTGCCAGAGGGCTGTGTTTGCTTGATAATGTGCTCAATTGATTTTTTAAAAGTGCTACTTTGTCAATGTCCCGCTGAGTGACTGAATGAAGGCACGGGCATGCTGATGGTGGTGATGAATCAATCTGTAGGTATTATAGATGGCTGCTTGAGGGTCACTCATGTCGACGTGAACTGCTTTGATGAAGTGTGTGGACAACATGTCATCTCTACATGTGTTTGATTACTGAGGCGCAGCAGTAAACGATAAGAGCCAAATGACAGAACATTAAAGGAATAGTTTGACATTTGAGATATGTTTTTTTTTGCTTGCTTAAAGCTGGGGTATGTGATTTCTGATTGGTCAAAGTTTATATGAGCTGTACACTTTGACCAATCAGAGCGAGGCTCCGATTCTCTGTTCTTATTGGCTGTTGGGACTGTCCATTCACTTTGGCACAACGTTGTTGGTGTAGAGCGTGTCAGGGAGGGACCATAGGGGACGGACCAAAGAGAACAAGTGGAGCGGTTGAGGTACTTGGATTCGAATCTCTATCCCAACTGCCATTTTCTCCCCAAATCCTCCACCCCAGCTTTTAAGGTGATCCGAGGAACTTTCAGTTTGTCTCAATTCTTGTACCCCCTTTTGGACAAAAGTGATAATTTTTACTACTCCTGCTGTAGTTCCTTGGTGAGCGTACCCGTGGAAAAGGCATTAAGAAAAAAAATATATAGAGATAGCAGATAGCATTCTTTGCACTGATGTTCTTGTTTGCTGTTAAATGTAATTTATGATCATCAGCGGGAAAATTAGACTGTTTCAGTTCTTCGTAACACCTTTTAAAGAGTTAGATCAGAAGATTGATAGGCTGCAATGAATTCTGGTCCACCGTCCGTCGGTTGATTATACAAACATTTTTATGTTAACCTTTGGAGAGTTGGCTGAGAGGCATTCTTCTGTCAAGTTGTAAAAGGAAATGTCTGGAGACTTCAGAATGAGAAAATGGACACTAAAAATCCAAGATACACTAATTGCCTATTTTTTTTGGCATAGTGGGCAGTTAAGAAGTTAATTGATGGATTGGATTTAACAGTGGAATGAATACATCCTCAATCAGGTTCCGAATCTGTGTATCATTCTGAATAGAGTTGATGCCATTGCCTGTTTAGGTGAATGTGATGGGATAACTGCCCTCGTGAATGCAACAAGTAGGGTTTAATACAATGATGCCAGCTGTGAGGCACCAGTACAGGAACATGTGTAGAATGAAGACTGAGCATACTCAAACATTCTGTTCATGGGGGGAATCTTATTACTGCGACCCTCCCACAGATGTGTCCCTTTGTGCTCCAGAATGTCCTGCTGCTTGACATTGTTTACTGCTGGGACTGTTAATTAAGAGAGTGTATCAGACAAATGTTGTGACGGCTGAGGAGAAAATGTTGAGGATCAAAAGAAAGGCAACATCCTCCCTTTCACCTACAGGATATAGTGGCATAAATATGTCGGTGATGCTAAAACATTTTTTTTACTGATGTCATATTAAATATTATTTTCATCTGCAAATGTAGTGCATCATTTATTTACTGTTTAGTTATATTTTCATTAAAGCAAATAATGTGTTGCTACATTTTTCCCCTGATTCGATCAGCAACTCTGGAGGATGCTTGTTGTCAAAATCACTTTTTCTCAAAATCAGTGATTATATCCCCACGATTTAACCTGAGTGACTGTGTGTCTGCTGGAAAAAAAATCTAGTGTTACTACACAGCCTAGGCTCTGTAAACTGGTCTGTTAACAAAGGGATGCCCCTACGCAAGCCACAAGCATGTTTAAAGAGCCAAGGCTGTGTAGTAATAACACTGGATTTTCTTTCAGCTCACACACAGTACGGACAGGTAGCAGATCCTGAGGACTGAGGAGATCACTGATTTTGACAAAAAGTGACCAAAAATGAGTCTCCAGAATTGCTGACTCCACCTTTTTTAATGAGCGTATCTGGGGGGAAAAAACGTTGTTTGAAGGTGTAAGAGAAAAAATAAAATATGTAAATCTTATATTGATGCCAGGTTGAAGCTACATGCTTTACTGCACACAGCACCAATCTACTTAAAGTGCTAGACACTTTGAAACACAGAGGGAGTCATTGGTACTGAATGGTTGCCATGGTGACAAACCAGGGGAAAGCCCTCACTTGGACAAAAGTGGTCAGCGTACCTTCCTGTAGTTCGGCAGCTCCACAGTTTAATGGCTGAATTCATCACTGTCAAAGTGTGGCTGGTCCGCTGCCCTTTCAAAATGTATTTACAATTTGAGGTAATTCTTAATGAGAAATAATATGCGTTTGGCCTACTAAGTGAGCCTCCAAGCCAAGCTACTGAAATGTATTTGCATAACCTCACTGTGCTCTCTATTAACATCGCTAGAGGTCAGATCTTTGCTTCTATAGTCCGCAACAACCCTTAACATTGTGTAGCACCTACCAGCATTACAATTGGATTTATCTTGTTTTTAACTGTAGGATCTGTTAGAATGTGTCCCAAATGTAATCCTGAAATTGCATGAAAAAATAAAAATAAAAATCAAGCCTGTGTAGTTTTATATACAAGAAAAATTATGGATTTTTAGAATAAAAGCCCAAGTTCAGGGAAATGTTGCACCACTTTTGAAAAGAGTCACAATGTGTGTGGGTTTTCCTGTTTTTCCCCATTTACAGCTGTGATTTTTCACCAAGGCCACAAGTGAAGAACAGAAGGCATCCAGCAGGCTTTGTTTTCCCCCTCCCTCCCTGTTGTCCCCCCTCTCTGCACCCTCCTGCCTCTTCTGAATGATTGAAGCCATGCCCATCTTGTCAGCAAGCACAGGTACAGCGCCAAACATAATGCTCCAAGCTGCTCCTCCTCATTCCCTCTCATGTGTGCAGTGCATATGCATGCCATTTGCACCACAAGAATAGCTGAAACAAAAACTGTGTTTGCATTACAAAAGCTATCATATCAAAACTTTGAAACTCAGGTGTAGGCCTATGCCCAGCTTATTTTGATGTCCCCAAACAGTCAGACAAACTAAATGAAATGTTAGCGTTGTTGTCATCAGGGAGGGAGGAGGGTGGTTACGAGTAGCCAATGCTAAGCCTTATTAAAATGGACAATCTATTTAGTATCACAGTATTGCTTCAGTGACACTATCAGTTGATTGACCGAAGTGTATTATTAAAAAGGTCAAGCTAGTATCATGGTATTACTTTAATAAAGCCATCAGATTATTGACCTAAGTGTATCAGGTTCTTGAATATCCCATTATTATCCACAAACGAGATGGAACTGATGATGGAGTTATAGTGAAGAGAAGCTTTTATATTGATTTATTTTGTTTTATATAGTTCATGTTAGGAAATGGGTGTTTTAAATGTGTGCTTATTGCATAACTGCTGGTTTTGTAATACATAGGGCTGCATGAGACTCTGGCCCTGCTCACCTCTCAGCTCCACCCCGATGCCAACCACAAAGAGGACCTGGTCTTCCTCAAAGATGTCTTTAGTGAGAAGAGCCTGGGTTACCTCATGAAGGTAGGCTACAATATGTCTGATCATAAATGGATTTATGGACTTCCCTGACCTTAATCAGCTTATTCTTATGAAAAACAACTTCCTGTCCAATAAATGTCACGTATATGTTACTTTCCCTGCGTTCCAAATCGCATATTCTTTCTTTTTTCTATTCTACATACTACATTTGACCATAAAACTAATCTAGTTAGACATACTTTTACTTATTTATTTCATAACTTTGCGCCTTGATCTTGCCTCTTTCATTTATATCTGTCGCATCTCCGGTTGTTTTCATACGGAGGCTCCGTCAATGTGATGTCACTTTCGGTGTGCACTGGATTGTGGGTCAGAATCTCCCAAATAGCATGCTGTTTTCAACACTAAAAAATCTTGGCCGTATGTAGTAGACATCCGGGGATTTTTAAGCATACTAAATCTGACCACAAGAATTGGGACATCCTAAATCTTTTTTTTTTACCATACTAAATAGTAGAAAGTATGAGAATTGGAACGCAGGGTTAGTGTGTGTGTGTATATGTCTTTTCATTTGAAGATCCATGACAAACTCAGGCAGTATGAGAAACACAGCCCGACGCCAGTTCTACACAGCGCCTCCTGTCTGGCAGAGGATGTAGGTGCAATCTATCCTCAATATTTCAAAGCCAAACATAAGTATTAAAATATTATTGAGATTTAAAATACCAAGTGTAAGTAAACATGTATCATAATCCAGAAAAGGTTATTTTTTTCCCAAGCAAATGTGTGCTTTTGTGATTGACATGGTCAGCTGGCAGAAGAGCTTCAGATTGGAGCGCTGGAGGACGACGAGAGAGAGCTGCTTCTCCTGCTGAGCACTCCTCATCTCAAGGTCCTCACACTCACACATATATACAGTATATGATGTGTCTTTTGTCTTTAAGATGCTTAAACAGTCTTTGCTCTCATTCCCACTGAGGTTTGAGCTCTCTAAGTTGATCATCTATTCTATTACATAACACCAGTGTCAGAGCTGCCTATACCCCTTCCACCATTCCCTAGACACAGAATTACTCTAATTCATTACATTACAATTTATTTAGCTGACGCTTTTATCAAAAGCGACTTCTAAGTGCACTCAACCATGAAGGTACAATCTCAGAACAACAAGAATCACACAAGTACTATAGCTTCAAATAAATCAAAGTACAAAGTACCATATGTAAGTACTACATATTACCTTCAATTTATTGTAAAAACAGGCATGAAGAATTTGATGTTACTCCTCACAGTCCATTTTTGCATGGCTTTTCTTTTTTTTTGTGTTTTTTTAATTTCTCATTGTTCTTTACCATCTTGAGTCACACCTAATGTGAGTATTTCTCTGTGTATGGTTTGGTGCAGGCAGTGCTATCAGCTCATGACACAGTGGCTCAGAAGAACTTTGACCCGGTGCTGCCTCCGCTGCCCGAGGACGTGGACGACGACCTGGAGGAAGAGTCGGTCAAGATCGTCCGCCTGGTCAAGAACAAGGAGCCCTTAGTGAGTCACAGAGCTATTATGCTTCCTATTCAAGTCAGACTTCATTTTAATGGAGCAGATTTGAGGCTGTGTGGAGTGCTCTGGGCTGTGTGAATGTGAGTCTACTGTGCAATGCTAATAAAAAAAACTATTCATTCTCAAGGAAATCCTTCAAGCAAAGGACAAAAAATAGATTTGGTGTTAATAAGTCAATAAAGGTATTTCCCAAAATGATTTTTCTGAAAGTATACCATGGTAAAATCTCTAGACAGAAATTGACGGAGCTGTTACCAAGGATATAAAAAACAATTAAAGGAAGTGGGTTTCAAAGCCTTTAATCTCTATGATACAATAACAAGAAATTCAACCACATGATTGCTTGTATATGAGCAGCTTGAAGCCGGAATGTTTCACTGACACAATCATTTTTCACTCAGTGTAGTTACCTTTTCCAGGCAGAGCCACTAACCTGCACATGAAGTCCAGCTTGACCCACATTAGATATACTGTGTGTTTGGAAATGTGATTTATATTCCAACAGGGAGCGACCATCCGGAGAGACGAGGCCACGGGAGCAGTAATCGTTGCCAGAATCATGAGGGGAGGAGCAGCTGACCGCAGTGGTGAGACGCAACAGTGTTCACACAATTTATGATGAAAATGTCAGTTTTATTCTTTTGTTTTCTCTTAAATGGGCGCAAAGTGCCATAAAACAATAATCTGAGCATCTCCGTTCCTGTCCTGAACTTTCCACCCATCATGACAGATTTACAGGCCGAGAAGTGAGGAGATTACATTGTGTAACCCCGTGAACTATCGATCAAATCCTTGAGATTAGTACCACGAGATTGCATATTTTGAGATTACATACAAGTGTAGCCCCTGGCTGTTGCCATGGAGACGTTATCAACTTTATGCAAATGGGAAATTGTCTGTAGGATTGAAAAGGCTCTTTAGTGGTTTTAGACATATTGGGACTTGTGGCCGTGTGTTTTGCGTTTATGTTTCCAGGTCTGGTACACGTGGGCGACGAGCTGCGAGAGGTCAACGGGAACCTGATAACCCACAAAAGGCCGGACGAAATCAGTCAGATTCTGGTAAAGAAATTCAAAAAGCTCCCCCACATAAAGCATCATGCTAGTTCAGAAACTGTATGATTATTCACTGATGATTACTGTGGATACAAAGGATGATTCTGATGTTTATGATCAGTCCCAGTCTCAAGGCTCCATCACACTGAAAATAATTCCAGCTGTTGCAGAAGAAGACAAACTGAAGGAAAGCAGGGTGAGGACAGCCACTTACTACTCCCCCCAAACAACTGGCAAAAAATTTGAAATTGATTGATTGGTTTATCTTTTTAATAGGTTTAAAGTGAAAGCTTGTAGTTGTGTCGTTGGTTCTTTACAGTCACTTAGATTGTTTTAGCATCAAGACTGAAAACAGGAGGAAACAGCTAGCCTGGCTCTGTCTGACGGTAACACAGTCCACCTAGAGGCCTGGTTATGCTCGATCGGTTCGTAAGGCATGTACGGACCACGTCTGCAAACAAGTCTTTAGCCAGGCTAGCTGTTTCTTCTGTTTCCAGTTGTTTTATTCTAAGCTAAGCTAACTTGCTGTTGGCTTTATATTTTTATGGAGAGATACTACAGTGGTATCGATCCTCTCATCTAAACTCTCAGTGAGAAAAGCTAATATTATTGTATTTCCCAGAATATCAAACGATTCCTCTAGTTTCCATTGCTAACAGAATATTCCTTCTCCCATCAAGGTCTACCTACGGGCTCTGTTTGACTACATGCCCTATGACGACAGGGCCACGCCGTGCCAAGAGGCGGGACTTCCTTTTAAGAGGGGGGACATTCTGCAGGTCGTTAGCCAGGAGGACGCCACCTGGTGGCAGGCCAAGAGGGTGGCCGATTGTAACCTGCGCGCTGCCCTCATCCCCTCCACACAGTTTCAGGAGAGGTAGTCGAATCGTCAAATGAATAATTATATTAAACAACAATGCGTATGATTTGAAAATGTCTCACGGATCAAAAAACTAATTTTACCTAAATTGTTTTTGTCCTTTCCAGGCGCCTGAGATACAGAATGAAAGTGGGTTCTTTCCCTGCCCCTGTTTCCCCCAAAGCGCCTTCATGTAAGCCTCCTTCACTCCCACAGTACAACCATAAATGGACAAGCAGCTTACATATATAGATACAGCTCATTTGCAGGTCAAATCCAATCTAGCCAAAAAAATACAGAAAGACAAGAGGGAATCTGAGGTTAATATCTTTAAAAATAGTAGCATAATCCAGCCATCGTTTCATTTCCTAATCCAATTTAAAAGTGCAATGAAACAAAGCGCTTTGAAAAACAACGGATGATGGTTAAGTCAGCCCTGTTGTATCCATTCTGTCTGCATCAAAGCTAAACTCCCTGGCTCTCACTAGTGAAAAGAAAAAATATGTAGTATAATGCTACAGTATAATGTCCTGTTTGTAAAGGTGAGGAATGTAAATGTGTCCTTTTTGTTTTCATGAAAGTTTTTTTTAAAGAAATCTTGACAAAGGAGAAAAAAACGATGAAGCAGAGATAAACTTCAGATATGGCATTTTGAGAGATGGTCTTAATGTTCTATAGTAAGTTTGAGAAGTGAGGAGCAGAACAGTAGAAATATGGCAGTACAGCGGTTCTATTCTGTCACTCTAAATAGTGAAACTTTGTGTTATTCCTTGCATTGCTAACCGCAGACGAACATGCTGAGAGAGGTACGTGGAAAAACCTTCATGTTAGAAAAATTACCCCTGTATTGACTCCATGTTGCATGGTCAGAATTTCAGAATGTAGTTCTATCCACACCCCAACCCCTCCAAAAAAAATATGTTCTTTTTTTCGTGCTACAATTGTCCCTTTTTTAATATTATTTTTGACCTTTTTAGTTCTGCACTTAACCTATTGTATTCTGACATTAAAGTGCCCTCAACATCAACCTCTCCATCCTCCTCTTACCCTGTCTGTCTTCTCTTCCTGTTTGTCGTCCTACAGAAGACTGTGACAGTGAGGGTGCTCTGAATCGAAAGGACGTAGGTGAGGAGGCAAGCTCAATGAGTACACACTTATCACTGCAACAACATCACAGTTCTGCTCAATGTGTGCTGATCCATCCCTCCTTGAGGTGTTAAAGTGATTGCCGGCTTTGGTTTTGACTAAATGGTTCAGACAGGTGTACGTTTTAAAATGGGCATTCACTGGTTTATTCTTTGATGTCAATATGAGATGCACTGCCTCACCTCTGCACTCTTTTAGCATTTTAAATACTGAAAAGCAACTCACTGAAAAAATCAGTTCACAAACACCTGCCCTGATCTACTAGTGTCTTCACAGCTCAGTTAGCAATGTCATCAGCGTGCTCATGAGGCTTCCCGTCTGCTCTTATTGGCTTAATGTCATTGTGCTTCTGTGGGTTTGTTATGCCTGAAAGCATTCCCTGCAGCCATTTTGACCTAGACCTTATTTTTCACATTTTATTCCATTATAAAGATTGCCTCTTACACACAAACACACATAGACATACTTCACACTCCTCTCAAGATGAATTGTAAAGACTTTGGTCCAATAACTTTTTCTCTAGCCCCACATTTTTAGCATGCTAACACGCCAAATGTAGATGATGACCACATTTAAAACAATTACAGTACCTGGAAAACCTCTGTATGTTAGCATTACTATCTGGGCATGCTGACATTAGCATTAAGCTCATTGTGCCGCAAGTACAGCCTCAAAGAGCTGTGGTCTTCTGGCCAAACACAGGTCATGAAGTTGCATTAAGTAAGATATAAGAACCACTCTTTACTTATGATGCAACATCGACAGGCACCAGACAAGTGAAACAAATGGTGATTTTTATTTTGAGGTGATTAGTTTGATGGACAATGATGTTAAAACTGCTTACTCTGGCAGGCATTTTGTGCAGACCAGAGCCACAGAGCTCACAGCGTCTTTGCAGCACCTCATGGCAGCTAGTTTACTCTCCTCGTGCTACATGCTGAAGGTGGTTTGTCTGTGTTTGGTGAAGAGGTAGATGCAGTATGCATGCCTTCTAAGCTTCAATTGTGTTGATGAGGTTTAAGTTCGATGAATAAATGGTCTAATATGAGCTGTAGTTTCTCCCAAGAGCAAGGCTGCCCCTGCCTTCTGTGGCCATGCTTTCTCATGGGATTTTTACTCAGCTACTCTTCCTGATTTCTAATGGTGTTGTTCAGCGTGTGTGTGTTGTGATGTATGGCACAGGATATGAATTTTAACCAGAGAGAGATACAGATTTTGAAGTGGCAGTATGACCTGGAACAGAAATGTGTGAGGGTTGTAGTGAATATACATCTCTGCCCATCTTTCATTTGCATGTCTATGACCACAGCCGGCCTGCGCAGAAGTTTCCGCCTCAAGAAAGATCGGCATGGTTCCCCAGGAGAACCTCCCACTCCAGATGCCAATCACACTGACTTCCTGATTTATGAAGAAGTCACACAATATCTGCCCTGCCCTGGTGAAAGGCCTCGCCTCGTAGTACTGATAGGTAGGTGTGCCTTGGGGTTTGGTGACATTCAAGAATATAAACTATGGTACGCTGCTAATTTTACAAAGCGGTTGTGATTAGTTACACAAGGCAAAAAAAAGTATGTAGTGATGCACTTTTCTTATCAGCATAATTTAGAGCTTTTCTCATTCGTAAGACTTTTGAGTCTGGTTCTACCACACGTTAAAAACTATAGAGAGTAGAATCAGTGGTTTTTCAGAGAATAATCTATCTACACACTCATATATTTATCTTTTCAGTTATTTATTCTGTTTTGTTCTGGTCACAGGTTCCCTGGGAGCTCGGATAAGCGAGCTGAAACAGAAGGTGATCGCTGATAGTCCTCTGCGTTATGGTTTGGCTGTGCCTCGTAAGTCTTTTTTTTTTGTTTTTTTTTTACCTCTCACTCGTGTGGAACATGTATTTGCACCAGGGAAGTAGTTGTTATCTAAAGAGGCTGTGTCTTTCCCCCTGTACACTACTGCTGGTGATGGAAGATATAGTTAAGGTGCATCCACTGTTGCAGACATCGTAATCCCCTAATTAGCTACAATGTGGCAACTACAACTGATGTTTGTTAAATTTGAGAATTTGTTACATGTTTTGGTCATCACTAGAGCCAGACCCGTCGCCAGACCTCAGTCTTAAGGGGGGCATATGAAATGCATAGGGGGGCACAATTATTATTAGCCTACAGTACGTATATTTTTAATAGTCCTATACTCTATTCGCGCAGCACGTAATCATCACGTTAAACTAACCAACAGCGGTAGCCTAGCCTATAACATCAGTCCTCATAATTTAAAGCAATAGGCCTACATTACATAGAAGCAATGTTATGAATATCCATAAAACACTTGACTATTCAACATATTAGATGTAGCCTAACACCAGACGCATATCTCAAACATTGCATTTTAAAGCAGTCAACAGAGGGATATGCATTGCCATCACACACACACACACACACACACACACACACACACACACACACACACACAAACACACAAACGGTAGCCTACTTTGAGTGGAGGCAGGGCTGTGCTCTCTCCAGTCCCTTCTATCAGTACAGCGGGAGGCGGCGTTTCTCCGAGCTCAACCTCCTCATCAACATATATTTTGGCCTCCGGGTTCAAAGCAGCCAGTGTGCCAATGAGCTCGCTACTGCGCTCTCCAAAACGTGCATCCATCTCTCCTTGCACAGCATCAATAACACTGTAAAATACTCTTGAACTCAGTCTTTTCGTCTATGTCACTTTCTGACGGACCAACTGTTTCCTCAACTGCAAATCCGCGGAGGTTCTTGTAAATTGTGCATCTTCTCTTGCTTGGACCGAGGTCGGTCTCCGGCACAGCCTCGATGGCCGTGGCTGGAGGAGCGCAGAGTTCCCACAGTGCAAAACTGTGGCTTTACGCAATCAGAAGTGTCACCGCGCTGAACAAGTCCATAATTTCGGATTGTAGTCTGTCATGCGGCTCGAAAAGTGACAACAGTTTGACGATACGATTTGGCAGAGGAGACTGTTGGTGGGCTTTTCAACCATTACCGAATATCGATTATGATAAACTAGAAATGAAATAGTAAGCCGGCGAAAACTCATCCAGCTTCACTTTCAAAATGCGCGGTAACTGTTGAGCGGCTGCATTGACGTATTACGTAGGCCTACGTAGCCTTACTTTCTTTTCAGTTGTAGTTGCAGTGTAGATAGACTCCCATCAATCAAACAAAATCACACCATTGTTTATTTATATTTTAAATGTTTTGATGATAAAGAATGCAACATTAGTATTTATCAACACAAAATTAGCTACTATGATAGTATAAAATAAAAATTAAAGTAATTTTTTTTGAGAGATCTGTGCCCCAAGTGGGGGGGCACAAGCATTTCTGGGGGCGGGCCCGGCCCCCTATGGCCCACCCATAGCGACGGGTATGACTAGAGCAAACATCGTGTGAAGTAACAATGTAATACCTGTGATAATGTGCTATTTTAGAGTGAACATTATAGATATTAAGTTTGTGCAGTACTTCTGTTGAGACAAATACACAGTAAATACTGAACTCTAGTGTTTGAGAGCGTGTATGTTATGAAATCCTATGCATCACTCACATATCCAAAAACATTAACACAGAGGGACTTCAAGTGAAAGAAATGAATTACCAACCCATGATTTAATTCACAATTTGATACAGGATCTGATTGCACCAATTTCATAAAAACAGCTCAATTTGTAACTGAAAATCCAGACAGTTCTTCTTTCCGAGAGGCTGATCAAATGCATTGTTTTGAAATCATGACTCATGCATTACATAAGCATTTATTTTGTGACCTCATTATAAAGTCTTACCCCTCAATAACATTCTTTTATTTTTCCTGCTGGCTGTGTTTGAACACTCGGCCCCAAGACACCACTCGAGCCAGGAAGAGTCATGAGAGAGAAGGAGTGGAGTACCACTTCATCTCTAAAGCTGCTTTCGAGGCAGACATCCAGAATGGCAAGTGAGTATTGGACACTGACTACAATATCTTTCAAACCAAGCAATCATGTGCAACAAATGGATTTATTTTCATTTAAGGAAGAATGCAGGCCTCTGCATATTAATGAATATTTGTCTGGATAATTCATGATGGTAATGTATTTCTGCAGATTCATTGAATACGGGGAGTATAAAGAGAATCTGTACGGCACCAGTTTGCGGTCAATTCACAGGATCCTGGATCAAAACAAGGCCTGTCTGGTGGATGTGCAACCAGAGGTCAGTATGGAAACGTATATACTGATCGCAACTTCATGACCTGGCAAACCCTGTATTTTCAACATTAATTCAATTCATGTGAAAGCACTTGTCCTGGTGATGTGTACAGACGGGTCAAATATTTTGTGTAAATGATGATTTGATCCCTCCCTTAATTTTAACATAACATAAAACCATGACATTTTTACCCTTGACATTCAGGCACTGAAGACTCTACGTATGGCTGTGTTCAAACCATTTGTCATCTTCATAAGGCCTCGAATCTACGATACTCAACAGAAAGCACTTGGCTCCTGTTCATCACTCAGTTCAGGCATCACGGTGAGTTACATGAAAACACACTGCCCATGGGAAACCAAGCCAATGTCTAAATGGAGCTTTAGCACAAATTTGAGGGAATCTTACCTGTGTTCCGCTTTACAACATATTATCATTTTAAAAACGCCTTGAATCAAACACTGTTCTAGGAGGTGGACCTACAGGACATGAAACAGGCAGCAGAGCGGATAGACGAGTGCTACGGCCACTGGGTGGACTACGTCTTGGTGAAGGAGGATCCAGTCAGTGCCTTGGCTGAGCTCCAGGTGGTGCTGGAGAGGGCCATCACAGAGCCTCAGTGGGTGCCTGTGTCCTGGTTGAGGAGCTAGCTATCCTGTTGTACTGAGCCCGACTGGTTCAAGATGGATAAGTGGAAAACCATGGGGGGGAGACAGAGGACTGCAGGAAGCCTACAGATGTTAGTGTTTACTGCCATACTAACCATTCCACAAATACAGGTTTGTTATATGCTGCCTTCATGTCCGAGTTACGAGCACATGAACGGCCCTCTGAAGTCGTAATTACGAGTGGGAAATTTGGATCAGATGACCAGTCTACATTGTGCCGCTGAGACACAAATAAGCGTTATAGTATATTTTGGTGATAAAAAAATTACTCATGAAAAAACGACTTTGTCTATAGTCCATTTTGTTTATTTCTGACCTGAGCGCTTAAATGCGACATGTCATTATTACGACTGCAAGCCTTTCTTTTTTAGATTCTTTGGTGTATATTCAAACTGTAAAATTACCGTAAAAACAGCTTGGACAGGTATGTAGTACAAGCATGTAGAACAGAGTTTCTGAATCAAGCCCTCAGTCAATAACTATGTGACAGGTCTAGTGTCACAGAAGCTACAATGTGAAGTGCCATATCCAGCATCTATAATTGTAAAATGGACCTGCAGACCATCTCTGCTGAAGACTGTTCTGATGTTACTGTTACCTAATGTGAAAGTCTGAAATAAAAATAATCATGTTGAATTTTTTATTCACTGTTTGAAGACAACAAATTACTGAGAAATAAAACTCACACGAGCCATCCAGTATTATTTGGGGAAACCATTTACTGTAGAATGTCTTAAGTAACAATTATAAACCAAAGCAGAAACAAAAGAAGAAAAATATACATAGATGTTTGCGTTGGGTGCAAGAATCGACAAGGCCTTTTTATTTCCACAGCTTCTTGATCGACATGTTCTTCTCGCTGTCTTTCTGCATCACCTGGTGTGAAAAAACAAGGGAGAAAGTTGTAATAAGCAAGTAGAACATTCACACTGAGTCAATAGACTAGACCTTTGACTGTTCAAATTCCTTTTTTATAGTAGAATTTATAGTATAATTATTTTTTATTAATATTGTACTTGACCAAGCTATATTTATGGTGGACCAGTTCTTCATGTTTAGACTAGCGAGGATACAGGGCTATGGAAATGCAACCAGATACACAGCATAAGTGAACCGTTCTACAAACCTTTGCCACGGCCATCTCAAAGTCCTCCTGGGTTACGTGAACTCTCCTTTCTCTCAGAGCGTACATCCCTGACTCTGTGCAAACACCCTGAAAATACACAAGAAAAAGTTAAACAAAGGCCACAGACTACCTTCACCAACCACACAACTGCTACAAATGAGTGGGCCTTACTCTTACCTTAACCTCAGCACCAGAGGCTCCGGGCATCAGCTCAGCGATCTTCCTCAGATTAATGCCACGTGTCAAGTTCATCTTCCTAGAGTGGATCTTAAGGATGTCCAGACGGGCCTGTTGGTAGAGATTTACCACATGCTCAAATACAAAAAAAAAAAAGCATTCATTAAGTGTAAATATTGTGCAGGTAACTTACCTCTTCATTTGGAGGAGGGAACTCAATCTTCCTGTCGATCCTGCCTGGCCTGAGCAGAGCTGAGTCCAGGATGTCAATACGGTTGGTGGCCATAATGACCTGAGAGAGAAAGGGAAATTTTAGTCTCATTCAAACAAACCAACATGCCCTGCGTTCCGAATCGCATACGTTCTACTATTAAGTACGGTAGAAAAAATATTTAGTGTGTCCTGATTCTTGTGGCCAGATTTAGGATGGTTAGAAAGACCCTGATATCTACTACATGCGGCCAAGATTTTTAGTGTTGAAAACAGCATCCTATTTGGGCGACTCTGACCCATAATCCAGTGCGAACCTGAAGTGACGTCGCATCAACGGAGCCTCCATATGAAAACAAACGGGGATGCGACGGATATAAAAGCAAGAGGCAAGATCAAGGCGCAATGTTATGATGAAATAAATAAGTCAAAGTATGTTCCAATAGTTTGCCTACTGCATCCTAACTAGATTATTTTTATCGTCGGATGTAGTGTGTAGAATACAAAAAATATAAGTATGAGATTCGGAACGCAGGGATGGTTTCAATTTGACTACCTGGATTATTAAAGTGTAGATGTCTTTAAAAGACTAGACAAAGACACATTAAAATATCCTTAAATCTGATTCTGCTTTCAACTTTATATGTACAAAAGATCCAGGTAATCTTGGTCATTAAATCGGTGAAAGGTCCCTTTGGAAAAACAAAAAAACTAATAGAATTATTTCCTACCTTGATGTTCTTGGTGGCCTCGAAGCCATCCAGCTGGTTGAGCAGCTCCAGCATGGTCCTCTGCACCTCGCTGTCTCCTCCTGAGCCGCCCTCCAGACGGGACGAGCCGATGGAGTCGATCTCGTCCATGAAGATGATGGAGGGGGCGTGTTCTCTAGCCATGACGAACAGCTCACGCACCATACGGGCACCTGGCATAAAACAGAGGGGGCGGGACATAACGCTTATACAGAAGAATGGGAAAGTGTTTGATTTAATAGTTTTAAGTGAAGACAAGAGGAGCTCACCCTCTCCAATGAACTTCTGGACCAGCTCAGAGCCAGACACCCTGATGAAGGTACAGTCGGTGTGGTGGGCCACAGCTCTGGCCAGCAGGGTCTTCCCTGTTCCTGGGGGACCATACAGCAGCACACCCTGCACACATTCAAAAGCAAAACAAAAATGACAACATACAATACAACAATAAATGAATTGGTCAACTGATCTGATGAGCTGTTAAGCACTTTAGTTTGAAACTCCAATGTAAAAACTAGTTTGGTTGTAGCATTTGTTTAAGATCATTGTAAACTTCTATTTGTTGGACATTTGAAACCATCACCTCAGGCTCTTATTCACAGTTGTTATGTTTTATAGTTCAAAGGATTAGTTGAAAAGGTAACTGGTAGATTTATTGATAATGATTACTAAAATAGATGTAGTTGCAGAACCACATATCAATGTTGTCAAACATTAATAGCCTTTTTCTATGGCTGGATGAGTTTTGGACAATTTCCAAAAATGTGCCAGTTTAAAAAATCTAATAAAAATCAAATGAAATTAAATATAAACAATCTCATACAGAGCAATTATATAAAAAGTGTCTGTAGAAAGTCCTTTATCCAAGGCCACTGTTTGTGTCCTAGAGATGCCAACATATCTGCTCTCTATCACCTTCAACACTTATGTATTTGAACCTGAAGCAAGAAAATATCAGTGCCATGTATACAAATATAATAATATATATTTTTTTTTAAAGGCAGCTCTTGTAGACAATCAGCTCTTTTGCCAACCACCCACCTTCGGCTGTGCAATGCCTAACGCCTCAAACAGCTCCGGGTGTTTGACGGGCAGCTCAATCACTTCCTTGATCTCCTTGATCTGTTTATCCAGGCCTCCAATCATTTCATAGGTGGAGTCCGGCACCTTCTCCACCATCATAAGAGACACCAGGGGGTCCACCTTGTTGGGCAGGATCTTGTGCAGGGTGTAGCTGTCGTTGCGCAGAGCCACACGGCAATTTGCAGTCACCTAGTCCAGAAGTGACAGAGGGATGATTATATCAGGTTTCTTGTTGTTCTTCTGACTTGCAACCATTATTTAAAATACAATACAACTTTATTTATAACGCACATTTAAAAACAACATGGTTGAGCGAAGGGGCCGTCCCTACATGGCGGGGCAGCTGGCTCCATGGTTTGGGGGCTACATATGACAACACCTATACACTTACATCATTGATGTCAATGTTCTTGTCCACATCCACCACAAATTTTCCTTCCGGATGAACCTGAGAATGATGAGGAGACATGTTCAATTGAATCCGTCAGCTAATGAAAAAATAGTGCGCTACAAAGTATAAGTACAAAAAAAAATTACCTTGACGAGCACTTTCTTTTTGTCCATAACCCTAACCACTTCCCCTACGTAGGATCCCTGCTCCTGCAGTAACTGCAGCTCCTCACGAAGGAGACGCACTGAAAGACAGAAAGAAAAACTTGAATATGGGTGTTGTTCAGCCTACTACTGTATAACCAAATGAGATCATCTGTTTTTTAATACACTGAATTTGAAGTAATAAAGAACAGTGTACCTTTGGCATTGAGCTCATTCCTCTGTGCCTGCAGCCGTCTGAGATTCTGGCTCTTGTCATTCACAGTCAACTGTTGAGAAAACAGTAGATCAGCACTTACAGACGAGCAGAAGTTGTGTAATTAATTAGGTCTCTGTAGGAAGTGAACGTTAGCAGATATATTATTTTCTTACCTGTAACTCTTCTACCTTGGACAAGTAGTACTGTCGGAGACCAGTCCCACCTTTACTCTCGCCCATCTCCATCTGTTAAACGACAAAAATCGCCAAACACTCAAAATAACCCAGTCTTCTAAGTGAGATCTAATGTGTGAAAATAGTGAAAAATGTTGGTTCTTCAAACCTCTTGTTTTGTCCAGTTACAGTAAACACTATAAAATATATCCAAGTTACAATAACATTAAACAGCACATCCTAAAGTTTCAGAATCTTGAATCAGAGAATATTTGTAGTTTTAGCTCGATTCTTTACAAGGTTGACCATTGATCAATTGCTGCCAATTAATTTAAAGACAGTATTTTCATAATGAAGTCAGACAACATATACGACAGACAAACATAATTAACACAATTAACTAATTAAAATTTAAAGCCACCAAATAATACTGCTTCCGCAACAATTCCACAATATAATAAAATCTGCTTCGTCTCGATTAGCTTGTTACAGTGTAAACAACTAACACGCCTACAATAATAAGTTTGTTCATTATCATTAACATGTCATTGTGGCATGTTAACTGTGTGATTTTAATGCGAGCATTTGTACATTTTAAAAATATGGCTTAGCATTTGAAAGGCTTTTGACAGATTGATTTGAGTAATTTGTATACTTATCTATGCTTTTCTATTCACTTACTCAATGATCTGTGTAGCTTGCGGTAACTAACTGACTTAGATTGAGTTACACTCGGCGAAACGGACAGTTTTCGTTATCTTAAGTGTAAGTGTTAAGTGTAAGGTCGTATTGTTTAAACATAAAAACAGAGAGAAGACAGTTACCGTCATTCAAAGCTGCTAGCTTAGCTTTTAGCTACAATGAGACAGCAAACCGGTGTCGGCAGCATACATTTATTGTTTAAAATGAAGTGACAAGTCACCGTTTACAGCACAAGTCTGACAACCTATCATTCTCACGACTGCTTCAAAGAATTATTCAACTCAAAGGCTAGCTGTACCGCTTATTTGATAATATTTATACCGATAAAGCCAACAAAACGGCAGAAAAAAAACCACCTACATGATCAACTCCGTCCACCTCCATCTTGAAATTTACAGCTTCCGTTTGATGACAGGCGTATTTCCGGCTGACTTCTTCTTCGGATATTTTTTTTGTAAAACAAAGACGCACATTGCCACCTACAGTCATTAAAAAAAAGTAAAAACATATTTTTCATTTTCACCGTTAAAAACGTTTTAATTACACTCGGAATTAAATTAAAGAGCAATTTTACAATATTCAATATTGTAGGGACCATTTCCCCCCAAGTGTATATTATAAGATAAAGAAATTACTCTTTTAATACAGTGAAAACATTAGCTGATCTACTACTAAATATATAGATGTGGTATTGAAATAAAATGATTATTTCTGTGATTGATAAATTGAATGCCTTTGAGACTTTTAAACATTTTACTATTGAACCTGATTGCCAATTAACACTGTATAATTTTATGTTGTTGTGAACATAACAATACTTTGTCATCAACTAATTGAATCCAATTATCTGTAGTCACATGTCTTCTTTTTTTAAAAACATTTATTTTACAAGCTGAGGCACAGCTGTGTGAAGAAAGCAGGATGTATTTGAGGTTGGCCGTTATTTGAGGAGTCCTAAACACATCTGAGCTGCGAGAAACAGGCAAGACCAGCCAAACCTGATGAAACTGATTCCCTCAGAAACACATGAGCTCTTCAACCAGCCCACTCATGGCATGATTCCAGCTTTGAACGTGAGGCTGTGCAAGAAATTAAACAAAGCCTTCACTATTATTGATAATAGTATTAACATTTTGAACACAATGTTTTCTTCTTTATAGTAGTTTTTTTATTGAAATAATACAGTACAATTAACATCTGCAAGTATATTTATTTTAAAAACAAATAGTCCAAATGTATAAAAAGATAAAGGCATTTGATTGATACCAAACATGCAAACATTTTCCAAAGAAGCCATACAAAAAATATTTGTACACAACATTGCTCAAATTTTATGTGCCATCTTCAAAAAACACATAATGGCACAGCGATATCTTTTAACATGGAATGCTTAAAGAATTTCAAGAGCTCCCCTCATACAAAAACTTGACAAAAAATAGCATTTCAAAGAATAGTTCACCCATGAAACTAGAAAACTGTACACAACAAGCTGGTGCTTTGTTAAGTTGAAACACTACAACTGCATTCCTATTTTATTAAACCCAGTTAACCTCCTTGGGAAGCATGGATCTTCCAGGAAGAGCTCTTCAAATCCAAAGGGGCCAGCCAGCGTTCCTCCTTCTGGGATTAAAACAATGCAACAACCCAATAACAAATGAAAACAACATGTAAACATTCAAGAAGTATATAAAAAAAGCTGTTGACACAGTGGAATCTTTTCCTTGTACAAATAAGGCGATCAATCTTTTCCCAAAATAGAGCATTCCCGTTTCCTGCTTTCTTACACAGTAAAGTTTAATTTCAAATGACATACCCACCAATATAAAAAACAAACACCACCTCAAGTTGGTAAAAATTATTGTCATAAAACGCTTATTAGTTTCTAAGTGTTTTTTTTAAATAAAGAATATATATTTCACCATGCCTCACAATTCTAACCAGTCATCATCAGGCATTGTTCCTTTCCTAAGGTCATGGCTTATAAATGGGAAGGTAAACGGAAACCCTTACAAAATAGCACACACAGTGATGTTGAGAATCTTCAGAAAAATGAGAAACACCTAGAAAGCACCGATGCTTACAATGCTTCAAGCATATTGTACCATAAAGAAAACATATTTCAAAACAAAAACGATTATTTGAAGAGGCTCAAAATTGCAACAATGAAAGGCAAACATATTATTGAGGACATGCCCCTTTGGTCCCATATACTCTGCTGATTTTAGAATTGTATCCTATTTAGAAGCAGGTTTATCATATATATGGCTTTGTCACTTTTAAGTTGCAAACTTAGCTTATTTATCCCCCCCCCTGGCTAATTCCAATTTCGATTGAGGAGACAAACATTTGATGATAAGATGGTTTTGACTCCTCTGGAATATGTCTTTAGGTAAGCCTGATACCCAACACCTGCTCCAGCTCTTGTCTTCTTTGCTGCACCTAAAACAAAGAAAGGGGATGTCAAAGCAAGCAATGACAAACTACTAAAACCCTTCACGATAAATATCTACTAACAAGTGTGCAAATGTTTTGCAGTGTATTAAGCAGTATAGTTCCTTGCCTTGGAAAAAACGTATCTGCCCACTGCCTCAGGTACCCAGGGCATCTGGTAGAACTCAGTCCTCCTCTCCTCCTCAGGGTTTCCAGTCACATCTGTCATCAACTGATGAACATGAGGAAACAACAGCTTCATAAATACAAATTATTTTCAATATATGTAGTAGTACATAGTACATATTAACTTTACTTTGGCACGAATACAGAGAGGGTTGATGGATTATTAATTAAATTAGAAAGCGCAGTACCTGCTGGAGGCAATCTTTGTGCAGACATTGAAGTCACTTCATTTAATTTGAGCAAACAATGCTGTAAAATTAGCCAACCGTTGGTTTTGCCTCGACCAGACTGAAGCTCTTGTTTTAACAGGCAAATATGGTGTTTGCCGGCTATTAATTTGCCTAGGGCAACTGGCCACATACAAAACAGTTGTATTTAAGAGCATGTTTTTATAAAATAGGCAGGTAAGAAAATTTGGGAAAGCCAACAACTGAAGGCACAAAATATGTGAAAAAATAAAATGTTAAAAAAGAAAGAGCCGAATTTAACATATATACTGTATATATTTATAATAAAGTTAAGTTATAGGTGTGATTGGACGTTTACCTTCAGATCTCTGCTTTGAGACTTGAGCCAGTCCTGGATGAAGTCCTGTGGCTTATTGCTGAAGCTCAGCATGAAGTCTCTCTCGGTCTTCAGCTGGTTGATGTACTCAATCGTTTCATGAATCTGCAGTTAACCAAACCATACAGTATTGGATGAGCACATGTTTAACAAACATAATTCATGTTTTTGTCCTTCTTGTGATGGACTGGCAGTCCCTTACCTTCATCTCCAGCGCAGCGATCTCCTGCTGGTTGGTTGTAGAGGAGAGGAAACTGTTCATTTGGCCCTTCAGCGGGTCATCCACCTCCACATCGATGTCATAGCACGCTGTCTTCTTCTGATCCGTCGGGTCCACACTGCTTAGAAGACACACAGACATCAAAACAATATTCAAGTTTGATTTTAATATGGGAGATGTTGATGCAAACTTGTAATCAAAACACTTTAGGAAATTAAATTAGCTGTTTGTACGCTAACTTAAAAAGCAATGCGGGTGAAATTGAAAGCTTGTACGCAACAAAAAAACAATCTTCAGAAAAATAATTAATTATATCCTGGTGACACAAGCACAAAACACAATGTCCTCTACCTAATCATGTGATTGATAATGATGGGGTCAGGGTGCTGCAGCAGGCCTGCCAGTTTCATGGGGATCTCAGAGAACCTCATGCGAGGACAGCTGAAGATCTGGACAGCATTTTGGAAGAAAACAGATAAAGTTTTAACGAGCGTTAAAAAAATCTTATAGAAAACATGAATGTCACCAGGACATTTTGAAATCCTATACTGTCAATGCTTAGCTTGTACAAATTGAAAGCTACAAGTGATTCATTGTTCAGTTCTTAATGATTAATTTATTGAACAAAATAGATCATTGTATTCGTTAAAATGAACCATACATGCCCTCAAATTACAAATCATTGTAGGTTCTATGGAAGGCAAAGCAGATGGTTCTTCTTTCTCTATTAGTTGTATTAATTATTAGTGAGAAAAACAAAAACATAACATAAAAGGCTCTGCACATTTGATATAAAAACATAATCAAAAAGACTTTAAAAACGTTTTACCTGTCTGAAGTAGCGGTTGCAGTTGATGAACTCCTTCTCATGGCTATCCTGCAGCTTGTTGGTTTTGATGTAGAGCCAGAGAGCTTGCATGATGCTGGCCCGGGTCTGTGTGTGCACGCCCAGCAGACGAGCCAACCGCGGGTCCAGTTTGTACTGAGGGGGCTGGGGGGGAGCATTGTGTACAAAGAAAAAGTTAGCAAGTCTTAACCTGCAAACACACAACTGTTTGCAAGATGTTACGAATGGCTAAATGGGTGGTAGGTACCTGGTGGTCCAGCATTAGCAGAAGAGTGCATTTAACATTCACGTCCCCGGGCCTTTTGACCTGGAATCCATCGGTCTCCTGAGTGGTGGGCATTCTATGCCACTGAAAGAAGCAATTACATAACACATTTAGATTGTTTTCATGAAGTCCTGTTAAAGCTTAAATTAAAAATCTAAATGTAATAATGTTTACAAAATAAAAAGTTAAGACTTTTATACACATAAGTGCCTCCTAGAACCCACCATTTGCTCTTCATCTATGCCTGCTTAACTACTTTTATAGATACAATTACATATAGTGCACCTACTAGAAGACGCATGTGAGCAAATGTTCCAAATAGATTTGGTGCCAGTTCTATTAAATGGTACTAACATATACATATCTATAAACTTAAACCCATTCACCACTGTTTGTGTGTGAGTGTGTGTGTGTGTGTGTGTGTGTGTGTGTGTGTGTGTGTGTGTGTGTGTGTGTGTGTAAGCTGGCCTCTGGACCAATGTTTTTTGGATGTTAATTAAAAATATGTCAATCACACAGATATTTCTGGGTTCTGGTTTAACTCCATCTGTGTGATAAATTAAAACATAAGTCACACAAAGTTGTGTCAAACATGGCGGGATATCTTCCAGATTCAAGAGCTCTTTAATAATCCTCCCCTGCACGGTCAAACAGGCCCAGACACGATTGGTTCCAAAAGTTTTTTTTTTTTTTTTAATGGTTCCAGCTGAACTCGACTTTCTCTAAAAGTCGTCCCAGAACATTTTGTGTTATATCTGTGTGCCTTAAAACGTTCCGAGGTGGTTTGCATCAAATACCTTTAACATTGTGTCATACCTCTACTAAGTGATTGTCTGGTCCATAGAGCTCCTTATCGAGCTCAATCACCAGGCTTTTGAAGAAAGACGAGAACTTCTTCTTCTGCTTGCCGGGCTGAAAAAACAAAACGTGCATAAAAGAGTGTGAAAGGAGAAACAGAGTAGCCAGACTGCTATTAATCTATGTCCTCCTTTTTATGCTGTGTCAGTATGTGTCGCTGCATTGTTTAGCTCTGACCGCATTGGGGGTTGCCGAGGCACCGAACAACAACTGTAGAAAAGTAGAAAAAGCTGTTGCAGCCTCCAGCCCTGACAAAAGTCTGTTTGCACAACATGACCCCTCTCACTGCTTTCCTCACACAGCCCTTTTTTTCTTTTTCTGTTACTCCATGCGGTTCTCCCACGCATGCCTAAAACCAATGAGCCGGGGGTAGAAAAATTAACAGAGGAAGAAAAAAAAAAAGAAAGAAAAAAATCCTCCTTCATGTGGCCCTGGATGACACAATGAGTTGAGCTTGAATTGATGGTTGGGAGGGGAAGGCATGTCAGCTCATGGTATGTAACGGCCAGCAAGTTTCAATTCCTCATTTTTTAAGAAGAGAACACAAGCTTGTGTTAGGGGGCTGTGGGGCGGAGTGCAGAGTGGGGAGAGCTGCAACAAACACACATCTGGAGTCGGTCTGAGCCAGGGAATGATACAGGCCAACCAGATCCTATGAGCAACTGAATGTTTGAAGAAACACAATAGCAGAGAATGAAATACTCGGAACCACTCGAACCACACTGAAACAGAGCACAAAGGTTCAAATGAAGCAACGAGAGCCGAGTCATTCACGTACTTCCTCCAGAAGTTTGCCCTCCACTCTCAGTTCCCACGAGGACACCTTCTCCGCCTCCTCGCCCTCAGGCTTGCTGGGGGTGTACGTGTTGGAAATGTAGATCCTGAGCTTGCGTTTTTGCTGAATCAAGAGATAAATTAGCATATTATTAGTAAAAACTGTCACTCAAACAAATATTTAATCATGAACAAATTAAAAAGGTATACTGCTTAAAATATTCATGAACTCCTATTAAAAAAATATACTGTATATTTTTCGGTGCTTATTTTCAGCCATTCAAAGCATTAACATTGTATAATTACTTAGTTTTCATTATAAGTGGCAGAGTCCGCCTTTCTCTAGTGAAATCAGATCACATGCAACCCAGTGTTCCACTGATTTAACATGATAAGCCCCACTCACTGTTTAATGTTCACTCTCCTTCAGCCATTTTAGCACCGTATTAACTCAATTGGGAGTCAGCAATTCTGGAAAACGCTTGTTGTCAAAAACCCTTTTTGTCAAAATCAGTGAATAAATCCACACAATCCTCTACCTCTGTGTGCTGAAAAAAAAATCACGGCTGTTAATACACAGCATAGGCTCTGTAAACAGGCATGTTGCTAGCTACAGTGGACCCCCTTTGTTTACATACACGTTTACACAGCCTATGCTGTGTATTAACTCCCAATTTTTTTTCAACGCACACACAGTACGGAGAGGTTGTGAATTGTGAGGAGATATTCACTGCTATTGACAAAAAGTGATGACAACACACGTGCTCCGGAATCGCTGACTACAACTTTAATTAACTACTAATGCAAACTGAACATTTTCTACTGCTGCTTTATTTTAAAAGCATTGGGCTGATTAAACATGAGTGGCTTTTATTGTGAAAAGATCACAGGAAAGACAAGAGAGAGATTGGTGCTAATCAAGATCCCTCTGAAAGTCTGAAACTTGAATCAAAATTCATTTCCGTTTTGGAAAATCTGAAAAAAAAAAGTGCTATGATGGCGAGGTACCATAATGGGCTTCTTGATGGCTTCTTGAATCTCCATGCGCTTTCGGGCGATTGTCTGATCCAGTTTTCTCTCAAAGGCCAACAGATCCATGTAGGCCTGGGACTCTGGGACCAGGTCTCGGATCTAGGGAGCCAACAGCGGGACATGAATATAAAGGGAGTACAGGCAACTGGAATCCATCTCTCCAATACGATTCAGAGGGTCAAAGTGGTCTTACCCTCTGTGGGAGAACCTTGTCAGCCATCTTGCGTCTTTTTGTCCTAAATACCACAGAAACGATAAAATACAAGATGTTAGCAGATTCGCAAGGACCGCACACTGAGACACACAAGATTAACAGAAATACGTCATTAACTTCATTTTTTTTTATTACTTATTTGTGAAAACCTCATTGAGTGATAACTAAATCTTGGCCAGTTCTTTCTCTTCAGGCTCCCAGCATTTGCATCTGACTTCATAAAAGATGTTTTGTTTCTTTTATTAAATCACACAGTTCCTCCCTTATGACTAAATTTAACTCTTAAGCGCTTTGATGAGCTTTTGAAATGTTGCTTTTAGCCCTGTGTACTCTCCCATCTATACCGCGAATTATGTCATGAGATAAACCGTTTTAAAAAGAAAAGAGATTCATTGTGAAAGAGGACTGAAAGTGCTGCCTCACATTACAGCTCGCCACATTCATGAGTGTGGCATCACCGAGCAGTCTGATGCCAAAAATACCCACTGGTGCCTGCTGCTTTCAAAGCAGAGGCCAGTCATGAGATAGACTCCTATGCTCTGTGCTTTAAACAGTGAAGTTACTACCAAATCAGACTGCAGAGAGAAAACCCATCCCACGCAAACAGCGGAGTTGTTATGTTGTTAACAAGCAACACAAAACTTTTTTTTTAATTAAAGGTGAAGTAAGAGGTTTATTTATGTTAATATAAGTGTTAAATCGCTATTTATTCATACAGTGATTACTTACATAATGTGCGCGTTTCATAAAGCCGATCTCTCAGTCAGCTGCTCTGCATATAATCGGCAAATAAACTTATTGGAGGATCCCGAAATTTTTATCCAATCACAAGAGAGAACGCTACAGACCAACTCCCGTCTCCCTCATGGTCTCACTGCCGGTGCGCGCCAGAGCAACAGATGGGTGAATGTTTATGCGCCTACAATGGCGGAGCAGGTAAAAATCCTTCCCAATGTCTGTTTTGATGGTTTTTACTTTTTATCATGTTTTATCACACTTATGGATCTGAGATGATGCTAGATAACTCGCTGCTTGAAGACCGCAGTGCATAAATGTGGTGACCTAGGGACAAGCAAGGGGACCGCTAACTCCAGTAACTGACAGGAAGTTAGCTAAAAGAACCATTCCGCTTACAGCACCTTTAATTATTATTGAAAAGTGAAAACGTTCACAAAATTTTAGTACGGGTGGAGGGGGGGAAAAATGTTTAGGTCCTTAAAAAGGAATTAAGGTTTGCATCTAAGATAAAAGGAGTAAGTTTGCAGGAAATGTGATGTGATAGAGATGACAGTATTTTAAGTGTAGTGAGAGGATGTTTTTTTCACTGTGGTCTATCATTGGTGGCAAAAGCTTAAAAAAAATGGTGGTCTTAAGTTGATAATGAATTGGTGAAAACTTAATGATTGATTAATTAAGTCCATGTAATAGATACATTCAGGTACTGACACCTCCAATGTGAGGTCTCACTGCCCTGCTCTGTTCTTCTTATCACAGTTTATTACATCTATTGGTTTAGGACTGTTGTCAATGTCACCTGCTGTGATAAATTGCAACATTTGAACTCTTTATCCGACTTGGTTTGTTGAAATGCTGAATCGAAAAAAAGAAAATACAATGGCAGTTACTGTTAGATGCAGCCCTATTTTCATGACATGAAAGTAGCAATCAAGTGTGGTGCCATTATCTGGTCCCAGGCTGTCTTGTTGGTCGATCAACCTTGCCATTATTCCTTGTCTCCCCCTCCGTCACAAAAGAAGAAACACAGTTTACCCTCGTCTCAGGCCTCCCAGCGCCTCTTGCTGCGACTGTTGATGATGCTGATGGAGGAAGCGCTTCCTGGAGGCGTCCATGCCTGGAGGCCCCATGCCTGGCCTCATGGACACGTTCCCACCACCATAAGAAGGACCAGGCAGCTGACCCCCCATCGGACCCATGGGCCCCATTCTCATGGGCGGCATCCCAATGCGCTGGACAAAAGAAGGGAAGCTGTAGCTGAAGCTAAGATTTCAGGTTTATAACACATCTGTTGAGGTTTTGTATCAAACAAGATTATTTCTCCATAACTGTGCACGTTTTCCACTACTTTCTTTTTAAACAAAAAAATTTGGTTACTTCAACAAGAATTCATGCACATGATTTGGTTACGCTTTCTGCATTGTTTTACAAAATATTTTATTATCAGATTTAAGACCAAAATTATTCAATTAAGACAGAGGATAGAAATGGGTTTTCCCCAGAGGTGATGGACACTCTGTTAGCGATGAATAATGATTGACAGGGATACAATTATAGTCTCAGCTATGAAGTCAGTTACATACTTAGGCAAACATGCCTGAAAATAAAATTCATAGTCATAAATAAAAAAAAGTCAGGCATTGAACAGGAATATTTAGAATAAATGTACGGCATGTGAATATTGGATTTGTGTATATGTGTGTGTGTGTGTGTTTAATGGCTATTCTCTTGACCTTTCAATCTTTATTTGGATGTACAATACAATTATAAGCAGATGTATTAACTGTTCATGTTCTACCTCGAACTGCTTCTTACTATTTCTGGTGTCTGCTGTGACAACAAAGCAAACAACTGAACCCGTATGGCTCTAACTGACAAACATGATACAACACCATTAGCGCATATTAACTAAAGAACACATGTAAGTGCAGATGGCGGCGAAATTGGGATAAAATATTGCAGGCAGCTCTGACAGATGGTGTTGATGATAAACTTACATTTGTTTTCCAGCTTACCGACAGGCAGCCAAGCGGCAGCCACGTGACTGGCTTTTCCACACATGCACGAAACTAAACATTTCTGTCAATTCTAATGAAAAATTCGAATATTTACAAAGGAACACAATGATCAATGACAATTAAGGCCGTATCACAATATGTACACTCAATTTAGGCAAGTGGAGGCAGCAAAGTAATTACGGACACTTAGCAAATGCGGAAGTAGTGTCCACACCTTGATATTAAGGAATACTGACTTTTGAAGTTACTCTTAGTTTGAAATCTGGATTTAACTGAATACTTTACTTAAAACCAAACTTAAGGAGAGCGTTTACTCGGGAAATCAGCCAATGTAGGCTAACACACACTTCAAAAAATACAACCACAGTAAAACTTCTGTCAGATAACGTTACTGTCGCCTTTCAGTCAACACCAACTTTCCTTTTAGATAAACAAAAATAAAGCAGAAAAAAACCTTTTCCTGGGGATACTGGGGGGCGTTGTTCATGCTACGGGGGTATCCCGCCGGAGGATGGGGCATACCTGGCATCCTCATGCCCGCACTATGCCCCACACTCATGGGGTGCAAGCCCGAGTTCATCGGTGTGAAGCCTCTCGATGCCATCTTCTAGATCCACAAGTGGTTAAAAGTGAAGGGAACTGACACCAAAAGTTCAGCCCAAATAACGGCGCGGATAGCTACCCAATCAACCCCACTGGTACAAGTCCGATGGTCTGTTCCGCCGCCTACAGTGACTTTTAAACGAGGTCTGGATCTGGTTTGACAGCAAGCGCGCTGTCAACAAAAAGCTAGCTAATGTTAGCTCGTTTCCTTTCGTCTCAAGTTCCGGGATTTGCTTCTGTTTTGCGGACACAGAGTGGTGGCTGTCATCTCCTCCCCTTGCCTCCGATTCTCAACGTCGCTAACTGGCAGCTATTTCAACTGTGAGGCTGAGGAAAAACATGGTGAAGCCACGATTAAACCAAAAACTGTCTGTTGTAACTGCCTACACACACGACGCAAGAAGATGCTGCCTTTAAAGATATTGGGAATTTTGACGATCAAAATTACCGCGCATTTTAACGGTTTACCTCGCATAATAACACATTAAAACGTATTTTTAGCCTGAAATAACTTTGTAAGTAAGTGTATTTCATTAAAGCCTGTACTTTTTAGGAGTCAGTCCCAATATACTATCAATGATCCCAACATGTGACATTTACGGGCACTTGTGCTTTTCCTTGTTTTAAGCTGCATTTTATTGTAGTGGATTGAGGTGAAGTTTCTGTTTTAAATCCTCTGTAGTGAATTATCATAGAGTTTGTTGAGCTTATTGTGTGGAGTGGTAATGATAGCCTAGATAATAGGCCTATCCCAGTAGGCATATCACAAAGAGTAATTTGCCTCAGAAGGCTTTACAATCTATAGCCTACTGCATAATCTGTAGGCTATTCATAATATGACTTAATTCTGTAGCCAATTTCATATTGAGATAGCCTATTTGACCTCTTTAGACAGTGAATAGTTATATAATTTGAAGTTGGCCTATTATTGGAAAATGTTTAAGAGTAACAAATAAGATGAAAAACATGATATGAAGGCTGTAAATAGTAATTTCAAGCCAAAAATGAAAACACTGGGTTTATCCTTCTCAAAACATTGTATTAGGCTACATAAGATGTTTGTTTTTATGTAAAATCTGCACAGTAACTGGTTATTATAGCCGTCAAGGAGATATAGTAGAGTAGAAGTAAAAACTTAATTTCCAAGCACTTTCAAATCACCCCGACAACCTATGAAGAAAACTGAAACAAAACTCAGATGTCGGGAGTTCAGGAGGCGCCCATAAAGGCAGCATAACTGCCTCCCCTGCCAGTTTTCAGTTCTGGGAACTAAAATGCACCATGATTAAAATCTCCAACTGTTTGACCTTTATTGTGTTTACCAACTCTCAATTTTCCATAAAGTAAGATCTACAAAAGTACAAGACTAATAATAAATCTTTCACAAAGTAACATTTCAAGTATTATTCAATAAGTGTGTTAAAATAATCCAAAACTAAAACTTTTCCAGATGCCTTCATATGATCAACAGCCTCCCCTGTTGGTCATTTGTGTATGTAAGTAAAGGGTTACTGAGGTTTCTTGCTCTCTCATCAACTCAATGCAAGTTAAAAGCTTCCGAGTTACAGCAAACACAACGACAGGTAACAAATCATTTATTATGCTAGACAGATGAAACAAACTGAGCCATGATAGCAGCAATTCAACTATTGGAATATTTACACTATCACTTCACACCAAGGATATATGTAACCCTTTACAAATGTAAACACATGATACAAAGACATTTTTGAATGCTAGAAAACAAGCCGATCTATCCATCAAAAATGAAACGAAACAAACGTGCTTTCTGCAGCAAATAACTGCTTGTACAATTATGGGTTCACTTGCTAACAGTTTTTTTCAAAACAAGTTTCCACAGGTGAATGATGAAGAGAAAGACTTCTCTCACATGACGTTTTGTAATTCAACTGCAGAACCATGAGCCTGACAGTGAACGTGAAAATAAAAGACAACCCATAAGCAATGATTGTCTTTGACATTATTATTATTTTTTTTTTCAAAGAATAAGATTGTAAAAGGTGAGGAAATATAAGTACACCTAACGGCTAACAATTTCTGTATTATTAAGAAACAACATACTGTATCTGTGCGCACTTTTGCTGTTCACACAGCTGCTTTTCTTGGCCGCAGAATGAATTGCACCAGGATCTACCTTTGTGAAGTTAAATCTTATATATGGTGATATTCATTATTTTGGACTCCAGCAAAAAAAAAAAAAAAAACTTCTGAAAACAAAATCAACTCAACAAAAAGATTTAAAAAATGAGTGTTGGTACAATGATTTTGTGAAAAAAAACATAACAAAATCTTGTCAAGTATACAGTGGGAGGTCTGGACTGCTTCTGCAGAGCACCAAACGCCATACGTGTCACCTATAACATTGACGTCTATTGATTTCACAACATAAAGGAGAACCGTGGGTGAAGTGTTATTGGTCTCGCTGAGAGAATGTGTGTTTGTGGGCCATGGGTGTCATTGAGGGAAGGCCTCATCTTTCATCAGCATGCGCGGACTCTCCTGGTTGTCCATGCGACGTCTAGGCCCCATCATGCCTTTGGGAATAAACAGGAGGCTGGATGTCACCAGAGACAATCAGTGTTTTCAAACAGAGTATTAACCTCATGTTATTGCTATCATTTTCTTCTGATACTGTAAATTAGGCATTGTTATGGTGAAGTCAGATATTCAGTTAGGTACGGTACTGTTCACGCAACAATTGAAGAATAATTACAAAAGTACAAACTGCATCGAGAGGAGGTTTAAAAAAGGAGTTTCCACTTACTGTTCTTATGCTTGAATGATTTAGATCTTCTGGGTGAGTTGGGATTCTGAGGTGTAAAAATGAAAATGTATTATGTCATGAATCATTTGTCACATTCTACATTTATTATTCACATACATTTATTAATGAAGGGGATAATGAAACACTATAACGTGGCCCAAACATGTTATATTAAGTGTTAGGGTTGGTTTTTTTTTACAATGAAAATGAAGTACCTTTTCATTTTTCCTTTTCTTGGCTGTAAAATAAAAGACATTCAAAGTCAGATTAAAGGACATGTTCTATACATCTCCAAATTCAAGGAGTATTTTGGCAATCCACATTCAGTCCTTTTACAAAAGAAAAAATTGGACAAAAAAAAAGTGCATCACCTTTCTTTTCTGCCCCATAAGACCAGTCGTTGTCATTGACGTCGTCATTATCCTCTTGGTCACTCTCCGACTTATTGTTTGTGTTGTTACCGGTGACTATTCTGGAAAAGAGGGGAAAATAAGGCGTAACACACACACACCCACACACAACACCCAATGACTCAAATACAAATTACAAATGCATTCGGACCCAAGACAAATTATTTAAGGTTGTTTATGATCGTATTTTGTTAAAAATAAAGAAAAATCGTCTCCAGAAAATAAAGCTAGAAAGGGAGATAACATTCTCATAGTCAGAGGATGAATATTTATTGAGGTTTTAGGACAAAGCAAGAGTGGCACATCAGCACGTCACACAGTCAGAATCCAATTTAGAGAAGCAAGCGTGCTATGGGTTTATAATGTGTGTTTTCACTGGAGCAAACCCTTGGCCCTCATACCTGCGGTTAGCTATGCGGCTGCTGTTGCGTCCCATCCCCAGGCATTTCTCCAGGTGTGGGGCAAAGCGTGATGCAGCAATGCTGCGGCTGCAGTTGGGACACACACACTCCTTGTTTTTCCACTGGTTGTACACCTGGCCAAACACATCCAACCCCGGCTGGTCCACAATTTCTGGAGACAATTTAAAATCAAGCAATAGATGTCTCTGCTTTATAACAGGGCTAAAAGGAACAGTCACGCATCACAATTCACCCCTACGGTTGTTGAGAGGTTTTAAAGCCTGAATGTATCGCTCCTTTTTATTTAGCCTTTTCTAGTTTCCTTAGGTGGAGATTCTGGAAAAGGCTTGTTGACAAAATCCTTTTCGTCAAATTCAGTGAATAAATACAGAGCCACTACCCATCTGTGCTGTGTGTGTGTGTGTGTGTGTGTGTGCATGTGTTAATAGACAGCCTATAGGCTTTGTAAAGGGGCATGTTGCTAGCTAAAGTGGGCCCCTTTGTTTACATGCCAGTGTAAAGAGCCATAGGCTGTTTATAAACCAACACCTAATTTTTTTCAGCTCACACACAGTACGGACAGGTAGTGGAACAAGCGTACAGAATCGCAGACTCCCCCTTCAACATGGACACAAACTAGGGCTTCTCAATTTCACCTGTTTGACTAGAGAGACAGAATACCTTTCTGCTCACCAAAGTCTCTCATGCTTTCTTGGTCCGTGTCATCTAGGAAGAAATAGCCCTGCTTGACGGCCCGGTGGACATCGAAGCAAAGACCCAGGCATGCATCCTCCACCAAGTCAGACAGGATGTCCTGAGCTAGGCCCTGGTATGTAGACAGACAGACAGACAGACAGACACAGACAGACACACCGTTTATAATCCTGCAGTGTCTTCAGATGTAATGTGTATTTCCATGGCCAGTTGAACTGTCACTACCCAGTGACTTTGCTTTACTGTACCTCCAGCTTGCTGTTGTCCAGGCTGGACATTGAAACCTCCTCCATTTTCATTTGCCAGAACTACCAGATGAGCCGACGCTGCTGTGGTCATGCTGTAGTGCAGCAAGCATTGGCCAAAACAGGGCTGCGGCAGGAGGGAAACGAGCAGTTGGCAACAGTGGCATCAAATCCAGTCAAACCGATCGGTGAAAATCAGTGTATGGTCGACATTTGACGCCTTGTAACGTGATGCACATACTTACAACTGAACGTTGAGCACTGTCAGAGAGAGAGAGAATCTTCCCACTTAGGACTATAACCTACGAATAACACAAAACAGAATAACTTAGGGTCTGCGTCGTGTCGTGGCGCCCCACCGGTAACGTCCTAATAAGCAGACATAAACATGACGGTAGTTCAGTTGTTCAAACACCGCCCCGCCGGTCCGAGCATTGCGGTCTAACGAGAGTAGCTTAGCCGAAACCTTTTGGTGAAGAAAACAAAGAGCGTGGCTATGAATAGGCTGAAGGAACTGAACATGCCAAGAAGGTTAACGTTACAAGAAAGGCGATGTCCTCCTCGGGTCAACATTGGCCACAGACACGATTCCAAACTTGTCACAAGCGCGAGGAGAAACAATGTAACGCGTTTTGCAGAAACGAATTATTTCGCAACCGAAGAGTTACATTTGACCACAGCGAGGCTCGAGGTCCCCCGAAGCCGACACCGCTGCTGCACTGCGGCTGTTCGTCTCTCAGCTCCAAACACAAACCCAGAAGGAAACTAAACGAATAATTAAATAAAGCGACCCTCTGACCCCCCATATAAAGCCTTTCTTCGAGGAATACAGCTTTTGCAGCCACGCAAATTGTCTAATTGTGTTTATTTACCTATTTCGGCAGGCATCCATCTTTACATCACTGAGATCAGACAGTAGCAATCGATCCCTGCACGAATTTCCACCGAGCGCTTCCTTTGCAGCAGTGTCTGCCGGGGTGTTTTAGACACTCCGGACTGGGTTCGTTTCCCATCCAGACCACCACCATGTGACTGCGTGTAAACTTGAGCAATTTAGGGTTAAATTGGCCCTTTGTTTGGCCTTGAAGTAGCCTAGTCATTATGAACCATCGCTATATTTTTTAACCTTGGCTGGCATTGTTTGTGCATTGATATTTATACTTTTTCTTTTGAATCAGGCAATCAAAGACTAATCACATCTTTACATAACACTTTTATTACAAAGGTCACAGCGTCCCCTATGATTTCGTTTTGGTGTTTTACAAACACCAAAATGGGCATAGGGGAGAGTGGCCTAAGTTGTGCAACTTTTCACTCAAAGTGACTTTAAAGTAAGGCCTTGACAGTAAAGTCTCCAACTCAAATATGTACATATATTTCAGTGTGTTGTGCATCCCTGGCAATAAAAACTTTGGATCTGGAATAAACTGTAGAAGAAATACAGCTTTCGGAAAAAAAGTTGTCTTGTTGCACAACTTGCCCCCGGTGTGGTGTAAGTTGTGCGGTTGGAGAGAATACCATAGGGTGAATTGTGCCATTGATGTATATCTCATAAACTGTAATGCAACACAAATCCATTAGACCAGGGGTGGCCAACCCGCGGCTCGCGAGCCGCATGCGGCTCTTTGCCCAGCTTCGTGCGGCTCTTCAGTTCATATCAAATTATGTGATTATAATTTTTTTTTTTTTTTATACTTTTTTTTTGTGTGGGCCTATGTGTGTGCATGTTCGCAAACGTTTCATGCGGCTCTTACGTTCGTTTTACATGTTGTCTATTATTTCATTTTTTATTTTATTAATGTGTAGGCCCTATGTGTATGCCTGTTCGCAAATGTTTAATTGAGGACGCAAGTTTGGTGCGGACGCAACATAAAACTGCCCGCTCAGCTTGGAGGGAGGTTTTCCGTGAGTAAACTATTTGTGTCAAGTTCGCTCCGAAACAGAGTGGGAGAGTTCATATTTTTTGTAGAATGTTATGGCAGGCCATTCTGCCTTATATGCCAGGTGTCATTTGCGCATTTCAAGGCTTCAAATCTTCGGCGCCACTTCAGCTCTCTCCATGCTAAAAGTAAGTCCCACAAAGCAACATGCATAGTAAGAGAAAAACGCTATTTTAAATTGTTATATTTTTGTTTGTGGACATGGTTGAACTGAGAGTTTGTGTGTGAGGCAGTGCACACAATGTTCATTGTTGAAAATGACTGCCCTGTCGTCTTAGTACTGTAGGAGTCCAGTCCTGTCATTATCACAGGGGCGGCCTTAACGATGTGGGGGGCCCGTTTCAAGTCCTAGTGTGGGGCCACCTGTTTTTTTTTTTTTTTTTTTTTTAATAAATAATGCTTGTGCATGCATGTGCAAGCTCCCCGCAAAAATAAAAACGCCCCCCCCCCCCTGAAATCTTACTGGCCACCCCAGTGCCCCCCCCCCCCCAGTTCAAATGTTATTTTTTATTTTCATTTTATTTTTTTAATTACATTTTTTTCCTGATATGTATCCTAGTTCAGAGATATGTATTTTTTTTTTCTTTCTTAACTTTTTTTGATAGGTAGTTGCCAAGTTCATCACACAAACACTCCAATCCACTGATATGAGATCAGTTTGCAATTTTCAATTACTAAATTAATGGTAGGACTGTGGCCACTAGAACTGGTCTCTGGTCAGCAAAGGTCTTGAAAACCGCATAAGTGTGCTTGTGACATGCGTGCCACCCATGCATGTGTATAGGCACGTGTCCCAGCAGATTTTTTAAATCTGAATAAAAAAATTAAAGTTTGTAGTTAGCGAGTGTAACATGTTCTGAGCAAGGGCAGACTTTCATAAATAAAGGTTTATTTTTTTAGCAAGATATTTGGTCAAATGCTAGTGGTCATCCGTCCCTCTGTGCAGTTGTTAGGCATCTGGCTGCTAGCAAGTTATGTTGTCTTGCTAATTTTACTATTCATCTGAGCTGAAATAAATATTGACTTTTTCCTTTATTATCTTCGCCAGAATGCACCAGAATGCTTAGATTACATGTTAAGAACACAAAAAAATCTTCTGGGGGGGGGGTGCCCCCAGATCCCCCTTCAGGGGTTTAGTTTTCTGACAAACATTACAATGAATACTAACATGATTTGGGCATTTGGGATTATAAATCACCTTTGAATTGGTTGTACAGCATATCATGCTATTCATTCAGGGGTGCGATGGCCACCCCACTCTAACTCTGTGGCCCACCTTGGCCACCCCCAGTCAAAATTTCCTGGAATCGCCACTGTGTGTACCCGTGTGTACGATGTGGCTCTTTGCAGTAACACAGTAAAAAATGTGGCTCTTTGTCTCTGACTGGTTGGCCACCCCTGCATTAGACAATCACTTATTTAAGGTGTATTTAAAGTAAATAAAGTAAATAGTTGACAAAGATTGAAGGACAATTTTCTTAAACAAGGCCTAGCAGATCTAGGTGGTTTTGCCTGCAAAGCTCACAATGACAGTCACCATCATCATCTTTCTGGCCATCTGAACTCTCATCAGTGGTGTCGTTAAGTGGAATTGAGATGTCACTCTCTTCTGAGCTACTGTAGACAATCACTTTCTTTTGGTGACCAGCGTATACAGCCATGCCACTGGCACAACTCTCAGAAATGTACTTTGCACTAGTTGCTCCGTGCTTGTGGAACCAACTGCCACCTGACAAATGTGATTCTCCCTACATTTCTGCCTTTAAATCAAGGCTCAAAAACCCATACGTACACCCTGGTGTTTCCTCCCCATTAACTATCTTACCTCTGCACTACTATCTGTGTTTATGTGGATGTATGGGCTTTACGTCTTTTATTTTGGTTATTGTTATTTTACCTTCATTGTTTATCTACTGAATGTACTATGTACAGCACTTTGGACAGTGCAAACTGTCATAAATGTGCTTTATAAATACATTTTACTTACTTACTTACTTACTTATAACTCACCTAGGCCCTATGGCACAAATCACCCCATCCCCAGAATTTTGGATAATAGGCATGATGCAGCAATTTAGGGCTGACATCGTGCTAACTATATAGACTCAAAGTGTAGCATACCAAAGCACTAAAACATGTGTCAAATGTTTTCAAACGTGTCTATAATTGTTCAGACACAATAATCAAAAAACCTTGATGATGGAAATTTTACTTTGAAAGGCAAAACACAGTTTTTTGAGCTTAAATGTGCTTATATCTTATTCCTTGTGTCTCCCTTCTTTACAGGATGAGTCAAATGGATGGCTCTTCTTAAATATGTGGTCACATTTCCAATTTCTTCCACGGTTTTCTAGAAACAAAGGGTGGCTCAACTTCCAAAATGCACAACTTAGGCCACTCTCCCCTACAGTAAAAAAAATATTAAAAAAATTAAAACAGCTGTAATACCCTTCCTTGAACTGTATACATACAAGCAATATAGTTTTTTCACTACATGTAAAAAAAAAAAAAAAAAAAAAAAAAAAAAAAAGAAAAAAAGCTGGCTAACAGTAAAATAAAGCTTATAAGTAAAATAAAGCCCATCTACAATCATTGATACAGACTTCAGATGCATTGTGTGGTGACAACAGATGAAAAAACAATTAGCTGCAGGCCCCTTTTGACCTAGCCTGGTGAGTCAAGCTTGAATGTGAAGCTCGCCAGCTCAGGCTTGTCTTATCAGGCTACTTCTGACCCCACACTTTATATGCATATTGAACAATAACCCAGTGGCATATGATTATTATTATAATTTTTTTTTTTAAATATACCCAGGTTTGCTGTGTGGCAAACTTGAAAATATCAATTTGGGGATTGTGTTTTATCTTCTCAAACCCAGAAACCAGCTTTGAACTTTTGCTTGTGGCACTTCTGGTGTCCGTCTCTTCGCCATCTAAAACATCTCAAACGTGATGTCGTCCCCTTCATACTTCTCCTCATCCTGTGGACCAACAGTTGATATTATTAGCACCTGGATTCACAGTTGCAAACTGAAGTGTAAGAATTTGATTTTAGCATTTCAAACCTGTTCATGGTTCAAATGGTCGTCTTCTTCTTCATCATCATCATCATCATCATCATCATCACTACTGCTGCTGCTGCTATCCATGTCTTCATCCTCTGAATCCTGTGTGACATAAAATAGATGTGGACAAAAAAAAAATCAAGCTTTTTAACTCTTAGTACGGCACATCATTCCATGAATTATATATCACATTATTCCTTCTGGACTCAAAATACAACCCAGAACTACAACTTAACTAGACCACAATCTAATGAGCATACAATTAGGGAAAAACAAGTGAGAGTAAATGTACTTTAAACATTACTAAAAGACAACCTGTTCGGAGCAGATAGCCCTGCAATATCCACCTCATGAAGCTAAGGGTAAGAGAACACTATACTTTATGTATCGTTTTATCTGTCGCTTGAATGACTCTAATAATGAAATCATAATGCTGCTGTCGAACCCAAGTTATAGCGCAGTACGCTACCAGTCATACCTTTGGATGCATTGGTATAAGTGCCTTTTATAATTGGTCTGTATGTTTTTATTCTTATTTATATGCGTGTTGTCTATTTCTTGTATTGTATGTTTTTTTTAAATGGACGTTGAGTCTAATAATAAAAGTTGATGATGACTATATTGTGTCCTGTGTAGTGTATCAACACTTCAACTCACTGACGGTCTGCACACGGAGAGTTCTACTGCCTCAGCCTTCAATTGTACCATGTCACCAAGGTATTTACATTTCTGTAAAGACAAATACCGGCATGTTAGAAAAAAACCTTTGTAGAAACACGTATAAAGAAAGAAACAAAATGGCACTCGATAGTCTTTGCTTACACTGGAGTTACATGTCCGATACTGTCGCTGCTCGGCTGGCTTCAATGTCTGAGGAATGTAAAAGGTGCTACATTTTAAGAGAACATCCATAAACAAAATAAAAAAACCTTACATAAAATCAAACAAAAAGATTTACTAAATATTACCTTAAACCACTTCTGCAGCTCCTTTGAATATTTTTGAACGTTTTCAAATACTTCCTTTCGATATTTTCTTTTCTCTGTTTCTGCAAGGTTTTGCCACAAGTGGCTGATCTTGATGAAGCGATCCTTTGAGTTTGGGATTTCCTCCTTCAGGGCCCCCATCTTTTTTTTGTGGAAAATCGCATTGCCAGATCTGCAAGTAAAGAAAAATCCAGTCACAACTTCGTCTTCAGATAGACAATTGTCATTAGATATTTTTTGCATGTCTGAATATAATTGGCCATTTAAAGAAATACAACATATCGAGGGCTTGTCGCAAAAAGGGTGTAAGTGACGTTTTCAGAATTTTACAGGAGAGCAAAAACAAACTTTTTATTGATTGTAAATATTTAATAAAAAACAGCATATGGAAGCAATCTCTACTTTAATAGAGATTAGGCTTCAAGGAATTCGTATTTTAGAAAAAATTTAAAATTAAAAGAAAATGTTTTATTAAAATAAAAAAAAAAAGTGTTTATTTTAGTGTCCATATTTTCTCCATCATATGTGGGTATATCAAATTCTCCAAGCATATTCAATAACACTTTTTCTGTAGTATAAATGATTGTCTTTTTTGCAATCCCTCCATATTGTCATTTATCCTATTTATAATGCACTTACGCCTTTTTTGCTCCAAACTCAAATGAAAGTTTTCAATTACGCCTTTATGTTTTCAGCCTTTATTTCAAAAAGTAAAATGTCTAGTGACGTTATTCTTTTACCATTTGATAGAACTTATCAAGACCTTTAAAATGATATACAAGTCATTTTCGCAAAATATGTCACTTACGCCCCTTTTGCTCCAAGCTCCGATATATAATTGCTGACTTTATTGAAAAGACATGGGCTAAGAGAAATGTGTCACTATATACTTATTTTCAGTTTATCAGGCCAGATCGATGAGATCACAGATACTGTATTGTAATTGTGTATTTAATACACACTTTGAGCTGTATTATATCAGTGTCTTGTAATCCCGTGTGGGCTGTGGTGCCACTTGTGTGGCATGACATGAAAATAAACATTTCATCCGTTCATTTATTCATATAAACCCAGGTTTAATGAAGGCACAGATGTTGTTTGATGGTCATTCTCACCGGGGTGGCATCTTGGGCTCGCCGGGAAATACCTTCTTTACCGCTTTGCGTTTGTAATTGACCTGCATATCAATGACAAAAAATATATATTTTTTTTTAAAAGGAGATCAATCCGACATAGTCCTCTGGTGCAAACAATCCCCACTGAGTATGAGCTGATGTTTATATGAGGAATGATGAAAAATGAAACCAAAAGACAATTAATGGCTGGAAAAAGTTCAATCAAATCAAAGAATAGTTCCCAAAATCTGTCACTACATACAGGAGCCTTAGGTGGTGATTTGATGCCATGCTTAGTTAGGATCCGCTGCTGCGTCTTTGTATCAAAAGTCTGAGGAACAAAAACACCAATGTTACACACAAAGTCTCTCAGCATCTGCTCAAAGCTGCAAATGTGGTCCTGTGAATGACTTACATTTAGCTTGATGGTGTACTGCCTTTTAAGCTGAAAGAAAGAGGCACTTTTTCATTCAGATGCAAATCATTTTTATAGTTAGCCAAAATAACACATAGTGTCATGTGGTGCAGCAGTTTTTTTTGTAGTGTTGTTTGTTTGAAACCGTACCTCTCTGCAGCGCATGCTGTACTCGGCCTTCTCTCCATCTGTCAAATCACGCCATCGTTCGGCCCACACGCTCACAAACGAATTTCTCTGGACACCTTCCATGTGGGCCATTTGATTTTTGCAGAATAGATTATAGCCATTGCTAAAGACACACACACACACCAAATTTGCTCAGTCGCAAGTTTAAGTTTACCACAGCATCTCTATTCTCCACTACTTGCTGCTGTTTGTTTGTTAGCAGACAGGGGTCACTGTGGCCTGTTTTTCTGTCACCTTCTCAACTCAGGTTACATGCTCCTCCACCATAGTGGCAGCAATTATTTAATAAAATAGGAAGATAGAAGATTCACAATAAAAGTTCAGGGAATTCTTGAAAAAATGGGAAAATAATTGGCTCTTCTTTACACATCTCTAGAGAGAGTTAATATGTTGAAAACAGTGAAAGAGGTTTACGGGCAAAGCCAAACAACTCAACTGCAATCACAGTCGTGTGTGTGTGTGTGTGTGTGTGTGTGTGTGTGTGTGTGTGTTTACTGAGGTGGCTTGGGGGGCAGGCCTTCTGTTTCTTCACAATGCTCGTCATCCTGCAATGGCAAGACGTCACACAACCAATTGAAGGTTGAGTTAGAAATTGGCATCAAATACAGTGTTGTGCGAAAGTTTGTGAACCCCTTGAGCCTTTTGGAATTTTATTTATTTTAACCATTATTAATACATTTTTTTCAATACCAGTATTTTTTATATGAAATAACAGATGTTTGTTTATCAATTCAACATTTTTCTTTTCCAGAAATCAATTGTTAAAATAGATAAAACAAATTATTTGACAAATGTTGTATGTGCAAAAGTTTGTGAACCCTAAGCTGCATTGCTTAAATCGAGCAAGGTAAACACAATCAGGTGGGCCAAACTGATTGATGAAATAGACCAATGTAGTGAGAGATCTTTAGGGAAGAAGTTGGGCGCTACTAGATAAAACAAAGATAAAACCAGGTCAGTTTAGGCTCACCAAACTGAACCCATACAGGTCAGACATGCTCAAAGGGGAAACAATCTCAGAGGATCTCAGGAATAGAGTTTTGATGCTGCACATTTGTCTGGGGACAGCTATACATTTGTATAAAAAAGTTTGAGCTCCATCGGTCCACCGTGAGGCAAATCATCTACAAATGGAGAGCTTTAAGAGTGACTGAACATCTGCCTAGAAGTGGACTTCCTTCAAAAATATCTTCAAGCACCACAAGAAAAGGGATTTTTCAGGTAAAAGCCAACCCACACATTACATCTGGAGATTTGCAGACCATTTGCCATCACCATTCTTCACTTGGGAGAAGGTTCTGTTGGTGGTAGGCAGAGTTGCGTTTTTGCCCAAACATGGCCGTTTTGGTTATGACCAAACAGATACATTTTTGACTAATCTGTCCACAGAATAAGACTTCAGGTGCTCTCTGGCACAGTTGTGACAAGCAGTTTTGTTCTTTTTTTAAGAGCAGAGGCTTCTTCAGCAACCCTCCCTTGAAAGCCATGTTGACTGAGTTTTCTTCTTATTGTGGAACTATGCACATCTGTCCCAGATGTTGCAAGAGAGGTCTGCAAATCACCAGATGTAATGTGTGGGTTGGCTTTTAACTAAAAAAATACTTTTCTTGTGGCGCTTGAAGATATTTTTGAAGGAAGTCCACTTCTAGGCAGATGTTCAGTCACTCTTAAAGCTCTCCATTTGTAGATGATTTGCCTCACGGTGGACCGATGGAGCTCAAACTTTTTTTGAATTAATTTATAGCTGTCCCCAGACAAATGTGCAGCATCACAACTCTATTCCTGAGATCTTCTGAGATTTTTTCCCCTTTGAGCATGTCTGACCTGTATGGGTTCAGTTTGGTGGGCCTAAACTGACCTGGTTTGATCCGTGTTTTATCTAGTGGCGCCCAATTTCTTCCCTCAAGATCTCTCATTACATTGGTCTATTTCATCAATCAGTTTGGCCCATCTGATTGTGTTTACCTTGCTCGATTTAAGCAATGCAGCTCAGGGTTCACAAACCTTTGCACATACAACATTTGTCAAATAATTTGTTTTATCTGTTTTAACAGTTGATTTCTGGAAAAGAAAAATGTTGAATTGATAAACAAACATCTGTTATTTCATATAAAAAATACTAGTATTGAAAAAAATGAATTAATAATGGTTAACATAAATAAAATTCCAAAAGGCTCAAGGGGTTCACAAACTTTCGCACGACACTGTATGTTACCTTCCCAAGATCTATTGTCCCATATACTGTATTAAATTATATAAATATGATATGTTACATCTGAGGTTCCTGTGCAGGGCATCATCCACTGATATTGTTTCCTGAAAGATAAAAAATAAAATAGCTTGACACTATATATATATATATATATATATATATATATATATATATATATATATATATATATATATATATATAGGTAATGGTCTGCGTGTTAATTTACTACCTGAATTGCAGCATCTTTCTCTTGAATTCTTTTTTTGCAAGAAGGTGTTTGTTCACATATTGAGCCTGGAAAAAGAGAGTACATTCTGATTTAAAATTTGAGACCCTTAAGGCAACACCAAATGAGAAGTACGCACTGTTTTTGTTGCAGTGTCCTCTCACTGACTGTACCTTCTCTTCATCTTGGAGCTTCTTGTATTTCTTTTGGAGGGCCCTGAACACCTTTCGGCCAGTCACGTCCGGGTGCCGCTCATGAAACCTGGCCACGTTCTCCTCATAAAAGATGGCATTTGGAGTGCTGGGTTTCTTTGGGAGCTCCGGATGGACCTGCAGGAAAATGACTTTATCGATCAAATCTCAGAATATGTGGGATAATGTTTCAATGATGGGCCCTTGCTAGCAACCTTTCAGTCTGCACTAGTACTTGCAGATATCCTGTATGTATATATCAACAAATCACCTCACAACGATTTGCAACCATCCAGCAACACAATTGGCTCTGCTTTAATGTTTTATCATCATGAGATTTGTAGTTGTACTAGACACAGTGACCTACATGGTATTTAAAAAACAACATTGCATAAAGAGCAATTCGGTATTTACAATACAACGCCATCTGAAGCCTAGTTTGTGCTGTGCTTACCTTGAAGTTCTTGACAGGATCTGAAATGACGTCTTCAGCTTCAGTGATGAGCTCTACGAGACTCCGGGTCTTACGCATCTGGGCGAGAACAAAAAGGATATGACGCTAACTGACAGATTTAAGAGACTGTTCTCGAGGGGTATTTTGAAGTTCTAATGTTGTTTTGCCTCACCATCGAAAGGAACTCTTTCAAATGTACCTGACAAACCTCCCCATCAGAAATCATTTTGTAGTGTTGATAGTCAGACAGGAAAAAAGGAACTAAATGAACATCATGGCGTCATTATGAGCAAGAAAGGTGGATCCAGATGCAAGCTTTCCAGACAAATTATATCAAAATATTATAATTCCAACCTCCCCAGGCACATGTCCCATTTACCATTTTCTTAATTAAATAGTTCTATGTCTAGAGGGAACACTTTTGTAAAACTATAATTCAGTTCACTCAAAACAACATAGTAAAAGTTAGCCTTATACCATGTGTGACAAAAAGGGTTAACATACTGGAGCTGTACAGAAGATCCAACCGGTCATGTTGCATGAAAGTGTTTATAAGACAAATGTATCGAAAACAGCGGTTGACATTATGATTGGAAAGTATTTTAATGCAATATCGTGTTAACTTGAAAGCATGAGAGACGCTACTTGTGAACCAGAGTTAAACTTTGACCCACCTTGTGTAGAATCGCTCCCCACTTTTCTTTGCATGCCTCCGGAGAGAAAGGGGGGAAAGCCACTTTACCCCAATCCACAGCTTTCAGTACTCCTTGATAGGCGCTCATCCTGTCACACTCTGGGATGCTGCTTTTCATTTCAGCTAGGAGCTTCTGGAGGTTTTCCGTGGTCCAGCCTGTAAATCATGACCCACACTTAGTCAAGAAGAAGAAAAAATATCATCTTGTTTTCTATGTTTCTTTACCCACCAGATTCTTCAGTGGTCGTTTCATTGCAGCTCATTTTTCTAACAACTTATGCTTCCTGCAGACGTATTTGAGCCTGGGCCAGGAACGCACGTGAATCCAACTACAACAACCCTACTTGCTCGTATTTAGTTAATAAAAAGCTATCGAAATTCAACCTGGTGGTACATGTATTAGCTGCCGTTGTTGTCGTTCGTTCACCAACAGAAAAATAACACCGCATGTAAACTAAATAGAAAAACATTCATCACTAGGTTTGATCACAGAGCCGACAACATGCCGTGTCTCCATGTTTTGCCGGTCGGTCGGTTTCCTCATGAGAAAGCAACCAATCAGGAACGGGTAAAATGGCGCATCACACAAAACAGCCAGAAAACAGCCAATGAGCTCGTGCTTTTTCTTCTTCTTTGTATTTATTAGCAAATGGCAAACGATGCAGACAAACGTTGAGCGCCACCTTTTGAGTGGGAAGTGATGAGTAAATGAATACTCAACTTCAACCCGTCATCCATTACTATCCTGCTTTGTGGAGTAGAGTCTAGCTGCAGCCCCGGAGAACAGTACTGAGGCGGGGCGGGAGTACTGTGGCGGGGCTAGTAGCCTATCGGTCTGCGGTCTTTTTTATTGTTTGATGTGACCTTCTCAAGATGGCCGCCGCGGTGTTCCGTTAGCCGAGTGGAGCTAGCGCCGTGGCTAATCTAAACTATCTATATTATAACCTCTCCCTGTCCCCTTGCCCTAACCCTAACCACCCAGCTGTGATGCCTGAACATAATCTAATGTTCTATCTATATATTCTAACCTCTCCCTATCCCCTTGCCCTAACCACCCAGCTGTTATGCCTGAACTTAATCGCCAAAACAATATAATTTGTCTAAATAACGTTCTAAATTTATTTTTATTTTCTTCCGCCCCGCCTCAGTATTGTTCTCCGGGGATGCAGCTGGATACTATTGGCTTTGTGCAGTGTTAACATTTCTTTTGTAGAGCTTACACATACTTTTATTGTAGGCTACTGCTATTCTACATAACATTTTTGTGAAATTTAGGTCCCCCAAGGTTTCTTGTGTCAAAGGCATATTCAATTATCAAAATCTGACAGTAGCCTTAACACAGGGAATTGGATCTGCAGGCCATTTAATTGGTCGCTGGCTTCCTTTAGCCTAGTCAAAAGCCAATCACACCAAACAAAAATAAAGTTGATGGGGAGGTAGCTTTATTATGTATTGAGAGGTGACAGGAGGGCAGCAACATAACATACGCATTTTAACAATACTCACAGAAAATTCAACATTTTCTCCCCCTTCATTGTGGTGTTGCCCGTTTGCTCTTCAGTGTTCCAAGTTTGATCATTCTTGCTAAAATATTTACACTTAGCTTATTATTTAATATTATTACTTCATTCAGGGTTTGGATTGCACTCTCGAGAAAGTGAGTACAACAATAACTTAAGCGGCACTTGTTACAACGTTACATTCAACATTTGATTGCTTGAAAACATATATAGGCCTATGGCATTTAACACTAAAATATGTTGTACTCAGCATTCAGTCAGTCTACTATAGGAGTGCTGGAATGATTGCAGATTTGTCATTTCATTTTGAGATAGGCTACTTTAAAAAAAATACTTAAATTTTCTTATAAAATTTTATATGAATAATCCCAGTTTCAGTAGTAGAACACAATCTATTAAAGGTGCTCCGAGGAACTTTCAGTTTGTGTTCATTCTTGCACCCCCTTTGGACAAAAGTGGTAGTATTTTTACTACTCCAGCTGTTGTTCCTTGGTGAGCATACCCATGACAAAGGCATAAAGAAAAACTTATAAAAATAGCATCTTTTGCTCTGATGGTCTCGTTTGCTGTTACATGAAGTTTCAGAAATATTAAAAAGTTCTTCATAGCACCTTTAAAAAAAACATAATTCAAATATTGGAAAATTTACCTGAGTGACTGTTGGAAATTCTTGTTATTTTTACAAGGTAGTATTTTTATCCATGTTGTAATTATAAAGGTAGAATTTACACCTGCATTTATTCATGAGAAAACCCTCGAAACGTGTGCACAAAGATCCAACATTCACTTGAGCCATAAATAAAATAAATATCTTTTTGTTAAACTGTATGTTGCTGGCAGCTGCCATGGAAGACATCTACAATGGCATCTGAGATTCACAGTATACATCCTGTCCCGGTTCCTCCTCGAATGTCACCTTGGCGTCGTCAGCATCCAACTGAAAACCAACAGACGCAGAACACTTTGAGCCTTAAAACCCACTCACATATAGCCAACACACAGTCCAAGGCTCAGCTATCAAAATTATTCTTCAAGGTACCGCTTACATCTGCAGTAATTTATTGAAATGACAAGAGGACAGCACTTACGCATTTCATTTCCAGCTCGGTGAAAAAACGCCCGGTCATAAACATGCGCAGGGGGATGGTGAGGATTAGTATGAAGGGAAGTGCGAGGGATACCGGACTGGACTTAACAATCCACAGAAGAGCAAGGCACACAAGCTGGATGGCTGTGAACAAGTGCATTCGTCCTGTGCTCACCTGTAGCAAACATGTAAAATAATTAGTCAGATATATGACGGCACAATCGGACACATTTTTTGGGGGGGCTGCTGTGATTTAATGGCTCTAATAGTGGCCAAAAACATGTGACATAATATGAGTTTCTACTTAATAAAAGGATAGTAACAGTCCCGACATGCTCCACAACTGTACAGGATATAGTTTGACAATATGCGATTCATTTCGTATCACATAACATCTCGTAATCTCCCAGTATTTTATTTATTTATAATTTTTTTGTGCAATGACATGTTGTGTCAAAATTATAAAATTCAATGTACAATAATATTAATATAAAAACCACTGTGGTGGCCGATATACAGCACACCATCAAAACCTATGCATTCACAATAACACAGCTTTCAAATAGCTGTACACTGAAGTGAACACTTGACTTATCATATACTTGGGGGAATCTTACTCTGGTGGCGTAGGGTTCATCAGGGTGGTATTTCTTAGGGATGAACAGTAGCAGGATACGATCCCACAGCTGAATGCCATTGAGTGACGTAACTCCCATGTAGAGAAAAATCCCAAACAGGGCCGACATGGGAATCATCTTTAGGATCGGCTCCATCAGAATGGACAGACCTCGACACAAAAAGACATCCAGATAAAGGACAGTGTAGTGTTTTTTTTAATACCAAGCCTTTGTATTCCCAGGACATGCAGTCTTAGAAAAGATACATCAAGATTTGGAGATTGAACAGCACCTACCAACAAGCAACGCCACCACTATGCCACTGACCCTCTGCTCTATCACCTTCTCGATCACAGGCTTGGTTCCTTTGGTCATGACGGTGAGGGCATTGGCGTGGGTTACAGATCGCACCGTGGCAGCACTGAGCCATGGCACACCAAATATTGCACCGAGCCCTCCCATTCCGACCAATACCAGCAGGTCATAGTGGAACCCAGAGCCTTTGACCATCTTCCTCTCAGGTTTACTGATAATCAAACTGTAAACATATGCCACATAAGGAAAAAGTCGGGTTAAAGCCGAGAAATGTGCCGTTTTCTGAGGTTTATCATTAAGTGAGTGATACTGTATGTTACTACTCACGTTGTAATCTGAGACTCCAGAAAGATCAGAATGAAGACGAGCAAGGCCGGGACACAGCATGCAAACATCACCCACACAGGGAAAGCCTGGTGCTCTCCAAAGGGGTTGATAAGCCAGCCTCTTTTGGCTGGGTTGGACACCATCAGGCCTTTGGGAACTACTAATTTCTGTAAAGGAAAAGCAACCCAATTTGAATCTAATCTATTGAATCTCTAATCTATTGAATCTCAGAGTCTTAAATGATAGGTTCACAATTTTTCAAGTCCGTCTTAAAACTGTTGCTATACTTAGGTGCATATATGTGAACATTGAAATGAGACCTAACGATATGTAAGGTTCATTATGTTCATATGAGCAACTTTTAGTGTCAGACCTGAAAAAATGCATATATATCCTTTAAAATGTCGGCTAAAATGTGAATGTATTCATAGTATAAACTAGGCTTGGAAACTAAGACTTGTGGGCCAACCTGCGTGTAAGTATCCGAAATATTGTAGTCCACGACAACCATCAGAAAAATGGAAATAGGCACACCAAAGTCACCAAGCAAACGTCTGACCTGGAAAGCACAGATCAGAAACCAAAACAAAATCATTTGTTAAAGAGTAGAAGAGAGAGAACATGTTCATTTATAAGTGTCAAAAGGTCTTTATTTGGGATGGGCGTGTGGACTCCACATTTCCGACCGACTCACCTTTCCAGGGAGAAAGGTGCCATTCTTGAACTGGCGCAGGAAATAGGCAATAAAGAAGCAGCCAAACATGAGGCACATGGAGAGCAGGGCTGTATTGGGGTAAGGGGGCTTAATTGTGTTGACAATAACAGTCGTGTTGCCCGTAGCATTGTCATATATGACCATCTCTTCCACCTTTGGATGCCAGGGATTTTCTACTGTTGTATTCAGATGATCGTAATTCAGAGTAAGCGGGTGGGCCTTGAAGATCTACAGAGAAAGAGATAATAATCTGTGTCTATATATATATATATATATATATATATATATATATATATATATATATATATATATATATATATATATATATATATATATATATATATGTGTGTGTGTATATATATATTTATATATATGTATATATATATATATATATATATATATATATATATATATAAACAGCACTCTATACATGGAAATGTCTCAGATTTCCATTTGGACAGATGAAATGTGTGAAAAGGATGGTGGTGGTTTTACCCTCCCCAGCTTGGCAAAGGTTTCATAGATGAAAATGAGGGAGATGAGGATGGAGAAGATTTCCTGGGTGAAGCGGGAGATGAAACGCACCAGGAAGCTGCCCTCAAAGGCCACGATGATCACCACAATGATGACCAGCCATACTCCAACCCAAACTCTCCCCACAATATACTCAATGTCCTGAGACTTGCAGAACTGAATGAAGGAAAAAATGGACATGAGTTCAACTTTGACCAAGACCACCATCAATAAAGTCAGTAAAGTATGCATGATGACAGTGATGACACAAATTAACAGTCAGTGGGAAAATATCTATAGAAGAGACTAACAAAAAAGTTTGCTTAGATGTGTGGATATGATTCAATGTTATAACTTACAGCAAAGAAGGCCTCCTCAAAAACCAACAGAGGACCAGAGAAACCAATGACCAGGACGGGCTGAGCAGCTATGCAGCAGAAGATGATCCCCTGAATGCTGGTGGAGATGAGGAGCTCTGAAACGCCCATCATGTTTTCCACCTTATCAGCTGTTGTGGAACAGATAATGGCAAATGTACAGTCATTGCAAACAACAGCAATTCAATGCGTCATGCCAATATATGCACACATACCCAGCAGTCCTCCGAAGGTTACGGCAGGAGACAGGGCGGCGAAGTAGATGAAGATGATGGCAGCGAGGGCCTGGGCGTTGAGAGCATCTGTAATGTCACTCTTGTAGTGCTGGAAGCGCATCTTCATGTCTCGAATCATCCCGCCAAACGGTCGACCAGTACGGGCCAGGGGATCTTCAGGGGGTGGAGGCCCGCTGGAGAAGGAAACTGGAGGAAAACAATTTAATGTGAACACCAAAACAAAAAGTAATTGACTTATTTTTTATGTGTGTGGTTGCATTGAAATTCAAAGTTCTCACCCTTGCGAGGCTTGGAGTCCATGCGAGGCGCGGGATCCGAACACTGGTACCTTTCCTGCAGCAGTTTCTTCTGAAAGCTGATAATGGAGCTGAGCATGGCTTCGTTCTGGATCTCGGTGGGTGGGATGACAATGCTGCAGTCCATGAACTCAGACATGGCGTCGGTCAGTTCACGGGTGCTCTTTGCCTTAAGCGCTGCTTGGTTGAACACCTGGGAGGAAGAAAGTGAAGTGGACGTGCAGATTGGCAATACATATCCATGATCTAAACAAGTGTTTTGCAACAATAAATGCTGTATGGTTGGATATATTATTCAGTCGGCATCTGATCAGTCTAAATTATTAGATAAGTGTTTATCACAGTCTTGTAGTAGAGCTTGGATTCAATTGACTTCATAAGCCAAGGGATAAAGTTTTTCAGATGACAATGCCTCCACCACAAAAGGAAATGATTAACAAAAATATATAATAAGGGGAAATGAGGAAGAGAAACTAAAATGTGGTTATGTCCTTCTAATGGGTTTTCTACTTTAACATAGGTTACTTCAAGTCAAACTACTCAGGTTTGCAGTCCAGTACAGGGAGCTCAATTTGGACTCAATCCTTGAAATGATGACATGACTATGCATGAAAATGCAATATAAATTACACAGCAGTATTGAAATAAAGGCAACCTGAGTTTGGACCAAGTCATGACCAAGACCAGACCAGTGCCTTCTCCACACTGCATGACACACTTTAATAAACTATATATATGCAACTGTATAAACTATGGGCATTTTTCAAAATTGAAAAAAAAAACATTTTCATAAAAATACCCACAAAACACAAATTAAGATTTCGTCATCCACCTTTTTTTCCCCAATATATATTTTGTATATGTGTGTATGTATTAAATGTCATCCCTGCAGTTGCGTTGTTAACCGGTCCTGAAATGAAATACAAGTCCTCTTCTTCTGAGACCTTCAAAAAGTGGTCTCCAGACCAGGACTGATCTTGAGTACTACAACATTGACACACAGTAACAGTGATATTGCCACACGACTTTATACTGGCATAAACTGCTTTACGAGTTTCACTATTATATATCTACTACTATATATCGTAACTATTATGTGTCCAGGTAATGTGTCCCTGTTGATGAATTTTAGGTCTGTAGAAAGTGTCCGATAACTCACTTTATCCGCCATTAGTGCTGCCATAGCTCGGCCAGGCTCATGGTAGTCCATATCAGTCTTGGTGGGGCCAACCAGAACAAAGACAAAGCGAACAGGCACTGGGGCCTCCAAGGCAGAGTCCAGCACCACCGCTTCCTTCAGACGTAGAAATGCAACTGTGGGTCTCTCTAGAAAGTCCAAGGCTCCTGAGTTAAAGAGACATGGTATATTCACTCATTAATTTAAAAAAATATTAAAAGATCTGCTGCATCAAACACACACATTGTGTACTCAAGATCCTGAAGAAACACTGGCTTACCTACAAGCACCATGGAAGCCTCAACCAGATAAGATTCATCCCTCTAAAGGAACAGAAAAAGGAGCAGACCTGGTGAACAAACATAAGACTTTCTTGCCACCACCAAGAAATGGCACTTTTGAAGGAGGACCTTTCCTTTAGAATCCATGCTATTTGAATAGATCATTTTGATTACATCAAATCTTTGTATCAGCATTTTTTTTAGCCCCACATCTGTGTGATAATACTTACTTCTGGATAACATTTGCAAAAAGACCAAACATGTCAAAACTTGTGTCACAGCCCTTAAAACTGAATAAGATCCACCTGGCACATAAATACTATATATATATATATATATATATATATACAGTATCTCACAAAAGTGAGTACACCCCTAACATTTCTTCAAATATTTCATTATATCTTTCCATGCGACAACACTGAATAAATGACACTTTGATACAATGTCAAGTAGTCAGTGTACAGCTTGTATAACAGTGTAAATTTACTGTCCCCTCAAAATAACTCGACACACAGCCATTAATGTCTAAACTGCTGGCAACAAAAGTGAGTACACCCCTAAGAAAAAATGTCCAAATTGGGCCCAAAGTGTCAATATTTTGTTTTGCCATCATTATTTTCTAGCACTGCCTTAACCCTCTTGGGCATGTAGTTCACTAGAGCTTCACAGGTTGCAACTGGAACCCTCTTCTACCCATTCATGACGACATCAAGGAGCTGGTGGATATTAGAGTCCTTGCGCTCCTCCATCTCCCGTTTTAGGATGCCCCAAAGATGCTCAATAGGGTTTAAGACTGGAGACATGCTTGGCCAGTCCATAACCTTTACCCTCAGCTTCTTTAACAAGCCAGTGGTCGTTCGGAGGGGTGTTTGGGGTCGTTATCATGTTGCAGTACTGCCCTGCGGCCCAGTTTATGAAGGGAGGGGATCATGCTCTGCTTCAGTATGTCACAGTACATGTTAGAATTCAATGAACTGTAGATCCCCAGTGCTGGCAGCACTCATGCAGCCCCAGACCATGACACTCCAACCACCATGCTTGACTCTAGGCAAGACACACTTGTCTTTGTACTCCTCACCTGGTTGCCGCTCCACACTCTTAACACCATCTGAACCAAATAAATGTATTTTGGTCTCATCAGACCACAGGACATGGTTGCAGTAATCCATGTCCGTAGTCTGTTTGTCTTCAGCAAACTTTTTGTGGGGTTTCTTGTGCATCATCTTTAGAATAGGCTTCCTTCTGGGATGACAACCATGCAGACCAGTATGATGCAGAGTGCGGCGTATGGTCTGAGCACTGACAGGTTGACCCCCCACCCCTTCAAGCCCTTCAGCAATGCTGGCAGCACTCATACGTCTATTTTCCAAAGCCAACCTCTGTGTACGACGCTGACCATGTGCACTCAACCTTCGTAAACTGGGCCGCAGGGTGGTATTGCAACATGATAACGACCCCAAACACACCTCCAAGACGACCAGTGGCTTGCTAAAAAAGCTGAGGGTAAAGGTTATGGCCTGGCCAAGCATGTCTCCAGACCTAAACCCTATTGAGCATCTTTGGGGCATCCTCAAATGGAAGGTGGAGGAACGCAAGGTCTTTAATATCCACCAGCTCTGTGATGCTGTCATAAATGGGTGGAAGAGGGTTCCAGTTGCAACCTGTGAAGCTCTAGTGAACTACATGCCCAAGAAGGTTAAGGCAGTGCTGGAAAATAATGGTGGCCACACAAAATATTTACACTTTGGGCCCAATTTGTAAATTTTTTCTAAGGGGTGTACTCACTTTTGTTGCCAGCAGTTTAGACATTAATGGTTGTGTGTCGAGTTATTTTGAGGGGACAGTAAATTTTCACTGTTATACAAGCTGTACACTGACTACTTTACATTGTATTAAAGTGTCATTTATTCAGTGTTGTCCCATGGAAAGATATAAAGAAAAATGTGAAGAAATGTGAGGGGTGTACTCACTTTTGTGAGATACTGTATATATATATATATATATATATATATATATATATAAACAGAAGACATTTGTTACAGCATCTAAAAAGAAATCCCAAAACAGAAACCTCTAACACCTTTACTGCTCTGAATGACTTTCTGAAAGATCTGGCTCCAGACGGCGCTCTCCCCTTGGCCATTATCTCAGCGTTGCATGATATCAGATCATGTTATTATCATCAATGACCTACTCATCTGGACGATCTTGTAATCTCGTCAGTGGGACTTACCCTTTCTTTGACTGAAAACTTCTGCAGATCCACCCCATCAGTCAGGGCTTGGCTCTCTGGGTCGTCTGATTGGCTAAAGGGAGAAAACAACTTGTGTCATTGGCAGTTTTTGTGTTATACCTGTTATAGGGCGGCTATGCTGAGAGACAAGTGAACCATTCACTGCAATCATTCAGCAAATTAGTTAGTTAAGTAATGTATCCTGATTAGATTAAACTCATTGTTGGCATACATCTGTCTACCAGCTCCTCTGAATTTTTTTTTTATGTGCTGGACTTTATCTAGGCCAGGATCTGGAATATCTGGACTCTACGGTGGTTACTTGGCATCTTGCCCCTGTAATCAATGAGCTTTAGAGATGCTGGTGGGATTTTGTTTCCTTTAGACAGAGCCAGGCTAGCTGTTTCCCCTTGTTTCCAGTCTTTATGCTAAGCTAAGTTTACCAGTTTCTGGCTGTAGCCTCATATTTACTGTGTAAACATGAATGTTGTATCAATGTTCTTATCTAACTCTCTGCAAGAACGCAAATAAAGGGGGCGCCCTTAGCTCAGTTGGTAGGGCGTCCCCCCCATGTGCCTCGGCCAGCAGCGGATCCGGGTTCGATTCCAGCCCACGGTCGTTCTCTGCATGTCACTCCCCTCTCTGCCCCATTTCAACTCTGTCTCTACACTATCAATAAAGCATAAAAATGCAAAAAAATCTTACAAAAAAAAAAAACTCAAATAAGCAAAGTGTCAAACAATTCCTTTGAATTTTACTCTGATTTACCTGAGTGTAGGCCTAAATATTTTAAAATGCCACTGTGTTCAGACAAAACCACCGAAATAAATACAGATTAAAGATTAAACTTTATTCATATGAAGATATCATTAAAAAGTTCTAAAAATTCTGACAACAGAAAAACAAATGGAACTGACTGAGTGAAAAAAATGTGTACCTGAGAAAATAATAACACATCTAAGTAAAATGAACTTGGGCCTGATTAATGGTAGTAGTCCTTTTATTTACATTTATATAGTTTGATTAAACAGAAATCGTGAAATCTTTATACATTACAAATTCATTGGTGGTTCTACCCTTTTAGAGTGACCTGATGTTTATAGGTGCGAGGAAACCTTTACTGTAATAAGGACAGGCTGCCAACCATTCTGGTTCAGTGGTCAGAGACGGCGCTTCATAAATACAGCTTTGATCTCCACCATAGCTGTGTTTTCTGTCCAACTTCCTCACTACTCTGGACAACAGCATGTTTGATTCACCCTCTGGTGGTGTCTTGAAGGATACCTTTGGTTTTGAAGTAGAGATTTCAGCACTCCTTCTCTGTCTCCAGATCGGATCTCTTTCTTGTTCACCATCTCGTTGACCATCTTGTCGGCGATAGTGGCCAGGGTCTGCTCTTCACAGTCGAAAATGGTCACACCTTGACAGAGGAACACGTTGAGGAATACCCAGATTTGATCATAAAGAAGGGAACAGTGTGGTTGTTTTTAAGGTAGGCTCAGGCAACATGGGAGAAATGTAGAAAAAGGAGGTGAGATGAATTGTGACCAGAAGAAAATGCTATAATCTCATTATAATGCTATAATACTAATAATTCCCCATATTGTATTTGTCGATTATCATTTTTTATTATAATCTGTATCTGCAAAGTAACTTAAGCTCTAAGATGCAGAGTAAAAAGTGCAATATTCCAGTAAAGCAGTTGAGTAGAGGTATAATGTAGCACACATTGGAATTACTCAAGTAGAGGTCCCTCCAAATCCTATTGAAGTGCATTACTTGAGCAAACGTACCTACTTTCAACCACTTAAATTGACTATATATTGTATATATATTAAAAATGCTATGTTTTTTTCTTCTCTGACCTGTTTTCATGACGTGTCGGAGCTGGATAAGGCTCTTGAAGGTGAGGTAGGAGACGTCTGAGGACGCCCACACCCCGGCCTGGGGGTCCAAGCTCTCTTCGTAGCCCCCCCATCGGCCTGTCTCCTGCCAGTAGGTCTGCTGCTTCTGGTCCTTCATTACCTTCTTCAGCTGCATGTATAATATGTTATTTGTTATAATATAGATAATAATACACTTACAAAATGACACTTTTTTTTTCTCCGAAAAGTTTTACAGTACAAACAATGCAAGTCATTACAAATAGGTTGCAGCAGAGTTCATATGGACGCAGTAGAAAAGGGTCTAGTGAAAACAGGGGAAAACACTTCTGTTGAAAGTGACTTTTGTTACTGCATACGTGATATTTTACTTTTTTGCATTTTTATTTCAGGTATTTAGTTTTAAGCTCTTGTCAAGAGTGATTTGCAAAGAGCATTTCCTACATTTCCCATAAGGACTTTGAACAAACTTTCCTCGATATTCCTGAGCTAAAGGTTACAGGAGAGCATTACAGATGTCACTGTGTCCTCTTACAGTAAGAGCCGGCTCAGATAAAATCATGTTTCACGCTTCACTATACGTTACGAAAACACTGTTGATATTTTGGGTGTTGGGTTGAGGATCAAGGGAAGATCATCTTCTTGGCAGCACTAATGTGGATACGGATCACGCTCAGGAGGAAGGTTGATGTTCAGGTGAGACTTTTTGTCTACAAGACAAACATGGTGGTTGTTCTGCATCAAAACAACATCAGGGCATCAGGAGTTTGTGGCGTGGGCATGAATTGTTTCTCACCCGAGACATGTTTGGACTGTCAATAGATGTCGTGTGCCTGGAGTGGATATACAGTGTGTGTGTGTGTGTGTGTGTGTGTGTGTGTGTGTGTGTGTGTGTGTGTGTGTGTGTGTGTGCGCGTGTGTGTGAGTGTGTATGTGTGCGTGTGAGTGTGTGCGTGTGTGGGTGTCCCTTACCTGACACTCTGGTTGTCGTTGTTGTTGAAGTTCCAGGCAGCTGAAACAGACACAATGGATCCATTTAAAGAGCCCTCTAACACATCAATAACATAAATATATTAAATGGCAATATGCCCCCATTTCATATTTGATTTCACATTTTAAAGTTTGAATAGAGTCTGTGCCTTAGGATGCATTTCGGTAATCTGAGGATTATGAGTTTCCGCTTTAATTTATTCAAAACTTTGATACAAAAGTGGTTAAGATAAATGAATAATAAAGAAATACATTTCACAGTTTATGTGGATTTATGTTGTTGGTAGTGGATGACTTCAGTCTTTTGTAAGATATCTCCAGAGTGTCCATTTGATCTCGGATTGCTCTGGAGCGCTCAAGTTGTCTGTGACGACAAAATGATTTATTTCCAAAACACAGCTAAAGAACGGGGTGGAAGATTCGGATTAGACCAACAGGACACTGTCCACAGTCCAACCGTGTGTGTGTGTGTGTGTTTGTGTGGGACTTCAATCGTCAATCATCATGTGAAAGTCTGTACATTCTTAGCTGTAACATGAATAAATTATTCATTACGTTGAATGACGTAAGTGCAGTGTGCACCCACGGGTATGTGTGTCATTGTTGCAGTTTTCTGTAAAGTGTTCAAATTTGCATCAGGATGACATTTTTACACACAGATATTATATACACATACACACTTAAAAATTACCATTAATATTATTTCAAAAAGCTATGTGTGTGTCCAATTTGCACAAAAAGCAATTTTTTAAGACTTTTTTTAATTGATTTACTTATCAGTGCAGTATTAAATTTCAGCAACACACTTACACATTAATGTAGAATGTTTAATAAAACTGGACCTGCAGTGAGGTCTTTTTTTATTTATTTTTTTACCTCAGGCTAAATAAGTTCCGCTGACTGGTGTGTCACACCTCAATTTGTTACATTTCCTCCTCAGATGTCTCGCATTATTTACGCATGAAATCTGCAAGCTTCTATACCCTCTGGGTATTTTTCTTCACAAAGTGTTTGCAGAGCCTTGTAGTTTAGGCACCATTTGAGTAAGACTAAACAGAACACCCTGCACTAATCTTTGAAAAATCCTCCATGCAGCATTAACCTTAAGACAATAACATTAAGTGTGCAATTTACAAGAAGTGGTCCTTGAGGTGCAGCTTTACTTGTTGCACAAACACCATTTATCAAGCAGAACTATAGCGTAGAAGGTGACACTTACCTCCTGAAGGCACTCGCCAAGCCGACAGCAGTGACAAGGGACTGACCCCGCAATGGCAAAAAAGTGTGACTTTATATTAACCACCTCTTTAAAGCTCCCTCTGTGTTTATGTGTGGGGGCATGCTGCCTGATGAGGGGTGGGACCAAGACATGCACGCACACATACACAGGTGCACATGCACACACACTAATTATCTCTAAAAGACCCATCAAACACAGTGATGGGGTCTGGTCCTACCCATAATATTGATAGTACATACAGTGTGGCTTGGTATGTGCAGAAAACCAGTCACACTGTGTCTTTATCCAACCAGCATCTTATCACATTTAATGTACAGTGTTTGGAGGACAACAAAGGCTTGGATTATACTGCCAGGCCTGCCCTGTCACCTTCAACATCACTGTGGTGCAGAGTGACACTTTGGATAAAATTAATGTTTTCTCTCCTTCCTCTTCTTTTAAGATGGTCAGCGTCTCGTCTCTGCCCGTCTCTTGAAACTGTGGCGTGAGACAGGACATTTAGTCTACAAAAAAAAAGTACAGAACTGAGTCTGCTTGCAAAACGAGCACATTTAAATTGACGTACCCTTAGAAAGGGATATAGGGAACACTCCTGATTATTCTTGGCTCTGTTAGAGTAAGAAAAGGAACAGACAGAGCCCCATTTTTCCTCCTTGTATACTCCAATCATTAATCCAGTGATGTAGTATTGCATTCTGTTGAAGTTGGGGGACAGTTTTGGTGTCATTATGTAACTTTACAGAGACCCTTTAAATGTTTTCACACAATATCAGCACGTTTACACCATTTTCCCCTTAGACCTAGGGGGCAAAAACCCCTTTTTTTTAAACAGACATGGAGCGTTGTAAAAGGTTGTTCACCAGAAATGATATCCAGGACCTTCCAGGATCCCAACCTGGGTGGACAACCTGGTCAACTAGCTGCTGGAAAGCTACAGCGGGCCGATAGAGCAAATCAGAACCACTGAATGGGGGTGGGCTAATAGGGAATTTTTTAAACTTATAGATATCATTATGAAACTTTGCAAGTTGATTACTGACATTAAAACAACAACTTTTTGTATTACAGTATTTTCCAAAAACTTTGAATAAATATGAAAAATCATCAATATCTTACTAATGATGCCTATTTGCATATCTGCAAAGCCCCAAAATCTAGATGTTGGACAAAAGCAGAGTCAATTTGTTTTTAAATTTTGAAAACAAAACTAGTGTCAAACTGCCTCAAGCTTTTCCTAATCACAGTTCAAATTTGATCAATAACCCATAGAAAATGAATTTTTTACACAGTTTTTTCTAGCCGTTTCCTAAAATACCAGCTGGAGACTCCAAAAGGACACTTTTGGTCCATGGCACATGAAATGTAACTGTGTTACCAGGGGGGCGCGCCCCACCATTTGAGAAGCACTGACTAAAACAGTGGTTCTGATTTGCTATGTCGGCCCTCTGTAGCTTTCCAGCAGCTTGTTGACAAGGTTGTCCACCCAGGTTGTGATCGTGGAAGGTCCTAGATGTCATTTTTGGTGAACAACCTTTTACAACGCTCCATGTCCATAAAATCACTTTGCCCCCTGGGTATTACCCCCGTAAGAAACACAAAGTATAAATAATGGATCTTTTCCTACAAAATGCCCCATTGTTACTCTCTTGCTCTCCATTGTTTTACTTTTTTACCAATTAGTCTGATTTATACAATGGAATTACATAAAGTGTTAAACAATAAACAATTATGTAATTAGACCTTCCATGTCTGGGAATTGTGCACGTCTTCTAAACCTCACACTTCCAGTTTAATAATTTGATTTTTTTTCTTATGTTCATTTGTAGTCACACACTTAAATGACCTATATGAAATGTCACTTTAGTCTCTTTTTTCAGATTTCTGAAGGCTACATTAGAGCCAGTTACACAGACTGTATAGTGCACCTTCATTTGTAAAAATCTGTGGAATTCCCCTTTAGATAAAAGAAAGCTAATCCCTGCATAGGCTGGGATGCCCTTGTGTGTGTGTTTTCACTTACAGTCCTGAACAAAGGGTCAGAGGCCATTGCATTTCAAATCCCCCACTATATCTGCTGCTGAAAAATCAACAGTAATGTATTTATTAGATGTAAAACATAGCAGCATGTCATTCGGTCAACAGAGATGTTATATTCAATGTGTCTTTTTTAAATGTGTATATATACATTGTATGTTGACGTTTCATTGTTGCTTATAATATATAAATTTGGCCAATATAGCTAAATATCACAATGACACAGACTGTTTAAACACTCTGTTATGCATGTGTTTAACATTAACCTTCACTCTGGGTATGAGATTTAACCATAGTTATCACATACCCAGACATGTACACACACATGCGTACAGGTGTACACACACACACACGCACACCCTCCTACACACCTTATGTATGCATTTAGTTATGCAGGCCTGCAGTGCACACGCATGCATACACATTACATATCAGCACACGCGCATTACAACTGGTGACGAATTATAGCTTTTACATTTTCTGCCTGCAAATATCAACATGTACTTGTGTAGACACAGGCTACAGTGTATGTTATAACTTAGTCTTCATGATATTGATCTTTCAGTGGTAGTTGTGATTTACTATGTCAAAACTAAATATGACTTTGTCAAGGTACAAAAGTACTGTACTGGTGACCCAGGGAGGCCAGGCACTTTGTCACTTACAGGTAATTAACAGGTTATTAGAAGAGGACACCGACAGGAAGCGGGCAGGAATGGATGGCAGCCGGGGCAACAGTCTGGTAAATAGCGTGTGGAGCATCAGCAGCTGTGTAGGCAGGAGGCCGATGACAAGACACGTCCCGGGAATGAACACGGGAGGAAAACTGACTGAGAGTGGGCGGACACCGGACAGGTGAGGTTTGACTGGATGACGCAGTGCACTTTAAGTCTGGATATAACGATGACATTCAAAGGGAAAGTGGTTTAGTCTTCTGCTGTTTTTTTTGTTGCTTGTAAACTGAGAAACCTTAAGGGATCCAAATCTATGAACTGTGAGATCTATTTTGGGATAATAAGGATTGGATTGATTTTTCTCTTTACATACATTCAAACATATATACCTAGAGACCATGAGTTTTTTTTTTGTCGTTAAAATATTTTGTCTTGACTCAACAAAAAAACAGAATTACTAATAATAATTACAAGAATTCCGAGTGTTATTGAACAGTTGGGACCTCTGACATGATGAGAACTCAGCAGGGGGCAGCATTGTTTAGTCACGGCTAAAAGTTGAAAACTGAAATCTATGAGATGCACAAGACATAGATAGCTTCTTTAGATTCATCTACAACCACTGGTGCTTTTCCCAGGCTGCATGTTTCTCATAAAAAAAAACTAAGAGCCTAAAAGAAGTCTAATAAAAATGGGTGATATATTGACTTTGCAGGTAAACATATTATTGATTTGTTTATTTTTGGGTGATCCAGTAGCATTGGATGTTAAATCAACCTCTGACACTTTATCTTTCAAAACCAAATACAAATGATGATCAGTTTAAATCAATTTTAGAATTTAAAAATAAGACTGTAAACTGTAACCTTGAAAGCAAATTTGAGATCATGTTCTAATTGCCATGTTATGTGACAGGGAGTTTATGCTATTAATGTTGTTTCCACCTGATTTAAGCAGACTGCTGTTTTGTCTGTGAGTGCACGTCCAAGCTTCCATGATCAGCCAAGTCTGTGTGTCTCTGAATGCATAATGGACTGCATTGACAGTCAACAGCCTGAGGCTAATTTTTACCCGTGCGTGTTAAACTCAATATCTGTCCAAATCTGATCAATACAAAGGCCTGTTCACCCCCCCCCCCAACAAAGAAAACGCCTCTTCAATGTCTGCTCTCTTCAGTTCACTGAAAGAGAAACAAAAAAACTTTGAAATCAATACTTTTATTATTGATTGAATTGCGACTCAAACAGAAACATATTTTCTCTCAAGTTATTACATTTGTATTCTGGTGTATCCGTGGAACCCAATTCAAATGTCCAAAGAAAAAGTTATATTTCTCATCCGGTTAGATAGAACATCTTTGATTCTGAACAGGATAAAGAATGGTAAATTAATCCTATGTGGCATACATTTTCTATAATTTTATTCTATGGGATGTTACCGATAGTGAACTAGCAGGATGGAGGGGCGGTTGTACAGTAGTCAAAGAAAGAAAATCTGGTTTGAAAGATCAGATCAATAAAGCGCAGATGAGGGAGTCCCACGGGAAAGAAGCTGTGTGTTGCCATCTGCCCCGTCAGGGTTTTCAGAATGGAACCGTGCAAAATGAACCTGGATGCAAGTGCCTCATCCCTCCCTGGGCCAGACAGACACATGAGTATATCTGCAACAACTCACAGGCCCAAACCTTTATTGAACATAATGATGCTTGTTTCTTTTGCCCTTTTCCGAGTCGTTTATCAAATACAGGGGAGCATGACATGAATGCACCGCCACCACTGACTGCAGTCCTCTCAAGATTTTGCCATAAAACATGATATCGCTCTCAGGCCGGTTATTGGTGGGAGTGCTCTCTGAGTAAATTAAGGGCTTCCTCGGCACGTCATATGATGCCTCTCCATCCAATACAGTACATTAGGAAAGGAAAAGCTTGCAGGCAGACTGTAGGTCACGTTGCCAGGGCTGTTTGTGCTCCTCTGTTGCTGCTTCCACTCAACAAAAATATAAACGCAACACTTTTGTTTTTGCTCCCATTTTTCATGAGATGGACTTAAAGATCTAAAATTCATTCCAGATACACAATTGTACCATTTCTCTCAAACATTGTTCACAAATCTGTCTAAATGTGTGATAGTGAGCACTTCTGCTTTGCTGAGATAATCCATCCCACCTCACAGGTGTGCCACATCAAGATGCTGATCTGACATCATGATTAGTGCACAGGTGTGCCTTAGACTGTCCACAATAGAAGGCCACCCTGAAATGTGCATTTTTTTGCTTTATTGGGGGTCTGGGGACTCAGAACCAGTCAGTATCTGGTGTGACCACCATTTGCCTCATGCAGTGCAACACATCTTCTTCGCATAGAGTTTATCAGATTGTCAATTGTGGCCTGTGGAATGTTGGTCCACTCCTCTTCAATGGCTGTGCGAAGTTGCTGGAGACGGCTTATGGTGGAGAAATGAACATTCAATGCACGAGCAACAGATCTGGTTGACATTCCTGCTGTCAGCATGCCAATTGCACACTCCCTCAATGCTTGTGGCATCTGTGGCATTTTGCTGTGAGACAAAACTGCACATTTCAGGGTGGCCTTTTATTGTGGACAGTCTAAGGCACACCTGTGCACTAATCATGATGTCAGATCAGCATCTTGATGTGGCACACCTGTGAGGTGGGATGGATTATCTCAGCAAAGCAAAAGTGCTCACTATCACACATTTAGACAGATTTGTGAACAATGTTTGAGAGTAATGGTACAATTGTGTATCTGGAATGAATTTTAGATCTTTAAGTCCATCTCATGAAAAATGGGAGCAAAAACAAAAGTGTTGCGTTTATATTTTTGTTGAGTATATATGTAGTGACAGGTGGACTCCTCTTCCTCTCCAGGGGCCTCATTTATAACGGTATGCGTAGAAACCTTCCCAAAACATTGCGTTCGCACAAAGCCAAGAATTTTTGACACAAAATGATCAAGCAACATTTTAGCTGCGTTACGCACGTAAATCTTACGCGGGTAACGTGTGTAGTGTGTTCGTACCTTTACAATACACACGGCTCTCTGAGCCAGACAACTCCACAATATTTCATTTGATGAATGACCAAATCATTACTTTTAGCAGTGTTTCTCCCAGAAAATGTCTTAATGAAAGTGGTCACTGGCCAGTGTCACAGGAGGCGCGGCGCGAAAATGTTGGGGGTATTTTGCTCAAAGATGCCAATGCGCACTATAAAAATAAACAACTGTTTATTTGAATATGAAAATACAACACACACTGACCTTACAGTTGTGCATGGCCAGTGATGCCGGTAACGCGTTACTAACGCGTTACTATCTCCAAACCAGTAATCAGATTAAAGTTACTCATCAAAGTCACTGTGCGTTACTTTTTCTGTCATTTTCCTTAGTAAAACATTTTACATAACTGCACAAATGACTGCGATTGCGATTTAATGTAAATAAATGTGCGCGCATGTGTCTCTAAACGCTCCTACTGCTCCAACCGCTCCTCTCGTCTTTTTGGTAGCGCCCCTCATCTCTGACATGCAGTGTGTGTGCCTGTGTGTGTGTGTGTGCAGCAGCATTACGGCCGAGTTTAAGCTGAACTGTCGCGCAACACAAACGTTTCCACCCCCCCCCCCCCCCCCCCCCGATGAAATATAGCGTCTGCTATGGGGATATTTAGGATTCGGGTACGGTGACGTCGAAGAGATAGAAGTGTTTAAAACTTGGAAACTTATAGTCACGTGGCGACCGGTGGCAGCACACACCCAGTCTATCAACACATGAGACATCGCAGAGAAAAGTCAAATTAATGCATGAGAGTGAAGGGCCAAGCACGTTAAGTTTAAAGACACTGCTACTGTCTTTGCACTTTGGAGGAATGCATTTATTTTCATGGGGGGAAAAAGTTTTTTTTTATTACATTTTTTAAACCATAATTTTTATTATTTTGAAAACAGTATGCCTATAGGCTACTAGCCTACAAGCTTTATTTTATATATTTTCAATGATTCTTAATGTGTACATGTTTTAAATTGAGATATATGGGTTTCAAAACCTGTAAAGTAACGTTTAAAGTAACTTGTAATCTAACTTAGTTACTTTTAACATCAAGTAATCAGTAAAGTAACTAAGTTACTATTTTAAGGAGTAACGAGTAATCAGTAATCGGATTACTTTTTCAAAGTAACTGTGGTAACACTGTGCATGGCCATCACTCTCATGCATTCATCAGACTTTTCTCTGCGCTGTCTGAGCTGATAGATAGGTTGTGTTGCCACAGTGATGTGGAGTCTTAAACTGCTTTAGCTTTGCCAGCACTTATTTCTGTACAGCTAAATATCCCCATAGAAACATCGCTGCGTTTATTTTCGCCACCAGTTCAATTCATTGTCGGCTTGCTTTAGTCATGCGCAGGCCCCTGATCTACTTGCAAGGTTCAGGGGAGAAAAAAGCCAGTCAATTATTTTTTTTTGGAATGGCATTGTTCAGGGCCTTCGAAGATCGGGGCCCCACATTTAACTTGTTATTTTTTATTTTTTTATGGGCCCCCCTCTGCCTTGGGCCCCCCCACGACTGTCGCACTTTCCCCCGCAGTCCGTCGGCCCTGCACACACACACACACGCTTTTTCCGCAGGACCTGCTACCTGGAACAGAATCCTTTTTCTCGGAACCTGAGATGGGACACTGAATGTCTCCTGGACCACCCATCCTGTGTCCACTCACTGGTGACAGATGGTCAGTGGTTGTGAGTGTGTGTAGCATGTGTCGTCGTGTTTGTGTGCGTGCACATTTGTGCGACTGCATGTGTTAGTCTAGATTTTTGTCATTGTGTCCATGTGCTTGCAGCTCTGTGCATGCGACAAAAATGTGTACAATCTCCTCCCTATTCCTATTCCAGTGAACATAGACAAGACAAAAATAAAGCCCATAGCTTGGTTGGCTGTTTCAGCTTCCTTGATCATCCACTATTAATAATAATAACATATGTATGGGTCAGTGACGAATAAAGGTATAAAAATGGGGGGAAAAAAGTAAAGTTACAAATGTTATTTGAAGCACTTTATAAAGTCACAGTTTTGTTCATTAAGAGTGTCATTAATGCATTTTAATTAAGATTTGTATTTTTCCCATCAAACTGTAATTCGGGATAACAGTAATGTAATTTAGATTTTAGTCAAAAGAGTATAGGGGAGAACGGGGTAATCTGAGGCATCGGGTAATGTGAGCCACCCCCTGTATCTAGCCAACGGAAAACATTTGTGGTCATGTGAGATATATGTTTTTAAGCCCCTCTCATTTCCCCTTGGCCCTGAAAGAGAGGACCTCATGGTGCTGTGGTAAGCATGTTTTTTCACCAAAATAGGTATTTTGCATGTAAAAGTAAAATTTCTTGCTGTCAACTTAATCAACTGTTGTGCCAAAGCAAATGTATTCACGTAGAAAAACTTCTATCATACGTGTTGATGACCTACCAACATATGAAACCATGTGATGCTGATAACTGAAGATTAGCCTGAAATGCTAAGAGAGGTAGTTTTTTCTCAAATTGTGGTGGTGGGGGAAAGTGAGCCAAATGCTTTGGGGGAAAGTGAGCCACTGTCTCACTTTCCCCCACCATAAGGCACAAGTTAAGTTTAGTCTTAAACATATTTTAATTTAATATTACATGACATATGTTTTATTTTAATATCATGCACATTGTATAAAAGCCATCATGCCAAGGAAATACACCAGGAAGACGACTTGGGGCAACCACACAGAAAGAGCACCTTCTCATCTTTCCCTGTAACCTTCAGGGCTGTAATGTAGAGTAGGCCTAGTTGTAGAGTATGACAGGCTGATGTTATAATCCAGTTGGGTCTTCTCCTGTGTTCTGAGTCCCAGGCTGTTCTCGCTGGTTCTGATTTTCCTATGCTTTGACCCCCAGACACTAGCTGGCTCTAAGGGTCCTGTGTTCTGACCCCCAGACTGTGTTCTAATCTAACTGGTTCTATCTTTCATTTGAATCTTATTAAAACCTTTTGAATTATAATATGTTGTATTTGATTTTGTATTTTGTTCAGAGTTACTTTCAAGTGTTTAGAAAATTTGCTTTGCTTAATTGACCAAACCCCATCATTCTTTTACTAGTCCGACATTAGTTCTGGAATGTGTGGCTATAGCTTTCAGGATTCCTACTGTTACAATATGTGTTGTTATGGTAGTTTCAGAATGGAAAAAGTAAGTGGATCAGTTTACCCCACAACTGGGGTAAAGTGAGCCACATCACCACTTTTTTTTAAACAATCATATTTTCACTGCCCTTTGTCATGAAAAAATTCTGCTAATGCCCATTTCTAGGAAACATCCTGAATTAATGGGAAATGTGTAAATTTGAGTGATAAATAATTTTAGCTCGCTTAGAGGGGAGCAAATGTAAAAAGTGGCTCAGATTACCCCGTTCTCCCCTATGTTTACATTTAGAATATTTTTTTTATCTTCATTTGAATTTTTGTCAGATTTTCAATTTCTTCAAATGACCTTTAATTTTTCTCTGATTGAATAAATTCCCTGAAATCCTCTAATTGCACTAAAATACACAGAACATACATAATAAACCATAAAAAATAGTTAAAATTCAACCATTTTCCATCTTTCTCCCCAAATCCCTAATTTCAGGCCCTTAACTCTTTAATGATAAATTATATTTGGAATGGTAAACACCCTCGGTTACGGAAAGCTTTTCTTCAAAGACCCAAACAAACAGGTGGAATGGCCCTCCCTAATTTCCAATACTATTACTGGGCTGCTAATATCTGTTCTTTAGTGTATTGGGTGCATTTTCACCTTGACGACTCAGCCCCAGTCTGGGTTACAATGGAGTCCAGCGCTATTAGCCCATTGTCTCCATCTGCCCTCTTAAGCGCCGCACTTCCACTCTCTTCGGCTATTCCCAACAGTAGTCCCGTGATTAAGCACTCCCTTCGAATTTGGACCCAATTTAGGAAGAATTTTGGAATGCAGAATGTTTCCCTTTTCAGCCCAATTGCAGCTAATCATTTGTTTACTCCCTCGACGGTGGATGGTGCATTCAAGATCTGGCATAAAAAAGACTTAAAATGCATCGGTGATTTATTTATTAATGATCTATTTGCTAGTTTTTCTCATTTGACAAAACATTTTGGTATCGAAAAGACTAATTTTTTCCGATTTCTGCAAATCAGGCATTTTACGCAGAAGTTAATTCCCAAATTCCCTTATAAACCGCCAGCCAATCATGTCGATTTGTTTCTTTCTGTAAACCCCACATTAAAAGGCTCAAGTTCTGTGTTTCTCAACCTTATTTCGAAGTTGCATAGCCCCTCATTAGCAGCTATAAGAACCCTGTGGGAGCACGACCTAGGTTCTGCCTTCACAGATCACATGTGGGATTCAGTCCTGGATCGGATACACTCTACCTCCATGTGCGCCCGACATGCTCTTGTGCAATTTAAAGTAGTACATCGTATCCACATATCTAAGACTAAATTAGCTCGTATGTTCCCCGATGTAGACCCGACCTGTGATAGTTGTAAGAGCGCACCGGCATCACTCTTTCACATGTACTGGTTGTATCCCACCTTAACAGAGTTCTGGACATCAGTTTTTCAAACAATTTCTGAAGTACTTCAGCATCAAATTGAGCCGAACCCTTTCACTGCAATTTTTGGCATTGCTCCCAATTCAGGCTTGCCTAAAGTGAAGCTAAAGGTACTGGCCTTCACCTCTTTACTTGCTCGTAGAGCTATCTTACTTAAATGGAAAGATCCTGCTCCTCCTTCCCACTCACATTGGATTAGAGACATTATGTCATGTATGAATCTGGAGAAAATTTGTTGCACTACCCAGGGATCTGAGACTAAATTTCATAAACTATTTTAAGAAACCGACCACAATAATTGAAGAGTAGCTACCCCCTCCCCTCTTTTATTTGATTAAATTTTATTTCTTTGTTTTTTGTTTCATATTGGTTGTTTGTTTTTGTTTTGTGTGTATTTAGTGTGTGTTTCTGTTTCATTTCTGCTATTTTTAACATTATGTATTATTTTTTTGTACTAATTTCTGCAGGATTGTTTGTGATTGGGTATGAGGGTGGGATATGGGTGGGGTATGTTCGGGGGGGAAAAAAGGGGAAAAAATGTATAATCCATTGTACTGCAGTTGCTTTGCTACTTTGTGATTTAATAAAAAAAAACGTTGAAATTCAACCATTTCTGTAAATATTTACTATCGTCTCCTACGTATTACAGGGACTTCTCTCATGACAATCAGAAGAGACCCATCCGTGTTCCTGTTGAAGCGGTTTTTAAAGGCTTTCTTATTCATTCAGAGTTGTTGTTTTTGCAAACCGTCTTCTTGCCATCATATCGTCATAGAGAGACATTTCACGTGAATAAGTATACAGTGAATACCCAATTGAATTACAGGGGCCACATTATAAATTGGATTTATCTATTTAGGCCCATTGAAGGGACTCTGAAATGGATTTTCTTTTTGTCTGTCTGTCGCTCTCTCTCTCTCTCTCGTTGCACTAATGTATTATTCATCTACCCATAGCAACCCAGCTTCCTCTCTCTTGCCCCGGTCCCCCGATAGCCTCGAGTCTTGATACAGTAACATAAATCACTGTATCATCCAGATGATGTAGGTAAAAACATCATTCTTGAATATTTTACAAATTCATTCAGCATGTTTTTAAGTTACTTTTAAGCAGGTTTTAGGCTCTCAGTTTATTGCAAACTCCAAGAAAACCTGAGGTCTGCTGCAACTCTCAGCTCTTTTAAATCAAGTCTGAAGACTTTTCTGTTTCCCTTTTAACCTGTAATTTTAATTTAATTTAAATGTTGTATTTTTATTAATTCGCTTTTAAATGTTTAATTTTTATTCTCAGCTCTTTTAACTCAAATCTGAAGACTTTTCTGTTTCCCTTTTAACCTGTAATTTTTAATTTAATTGAATTGTTTTATTTCTATTCCTGTTTGGTAAATACAGTGGGCTAGAGTCCCATGGAAATAGGTTAAAGTCATAGTTTACATTCACTTTTAATGTCTATTCTATACTTGATGTGTTTTAATCTTGATGTATTTCATGCCCCTGTAAAGCACTTTGAATTGCCTTGTGTCTGAATTGTGCTATATAAATAAACTTGCCTTGCCTATCTACAGTGTCAGTCAAAATATAATCCACGATTTACACCTCATGTAAACAATAACATGCACAATAATGCAGCTTTTACATGAATTATAAGAAGTTCTAGAGTGCAACATTCAAAACTGTCAGTGTCCTCAGTCAGATGAAGACCAATTGTGAATGAATGTAAAACAGGAGAATGTGAAAGATTTGCTTAGTACTACTGTATTTCTCCTCATCTGACAACTAGTTCTACTCGACTACTGTACACCAGAATGTGCTCCTGCTGCAAAGTGGTCGAGATAACAAGTGGAGCATATAATAAATCTAAAGAAATTAGCTAACGACTTTTATAAAAGTTGTACACTCCATTATGGGCTTTGTTATCATGCCAGGAAAAATTTGAACTAGCACCGACTAGTTCATGCCCTTTTACATCAGTGGTTTATGCTGCACCACAATAATTACGGTACCCACCACTAAAAATTAGTGATTGAGGGAGATATAAGATAACTAATTCTGCTGTGGGGAAAAAGCAGTGTGTGAAGACTGTGCAGAAAGACAGCACACTGTGGCACACATCTACACGTCATTATCACAAACAACTTTGTCAGCCAATTACTAAATCCACATTATCTGACGTCACACTGAACTGGGCGACATGTACAGTCCTGTTAGTGCTTCTCAGTAAAACATGATGTGATCCACGGTTTATCTCCGGCCAACATTTGACCTCAGGCGTCCGCCCTATCCAACAGTCGATTGCCTCTTCATATGCATAAAGGGAACAGTGATATCATGTGATTCCACCTAACTCCCTCAGATAAATGGTGTTTAATATAGCACAGAGAAGGAACACTTTAGTTGAGAAAAAAGTGCAGCAATTATACACAACAATGCTATTTTTTTCTTGGTTATCTCACCTAGACCTCAGAGAGTAGAGTGATGGGGTGAGGGATCAGGTGTAGTAACAGCATCATCATGCTCTGATTAAAAGTTTGCTTTTATTGCAAGTTTTGTTGAAAGTTATCTGCTGCAAACATCAGTGGAAGTCCTAAACCAGTGTGTGTATCTCAGGTATTTAAGGTGCATTCTAACTGTCAATATGGCTGCTTGTCTAAGCAGTGAAACAAAGGTCGGTTGCATCATGCTTCTTCAGGCACAAATAGAGAGCAATCTGACAGATCTCTCTTGATTTAAAAAAAGAGGAAGTTGGAGAAACATGACATGTTAACAGTCGTCCTGGTTGCATGTCAGTAGGCACAGCAGCCAAATGCACATGATTAACATGATATTTATTTGTGGAATTATACAAACTTTAAGGTGGTTGGTTTGTCCGACTCACCAGGAACATGTGTGTGTGTGTGTGTGTGTGTGTGTGTGCAGTGGGCGTGGAGAGGGAGATGGCTCCTTCCCTGAAGCCGTTGAGCTGAGCGCGTCTGTCATATGAGCCCCAGTAGGAGAAAAAGCGCACGCACGCACGGAGCCGAACATTCAGTGGGTCAATCTCAGCGAGCTTATTCACTGCATTCTTTCTGCGGCCGAAGTGAGTGAGTGATTCTCCCGTCCTGCAATACAAACTCGGCAGCAAAAAGTTGGGCTATTTGGGGAGAATTTCTTCTAAAAACTCAGAAGAAAGTGCACTGGCTGACGCAGCGATGACAGCCGAGTGCGTTTCACTTCGAAGTCACTGAGAGCCGCATCCTGCCGCGTCGCATCAGATCCTTCTGGGAAGATAAAAAGGAGATACAGGATGAATTCCGCTTTGATAGCAGTGTTACTCGGAGTGGTGAGTATGGCCTGTTCTCTTACATAATCAATGTGTGCTTTAAATGTTTGCCACGCGAACTTAACTTGCGTAAATCCTTCCAGGCACGCTCTGCGTCAACACCTGCACATCCACACACCGCCAAATAAGTAAAGGAGGCAGTTAGTAAGGGAAGGGGGTGGTGGGGGGGTTTGAGAGAAACTTTACTCCTTCCAAAGATTTGTCCCCCCTTCCCAGCCTTGAGCAGCCACCACTTTTTTTGACAGGAAATATGTGTGTTTAGGTGAGTTCCCTGCATCGAAGTGAGATGTTTAACGACCTTAACTTTCCTTTATGACAGTTTGGATTTCAGGAGTTTGATCTCGTTTTGACGGGCTACAATGTGTAAAAATGTGATCTGTTATTCCTGGAAGGTAAGAGGCCTGTCTGTCTGTCTGTCCTTGCACCTGTCCTGTCTCCATACAGTGCAGTCCCCCTTGCTGACAACAACGTATGCAGTGGCCATTCAGGTTGATACTTTATAGCTCCAGTTGCTGGATCTGCACAGTTCCACCCTTCTCAGTTACATGTGGCCATACAGACAGCAGGACAATACCAGTGTCACAGTGGTCTCCGTTAGAGAGGAGCCTACACATAAACCCTGTGTTAGCTGATGAGGGCTTCGCTGAATTCACTTATTCTTCTTATTTTTGATTGCATTTTTAGATGTTCAATGATAAAAATCTTGAGAGGATGAGTGAGAAACTCTGAAGAGACAGATCCTCTTGTCTCCCTGATTTATCTCTAGTTCCATTGAGGCCATTGCAGGCCCAGTAAGGAAATATATCTATCCCTCTATCCTGACAGGACACGGTCAGTCAGTCAGGGCTGCGCAGTGCAGTGGGCTTGTCAAGGTCCTGGTTTAGGAAACAGGGCCACATCACTGTGATACATGACATCTGCTGCCACTGATGGCTATGCATCCTCTGCTGGCTCAGCACATGCAATATTGATACAGCCTGAACCATCCCCCTCATGAACAGTGCCTCATGGTTTCTCTCCTCCTTTCACCTCCCGCATCATCACTCTCTTCTGATACATGTCTGCCTGTCTGTCCATCTCGCTTCATATGATGATTCAGCGTTGTTTGGGAAGGAATTAGCCATACTGTCTTTGCCAACCGGTGTCCCCCCCAGCTGTTTTACAGTAAGCTCTAGGCCTGCATTCAAATGAGGCCCACACATTGGAAAGACTGGTATAGTGGAACAATAATGGCTTAACGAGCGCTGACAGCTGAGGTCCAGAGGTTAAGTGCCTTCCAACTGAAAATTGACCGGCGCATTAGTAAGATTGGACGGACGGACGGAGCTCTTAAGTGGTGTGTCCAGATGCTTCTTGCACATGCCTTTTGCGTTTGCTTGTTGCCAGAGTGTGTGATCATCTTGATTCTTGCTACTTGCTTTGGGGGAGATCAGCTGACAAGAGTTGAAGAGTGCAGCCTTCTCTGACTCCCATCAAAAAGCCAATTACAGGGAACGTGCAAGTCGAGTTGCAACTGTATAAGTACATCCTTTTCTTTCATTCCACAAGCTATTTGTTCAAATCACATTAGCCTCTAATTCATCTGCATGCACAACTAAGCTGTCATTAGTGATGTGCATGGATCTCAGTTTTTGGTCCCTGAGATGTTTTTCTTTTTCGGTGTTGCACTCACACCCGGAGCAATGAAAGGGTCAAAGAAAAAACAAGTCTAAGCCTTGGACTCACTTCAAAAGTGTCAGTTAAACATCTCGGAGCAGGTTTGCTCACATCGTTGTTGTTAGATAGTGATATGTGTGTGTGTGTGTGTGTGTGTGTGTGTTTGGTGTGTGTGTGTGTGTGTGTGTGTGTGTGTGTGTGTGTGTGTGTGTGTGTGTGTGTGTGTGTGTGTGTGTGTGTGTGTGTGTGTGTGTGTGTGTGTGTGTGTGTGTGTGTGTGTGCGTGTGCGTGTGCGTGTGCGTGTGTGTGTGTGTGTGTGTGTTGATTCATCCGTAATGAATGCTGTGTTTGAGGTAGAGAATGTGCTGGGCTGAAATAAAGTTAAACAAGCATTTTCTGGGCATATTCAGGTACTTTTGGCTAGTTTGGTGGGACCACAAAAAGTGCCTAACAACACAGACGGATTCATTGATTTAATTAAAATCAAAACTAAAAAATCACCAAGACAAAAGAGTTAAAGTTCAATGATTTTTGAACGTATTCCCATAACATGAACTGTCTTTGTTTCCAGAAAAAGTCTTCCAGTCTCAAAATGGGGAAGGATTCAGGAAACAACATTCTTAGATATTGTCAGGCATGTCGCATCAAACATTTCAAATCAACAGGTTCCCCACAAACATGAAGATATGCACACATACTACTTGGAAAACTGAATACCAGAGATTTGAAGGTGAATAGTCCATGACACCATCAAGGGGCAAGAATGAGAGCTGTTATCATACACAAACACACACACACACACACACACACAAATACCCACCCACCAAAAGATACACATTACACAACATTATCGCCCAGCTGACTCAGAGGTGCCTGAGGGGACACTTGATGTTTTTCAGAGCTTTTCATTTTTGACAGCAGCATTCCACACACACCTGAACCCTGACGATTCATGTTGCTCACACACACACACACACACACACACACACACACACACACACACACACACACACACACACACACACACACCCACACACACACACACACACACACACACACACACACACACACACACACACACACACGATGGCCTCCTAAAAACCATCACTCTTCACTTATCTGGAGAGATACATGAAAGACATGCCTTCTGTTTTGGCTCGGTGTCAGAGGGCAATTGTTGCTTTCATCAATGTTTTATTTTGTGTGCCGACGATAAAAAAGAGACTCAGACGATTTTAGTGTGATATAGTGTAAAGGTTCAAGCAAACTCAAAGGTCTAACATAAACATAGACTGTTATAGGAACATTCAGGACTGGGCGTGAGAGTGCAAGTGTGTGCATACTCTAATACATTAACACTAGAATATGTAGAGGCACGTACAAACAGCTTCACCTGTCAGCGACCAAAACATAAAGCACTCATCGGGTTACTGTTTGAAGAATGCAGAAGGTCAGGTAAGAGTTGTGCCTATATGGGTTGAAGGCAGTTCCACTAAAGAAAGATTTTCCTTCTCACATTGTTTCAGTTGAAAGACCCCAAAAATATTTAGATCCGATTCCGAAACAATGGGCAATTTTGTGTAGCCAAAATCATATTCCTCAGCCCGTAGTCATAAATCACCTCATAACCACTTGGATGGGAGCTACTGGTTCATTGTTTGTTTTGACCCTCTTTTGCTTGCTAATTATTGTGAAATCCTGGATGTTTAAACCTCTTTCAGGCCTCTGTAAATGTTGGAGAAAAGGGAAAACACTCTCTGGTTGAACTGCTAATACTGCCCAATGCCAGACATTGCTGTGGTTAAGTCAATAAATAAGGTGTAGTTCTTCTAGATGGATGAATAAAGCCATTTCTTGTGTTGTTAATCTTGGATAATGGACGCTGGCTACTAAGTGTAAATGTTACTTGTCCCACTTTGAATGATGTCTCTGGTGATCGGCAGGTTGGGGCTGTGGCCAATAAGGAGGACTGTTTGACGGGCCAGTATACGTCTAAGGGAGAATGCTGCATGCAGTGCCAGCCCGGGGAAGGTGTAATCAAACCATGTGGACTCACACAGACTGTCTGCGCCCCCTGCCTCGACAGTGAGTAACACAAAAAAACTGACTGCTGTATGAATGCCATGTTATCGGTACCACACACACTTATACGTCATGTTGTGTGTTCAGTTTGGAACAGCTGCCTTTGTGACATTCTTTCTGTAAGTTATGTCGTCCTCAAACAAGTCCTCTCATGTTTTAACTGTCCTTAGAGTAGACACATGATTTTAACTGCAGGTTTATTTTAAATTTTTTTATAGCATTCATGAATTGTAAATTACAACAATGTTTCAGCAAAGTTCGAATTAGGATCCATGATTGTGTTGCTGAACTATAAAACAGTAAATGAATCTCCACATGACAGTGATGGTTTTATTAAAACATTCTTGTAATAGCATTACATTAGCCATTGTTTTGGTTATATCAATTTCCTTTGTCTAATAGAAATAATGGTATATCATACTGTACATAGATGCTAATGTCAGCATGCTAACATGCTCATAATGATGTGTACTGTTTACCATGCCCCAATTTAACTTTAGGAATGTTGGTATGCTTACGTAAGCTAACTATCCCTAAACAATGTCAGTAGTTTTGAAGGATGGCACTAAATGAAAATTCAGGGTTTCCTTAACGTTATTACCAATTCATTACAATCCATCCAGTATTTGTTCAGGCAATTTGTCGTGAACCATAAATGTGAAAGTCACTGCGGCACGAGACTGGATTTTGCCAATGTCAAAAGGGAACATTGACTGGAAATTATAAAAGACTGGTCAAATTGTTGCCAAACCACCCAGAAACTTTAAACACTGGATAATTGAACACTTGGACCTTGGGGATCAATACCAATTTTCACTGCAATCCAGATGTTTTTTTACTATCTCGCTGACATTGCCGTCTCTCTCAACACCAGCTTGGATATGAGCAAAGGATTCTGTGTTCCATCATCACTGCCCTTCTCATGGCCCTCACCATTTAGGGAGAGAAGCTGTGTAGGACTGTAAGTCTTTATGAGGACAGTGATGTTTAAAGGATACAATAGTGGGACCAGTTCCAAATGTTTAAAAAAAGTGGAAGATATTTAGAGTGACAGACATTTTGTAAAGTCACACAGTGATTAAGAAGTGTAGATTTCCATTGTATAAACACCACTGTTGACAGAAGGACTCAAAAGGATAAATGTCTTCTCTAGGTGGTGCATATCTGTGTGAGTCCAGGGAAAAAACACATTGGCATTAAGCTCTCTTGTAACGCTACTATTTTAGGTTCAAAGGTCAGTTTGAGGCTACAGAGCTGAGTGTTGGTCCACAGCCAGTTTCCTTACGCCGTTCCCAGAGTTTTCCTTGTATAAATTCCCCCAACTTCCCTGCGTCCAGGCTACCGAGCAGTTGTAAAGACCTCCCCGGGTCAGTGAAGGATGGCAAACCATGAGCCAAGGAACCGCACAGTCAGGAAAAGATTCAGACTTCAGGTCGTGAGAGAAGTCACGGAGAATGTGGACACAGAGAAAAGGATGTATTTTTCTTTTCATTCTTCTTTGGAAACGAAGATGTGTCTCAGATCAAGAGTTATGTCTTTATCATACATGGTAAGCTTATGTAAAACACTTAGCCCTGGACTGCTTATCGTAAATTATCTTCTGCTCTTTATCAGCGTTATCAGTGAGTCTTTGAGGTTGCTGCTTTCTATTGCGCAACATGGAGGTTTTCAGGGTGAAAATATTCAGTCCCAGGGTTTTTGTTCATGAACGCAAATAAGCAAACACAGACAGACAGGGACAGGCTCTCACAACTGTCATGCGGCCAGACGGGCTCTGCAATGACTCATGGAAAAAGAGAGATGCAAAGCAGATAGCTCTCTGGGTCAGATAACATGATATTTTAAGAACGCATCAAACATATCGATCAGATCAGTAATGCATGGGCTCATAGAGCTGGAGTGTGTGTGTGCAGAAGCCTTTTAACAACAACTTCTTTTGAAGTCTCAGCCATCAGTGGTGGTGGGTGTTAACCAGTGCTAAATAGGCACGGCAGGTATGTCAAACTTTTGATTCCTCAAAGTTGAAGTATTGTCGAGTGCCGCTCGACATTTACTGTAAAAATTTGCATAGGGAAATGTAATGAATGGAAAGCTGGTTGGGCATACTAGAAAGTCCTTCAAATCAAATAGTAAATGTTTTGACATTGTAAGGGATTTTATTTTTTAAATTTGGTTTTCTTTTTCATGAGCTATAAACAAGAAACTATTTCTTTCTGGCCTATGTAAAGATTTATTTTCTGTGCAGTGTTAACAAACCTTTTGCAACAGAAACCACTTACATTTTATCTCCCACCATTTTTCTCCCTAATTATCATTCAACATCAAATCCCACCCACCATATGTCCTCTCGTGTGTTGTTTTTAGGGTAATCGCCCACAGCCGATTGCATCGAATGTGCACAAGCATGTGTTTATGGGAGACTGCGGTTTCCAAACAGAGCTCAGGCTTCATTTAGTGAAGGTAGTTAACCCGGGCCTTGGCTCACACAAAAGGAGGAGTTTTGGATGAATGAACAGATGAGTGGAGAGATGAAACAAGTACAGCTGTACAGCTGGAATGGAGACAAGGCGAACTTCTCACCCAACAGCACACATACACACACACACACACACACACACACACACACACACACACACACACACACACACACACACACACACACACACACCTTATGCTGGATACAGTCAGGAGTCCTTTTATGGGTGTTGAAAACAAAGCGAAGAATTGTAAGACCGGAGGGGGAAAGTACTGTTATGATATGATATGCTGAGCCAGGAAAAGAGCGTCTGTAACCCCCCACTCCCTCACCTCCCCCCTCCTCCTTCTATCCCCCGCTGCAGGCTAGCGTTATTAATGTATTGACTTGCATTATTGATGCATGGCATTATGATAATGGCTCTGAGAGCACTCATGGGGAGTCTGAGTGTGTGTGTGTTTGAGGAGTGCTGCAGGAGATAATGGGGGTGAGGGAGGGGGGAGTGGGGGAGTGGGGGTAACAGTGTATGACAGGCGGGAGGGAGGGAAGATAGTTTGTCCACTTCCTAAAAATACATAATTAAACCGAAAAAATGTGAAGGAGCCACATTTGACACCAGCAATTTAGGACATTCATCTCAAATAACACAGTCTCTGCTTTCTGCTCGGTCGCTCTTCATTTATCTCTCTGTCTCAGTGTTTCTGCCTCCGTCCGTCTGTCCTCATCTCTGTTTTAATCTCTGCATCATCAGAGCGTTCACCCTGGTTGGTGGGCCAGTGAAGCAGACCGTTAACTTGATACACTTTGCTATGAGACGGTGCTGCAAAGGGTCCTACATGCCAAGCCAAGCCTCCTTGTAACCGCAAACAGTTTAGTTCAATTTAGTTCACCTTCATTTAGAGTTTCTACAGGAAGTTTACTGCAAGAATCAATTCATCATTTAAGCCATTTTTTTAAGCCAAAATCTCAAACATTCTCTTCTACGACCTTTTACAATGTGCCTATTTGCAAGTTTTCTTTGCCTACTATGATGATAAATTGTATTATGTTTAAAGTTTTGACCGTTGGTTTGAAACAACAAGCTATTTACAGACATCATTTCAGACATGGGAAATTGTCAATGTTTGCAATTTCATGCATTTTATAGGCAATCAGGGGGGGGCGCCCTTAGCTCAGTTGGTAGGGCGTCGCCCCCCCCAGCAGCAGACCCCTCTCACTCACTCCCCTCTCTGCCCCATTTAACCTCTGTCTCTTCACACTATCAATAAAGCATGAAAAATGCAAAAAAAAAATCAAAGAAAAAAAGAAAAAAAAAATCAGCACAGCGATCAATAATAAAAACCATAGTTGCAGTAGTAGTAGTTAAGTTAAGGTGAAAGGATCTCAAATTGGTTCCTCAATGGCCCTTGGCTTAGGCCGGATCTGGAATGAACTATTTATTTCATTGTTGATTAATCTCCAAATTATTGTCTTGTCTAATCATTTGGTTTATAGAGTAACAAAAAAAGAAGTCATCACAGTTTCCTATCGGCCTGATATGATGTTATCAGTGCACTTGTTTTGTCCAAAAATCACTTCACGGCAATAAACATTAAATATCTCATCACATAAACACAAGAAGGTTAAAACTGGGACGATTTAGCAATAATCAATCCAGTTGCCTATGATTTTTCTGTGTCACACACACACACACACACACACACACACACACACATACACACACACACACACACACACACACACACACACACACACACACACACACACACACACAAGCTGCTCTTACAAATAGGTCTGTTGCATAATTTAGTGTGTTTCCCAGTTCTCATCCCAGCCGAAATACAATTCTATAAAACATGCAATATTGATTGTGTCCTCTGCAGATAAATCTGTCCTAGGAAATCTTTTCAATGTACAAAACATTCATGAAATATGTGATTTTTATGAGTTCATCATCTAAATGATTCTTTTGAAAGAAACATTTTGTTGTTGCTGCTTTTGCATATTGTTGAGAACCCTCTTTTGCCCAGAGTGACCTTTATACAGCTACACACCAACCAGTGTAAATGACATTCAGACGGAATACCCATGTAAGTGTGACTTTGAAAAGCTGCATCTAAAAATGTTCACTAACAAAAAAAGCGGTTCCGAAGTTGAGAAATAACACGCGCAACAATTCCACTTGGATGCACTTGAAAACAAATGTAATATTAGATTATTATGGTAAAATGCACATATACACCACACACATTCTTCTTCTATACAGAATTTTTAACAGTCGTCATGACATTTGTGTTGACTATCAAACTAAAGTAAAAACATTTACCTGACCTTTAAACGAATGTCATAATACAGTATTGTGCATGTGCTGTAAATGTTTTTAAAGGGAAACAAAAGTCCAACTTATATGTCAGATAAAAAGTGAAGTTGCTAATTTTTTCCCTCTCCTTTCAGGTGAAACCTTCTCAGAAAACTTCAGTCACACTGAAAGATGTCAGGTCTGCACAGCATGCACAGGCCTGCTCCGCATGAAGGCGCCCTGCACGGATTCCAACGACGCCACTTGCGTCTGCAACTACGGCTACTATCTGAACCAACTCTCACAGCGCTGTGAACCCTGCACCAAATGTCCTGAAGGCCAGGGCATGCTGTATAGCTGTGACTATGACCATGACACGACGTGTGAGGAATGCAACGGGGACACCTACTCCGACCAGGACAGTTCTCGGGAGCCCTGCATCCCCTGCACCACCTGTGACGAGGAGGAAATGTTACAGGCCTGCACCTCTGTCACCGATACAGTTTGTCAAGGTAAGAAAAATTAAATCACAGATGCTGATAGATCAAGTCACATATGTACCTGTTACATTAAGGATATGCTATACAGAAGCATGTACAGCTGTACAAAGTGGACAGCTACATGCTTCTGTTTATGCTACATTTGGTGTCTGCTCTAAGGTCATCTTCACAAATGTATAAAAGGCATGGACTGTAGCCTACATCACAATTTCAGGCTGCACGCCGACCATCGCATTGGACACAAGCAGGTCACCCAATTCGGCTACATGGATGAGTAATGTTCAACTTTAAGTCTTAGTTGGACATTTTTGGGAAAAATACAGTTTTTTCCGTCTGGCCAAGAGTCAAATGATTGAGTATGTGCGGCAAATAAGTAGCTACAGCCGGCTGGCAGCTAGCTTAGCTTAGCACAAAGACTAGAAACCAGGGAAAACATCTAGCCTGACTCTGTCCAAATGTTACAAAATTCCACTCTTTTGCACCTCTAAAGTTCACTAATTAATATGTGTGTATCTCAACATCAGAATTGTTGTCACCGTGAGGGTGCAAGGTAAAAAGGCTATGACTCCAGGAAATGGTATAAATCTGTCTAACTCATGCCAATGAAGCTCTTACATATCAACCCAATTCTTTAAGAATTAGAGCTTTAACAAATCACACGTCTCATGCGTTGCCCGCCATTTATGCTTAAATGGCATCCTGATTTATTTTTGCAGCTATTTAGCAAATGGCTGTGGGATGACCCTATCTAAACACTGGGCAAGTTTATCATGATCTACTGAGCAGAGCCATGTAGAGTTGAATGACTTAAAGAATGGAGTGTATCGCCCAGGGTCACGATGGCCTGAATAGAATCCATGAGGGCAGATATTCCCTGTCCATCACTGTATGGACCGTACGATGAGCTGGACGTTCACAATGTAAGCCTCATAATAAGATCATCTCAGTTCGACATTGTAGACTGTATTGCGGGCCGACTAAATGCCACGACAAAGCTCGACTCATTGTCTTCTCGGATTTATCCCAAAGACAGATACAAAGACCACACTCTTCCTATTGGTAGGGTTTGAAGGAAGGTCATATCTCTGAACGGGACTCTGAATTTCTTTTTTATCATTGCACCCTGTGAGTATCACACCCCAAATCTCGAAATTCCTTACGACTGCAGTCACTGCTCATTCCAATGACCTGATGCCTCACAGATTAAATCAACGCTTTTGTGAAATGACAATAAAAGGCTGTGATCAGCCATGCCTTCTGTTGGGCCAGCGGTTTGAAGGATGTTTGTATCACAGTGGTGAAGACAGAGCAAGTCTCAGGCTAATAGGGAGTCTTTTGTGCCTCTCCCATGATCCCATTTGGCCTTGGAGGGCTTTCAGTGCAGCCCTTGGGGCTACTTGAAGGAGCTAGTGATGAGTAAAACAGACTAATGTAGATTTGCCCTGCATATAATTTGTGACTTTGTTTTTAGAGTGTTTGTGCTGCTTGAATATTCACTTCACTTATACTGGAAGATTTGAGTTGGTAACCCTTTTCAATAAGGGTACATTAATTAACGCTATGCTTAATAAACATTAACTAAGCATGAACTAACTGTAATAGTTAACTAAGTGTAGTTCATTTCTTACCAAGCATTGACTTACCGTAAATAAATAATCATTAACAGTTAGTTAATGCTCAATAAGCATAATAAGCATTAACTAAAGATTAAATAACAGTTGATTAATGTATCATTGTTGTAAAGTGTTACATTTGATTTATTTAAAGGATCTAAGGTCATGCTCTTGCAATTAAAGTTTTCAAGATTCAAGATTCAAGATGATTTATTTTGTCATTGTACATGTTTCAGAACAACGATAATCTGTTTACAGTTATACCCCGCCAAGAGACATAGAGTGACAGTAACCAAACATGGGAGACAGGGGGATACACTGAAGAGTCGTCTAGCGTGCGCTGCGCCCCTTAAAGTAGGAATGATAAAGAGAACGTCAGGGAAAGACGGGTTAAAAAAAAAATGCTACTCTCACACTCCGCTCCTTATGGTAGCTTGTTTTGGAATAAAACCAATGTTTAACCCTCAATATGTCACACACAACCAACTGAATTTCCACCGGCTTTTTGCGATACCAAAGTAATTGCTTGAATGATCATCAGTAGATAGTTTATCTTGTTTGCCAATGTTAGCCACTGGTAAGACTTGTTTGGAAAACTAAAGTGTATATTTTCATATTTCTACTCATGCTCAATGCAGAAAATGAGACGTACGGGTGGGGAGGCTAAGTTTATCCACAGAGCTGGGCGGAGTAATGAAAGTAATGTAATTAGGGCTATAACTAATTCGCTTTGCTTACAGTTATCAAGGTACTTGCCCGACACTGTCTTGATGATCACCCACATACAATGTGAACATACGAGTGGTAGGGATTGATTTTGGCCACGCACAGTCGCACAAAGAGATTGAAACATAAGATTAATCAATTGCACAGTGTCTGCCCAGTTCATAACTAGACAATGACCACAATGATATACAGAAAAAGTAACTTGATAAGCAGAAGTGGACACTAAATGCACTGATGCTTTTATATTAAGTGCACCGATGCTGAAAATACAAGCTTCCATTGAGGACTTTTGTTTTCTATGGAGGGGTGGATTCTTCCAAAATCAAGATCTAAGGAGCCAGAACTCCAACACTAAAACATCCTTTGAGATATCTAATGGAGTAATAGGTCATGGTGACTGTGAATTTGCTGCTATTCCAGGCATGACCGCCGTGTATGGGCTTCATCATCATATGTTATCCTCACTCTAACTCAATCATGTGCTCTTTATTTCTAATGTAATCTTTTTACCCAAGCACGAGCGGTATCAGCACTTACAAATCTGTAATGCTGCCAGACGTCCATTTCCATTAGTTTTTTGGAGTCAGGCGACACACGCCCTGAAGGCTGGACACACAGTCAGTAGTAGGGTGAAGAGAGAGAGCAACACGCAGAAGCCCACTGCCCGTGAAAAAGACAAGTCGGAACATGAGGCACATGGAGAAATAGTTTAACCGAAGGTGGAGAGACCGGAACATCACCTTGACTGTATACTGTGTGGTTATCCTTGGAGAGAAAGATGGATTAACTGCAGTTACTGTTTGGATTATATCTGACGTTAGGCCAGTGATGAATTTTTCCCTTGTGACAATTTAGCAACCCTTTATGTGGATGCTATAGCTCAGCTGATATGATGTGAAGGGAAAATCCAATTTCCTCCCAACACTTCCAAAGGGATTAGTGGTTTGTTTTGAGTCTTATTCAAGGAAAGAAAACCCCTTTTGCTCTTTTCATCTCCCTGTGTTGTTAAAATACACTTATACCGACCAGGCTTTGTCAGACTAGACCCACAGAGTTGAGGGTCTGAAACTGGAGGCAAGATACTTATCTAAATAAGTGTGATATGACTTCCACTCTTATGCAGGCCGCCGAGCAAGGTCAGAGGTTGAAGGTCATGGGAGGCTTGTATACGCGGAGGGGGTCTTAGTGGAAAGATCAGGCAGTGTAAGATTTCCCCTAGGGATGGGCACTGAACAACATGGCACAATCTGCAAAAGCCATTCAGGGGTCACCACAACACAAATGGGTCAAATAAAGTTGATTAGAGTTTTCATTAAATGCCTTTCAAACATCCACCGTGTTATACTGTATGGGTCAACCTTGCCTGCTAGAAAGTATGTGTATCTGCAACAGATTTACGACTGCAAATATGTTTTTGTAGACAATGTGATTTAGCTGAGATGACATTTTCTATTAACATAATGAAGAAATGTGACATAATGTATCTTTCAAATCACAAAATATCGTAGCAGCACAATGTTCCCATCCAACAAATGTATGCTTTGCTAAAATATCGTCCTGCGAAACAATATTTGCTCAACCCATGCTTTGTTAAACTCCTTTTTTATAATCGTCTCCATGTCTTCATTGTGAAAACAACATGCTCTGCTCTGCAGAGGAAAGGGCTGGAAAAGAAACTGCTGTGTAATATGGCTGATAATGATAGGATTGGTTACATGGCAATGCCTGTCAAGTCCTGGGAGAGACTATATAAAAATGCATTATCAATAGGAGTGGCCAGCCAAGCTAACACTCTGTGACAAGACCCTTTCATATAACATGGTTTAAGTTGAATGAGCAATAATGGAGATTGACAGAGTAGTTGCTGCCTGTCCTTATCAGTCTGAGGTTTTGGCTCAGTGGGAATAATGAAGACTTTCACTATTCAACCCTGTTCACTATTGAGATTGCGTCCAAGATTGAGTGTGCATATGTGGACTGACCTATCACCTTAAGCCTTGGTTTCTGGTGCTTTTGGCAAAAGGGGCAACAGGTTGAGGTTTGCAGCACACATGCAATTACATGATTCATGCACACACACGTGCTATGACGAAGTCCAAAGGAAAACTCAAATTTGAGTCACAACACACACAGACAGAGCCATATGTATGCAGACGGGCACTGATATTTCGACTGCTATGCACAAATTAAAATGAATGAGATGACTTATTGAACATTTATGATCTGAGACAGCATATGGAAGGAAGAAGGTGGAAGTAGGTGCGGTTAAGAGGTAGCGGGGGAGGGGGAGGGGGGTCAAGTGCATTTGGTTTTTAAATTGATAGGTGAGTAGGAGGAGGGAGCTGTTTCCTTTCTGAGATGGGGTTGACCTTAACGATCGACAGGCTGCCCTCCAGAAATCAGAACGCATAATCTGCTAACTAGCCCCATGCACAGCACGCAGGGCCACACCAGTTTGCCTAAATCAAGATGTTAATAAAGGTGGAGGAAGGGTAAACATTGAGGGTAGGATGGAGAAAAGTTAAGAAAAGGAAGACAGGAACGAATGAGGTGAAGCGGCTTTCTTTAAATAGTTTGTGTTTGTCTTGTCACCGGTGTGTGTGCATTTGATTGTTCATAGCCAGTTAGGCCTGGTATTATACATGTGATATAGTAACTTTATAACAAATTGTTATTTTGTTTGCAACAATATGTTTCATAATACAAAAACAAAAGGCATTGCCTTTGAATTTGATGAAGTACTATTTCAAGTAACCCGTTTTGGTAACACTTTATAATAACTATCCGTTGTAACTCGTTAATAGATCATTAGTAAACTCTTAATTAATGATTATTAATGATTTGTTAAGTGTTTGTTAGCAGTTTGTTAAGGATTTATAATAATGGTAGATAGTTAATAGCTTAATAATTGAATCAGTTCATCTGGGAGGTAATCCGAGATTAACTGATCACGTCACGTTCAAGTCCATGGCATGCACAGTGTGTATTGAGTTTATTTAAAAATATTTGAAAATGGGGCTGCCCTCAGTTGCCCATGCACTGTGTATAGTCTATAGCCTATTTCAGCCTCGTCGGTATCTCGGATTACCTCCCAGATGAACTGATTCAATTATTAAGCTATTAACTATCTACCATTGTTATAAATCCTTAACAAACTGCTAACAAACACTTAACAAATCATTAATTAAGAGTTTACTAATGATCTATTAACAAGTTACAACGGATAGTTATTATAAAGTGTTACCCACGTTTTTGTATGGGTTGCTGGAATCAAAATAGGGCCTTTAACATAAGCCTAAACTTTGATAATGCAGTATCCAGGACTGGCCTCCTTGGTTGTGGATGTTATGCTGGTAAAGATTACTAGTGTAAGCAATCAAGACAACTTTTGCAGCCTTCATAAGTGCAGTTTAATCAATTTCTTTAACTTTGGCTCTTGTATCTTTGGTTTACCGTGCTTAGTTATGATTGCTAAGCTGATTAGAGAGTCACTGTCCATGGCAGGGGCTTAGGGAACAGTTCATTCCATCAAGCATTTGACAGGCAGTGAAAGAGGTGACAAATGGGAAAAACGATAAAGGGTAAAATGCCATCGACATTTCTGATTTCCAGCATCCGAAGCATTTCCGCATCAATAGCTGTGACTGAACCCCCAACCCCAGACTAAACAATTCACCGTCTTTGTATTGCACAGTCACTCATTGTGTGACTATAGCTTGTTCTCCACACATCTACTGACTTATATCACCACTGACTATGGCCACAGTTGACCTTCTCTCTTTAACCCTATTGCTCCCTGCGACACACAGTATGAGCATTGTAATGACGGAAGTAAGTTTTAAAGTTGATTGTGTCTTTTACTCGACTGCCAAACAAGAATCAAGCCCTTGTGGCTTAGGCTCGGTCTCCCGAAGTCGCCTGCCATCCGAGCAGTAATTCACCCCCCGACATTCCGGGGGACATTTTTGGAGGTATCTTGGCATGAGTGGGCCATTCTGGTCCAAGGGTGAACACAACACTTGCGCTTTCGCTCGTGCCGTACATTCATTGACCAAAGCTCTGCTTGGAAGGTCGGGGTTTTTTCCTCGTGAGGATTTACAGGATGTATGGGTGATTGTGTCACTGCTGAGCCAAGTTCTTTTTCCCCCCTGTGAGAACATACTTTGGCATACCTAATGAAAACAATCTCCAAAATAATGTAATGTATTTCTTTCAAATGTATTTACAGAAATACATTCCATCTTTTAAACCATTAAAAAATAGGTGCTTTGGTAGGAAGTTGCACACTAAATTTTAACAAAAACAGTGTAACGAGATGCAAATCCAAAGCTGAACTGTAAAACTGATTTTTTTTAAACACACCAGCGATGACAATGAGAGCAGTACACAGGGAAGGGAATAGAGAGCTGCAGAAAAGAAAGACAGAGATGGAGAAAGCTTCAAAGAGCAGACAGAGGGAGCAGATGCTGAGAATGTGGCATGGTCGATAAAGGCGATGGAGTTACTCCTCTGTGCTCTAGGGTTTCCCTGGTTGACCTCTACGAGTGCTGATCACGTACTGCCGCAGAACAGGCACACACCCACACACACACACACACACGCACATACGCACACGTACGCGTACGCGCACACACACGCACGCACACACGCGCATAGACACACACACACACATACACACACACACAAACAAACACAGGTGTGCACACATACACACCCCGTACAAATACACAAACATGCGTACACGGCCCGTAGGGTGTTTTCACTCTGGAGCACGTGGGGCAGAAAAATGAGACAGGTCATGTCAGGTAGGAGCAGAGCCAGAGGCCTCAAGGAGAAAAGGAAAAATGTGGAAAAAAAAGGAAGAGATGGTGAAACAAATCATAGATGTTAAAAGAGGATCAAAAAAGCAGGCTCATCAGCATTCTTCACATATCAGCCATTGATTCATCCACTTGTGCATGTTGTGACAACATAAAAAATATCCGTCCTTGGTGAAGGCGTTTCAGGTTTTCGTCGGGCAGGTATTGGCAGCAGTCGGTGCTCTGGAGTAATAACATGTAATAAAAAAAAACTTGCTTGGGTTGGAGGAGGCCCCTCATTTCCTTTCTGTTAAACTCCAAAGTAAGCTTTTAAAGTATAAGGTGTTGAAACTGCAACAACACCTGTTTTCCGGTATCTGTTTGCAACAGATTAGAATTATGGGTGGCTGCTATCCCACACATACACAGGGACTTCAACACAAAATACACACTAACACACATTACCACTGTATGCGTATACACTCATGTGATGGCGCATAACAACGATACAATAAATCGATTATTGACATTGGTAACAGTTTAACTAACCTGTCATTTTGACAGCTTTGCATCTTTCAGGTTTAATTATCTTAATGACAAGCTGTTTACACAGTTGTAACGACAAAAAAAGAAAAGAAAATGGGATTTCCAAATACTGTACGAAAGCATGAGGTTTGAGTTTGTAGAGTGCAGGGATCAGTGACAGAGTATTCCTATTGGACATGAAATATCCATATTATTCTGTATCTCATAGTGTTGCTGTCTAGTAAAAAACATATATATCCAAAATGTTTACTTGTTTTACACTTTCTTTTATATAAATATATATATATATAGATATATATGTATTTATAGATAGATATGTATATAGATATGCAGTAGTTGTTATTTTTGCAGAACATTAAAGAATTGTCTTAAACGACAAAAGAGCATTTGATCAGTTTATCTGAACGCTTTTTTAAACATAATTTACATGGTCTTCACAGGACAGAGATACATGTTAACCCACATTTTAGGGCATTGGATATTTTTAATGTGGCCTAATGATGTTTAATTACTCATGTTTTGTGTAAATAACGTAATAAATATCTCGGCTTCCAGACTGATACATCAATGGAGGAGGGTACTCACATTCTTCCTCTTCGTTATGAGAGTATACATGTAGCTCATGACTTAATGTCACAGTAAAGGGGGATTCGTTACTGATTTGATCATTTAAATGTCTCAACATGATGACTTTCCGACTAGGAGCAAATACCCACGACCCACTGAGCTCTCTCTACAGTAGAGTAGCTGAGCTCAGCAGGAGAAGGTCACTCCCATCTGAGGCTAGACCATCCATCCAATGTGAGAGGTTGAGTGAGTGGTTCATTAAAGGCACATAGGGCCAGTTTTACTGTTAATCATAGAGGGAGGGAGGGTAAAGATGTTTAGGGTTAAGGGAGATTGGATTGTTGAAATGTGTTAAAAGATATAACCAGGATGATTGGACGACAACAATGTTGTGTTTACCATAAAGGGAGGAGCTCCGGGGGTGGTGGAAAGGAGGGAATTAGAGGAGGAAAAGCTCTGTACCAAATAACCATATCAGAATGACAGAAAAGGAAATGTCTGGTATGAGCGAGCCAAAGTGTTGCCAGTGGTAAAATGGATAATGAGAGGATTGAAGGGTGAATAGATCGGGGGGTAGTACTTGTGCTGGACAAAGAAGATTTCTGTCAATGAATGGTGTCTGGTTTCGAGTATGTGTGTGTGTGTGTGTGTGTGTGTGTGTGTGTGTGTGTGTGTGTGTGTGTGTGTGTGTTGATGGGGGGGGGGCAGGAACAGTGGAGTGTAGAAAGACAGACAAGCCTTGGAGGTGATATGGTGATGCTCACCCAGGCCCACCCATAAATCCAACCCTGGCACTTACATTACCCAAAATGCAACTCAACTAGCAGCAGTTCTGTATGAGCCTCGGGTGTGTTATGATAGTAGTGGCTAATGGGGCCTCAACCCCCTAGCCCTTTAAGCCGGGGTGAGCAGCGTGCTACAGATGTCTGGCAATTCCACGCCCCCCATATTTTTTATATTTATATTCATTAATTCATTAAACTTTGCGTTGATTTTCTGGATCCACAAAATACTTTACACAACTCATTTCATATAAGAATTGTACTCCCAAAAAGCTGTAAAGAGACACCAATGTGTAAAATCAGTGTTCCCCTTGAATGACAGCAGTCAGTAGGAGGGAGAAGGTGTGAATAAGGTTGTGTGCTGTGCCAATTGAGCTTAGAGCACCTGGAAGGCATTTAACATGAGTGCACGGCTCATTAAATCCATCTGAAAGAGGCTTAACTTACCTGGCAGTCGAGGGAGGAAGCTGGTTGGGAACTGATGCTAACAAATTAGCAGCAAGAGAAACACAAAACAAGTTTCCTCGGCACGTGTCACATGTCACACAAATCTGGCACAATGAAATACGTAGATAACCCTGCAGGGCAACGTATTTCCTGTCGGTAATACGACAACAACATCATCATAAGACTTATTTTTTGTGGTTGAAAAAATCAATGGCTTTACAGGATAGATATTAAGATTGATGGACATCAAGCACAATAAGTTAATAGGATGTTCAGTATATTGGGTGTTGCCATAAAGTACTTATCACATCCTCAAAATTCCTTCAGCTAAAAGCCTCACGGCAGCTCCGTGCATCCATCTTAATAGGCTGTCATTAAAAATGTTTTCGCCTCATTAGTGAGAAATGGCCTTCTTACATTTAGCTGCTCTCCTGAGGTATTTGGAGGCTTCGAAGCCAACGGGATGGTTTCCTGTTGATGATGTGAGTAACTGTAAGTAAGTGACAGGCGGGGATAGGTTTCCAACATCCGCGGTGAGGAAGGAACATGTCTGCTTAGAGTTAATGGTCGCAGGAAAGTGGGTAGGACTGGATGGACCAAATTGCTCTTATTCTCTTTAATGGCTCCCTTGAGGAGGGTAGATGACCAAGTGATGTGGGATGTTATGTGTGCGCGCGTGTGTGTGTGTGTGTGTGTGTGTGTGTGTGTGTGTGTGTGTGTGTGTGTGTATGTGCTTGCTGTTTGTGTTTGCAGCATGAGTGGCATTTCTGGTTACACAGGCTATGGTGGATTGAAGCATTAGCTTGAAAACACACACGGCCGGTCTGTCTGTCATATTTAAATCTTGGATACTATTTTCCAATCATGTCTTGGAGCTTAAAGGTGAAGTAAGTGGTTAATTTATGTTAATATAAGTGTTAAATCGCTCTTTATTCATAAAGTGATCATTTACATAATGTGCACGTTTCATAAAGCCGGTCTCTCAGTCAGCTGCTCTGTATGTAATCGGCAAATAAACTTATTGGATGATCCCGAAATGTATACACTGCCGGTGCACGCCAGAGCGACAGATGGGTGAATGTTTATGCGCCTACAATGGCGGAGCAGGTAAAAATCCTTCCCAATGTCTGTTTTGATGGTTTTTATCATGTTTTATCACACTTATGGATCTGAGATGATGCTAGATAACTCGCTACTTGAAGACCGCAGTGCATTAATGTGGTGACGGACGAGCGAGGGGACTGCTAACTGCAGTAACTGACAGGAAGTTAGCTAAAAGAACCATTCCGCTTACAGCACCTTTAAAATATCCCGATCTCCAGGGTATCAAAGACTTTACAGCATCTCTCTCCTTCTGCTGCTACTGATGGTGGGGCAACCTTTGGCCAAGAGGAGTTTTTCTCAGAGGTCTTTGAGGGGAAAGGAAAGCCTATTGATTCAATAAGATATGAAGTTGCTTCTTGACATCTAGATGTTAGACTGATGGGGACACAATTGCCAGAAGTTCTCCATTTCAACTTCAATATTGGACTTATCTCAGTGTCATGTTTACAGCTTGTTTCCACTGCGAGCGGCAAGTGCCTTGTGGCCTTTAAAATCCATTGGGTTTTATTGACTTTTTTCTTTCTCTAACGTTACAGTAGATGCAATTGTTATAGCAGTTATTACATTTTCACGAAGTTCACGTTGAAATCTCTCTCCATGCCTATTTCTCTTTCACAGTGACCTACCCCCCTGTGTCTCCCACGTCGTTTCTGGGTTCCTCCATGTCGCCCTATGATGACTTTCTAACAGACGGACCCCCACCAGATGGACCGCCTCCAGACGGAGCTCCACCAGAGGGCCCTACAGAGAGCACCACCACCACCACCACTAATGGTGACTCCAAGGAGCCTCTCTACCCGGGTCTGAACGACAAACTCATCCCCATCTACTGCTCTATCCTGGCAGCGGTTGTGGTCGGCCTTGTGGCTTTCATCATCTTCAAGAGGTGAGGACAAAAGATGGGTGAAAAATACATCACAGTATTGTAATTCTTTGTTGAGTTGCCCTGAAAAATGCAAACATGACAGTGTTTTATAAGAACAAGTCGCTGGTAGACAGACAGTTTGACATGTTTTTAGCTGGAGAAAATTCAAGAAAATGTGATTTATCCTAATTTTTACTTCTTCAGGTAGGAGCAGGTATAAAGTTGTATAATACAGTACTATATTACAAGTCTTAATAAGAATATTTCAAAATAAAATAGCAGAAATAAGAAAAGTAATTCCAAGCAATCCTGACTGTTGCTTGGAAAGTAACTGCATTAGAGTGTAATATCTCGTTGACCCATCCATCCATCCTACTCGGCCTTCTCTCTATGCAGACTGTTTTGCTATAACGTCACCTCTCTTTCTACTTGAATCCCAATATAACTACTAAAGCCGCACACAACACGTGTCACAACGGTGTTATTTTAGGGCTTAAACACTGTATGATGTTGTTTGTCTTGGGAGGACAGTCTCTTGACTACACTTACAGATGAATGTGTCTTTACTCTTTACAAAACTGATAAATAATGGTAAATAATGTTAAGATGGTAGTATCCTTTTCAGTTTATAGTCAATATACTGAAGATTTCCCCAGACATATACAGTACATACAGTATAGTTGATTACTTCCTTTTTTGTGAGTTGAATTGTTCTTCTCTTTCTTTTGTCTCTCTTGTGACTCACTTTCATTCAGGTGGAACAGCTGTAAGCAGAACAAGCAAGGAGCCAACAACTGCACAGCCAACCAGAACCAGACGCCGTCGCCTGAGGGAGAGAAGCTGCACAGTGACAGTGGCATTTCTGTGGACAGCCAGAGTCTGCAGGAGCAGCAGGCCCAGACTCAGGCACAGACAGGTAACACACTAATACCTGTGCAGACACAGAGGCCGCCTCTTTAAGGCCAAGCAGGGCTGGACTGGGACCAAAAATTGGCCCTGGCATTTTGGACCCAGACCGGCCCACCACAATTGATCGACCACCCACCAGAACACATTTATCACGGTCCCTTAAAGATGACTGTTCCATTGAATTAAATTAAAATGTTAGTTTATTTTGAACAAGTGTACAGACATATAATACAATAATATTTACAACGTTTTATAGTAGCTATAGTATTCTGTTGTAGCCTGGCTCCGCCCGCCTACCTACTTCCCCCTCAAATTTAATTTTCCCTTCAGAAGTCAGTCTGGGGCTGCGGTGAATTCACGTGTTTGAGCTCAGGAAAATGTTCGGCCGTCCAATCAGCGAACAGAGTGAGTGGCTGAGAACGTTGACGTCGAAGTCGCGCTCCAGTTTCAGTTGGATGCTGCGACCAAACGTTTTGCGATTGGTGGCTGATCCAGAGTGGCACTGGGCAGATCCAATAGTTTTAAACTTCAACAGACACCCGCCTCTTAAGTGAGTGAACGTTTGCCAAATAGAGCAGTTCCAGACCTTCTGTACAAATGAAATGAGGTACGATGGTCTGGTAGGACTAGGCTAATTCTGTTGTGGGTGGTGCTCAAAAAATGCCTCTAACATGGTAGGCTCAGGACGGACAAAGTAATCAACCTCCTGCTCCTTGCTCTCTCTCTCTCTCCAGACTCCTCCTCTGTGGATGGTGGCTCAACCTGTTTCATAAATGAGGAGAGACACAATTGATTGAGGTTTTAAGGATATATCAGTTAAAGAGGTGGAAAGATGCATTACAATAGATTTATACAGGCAAAATGCACAAATTGTTGTTTTACTAAGTAAACCAATGTGAAAAAAGTGTACAAAAGTAATGGTCTAATGTGTATTATTCTAAAGTACATGATGGTCTAGAAAGCAGGTCTAGTAAAAGAAACTCAACAGCTTGTAAAAAGTAAGTAGGCTACAATTCTGTGGTGGTCTAATTTTCTGAATGTTTCTAAAAAAGAGAAGCCTAATGCCTCAAACACTGAAAGTGTTGTGAAAGGAGAAAGTGTGACAACTTTATGTTGCATATTTGAGTGAATATACTTTTCTGCATTTACTGTTAACTTTGTGATAGGCTATATTAATATATTTTTAATGGTCAGGTCAAATTAGTCTGTATTTTTAAATTGCATTTTAATTATATATAAAATAAATAAAATTCAAGTATGTTTAACCATGTCAACAATCAGTACAGAAAAAGTATATTTAAGTAAAACATTATTAAATCCACTATACTGAATAAGTAGGCTACAGCAAGAAGCAAAAACTGACAGCTTCCTCACTTTAATGACATGTTGATCAGCTAGCAAAGTAATGATACTCTTTCAATACACCAACAACAGAGCTATTTAACTCCTCTTAAAAACCACAAGAGAGCTAGCAAATGTTTAGTAGGTTATTAGTCTCGCAAAGCCAGACCAAACTACAGCAAGTAGTATGGTCTGGAAGCACTCCGTTTAGAGCCGTCTATCCGGGGGGGGAACTGGGCTGGCCTGTTTTTATTTATTTAAACCAATCACAATCATCTACGGCGGGGCTAACCCCGGGAAGCAGCCATTGGAGGCGTAGCGTTGTTTGCCGACGCCAGCGCTTAATAGACGCTGGCGGGAGTGGTCAAGCCAGACTAGTAGGTTATTAGCTAAAATAGCCACTTTGACCTGGCTCTATAAATGGCTCTATCCATGATGTTAACGCAAGCAGCTAGCTATTGGCAAACTGTACACATGCTGTGTTGGTTAAAATTCAGCAAGCTACACAAATAATTGTTCTCAACATAACTTTATTTTCAACTTCTTACCACTAGTCCTGCAACTGTCTCCTTTCCGTTTCTTCTCCGTTTTTCTCGAGTTGTTTTTCTGTCTGTTAGTGTCGTGACATGATTGAGTGATTGACAGCCGAGGCCCAAGGGGCGGGACCTCGGTTCTCCGCTGTGTGTGTGATTGGTCCAGGCCCGGTCCAGAACCAATCATGATGAATGGTCCAATATTTCATTGGCCTTTCAGGTTAAGTTGACAGTCTGCGCAGCCGAGAGGGAAGGGACCTCGGCCCACGGCTGTGTGACATGGGCCGGGCCCAGATTTTTTTTCTTTTCTTTTTTTTTTCTTAAATAGAACCTTGTCGGCCCGGGTCGGCCCAAAAGGCCGCCGGCCCAACGGGCATTTGCCCGGTATGCCAGATGGTCAGTCCAGCCATGAGGCCAAGTGATCATACCTCTCTCATTTATCAAACTATTGCACTTGAATTGGGCGTGGGGATATTTCAGCTCACAGTCAGTGTTTATCTAGCACGGACTTCCTCTGGTAATGAGTTTCTTCTAATTCCACAGGTAAGTATGACCTGAATTTTGGCTTACTGTGAACGTACACACATAATGTCCCATGTGTCAGTTGAATGTAAAGTGTTTCCCCTCTGGAATGAGGTGGCTGGTGGCTTCATCAACTCCACCTTGAATATGACCTTTACAAGTTACCGTGGCAAATCAGCAAACAAGGATTACATCGCTGACAGAGCTACAGTGTTTGTCTTCTTGGCAGCACGTGCTCCTGGCAGACCTGCCCTGACAAACCAGTTTGAGAGACTTTACGACATTTAAAACCACATGTTTGCCCAGGTTATGGACAAGTGGTACAATCAGGAGAAAATAGTTCTGAGCAGTTTAAAAAAAAAAGTTTAAATAGTATCTTAACGGGGTAATAGGTGAGATTTATGGAGGCACTTAGGTGCTTAACAATTATCGCTGTAGACTCTTGTGGACAGTCAGACAGTGCGGCTAAAGTAACACATTTTCCTTGGATTCCAGTAATGATGTTTTAATGGAACTGGTGAGTCAGAGAGGCTATCACTGTCCATGCATTGCTTTTTTTATTTCACAACAAACCACTATTGCTGCTGCTGGAAATGAGCAACCCATAACTTTCCTTCCATAAGTAATTAGAGTCAATTGAAAAATATCATAAACAGGATGTAGGCAAGATCTTACTGTGATACATTAGTCATAAAAAACTTTCAGTTTGTGTTAATTCTTGCGGAAGTGTTTTTAAGACGCCAGCTGTTGTTCCTGGGAGAGTGTACCCGGACAAAGGCATTAAGAAAAACTATATAGAAATAGCGTCTTATTTATCGTAGCTACTTCAAGCTAAAAATACTCAAATAGAATAAAATACTTTTTTTTAATGAAATGACACGAACATGTTCTCTTTCACCCGCTGCAGTGGTCACTATGGATGAAGAGCCCTGTCTGCTCCTTCCTCTCCACACCAGAGAGAAAGTGGAGGAGCTGTTGTTCAGAGGCGGAGGAGGAGGAGATGACGACTGCGATCACATGGAAGACAGCGACTGGTGCAACCTGGCGGGCCTCCTTGGGTACGAGGAGAAGCGTATCGCCACCTTCCGGCAGGAGGACCATCCAGTCCGCGCGCTCCTGTCTGACTGGGCTGGCAAGGACTGTGCCAGCATGGACGCTCTGTGCAAGGCGCTGCGCAAGATCAACCGTGAGGACATTGCCCAGAGTCTGGTGCTAAGCCCGAATGCTTCAAAGCCCACCGCTACGTCTGTGGTGTGATTTAATAAGCTAAACAAGTGTGCAAAAAAAAACACCTGAACCTTAAACCTTAAATATTCTTCCACGGCCCTCCACAGCTCCACATAATTCATTCATGCTAGAATCGGCCTGAGGCTGTTAGGTAAGCAAGTCACAGTCAGTGATGGTCAAATATTATGAATCCTGAAGACATCATTTCATTTTTAATCAAAGGAGACGAAAAAGGAGGAGGAGACAGAAAGTAGATTGACTGAATGAATTCTATCAGGGTAACTTATTAAATCATTGCAAAAGAAGTGAAACCCCTTCACGAAAACCATCAGGACGTTCTTTTAAACATTCCTTTGTCAAACTTTAAAAATCTTTGGGAAGGCAATTAGTCTATCACCATTCCATTTTGAGCCTGGATACCCACATGCCTTTCCACACTATCTGACATGCAGCGCGACATCTTCTGACTTGATAACCATGGAGCTACAATGGAGCTGAATTTACTGTGGATACCTGACTATTTCATCTCTATTATTCTATTCTATACTTCTTAAACATGCATACTCAGTGTGTCCCTCCGTCATAGCATTCGTTAGCCAGTGTTGTATTTTTAAGTGTTACTTTACGAATCTATGCTACCAAAGAGGAGCGAACATCACCAAAACATACCTTACTAGCAACATTATTTAAATGCCATGTTTAAGTTGTCAGATGGCTTGTTTCTGTTAGCCTGTGAGGCCTGCATACCATACAATAGCTGGAATATTTGCAAAAATGACAACCTGAGGAAGGATACTTGGACAAATTTCAAATAAATAAATCTGTTCTCCTGCAGCGAAAAATTAAAGCAAGTATATGGTCCTATTTGAAATGCTTGTATAGGATTCAAGATATCCAGTTGCAGCACACGCGGAATGAATCTCAACTTTGGCTTCGTATTAACTGATCTCCAGAAGTCTCATTCTTGTTTCCGACAACTGCTAAAAGAACTACTGGCTGGACACTGTGAGGAAAGTCATTGACTGAGGCAACATGAGACACTGTTCTATGTGCTCGGGCCTATCTGCATAACACAGGAGACCCCACACAGACTCCTTCATACTGACCCAGAAAAGGGTAGGACTTGGAATTCAAACTATACTGTATCTACATTAGCACACACCAACTACAGAAATATACATACTGGACATACAAAGTATGTAACCATGCATGCATGTACTATACCCCTTCACACACACGCACACACACACACACACACACACACACACATACACACACACACACACACACACACACACACACACACACACACACACACACACACACACACACACACACACACACACACACACTTCCACACAGATCCTGTATAAATTAAAATTCTCATACATTGTAGACACAGTACAACGTCAGATCCTGCCGGATACTTGTACGCTATGCCCAATATAAGGGCAGTTTCTTTGAAAATGATGTCTTATGACCCATATAATTTGCCATGTGCGCAATAGATGGTGTAATGCTACCTAACAGTAAACAGCATGCAGAAAATAACAACGCACTGTCAGACAATGGCACCGATTCCAAGGAAGAACAACATGCACACACGGAATAATCAGGTCAAAAATAAATAAATCCAGGGTTTTCTATCTTTTTTGCTTAATTTCTCAGGGTATTTTGAATGATTGTTTTACTACATCAATATTTGACCAATTATTGCTCCCTCTAAGTACTAACTGAACAATCTGCAGTTGTTCAAGAGGAGATACTGTGTTTACCCGAAGCAGTGATTCTAGCGACTGACAATCCTTCAAACAGGTGAATGAGAGATGTTAACGGGCGAGAGACAAAAAGAAATGAGGTGTCCGGTTTCCTTATTGTTTGTGACAATGACCTTTTGATAAAAGGCAAGTCATTGGAGACATAAGTCAAAGGATGAATTCAGACCAAGGGAAAGCGGCAACGTTTAGGATTACTTCAATGTAAAGGAAACCCAGCTATCTGCATTTGCATAAATCAGCTTGGTTAAGTATGACTTCTTCTCCTCATAGCGGTGCACCTATTTGGTTCAGATTTGTCGAAGCCTACTTTCAAAAAACTTTATTATTACATTATATGCTGCCATCTGAGGAACCCTAGCACCTGTTTGTTTTATTTCTGTTTGGGGGAATTTTTTTGAAGGAGCAAAAACAGTTTACCATGTTAAACTTAACCTATATCACCTTCTGTTACTTTCGGGTGCAGAGTGTACATTGTTACTAACCACAGACATACTGAGCTTTATGCTGTAGTGTTACTTAAAATGAAGGTATTCTCACTTTACTCTGTAAGGGTTGTACTTTAATTCCCAACTAACAACTTTAAATGGTATTACGTTTTTACTTATTGTTCTACATTGAAGTGCTTAAATGTGTAATTATGTCTGTTTTGCATCACAAGTGCCTGGGAGCTATTTCAGGTGCCCGCTGATGTTGTACAGTTTTCTTTCTCCCTGTTTTTGTAAGCACATCTTCTTAAGTTTTTTTCTTCGTACAATATGTATGTGAATGGGACATTGTTACAATATCAATGCTGTTCTATAGTTTTGAAGGGTAAGATGGGTAAAGGGAAGGGACGTGCCTTTGTGACTTGGTGCAATTAGCATATTAATCACGATCAGTTGAATTGATATTGTGTGTCATTAAGACTAGACATAAATAGGGAACAAAAATTGAAAGTACCTTTAAGAAGAATTGAAACTGGAAAGGCTCAGAAATTTAAAAGTTACACGAAATTGGTGTGTGTGTGTGTCCCTGTTAATACGTTTGTGTGCAGGATTGAGTAAACTTGACCCTTGCCTATTATTTTGTACTGCTTGAGGAAAATATTTTGTTATTTTATAGTTGTGTTTGATATTAGTAACCAGTGCCACAGAATGACCTTTCCGGAAAGCCCTTTGTTCATTTTTCTATAGCCAAGTCAACACTATCTTCAGTATTTGTAGTAGTGTTTGATTCGTTTGACAGATACAGAGATTTAATTGAGTAACAGTGACCAGACATTGAATTGCTTGTACAGTAAACCCAATTGAAGGTGAATGTCTTAATATTGCACTTGAGAGTGACAAATTTCCTTGCGGGGTTTGAGGGTGGAGCGAGGAAACTAAAAGGACAAGGTTTAAAAAAAGAAAATCCCTGGTTATGTTGCTCATACTGGTATGACTGATGGTGCACCATAACTGAAATGTACATATTGTAAAAAAAAATCTGAATGTTCCTTGCATACTAATACATATACTGTTCTATACATAATGTGCATTTGCAAACTTCCTACATCAAACAAGCAGTAAAACCAATAATAAAGCTCAAATCCACTCATCTCCTGTATTGATCCAACAATGCAAACACAAAATGAGTGCATGCACTCATTTCTCACACACTTAAAGAGGACCTATGATGCTTTTTGACTTTTATGACCTATAAACGTTGTTATGATGATTCATAGTCATGCTTAACCATACTAAATTATCAAATAATGACTTACATGCATTTCGACGTATTCCCTGCTGACCGTCTGGGGTGTCTGTGCCGAGCACTAAACACTATTCTAGCCAGTCGAGAAGTCACGTGTTCAAAGCGGTCTACCCTTTCATAATTCGTGATGTCGCATAAAACTTTGTGACTTCACCACGCGGATGTTTCCATGTATGGTAATGCTGTCACTTCCCTGTTCGCGTCTGCCTCGCGTCTGCCTCGCGCCCTTATAGGTCCATGCTCGCGCTTCCCGCCACTGAAAGTGTTCCGGAAGGAAGGTAACCAATCACAACGGAGTGGGGTTTGCAGGAGGGGGGGGGAGGGTAGCGGAGATGGCCGATGCACAGGCGGAGGGAGCGGAGATTGCCGAAGCACACACACTCAAGTGTTGACAGGACGTGCTGGATCGCCAAAATAAGAGAAAGAGCTTCCCGAAAATCTACATAGTTTTTTGTGATGTGATTCGTGTCAGGTTGCTCTATAGCAGTGTAAAACAAGAAATTAAGACCAGAAAAGTAGTATAATAGGTCTTCTTTAATATACAGGCATATTAGTATGGAAGCCAAAGTGTTCAATATTAAATAAATAAATTACAGGAATAATAATAAAAGTTATTATTTGTTGTTCTTAATTCAAAATGTCCTTTTAAATAGGTATTTTTATACTTCATATATGACTTCTAAAATGTCTCTCTTTATCTTGACACCGTTCAGCCAATCACATGCCACTGCTTCGTATGAACTAGGCTTAACCTACTGCAAATGTATTCAGTTAGTTTATGTTAGCTAAAACATTTTTCTGACATTTTAATGCTGAGTAATAATCCATGATCACAGGACAAGCCAGTAAGGTAGCTGTTTAGCTAGGCACCATGTGTAACCTTTTTAAGCTATAAGGACTGGTTGTTGGTGTGGTGGCAACAATTACATAAAAGGAGAGACTATGAAAAGTGAGTGGCATTAAACATGATTTCTAATGAAACTCCATTGGATGAATCTTATAAACAATAAGAAAGATACAATTATATTTCATAATATTATTGACTCTTAATTATTTTGTTAGCTCATGCTGTATGTAATTCAATATATTGAATATATTATTTATTATTACCTATTTAAAGTCCCAACAAGGTACTTTTAAGTATTTTTAAAAGTCAAATTTTCATTATTTGATGATCATAAATTACCTGTAACAACCAACAGGACCATCAGTGCAAAGAATGCTGTTTTTATATACTGTAGTTTTTATCGTTGTGACCCATCCTGCCATCTCTGGTTCATTCGCTTTCATCATGGACAAGGACTGATCGTGAGACACTGGCAGTGGCTGGTACATTTAACAACAAGAGCTTAACAACAGCTGGTGTCCAAAAATACTAGCCTACCGCTTTTGTCCAAAGGCGGGCTCTAGTTTACAAAGTTCCTCGTAACACCTTTAATATCGGGGCTCGGTACATATGCAATCGGAGTATGGTTTGGTCTTGTAACAGCCCTGGAGATCTTTGTACTTTCCCTCAGGATGGAGGAGGTCTGTGCCTTTCCCTCGAAAGCCACCAAACTCCCTCTGACATGCAATCGAAGCCAAACGAGACAGATTGATTACTGGAGGCTTCAGTTGCAGCAGAAGGACAGATTGAAGAGGAAAGGGGGACTGAACATAGGGTGAACTAGTTCCTCTTTGGCCTCATTAAACTGACTGCATGAATTATGACATTGCGTGTGGTCAGCGCAGCAACTGCAACGCAATACTATAATAATAGGTAGCTACAGCCTGTCAACGCAATTAGACCTACTCTGGTGACTGATATGGCAAGGTAATGGTGCATGAAATGACACATGCTAGCTAGTTCACACTGGTTTCATGTTATTATGTCACTGTGTGCCTACCGCAGTGGTAGTGTTACAAGTGTAAAATGATTGTGATGGATAGGTTTATCTTACAGTTGAAAAGGAAACTCATATTAGTGATGGAAATAGTCTAATCGATGACTACAAGACTTTGGTGATCATCGGAAGGGTAATTTACAGCAGTACAAGAAACAGTCCAAAGAAGTAGAAGACGGTTTAAGTACTATTTAAAATAATAGATATGACAAAATAATACGTTAAGAACATGACATTTAAAACATCTGTTCATTTAGATGGATGAAAGTGCTACATGTCATATAGTGCATGTGCAGCCGCAATGAAACTAATTGCAAGTCTGCCTTATTGCGGTAGAAATATGACTGTAAATACAAGTTATATTAAAATAGCAGCTGTAATGTAGAATATAGCTTATACAGCAGAAAAAAATTAAAATGGATGTAAAAAATGTCAAACAAAACTAACTTATTTGTGCCACCAAAACAGAAAGACAAAATTCCTGCTCAGATTTCCTTTACAATGCACCACATCCAATTAAAGTCGATGTAAGTTAGCAATGTGTGTAACCTGCATGCCTGTTCATTCCACGATGGCCTGTTCCTGCTTATTCAGATCAGAAATGGCATCAACAGGTTCTGACCCGGTCCAAGTACTTAAGATCAGTTTCTAAGTGAACCGTGGCTTAAATGGGAAACACATTTCCCAGTTTACAGCTACTAACCTCCAGTGAGTCGTTAGCGAGGAATGTTTGATGTGTGAGGGGAACCATGTGTGCAGGAGTGACATGTGGTGGTGAAAGAGGATAGGCCATGTTGAATTTGGGTGACCAGTTCAGTTTTGGCTTCATGAGTGAAGAAAAGCTGTCTTCACCAACCAAGTCCACCCTAGTCATCGTCAATTTGGAGCCGTACTACTACAATCATTGTTTTTGTGTTTATACCACATTTACGTCACCTCGAAAACTTGTATGTGCTGATTTACATTGCGTGATGATTAAAAACCTAAGTTCCCCCTCAAGTGATACTGCACAGTACAGCTTTAAAAACAAAACAGAAATGTATCCCGCAAATAAAATGATATATGCAGAACATTTTACAAATGTTATACAAACTATTATAAGCACAGTGAGAATTATGTTGATCAAAATAAATAAGTAGTTTAATCTTTAATGTTAAATTAAGTGACTCTTCACTTTGCGAAAAAGATCAAATCTATATATTTACAGAAAGAGAGGATAATAGCATAATAGAATATATTAAATAAAAAACACATGTTCAAACATGTTCTGCTCGGTAACAGAAAATTGTGAGTTAGAACCGGGAAACATTAAAAGGTAGTGATTATTCAATTTAATTATAGTGAGAAAATAAGAAGGTGCTGATATTTATGCAACTTAGTTAATTTACAACATGTTATGTTCCGTTTTATGACTCAACCTCAGAGCGGTCTCAGAATAACATGCTTATTTACTCTACAAATCACCTCTGGGATGAAGTGAAAACATGAAAATAGGGCTCCCTTTCATATGATCTTGAAATTTGAGGTTGTGTGAAACCATTGCTATGAAAAGACCTTTCCACAGCACAACACATAATAATCTGTGAAGCTTCATCCTTCACATCTCAGAGGAATTCAAATGAAGCCAAGGGTCCTTCATTCCAAAGACCAGGTTTTCTTACATTGTAGTTTGAGAAAAAAACAATACTAAGATATCTGCTTACATGCCAAGAGTTAGATAATTAATTTACATGAATTGCATTTCGCGTAAACATTATAATGATGATATATGGTTTTCCTATGGCAAAAAATGAATATATCAAAATAGTTCGAGGCCGAATATGCCTGGAAAACATGTAAACATATCCCACTATCGGGCGCTCCAGTGGCGTAGTGTATAGAGCGCGTACCATCTTGGCTCCGGCCTTCGTTGCAGTGGTCGCGGGTTCAAATTCGACCCGTGGACCATTACTGCAGGTCATCCCCCTCTCTCTGTCTCCCCATTTCAACTCTGTACTATCTAATAAAGCTTGAAAATGGCCAAAAAATAATCTTAAAAAAAAATATCCCACTAAGGATAAATGTTAAAATGCTTAGTTTATTGGGCTATGTTGCATCTGTTTACAACCCAAACCCACTATTTCACCAAATGGCCAACATCTTTCTTAAAAACTAATATGTTTTGTTTTAAATTGTACTGACGTTGAAACTAGCAAGAAAACTGAAATACCTGAACCCAATCTTCAAACATCAGTGTCTTTTATGCCTCATACCATACAAGTTAGCACACTGTTCTTTAAAAATGCAATCATTGAGTCATTGAGATGAGGTCAAAGGTCAGAGGCATCCTCATCTTTACGACCAAGAGATGAGATTCTCTCTGAGGATCTCAGTAGACGCTCATGATGATCTACGACTGACTGTAGCGAGTCTACAGATAACTCCAGATGAGGGCACACGTGTTCCCTTTGGTCACAGAGAACTTTAACAGGAGATCAACCACAAGGCAAAAGCTTTGAAAGTAGCAAAATGGTGTTCACAGGTAGGACAGTAGGGAAGAAGTGACTTATCTCTTCTTAGGTCAAAGGTGGGCGTCTGACAAGGTAATAGGGACGCAGCAGGTTTCTTTTCTTTCTTGGATACAAATAGGCGTGAAGGCGAGGGTCAGTTTCAATTTGTATCCTGTTGTTTCGGCAATACATTGAGGTTTGTCAGTAAGTTAGGTCTTAAATGACATCTTCTGAATACTGCAAATGACTTAAAAAGCAGTAGATCTCTCTTCTCCAACCAAACATTCACATTGTCACACTTATAATAAGCTTTGGTAGACCAAAGCTAGGTTATTAATTGAGGATTTTGATAATCAGCGTTTGCAGGAGGTACAATAGCAAAGTACAGGTCATCTGAGAAACTGTTTATTTGAATTTTTCATGCATGACTGGAACATTCTTCCAGGGAAGTCCACTTATTTTACCTGTTAAAGTCACTTTAGTACTATTTTAGTCTTCTGTCAAGCCAAAAAATAAATAAATAATAATAATCACTTAAGTTTCTTGTCTGGAGAAACTTTTAACATGAACTAACCGTTCATAACTGCTTATGCTTAATAACCAATGCTTAATACGCATTAACTAACCGTTATGCTTAATAAATGTAACAACAATAAGTCAATTATGAAATGTTTGATGCATCTAACCATAATTGTGGATGGTGTCATTGGTTCTGTGCATACAGTTAAACTTATTTTATATTTACGTGAGGCAAGTAAATAACACACTATAAATGTGTCCTTTACTATACCCTGTATGACACATTGAGCCGCCACTCTGCTGTGTTTACAATTGGCTACTCAGAGGGGACCACGTAAACCATCGCTTTTACAAGCTGTCCATCTATAAAAATTAAGTGATGTGGTTTCCCACTCTGTTCTATTATTCTGCCCTTCTTCCTCCTCTACCACCTGCCTCTGTTTGCTGGAACAGATAGTGAGGGCTCTGCCAGCAAGGCGCACAATTAAGTGAGGAGTGATGAAATTATACCTCCGGCCCTGTGCAAATGGAGGGGCGAAGGGGGTAGTGAGGCAAAGTGGGAAGGAGGGAGAGTCCATTCTCTTTCCCTCTGGGGCCAGGGGAAATTCTATTAGGGCCTATTATAGAGCCATTTTCCACCTACTTCCACATCAGTCTCTCACAATCCTTCTTCCATTCCTCTTCTCTCTCCTCTCTTTAAATATGGTGCAGTCTGATTGAGAGTCTGCTGCTCTTCTCTCTCAGAATAATAATAAAATCTCTCCACCAGAAAACCTTTCAATTTTCTCTGAACTCTATTCCCGTTTCTCTGCATTGTTCCTTATTTGTGTCTTTTCAATTCTAGTCCTCCTAGTCCTATTACAAAGCTGTATTACATGAGGATTGAATGGTGATAAAATGTCTGCGGCCACAAAGGGGGTGGTTAGAGCTTATAATTGGAATGTGCTCTTTGGAGAGTCACAGCTTTTATTGTCCACAATCATTCCACTTTCAGTGATGATGAAGCCTTAATGTGTTTGGTAGGAAGTGACAAAATAAGAAACACTGACATAATGCACACAGTGTCTTTCAGAGAATCATAATTGCTGAAGCATTCCAGTCAGTGGCTTTGCGGTGAACAGGAATGGGACTATTTGTTTGCCATAGGTTGGGTCAGGAGGAAAGTAAAACATCAGTGGTTTAATTGAATTTGATGTAAAACTTCTAGTTTCCTGTTTCTATTTGTGTCCCCCCCATATGCTCACCAGGTGCCTGACTCATACACATCATTTGTGCCATTAGAAAATATTGAGCAACTTTTAAAAAAAAAACAGGCTCAGACATTGTTTACACATGTTTACAACATAATTCATAATTCATCCTCTTTTGAAGGAAAAAATCCATGTTTTTGTCATAACAGTAACAGACGAGAACCATCGGCAGAACACATTGTTCCAAATGTTGGATAGCTTCAACGCACTTTCACGTGAATATTTTGTACATACTTCCTCCCACTGAGTCTTTTGTTAGCCCATCATGATTAGTGAGTCACTGAACCAACAGAGCCTTCATGTCATAACAGAGTTGATCCACAGCACAGTGTGACAGGACAACCAAGGTACCTCCAAAGCCTGATTTGCAGCTAGAGGTGCAACCACACCACTTGAATGACACTGATACTCTGAACCCACTGTACATTTCAAACGCCTGTCAAAGAAGACTTTACTTTGAAACCTTGTGACCAATTATCAGAAAATGCTTAACATTTGAACAATGTTTCTGTTCCAGGAATATCACAAACCACATGGAGGTTTAATTCACATCTTTAATGTGTCAACAAGTAAAAGCAGTATCCAAATGCTTCTATAAGAACTATTTAATGGAAATATGTGGTTCTGACATAGTGTAGGTAACAACAGAGAGATATTGAAAATAGCTATGGCCACGTGCTGGAATTCCTCACACACATCATAGCTACCATAGCTACAGGAACTTTACTATGAAAGGGCAGGTATGGACAGTGGAACTTGTCCCAGATAATTCTATCACAAAAGAAGAAAACACACGGCATACTTCGCCGGAAACCATTTCATTTTCTTTGCTTGTGGTCCCACTTCGCTTGTTCGTAGTAAGGCGTAATAAGGTTCATTTACAGGGCCGGCCCTGACCAATTTGGCGCCCTAGGCAAGATTTTAGCTGCCGCCCCCCATTGCATTGCAGTCAGGTCCACCACTGTTCATACACTCACACAGAACTGGATAGCTTTGTCTTTGACATTTCATTTTATTTTAGATAGAAAATAACCCACAAAATAAAAACCATATTACAAAACAAGTGACATAACATTAAAAAATTAATACAATATTACGATTCGCACAGAAAAATGCAGACGTTAAAATTTTAAATTATAATCTATTACAAGTATAGTTTAAATGAATCATAACTTTGCATTGAATATAATTCCACACAAAAGCTACATTACAAAATTAAATGACAGAGACCTCTGGTTTGTACTGCTATTTAACTTGATTCCAACAGAGAGCTGTCTACATATAGAGGTTAAGACATCATCTTCATATCTCAACAAGCTCACCTCACCTTGCTACAGCCTGACTACTCTTGCCTTTAGGTCTATTGGTGAAGCCTTTATTCCTCATGCTACATCACTGGGCTGTGCTAAGGTGGAGAAGATGTCTGCAGGACAGGTGGCTCAAAGTATTTCAAATGAAAACCTGAAGAGAAAAGAGAAGTTTACATGTTGTTACATTATTTATATTAATACATGGTGAAAAGCTTTAAAATGGAAATTAGATAAGATTAAACTCTTGTCATTAAAATGAAATGCAGTTTAGCATCCAACCAGTGAAGAGAAGCAGTAACTAATGGAAAGCTATAGGTAAGGTACAATCTAACGGAAAAGTTTGCTCCTGCTTTTTATGAAATCAGAATCAAGCCTTCTGATGATCTCTCATGGCTTTATGTATAGCACTTTGATTTACCATGTGTTGAAAAGTGCCTCACAAATAAACTTGACTTGCCTCAGGTATGCAATATTGTTATTATACTGTGCACTTTTAACACTGATGTAAACTAACACAATAAACCCAAGGTTGACAACCATTAATTATAGTGGAAAAGGAATAGCTTTCTAATAACCATTACAAGCAGTGCAAACTTTGGCAAGTTATGACAGGGGATGTAGGCTACCTGAAAAATCATTCTAAATGTCTCTGATGAATTTAAGCTGGGAGTAACGTTACCCATCTTCCAAAAGTAAGCTAGCAAGTTATCACACTGCTCCTACAACGGCTAAAACAATGCAGCACACTATTCTTTCATCACATTAACGTCACTGTAGGCCTACCTCTGTCTTTGTCACGTTTTTACTCCTCTTCTTTTCCTTTTCAGTCTTCCCTTGGCACGAGAGAGCTTTTGTCTTTTTGACATGGTGTGCGCTCTTTTCTTCCGGCTCCGACCGGTGAAGTTACCATTCAGATACCTGGCTGATCGCCAGACATCTGAAAGAGTCTATAGTTTGTCTATCCTCAGTAGTTGTCATATTTTAAGCTTAAATTAACCTGAAATTATACTATTAACAGTATTAGTAAAAAAAAAAAAAAAGTTTTGGTAGCCCATTTTTTTTTTTTTTTTTTTTTTGTAGCTGCGCCCCCTGCGGATGAATGCGCCCCTAGCATTTGCCTATACTGCCTATGCCCAGGGCTGTGCCTGTTCATTTATGATGATGTCTTTAAAGCAACTGACCGACATACATCTAGGGAAATGATCAACGATATGAGTCATTCTCTGTCAAGTTTCAAGTTTTGCAAGGTCGATAAATTGGGACACTGAAATAAATGCAGTAAAATGCTGAATTCAAGTACAAAATCTATCTTTTCAAAAAACAGTCATACACACATACCCCCACAACACCCACTTCATTGTTTCTTTTACAAATTGGGTAACGCTTTATATTAAGGTTCTTGTTATAAGCCTTAGTAAATAGGTAATAAGGACCTTATTAGATGCTTATTAACATTAATTTGTGTTAATAAGACTATATATAAGTGTTAATAATAACATAATAAACATGTTGACAGTGTGATTATAAGACTTTTATAAGCACTTATAAGACAGTTCTTAACTATTAATTGATTGTTTAATAGCATTAATAAAAGTCTTATGAGTTTTTGATAGCTGTTAATAAAAGCGTTACAAACCTATTGATTGAGTCTTACTAACTTGCCTATTATGTCATTGTTAAACCTTTACTAAGCATTGTTTGTTGCTTTATGAAGGTAACCACATCTTTATTAATCAATTAATAACAGTTAACTATGCTCTATGAACAATGCTTATTAAGGTTAATACGTCCTTTATTAAACACTTAATAACAGTTAATAAGTACTATATCTTGTCAAGGAGGATACAATGAGAATTAGAAAAACGACATGTAAATACAATGTTAGAGCGGTGAAGGTATTTGATTAGCTTTAATGTTTTTCTTGTTGAAGTACCTTCAAAAATGAGTTTTCTGAGTTTGGTTTGCAGCGCCATATCTTAGTTGGCTAAAGTCACTGATTTTCATCCCTCTTTCCAAAATGTTGTCTTTTGGCATCTAGCATAATGAGTGCATAATATATTTGTTTTTGCTCTGAAGTGATTCTTTCACCTCTATGTGTGCGCACACATGTTGTGTGAGTGTTAAAATGAGATGCCCCGAGAACGTAGTATATTTTTCACAATCTATGATGAATATGACTCGTATGATCGGTTTTGTGCCTCAAATCAGATCCTTAAAGGGCTTTTATTTTGAAGGTAGTTGTAAAACCGGAAGTTCCGTGTATGCAAGTCGCTGATGGCTTGACGCCAGCTTGACGGCCATGCTTGACCAAGTGTTTCACGAAAGTAAGGAGAACATGTCGGAGTCGTCAGCACGGTCAGCACCCCATCAGGTCTCTGAAAAATAAGAGGGTGAGGTCCGAACTGGAGGATGACTCTTCTGGTAAGTTTAAGAATGTAATGCTATAGTAACATTAGCTGGTTCTAGCTTGCTAGTTGTTTGCCTAGCTTACATTACTTTCTTTCAGAAGCTTTGGTGAGCTTCTTTTTTGAGCTAACGTTTAGCTTACACTATCATAAAAACTGCAACCAAACGTATCTATTAACAGTTGTGTCATGCTAGCTTGTCAGGAAGGGGCAAAGTAATGCTGAATGGTTATTTCTGTGCTGACCCAGATGCTGCCCAAATTGTCCCAACTGCCAAACTGGGTCTACAGAAATATAAACATGAGCTGGCCAGATTTAAATTAGAATGCCAGGATGTAAAAATAAAAGACCTGACAACGGAGAGAGATTTCTTGAAGGGACAACTATCTGAATGAAAGAAAATATTTACTTTTTTCCAACAATTGTCACCATTACAGACTAAATTTACTTTGATACTGCACCCCTTTTTGCAGATTCCATGTCCAAATCGCTTAAATGCTTAGTATAACCTGTCTGCTATCTGTCTAATTGTGATCAATGTTTCTTTGTGTTGTCTTTACACAGTAACAAGAAAGACCAGCCTGACTCAACCTTCCCCTGGGGCTCAAGTCCGTTGTCGTCTGACTCCTCCTCAGACGATGGGAAGAGGAAGAGGAAGTATAACAGAAGTCAGCATTATACTGTTGCAGAGGGGGCCAGCAGAAGAAGGCTTTTTTTTTTAAATTATCTATTTTTGAATTGTATTACTTGATTTTATTTCAATACATTTTAAACTTTTAAGACTGACCAATTTTCTTACTATTTTGTTGACACAATCGGGGAACGGCGGGACTTGAAAATATTTCCACCTCCAAAGTGGGGAATGACAAAACAAGTTTGAGAACCACTGGGTTAGCATCTATATAGTTGTATGTGGTTTTCTGCTCGTCCTATCTGCAACAGTATAATGCTGACTTCTGATACAGCAACGTCTCGCCCAAATTCCTCTAGTGAGGATTGCCATCTCCATAAGGTTACAGATTCAATATGCAGAAGCAACTCATACAACCCCACGTCGTTTTATATTGTTTTACCTACAACAGAGTTTTTTTTTATTATTGTTTGATGGAAGTTTTTTTTGCTCTACTCGTTTAATTGTTCTTATTCATTTAATATTTTTAATTAATAGTCTTAATCATTGGACACTTGAATTGATGTCAGGCAGCATTTTTATTTTACAAAGGTATTCATTTTTTTACATTTAGTAAAATGTTGTTCATGGAAGTTCTGGGAAACAAACAAACATGTTTACAATTGCACAGTTGTTAAGTGTTTTTTTTTCTTTAAAAGTAAGTTTTTGTGCTTCACCTCTCTAACATTGTATTTACATGTAGTTTTTTTTAATTCACATTGTATCCACCTTGACAAGATATAGTACTTATTAACTGTTAAAAAGTGTATGTTAAAGGATTTATTAACCTTAAAGAGGACCTATTATGCTACTTTTCTGGTCTTAATTTCTTGTTTTACACTGCTATAGAGCAACCTGACACGAATCACATCACAAAAAACTATGTAGATTTTCGGGAAGCTCTTTCTCTTATTTTGGCGATCCAGCACATCCTGTCAACACTTGAGTGTGTGTGCTTCGGCTCCCTCCGCCTGTGCTTCGGCCATCTCCGCTCCCCTCCCCCCCCTCCTGCAAACCCCACTCCGTTGTGATTGGTTACCTTCCTTCCGGAACACTTTCAGTGGCGGGAAGCGCGAGCATGGACCTATAAGGGCGCGAGGCAGACGCGAGGCAGACGCGAACAGGGAAGTGACAGCATTACCATACATGGAAACATCCGCGTGGAGACGTCACAAAGTTTTATGCGACGTCACAAATTATGAAAGGGTAGACCGCTTTGAACACGTGACTTCTCGACTGGCTAGAATAGTGTTTAGTGCTCTGCACAGACACCCCAGACGGTCAGCAGGGAATATGTCGAAATGCATGTAAGTCATTATTTGATAATTTAGTATGGTTAAGCATGACTATGAATCATCATAACAACGTTTATAGGTCATAAAAGTCAAAAAGCATCATAGGTCCTCTTTAATAAGCACTGTTCTCGCTTTAGATCCAGTACCTTCAAAATGCATTATTACCTGTTTAATAAAGGACTTATTAACCTTAATAAACATTGTTCTCGCTTTAGATCCAGTACCTTCAAAATGCATTATTACCTGTTTAATAAAGGACTTATTAACCTTAATAAACATTGTTCTCGCTTTAGATCAGGTACCTTCAAAATGCATTATTACCTGTTTAATAAAGGACTTATTGGCCTTAATAAGCATTGTTCTCGCTTTAGATCCAGTACCTTCAAAATGCATTATTACCTGTTTAATAAAAGACTTATTGGCCTTAATAAGCATTGTTCTCGCTTTAGATCAGGTACCTTCAAAATGCATTATTACCTGTTTAATAAAGGACTTATTAACCTTAATAAGCATTGTTCTCGCTTCAGATCCAGTACCTTCAAAATGCATTATTACCTGTTTAATAAAGGACTTATTAACCTTAATAAGCATCGTTCTTAGAACATAGTTAACTGCTAATAAACAAATAATAAAGGTGTGTTCACCTTCATAAAGCAACAAACAATGCTTAGTAAAGGTTTAACTATGACATAATAGGTAAGTTAGTAAGACTCAATACATGGGTTTGTAACGCTTTTATTAACAGCTATCAGAATCTCATGAGACTTTCATTAATGCTATTAAGCAATCAATAAATAGTTAAGAAGTTTCTCATGAGTGCTTATAAAAGTCTTATAATCACACAGTAAACATGTTTATTGTGTTATTATTAACACTTAAATATAGTCTTATTAACACAAACTGATGTTAATAAGCATCTTATAAGGTCTTTATTACCTATTAACTAAGGCTTATAACAAGAACCTTAATATAAAGCGTTACCACAAATTGTGTTATTATTAAGCCTTAAAGTTGCTGGCAGGTGAATTTTGTTACAGAGCCAGGCGCGTTGTTTCCCGCTGTTTACAGTCTTTGTGCTAAGCTAAGCTAATCGGCTGCTGGCTGTAGGTTCATGATTAGGGTATATGACATGAGAGTGGTATAACTATCAGTGAGAGAGCAAATTAGTGTCCAAAATGTCTAACTATTGTAGTGTATTTCGTTATGACACATTCTAAGATTACTGATATTCAGGAGAGGAGCAGCTCTCGTGGGTATATGTGTTGGAGCCTATTTAGATAATATTATTCCTTTTGATTGCTTCTGATTGATTATGGTAAAATAATAATTATTTACACTATTTATTTATTATTGTTTTTCTGTAGCCACAGTCAGGGCCCTCCTCCTTGTCAGGTGACCCTCCTCCCGTGATTTGGGAGTGAGGACAGCTGGTGCTGGAAGTGATTTTCTTTTGTCTGTGGAAGGAGTGAGGAGTGATATAGTTTTTTGACCGCTAAATTACAGTTTATATTGTTTATCTGTTTGAAGTCAACCCAGAGATGAGATCGTTTTTGTTTCTGTAAATAAATCGTTATACTTTTGATTGAAACTATCCCTCCGCGAGTGCTTTTTATTTAGTGAGTCTTAGACCTCCTCCTCACGCACTGCTCTAATGTTTTTGACCATCACTTTTTTTGGAACACAAGAGTAGCCATAACAAGTCAAAAAACTTCACTGAAGACTCCAAGGAGAATGGAGAGTGAGAGTCGGTGGCGGAGAAACGGCGGATCCAAGCGACCCCCCGCCGACAGAAGAGGAAGCCGTGAGTAAAATCAGCTGATCGGCTTTATGAATGAATGCGCCGTTGCGTTACAAAGAAACAATTGAACACTGTGGGATGCAAAGTTGTGTACTGTGGATGTGGACTGCAATGATACGGGGATGTCGGAAGGATGTTTAAGGATAAACTAAACGGAAATTAAAGAGATTTGTGATGATGTCTGATGCACCTGAGACCGCAGCTGTGTCTGAGGAGTTGATATCGCGCTTAATTGCTTCGCGCAGAGGCAGATTGGGAGCGTGTACGAGGAAAATAAATGAAATAAAGGCTTTGATGACTGATGTTGGAAATGTTGATAAAGTCAATGACACATTTGAAGCGTTTAAAGGAGCTGTGGATGAATTTGTAAATACTCATAAATCTGTGCAAGAACTCTTGTCGGTGGATGAAAAGGAAACTGACTATTGTGACTGGTATGAACCCAGAATGATGAACCTGAATTATTTCGCAAGAGAGGTTGATTTATGGAAAAGAGAAATTGCACAGTCAAGAGTTGGACCACTGGACAGCATATCAAATGTGTCACGCAAATCAAAGTCTTCGTCTTCCATTTCCTCAGTCTCCTCAGAGTTAAAAAGGGCAAAGGCGGATCAGGCTGCTGCAATGGCACGAGCTGCTGCACTGAAAGAAAAGCTCGCTTTGCAACTGGAGGAAACAAAACTGAAATCAAAGATGGAGCAAATGGAGTTGGATGCAGACCTCGCAGCATCGGCTGCTAAAATAAAAATCCTTCAAAGTGACGAGGTGGAGCAGGAGCCACTGGGTGATGGCATGAATGAGTATTATGGCTCTCACCATGATGAACTAGAAACAAGGGAGAGCAATGTGGAATTCATGCGATTAGGTGCCATACCCAAAACTCCACTTCACCAAACCATCTTAAGCCATCCCAGACCTCCCCCTATGAGTTTCCCAAGACCTCCCCCTATGAGACACATACCAGAAAATAAACCTCAAATAAAGAATGTAACTCAAACATGCAAAACTGGAACTGCAAATCATAATCACACCATAACCCATACTGCACAAGATTACTCAGACAGAGGTGTTAATGCTGCCCATGATAACTTGGATGTCGTTATTCGAAGACAAAAGGACATAGCAGAACTGATTGTCTCACAGCAAAACCTGTCTAAATTACCTGTGAGAGAGATTTCTGTGTTTGATGGTAACCCATTGGCATATCAGACTTTTATCCATGCATTTGAACACTGGATTGAGGACAAAACTAAAAATAATCGGGATAGACTCTACTATCTCGAGCAGTTTACCTCTGGTTTGCCTAGAGATTTGGTTCGTAGCTGTTTGCACATGGATGGAGGCAGGGGCTATAGTGAAGCAAGACGCCTTTTAAAAGAGCACTTTGGGGATGAAATAAAGATTTCTGGAGCTTACCTGGAGAAAGCCTTGAACTGGACAGCGATTAAAGCTGAGGATGGGAAAATGCTGCAGGCATATGCAATGTATTTGAGAGGATGCTGTAATGTAATGCAAGATTTACAGTATTTACAGGAACTTGAGGTCCCATCAAACCTAAGGCTAATAGCATCCAAGCTACCCTACAAGCTCCGAGAAAGATGGCGAACCACAGCTTATGAGACACAACAGAGAACTGACAGGAGAGTCAGATTCCAGCACCTTGTGGATTTTGTGGAAAAACATGCTAAGATGCTTTTGGATCCATTGTTTGGTGACATTCAAGACCAAATCACAATGAAAGGATCTATCCCAAGGGGCAAACATGAACTAAAACCAATAAGAGGCAAAAACAGCAGCTTCGCTACTTCAGTAGCAGTGAATACAGAGAAAGCAGGATGCACTGTAAAGCAATCAGCTGTTGCACAAACACCTCCTCAAACCACACCCAGTCCTATCGTCCCTTCCTGTGGATTCTGCCATGGGAAACATGCTCTGATTGACTGCTCACGATTCAAAACACAGTCACATGACAACAAGGTTGAATTCTTAAGAAGCCATGGACATTGCTTTGGTTGCCTACTAAAAGGTCATATAAGCAAAAATTGTAAGAGAAGATTAATGTGTCAAGTGTGTCAAATGAAACATCCTACTGTACTCCATATTTATAATGCAAGAGGCCCCAAACAGGAAAATCGAACAAAGGCCACTGCCGAGGCAGAAGAAACCCCTATAAGCAGCGCTCTTGTTTCAGCAGGTGATGCAACTGGGGCCGGGAGGGACTGCGCACTTGCGATTCTTCCAGTCAGAGTTAAGGTGGCAAATGGGAGCAGGTACATTCAGACCTATGCTTTCCTCGATCCCGGCAGCACGGCAACGTTTTGCACAGAAAACCTAATGAACCAGCTAAATGTAAAAGGACGCAAAACAGAGATACTTTTGCGAACAATGGGACAGGAGAAGCCTGCAGGGACCTATGAGGTCAGAGGACTGGAGGTGGGGAACTTGGAGGGCTGCACATATCTGGACCTGCCGAAAGTTTACACACAAGGCAAAATCCCTGTCTCAAAAGAAAACATAATCACTCAAGCTGATTTGAAGAGATGGCCCTATCTCAATGGTATCCAGTTAAAGGAAATTGAGGCAGACATTGAACTCCTCATTGGAACTGATGTTCCTCGAGCAATGGAGCCGTGGAACATAATAAACAGTCATGAAAACGGACCATATGCAGTCCAGACCTTACTGGGATGGGTGGTAACTGGACCACTCAGTGTTGATAGTGCTGCAGAATATGCTGGGCCCATTGCTGTGTCAAGTAACAGAATCTCTGTTGTTGAGTTGAAGGATCTACTCGTCAGACAATATAACCAGGATTTCTCTGAGAACATGTACGATGAGAAAAATGAGATGTCAGTTGAGGATAAACGTTTTATGGAGATTGCTTCCAGCTCAGCATTTCTTAAAGATGGCCACTATCATCTACCACTGCCCTTCCGGGATAAAGCCAAGGTCATGCCTGATAACTATCACACGGTAAAGGAACGCACACTGCACCTTATGAAAAAATTCAAGAAGAATAAGATGTATGCTGAAGAATACACCTCTTTTATGGAGGACATTCTCAAAAAGGGTTATGCAGAAAAGGTTCCACCTCAGCAGCTTCACAGAGAGGATGGACGGTTGTGGTACATCCCACATCACGGTGTCTACCACAAACGAAAACTCAAACTGAGGGTGGTGTTTGACTGTACATCCTCATTTCAGGGAAAATCTCTGAACAAGGAGCTCCTCCAAGGTCCAGACTTAACAAACACCCTCATTGGAGTGCTATTGAGATTTCGCCAAGAACAAATAGCAGTTATGGCAGACATTGAGGCGATGTTTTATCAAGTACATGTTGATGAAAAGGACAGAGACTTCCTGAGGTTTTTGTGGTGGCCAGAGGGTGATATCAGCAAACCACTTGGTGTTTACAGGATGAAAGTTCACCTCTTTGGCGCTGTATCATCCCCGAGCATTGCTAATTTTGCCCTGCGTCAAACTGCTGATGACAACCAGAAGCATTACTCTGATGAAGTTATGAAAACAATCAAAACTAACTTTTATGTGGATGATTGCCTCCGATCTGTGGCAACAGCTGACCAAGCCATAAAGCTCGTCAAAGATCTCACTGAAGCCTGCAGTCAAGGAGGCTTCACCCTGACAAAATGGGTCAGCAATAACTGTGAGGTGTTGGCAAGCATTCCTGTGCATCACAGAGCAAAAGCAGTCAAGGAACTGGACCTCGATAAAGAAAAGCTGAAAGAACAAATCACAGTTGAACCGGCACTTGGAATCCACTGGAACATGCACAGTGACACCTTCAGCTTTAAAGTAACTGTAAACAGCCGGCCTGCAACCAGAAGAGGGATACTCTCAACAGTAAGTTCAGTTTATGACCCATTAGGTTTTCTCTCACCTTTCATCCTGAAAGCCAAACAACTACTCCAAGAACTCTGCAAAACCAGATATGGATGGGATCAAGTTATTCCTCAGGAATTTGCAAGGCCCTGGCATAGATGGATGGAGGAGTTAAACCAATTACGGGAGTTTCAAGTAGCAAGATGTATAAAGCCTGACAACTTTGACCCAGTGGAGACTGCTGAGCTGCATCACTTCTGCGATGCAAGTGAGTCAGGTTATGGTACAGTAAGCTATCTTAGACTAACAAATCACCAAGGCATAATTCATACCTCCTTCATATTTGGAAAAGCCAGAGTCTCACCTCTCAAGCAGATCACCATCCCCAGGCTTGAACTCACTGCAGCGACACTGGCTGTAAAAGTGGATCGGATGCTGAGGAAGGAGCTGCACTTACCACTCACAGATTCAACTTTCTGGACAGATAGTACGTCTGTATTGAAATACATTCACAATCAAACCAAGAGATTTCATACATTTGTAGCCAACAGAGTTGCAGTGATCCAGGATCTCTCCCACACAAGCCAGTGGAGATACATAAGTTCAAAAGAAAATCCAGCTGACAGCGCCTCCCGAGGGTTGCATGTGGAATCCTTCTTAAGATCAAGATGGCTGAAAGGTCCTGAATACCTGAGCAGAGAGAGAAGGACATGGCCAAAGGTCACACAAGATCTAGGAGAGATATCAGCAAATGACCCAGAGGTGAGAAAGGTCGTTACAGTTAACAGTGTGGAAAAGGAGATCACAGTCAACAGTGTGAGGATTGAAAATCAACATCCCATATGCACATTAATCAAGTATCACTCATCATGGAACCGACTTCAGAAATCTGTGGCCTGGATATTAAAGGTGAAAAGAATACTTCAACTGCTAAGTCAGCTAAGAAAGAATCAGACACATGTGTCTTCAAAGACGAAGAAAGAAGTAAAAGACAAGCATGGAACACAAAACCTATCAGTGGAGGATATGCAAGAGGCAGAGAGAGCTATCATCTGCTTTGAACAAAGACGCTACTTCAGCCATGAATTCACTCACCTGGAAAATGGCAAAACCCTCAGTTCAAGAAGCACCATCTACAAGCTGGATCCGATTTTTGATAACGGCATCCTGAGAGTAGGAGGTAGAATAAACAAAAGTGCAATGCCAGTGCACCAGAAAAACCCAATTATTCTCCCTAAAGGGTCTCACACCTCTCACCTCATCCTACAACATATCCATCATCAAGTTGGACACTCAGGGAGAAGTCATATGCTTTCCAGGCTAAGGCAAAGGTTTTGGCTCCCTCATGCAAACACCTTAGCGAGGAAAATCATCAGAAACTGTGTATTTTGCAGACGCATGCAGGCACGACCTGGAGAACAGAAAATGGCAGATCTTCCTGCGGATCGATTGTATCCAGACTTACCACCTTTTAGTCACGTTGGCATTGACTACTTTGGTCCCATTGAAGTGAAGAGGGGACGAGCTCAAGTGAAACGTTGGGGGGTCATCTTCACCTGCCTGGTGAGTCGAGCTATCCACCTGGAGATGGCAAATTTCCTCACCACAGACTCATGCATAAACGCTATACGCAGATTCATCTGCAGAAGAGGATCAGTTGTAAGTATCAGGACTGACTGTGGGACAAATTTCATCGGGGCCCAAAGGGAACTGCAAGAAGCTCTGAAAGAGCTAAATCATCAGAAAATTCAAAACACCTGTCTGACAGAAGGAATAAAATGGATTTTTAACCCTCCTTTTGGAGCCCACTACGGCGGAGTCTGGGAGAGACTGATTAAACTAGTCAAAAAGATCCTCACATCTGTTCTAAAACAACAAACACTGGACGATGAAACTCTATCAACAGCGCTGTGTGAAGTAGAAGCCATCCTAAATGACCGACCAATAACTACAGTGTCAAGTGACCCCAATGATTTGGAACCGCTAACCCCAAACCATTTGCTTCAGCTGAAGGCGAAAACAACAATGCCACCAGGAGTTTTTGAAAAACATGATCAATATTCCAGAAAGAGATGGAGACAGACACAATATCTTGCAGATCTCTTCTGGAGACGTTGGACAAAAGAGTATCTTCCGCTCATGCAGGAAAGAAGCAAGTGGAACAGCATAAGAAGGAACTTGAGTCCTGGGGATCTGGTCGTCATCGTTGACAACACAGCACCAAGGAACTCATGGATGATGGGCCTCGTCATGAAGACATTTCCAGATGACAAGGGCTTCGTGAGAAGTGTTTTGGTCAAAACCAAAACCAGTTTGATTCAACGACCGATAGACAAGCTCTGTCTTCTAATGGAGGCAGCAGGATGAACGGAGGGAGGCCGTGATCTTCCAGCCTTCACTATGGACTGTTTCAAATACTTTGACATGATTATGAACTTTGACATGATTATGAACTTTGATAGGACAGAAAGTCATCATTAAGTAACTAAATGAACTTTGAATTTGAAGAAGTATAATTAATTTCCATTACGTAATTATTCTATGGGCTCCTTTGAATTTTATTTGTGTAATTGTTTTGCTAAAGCCAACAATTAGGGGCCGGGATGTTGGAGCCTATTTAGATAATATTATTCCTTTTGATTGCTTCTGATTGATTATGGTAAAATAATAATTATTTACACTATTTATTTATTATTGTTTTTCTGTAGCCACAGTCAGGGCCCTCCTCCTTGTCAGGTGACCCTCCTCCCGTGATTTGGGAGTGAGGACAGCTGGTGCTGGAAGTGATTTTCTTTTGTCTGTGGAAGGAGTGAGGAGTGATATAGTTTTTTGACCGCTAAATTACAGTTTATATTGTTTATCTGTTTGAAGTCAACCCAGAGATGAGATCGTTTTTGTTTCTGTAAATAAATCGTTATACTTTTGATTGAAACTATCCCTCCGCGAGTGCTTTTTATTTAGTGAGTCTTAGACCTCCTCCTCACGCACTGCTCTAATGTTTTTGACCATCACTTTTTTTGGAACACAAGAGTAGCCATAACAGCTCTCGTGGGTATATGTGTGTGCAGGATAGGAACGTGGATTGCTTAAGTTGAGGAAGCCTGAAGGCTGATCTGTAGATCATTCAAATTGTACACAATAGAGGGCTCCGAAAAGGTCCTTGGTGGGGGCAATTTAGGACAGTCTGGTTAAGAGTTAACAGCTAATTTATTGGCCCCTGGCTAAAGGGATTGTCCTAAAGTTACTGAATCAGACTTCCCGGCCCCAAATGGCATAGCAGCTTCAGGTGATGATTACCCCAGATGTCCTCTGAAACCGTAGGTTGGAGTTAGTTAGGGTCCACCAATCAGGAGTTAGGCGAGGTGGAGCTTACTGACCTAAGGACCAATCAGCTCACTTACATTTGCAGGTTAAAGGCCACCACAATACAGGAAAAGACAGGTATTTTAGTGTACAGGAACTCTTCATAGGTTTTTTAGCTTACAGGAATTCTTCATAGCTTTTTGTTTTATGCATGTACCTCTATTAGTTTTTGGCTACAAACACTTTAACTTTTTATTGGCTTCGTTTTGACTGCAGGATGAGTTTTGTTGTATTAAATAAAATAATTGTTCCTGAAGACCTCCTCATCTGCCTCAAACTGCGTCTTCTTTCATCAACCCATTACCAACGCCGTTTTTCTGAGTAAAGGCCGGAAAATATACTGCACTATCACTTGAACCAATTACCACACATTGTACCTGGTGTTCCTCTAGTTAGTAATCTAGTATTGGCCAAAACATGCCAACCAACAGGATGATCTCTTCAAGATATCAGAGACGTCCACTATTTTCTGATGTCCGGTCTGTGTTTACTGCAAAGCGCATACAGGAAACTGGAACCGTGTCCCTATATTCTGCCTCATGAAATCTGATTAGCCATCAGAATAGCCAAGGACAAGCATTGACGTTCTGCTTCTGGTATAATACACAGGCTTGAGTTTCAATCCTAGCCACCCGTCTCAGTGGTAAATGCAGGTATAGAGTGGTGATCATGATGTCACATTGATATGGCCTCTAAATAAAGGAGTGATGTAATATTGCACTGTGGAGATGGAAAAGAACACGGGAGAATATTATTGTACTCCAAAGGATAATACAGCTCTCTAGTATGACATGGACCTTTCCCACAACTATCTAGACTTTGAAGAAAAAAGAAAGAGCCTGTGGGTTTTGTATTTCATCTCAGTGTTTTTTTTATGTATTTAAGACATTGATACCATGTTAAGCAAGCCATTTTCTAATAGCATCATTTGAATAAAGAAACCAATGTGCTTGAGACGCCTAAACCGCTTGTGGAAGGTCACAATGACTCTCCCGGGCTGCCGCTTACATGATAATAGTGAAAAATCATAAAGCAATTTGTTGTTGCCTAATGGGTTTTAAATGGGCCTCATGTTCTTCTGGGGACTAAGCGTTCTGTTAAAAATATTTCCATTAAAATGCTCAGAAATCTGACTATTGGGAAGTCCTGAATATGACCTAACACAGTGAAGAATCCCACAAATGTACATTTCTAGGTTCTGTTCACTATATTGTTCAGGTATGTTCACCCTCTGTGATGACAGACAGAGGCGCAATCGGTCAACATCAGTTTTAGTTCTGACCTGAGGCTGAATGTGTTGCAGCTTGTCTCTCAGTGATGTATACAAACAGAATTAGGGGTCTTGTGAATCGAGAGTGTGAGGCTAGCCTTAAAGCATTTCAAGGAAAACATAAGTTGTAGCCAAAACACTTCATTGACCCTTACTGGTACTGGTTAAGCGTATACACAGAGGCAATCACACACCTCGTAGTGTGAATAATGGTGAAAAAACCCAAATGACAGGGGGAAAAAGTACTTGTGTTTAACCCTAGGGATCTTTGTCAAGCCAGTGTTTAAAAGTCCTCTCAGTTTATTTCATGGAGGCTCAGATCGCTGATGTCTCTGTAAAATTCTGCCAGTAGCAGACCTTTGCAGCTATAATGCTTGTTGGGTCCATCTGTAGCACCTGTGGAGGGCTGCATCACACAGCCTTCAGACTTATTCTGAAACATCCCTCTGGGAAAAATACAGACGTCAGAACTGTAGTAATTAGATAAAAAAATGTAATCTATCGGATTCTTTTACTCAAGATTAAGGCTTATCCTGAGTATGGTTGATGATGTCGGGCAAGGAGTCGTCGGTCCATCAAAGGTTATATACGTATATTTTTCCATCAAGATATATATCATCATCTATCATTGGATTTCTTTTGTCTGTCTTATATCACCCACCATATCAAAACATCTCGAAAAACTGAATCCTAAACAGATGCTAATAGACAATCCCATATTATGTCCAAGTTATGTTTTATGTTTTCTTGTGAACGGATGAAAGGTGACAATACAAACACTTCATTTCAGGGCATCCTTTCTCTTCACTATGGTCGGTGACCTCTTGGGCTGAGTTTTACCAAGAGGTCACCATGTCCGTCTGGCACACAAAACAGCAGACACTTTTCTCAGTCCCATTCTCCTCTTCCCATTCCAGATTTGTACAGCGGCAGCGCCAAAGTGTCAGGTTCCGCTGTGGTATCAGCTGTCAGGGATTGGAGTCAGATCAAAGTGGGATAGGAAAAAGAATGAGATCCACACCCCGACTCCTGACCGTACAAAGAAGCTAAGGAGCAAACCCCTCTCCCACGGGAGTTGTAATGGGAGCGGCCGATTACCCCCTGTGTGCCACAGCCATTTGGGCAAAGATGAGGGAGCAGGGAGGATAGCATAAAGCCAGTGATCATCAGGCCTTGCACAACATGGACAGAAGATTGGCGATGACTTACCCTGGCTATTATGGAAATATTATTTTCCCAATGAGCTGTTAGCCCTACGTATGAGCACCAATAATGACAAATGCTCCCCAAATCTTTTCCATACACCTCTGCTGTTCTTGCTCATTGGAATAAAGATAACATTATTTGTAAAAACACCCTACACTCAACAGAACATTCACCCCAACCTTGTCCGTGTTGATCTGATGTTATCCTGTATGCTGCATCATGACAAAACCCCCCAACCCCCAGGAATCAGGAGAAAATGTAGTTAGGACCGATCCGCTGCCCAATTTATTTCAAATCCTTGGCAATGCAGATCTAATTTCAGCCTCTTAGTACCACAAACAGGAAGAAGAACACAGTCGATAAACAGCCCATGGTCACGGTTGGAGGGAATGAAGTGGAGGTGGCTGGGTGGAGGAGAGAGAATATGATGATGCAGTGGAAAAGGAAAGCCGGGGGGGTTGCCATTATCTTTTGTCCAATATATCACTCACTCCATCAACCTCTGGCCTTCTAATTCCTGGGACAAACTTAATTAGAATATGTAGCAAAATGAGCTGAGAGCATTTTGAGTCAATTGAAAATATTCAGAAAACTGCATGTCGTTTGGTCTGACCAGATTTATTTCCCCCGGTATTTATGCACTGATAATGGATATGATTCAAGGAAGCTAGCTTGGCTTTGTCAAAAAAGTAAAAAAAAAAAAAAAAAAAAAAAAAAATGAATTTCTCAAAAAGAAAGTCCTGTCAACATTTTGTGAACATAAAATTCCTGCAGCCAGAGATAGCCTAATGCTGCACAGCTGAGGCCCGAACAAACCTTAAATGGTAGCAGGCAACACTAGCAGGATATAAAAAAAGTTTCAAAATGAAGCGTGAACTGGAAAAAATGCAGCACATGACAACAGCTACGTTCAGGAAGGATATGAATGTCGTATATCACTTACTACCATTTGTAGAACATATAGCATCTTCTTGAAAGGCAAAGACAAGACAAACTAAATTCACAGATGCTTTTTAAGACATTACAAATCCTCAGCAAGTCACTGTAGACTTGACTGTAGACAAAAGGAAACAGTCATGGGTTGACAGCAGAACCAGATTGCAGGAGGATGCCCTCTGGTCAACCTCTGATCTAATATTTTAAATGGAAGGCTGACAGAAACAGCATGACACAGACAACATAATTCATAATTCTGTTATTTTTTATCATAATGGGTTTTTATTGAATTCATTATTGACTAAGCAAGACCACATACAACTTAATAGTAATTATACCTTCGGCAGGGAAAGGGGTCTGCCAAGATCTCATCTGATTTTTTATTTTATCTAACTTTGAATGGGACATAATAGTGTTACAATATAGAAACACATTGAGAATATAGATGAACAATATGAATTTCTCATGTCATTTTCAGTACAGTAAAGATGTCAGCGTAAATCCTTAAAGAACACAACACGGATGAAAGTCATGGTACATATATTTCACTTTATAAATCGCTGATTTTTCACACATGGTTTGCTTAGTCAATTTCATGACTTCTAGGATTGCAGACACCGTCCCCTGACTGCGCAGCCTTCTCAGGAGTATAGAATTCACCAGGGAAATCGAATTACTCTTGACAGAAACAGTAGATGGCCCAAAATGTCTTTATCAAGAAAGGTCTGATAAAATCAAAAGGCCTCCTGAACAAAAAGAAAAACTAATTTAAATTATTATTATTTTTAAACCATATCCTTTGTCTAAAAGGAAACATAATATTGCCCTTTGATCTTTGTGTATTCACGCAGGGACGCAGGGTCCAACTTGACTTCCAAGGGATAAAAGCGTGGGAATTAAGCATTTAATTTATTTGAAATGTATCTGTTTGTAACAGCATAAGCCTACATTCATCCTAATATCCAGACCCTGAACAAATCTTTCAAGTGTATGTAAGGAAATTCTTCGTGGGAAATAGAATTGGTCAAATATAAGCCCTTTTTTCTAACCACAAAGTACATATAGTGTTATTGTTTCATTTCATGCTATTTTCATAAAGAATCCCAGTGAAAACAGCCCTGCATAAATGGAAGTTCAGATGTCATTTGGCTGAAGTCAGTGGTGGTCAATGTTGCTGACATGAGGGGCACTATAAGGGGAGTAGGAGAGGTCATGCGTCAGATGGGACCTTTCATGACCCCTCCAACACACTGCACAGGGGACTTTATGAGCAAATCCAATTAATCCCACTAGGCTGTCAGAATCTTGTAAAAGTCAACAAGCTGTCATTTATATTTCCGCCCTGTTCCCCACCAACCACCTTCTCCTTCTCTCTCTCGCTTTACGTCCCTCAAGGGGCTACAAACCCACTTGTCGTGGAAAAAGCCCAGTTCTGAAAAAACGTGGTGAAATGAGTATACAAGATTGTTGATTGCTCAGAGTTGGAAAAGAGATAATACAAATGAAGAGATTCAAACGCAAATCAAAGCGAAACTCTAAGAAGAGCTTTAACAAACCTGAATTTACGACTGTTAAGATACATCAAATTCATTCATTAAAACCCAGACATAAATACACAGAAAATAAATACACAGAAAATGTATTCATATAGATAGAGCAATGTATGACATTTTGAAGTAGTTTTACAGCTTGTCCTTTTCTCTTTCATCCATTTAATGTCGAGGCAGTTATAGGAGCCACATCAAGGAGAGCACCATAAAGGGATAGTTTGACAGAAGTTTACAAATGAAAGATAAGGTACGCCTTGCCACATATGGATGTTGTTAACTTTGACATATATGGGTGGGTTTTCAAAATGTGGGACCAAATCTGTGTAGCTTCAGGAACTGCATTTAGTTAATTCGATCAGACACAAGATTGGTTAGTTAAAGAAAAGGACAGAATGAAAGAGTCTGAAAAGGGTATATGACAGAGAACAGGGAGGGATTAAAGGGCCACATACATTTCCGGACGGTACATTATCCTTTGATTTTTGAGGGCAGAGATCTCCTAAACACTAGTCAGGGTTAACCACTGTTTACCATTCTCTTCATACAGTTGGTCGGTAAACCGCTTTGGTCCATACTGATATGTCTCAACAACTATTGAGACACTAATGACTTGAACACAATGAGTTCAAGCACAATTAATAAGTGAATCATTTAAACATCTTCTTTCTCAGCAGACATTCATGGTTCCCAGAGGATGAATTGGTGATTCCCTGATGTTTCCTCTAGTCTAGTGCTACCATGAGCTTGACAAATATGGTTTGAAGTGAAATGTCTCAATTACTGCCATCAGCACAAGCTTGGTTTACACAAATTGAATTGAATGCCACGAAATCTAGTGCAAACATTCATGTTCCCCAAAGTATGCCCTGCAATCAAGGTGATTCTTACACTTGTCTAATATAACTAAATCAAATCAAATCAGTTTTATTTGTATAGCCCAAAATCACAAACACATTTGTCTCAGTGAGCTTTACATTTCATACAATATGATATATGATACAATATGATACAATATGACACCCTGCCCTTACACCCTTAGCTCGGCTGAGAAAAAAATCACAGTAAAAACCCTTTACCGGGAATAAAAAAGAATTGAAGAAATCTCAGGGAGAGTCGACAGAGTAAGGGATCCCTCTCCCAGGACGGACATGCTGTAATAGATGTCATAAGTAGAAAAAATCACGAAGGAATTTGATCATTGACCAGGTTATTGCATGGTAATACTAAGTAAAGTGCGAACAGTGTGGATGTAGGAAGACTTCAGATGCTGCCAGAGGATCCACACCGTCTCGTCTCCACCAGGGAAAACTAAGGTTTCCATCGCCGGGATTACATCCCACGTCTCCAGGTGGCATCCTTAACCACTGCAACATCTTTCGCGTTGATGGTCCATTCTCAGATGTTACCGGAGGGGGGACCAGATCCACACTGTCTCGTCACGACCAGGGAAAACTGGAAGAGGACAGACAGGCAACCAGTGAGCAAAGCAAAAATTAATTTAAAGATTGAACAAGCAAGCGAGTAGAAAGACTACTATCCTGATGGACGGTGAATCAGTGCTGATGTGAGGCAATAGCAGGCGGGGAGCATCCGTTCCTAGGACAGCTGATTCCGCACAGGACTCGGAGTCAGTCGAGTAGCATGGAGAGTGCTTGGTAGACAGAGGGAGAGAACCCCCGGGGCAACGCTAAGCCAATCATGGAAGATAGACAGAGGAGAACAAATGTCAGAGAAATGGTATCAGTTACGCAATTAGCGTCGGCAGGACAATTTTTCAGTGGGAGGACAACCGGTACTCAGGCCCAGACAAACCGAGACCGAGGCAGCTCCTCAGGCTGTTAATAATAACGCTATAACAATGGTAAACAATATGAACACAATTAACATTAAATTACATTGATTTACACTCTACCGTTCCCCACCGACACACAATCGGCGCCAGCCACCCAGACCCAGAGCCTGCCCTCCAGCACCCCGCCCCCAGAGAGCACGCCCCAGTGCGGCACTAGTCCCGAGGAGGACCGGGGCCATAGATAGAGAATAGAGTGTAGAATAGGGAAATAGCCAAATGCACCGCTGCCACGAGGAGCAACCACAGCCGAAACCCCCGGAGGGGTGGCCCGTACAGCCCACTCGGGCCCGCCGGACCGGCCATGCCCAGCCCATGAGGCAAGGCCAGAGGCGCCAAGCACAAAGGGCGCGACGCATCCGCCGCTGCCATCGGCACACCCAGAGCTAGGACCGGCCGGAGGAGCACCGACGCCGGGCAGCGAAACACAGACGCCAACAGTGACGCCACAGAGCGGACCGCCAGGCAGGGATAAATGATTAAAACAGTTTGAAAACAGTTAAGAACAGTTTAAAAGCAGTTAAAAGCAGTTAAAAACAGTTAAAACGCAAATTGCATAGATTGCTTCTATCCACCCCATGACAATCTATTATCTCCCGAGGCGGTCAAAAGCAACCCGCGTCTAACGATTAAAAACATCGCAGTGCTCATCTACCAGTGCAACAATTACACAATCTGCATCCGATGCCCCATTTCCACCCCACCCAATGGTCCAGTCAGGCAATAGCACGGCGCCACTGCAGACGCCTGAGCACGCACCCCGACACCACCACCCCCCCGGCCACCCCCAGCCCAGAGCACACCAATGATAGCGGCAGGCAGCGCCGCCGCCCCAGTGCCCCACCCCCAGCCCCGTCAGCCGACATGACCACCCAGCCAAGCCCCGGAGGCCACCGCGACCGCCTGTCCGGAGGCAAGGCATGGTCCCACCCCCCAGCAGCGGTGCCCACGGTCAGACGCCAATTTGCCCCAGCCCGAGCGGCCAGGGCAGCCCACCGGAACAGCCCAAGACCGGCACCTACCCCAGAGCAAACTCCCCCCCAGCAGAGGCCAGAGAACCGACCCCAGACAGGGTGACCCGCCACCGACCCCGCACCAGCAGAGAGGTGGATGAGCGCTAACCAAAAGTTAATTCAAAGAGATCCGTCTTAAGTTTAGACTTGAACACCTCGATAGACTCAGATTGTCTGATCTCTAGCGGGAGTGTGTTCCATAACGAAGGAGCTCGATACGAGAAAGCCCTGCTGCCAGCAGCTTTCTTAACTCTGAGGACAGACAGGAGCTCTGCAGTCGTAGACCGTAGTGCCCTTGATGGGGCATATCGCGCAACTAGGTCAGACAAATATGAAGGAGCAAGCCCATTTAATGCCTTATAGGTCAATAGCAGCACCTTAAAGTCGGATCTGACATGAACCGGAAGCCAGTGGAGCGACGCAAGAACGGGGGTGATGTGGTCGTATTTTCTAGTTCTGGTCAAAAGCCTCGCCGCAGCATTTTGTACCTTTTGTAAGCTTCGAGTACTTGCCCTGGGCAACCCAGACAGTAGTACGTTACAATAGTCAAGCCGAGAAGATACGAAGGCGTGTATTAATATTTCCGCATCAGCCATGGACAGGCTGGATCGTATTTTTGATATATTCCGTAAGTGAAAAAACACAATTTTGGTAATCTCTTTGACGTGTTGATCAAAGGACAGGTTGGAGTCGAACTTAACACAGATTTCTTGCTGTTAAGCTTTGAGAGATAACGCAATTGTCGGAATTAATTGTCAGTTGCTCAAGCTGATTTCTAACGTGTGCGGGACCGATTAATAACAATTCAGTTTTTTCTGAATTTAAGAGCAGAAAGTTTTGCGACATCCAGCTTTTAACAGCGGATAAGCAGGCCTCTAAATTAGCGATTTGAGTAACATCATTAACTTTGACCGGGACATAGAGCTGAGTATCATCCGCATAGCAGTGAAAATTGACCCCGAAGCTACGAATAATTTGACCAATCAGAGAAATATACAAAGAGAAAAGCAGAGGTCCAAGAACAGATCCTTGAGGTACTCCGTATTTCACGTCAGTGAATATGGATGTACTGTTGTTGTAGGAGACGCACTGAGTTCTACCGGATAGGTATGATTTCAGCCAATCGTGGGCCAGCCCTGTAAAGCCAAACAGGTTTTCCAGCCGATCCAGGAGTATGTCATGGTCGATGGTGTCAAACGCTGCACTGAGGTCCAACAATGGAAGCACGGAGGCCGTATTGGAGTCCATCATCAACAGAGCATCATTAACTACTTTAGTGAGCGCGGTTTCAGTTGAGTGACGTGCCCTAAAGGCAGACTGAAACGGTTCAAAAAGTTGATTACTAGTCAAGTGATCAGAGAGCTGTTGCGCCACTACACCTTCTAGTATTTTGGATAAAAAGGCAAATTTGACACTGGGCGATAATTACTCAGATCAGGTTTCTTGAGAAGGGGTTTCACCACAGCAGCCTTAAAGGAAGTGGGAACAGTACCAGTCATTAATGAAAGGTTGACAACATCGTGTATTGTAGGACCCAGGGTTTGCCAGAGTTCTTTGAACAATTTGGCAGGCAAGGGATCAAGAAGGCAGGTCGTTGGTTTTGAGATTTTGACTATTTGAGTCAGTTCTTCATACGGAACAGGCTCAAAATTAAGAAAACCGATATTGCGCTTACACGCAGGTATCGTGCAATTCGTTGTACCAAAGGAACTGATTTGGTTTCTAATATTGGTAATTTTACTATCAAAATAGTCCATAAAATGTTGCGCAGTGTGGATTGAGCGATTCGATGATTGCGTTTTTTTGTAAGTTTGGCAACAGTGTCAAATAAAATGTTTGGATTACTCTTATTCCTATTAATAAGAGAAGAGTAATAGGCCTTTTTTGCTACATTTAGAGCACGCTTGTAGATTGAGACGCTATCTCTCCAAGGCCGGTAGGTGGACTCTTGTTTTGATTTTCTCCATCTTTGTTCGAATCTCCTGCAGTCCTTTTTCAGAGCTCGAGTGTGGTCAGTAAACCAGGGAGAAGCCCTCATCGTTCGTCTGGTTTTTGTAGAGCGAGGTGCCACAGAATCCAGGAGGGTACATTTATTCCTTAGGCATCGTGCCATTGTTACAATAACCATTGTAACAATGGCACAAAATGTAATAAACTTTTTTTTTTAATAAAACCGAAATGCTATAAATGGTCCGATGATGTAACAAATGCTGAGCCCAAAATCTTTTGCCCATAATGTAACAATTAGTTTTTTGGGTCACTTACTACTTTAGGGCGAAATATTTGTCTCCTAATAGTTAAATGATTGTATTACATTATAGAGTGAGTCAATAATGTATTAATTAAAGGGTTTATTGCTTCAATGTAGAGTGTACTATCAATAGAAGCATTCTTCCAATAGTTGTATGTAATTCAAGGCTCAAAGTGTTCTCACACAAACTCATACAGTATGTATATATATAGGCTACATACATGTATATATGTATATTTTGACGGCAGCTCGTTAGGTTGCATGCTCTGTCTCTGCTCTGTCTCCATGTGATTTTAATGTGGTTTTACTTGGTTTTTATACCTTTTAAACCTTCTTTTAAACCTGCTTCACTTCGCTATCATTGCCTTGCTGTATGGATTAATTTGGGAAATCTGCGTGGATTGTTGCTCTGCTTTGCCTTGCTGGCGTTCTCCACCTGCATATTGGGGCACCTAGCATATTGGGGCTACGCTGGTAACCCCTGTGCGAGTGAGCCGCGGCGACTGCTCTCGTCTCCGGTTCTACCTAGCTCCAAAACATGTACTTTCTGTATCAACTCAATACAATTACCGAGTCAATCTGCCACCATTGTGCCTGCTAAACTGCCTATCGGTTTGTTGTGTAGTTATGCACTCAAAACATATTGCATTGTCCCCTTGAATGCTCTCTTATTTTCAATTCATTGCACAGACGCAAACTCTAACTCAGGCAAGATGTTTAAATCACGGTGCTTGATTGTGTTGCTGTTATTGTTATCTGGTGATGTTCAGTCTAACCCTGGTCTTGATTTAAATTGTATTCAAACTGCTGCTGATTTTAGCTCAAGATCTGGTTTGGGCATTATTCATTTAAATGTCCGTAGTCTTCTACCTAAAATAGACTTTGTTAGAATTTGGGCACAGACAACTAATGCTGATATAATTGTAATTTCTGAGAGTTGGCTGAACAAGTCTATTAATGATAGTGTTGTTTCTATTAATGGTTACAATATAAGTCGTGTTGATCGTGTCAAACGTGGTGGTGGAATAATTGTGTACTCGAAATGTAATTTCCACACTAAAGTATTGATCAAGAAGACAATACCAAATCAGTTGGAAATTTTAGCTTTACAGGTTGAGTTGTCCAAGGGCTGTCATATTACTGTTGTTGGTTGCTATAGACCTCCTTCTGCAGCTAAGGAAACCTTGTCCTCCTTATCTAATATTCTTTCTAAATTATCTGACAATGAGATAGCCCTCTGTGGTGATCTAAATTGGGACTGGCAGTCACCAGTCTCAAATGAATTTAAAACATACTGTATCTCAATGAATTTTTCACAATTAGTTGTTTCCCCCACTCGTCCAAACCTTAAGTGCCCAGAAAAATCTACTCTAATAGATTTGTTTATAACTAATAATCCTCATAAGTATACCTCTGTAAGTGTATTTCCGTATGACGTGAGTGACCACTGTGTTATTGCAGGTGTCAGGGATACTAGAATTCCAAAAGTTAAACCTTGTTACATCACAAAACGTGATACTAAACACTTTAGTGAACAGGCCTACAGATTTGATCTACATTTTGTGGATTGGAACAGGATCTCCCTAATACCTGATGTTGAACTAGCCTGGTCTTATTTTGCTGAAATGCTTATGCCAATCATTGATAAACATGCCCCTTATAAAAGGTATAGAGTTAAGGGCAGGGAAAATCCATGGTTCTCTGAAGAATTGTCAAATTTAATTAGAGAAAGAAATTATTATTGGGCAAAAGCAAGAAAGTTGAACACTGATGTTCTCTGGACTACTTTTAGATGCCTAAGGAATAAATGTACTGCCTTAGTGAAGAAGGCCAAATCTAGCTATTATCTTTCCCTTACAACTGAAAATTTGAATAACCCACAAAAATTCTGGCAGACAATCAAATCTCTATCTCCAAATAACTCCCCTAGTCTTCCAACTTCCATTGTGTCAGAGTCTGCCACTATCCATGACAGACCTGAGATGCTCAATTGTTTTAATAAGTATTTTGTTTCTTCAGGTTTTCTTTTTGATAAATTAAATACGCCCAATACTGCAATGGCTCCACTTGCTTTTGCTGAACCCCCTTTGGATAATAAATTTAACTTTAGACCCTTCACTGTTTCGGAAGTACATAAAGCCCTTATGAAATTAGATTCCAAAAAACCAACAGGGCCAGATAATATAGGTGTTTATTTTTTAAAACTTGCTACAGATTTTATTGCAGAGCCACTGACCTACATTTTTAATTTAACTCTAACTAGTAAGGAAATCCCAAAAATATGGAAAACGGCAAACGTTCTTCCCCTCTTTAAAGGTGGTGAACCGTCCAGCCTCAGTAACTACAGGCCTATTTCAAATCTGTCTCCTTTAGCCAAGATTTTAGAAAGCCTGGTTAGTGATCAGTTGAAGGATTTCTTGAGTCTTAATGACATTTTATCTTGTTTTCAATCTGGTTTTAGAAAATCACACAGTACAGTCACAGCAGCTATTAAAGTAGTAAATGATATTGTTATGGCCCTGGATAGCAAAAAACACTGTGCTTCTCTTTTTATTGATTTTTCCAAGGCCTTCGATACAGTGGACCATGAGGAATTGTTGCAAAGGTTGGCTAATTCTGCTGTCGGTTGGTTTTCTAACTATCTTTCAGATAGGACTCAATGTGTCAAAATTGATGGCTGCTTCTCTGATACTTTGGCTGTCCACAAGGGGGTGCCACAAGGCTCTATATTAGGTCCCTTGTTGTTTACAATTTATATAAATGATTTGGGAAAATATGTTCAAAATGCAAATGCCCATTTTTATGCTGACGATACCATTATTTATTGTTTTGGAGAATCTGTGCTGTTGAACACTTGCAAGTTGCTTTTAAAGCAATGGAAGCCCAACTCCTGTCTTTAAGACTAGTACTTAATGTAAATAAAACTAAAATGATGATCTTCACTAAATCTAGGGATAAAACTAACTGTTGGCCCACTTTATTTACAGCTCAAGGTACACTTATTGAGACTGTTTCCACTTATAAATACCTTGGTATCATCCTTGACAACAATTTGTCTTTTAAACTCCATATTGAGAACCTGGCAAAGAAATTAAAAGTGTGATTGGGCTTTTATTTCAGACATAAATCCTGATTTTCTTTTGTTTCTAAAAAAAGGCTAATTGCTGCTACTTTTATCCCATTGTTAGATTATGGTGATGTACTGTACATGAATGCCTGCTCTACTTCACTGCATATGCTTGATGCTACATATCATTGTGCTTTAAGATTCATTACCGGCTGTAAATCACTCACCCATCATTGCACCCTGTATTCTAAAGTAGGCTGGCTGTCCTTGTCAGCTCGCAGGCTTCTTCACTGGTACACCTTCATTCACAAAGCAATTACTGGACTACTCCCCTCATATCTCTGCACATACCTCACTTTTAAATCAAATCCATCATACAGTTTACGCTCTCTGGACTTTCTTTCCACCTCTGTCCCCAGAACTCGTACTGAGTTTGGGAAGAGAGCTTTCATGTACTCTGCTCCCTCCGCCTGGAACACTTTACAAAAAACACTCAAATTACAAGAACTCATCACTATGAATGATTTTAAAATCCGGCTCACATGTTTTTTAATGACGAATTTTGGAGTGTGTCAATGTTTCACTGAGTAGCACTTTATCATTGTCTGAAAACTGTTCTTCTTTTTCACCCACCTAAATGTATGTATTTTTCTCATGTCTGTGCTTTCTTCTTATGTTCTCATGTCTGTGCTTTCTCCTTATGTTCTCATGTCTGTGCTTTTGTCTCTGTTTTCTCATGTCTGTGCTTTCTTCTTGTCTTGTATTTTATTCATTCTAGCTGCTGCCATTTTGGCCAGGCCTTGCTCGGAAAAGAGGTCATTTGACCTCAAGCAATTTTGCCTGGTTAAATAAAGGTTAAATAAATACATGTGCATATGTAAATTGTAAATCCTAACATATATCTGAAATAACTTTAGCCGTAAAAATACTGCTGTATAGATATGGGTCTGTTTAGTAAATTCATAATCAATGTTTTGCACATTAAAGGAAAATAGCAACATCATGAACTAATGATCACATGGATACATTTTGGCTACAGATGTAGACCAGCTTACCATGAAAATTGCTTTAGAACATTTTAACTTGTTCTTCTTTTATTATTATATTGAAATATGATCCCTAGGATGGACTGGAGAGCCTGTGTAGCCATGTCGCCCCTCTTTGAAGTCTTTGTACTGTACCATAACACCAATGACAAATTAACTGTTGTGGGTGTGTGGTAAGTGTTGTTATGTCCACTGTAGGTCTTGTTCCATACTTTTGAGGATGTGTTGACTGACAATGATGAATTTCACCCAAGAGATAAGACACAGGAAATATCAGCCCTGTCAGTCTCCGAACGCACCCCAACAAAAGAGGTTATGCACAAAAGAGGGAAACCTGACCTCTTGTATCACTGACAGCTTCTTTCATTTCAAATAAGAGGCACCCTGTATTAATGGCTTGGATTTACGTTTTATACATTAACATTGTGGTAACATAGGACAGTTGCTTACTTATTTATAGGGGAGAACGGGGTAATGTGAGACACTTTTTACATTTGCTCTCCTCTTAGCGAGCTAAATTGATTTATCAGTCAAATGTACATATTTCCCATTAATTCAGGATGTTTCTAAGAAAAGGGCATTAGCAGAATTTATTCATGACAAAGGGCAGTGAAAATATGATTGTTTTAAAAAAAGTTGTCTTGTGTCTCAGTTTACCCCAGCTGTGGGGTAAACTGAGACAGACCAGAGAAATTAAGGGGGTAAACTGATCCACTTACTTTTTCCACTCTGAAACTACCATAACAACAAATGTTGTAACAGTTACAATCCTGACAGCTAGCTTAAAACCAAATATTCCAAAACTAATGTCGTACGAGTAACAGAATCATGGGGTTTGGTCAATTAAGAAAAACATTTTCTAAACACTTCAGTTTCAGTTTCAGTTTATTTCGATCACACAGATTCACAACATTACATACATAAGATAAAAAAATTAAAAATACAAAGAAAAACACAAAGTTGTCATCTTAATTTATACATTGATTTCTTATAAATAGTATTGATCGAAAAGGTGTAGGCTGAAGCCTTAGCTTATTGCACCTACCCTTTTTACGTTATGTTTATTTATTGATTTTTCGTTGGTCCCTCAGGATCTTTTTTAATTATTATATATATATATATTTGTTTTAATAATTTGTTTGATAGTTATTGTAGATATTATTGCTATGATTAATTCCTGTATATGTTAAACATATTACATGTAAAGTTATGACACAAGACAAAATAAATCCACAATACATATTCACAGTGCCATTCATGCCTCACTTTTATATTTGTTAAGCATCTTCTTTTTCAGTATTTTTTTAAATCTTTGTACTGTGTTACACGTTTTAATTTCTTCATCCAAGACATTCCACATGTTTACTCCTTTTACCGATATACATCTTTGTTTTACATTGGTTCTTATATTTATCTTTGTAAACATGCACATTCCCCTTAGTTCATACTTGCTCTGTCTAATCTGAAACAATTTCTGGATACAGTCTGGAACTATCCTGTTTTTGACTTTATACATTATTTGCATTGTTTTGAACTCCACTAAGTCTCTAAATTTAAGTGCGTTTGAGTTTATAAATAATGTACAGTCAAGTGCGAAAGTTTGTGAACCCCTTGAACATTTTGGAATTTTATTTATTTTTACCATTATTAATTCATTTTTATCAATACCAGTATTTTTTATATGAAATAACAGATGTTTGTTTATGAATTCAACATTTTTCTTTTCCAGAAATCAATTGTTAAAACAGATAAAACAAATTATTTGACGAATGTTGTATGTGCAAAAGTTTGTGAACCCTGAGCTGCATTGCTTAAATCGAGCAGGTTGACACAATCAGGTGGGCCAAATTGGTTGATGAAATAGACCAATGTAATGAGAGATCTTTAGGAAAGAAATTGGGTGGCACTAGATAAAACAGAGATAAAACCAGGTCAGTTTAGGCTCACCAAAGTGAACCCATACAGGTCAGACATGCTAAAAGGGAAACAAATCTCAGAGGATCTCAGGAATAGAGTTTTGATGTTGCACATTTGTCTGGGGACAGTTATAAATTCATAAAAAAAAAATTTGAGCTCAATCGGTCCACCGTGAGGCAAATCATCTACAAATGGAGAGCTTTAAGAGTGACTTAACATCTGCCTAGAAGTGGACTTCCTTCAAAAATATCCTCAAGCGCCACAAGAAAAGTGATTTTTCAGGTAAAAGCCAACCCAAACATTACATCTGGAGATTTGCAGACAATTTGAAACCACCATTATTCACTTGGGAGAAGGTTCTCTAGGTGGTAGGCAGAATTGCATTTTTTCCCAAACATGGCAGTTTTGGTTATGACCAAACAGTTCAATTTTGGACTAATCTGTCCACAGAATAAGACTTCAGGTATCTCAAAGTGCTCTCAGGCAAAGTTGTGACAAGCAGTTTTGTTCTTTTTTGAGAGCAGAGGCTTCTTTAGCAACCCTCCCATGAAAGCCATTTTGACTGAGTTTTCTTCTTATTGTGGAACCATGCACATCTGTCCCAGATGCTGCAAGAGAGGTCTGCAAATCACTAGATGTAATGTTTGGGTTGGCTTTTAACTGAAAAATCACTTATCTTGTGACGCTTGTGGATATTTTTGAAGGAAGTCCACTTCTAGGCAGATGTTCAGTCAGTCTTAAAGCTCTCCATTTGCAGATGATTTGCCTCACGGTGGACCGATGGAGCTCAAACTTTTTTTAAAATAATTTATAGCTGTCCCCAGACAAATGTGCAGCATCACAACTCTATTCCTGAGATCCTCAGAGATTTGTTTCCCTTTTAGCATGTCTGACCAGTATGGGTTCACTTTGGTGAGCCTAAACTGACCTGGTTTTATCTCTGTTGTATCTAGTGCCCAATTTCTTCCCTAAAGATCTCTCACTACATTGGTCCATTTCATGACTCAATTTGGCCCATCTGATTGTGTTTACCTGCTCCATTTAAGCGATGCAGTTTAGGGTTCACAAACTTTTGATCATACAACAGTTGTCAAATAATTTGTTTTATCTGTTTTAACAATTTATTTCTGGGAAAGAAAAATGTTGAATTGATAAACAAACATCTGTTATTTCATATAAAAAATACTGGTATTGATAAAAATGAATTAATAATGGTAAAAATAAATAAAATTCCAAAATGTTCAAGGGGTTCACAAACTTTCGCACTTGACTGTATAGGTTGGTTCAAGATAATGATTCTGATTTCCCTCTTTTGTAAAATAAAAATAGGGTTGGTAACGGTTTTGTACGTGTTTCCCCATATTTGCACACAGTATGTAATGTATGGTAGTATTAAGGAACAGTACAATATGTGTAATGATTTTGAATTAAGGAGATCTCTTGTTTTATATAGTATTGCGGTGGACATGGATACTTTTCTTTTTACTTGTTTTATATGTGGTTTCCAGCATAATTTGTGGCCTATGATCACTCCTAAGAATTTGTTTTCATAGACTCTTTCTTTCTTTTCTATTTCAACATTGTCTATCATGATTTTTATTTCATGTTTGAGTTTTTTGTATCCAAATATAATGATCTTAGTTTTCTTTAAAGAGGACCTTTTATACTACTTTTCTGGTCTTAATTTCTTGTTAAAAACTGCTATAGAGCAACCTGACACGAATCACATCACAAAAAACTATGTAGATTTTCGGGAAGCTCTTTCTCTTATTTTGGCGATCCAGCAGGCCCTGTAAACACTTTGCTTCTGCCATCTCCTTCCCTTCCTGCAAACCCAACTCCGTTGTGATTGTTTACCTTGTGAAGGGAAGTCGTGATTCTAAATGTCTGCAAAGAATCGGCCCAGGCGGGTTGCGAACTCGGGTTTACTGCTTCATAAACGATCTCCCTACCGGCAGAGCTAAGCAAGCACTGATCTAGTGATGTCACCCCCTGCTATATATAGCAACCTGGGAGCTTGCCTGACCATATATGGCAAAAATCTCTGGTGACACACTTATACCGGAAATTTGAACAAGATCGGCTCGACTGGCTGCCATAGTTTTTAGTGCTCTGCACAGCCACCCCAGACGGTCAGCAGGGAATACGTCGAAATGCATGTACGTATAAATCATTATAACAACGTTTATAGGTCATAAAAGTCGAAAAGTATAGGTCCTCTTTAAGTTTAGAGACAACTTATTAATATCAAACCATCGTTTTAGGATTTTCAGTTCTTTCTCCACTGTATCCAAAAGCTGCCTCAGATCCCCTCCAGAACAAAAAACAAAAAAAAAACTTAAAGTAACTCTGATCAAATACACCATATAATTCATATTCAATAATTAACATTCATATGACAGATAGAACCAGTTAGATTAAAACACAGTCTGGGGGTCAGAACACATGACCCTTAGAGCCAGCTAGTGTATGGGGGTCAGAGCAAAGAACAATCAGAACCAGCTAGAACAGCCTGGGACTCAAAACAGGACTAGACCCAGCTGTCATTTTCCATCTTTTGAGTCTTTGATTAATATTTTTCTGCATTTGTTTTATTGGGATCATTCATTGAATAAAGACATATTACTTAGAGTCTATTGATGTTAAAGGTCACTATCCTGTCCCCCAAATACATATGTGCCAAACCATGCCCTTGCTGACACCCCTTCAACCATCAACCCCCACCTCCAGCCCATATTGTCTTTTTCTCTTTGCTACCTCAAATATAATGGATTCATTAAAAGAGGGCACAGACACTAGCCCCTTTTACACAGAGATTGCGGCATATTGACGGAACAACATCACTCCAATATGCCGGCTTTGCTTGCTTCTGTGTTATTTACACAGAACCAAGCAACGCCGGCCTGCTGGCGCATCAGTATCCCCTTTTACACAGCGTCCGGAATGAAAGAGGTGCTTGTAAACAGCGTCAGGTGTGACGTAAACATTTAGCGGCGCGCCGGTCAGCTGCTTTACAACAACAACACTGGCCGGTGAATTGAGAGCAGAAGTGCTGGAGCTTGCAGTAAGAGGGCCGTATTTTACTGTCCCTACGATGTGCCGGTTGATCTCGCGACGCGCTGAGTCCAACATCACTGGGACTGTTAACCAAACTGACAAAAATCACTCCGCTGCTCACTGCTTCACCTCTGTGTCTCTGTGTGTGTGTGTGTGTGTGTGTGTGTTTGTGTGACAGGTTGGCTGTGAGCGAGTCTCTTTGTAAGGGCAGCGATCTGCCAATCAGACACACATACACACAGTGTGTGAAGTCACGTTACTGTAGACAGAAATAAAGTGTGGATATACGCTCAGACTTAGGATAATAATAGCGGTGGCGATCCGGTCGCAGCCTAGCTTAGCCTAGCCTAGCTTAGCCTAGCTTTCCCATTGTACAACTTCCCCTGGGCAGAAATAGACTCATACACTCTGCAAAATGAAGCGTGGGGGTTTGGATTGAGCAGCGGACCTTATGACCAGCTAGATTATACGCCGTTCCTTTTATTTGGTGATTTTTACGGGACATCAGGCCGCCGTGGTTAATGTTTAACACACATCCTTCAACTGCTAACATGGTCGCATGTTTAGAACGTAGGCTATGGAACGTCAAACGCCCCCCTGTTCCGCAAAAACAAGCTGGCCGCATTTATACAGAGGCGGAACTGATTGTATCGGTAATCTTACTACCCCCCGAGGTAGTAAAATTCCCGGAACAATCTCTCGCACCTTTCTTCCCTCCTTCTGTAACGGTCGCATTTATACAGCGGGCGGAGGGCTGAAATTCCAGCATATTCCCGGCTTTCACTGGCTGTGTAAAAGGGGCTACTGTCTCACTTTACCCCACAGCATTTGTCTCACTTTACCCCACTGCCACAATTTGAGAAAAAACTACCTCTCTCAGAAAATCAGGCTAATCTTCAGTTATCATCATCACATGTTTCATGTTGGTAGTTCATCAACACGTGTGATAGAAGTTTTTCTACCTGAATCAATTTGCTTTGGCACAACAATCGATTAACTTGACACAGCAAGAAAATTTACTTTTACATGCAAAAAAGACATTTTAAATAAAAAACATGCTTACAACATCACCATGAGGTCCTCTCTTTCATGGCCAAGGAGAAATGAGAGGGGCTTGAAAACATATATCTCACATGACCAAACATGTGTTCCATTGCCTAGATACAGGGGGTGTCTCACATTACCCGATGGCTCACATTCCCCCAATCTCCCCTACTTACTTACTAGTATTTCTAGGTGAATTTCTAGAAACTAAATATCAAACAGCATTGCCGTCTCCAGGCAATATACACCCCAGATGACGTGTTAAGTTAAATATATACAAAATTTTATTCATATTTTCAAGCATAAAAGACTATTCTTAGGTCCTGGTGGAATTTTCTCAACTCTTTGTCCACTCCTTTTGTATTGAAAGATGTCAATTGTAGGTTTCAGTCAATGTAATTCAATATTGTGAATTGAGGTATTTTAAAATAATTACAATTTTTGAGAGGAAGTTTAGATTGTGGACATAATGCTTTTGATTGAACAGTTATTTTTAACAGTAATTTGCATTAAAGTGTAGTACCCTGAATATTACTGATATGCTGATTTATTGATGTAGTTTCAGCAGCTTGCAGAACTCTCTAGTTTGTACAATTGATCAAATAAAACAGAGGGGATGGTATTGTCACCTCTCAACAAGGTTAATGCCCCCAGCCATAGACTGGGCCTGGGACAGAGGGTAATCACAGCCCAAACCCAGATGGATTTTCCTCTGGCGGTTGAAAAGACCACAGAAAAAGTACAGGGGAAACAACCAAAACACATGATACTAAATTGAAAAAGGCGAGCAGCAGACATGAGTTTCATGAATTCCAGTATTTGATTTTATGCTGCCCTCTAATGTTATAATGAAAAACTACAAAGACGGTAGAGGGGACCCTTTAATAGAAATCAGGAGGGAATTGAAAGTGTGTATTTCCAAATATTATGTAATCGTTAACTCATTCCACTTCTTCCAATGGATAACAACAAATAATAATAACCCTTATTAATAAAATAAAATGTAATAATGAGTATTCAAATCTGGAAAACGCTTGTTGTCAAAATATTTTTTTTTGTCAAATTCAGTTAATATCTCCCCATTATCCGCTACCTGTCTGTACTGGGTGTGCACTGAATAAAAGAATACACAGCCTTGGCCTTTTTACCAGGTAAACAGAGAGGCCCCACCGTAGCTAGCAACATGCAGGTTTACAGAGCCTAGCAGTGTTCATTTTGGCAGCAGTTTTAGATTTTGACAAGGTTGTTTTAGTTTTAGTCTTTAGACTATAATACATTTTAATTTTAGTCACATTTTAGTAATTTTCATCCTTCATAGTTTGAGTCTAGTTTTAGTCGACGACAACTCAAAACATTCTAGTTAAGTTATAGTCAAAAGAGCTAAATATATTTTCTCTCTTTAAAGCGGCTACGAGTAACATTTAAATATCTTTTAAACAGCCTCATGTTTCCTCTCATAATCATAAATTACCTTTAACAGCAAACCAGACCATCAGTGCAAAGAAAGACGTTTTTAAATAGTTTTTATTACTGCATTTGATCTGGTCGTACACCTAGTCCGATTTTCGGTTCACGCGTGCATGCTCTATGGTCACATATCCGTATTGGTCACAGATTTCAGCGTGGCGCAGGAACGTGAATTGAGAAGCCTATCCCTCCAGGTGAGGGAAGGGGAGCAGGAGCCTTGTTTGAGACAGTTGTTTGTCGTCATAATGACTGATAACGGGGCTGAACCATCAAAGAAAAAAAAGAAAATGCAATGAAGAAAAGCTAAAAGGGAGAGTGGTAGACGAGCGGGAGGGCGTTGCCAAGCAACGTAGCCTATACACAATTTCACGCAGCGAAACTAGACTGCACTGTTTACTCCTAAATGAATGAGCGGTAGCCTACTAAAACAAAGTTTACTTTGCCTCACCAGCATCATCAGATGACCATTATTCATCGGCATCAACATAAACACATTACCTCATCGTGATCCATACTAACTAACTGCCATCTCTCGTTCATTCGCTTTGTGTGAGGACACGGGGACTCGTTCAGCTCCGTGAGAGGTGACAATGCATCAACTCATTGCAATCAGGTGTGTTTAGCACTTACTGGCATTAGTTGATGCTGTGTCACCCATAGACTCACGGAGCCGAAAAGAGTCCGGTGCCCTCACACTTTCAAAACACGGACACGCCACGCACCATATTGCTTCCTGATTATTTGAATCTTGCTCTCCCTGCACAAGCTACAAAACAGCTTCACGACAGCTGGCGTCGTAATAATACTACCGCTTTTGTTCAAAGGTGTCGCCAACGTGCCGACTTACTCGTAGTGGCTTTAAACTAATGAGGAATCTTTCCATTAATATCATCCGCAATGTCACATTCCTTTGTTTAAATACATTATTGAAAATGTTCATCACTAAATGTCATCCAGTAAAATAGCAAGAAAGACAATGGGTCGGTCGGTCTTTTCCTTCCCTTTTTTCCGGATCAAGTAAAAAAAAAATAATAAACATAATATGGCTCCTTCATAGTCGCTTCATCTGTTGGAGCTGGTGACTGTAAAAATAGTGCTGAGAAATGTAGAAAAATATATACTGTCAGTACATTAACAATGTCCGACCCTGCATAAACACAAAGCCTCAGTGAAGCAACTGTCCAGGGTTCCATTTAAGAAGAACAGTGAAACAGTCAATGACCTTCAAAATGAAAATGTCCAAGTCTCATTATACTTGACATTGGCGAGTTTATGACAGTCAGACACATACCTGCATGTCTCTTCTGCAGTGGAAGAGACATGCAGAGACATTGAAATTGGTTTAATCCAGGGTTGGATATGGCAGGCGAGGTAATATTTTCCTGCTGCCTGGCAAAGGATGACATTGTGTGTGATGTGGATGAGGTGATGTGGCTGGATGTTAAAAGAAGACGTTATCCATACACTGGAATTCATCATCCAGCCACCCCATCCCTTCTACAATATTTCTGTTTTCCATTGTTTGTAAATATGACTGTACTTTTTATTTCTTTGAGTAGATAGTAAGACATTAGATTGATAATTTTACTGTAATTCAACCATTCTGTGAGGGGTTATCTAAAACCTGAAAGGTCCAATGGCATTGCTGTTACTAATGACAGGGAATGATTGTGTACAAAAGATCCGTGGCCACAAATAAGATCCATACTTCACACTTTATTTATACCTTTTACCTTCATTAGAAATAGTAACTTTTTATATGAGAACATTTTGATGATAAGAATCAGCTCAGAATATATTTTATATACTTAATTTATCATTTTCATCCTCATAATTAATTTTTAAAAAGTGATTTAAGGATAATAAAAGGTCACAAAAAGCCCTGAGGATACAACCATAACATGATACTGAATTCAATTAGGTGAGCAGCAGACAAAAGTTTTGGGAAATCAGAGCCAAATGCTGCCCTCTAATGTTATTAAGAAAAACTGTCACAACTGTAGAGGAGACCCTCTAAAAGAGAATACAAATCAGAAAGAATTTAGAGGATTATTTTAAAATATTCTGTAACCATTATCTCATTACACATTTTAATAATAATAATAATAAAAATAATAATAATAATAATAATAATAATAATAATAATAATAATAATAATAATAATAATAATAATAACCTAATTATAATAACCTAATAACCATTATCAATTATAGATGACCATTCCCAAATCAGTGCACATGGAATTTACCTACTGCTGACTGATTAATATGTTGATGTGTAATATATCCATCTGTTCACTTGTATGTGCTGATCTTTGATCAGTCTAGGTCAGAGCAGTGGCAGTCAGCAAACTGACCAGCAGGGTCACCGAGGAGATCCACTGGCCTGAAGCACTGCTCCCTACCATCCTTCCATCTGCAAAACAATAGCCAAGGTTTACATAAAACCTTATGTCGTCTACAGTACTTCAGAAGATGTACAAACCGTTTGAAAAAATAAGAACTTTACCATTCGAGAACAGTGGTCCGAGTGTGATGTGAGTACTGTCCTGGTAAGTTACATCCCTCCCAACTCGCCTGTGGTACCCAGGGTAGCAATGCTGTAAATGCAGTAAAACAATATTAGAAGTGCCGGTAACACTTTATAATAACTATCCGTTGTAACTCGTTAATAGATCATTAGTAAACTCTTAATTAATGATTATTAATGATTTTTTAAGTGTTTGTTAGCAGTTTGTTAAGGATTAATAACAATGGTAGATAGTTAATAGCTTAATAATTGAATCAGTTCATCTGGGAGGTAATCTGAGATACCGACGAGGCTGAAATAGGCTATAGACTATACACAGTGCATGGGCAACTGAGGGCAGCCCCATTTTCAAATATTTTTAAATAAACTCAATACACACTGTGCATGCCATGGACTTGAACGTGACGTGATCAGTTAATCTCGGATTACCTCCCAGATGAACTGTTTCAATTATTAAGCTATTAACTATCTACCATTGTTATAAATCCTTAACAAACTGCTAACAAACACTTAACAAATCATTAATAATCATTAATTAAGAGTTTACTAATGATCTATTAACAAGTTACAACGGATAGTTATTATAAAGTGTTACCGAAGTGCCTGTTAATGCGCCTGTTGTTAATCTATCTAAACTCACTACCAACACTAAGACACAGGACTACTTACAGTGGAGCAGTTGCTGTGTTTCAAAAGACACATGTGCACCTTGCAGTGCAGGAAGATGGATGAAGAGTTGGTAAAGGTGAACATCTTAAAAGAAAATCGAGCCACAGGGGAGATGCCATTCTGAACAATTTCCACTGTACCATCAGCTGGATTAGGACAGCTGGAAGAAAAAGTTGTACAAGTTACAATGTTATCAGGCGGACCATAGACTACACTATCACTTTTAAAGTTTGTAAGAGAGGACGGTCAGCACAAGTAAAGAGCCTGTTTTTCAGATTTTGATAGTCAAGAACAAGAAATCATGATGTGAAGAAGAGGTGAAGAATAGCTCATTTACTCTGCACTAATGAGATCCCAGCGGACAGGGTAGCTGGCGAGGTTGACCGGTGTGGCCCAACAAGAGTCCAGGATGGTGGCGATCTGACGTTCATCAACTCCTTCAGTCCGCACCTCCACAAAAAACCTCTGGGAGATTTCCATTGCTATGTTACTGTCACTGGTGAGGGGGTAGCGGAAGTCGGCATCCTGGAAGGGGATCATCCTCAAAAGATACTTTCCATGACCAGATCGAAGACTCTTGCTTACAATGCTACAAAAACAAAACAAAAAAAATATATAATGTGACCACACTTTGAGAAGGAACAATTAACTGGCAGGTTTTATGTCATTTCTAAGATCAAGACTTACTCATTAATGAGGATTTTACAGTTAAAAGGAGTGGATACAATTCATGTGAAATGTGTTCCAAAAGAGTGATTGTAATCTTTGATCACATGTCACTAGGGGTCTTCTAGTGATTCATAACATTAGTTACTGTCTTGTTACTTTTTTGCTTTGCAATTGTTGACAAGACATCATTGTAAATGAGGGTCACCCCTCAATGATCTCCCGAGTATAAATAAAGGTAAATAAATACACATATCACGATACATGAAGGACTGTGGTAATTTTAATTTGGTTAGCAAACACACCCCAAAAAGTTAAGAAATCGATCAAATGAAAGAGAGAAGATGGTATTGTCACCTTTCTACAGGGTTAATGCCCACATCCATAGACAGAGCCTGGGACAGAGGGTATTCACAGCCGAAACCCATCTTAAAGTTCCTCTGGCGGCTGATTGGATCTTCATTGGGCTCCACGTCACCCTGGATGGTGTTCTCATAGAAGAAATGGGTTCCATTGCTCTTGAAATTAAAATGACACAATGGAATAAGTTCATTTTTGTTGTAATATTTATTATGAAGAAAATGTAAATCTGAAATCCCATTCAGTTTGGGTTGATACACATAATGGACTGTAGCCTACCCTGAGAACTGTCCCACACAGATGGTCATCATTGTCAAAGTTGAACATCAGTCGTCCATCCCGGAGAGTACCATTGCAGGAGTCATCTCTGAGGTGGAGGGCGCTAGAGTGAAAGCCGGCTTCAAACAGCTGGCAGCGCGACACAGATATGGTGCCTGAACTACCGTCACAAGTGATGGAGGAATCTAACAAAGAGAAATAGAAATTAAACTTTCATTGGTTTTTGTAAAGCTTATCTCATGAGTAAAGGTGAACTTAACAAACATATTCATAACAATGGACTGACAAATAGCTAATGTGTTTTGGAGGTTGCTGCTCATAGCGACAAACCCACAGACAATAGAGTTGTGAAGTAGAAGGTTGCTTAACAAAGACTTATATTTGACCATCAGTTAAAATAATTTTAAAATTGTTAAGAAGAAAATGTGTTTTGTCCATCACAATACTCCAATACCCATGAACATTGGCTACAATTACTATGGTTAAGAAACAAGTCAGAATCACTCAAAGCTTGTGATTGATATTTTTGCCAAAATAGACCTACCAGTAATCTAAAAACCAAAACAGTGTTTTAAGCAGAGCTGTACTCACCGTAGCACTCATCGTTCGGTGGACGGTGGTGCTCATCACAGAAGCAGTCGTAAACACCGTCTTTCTCACCACACCACTCATACTCAGTGCAGTCCAGCCCTTCACAGGGGTCTGACTCAGCTATGGAAAGAGTGGAGAAAGGCTAAGAAGGAGTGGTTTGAGACTGAAACAAATCAAGTAACAGAACATACCCTTTTTTCACAGGTAGAACAATTGGGATGTTTTTTACCCTCATGATTTATTTTATTATTAATGATCTTGTCTGTACCGATAGTCTAATGCAAACGTACCACATTGCAAAGCTGAGCGCCACTCAGTGACGTTCAACCCCATAACCGAGCAGGTTCTTTCATAGGCAGAGACAGCAGAACACAGCATGTCATTGGTTTGAGTGTAGAGGCAGAGATCATAGATACAGGAGCTGAAAAATGCCTTGGGGTCAGAGTGCAGGTGACATTCTCTGAATGGGCCGCTACTGTTGGTGATGACGCTACAGAGTTGTGAGTATTCCTCCATGAAGGGACAGTCGTTTGGTCCATCACCACTGTCATCATCTGTGGATCCACATCTAGAAATGATATTAAACATTTAACACTTTGGCTGACTTTATTTACTTCATCTCATCATTGTTGTGAAAATGGTTTAGGCTATGTCATGGGGCCTTTGACATAAACGTGGAAAACTGTCATTTTTATGGCACTGTTGTGTACAATTTCAAAGACGTACAAAGTGTGGCTGTGAAAATGCCTTTTTTTAAATTGTGGAATACTATTCTGTTTCTGTATTGAAATGTTTTCAATTGACAATGATGATGATCGCGTGTGGAACACTCTGCACACATTTCCACAACAGCTCACCCTGGTTGGCTTGTGGGGGCCTTCCAACTTTGTCCAAAGTCATTGTCATTTTGTGCTGATGTTCCATTGGGGAATACTTTGTCATCTGCAGGGTCACTGTTGAAGTTTCCACACATTCCCATGATTCTATTCTCATGATTTTGTCCCAGTCTGACCAGTAAAGTCCTCCGGCCGTCAAACTGGACTATCAGGTCATTGGTGTCCACCACTATGTAGCTTCCCTGCATCACTACCTGAGCTAAGGGCCCTGCATTGGTGGGAAGAGACACTTCACTTCCATTCACCTGGAGAGATAAGAGATAAGAGAGATGACCAAACGGTGAGGAAGCACTTGTTAACAATGCTGACACCAGACAGATGTAGAAAGTTCTATAAAATAAAGTAATTAAGTGTTCACCTTTACTCTTTTGTTGGGTCCGATCCTGATGTGTGCACTCTCTTGTTGATTTGAGAGATATATGTCCACTGCTGACACAAATGATACACGGTTGTTACCACGGTGATTATTGGTGGCTACTACCTGAAACTGGGTTTCATTGGTGCCGTGGCTCACACTCTCAGTAACGATGTAAGAGCATGTGCCCTGGAAATGAGCCAGTGCCCCATCAAAAGTGTGGTAGTGTGGGTCCCCCCACACAGTGCAGGTAGACATTCCATCAAAACAGCCCAGCTGGCCTTTTGTGATGGTGCACTCTTGTGAAGGAGAGCAAGATGCAGCATAACAGCGCAGGTCGTTGGGAGCATGGCACACACATCTCTGGGAGCAGCCCTCTGTCCAGAAGGACTCACCAGCCTGTATCACATGAGTAAAAGAAACACATTTAAAAATTAAAAAGGATTTTCTCTATTGATAACAAAAAACAAGTATGCTGAGGGGAAACGAAAATTGGATAATGAAAGTATGTGTAAGACACTTTTATATTCATGTCTTTCTGCATGTATTAACTTTAACTTTTTAGTTTTCTCATGTTATTCTGCCAAGTGGTCAGGTATTTTGTGTAACTTGCAGATTTGATCAAATTGACATTCAATAGTCAAAGAATGTTGTTTTAGCAGCAGCCTGGAGTCCTAATCTGACTTTAGTCTTGCTACTGAGCATTCAATTAAATCACATTTAAAGTAGAACGCTTTGAGGTAGCTGCTGTGTTGGTACATGTTGGTGATGGTATATTAGCTATACTATGAGAGGCTCCTTCAGTGTGTGTTTGTGGTGGTCTAGAATATCTATCTCTGAATATAGCCCAGTTATCTAGATATCGGAGAGCTGCTTAATGATTTTAATGATCAGGGAAATTGTTATATGTCATAAAAGAGACTGATGCATTATTCAAGGATAGTTATACAAACCTGTTGCTTTATCAATTTACAGGTATGTGACTTACATTATAGTAGAAGCCATCATATAGGCAGCCACAGCTTTCCACAGGGACACAGGTTGTCCCACTCTTGAGGAAGCCCTCATCACAGAAACATCCCTCAGAGCAACTCTGCTCACAGATAGCATCAATGCTGCTGGCACATGTGTGGCCACAGTCAGTACCACACAGTTCATAGTGGCTATGTGCGATAGTGGCTGGACAGTCAAGTCCTTAGTGAAAAAAGAAAGTATTGACATCAGAGAGATACTTTTTTTTCAAATGCCATTGTCTGCCTTCTCCAGATCCATTCTTGTCTTTGAGCTGATTGGATGTGACGTGACTTGTTTCTCAGCTGATTTTGTATAACAAAAAACACTCATCCATGAGTTGACTTACTGCAGGTGGTGTTCTGTCTCCAAGGGTAGATTCTAACATTAGCAGACTGACAGGCACTGACGTAAGCCTGAATGGCCCTGCACAGAAGATCTTGGCCTCGATTCCCCGACACACAAACATCAAACACACAGTCATTGAAATATGGCGCTGGGTCCACCTGGTCATGGCAGAAGCTGAAGGGGCCGTCGACTGCTTTGATCACCTCACACTGAGCTCTAGCAGGCATGTCATTGGTGCATTGTGGGCAGGAGGATCCACACCCATCATCGCAGGTGTAGTTACCTGCCACTTTCCAAGATGTCCCAAACTCATGTGGAGTGGTGACTCTTATTCCAGATGGGGTGTGGAAGTCATCGTTTGGATTTCCATTGAAGTTTCCACAAAGTCCACATGTTTGTCCACTATTAATGATGATAATTAGATTATACATTATTCAGATAAAATCAATGATTTAATCAATCAAAGGCAAAGCATTGTAGCCTACTGCACCTTTCATAAATTTGAGTGCACTGTACCCCTTTTTTAAATTCCTATGATTGGTTGCCTTTTGGTTTTTTACATTCATTTATTTCATGGTCTGGCATTAGCATGTATACTTGTCTGACATGCTGGCATTAGCTGACCTTTTGTAAGGTTGATCCAATGCATTGGACAGATACATTTTAGGCAGCTGGGAGTGGCTTCCTTGGATTGTCTTATCAGTAAGTTGGTATTGTTCAGTGTATACATTTGTATTTATTTTATCTGTATTGTAACATTTTGATAAAATATTTTTTTCTCATGTAAATCAGTCACAACTTATTTTACTCGTAACATTTTGAATGTCTCATAATCAGCTTGTCAGTCTGTTTCCTTCTAGTCCATGTTCGCACTCAGGCAGTTATAATAATAACAAGGTTTACAAAGTGCTTTACATGAATCATACAAGTGTAATCATTAAAACAATATCAATAGAGCAGTGTACCAAGTAAGCAAAAATAACATATCCAGAAAAGAAAAGAAAACATAATGATAAATGAGGAAAAAATGCTTTGTCTCCTTTGTTTTTAAGCCTGAACTTTGGGACAACCAAGAAGGCTTGATTTTAGAAATAGTTGTGAGAAGCATAACTGTATGATTAGATTTGATGTTGCTGTTCCAAGTGAGGTTGTTGTTGAATATAACATTGAGGTTTCTACACTGAGAAGTAATGAGATGGGAGTATGGACCCTGTCATTTGGGTGTGCGAGGACCCGAGTATATTTCCTGATAGAATTCCTGAGATCTAATGTTATTGGTTATTTTGAAAAATATGTTAGTAATTAGATAAGCAATTAAAATTGAGCAGTGGTGAGCGAGAGAGACCTGTAGTTTGAAGGCACAGAGATAGACACTGTACTCCATCCATCGTATGTGACCCTCAGGCCAAAATCAGCACTGACAAATGTGCGAGATCCACTTGCATAGATAGACACACGACCTCCATTCAAGACAACTGGTACATTCTTAGTTATTCCATTTACCTATATCATTGGGAGGGGGGTGGGTGGAAGAACAATACATTATAATTAGTACTATGACCTATTTTAGTGTGTGGTGTTAATATTGATATGTTTAACAAATCTGATAAAAATATATTTGTGATGCAGATACTGTATGTATAGAATGGGACTTTTCACAGTTGAAAAATAAACCGATCCTCTGTGGTGAAAAACTATGTATTGGCCTCACTGTTTCTAAAATACTTTAAATACTGTATATCTCCAGCATTTCTCCACTGCAATTCCTCTATTACTTATAAGCTCCCATACACAAATACCAATATAATTGTAATAAGATATTATATGCTTGGCTGATTTGGTATTGATTTATTTTCCACTATCTGGGGCTTATCAAAATCATATATTTTCTTGAAATGTAAAAAAGTGGTTTCAGAAACGGTTCAACTCACCTCTACCATGCTGCTGCTGTCCCCTGACATACGCACTCGATAGCCCGATACATTCACAAAAACTTCAGCTGTGATTGAAACTGGTAACCCTTGCCAAGGCTCATTCTTAGCTTCCACTGAAAATTGGTTGAGTCCATCAGTTTGGTTACAAAGTGTTGCCAGAACATAACGGCATGTTCCCTGGAAGTCATACCGTTTGCCATCAAAGGTGAGGTAGTGAGGGTCACCAGAGGCCGAGCAGGTGCCATGAGGGTTGGGATGGCAGCCATACTCACCCCCCACCACACGGCAGGATTCCTGGGTTCCACAGGAGCTGGAGATACAGTGGACTATCCCAGAAATACCATTACAGCTACACAAGCTCTGACACTCCTCACCATCCCAGAACTGTTCTCCAGCCTGTCTATAGCGGCCCTGGTGATAGCATCCGCAGGCTGTTGGTGGCACGCACTGGTTGCCATTGAGGACAAAACCATCATCACACTGGCAACCCTCCTGGCAAACAGTGTCACAGGTAAAAGGGAAAGAGAGGCTTGGGCATGCAGAAGGACAAGAACTTCCACAGACCTCAAAATGACTGTTTAGAGGGCAGTTTTGCTCTAGAGGAAAACAAAGAAATTGAATCATCAAGGTTGTTGAATGTATTTATATCAAAACCACCTTCACCAAAAGTGGCAAACTGCTTACCACATCCAGTTGCATTCCTCCAGTGTCCTATGTCAACACCCTTCTGTTGGCATATGAGTGCATAATCTCGCAGGATTTCACATAGCGCTGTTGCTGGATCTTTAGAGCCTTTAATGATATCCACACATACATCCACATGCCTCCTTGGGTCCACCATGTTCCAACACTGGGCAAATGGCCCACGAGGTGAGCCAAGAATGCCACAGTACTCACTAGAATTGTAATTTGTGGTCGAATTTGGATGAACACTTTCCACACAGTGTGCATCAAGGGAGCCATCTCGCCAACTATCTCCAAATGCTTGAGAGCTGTTGACTAGGTCACCATTGGGTGTGCGGAAGTCATCATGTGGCTGACCATTATAATTACCGCACAGTCCACCTAGTGAGCCATTGTAGATACCAGGTGCAGTGATACGCACAAAGTGAGGCCAGACTGTCTGCAGAGTTACACCAAAAGATGTGCGAAGGATGATACTGTGAATGTTGCTCTGGTAGATTTGGATACGGTTGGATGCTGAGCTGATTGGCAGTCTGATACGCTGACCATCAATCTGAAAATATATTTTAACAGCTGGTGTCAGACTTTCACGGTGAAGATTTTCGGTTTCATCAAACACTTTTCAGTAGCTATTTTAGGAAAAAGGGTTTTCTTACGTCTTGCAAGCAAGACAGAAGTAGTTACAATTTTAGTAAAACCTTTTTATGGTGCCAACACTATTTAGTAAGATTTTGTCACAGTAATTTTTTTCAGGTACTTACCTGAACATTGCCGCTGCCTGTCATTTCAATAGAGATTAGTGTTCCCCCTGCCTCAAACTTTAGCACCCGGGCAAAACCCTCTTGGCCTCTCGGTACTTTTTCTGCTGTCACCATGAAGTGTTGGTGACCGGATAATCCCATCACTTTGGCAAGGGTCAAACTACATGCTCCAGGGTATTGGTATATTCGTCCATCAAACGTTTGATATGCCCCTGGTCCCCTAATCCAGCATGTTTCATAGCTTTTAGGTCTGCATCCTCTTTCTCCTTCCACCACCCTGCAAGACTCTAGTTGACCACAGCCATGGGAGTGGCAGGTCATGTGGCCGTAACTGCAGCTACAACGTCTCCCACAGTCCTCGTCTAGTATGACAGTTTCTCCAGAGCGATAGTAACGACCCTCAAAACTGCAGCCACATTCAGCATGAGGGACACAGACCCCAGCACTGAGGATGAAGCCTGAATTGCAGATGCAGTTCTCCTGTGCAGGGAGAGGGCAGTTGTCGGTAGAATTGGGATTGACACAGGTGGCTGGACATCCTGTGCCTTGGGACTCAAAATGACTGTTGGCTGTGCAGACGATTTCTAGACCAAAGAAAACAGCATTCCTCGTGACATCATGGCCAATTTACACAAAGGAGTATTTGAAATAATGTTGGTTGACTGACAGACATACCACAGAAGCCTTGTTTCCTCCAGCTTTCCAAGTGTAAACCATTCTGCTGACATTGACTTGCATACGCATTTAGGGCTTGGCACAAAATTGGCTGGTACCCTGTTACTACACACAGATCATACACACAGCTCTCGACAAAGGTCTGTGGGGGGAATTGTTGATGGCAAGCAGCAAAAGGTCCAGAGATGTTCTTAAGGATACCACAATGGGCTGTGTCGCTGTATAAAACTGTCTGGTCCTCAGTGCATAACGGTGGTTCAGTCACTTCACAACCAGGCTCATCGTACCCTGATGCTCGCCAACTGTTGGCAAATACCACATCAGAGCTTACAAGCTCGCCTTGACGTGTTCGAAAGTCATCTTCGGGGTGATTGTTAAAGTCTCCGCACAGACCACATGTTGCATTCTGGTAAGTGTAAGGCACACCAATCCTGACATAAGTATCTGTGTCATAAGATACCATCAAGCCAAAGTCAGTGCTGATGATCACAGAAAAACCTGATTCATAAATTTGGACAGTGCCATTGCGTAGGGAGATAGGAGTGTATGCAAAGAGTCCATTAACCTGTAAGCACACAAGCAAGCATGTCAAGACAAGCAAATACATAGTTGATCTCATACACGAAAAAGCGCTCAGTTCAAGTCAAAACAAAATAACCAACCTTGGCTTTAGCATGATGTCCCTTGACAAGCTCAATGGTTTGATTGTAGACAAACACTTTTACCAGTCGAGTCCAGGAAACATGAGTGCTGCCCCGGTGCTCGTTCTTTCCCTCTACTCTGAAGTAGGGCAGCTCATGACCACAGTGCTCAGAGAGAACGTAAGTGCAGGTTCCCTGGAAATGAAACACAGTTCCATCGTAGGTATAGTAATGTGGATCACCACTAATGGTGCAGGTGCGTCTTTGAAGAGTCAATGTACCTAAAAAAAACAATCGCATAAATAAGAATGGATGAAAAACTGACACTCCTAACATCACTGTACAAGACTTGAGGTTCAAAGTTAAGAGGTTATCCAAACTTCACTTACTTGAAGTTGTCAGAGGAGTCAAAGGGCCTATGAAAAAACAAATGCATAAATCTTATACTCTGAGCTGACGTGTGTGAAATTTCAAGCCAATCGGACGTGGAGGGGTGTGGCCCTTCAAACATTTTCCCTTTTGGACTTTACAACATTGCCATCATGTGGCAATGTTGTAAAGTCCAAAAGGGAAAATGTTTGGTGAAAAAGGTCAAAATTCTGGTGAGGGATGAACATTTTGTACCGTTATAACAAAAACTCTTGAACAAGACATTATGTCATGGCCTTCTGGTTTTTGTCTATATTTAGTTATTTTCAACATCTGGTTAGTGCATGTGAAATTCCCATGTACTGTCCATATATTTAAAACTTTTAAAAGGGACAAATACATTGAAGTTAGACTTGGTAGAAGGTAACATATTCTGTTCAAAGCTACGTATTCCTACTATCTAACAAGAAATCATACAACAGCGATAATAGCAGTAAACCAGAGGTCAATGGTCATAGGTAATATCCCGAAGTAATAAATACTGAGTAGTCTTTATAATGTTAATTCAGGATAACATCCCAACTGCAACCAGAGAAGAGAGGAAACCAACAGTTAGACTCATAGCAAAGCAAACCCCTGCCATAGGTGTCGAAGTGTGGTATCTCCCAAACCTCCATACCCTTGCTTTTGCTGTGCTCTATGAACATCACATTGTTTATTTAAGACAAACAAAACTTGGGTAAGGGCCCTTACCCACTGCGCCAAGGGGCAATTTAAGTTACTTTATTTATTGTTTGGTAATGCAGCAGTATTCTTAAGTGCCCTTATGTTGTTTCTCTGTGGAAACGGGAATGTTTTGTTTTGGAGGAGGGGAGTCATTACGCTATATCAAGGGGCAGAACGGAAGTGTCAGCCATGTGAATATGTCTGACTTGGTTCTACGTTGTAAGTCCTGAAACCATCCTAATAACTAACAAAATAGAGATTAGATACTTCCAATGACAGATTATTCTGATATTCTGATGTATTTCTCACTAGAAAAGTTGTCAAAACACATCTTTATGCACTTACTAGCTCATTTGTGACGTCTTTGTGTCAACATGGCAACAAAAATGTGCTCTGTGAAAAAAAAACTATTTTTCAGAATCGAAAAAGAACTGATAGTCCAAAGGTTAACCCATCTTATTGTTGAGTTAACAAGGCAACGTCGGTGTTCTGTGTTTAAACTGTGAAACGCTGTTGGTTCTATAGCCTATTCATATGGTTTCATATTACTCTTTTATGAAAAACGATTGGAGTGAGCGCTCTTCTCAGCTGTGCGTTACCCCTTTCACACCAACAGGAACCAAGAGCCAGCTCCAAGCTGGTGCTGGGGCAAGTTCAAAACTGGTTACAGTCTAATACCAGTTACGAACCGGTTGGTTTCACACCGACTAGAGCCGGCAAGAGAGCAACGTCATGCACGACACAGTGTAAATGTCTGTGTACGTCGCCCGACATCGCTGCTTTCGTGGCTAAGGCTAAAGCTAGCCATATCTTTAAGCGCAACAACGGCGGCAGATACGTCTTATTTTCTTATCCGAACTAGCTCCGATTTTGCATCGATGTGAAAGGGGCAAGAGTGTCAGATCTTTGAGTGCAAACGTTCGAATGGCACTAATTTGTGTACCAGAAATTACTATCAGACTTTAGACAAATCATATGAATTCGCTGTATCAAGATTATGAAAATAAAGGACAAAGTTCTCGCTAGAAATCTTATAAAATCATCATCACACAACGATCAATGCTCTTTTTACTGTAGCTCATAATTCCCACTGAAAAAGGCATTCGTTGCAGCCATTAAAAGCTCAGAAGGGCTGCCGCTATAGGCTTCTCTACTGTCACGTGATACACGCTCAATCTACACTGATACATGTTCATCATAGATAGTATATAAAATGGCTGTAGCATCCGGGCTGACCTCAGTTATTTCAACTGCATCCAATCGTCCTGGCCTATGCGCGTTGCCATCTTGTCAGATTTTTACTTTGCCTCATTACCGAAAAAGGGCATTGATGTGACGTTGGGTGGAGGGAGATACACCCATCTGGCTGACGTATACCTACGAGGCGAAGTGAGGGCTAACGCGCGGCTAGCTGTCACTCAAGAGGCAGCGCTAATTATTCATACATTTTAACCTCCAATAGAATACAAACTAGCCTGCTAGAAAAAAAAACTCACATTTCTCGCTAACAATGTTACCAAAACCTAGCCTGGCTCCGCCCGCCTACCTACTTCCGGCCAAATTTCATTTTCCCTTCAGTAGTCAGTCTGGGTGTACAGTCCATTTCCCAGTTTCTCCGGAGAATCTACAATCGTCCAATCAGCAAACAGAGCGAGTGGCTGAGAACGATGACGTCGAAGTCGCGCTCCAGTTTCAGTTGAATGCTGCGTTCCTTTTTTTCCGTCAATAGCCGGCTCATGACACGCGTGACGACCAAACGTTATGCGATTGGTTGGCTAATCCAGAGTGGCACTGGGCAGATCCAATCCAAAAGTTTTAAACTTCAACAAACACCCGCTTCCAAGTGAGTGAACATTTGCCAACTACAGCACTTCCAGACCTTCTGTACAAATGAAATGAAGTACGATGGTCTGGTAGCACAAGGCTAACCAAAACCCCATTTAGCTTATAAATCTTAAAAAACATCAGAATAAAAACTGTGGCAGTCACAGCTGGGATTTCATTTTCGCCGGGAGAAACTTGAAAGTCACATGACATGTACGCTGTCCATTAGAATTTAAAAGCAGTTAATGGGCTGCTGGAGCAACAGCTCTGAACATCAAAAATCGCCCGGGATGGCATTACATTGTAGTGACCTGAACCCCCTCTCCGTCTGCAGACTACGGCGAAGTATACTTTTCCCGTCAGTGACAGATGCTAAAGTGCCCTTGCAAACAGTCGGAATTTGACGTTCTAGGAGTGAGACTGTGTTGGTAAGGGATGTACATGTTATACTGTTCATCTGCTAGATGCAGCTAACATATTGTGTTCAAAGCTAGTTATTTCGACAATTTAACAGAAAACCATACAACAGTGATATTAACAGTAATCCAGAGGTCAAAGGTAAATCCTGCAGTAAAACCTGCTTTGAGCAAATGATATGACATCATTGATTGTCTAGCCAAATAAACAAAATCCGAATTTAACTTACTTTCAGTCGTCTGTGGAGTCACTGTATCTATAAAAAACAAATGCATAAACATTTTTGGTGTGACAAAAATTTTTCACACCAATACAATAACAAATATAAAAGAAAGAAACAATCAGAAAATAAAAACGTTTTACTTGCAATGTAGATTGTCTTTATGCAACCATATAGTAATTTATTATCAGTTCAATTCTCACACGTTTGTAGCATATAACATTATTAAATCGTTTTTTAAACAGGCACAGATTTAACGTCCGACTTGCCAGTATCCTGGAGTGGTATAGTCACATAACCCATTACAGTAAGTATTTATGGAGGCCACCGTCTTGTTCTGTTCTTACCATTATAAGGGCAGCCTCCTGATCCAATTTCTGTCTGGAAAGCCCATCGACCGGTTACATTGACATTGCTGTTCAGGCGAAAATTTAAGGTGTTGTCTGCTGTAAAGTTGGAGAATGATCCAGGGATTGTGCAATGATGAGCAGAGTTGACTGTGTCATATCCAGCCTGGATATATATGGCACATACATAAAAAATAAATGTTACGTTTTCGGCATACATTTCCATTACTACGTTCAGATTTGAGTAAGGAATAGCAACTTAAAACATATTTTATAGCACTTTACATATACTTTTAAGGGTTCTTACCTGCACATTAAAAGGTGGTGAACTTACTTTCCCATAGTTCATTAGCACAAAGGAGTGCTGGCCTCCAGAGATCAACACAGCTTGGACAGTTGTGCGCTGGAAAATTATTAATTCATTACCACAAATACTGATTTTTCTATGCTCCTAACTGCAACTAACACTGTGTGACACTGTTTCAGTCATTGTTATTAATTTATATTTCATGCTACTAGGCAGCCATTTTGGAGGACAGGGACTAAGCAAAAAAGGGGAACTTTTGTATTTTCATTTAAACAGAAATGCTTTTGATATTGTCTTTATTGATGTACCATTCCACTATCTGACCTTTCACTTTATGTTTGAATGAATATTTTTAAGGGCACTTTTGGACTCTGGGGGCACAGGGGCTCAAGCCCCCATTGGGTCCTATCTGTGCACATGCCTGCTTCTAGGTGCCTTTTATGTTCAGCGTTCTTATAATTTGTTTAAACCGAGCATGTATGTTACATGTTATGAAATGCAATACGAACAGGGAATGCACTGTGTGGCACCAGGAGTCACTTTTTTGTCCCAGAGTGAATGACGATATTTAATTATTATTTTGATATGATCACCACAAAACCTTTAAACATACACACAATGTATGTGTATATTTCATTGAGGATGGCCTTTTTGAGGGGTGACGAAGGATTAAGTTCACTTACTCTTTCTGGATACCTCCAGTAGGGCACCTCATACCATGTTGCAACAAAGACCCAGCTGGTAGTGAAGTTCAATCCTGGGAAGTACCCATTAATGTCTTGGGTAGCTTGTTGGAGAACACTTCCATTGGTGTATTGGTCGTAGTACACATAACCATTAACACGGTTGTCAAAATCAGCCCAGTGTGGGGCAATGATTCCGAAGGAACCATGTAATGGAAACCTTTGAGGTATGTATTGTGAAAATGACTGGCTAAAGGTCACGTGTCCATTGTTGTTCACCTGGGAAAAAATAAACCAGTTCTTAGTAATAAAGAATAAGAAGGCATCAACTTTAATCATTGACAGTCACATGTCTAACCATATTATACTGTAGATATATTTTTTTAAATATATATATATTTTTACATACATATATTGAAGTGTATGGTATTCCGTAGTAAAGAAAAGGCATTTGAAGTGGAATTTGAGGGGAACTTCCATCCAAAGCTCGAGGGGTTGTTTTTCCTGTAATTGGGTAGAGGGGTTCTATAGGAAGAAAAAAAATTCAAATAAATAAATGATATATATACAGTATCTCACAAAAGTGAGTACACCCCTAACATTTCTTCAAATATTTCATTATATCTTTCCATGCGACAACACTGAATAAATGACACTTTGATACAATGTCAAGTAGTCAGTGTACAGCTTGTATAACAGTGTAAATTTACTGTCCCCTCAAAATAACTCGACACACAGCCATTAATGTCTAAACTGCTGGCAACAAAAGTGAGTACACCCCTAAGAAAAAATGTCCAAATTGGGCCCAAAGTGTCAATATTTTGTTTTGCCATCATTATTTTCTAGCACTGCCTTAACCCTCTTGGGCATGTAGTTCACTAGAGCTTCACAGGTTGCAACTGGAACCCTCTTCTACCCATTCATGACGACATCAAGGAGCTGGTGGATATTAGAGTCCTTGCGCTCCTCCATCTCCCGTTTTAGGATGCCCCAAAGATGCTCAATAGGGTTTAAGACTGGAGACATGCTTGGCCAGTCCATAACCTTTACCCTCAGCTTCTTTAACAAGCCAGTGGTCGTTCGGAGGGGTGTTTGGGGTCGTTATCATGTTGCAGTACTGCCCTGCGGCCCAGTTTATGAAGGGAGGGGATCATGCTCTGCTTCAGTATGTCACAGTACATGTTAGAATTCAATGAACTGTAGATCCCCAGTGCTGGCAGCACTCATGCAGCCCCAGACCATGACACTCCAACCACCATGCTTGACTCTAGGCAAGACACACTTGTCTTTGTACTCCTCACCTGGTTGCCGCTCCACACTCTTAACACCATCTGAACCAAATAAATGTATTTTGGTCTCATCAGACCACAGGACATGGTTGCAGTAATCCATGTCCGTAGTCTGTTTGTCTTCAGCAAACTTTTTGTGGGGTTTCTTGTGCATCATCTTTAGAATAGGCTTCCTTCTGGGATGACAACCATGCAGACCAGTATGATGCAGAGTGCGGCGTATGGTCTGAGCACTGACAGGTTGACCCCCCACCCCTTCAAGCCCTTCAGCAATGCTGGCAGCACTCATACGTCTATTTTCCAAAGCCAACCTCTGTGTACGACGCTGACCATGTGCACTCAACCTTCGTAAACTGGGCCGCAGGGTGGTATTGCAACATGATAACGACCCCAAACACACCTCCAAGACGACCAGTGGCTTGCTAAAAAAGCTGAGGGTAAAGGTTATGGCCTGGCCAAGCATGTCTCCAGACCTAAACCCTATTGAGCATCTTTGGGGCATCCTCAAATGGAAGGTGGAGGAACGCAAGGTCTTTAATATCCACCAGCTCTGTGATGCTGTCATAAATGGGTGGAAGAGGGTTCCAGTTGCAACCTGTGAAGCTCTAGTGAACTACATGCCCAAGAAGGTTAAGGCAGTGCTGGAAAATAATGGTGGCCACACAAAATATTTACACTTTGGGCCCAATTTGTAAATTTTTTCTAAGGGGTGTACTCACTTTTGTTGCCAGCAGTTTAGACATTAATGGTTGTGTGTCGAGTTATTTTGAGGGGACAGTAAATTTTCACTGTTATACAAGCTGTACACTGACTACTTTACATTGTATTAAAGTGTCATTTATTCAGTGTTGTCCCATGGAAAGATATAAAGAAAAATGTGAAGAAATGTGAGGGGTGTACTCACTTTTGTGAGATACTGTATATATATATATAGGGGAGAACGGGGGAATCTGAGGCATCGGGTAATGTAACAAAAACATTTGTGGTCATGTGAGATAAATGTTTTCAAGCCCCTGTCATTTCCCCATGGCCCTGAAAGAGAGGACCTCATGGTGATGTTGTAAGCAAGTTTTTTTCACCAAAATAAGTATTTTGCATGTAAAAGTAAATTTTCTTGCTGTCAACTTAATCAACTGTTGTGCCAAAGCAAATGTATTCACGTAGAAAAACTTCTATCATACGTGTTGATGAACTACCAACATATAAAAACCATGTGATGATATTAGCTAAAGATTAGCCTGAAATGCTAAGAGAGGTAGTTTTTTCTCAAATTGTGGTGGTGGGGGAAAGTGAGCCAAATGCTGTGGGGAAAGTGAGCCACTGTTTCGCTTTCCCCCACCATGAGGCACAAGTTAAGTTTAGTCTTAAACATATTTTAATGTAATATTACATAACATATGTTTTATTTTAATGTAATACACATTGTAGAAAAGCCATCATGCCAAGGAAATACACCAGGAAGATGACCTGGGGCAACCACATGGAAAGAGCACCTTCTCATCTTTCCCTGTAACCTTCAGGGCTGGAATGTAGAGTAGGCCTAGTTGTAGAGTACTGCCTCATTTCCACCGAGTAGAGCGGGTCGGGTCAGAGCGGCTCAGAGCGGGACAGCTCACTTTTAAGAATCTCGGTGTTGTTTCCACCGCCGACCCTACCTTTACTGGTAGGGCGGGGTTTATGACCCTACCTTTACGGGTAGGGCGGGGTTTCGGCTGGACTGCGATAGCTGCCGCCAGAATGTGGGTCAAACTATCAGGCTGTGGAACAGCTGTGGTCAAGCCAGCGGTCTCTCGTTTTTGCTGGGTCAAACCAGCCGCTTCTTTATTTATTCCCCCCGTGTTGTTGTGAGCACAGAAACGGCTCGGTGCAACTGATACAGTGAGCGAACAGTGCTGGCTGCGGCAGCTATGTGACATCGTAGCAGTGGGACACAGTGTAGCCAACTGGTTAATTTAATGACGAGGAAAAACACCACACAATAAACAGTGCTACGCTCACATTTTCGCCAACACACAAGACTCTCTTCACTCTAGCCGAGGTGACTACACACGGCGGAAATGATTCTTTCTACCAACTGTGGTCAAACCAGCGGTCTCTCGTTTGGTCAAACCAGCCGCTTCTTTCCCCCGTGTTGTTGTGAGCACACAGACGGCTCTTCACTCTAGCCGAGGTGACTACACACGGCGGAAATGATTATTTCTACCAACTGTGGTCAAGCCAGCGGTCTCTCGTTTTTGCTTGGTCAAACCAGCCGCTTCTTTATTTATTCCCCCCGTGTTGTTGTGAACGTGTATTTACTAGCCTACTATCTATGGCGAATACACACAGAAACGGCTTGGTGCAACTCATGAGCGAACAGCGCTGGCTGCGGCAGCTACGTGACTAGCAGTGGGACACAGTGTAACCAACTGATTAATTTATCGACGAGGAAAAACACCACACAATAAACAGTGCTGTGCTCACATTTTCGACAAAACACAAGACTCTCTTCACTCTTGCCGAGATGACTACACATGGCGGAAATTATTCTTTCGACCAATCAAATGACGGGGGTGTGTCGCTCCGCATTTTCGGACCGCTTTCAGGCGGCTAGTACCCCTACGGAGGAGTACTGAGATTGGGAGCGGCTCAGAGCGGTTAGGTGCGCTTAAACCGTACCCTACCCAACTTTTGGCAAATGAAAAGCCAAACTATCCGGACCGAACCGCTCCGATCCGACCCGCTCTACTCGGTGGAAATGAGGCATATGACAGGCTGATGTTATAACCCAGTTGGGTCATCTCCTGTGTTCTGAGTCCCAGGCTGTTCTCGCTGGTTCTGATTTTCCTATGCTTTGACCCCCAGACACAAGCTGGCTCTAAGGGTCCTGTGTTCTGACCCCCAGACTGTGTTCTAATCTAACTGGTTCTATCTTTCATTTGAATCTTATTAAAACCTTTTGAATTATATGTTGTGTTTGATTTTGTTCAGAGTTACTTTCAAGTGTTTAGAAAATTTGCTTTGCTTAATTGACCATACCCCATAATTATTTTACTAGTCCGACATTAGTTCTGGAATGTGTGGCTAGCTTTCAGGATTCTAACTGTTACAATATGTGTTGTTATGGTAGTTTCAAGTGGTTCAGTTTACCCCCTTGATTTTTCTGGTCTGCCTCAGTTTACCCCACAGCTGGGGTAAAGTGAGCCACATGACAACTTTTTTTAAAACAATCATATTTTCACTGCCCTTTGTCTTGAAAAAATTCTGCTAATGCCCATTTCTAGGAAACATCCTGAATTAACGGGAAATGTGTAAATTTGAGTGATAAACGATTTTAGCTCACTTAGAGGGGAGCAAATGTAAAAAGTGGCTCAGATTACCCCGTTCTCCCCTATATATAATAGAATGATCATCCATATAGGCTTTCTGGGCAAATATCATTAAACATTTCAAGATCACCACATTTAAACATGAATATCCATGTTTGCTCCTATACAGCTTTTTGATTATTTATGCATTGTGGACTATTTTAGTTCAATGTAGGCCTATTGGCCAACCAAAAACACTTTCACACAGCAGCCATATTCTTTTTTTTTACTTTTCTCTTGACTTTTCTCTGTGTTTTCATATGGATAAACACACCTACAGCCGTCGGTTTTTAATGGACATAAACAGAAAGGCTAACAGCAGTATTTCTTATTATTGTAATCTTATAATTTACATTGTTATTAAGTATTTTATTATTATTTTATTTATGCATGTGCAGGAAACATTAGTTCCGGCCCACGTCTTGTTTAGGGGGGGACACATTAATGTGTGGGATTCAGTTTAGGATTGTGAGCACATGCGAGAGGACTGTGTTGCCGTTTTGGTCGTAATTAAAGAAGATGTTAACTACGAGAGCATTGGTATCTGGTTGTATTTTGTAGCCCGAGTGTTCCCACCATTCCGAGGAGACCGGAGGACGCTACCACATAAAAATAAGGGTTACAGACTGGTGGCAGCGGTGTTTTTTTCCATCTTCGTCTTAATTAGCCAAGGCATTCAACTAGCAAGGAGGCGAAAGGTGACGGTTGCTGCCGCACCCCGTAAGTTTTTTTGTCTGTTACTTGAACAAGTGTCTACTCTGGACAGTTTTATAAGTGGACAGAAGATTAATTTTTTTCACCTGGCCGTTTAAGTTGGACAGTACTTTTCGACATGTCGCTACAGTCATTAGAGGACGTTATTGAGGAACTTGAGGACAACGAAGCGCTCGCTAATGATGCCGACGCGCGCAGCACGGCCCAGCCAGAGTCGTTCGCTACCGAGTGGAATTGCCGCCATGTTTCCACGGAGATGGTAAGGACAAAGAAAGTTTTTCTCTGTGGAAAAAGAGGTTGGAGTTGGCAGTTAAAGCATGTGCAGACGGGCGTCAGCTTGATATTGCTACAATACTCCCCACTCGACTCAGTGGAGATGCACTAGCTTATAGAGCTGTTAAGCGGAAGTGGCGGAATTACGGGGCATGGGACCTATCGGCTGAAAAAAAATTAATGGGAGTCTATGGAAAGTAATCTACTATTTTCTGGTCCCAGTCATTAAATGCCTTGGATTACATATATGTTTTGTATGGGTCTAAATGATCATTTTTCATGTGAAGAGTTTGACGGTATGTTGTATGATTATTCGTCTAACGGCTTTTGAAAAAATGTTACGAGAACAACTACAAGTCTTGTCGCCTCTGTGACGTCACCTCAACACATTCCCTCCACTTCTCCCATGCACTTCTCGACTGACAGTGCTAATGCTAATGGCTGGCGTGGACAACGCCAACAATCTCCCCACTCGAGAAATTGAAACTCCACATGTCCACTTGTGTAGTGATTTTCGCCACGCTGAAGACTTTTGTCTGGTCATTGAAAAAGGCGGTAAAGTGCATTAAAGACACAGCCATGTTTCTGAGCTAAGCAGGTGCCAGTGGTGGTGACGTATATCATAAGTGTCAAGAGCAGCGAAGAGCTGTAGTCCACAAAAGCGCTCTGCACAAAACCTGACCGTATCCAGCTTCTACTCGCTAAATTGTTCCATTCTTTGCACGAAAAAATACCATCTAAATCCATACAAAACATATGTGTAATCGAAGGCATTTCATGACTGGGACCAGAAAATAATACATTTCTTTCCATTGACTACCGTTGTAATTTTTCGAGCCGATAGGTCCCATGCCCCGGAAGTAAGCAACTTCCGCTTAACAGCTCTATTGGCTGTCCTTATCACCAAATGTGCAGCAGGACTATGAAGAATGTACAGCTAAGCTCCATGATCTTTTTGGGAGGAAGGAATTTTTGCTGCACTTCCAGACATTTGTAAATGCCCGACAGCGCTTGCCCAAGGAACCGTTAGAGGTTTTTGCTGCTGAAACCACAGGACTGGTGCTGGAGGCATTCCCCAACTATGGTGATGCAGCTATTGCCATGGAACGTTTCAGAAGATTTGTTGCTGGTTTAGACCCCAATCTTGGAGCGAAATGTCATGAGCATGGCACCACTACACTGGAGGAGGCGTTAGCCGTTGCATGTAAATGGGAACGTGCACAGGAAGCATTGAAGCATTTCCCCACCGGCTTCATCATATGCAACTACACAGCGTGCCACTTCTCCTACCCCACAAGGTGAGCCACTTTTAGCTATGGTTTCCAGCACACATGAAAACCCTCGCTCAGATCCGTCTGCTGGCATAATGACTGCTGTCTCGCAACTCTCTCGCAAAGATGTTCAAGCACTTAGACTTCAAGTTACTCACCTGAGACAAGACAATAGCCGTACTCCTCGTACTGAATCCTCCAAACATGAGTACCGCCCTCCAGCTGAACAGTGGGGTGAGCGTGGCAGAGACAGATATCGCCGCTCTCCATCTTTTTCTCCTGACCGTGGATCCTACTCCTCTACAGCCGACCATCAGAGATCCAACAGATCGCACAGTGATCATCCCCATCAAAGATACTCTTCTGGTCAACGCGACAGGCGCTACTCACCTACTCCTCCATCTTCACCACATCGTCGACAGGATCGTCATACTAACAGCAGTCAAGATTATTCTAGGCACCACAGCCCAGGCGGGCGCTACTCCTCTGCGCCTTCGTCTTCACCAAATCGTCGTCATGACCCCTATTCTACAGGCAGCCAGGAGCGCTTCAGGCACTACAGCCCAGACAGGCGTCAAGCCTACTCAGCTAGAGAGAGACAACCATCGCACAGAGAGAGGAGCCATCATGTGAGCTTTGGCGAAGACACTCATGAGCAGGGAAACGACTGGTAGCAGATGCTGTTGAAGCCAAATTATTGAATTCAGGATTTATTGTATATTTTGCATTGTTTATGAATTTTGAGTTGTTTGTTGATTATTAAATGATTTATGAATTAATGACATTTGGTTGTAGGAGAGGGATAGGACGGTGCGTAAAGCAAACGCCGCCCCGCAATTGGCATGGCGAGGGCGGCTTCCAATCTATATCAGCTGTGCCCAGTCGGGGAACTGGGTTCCCAGGTATGCAGTCACACTGCTTTTAGACCGCAGCAAATTAGCCACGCAGCAAAGTAGCCACGCAGCAAAATCAGCCACGCAGCAAGTCGGCCACAAACATCCATATCGATCGCCAGGTAACGCACCGGCCTATTTCTCCTCAAAACTGGTAAGAAAGGAATGCCAAATTGTCTGTTGCGCCATAGGAATAAAGAACCTTAAAGGTCACATATTATGCTAAATGCCCGTAAGCTCACGTAGTGTCTCTCTAGTATCGCAAGAGCACGGCAGAGACGGTGGGAGAGCCCATATAAAGAAAGCCCGGCAGAGAGGTGGGAGGGGCCAACCAGGTCGCACAAATATAGGTCATCCTGAGACCAGAGGACAATCAGGGTATAGATACTTGCTACAATAAATGATCTGAACGGGTTTTTCAGCAAACATCTAAAAAAATAAGTATTAGGGACTACTTGGACCATATAAAATTGACAGCAAAGTGCATAATATGTGAGCTTTAAACCCAAAGAAAAGTGTGTGGTCAATGTGGGCGCGTCTAGCAGCGCACTGCCTGGTAACCAATTGGAACACAAAAGTATTGCACTTTTAGATGCTGAGGGCCAAGTGTTTGCTGCTACTGGTGATGAGGCCCCACAACTGGTGATACCAGCTGCACATAAAAAACCCACACGCTATGTGATGACTGTCATCGAGAACATTGCTACAAAAGTTTACCTAGACACAGGGTCAGATATATCGCTTATCAGTGAAACCTTTAGGATGTCTATTCCATCTCTGAGAACAAAAACTATGCAACACTCTGGTGTTCTTCCTAGAGCAGTAACTGGTGACTATCTAGACGTTCTAGGCACACTTCCTATTAACATCAGACTAGGTAGTGAGCTATTTACCCACACTGTTCATGTTGTCAGAAACGTTAAGCAACCTGTAATCTTAGGTTGGGACTTTCTACTTACACACTATGCAGTTGTAGATTTGAGGGAAGGTGTTTTTAAGGTAGGCAGCTCAACTAGCGCCCCACTCATGCGTGTTACTGAGACTGCCCCTCTTTATCTCCTGTTGTTGTCCCTGCTATGTCACAGATGACTGTTTTGGCGAAAGTGCAGCCCACAGTTGGGGTACCAGATCTTGAAGCCGACTACACAGGTATCCTAGAGCCAGGTACCCCTACCTTTCAGGGTTTGTTAGCCGCACGCACACTTGCTCCTGTACAAGCAGGGCTGACTTATGTCAGAGTAATGAACCCGACAACAGCCATGTGACACTATGCTGGGTGACTTTCACCCTGTGGGCAACAAAAGTGAGGATGACTACTCAATAGCAGAAGCAGATGTAGCCACAGGTACTACGTTAGTTGACTCCGCCCCTCAGCAGAAATTACCTAATGTTGACCTAAGTCAGTTAACACTTACTGACGAACAGCAACAAAAGCTCAAAGCTTTGCTGTTGACTTACAGTGACGTTTTTAGTGCTCATGACCAAGACTACGGACGTACTAACCTAGTCAGACACAGCGTCAGGACCACAGATACTCCCCCTATCAAACAAAGAGCATACAGAACATCACCTAACATCAGAGCAGAGATTGACAGACAAGTACAACAGCTCCTTTCTAACGATGTAATTGAAGAAAGTTGTAGCCCCTGGTCGTCCCCTGTTGTATTAGTGAGAAAGAAAGATGGCAGCTATAGGTTCTGTATTGATTATAGAAAACTTAATGCAGCCACCATCAAAGACTCATACCCTTTGCCACACCCTGCCGCAGCCCTTGACAGCCTGTCAGGTGCATGCTGGTTCAGTACAATGGACTTATCCAGTGGGTATTGGCAGGTTGAGCTCGAGCCACAAGACAAGGAGAAAACAGCATTCAGCACAGGCAGCGCTCTGTACCAGTTCAAAGTAATGCCTATGGGCTTAACCAACGCCCCACCCACGTTTCAAAGGCTCATGGAACTAGTGCTCCTTGGCTTACACTGGAAGGAATGCTTAATTTACCTTGATGATGTCTTTGTGTTCAGTCGCTCCTTTGCAGATCATCTACAGAGCCTTGAGGAGGTTTTCAGCCGGTTCCGTGCAGCTGGCCTCAAGTTAAAACCCCAAAAGTGCCAACTCGCTAGAACACAAGTGACTTTTCTTGGACATGTCATCTCAAACAATGGGCTTCAACCGGATGCAAAGAATCTTGAAAAGGTGTGTGGATGGCCAACACCCAGAACAACCACGCAGGTGAGAGCTTTCATTGGACTGTGCTCCTACTACCGTAGGTTTATCAAAAACTTTTCTGTCATGGCAGCTCCCCTACACGCGCTCACACAGAAAGGAGCACTATTCACATGGACTGATGTATGTGAGGATGCATTTCAGTCAAAAAAACATGCTCTTACGCACCCTCCTATTATGGCACACCCCATCTTCACACAACCTTTCCTGCTGTACACGGATGCTTCACAGGGTGGCATTGGCTCTGTGCTTGCTCAACGACAAGACAACAAAGAACTAGGGATCGATATGGTTTTTTCAGGGCCGATACCGATACCGATTATCGGTAGTCAAGGGGACCGATAACCGATATTTGGAGCCGATATTCATTTGCAGAAAAAGGGAACATATTGGCGTCAAAATTTTTAATAATACAAACTAGTGTACATTTCACTTGGTCTCATTTCACGTTGTTTTTTTAAAAACCTCCACGCCGCACTTTGCTGTGTAGTATTAGCTGCCATCGCAAATCAAAAGTGAAACTTACATGTTACATGGCGTAATGCCCGGTGGTCCCAACATTTATCACTGGTGATAAATGTTTATCAATGGTGATTCTCTGCTTATTAGCACTTGGAAGACACCATTTAATTCTTACTGCACCCCATTACGTATTAAGGATATTTATGGGGGAAAAAGGCACGTATGTGCTTTATATATATGCTTCATATTTACACTTAACCTTGGTAATTTCGCCAGAACTTCAGAAAGTAGTAGCTACGATCGAATTGTGATAGTGAACGGAACTGAAAGAACTCATTGAAAAAAAAAAATTGAAAAAAATAAATAAATAAATAAAATGGCTGATGCCGATATGCGTCAAAATGCTGAATATCGGCGCCGATAATCGGCCCGGCCGATAATCGGTCGATCCCTACAAAGAACGTGTTATAGCCTATGCGAGCCACACACTCAGACCCCCAGAAAGAAAATGGTCTACCTTTGACCGTGAGCTATGGGCAGTTGTTTGGTCTGTGAGACATTTTTAAAAAAAAGTGGTCACAGATCACAAGCCCCTCATGAATCTGAGGAAAGCCCCGGTGGATAATGACCCTACTGGCAGACGCAGCCGCTGGATACTGGAGCTTGATGTGTATGACTACAACCTCCAGCACAGAGAAGGTAAACAACATGCCAACGCAGACGCCATGTCCAGACGTCCAGACCCCGAGACCCACAACAAGGCTGTTCAGTGTGTCATCTCTTCTATCACCTCGACAGACAGGGATGATAACGCCACCTCAGATATCCCTGAAATCACTCACACACTGTCTATTGACTCAGGAAAACTACAGGAACAGCAAAGTGAGGATGAGTGCCTGAGTGCAGTAATTTCATGGCTGGCGGAGACCAGCAATAGGTCGCCTGAAATACTCGTCCCCCATACTGAGAACACTCTGGCATGAGTTTCCCAGATTGACTATGCGACATGGTATCCTCTGCAGGAAGGTAAAGAAAAGCCCACTCACACCCGCAACCTTTCAAGTTGTCCTGCCTGCAGCTCTTGTTTCCACAGCATTGTCAGGATTGCATGGTAATACATTCAGTGGACATTTGAGTGCAGAGCGCACACTGCAAAGGGCCAGATGCATTTGTTATTGGCCATACATGAACAGTGACATTACCAAGTTTTGTGCTGAGTGCTTACCATGTCAAACACGCAGTTCCCCAACTCCACACGAAAGAGCCCCTTTGCAGCCAATCCAAGTAGAGGCCATTTCAAAAGATTGCTGCAGACATCACTGAACTACCTATCACTACGCAAGGCAACAGGTATGCTTTAGTTGTAATGGACTATTTCACACGCTATGTTAACCTTTTTCCACTAAAAGACCAGCGTGCTACAACTGTTTCAAAGTGCATTTTTGAGGACTATATAAGGCAACATGGTTTACCAGAGTTAATTCATACAGACCAAGACCGCCAGTTTGAGTCAGACCTCGTTAAGCATCTTTGCAGTTTGCTTGGCATTGACAAAACACGTACTTCACCATACCATACCCAGTCAGACGGCATGGTGGAGCGACTAAACAGGACATTGAAAGATCAGCTTTGTAAATACATCACACAAAGTGGAGGTGAATGGGACCAGTACTTGCCACAGTTTGAGCTTGCCTATAACTCCAGTGTCCATTCAAGTACAGGTTTTTCTCCTTTCTTCCTGGTGCATGGGAGAGAACCAAACTTGCCCCTGGATGTCATGTTGAACTGCAGTCCAGCTGTGACGACTTCAACACCTGGAACGCCAGCAGCGTATGCCCAAGACCTCAACTCACGCTTGTCACATGCTTTCAGGGATTCAGCCTTCAAATCTGATGCCTCCAAACAGCATCAAAAGACTCAATATGACAAAAAGACTGTGTTCCACCCTCACCAGCCAGGGGACCTTGTTCTATTGGATGATCCAGCACAAAGGATGAACAAGCTTGCACCCCGATGGAAGGGCCATTTTGTGGTCAGAAGGAGAATGGACAGAGATGGACAACCCGGTGTCACCTATGAGATCACAGATACAAGGAGTGAACGCTCACGGACATGGATTGTTCACCATAATAGACTAAAAGCATACAAAGGGACTCTTCCAACTACCCCTGTCCAAAGCCAGTCGCCCAGGTGGCCAGCTGATACGGCCACCTCAGAGACATCAGTCCCTCCCCTCACTGCTTTGTCAGGTGCATTGCCTTTTCGCCCTCCTACCCCTCCTTATGTGCCTTCAAGAGCCAGGAAAGAGCTTCTACCTGCTACTGACAGTGCTGCCCCACAGTGCAGTGCTCCCCCTTCCCCTCGTCCCCCCAGTCTTCCGCCCCTTTCCCCCTCCACACCTGATGGACATTCCATGTCTCCTCAGGAGCCTCAGCCTGTCACGTCGCGTTGTGGACGCACAGTTAGGCAACCACAAAAGTACAGAGACTTTGTTACTTAGAGTTATTTAGGAGTTTGATAGACTTATATGTTGTGTTTACTGTAGGGGTACTAAGAAAGTTGCATTGTTTATATGTACCTACAATGGTTTGAAACATTTAATTTTCAACCCCTCCTGAGAGATTTGACTAACAGGGATGTTGTGTATTTCTAACACTGTTTTATTGCCAGCGTATTCAGTTTCCTGTTTGCTATAATACTTTCCTAGCCTGGCTCCGCCCGCCTACCTACTTCCGCCCAAATTTCATTTTCCCTTCAGTAGTCAGTCTGGTGGTGGGGCGTATTAGTGAGATTTTTCCGAACAGATTTCTGAGTATCCAATCAGCGAGCAGAGGAAGTGGCTGAGAACGACGGGTCGAAGTCGCGCTCCAGTTTCAGTTGAATGCTGCGTTCCCTTACGCTCGGAACTCGGAAATTTCCGGTAGTTCCGAGTACTTGGTAGTTCCGAGTTCCGACCTGTCTGTGTTCCAGTGCATCTGCTCGGGAAAGTATGGACGCCTACAACCTTTCTCATCCAAATAACTAAACGTTAGGCTCTAACAAGTTACCGTTGCCAGGTACCGGTAGATCCATAGACTACAATATGTAGTGAAGTCGGAAATTTCCGAGTTCCCTAAACGCACCGTCAGAAGCCGGCTCACGACCAAACGTTATGCGATTGGTTGGCTAATCCAGAGTGGCACTGAGCAGATCCAATAGTTTTAAACTTCAACAATTACAGCACTTCCAGACCTTCTGTACAAATGAAATGAAGTACGATGGTTTGGTAGCGCCAGGCTAATACTTTCCTTGATAGGTGATGTAATAGTGGTACTCTATTTATACGGGTTGATTGAAATGGGGACATTTCTATTTGTAGCAGGGGAAAACTGTAATCTTATAATTTACATTGTTATTAAGTATTTTATTATTATTTTATTTATGCATGTGCAGGAAACATTAGTTCCGGCCCACGTCTTGTTTAGGGGGGGACACATTAATGTGTGGGATTCAGTTTAGGATTGTGAGCACATGCGAGAGGACTGTGTTGCCGTTTTGGTCGTAATTAAAGAAGATGTTAACTATGAGAGCATTGGTATCTGGTTGTATTTTGTAGCCCGAATGTTCCCACCATTCCGAGGAGACCGGAGGACGCTACCACATAAAAATAAGGGTTACATTATCACCAGACTCACTGAGACGCAAACTAACTTAATTGGGACTATTTCGCCAGCCGACTTCCCCCAGGAGACATCATAAACGGTGCGAGCAGAAACAAAAAAGCGCTTGGCTAGTAACAGGCTTTTAATGTGAAGGTGTACAAGAAACTGTTTGAGTCAGTTTATCAGAGGCAGACGTTAGAATAGCCAGACAGCGAGCACACATCTTTCACCAGCCAAAGTGGCGTAATAACTTACTCGCCTAAGAGTTTTTACTTTGATATACTATGATATTTCCCGCATTTGGCGAGTGTTAATGTAAGGGCCCTCTAAGCAGTGTTGTGCATTGCTCCTCCTTGTCTAAATGAGATAGACTAGCCTATCTCGTCAACCTAGACTGGTATTTATCTTCGCATCTAATGCATTTTAATAGCAAATGCGATTCAAACTGTGGCACTTTACAGCCCTGTATGTTTACTTGTTTGAACCCCACCGGTTAAAAACAGCAATGCAAACGGAAATTATGTACGTGTTGATTTAAATACAGCGCGGGTAAATGGAATCCGATCACAAGTAGACAGAGAAGTCACATTTGAAAATACAAGTGGGAACACACGGACTGAGAGCTGTCCACTTGTAACCAGATTCAAAAAGTCAGATGTTAATGCCAGGTGGAAACAGGGTCTGTGTTCACCACTCGCGGAGTTTATGATCATAAAGTGCCGTCCTTTCTACCAACCAAGAGAGATAACAGCGAATCAGCTTGTTGCTGTATAGGCCTATATCTCCCCCCACTACCATGAACGCTGATAGAATCGACGATGCACTTTGGGAACTTTAGAACGACATCAGTGAGCAATAGACACCTAGACGGATTTTCCATCATCGCTGGGGATTTTAATCACGCAAATCTCAAGACTGTTTTACCCCACTTCCACCTACACGTGACCTTTCCTACAAGAGAAGGTAACACTTTGGACATGGTTTTTGCACATATGGTAAATATTGGTTATCACATTGCACATTTCAATTTAATTTATTTGCTTTTTACTTTCTATTTTATTTTATACCATTTTATGTTGTACCCTTGCACTATTTCGTATTTAGAATTTATTTTCTGTAAATATTGTTTATCTTTATCTTATACTGCTTTACTTTATTGTTCCTATAGGCCTATTGCACCGTGGGTCGGAGATAAACGTAATTTTGATTCTTATGTAGGCCTATGTCTTGCATGTATCAGAATTGACAATAAAGTTTGAATTGACATATTGGCACAACATAGCAGGAGAAGCACAGAAGTAATAATTATTATTGTATTATAATAATAATCGGACAAATATTGAATGCGGGGTCCCCCAAGGTTCCATTCTTGGCCCTCTTCTATTTAACATCTACATGCTCCCACTAGCTCAGATTATGAATAAGAACAAATTATGCTACCATAATTATGCAGACGACACACAAATCTACATAACCATATCACCAGGAGACTACAGTCCGATACAGGAACTGAGTAAGTGCATTGAACAAATCAATGATTGGATGTGCCAAAATTTCCTTCAATTAAACAACGATAAAACTGAAGTAATTGTCTTTGGTGCCAAAGATGAACAATTAAAAGTCAGCGCACAGCTTACATCCATTATGTTAGAAACTACACCCCAAGCCAGAAATCTTGGTGTTGTTGTAGACTCCGACTTGAATTTCAAGAAACACATAAAATCAATTAATAAATCAATCCACTACCACCTAAAAAACATATCAAGAATTAAAGGGCTTATGTCTCAGCAAGATTTAGAAAAACTTATCCATGCATTTATCTTTAGTAGACTTGACTACTGTAACAGTGTCCTTGCTGGCCTTCAGACAGCTTCAGCTAATTCAGAACGCTGCTGCTGGAGTCCTCACTAGGACCAAAAAAGTAGATCACATTACCCCAGTTCTGAGGTCTTTACACTGGCTTCCAGTCACTCAAAGAATTGATTTCAAAATACTGATGTTGGTTTATAAAGCACTAAATGGTTTAGGGCCAATATACATTACTGATATGCTGATACGTTATGAACCGTCCAGAGCCCTTAGGTCGTCTGGGACAGGTCTACTTACAGTCCCTAGAGTTAGGACTAAACGAGGAGAAGCAGCTTTTAGTTATTATGCACCAACAATCTGGAACAAACTCCCAGAGAACTTGAGGTCTGCTGCAACTCTCAGTTCTTTTAAATTGAGTCTGAAGACTTTTTTGTTTCCATTTTAACCTGCAATTTTCATTTTATTTGCTTCTTTTATTTGCTTTTAAATGTTTTATAATGTGTTTTATGTATTCTAATCTTGCCCCTGTAAAGCACTTTGAGTGGCCTTGTGTCTGAATTGTGCTATATAAATAAATTTGCCTTGCCTTGCCTTGCCTTGTGTGTGTGTTTCGCTTTATTAGACAGAGTTGAAATGGGGCAAAGAGGGGAGGACATGCAGAGAACGATCCGGGCCTGATTTTAACCCAGGTCTGTTGCAAAGATAAGCCTCAGGGGGTTGGGGGGGGGGGGTATCCAAGAGTTAGCAATTAATGCTAAGAGGTTAGACTTACCTAAAGTCACCGGAGGAATCACCGTGCCTATGAAAAGAAAATAGATTTAAATTTAAATTTTGAATGAGCTGCACCTATGTAATTCTGTTTAAAACTAATCATGGCTGCTGTCTGATGAGCAGCCTTACAACATTGATATTAACTAGAGGCCGACCATATGGATTTTTGTGTGCCGATGCGATTATTTTCAGAGAAAAAATACAATTAAATTCTCAAATTAATTTTTTTTAAATCCCCAAAATATATATTGAAAAAAATTACTTTTTTGAACCCTTAAATATATATAAATACTTGTAACTTGTAACTAGAGGGGGGCGATATAACACTGACATTCAATACATCTTGTTAATGGAGCAATTCAACACAACCTAAATATCTTGGCTCAGGGGTCTATAGGGTTAGCCCAGCTAGTGGAATAACACTTATATTCATCTTTTTTTTTTACTTAGAGCAATGCAAACCCTTGTTGTGGTTTTTTTTCACCAGTCTTGTATTGAAAGTATTTTAACTTGTTCTTTTATTTGCTGGTTGTGTGGTCTGTAAGAGACAAGCCTTTACAGTTTTGATGAGCATCTGATTATGACATAATTGATTCTGTGGCCACTTGAACAAATGAAAGTGAAACTTCACTCACCTGAAGTCGTCTGAGGAGTCACTGTACCTGTAGTGAAAAAACAAACGCATTAATATAATTGGATGAAAATCTGAGACTGCTAGATCTGGGTAACGCTCTCAGCGTTAGAGAGCGATTTATCACAACCTAAAGATCTTGGCTGAGAGGTCTTTATAGTGTTATTTCAGGATAACATACCAACTGCAACCAGAGGGGGGCGATATAACACTGCCTTTCAATAAACCTTTCTTGAAGTAGGACAACAATTAAACATGCAACTGTTTGACCTACAGCAACGAAAACCATTGTCTCTGGTGTCAAAGTGTGGTATCCACCAAACCTCTAAACCATTGCTTTTGCTGTGCTCTATGAACATCACACTTTTTCAAACTCCACTTACTTGAAGTCCCCTGAGGAGTCACCGTGCCTATGAAAAAACAAATGCAGAAATATACCGGTAATTGGATGAAATTCTGAGACTGCAATCATCAATGTACAATACTTTAGGTGGCTGTCAGTTTTTAGTCTCTATGCTAACCATGCATATGCATGTATGATCCGAAATATAAAAAATGTGCTTTTTGTTTTATTAATTTTAATCCATCATATTTACCAACTGGAAAGCCTTAACACTTTGAGCTGTGACTAGTGTAAGAAATGTCAAGACGATCGGAATAAAAGCGGGAGGGGCGTTGCCTTTCAAATATTTTTCATTATGTCAATGTTAATGGAGCAATTCAAATCAACATAAATATCTTGGCTCAGAGCTCTCTATTGGGATAGCCCGGCTAGTGGTATAACACTTATATTCATCTTTATTTTACTTAGAGCAATGCAAACCCTTGTTGTGTTTTTTTTCCACCAATGTTTTACTGAAAGTATTTGAACTTGTTCTTTAATTTGCTGGTTGTGTGGTCTGTACGAGACCAGAACAACCTTTACAGTTTTGATGAGCATCTGATTATGACATAATTGATTCTGTGGCCACATGAACAAATGGAAGTGAAACTTCACTTACCTGAAGTCGTCTGAGTAGTCACTGTACCTGTTGTGAAAAAACAAACGCATTAATATAATTGGATGAAAATCTGAGACTGCTAGATCTGGGTAATGCTCTCAGCGTTAGAGAATGATTTATCACAACCTAAAGATCTTGGCTGAGAGGTCTTTATAGTGTTAGTTCAGGATAACATACCAACTGCAACCAGAGGGGGGCGATATAACACTGCCTTTCAATAAACCTTTCTTGAAGTAGGACAACAATTAAACATGCAACTGTTTGACTTAGAGCAAAGAAAACCATTGTCTCTGGTGTCAAAGTGTGGTATTCACCAAACCTCTACACCATTGCTTTTGCTGTGCTCTATGAACATCACACTTTTTCAAACTCCACTTACTTGAAGTCCCCCGAGGAGTCACCGTGCCTATGAAAAAACAAATGCAGAAATATACCGGTAATTGGATGAAATTCTGAGACTGCAAACATCAATGTACAATACTTTAGGTGGCTGTCAGTTTTTAGTCTCTATGCTAACCATGCATATGCATGTATGATCCTAAATACAAAAAATATGCTTTTTGTTTTATTCATTTTAATCCAACATATTTACCAACTAAAAAGCCTTAACACTTTGAGCTGTGACTTGTGTAAGAAATGTCAAGACGATCGGACTAACAGCGTGAGGGGCGTTGCCTTTCAAATATTTTTCATTATGTCAATGTTAATGGAGCAATTCAACACAATCTAAAAATCTTGGCTCAGAGCTCTCTATTGGGTTAGCCCAGCTAGTGGTATAACAATATTCATCTTTTTTTTACCTAGAGCAATGTGTAAACCCATGTTGTGTTTTTTTTCCACCAGTCTTTTATTGAAAGTATTTTAACTTGTTCTTTTATTTGCTGGTTGTGTGGTCTGTAAGAGGCAAGAACAACCTTTACAGTTTTGATGAGCATCTGATTATGACATAATTGATTCTGTGGCCACGTGAACAAATGAAAGTGAAACTTTATTAACCTGAAGTCGTCTGAGGAGTCACTGTACCTGTAGTGAAAAAACAAACGCATTAATATAATTGGATGAAAATCTGAGACTGCTAGATCTGGGTAACGCTCTCAGCGTTAGAGAGCGATTTATCACAACCTAAAGATCTTGGCTGAAAGGTCTTTATAGTGTTAGTTCAGGATAACATACCAACTGCAACCAGAGGGGGGCGATATAACACTGCCATTCAATAAACCTTTCTTGAAGTAGGACAACAATTAAACATGCAACTGTTTGACTTACAGCAAAGAAAACCATTGTCTCTGGTGTCAAAGTGTGGTATCCACCAAACCTCCACACCATTGCTTTTGCTGTGCTCTATGAACATCACACTTTTTCAAACTCCACTTACTTGAAGTCCCCTGAGGAGTCACCGTGCCTATGAAAAAACAAATGCAGAAATATACCGGTAATTGGATGAAATTCTGAGACTGCAATCATCAATGTACAATACTTTAGGTAGTGGCTGTCAGTTTTTAGTCTCTATGCTAACCATGCATATGCATGTATGATCCTAAAAACAAAAAATATGCTTTTTGTTTTATTCATTTTAATCCAACATATTTACCAACTAAAAAGCCTTAACACTTTGAGCTGTGACTTGTGTAAGAAATGTCAAGACGATCGGACTAACAGCGTGAGGGGCGTTGCCTTTCAAATATTTTTCATTATGTCAATGTTAATGGAGCAATTCAAATCAACATAAAAATCTTGGCTCAGAGCTCTCTATAGGGTTAGGCCGGCTAGTGGAATAACACTTATATTCATCTTTATTTTACTTAGAGCAATGCAAACCCTTGTTGTGTTTTTTTTCCACCAGTCCTTTATTGAAAGTATTTTAACTTGTTCTTTTATTTGCTGGTTGTGTGGTCTGTAAGAGACCAGAACAACCTTTACAGTTTTGATGAGCATCTGATTATGACATAATTGATTCTGTGGCCACATGAACAAATGGAAGTGAAACTTCACTTACCTGAAGTCGTCTGAGGAGTCACTGTGCCTGTAGTGAAAAAACAAACGCATTAATATAATTGGATGAAAATCTGAGACTGCTAGATCTGGGTAACGCTCTCAGCGTTAGAGAATGATTTATCACAACCTAAAGATCTTGGCTGAGAGGTCTTTATAGTGTTAGTTCAGGATAACATACCAACTGCAACCAGAGGGGGGCGATATAACACTGCCTTTCAATAAACCTTTCTTGAAGTAGGACAACAATTAAACATGCAACTGTTTGACTTACAGCAAAGAAAACCATTGTCTCTGGTGTCAAAGTGTGGTATCCACCAAACCTCTACACCATTGCTTTTGCTGTGCTCTATGAACATCACACTTTTTCAAACTCCACTTACTTGAAGTCCCCTGAGGAGTCACCGTGCCTATGAAATAACAAATGCAGAAATATACCGGTAATTGGATGAAATTCTGAGACTGCAAACATCAATGTACAATACTTTAGGTGGCTGTCAGTTTTTAGTCTCTATGCTAACCATGCATATGCATGTATGATCCTAAATACAAAAAATATGCTTTTTGTTTTATTCATTTTAATCCAACATATTTACCAACTAAAAAGCCTTAACACTTTGAGCTGTGACTTGTGTAAGAAATGTCAAGACGATCGGACTAACAGCGTGAGGGGCCTTGCCTTTCAAATATTTTTCATTATGTCAATGTTAATGGAGCAATTCAACACAATCTAAAAATCTTGGCTCAGAGCTCTCTATTGGGTTAGCCCAGCTAGTGGTATAACAATATTCATCTTTTTTTTACCTAGAGCAATGTGTAAACCCATGTTGTGTTTTTTTTCCACCAGTCTTTTATTGAAAGTATTTTAACTTGTTCTTTTATTTGCTGGTTGTGTGGTCTGTAAGAGGCAAGAACAACCTTTACAGTTTTGATGAGCATCTGATTATGACATAATTGATTCTGTGGCCACGTGAACAAATGAAAGTGAAACTTTATTAACCTGAAGTCGTCTGAGGAGTCACTGTACCTGTAGTGAAAAAACAAACGCATTAATATAATTGGATGAAAATCTGAGACTGCTAGATCTGGGTAACGCTCTCAGCGTTAGAGAGCGATTTATCACAACCTAAAGATCTTGGCTGAGAGGTCTTTATAGTGTTAGTTCAGGATAACATACCAACTGCAACCAGAGGGGGGCGATATAATACTGCCATTCAATAAACCTTTCTTGAAGTAGGACAACAATTAAACATGCAACTGTTTGACCTACAGCAAATAAAACCATTGTCTCTGGTGTCAAAGTGTGGTATTCACCAAACCTCTACACCATTGCTTTTGCTGTGCTCTATGAACATCACACTGTTTCAAACTCCACTTACTTGAAGTCCCCTGAGGAGTCACCGTGCCTATGAAATAACAAATGCAGAAATATACCGGTAATTGGATGAAATTCTGAGACTGCAAACATCAATGTACAATACTTTAGGTAGTGGCTGTCAGTTTTTAGTCTCTATGCTAACCATGCATATGCATGTATGATCCTAAAAACAAAAAATATGCTTTTTGTTTTATTCATTTTAATCCAACATATTTACCAACTAAAACGCCTTAACACTTCAAATTGTGACTTGTGTAAGAAATTTCAAGTCGATCGAACTTGGGGCGGCAGTGGCGAAGTGGGTAGGGAGATCGCCTCTGGTGTGCAGGGTCGGAGGTTCGATCCCCCGTCTCCCCGCCACATGTCGAAGTGTCCCTGGGCAAGACACTGAACCCCGAATTGCTCCCGATAGTTAGCTTAGTTAGCTTAGCACCCTAGTGCTAAGCCTACCCTGCGTGGTAGCTGCTGCTATCGGTGTATGAATGTGTGTGTGAATGGGTGAATGTGTACAAAACAATGTAAAGCGCTTTGGGTCTGTGATAAACGGAGATATAGCGCTATACAAGTCCATTTACCAACTAACAGCGTGAGGGGCGTTGCCTTTCAAATATTCTTCATTATGTCAATGTTTATGGAGCAATTCAACACAATCTAAATATCTTGGCTCAGAGGTCTCTTAGGGTTAGCCCAGCTAGTGGAATAACACTTAAATTAATTTTGGTAACACTTTAGTTCGATAGTCCACAGTTGACACTCAACAAGCCATCAGTTGATACGCAGTTGCATGTCAACAATGAATGAGTTTACATATCTCAACAGATACGTAACATGAATTCAACTAACTGTAAGTTAACCATAAGTTGCACTATTAGTAGATGATTAGTTGACTGTCAACAGTGAATGAGTTTACATATCTCAACAGATACGTAACATGCATTCAACTAACTGTCAGTTAACTATTAGTTGCATTATTAGTAGATGGTTAGTTGATATTAAACAGTGAGTTAGTTGATACTCAACAAAGCTTGTCAACAAATACGTAACATGCATTCAACTAAGTGTTAGTTAACTATACAATAAATGTATTTTGTTAATTTATTTTTACAAAAACAGTCTGCAACAGACATTGTACTTTTTATTACATGTTCTTTACAAATATTCAACTATCAGTTGAGTGTCAACTTCTAGTAAGTTGACTATCAACTGCTGTTATTAACCAATTCTCAACTTACGTTTCATATGGATCAACTTTCCCACCACTCACAAGGAACACATCTAATGAATGAACATTCAACCCTCTGTTGATCATATATGTTCATTGTAAAATAAAGATGAGAATGTTTTATCAATCAATCAATCAATATGTAATATTGTCATATGACTGTCGTCAAACTATCAGTCAATATTCAACTTAGCATAAGTAGACAGGTCTTGGGACTGTCAAATTAAAGTGAAAACAGTTTAGTGTCTACACACTATTAACAGAGGAAAACAGAGAAAATGGTTGACTATCAGTTGATTCTCAACAAACTATCAGTCGATGTTTAACTAAGCATTAGTAGAAAGGTCTTAGGACTGTCAAATTAAAGTGAAAACAGTTTAGTGTCTGCAAACTATCAACAGAGCAAAACAGAGAAAATAGTTGATTCTCAACAAACTATCAGTCGATATCAACTAAGCATTAGTAGAGAGGTCTTAGGACTGTCAAATTAAAGTGAAAACAGTTTAGTGTCTGTAGACACTCTACAAACTAGTAGCAGTACAAAATAGAGACAAGTTTTGCTCAACTGATGAGTAACACTGGATGACCCCAAAGTAAAGTTAAAAAATATATAGGCAGCATATCTGAACAGGAAAGAACATTTATTTAAAGTAAATTTAACTTTTTTCAGTAGTTACACAACATGTAGGTACACAGCAAGTTCCATCAATACCTCTAAAAAAGACAATAAAACTAATGCATGTATTTATTTAGGTGTCACTTAGGCAATTGTTTAACGACAGATCGTCCAAAAATTGACATTCAAAAAGCTCAGTAAAGTGTACCATAACACCCAGTACCACTAGTTATGATACTGAGCAAACATATGTAATATATAACATCAGTTCTCATGAAACGCTTTGTTATGGTAAGAAAAAGATATATAATTTTGTTATGGACCAGAATATCTGAAGCTCCTAGTAGCTCGGGAGAAAATGGATTAACAGCAATGGTGAAACAAGACACACTGATTCAGCAGTTAGGTTTGACAAGTAAATGTAAAATACTTATTTTCTACTCTCTCTTCCTTGAAGTGTATGTCATTGTTGATTCTCAGTAAAACATAAAAAAAACACAACAGTGCCATTTTTTTCATTATGGACTCAAGATAAAACAACTTAATTATCACTCTCCTGTGACCAACCACTAGTTTAACCTGGTCCTGCCACTGTTATTTGAATGAGCACATTTGAATAATTTTTCGCTCTCTTTAGATCCAGTTGTTGGGTTACTAGCCACTCCAGGCCTGCTGTACTCCTCTTCAATTGAAGCAGTCGGGCTGAAGAATCCAGGAATCTTGTCCTATCACCCAGTTGATGAACATAGAAAGAAATGATCTGAGAATTACCACAAAATAGTTCAAATGCATTTTGATTTCCTTTATCTAAATCATTATAGCATTGTGGTTCCACATTAAAACACATAATGCTTTCTATTGCTTTAATAAAATATATTTGGTACCCTAATCAAATAAAATTCTCACTGAACCTTGTACAGATTTAAATTATTTTTTAATTAAAGAAACATGTAATCTCTATGACCATTCTACACAACACCACGTATGCATAGACTCAGTTTTTGCTCACTTTAGACTGAAATAGCAATGTGCACTTTGAATGTGGAACATGCAAACATTTATTCAAACACAGTTTAGTGTCTATAAACACACTTTATTTAGACAGATACTTGTGAAGCTAGGCAGCGCTAGGCTCAAGCTAACGTTGCTAATATAGCTAGCGCGCTAGGCGCGGCGCTAATGCTAACGTGGCTATGCTAGCGGGAGGCCGCGTCGCTAATATATATGACATTATTCTTACATACACAAAACGATATCTCACAAATACCTCAGTTAACTCACCAATTATTCCCTTTGGCTAATGGCAGCATACTTGTGACCACCATGGGTCTTCAGTGTGAGATGGATTGGTTGGTCAAGCGGTCTTTAGCATATAGCTGCTGCTTTTACTGACCAGACACACAACCTTCTCTCTAGCTGCCAGTAAAGAACGAGACCTCTCGCTTAAACAGCCCTTACCAACCAAGCTGGGGGAGTTCAAGTGCTTGAAAAAAGTGGGAAATCGTAATGTCGTATATGTTTCCTAAATAAAGTCTCTCCAAACATATTTTCACCTTCCCAAAGTTTAAAATACACATTAATAGATCAATATATATTTGTTTCATATAATTTCTGCTCACAATATTATCAATAATGTCCTACAGGTTATAGTTGTTATTTATCAGTAACCACTATACGTTCGCATTGTATTGCACACCACTCTATGTAGGCCTATTTAGGTCTTCTAATCTTGAGAGGTTTATACAGCCATTGCTGATATTAACAATTATATAAAAAAACATAGATACATCTATAAATATGTATTTAAACTTTGGGAAGGTGATAATATGTTTGGAGTCTGGATTTTCGAATATTATCGACATTACGATTACCCACCTTTTTCAAGCACTTGAACTGCCCCAGCGTGGTTAGGGCTTTTTCGAGACAGAGAGGGCTCGTTTTACTGACCTGGGCAGCTAAAAAATGGATGTGTGCCTGGACAGTAAAGCTATGTGCTAAAAGCCAGCTTGACCAACCCATCCATCTCACACTGAAGACCCGTGGTGGTCACAAGTATGCTGCCATTAGCCAAAGGGAATAATTGGTGAGTTAACTGAGGTATTTGTGAGATATCGTTTTGTGTATGTAAGAATAATGTCATATATATTAGCGACGCGGCCTCCCGCTAGCATAGCCACGTTAGCATTAGCGCCGCGCCTAGCGCGCTAGCTATATTAGCAACGTTAGCTTGAGCCTAGCGCTGCCTAGCTTCACAAGTATCTGTCTAAATAAAGTGTGTTTATAGACACTAAACTGTGTTTGAATAAATGTTTGCATGTTCCACATTCAAAGTGCACATTGTTATTTCAGTCTAAAGTGAGCAAAAACTGAGTCTATGCATACGTGGTGTTGTGTAGAATGGTCATAGAGATTACATGTTTCTTTAATTAAAAAATAATTTAAATCTGTACAAGGTTCAGTGAGAATTTTATTTGATTAGGGTACCAAATATATTTTATTAAAGCAATAGAAAGCATTATGTGTTTTAATGTGGAACCACAATGCTATAATGATTTAGATAAAGGAAATCAAAATGCATTTGAACTATTTTGTGGTAATTCTCAGATCATTTCTTTCTATGTTCATCAACTGGGTGATAGGACAAGATTCCTGGATTCTTCAGCCCGACTGCTTCAATTGAAGAGGAGTACAGCAGGCCTGGAGTGGCTAGTAACCCAACAACTGGATCTAAAGAGAGCGAAAAATTATTCAAATGTGCTCATTCAAATAACAGTGGCAGGACCAGGTTAAACTAGTGGTTGGTCACAGGAGAGTGATAATTAAGTTGTTTTATCTTGAGTCCATAATGAAAAAAATGGCACTGTTGTGTTTTTTTATGTTTTACTGAGAATCAACAATGACATACACTTCAAGGAAGAGAGAGTAGAAAATAAGTATTTTACATTTACTTGTCAAACCTAACTGCTGAATCAGTGTGTCTTGTTTCACCATTGCTGTTAATCCATTTTCTCCCGAGCTACTAGGAGCTTCAGATATTCTGGTCCATAACAAAATTATATATCTTTTTCTTACCATAACAAAGCGTTTCATGAGAACTGATGTTATATATTACATATGTTTGCTCAGTATCATAACTAGTGGTACTGGGTGTTATGGTACACTTTACTGAGCTTTTTGAATGTCAATTTTTGGACGATCTGTCGTTAAACAATTGCCTAAGTGACACCTAAATAAATACATGCATTAGTTTTTATTGTCTTTTTTAGAGGTATTGATGGTACTTGCTGTGTACCTACATGTTGTGTAACTACTGAAAAAAGTTAAATTTACTTTAAATAAATGTTCTTTCCTGTTCAGATATGCTGCCTATATATTTTTTAACTTTACTTTGGGGTCATCCAGTGTTACTCATCAGTTGAGCAAAACTTGTCTCTATTTTGTACTGTTACTAGTTTGTAGAGTGTCTACAGACACTAAACTGTTTTCACTTTAATTTGACAGTCCTAAGACCTCTCTACTAATGCTTAGTTGAATATCGACTGATAGTTTGTTGAGAATCAACTATTTTCTCTGTTTTGCTCTGTTGATAGTTTGCAGACACTAAACTGTTTTCACTTTAATTTGACAGTCCTAAAACCTTTCTACTAATGCTTAGTTAAACATCGACTGATAGTTTGTTGAGAATCAACTGATAGTCAACCATTTTCTCTGTTTTCCTCTGTTAATAGTGTGTAGACACTAAACTGTTTTCACTTTAATTTGACAGTCCCAAGACCTGTCTACTTATGCTAAGTTGAATATTGACTGATAGTTTGTCGACAGTCATATGACAATCAACAGGTAGTCACCTACACAGGGTGCCTATTGATTGATAAAACATTCTCATCTTTATTTTACAATGAACATATATGATCAACAGAGGGTTGAATGTTCATTCATTGGATGTGTTCCTTGTGAGTGGTGGGAAAGTTGATCCATATGAAACGTAAGTTGAGAATTGGTTAATAACAGCAGTTGATAGTCAACTTACTAGAAGTTGACACTCAACTGATAGTTGAATATTTGTAAAGAACATGTAATAAAAAGTACAATGTCTGTTGCAGACTGTTTTTGTAAAAATAAATTAACAAAATAAAATTATTGTATAGTTAACTAACACTTAGTTGAATGCATGTTACATATTTGTTGACAAGCTTTGTTGAGTATCAACTAACTCATTGTTTAATATCAACTAACCATCTACTAATAATGCAACTAATAGTTAACTGACAGTTAGTTGAATGCATGTTACATGTACAAAACAACATCTACTAAAAATGCAACTTATAGTTAACTGACAGTTGAATGCATTCTAAATATGTATCAACTTAATCACTATTGAATATCAACTAAACATCTACTAATAGTGCAACCTATAGTTAACAGACAGTTAGTTGAATCCTTGTTTTTTATCTGTTGAACAAGCTTTGTTGAATGTCAACTAATCATCTACTAATAGTGCAACTTATGGTTAACTTACAGTTAGTTGAATTCATGTTACGTACCTGTTGAGATATGTAAACTCATTCACTGTTGACAGTCAACTAATCATCTACTAATAGTGCAACTTATGGTTAACTTACAGTTAGTTGAATTCATGTTACGTATCTGTTGAGATATGTAAACTCATTCATTGTTGACATGCAACTGCGTATCAATTGATGGCTTGTTGAGTGTCAACTGTGGACTATCGAACTAAAGTGTTACCTTAATTTTTTTTTGTTTTACTTACAGCAATGCAAACCCTTGTTGTGTTTTTTAACCAATCTTTAATTGAAAGTATTTTAACTTTTATTTGCTGGTTGTGTGGTCTGTAAGAGACAGCCTTTACAGTTTTGATGAGCATCTGATTAGACATCATTGATTATGTGGCCACATGAACAAATGAAAGCTAAGAGGTTATCCAAACTTCACTCACCTGAAGCCGTCTGAGGAGTCACTGTACCTGTAGTGAAAAAACAAATGCATCATCATAATCTGAGACTGCTAACATCAATAGACGTATGTGAGTGAATTTACACAGATGCATCAACTGAAATAAAAGTTAGTGTCATTGTATTTTATTTTATTAAATACATACTTATCAATCCCAGAAGCAGAACAGGTATTACGATTAGATGTGCCATTCTCCAACGCCCCGAATTAGACTTTGGACCCTGTAGACCAAAAATAATTAACTTAAATTCAACAACAGTAAAGCACAAAGACAAACTAACTAACAAACAATTGAAAAACACTATGTGAGCACATACCCCACTCAGAATGCAACTGTAAAAATGTTGAACATTTTAATAGAACATTTATTTGAAACCCTTCAAATAAAGAAAGCCATAACTTGCAATGCTAAGAAATCATTTTAAAAGATTGTAGGTATTAATATTGCCTTTTGAAATAATTTATTTTAGCTGTTAGTGCAGTGTGCTAATGTTGTTATTACTATAGTCACCAATGAAATTAAAATTATTTAATTAGGTTGTAAATATAATTCAGTTAGAAAAAGAAATACCCAAACGAAAAATTTAATTAACTTTATCATTATGTAGCACAGCAGACGTTTGAAAATAATGTTTTACTTCATAGATCTCATTCAAATATAAATGAAGACAAATTAATTACCTGTTCACGTGTACTTCTTTGCCATTTCTTACCTGGCATCTGTTAACTGTAGGTGTGTAACAAGGCTTTATACAGTAAAAGCTGGCACAGTCCCATACATTTGTTGTTAAACCTGTTACAGGCTCAGAAAAACCACTTCACAAACCATGTATCAAATCACAACATCCATGTGGTCTCGTGACAGATTGGACATGTTTGGAATTTTTTTTATGGTGTAATGTAAAAATCCCATGCAAATTCCCACGTGAAACCATTAACTGTTGGTGAGTAGTAAACTACATGAAATAATTCTAGTACGAGCTAGAATTACTTTCATATAGTTGCATTGTGATTCAAGTATTCAATTACTTTTTGCTGTTTAATTTGTGTAGTTAACGACTGAAACTACAAACATGTTTGGTTCATACAAGAAAATACATTTATTTTAATTTAAATTTTACCATTGCTTCTCTAATGGAACCTCCATTGAGGAGCCCCAGATAATAGAACATCCTGATTGGTTTACAATAGATATGTTGTACTACTCACCTTTCAGGAAGCTGGATTGTCAGCTCACATGTGAAAATAATTGGTTATTGTTCTTAATGTTTATTGTTTTAATTTGTTATTCATGAACAAATGTTATGTTTTGGTTTATGTATGACCTGTGAATAACAAATAGGCACTTGTTAGTTTCTGCAATAAACTGCAATTTTTTTTGCTGGCATGTGACTTTATTGTATTATATTTAGTTCTGATTTCATATCACATGTACATTGTCAATTTAATATTTTTTTTACAAAGTCACCTAATTTTTACTAGTACCTTAGTTAAACAAACTACATGTCTCCGTAAAGTAGTTTTGATGTAGTTAAACTGCTCCCAATGTGAAGTTATCGGTAGTTTGCAAGGTAGCATATAGCCTACCCAACACTGAAACCATCACACCTGAGGGGTATACTACGAAGCGAGATTAAGGGCTGAGCGAGGTCTGTTGAGTCTAAAGCGGTCTAAAGCCAGAGTTTTCAGTATCACGAAAGGTGGCTCTCTTTTTACCTGGCTAGATCACCGTGGTAACAGAGGCTGCACGGCTAACCTGCCCAGACCAGTTTTTGTTTCAGAGTTTGAGCTTAAATTCGGCTCTTATAGCGCTGCCCTTTAAGGAAACTACACATTTTGAAATCCCGCGGACCTGACTATATTGTCTGAGCGATATATTCTCACTGAGGAAACTCGTTAAATAACGAAACGTAATGATCAGTAAGTTAATGAACGAAACGAAGCCGTGACATAAGGCTTACAGCAGAGTGAACTGTAACATCGCGCTGGGGCTTTTTGCCTCATGCATACAGTTATTGATGCAGAAAATGTAAATAGCTTAGACCTACTGTATGCAGCGCCACTCTATGCTCTCACCTCAAATGGTTTTACCTGGCGATCTACACACACTGGCTCTTAATAAAGCGTTCTATAAAATCACAGTTTGCAACATTATTTCACTGTAGGCTTCTTTCTTTTCGTCAGTAGCGATTACAGTTGGGACGTGACAGCTGTCACAGTTCGGACATCGCTGCAGACTTGCAAGTTAGCTTCTCACAGTAGATCCATATTTGTCCGAAAAATACAGACTACAGGTTTACCTTATTGTAAAGTGTTACCAGTGATTTTCCATAGGCTATTCATTTGGGGACAGTGTCAGACTTAAATTACATTCTTACGAGTGGGACTATAGGCGTAGTGCTATAAATATAGCAAAGTAGCCTATATATATATTAGGCTAAATGGTATAGTGTTCAAATCCGAGTTCAACGTTTAATTGTTTTAAAATGTCACGTTACGCACTGCGAGAACGATCGCCAAGATAAATAAATAATTTCCATGCTGGCAGCATTCCACTCTCCTTATTTGCAGTAAGAGTTTTTTTCGGCTCTCTGTTTTCTGCTGTAATAATTCAGACTGACAAACTCTTCCTCTTGAATGAAGTTGGCGACACACTTTTGTTTTACTCAGCTGCTCACAATCAGTCCGTTTGTGTAAAGTTAGCGGCACAAGATCAGTCCATTTTGTGCGGATGCAGAGTCAAATAGAGCTGTTAAGCGGAAGTGGCGGAATTACGCAAGAGTACCTATTTGGAGACGCATGGAGAAAACGGACCTCCACGGTCACTGAAAGACACAAAAAATGCCCACACATCACATAAAAATATAAACTCTTATAAAAAAATGTATTTTGATGTGTTTGCACTTTTTAAAATGAGTTGTGTGTTTTGATGTGTTTGCACTTTTTAAAATGAGTTATTTATTTTAATGTGGTGGCACTTTTTGTGTTTCATTTATAAGAGTTGATATTTGTATGTGATTGACCTACTCGTGATGATTGTGAATTAAACAGACGGATTTCAGAAGATGTACACAAAGCTTCGTTGCTTCATTCATCTTCTACCTCAACATGTACTTTTTACCACCGTCCTGGCCACTTGGGACCCTTAACAAACTGACGTATTTTACTGTGTACTAGCATCATAACCGGTGGAAACCGTGTATTATTATTCACCGCTAGGTGAACTCCGGCAGTAAAACAAAAAGAAGAAAACAAATAGGTTACAATTCTGACCAATGAAATCCACTTCCGGTGGAGTTCCACTTTCCCCATGCGTCTCCAAATAGGTGCCTCTCGAATTACGGGGCATGGGACCTATCGGCTGAAAAAAAATGAATGGGAGTCTATGGAAAGTAATCTACTATTTTCTGGTCCCAGTCATTAAATGCCTTGGATTACATATATGTTTTGTATGGGTCTAAATGATCATTTTTCATGTGAAGAGTTTGACGGTATGTTGTATGATTATTCGTCTAACGGCTTTTGAAAAAATGTTACGAGAACAACTACAAGTCTTGTCGCCTCTGTGACGTCACCTCAACACATTCCCTCCACTTCTCGACTGACAGTGCTAATGCTAATGCTAATGGCTGGCGTGGACAACGCCAACAATCTCCCCACTCGAGAAATTGAAACTCCACATGTCCACTTGTGTAGTGATTTTCGCCACGCTGAAGACTTTTGTCTTGTCATTGAAAGAAGGCGGTAAAGTGCATTAAAGACACAGCCATGTTTCTGTGCTAAGCAGGTGCCAGTGGTGGTGACGTATATCATAAGTGTCAAGAGCAGCGAAGAGCTGTAGTCCACAAAAGCGCTCTGCAGAAAACCTGACCGTATCCAGCTTCTACTCGCTAAATTGTTCCATTCTTTGCACGAAAAAATACCATCTAAATCCATACAAAACATATGTGTAATCGAAGGCATTTCATGACTGGGACCAGAAAATAATACATTTCTTTCCATTGACTACCGTTGTCATTTTTCGAGCCGATAGGTCCCATGCCCCGGAAGTAAGCAACTTCCGCTTAAAGGCCTTTGCACACCGGGCGCGTTTTATTCGTGCGATTTATCCGTTAATTAACGAATGTATACAGAGTCAATACAAGCTTCCACACCAGCGCCGTCATTTCGCACCGCGAATTTGCGTTTTTTATTTTTTCGAACTGAGTTCGATTTTTCTGGGACGTCGCTTCTTAAAGTGAGACGCGACAAAATTCACATTTCAAAACATTCGCTTTTACGTTGCGTTTATTCGCGTCGTGCCCGGTGTGCAAAGGCCTTAACAGCTCTATGACGGGTCGAACGCCCCCTTTCATGGGGACGCGCACAGAGCCTGAAGCCGAAACCCTCGTTCAACATAAGAGGTTGATAACTTCCTTCGTGATACCCAGTGGTGTAGTGGGGGGTATACGCAGGTATACAGCGTATACCCACTTATTTTTCAGGCGACATTGCGTATACCCACTTCTAACGGCCGCGACTACGGTCCGCCTCCATTCGTTTCCACTCCTGTCAATGTGTGTGTACTTGTTGCCACCCGTCCCGTTTTTCCCGAAATTGTTCTCTTTTTTTCACCAGCTGTCCCGGGAAAAGAAAAATCTCTCCCTGGACATAATGTGTCCCGTTTTTTGGGGAAAATGCCAGAACCTCATTTGATTTCCTTCGTTCAGTTTAAGGCCGTTTCACACGGGCCGAGGCGTTTGTTTCGCCCACTAATGCATTCTCAATGGAGAGGCGAGCGGGCAGAGAGAAGGCGCAGCGTTTCGTCAGGCGGCACGACAAGCGTGCGGCCCGTTTCAAGACCCTGTGGAGGGCCCCCCACATTTTTTTTTCTATGAATAATGCTTGTACATGCTCCCCGCAAAAATAAAAAAGATTGTGGAAACCAGTTGGTTCATAGACGGATTATGAGATTTAAAGTAAAATGCATCAATCTGATGCACTTTCAGAGGAAAATTTAGATTTAAATCAAATCTTGAGCTGCAGAAGGAACATTATTTTTCTTAAACAGGCAGCACTCTTTACTCTGCAACTGTAAAAACATTTCAGTAGATTGGTCTGCAGACCCATGTTATATGATGGAGGGGCCCATTGCAACAGATACAGGGTGGAAAGCTACTTTTTATGAACAGTATATAATTTACACGTATAAAGCTTATTCCTGTATGTGTGTGGGGGCCTTAGGGGCCCCTTATGAAGCCCATAAGACATAACTAATAATGCTTTTGTTTTGCACTTGCTTTTCTATTTTTTCACCTGCTAGGGGCCATGATGATTTATTTCCTATTCCTTTTTGGACCCTAGGCTGTTATTGACATGAGTGACTGAGCTCTTTGACAATGCGACATGTAAAGTTACTATCAGTATCTCTGGCTTAGGGCCCCCCTGAGCCCTTAGGCCCCTGGGCCTGGTTGCATGCAGTTTTCTTCTCAAAGTGCACCAGATTGATGAATTTTACTTTAAAAGGTTGCATTTTTTTCTTCTGGGGGAGCATTCCCCCAGACCCCCCTAGAAGGTCCAGGGTCCCCACCTCAGTCTCCCTATTTAGCCTACTGTGCAAACAGTAATGGTCAGGCAGACCGTAGCGGCAGTCAGCTGTCAGGACAGTGAACGCCCCACTCGCACTAATGGCTGTAAATGGAGCGGACACGGAGGCTAAACATATAGCCGTTCTGCCAGCTACGCTCTCTATATCTTATATTCATGCATTAGTCCTGTGTTGGACCACTACTCGCGAGTGGCTGTGTGAGGCAGCGCAATTATGGGAAATATAGGACCGGCAAAAGCGGATGCGCGCGCAGTACAACTTAGAGTATACCCACTTCTCCAGGCACCACTACACCACTGGTGATACCGGTTAGCTCTGAGCGAGGGTATGTGTTATGTTGAACCAGATCAAAAAAAGAGAGCCGGGCTCTGTTGAGTTTGTTTCGTAGTATACCCCTCTGATCATGTTTTAAAGGGCATTCAGGTGTATACAAATATGGATGCGTCCTCATAAGAACTGAACCAACCTTCCTTTGCGCATTGAGAATAATGATAATTATCGGGAGATGTTTACCTGTGTGTTGACCTTTTCTTTGTTGTAAGTTAATACCTGCTCTAACCAGAAGTTTCAGTCCCATGCCCAAAAACAGCATAGACCACATGATGATGTCATCATGCCATTCCGCCAAACTGATCAAAAGGATTCCGTTTAATTATAATTTATTATAAAATTGTAAATTAAGTAAAGTTTAACTAAAATGAGCAGCTTTAGCATGTGGCTTATAGTTTCACAAAAATTGCATTACATTTAAAATAACAACAAGCCTAAGCAAAATAGAGAAAGACATGCAAACATAATAGCACATAATTGTAGAAAGCACAAACAAGCATGCTAAAACAAATGCAGTCTAATGAAACAACAATCCTGCATTAGATTCCACCTTCATGAAGGTTCTGATGTTGATTTGTTTGTATGTTTATCTCAAAGTTTTGATCAAACTGTATTTTCATTTTTGAAAATACAGTGAGTTTGAAGTGATGTGAAACTATCACATAATAATTATAAACCTCATTGGTCTCAATGATGTCAGTGGACTTCACGTAAGCACATTCTTGTAAAACTCAAGTTGGTTCCTGGTACTGTCAAACTTGTTTGTTCAATGTGCTCAGAATGTGTGCTCGGAAGAATAGAAATTTGTTTTTGTAGTACACACCCTTTTACACCCTCACATTCTTGTTTTTACACCCTCACATTTAACCTCCTGTTGTGTTCCACCCAATTTTAAAAAAAAATCTCTGAACAATAGAATAGAGCATTTGGGTGTTAAATTTAACTTTGTTATACCCATGATGTTCCCAGTCAGAAATGACCAGCCATTCGAAATTAATGGGTGAAACACACACAAACACACACACACACACACACACACACACACACACCTGGGGGGTATACTACGAAGCGAGATTAAGGGCTGAGCGAGGTCTGTTGAGTCTAAAGCGGTCTAAAGCCAGCATTTTCAGTATCACGAAAGGTGGCTCTCTTTTTACCTGGCTAGATCACCGTGGTAACAGAGGCTGCACGGCTAACCTGCCCAGACCAGTTTTTGTTGCAGAGTTTGAGTTTAAATTCGGCTCTTAGAGCGCTGCCCTTTAAGGAAACTACACATTTTGAAATCCCGCGGACCTGACTATATTGTCTGAGCGATACTTCTCACTGAGTAAACTAGTTAAATCAGTAAAAAAAACGAGGCCGTGGCATAAGGCTTACATTAGAGTGAATTGTAACATCGCGCTGCGGCTTTTTGCCACATGCATAGTTATTGATGCAGAAAATTTAAAATAGCCTAGACCTATGCAGCGCCACTCTATGCTCTCACCTCAAATGATTTTACCTGGCGATCTACACACACTGGCGAATGAAGCGTTCTATAAAATCACAGGTTGCAACATTATTTCACTGTAGGCTTCTTTCTTTTCATCAGTAGCGATTACAGTTGGGACGTGACAGGTGACAGCTGTCACAGTTCGGACATCGCTGCAGACTCGCAGGTTAAAGAGGACCTATTATACTACTTTTCTGGTCTTAATTTCTTGTTTTACACTGCTATAGAGCAACCTGACACGAATCACATCACAAAAAACTATGTAGATTTTCGGGAAGCTTTTTCTCTTATTTTGGCGATCCAGCACGTCCTGTTAACACTTGAGTGTGTGTGCTTCGGCAATCTCCGCTCCCTCCGCCTGTGCATCGGCCATCTCCGCTACCCTCCCCCCCCCCTCCTGCAAACCCCACTCCGTTGTGATTGGTTACCTTCCTTCCGGAACACTTTCAGTGGCGGGAAGCGCGAGGCAGACGCGAGGCAGACGCGAACAGGGAAGTGACAGCATTACCATACATGGAAACATCCGCGTGGTGAAGTCACGAATTATGAAAGGGTAGACCGCTTTGAACACGTGACTTCTCGACTGGCTAGAATAGTGTTTAGTGCTCGGCACAGACACCCCAGACGGTCAGCAGGGAATACGTCGAAATGCATGTAAGTCATTATTTGATAATTTAGTATGGTTAAGCATGACTATGAATCATCATAACAACGTTTATAGGTCATAAAAGTCAAAAAGCATCATAGGTCCTCTTTAAGCTTCTCACAGTAGATTCATATTTGTCCGGAAAATACAGACTACAGGTTTTGTATCTAGGCTATTTATTTTAATGGTATTTATAAGATGCAAATAAAGGGCTATTAGCCTAAATCAAAATCAAAATTGTATTAATTTTGATGTGGCCCAAAACTACAGTGGTTTTCCACATAGGCTATGCTATTCATTAGGGGACAGTGTCAGATTTAAATCAGATTATTAAGTGTAGGATTATCATTCAACTAGGCTAAATGGTGTACTGTTTAAATCAGAGTTCAACCTTTAATTGCTTTATAATGTCACGTTACGCACTGCGAGAACGATCTGTAAAATAAATTAATCAATTCAGTAGCCCAATTTTCTGACAACATTCCACTCTCTCCTTATTTGCAGTAAGAGTTTTTTTCGGCTCTCTGTTTTCTGCTGTTCTGTGATAATTCAGACTGACAAACTCTTGTGAAGTCAGCGAAGTCAGCTGCTCGCAATCAGTCCGTTAGTGTAAAGTTAGCGGCACAAGATCAGTCCAGTCAGTGCGGAAACAGAGTCAAATGACGGCCAAACGCCCCCTCTCATGGGGACGCGCACAGAGCCTGAAGCTGAAACCCTCGTTCAACATAAGAGGTTGATAACTGCCTTCGTGATACCGGTTAGCTCTGAGCGAGGGTATGTGTTATGTTGAACCAGATCAAAAAAAGAGAGCCGGGCTCTGTTGAGTTTGTTTCGTAGTATACCCCCCTGAGGGCTGAAAAATCGGAGAGATAACACTGAAGGCAAAACTGTTGATGCAAATAAGACGAGAGTGGAATGCTGTCAGAACATTTGCCTACTTAATAAATTAATTTTACCACTCATTCTCTCAGGACAATGTCACTCATTTAAATGTTAAACTTGACCCAGCAGATTTAAACACTATATAAGTATTATCCTACTACAGGTTATTTAAACACTTTAGTCCTAGTTCTGACATTGTCCCATAATGGAGGCGACTGTGGCTCAGTTGGTAGAGCGGGTTGGCCGATGATCAAAGGGTTGGAGGTTCGATCCCCGCCCTGCCACCTATGTCATAGTTGTTGTGTCCTTGGGCAAGACACTTCACCCAACTTGCCTCGTGTGAATGTTGATAGTTAGCCTGCTATCGGTGTATGAATGTGTGTGTGAATGGTAACGTGGGAAAAGAAAACAGGTCTCCCTTGCAAAAGAGTCTTCGGTCTCAATGGGATATACCTGTATAAATAAAGGTTGAAAAGAAAAGGAGGGTATGTGGGAATGAATTTGGTTTTGGGCCACTTTAAAGTGAAACTCATTTTGATTGAATATTATCATACATAAATAAATTATAAATCATAATCATAAATAAAAATAAACAATTTACTTACAAAGTCTTTGCTGTTTGTGAATATTTCTGACAAATGGGAATCTACTGCTCAGCAGCTTCAGTGAACCTGCAGCAACCATAAGGATGTGACACCTGTCACCCGACAGAAACAAGCATCAGATATCTTATCAATGATCTCATCACCCTCATGTGCCTATGAGACGCTCCAGTGATGGTAAGTGGCTTTGATCTACTGCACCTTTAACAAGAATTTTTGCAATTTCAAATTCATGTGAATCCACACATGATACCATCCTGAAATCCCCAAGATTTCTCCTATTGACAACAGAAGAAATAATTCAGATATGTTCCATGTGGAAAATTGCTCAAGAAAATGTGTGTGCTCTAATCTGGGACAATTGTTATCAGGTATAGAAAAGCCATTATCACCTTTTGCTTCCAGTGAAGTTCCTAATGCGGAGGCATCCAGACAGACAGCGTGCAAGGAAGAGCAGAGTGCAGAGGAGATGGGCTAAAGTAAGGCGAACAAGGAGAGTTTATACTCCAAACAAACAAGCACAGATAAAGACATCAAAGCACTTCATGCAATAAAAACAATAGAGAAGGGACAAGGTAAATAGTCACAGTGTTTATCTTTGATATGAATAGTTAGTGAATTCCAGTTTTGTGTTGCTGTAACAGAAAGTGATAGTTGACCAAATGTGCTTTAAATGGGATTCGGTCGTCAGCTCTTGTGATGCTTCTGGGGATCTGAATGCTATTGTTTAATATTATTATGAATGAGTTAAAAGCGATATTGTGCCGAATTGTGTCGACCCAGCAGATGGTTACATCTTGTCACCTCAGATGTTCGCTGTTACTTTTAAGTAGAGTGCTTAGAATTATAAAGTCGTTCTAAAGTATGCATACCATATTCGTAAAAAAGGTTGATTTCTACAAAATAGTGATGCTGTACTTTTCTCTCATCTATTTGAAAATGTAGTGCCTTTTTTGGACATCCACCTATCTTCTTCAAATTTCCATTGGTTATGCTGCAAATGTACTGTGACCTTGTTATGTCCCTGGTGTGTTTAGGTTTAGACAAAAACAAATACATTCTACACAAGCTAAAACTAGTACAATCTTAATATAAAAACCCTGCATTCGATTCATTTCCTCATTTGGTAAGGTTTTAATATTCAACTTTTGTGTGTGTTTTTTGAGAAGTGTCAATTCAACTGTCTGATCATTTTACAAGATTTAGTTTAAGGTGATGTGAAACTGTATCGCACAATTATACACCTTGCCGCTCTCATTGATGTTAATGGGCTTGCCATAAGCACATTATTGTTAAACTCATGTTTTTGTCAAAGTAGTGACCAACTTATTTGTTCGATGTGCTTGGATTTACTGGCATTTAGTTTTTGTAATACACGCCCTTTTAAAGTCTCACATCCTAATGCCTCAGACTCTCAAATTCCATTGATGCTTGTGGTGCAGGAAACTCAACACCTGTTAATAATTCTATTATGTCTGTCCCCAAGTTTTACACATACACTTTTATGAACTGGATGCTTATTTTTTTCATCTTTACTAACGTTTAAGTAAAAAGAAAATAGACAATAAATGAATAGAAAATTCACTGTGCTGCTGTCAGTCTTTGGTTAAGGAGAGTTTTTTTTCTTCCTATTATATCCATGGTGGCATAAGTTGACGTAGTGAATCAATCAAGCCACCTTAAAAACACAGGCACTGTCAGTGCCAGTGCAGTGCATAGAATACCCGTGGTTGGGAAAAGAGCATCCGATCATGCATTTAGCCGTATTAAAATATATACATATTAGGGGTGTAACGGTACACTAAAGTCACAGTTCGGTACGTACCTCGGTTTTGAAGTCACGGTACGGTACAGTACGGTACGGTTCATAGTTAAGGGAGAATGAACAGCTTTAGCTGTCAGTAACTAGCTAACATACACATAAAATGCATAACAAATCTAAAAGGAATACTGCTGCAATTCTCCAATAAATAAAATACTTATTAAATACTAGTGAATGTGCAGCATAAACTAAAATTGCAGTGAAAAAAAGCCAGTGTTAATGCTCAGCAGGCTCTGTAAGCTGGTATGTAAAAAAAAGGGTATGTCATCTTTAAGGGTATTTTTTACTTTAAAAAAATAAAATATGACTGCAGCTCTCTGAAGCTCTGAAGTAAGGGGCGCAAATACCCACTTTCTGGGGGGTATGCAGGCACTTAGCAGGAACCCCCCCCCCCCGCCCCAATTACAGTCTTCCATTTTAAGTTGCATATTAGAGCAGGTGATCGGCTCAAACATGACATGTCTGCCTGCACTGATTCACCCAAAAGTAAAGGACACAGTGAATAACAGGTTGGTCATCAGAAATAAAACTATATACTGGGCATTTAGGTTTTTGTGGCCTCACTAGTGTCAGGCATGCATACTCATACCCACTGACATACCCACCCAGAATTTTTTGTGATTTGAACATGTAAAATAAGCAATTTGGTGAACTCTGGTGAAGAGAATTAAAGAAAAAGAAAACTTTTATTTCAGTTCAAATGAATAGTAAAATGAGCCAAACAAGTCAGTCAGCCAACCTTCTTGACTTTACCCATACAACGTGTGAAGGTATTTACTAAGAAAAACATTAAAAAAAACAGCTCAGACAAAAGGTTAAATTGGAAAAACCAGCTTGTTGATAAAACTATTTTTTCAAGTGAATGAGAGAGAAAAGGCAATAAATAAGACAAAAAAACTTAGAGCCACCAATCTATCGCACCAAATTCCCTTACAATAAACTATTATATACTCTCTCTCTCTCTCTCTCCTGTAATACTGTATGTGTAACTTACACACTATTCAAACCGATCCTGAATTGTAATGCTTTGGGGGATTATGAATTGTGATGCTTTGTGGTGCCCCCCCCCCTCCTTAGCCTTGTACATCATACTTAGCATTGCACAACATACTTCAAACACTATGTACATAAGCCCTGCAGCTCACCCGCAGAAAACATTCCCTCAGAAACATTTTTTTTGTCGTTACACTCATAGCTCCAAAGAAAAACCTGCTGTTCTAGTTGGGCTTACCTGGGAATCTTATCTATTATCTGATCAGGACCTCATGTTATAACATATCTCTTTATCATTCATCCAAGCGAATCCATCATCTTGTTCAGTGAATTGGAAACAGAAACTAAGACAAACTGTGTGAATGTGAGAGAGAGAGAGAGTGAGAGAGGGAGTAAGGTCTCCTTACAGAGGCAATGTGCCAGACTCACAATTTCAGTTGATTAAAATGTATTAATAACTAAACATGAAAAGTTGAGGTTAAGTTTGTCTTAGTTTCTGTTTCCAATTCACTGAACAAGATGATGGATTCGCTTGGATGAATGAAAAAGAGATATGTTAAGGTCCTGATCAGACAGTAGATAAGATAAGCTGCTGTTCTAGTTGGGTAAGCCCAACTAGAACAGCAGGTTTTTCTTTGGAGCTAGATTGTAACAACAAACAAAATGTTTCTGAGGAAATGTTTTCTGCGGGTGAGCTGCAGGGCTTATGTACATAGTGTTTGAAGTATGTTGTGCAATGCTAAGTATGATATGCAAGGCTAAGGAAGGGGGGGGGGGGGGCACCACAAAGCATCACAATTCAGAATCCCCCAAAGCATTACAATTCAGGATCGGTTTGAATAGTGTGTAAGTTACACATACAGTATTACAGGAGAGAGAGAGAGAGAGAGAGAGAGAGAGAGAGAGAGAGAGAGAGAGAGAGTATAATAGTTTATTGTAAGGTAATTTGGTGACAAACTTAACCTCAGTCTTTTCATGTTTAGTTATTTATACATTTTAATCAACTGAAATTGTTAGTCTGGCACATTGCCTCTGTAAGGAGACCTCTCTCTCTCTCTCACACACACACACAACTCAGTCGTGCGCTGGAATGGTGCAAAATATGATAATAGTGGGAAACAGGTGAGTGTGTTGTTTTGGCGCTGACCTGCTATAATCACTACACTACCATTCAAAAACTGTGAAAACAGATATAGTCAAAAACTTGAGGTGACACACACGTAGATCTGCAGTGACAATCCGCGAGTCGCGGCCGATAATCATTAATCAATACTATCGGCCATATAAAACACGCAATCTTTCTCCTTATCAATCTTCCCGTTTTCGGTTTTGTGCCCCGAGAGCTTTCTTTTCTGCCTCTCCAACTTTAGGTCCCTGTCATCAGATGACAACACGATTCAAATGAAAGCTCTCAGGCTCCAGCGCGCGAGGGGGCGCACACTGGAGCGCCTATAGTGTGGGGAGGAGGAGGCGAAGGAGCGGGGGCCGCCTTATCACTGACGTGCTTCTGTTATTGATCATATCATTTACACAAACGCTGTTAAATAGAGAAAAATGCCGACTCCAAATAATTTTCCCCCGATCGCTTGGCGCCCCTCTAGTGCGGTGCCCCTATGCGCCGCATATAGCGCATACCCACTTTTTGCGCCACTGTCTTAAGTGCTCTTATAAATATAACAATTATCAAATAAAAGTGCAACTGCAGCATTAATTAAATTACAGCTTATGTATTTTCAGTATAAAAAAGAAAATACTGTCTGTGTTTGCACAGCTCGATTTTTCTTCACAGTAACGGTGATATAAGACCTGGATGGTGCCTTTTCAAATGCGTATGCATGTTCGACGTGTTGGCTCCCTTTATTTGTCCATGCTTGGCTCCTACATAGGCGATCGCGGTGAAACAATAACCTGTGTGCCGACAATGTTCCACACGTTTATCACTGTTTTCATAGGCTAATTCTACTGAAATCCGAAGTTATCCCTCAAACGGGATTTGAATGACAGGGGGACGCCTGCAAGCTCCGGTTTCCTGTTGTCTTTCGCCATGCAGTTCGCTCTCTGTTCGATAGCACTGTATAACATTTTTATTTGCACTACTCATAGACTATAAAAGAGGGGTAGCCTAACACAACTGCTAATAGTGATGCAAACGGAACACTAGAGCGGAGAGATGTGTATCTCCTGCTCTGACCGCAGCTGTCCGTCTGTCAGTGCTCTGTGTTACGGGGCAGGAGCATCGGGAGGCACCCGCTGCTCGTTTAGAAGTAAAGAGCGATACATGATTTAGCAACAGAGTCTCCAAAAGTCACCAATAACACCAGAAAAAGTAGCTAGATTTGTCGCTAGTCGCTTTTTGGAAAAAAAGTCGCCAGAGGGGTCTGAAAAGTTGCTAAGTTAGCAACACTGCACACTCATGCTGTTCTCACCATGGAGATAACAGACTCTAAATCGCTGGCTGCTACTGCGCACGTGCGAGCGAGCCGGAGGCTAAATGGTCCGGGGGGAACTCCAACGACAAGTTTTAAGTTCCACACGCAAAACAAGCCTGTACATTCGCTATAATATTAACGCTATGTAGGCTACGCCACAAACGGACCGCGGTCCACCTCTGTAACACCAAATACGTGCCTGTACCGTCACGGTACGGTACAAATACGTGTATCGTTACACCCCTAATATATATATATTATTTGTTTTCACATAATAAATTAAACAAAACCTAAAAAATTACCAAGGTCATGAACTCGGTGTCCTCAATAGTAGAAACAGGCATGCAGGTACCAAATTAATCTGTTCAAAATTGTAATACACACCCTTTACAGTCACACTCATGCCTCAGAATCTTCAGTTTCCATTGAGGCTTGCAGTTCAGGTGTGGGACACTCAACACCTGTTAATAATTCTAAGTACATGCACAGGAATAATACTTGAAAATGAGGTCAATGCTAATTTACTGGAACTACCAACTGAACCAGAACTAATTTTTTTAAACAGGAAATAAAAATATTTTTTAATTGAAATTACAAACAAGACCATTTTCATATCCCCTCACCATAATTTCATATCTAGTGAACAAATTCAATTTCAGGCAGGGAAGTTCTGCAGCAAAAATCAGACGGACGACAGTTATCTTTCACTTTCGCCTTAGGTTTCGTTGCCATGACATGCAGCTCACAGAGCCGGTGAGACAGCCACATGAATGAGAGCTTTTCATTCCTTTCTGTACACACGGTTAGGCTAAAACAAACAAACAAACAGAAGCAACATCAACTAGACGCTTGCGTTCTAGTCATCCTAATAAAGAAGGTCATGATCACTTTTACCTAAAAAATTAAAACTATCAAATAAAGCTCTCTCTGTCTGTCTCTCTCTTCACTTCACTGCACTTCTGGCGATCAGACCTGGTCCTACTTGCAGTGTGAAAGTGGACAATCTCCTAATTTTAGCGAGTGGACTTGCTTATTTTGGTATGAAAGGGGTATATGACACGAAATACATTACATGGGCCTACGGTTTACATCGAGGACAAAAAGAGACAAAAACCTCAGTGTGTTGTGTGCCGGCAAATTAAAGCATGAAGCCATCAAAAGCATACTGTAAATCTTTAATTCAAGATAAGTTTGCCTTTTTAGTTATTTAAAGAAAAGTCTGCATTTTTATTTCAATATCCCATAATATGATTCCAAACAGTTAAATATATATAGTTTAACCTGAGCATCACATGCTTAACGTGTTTAAAAAGCATTTCGTAATTAAATTAATATGGATGTTTAAAATAATTATGATAATGATATAATTATACACCTTGCCGGTCTCATTGACGTAAATGGGCTGGACATAGCACATTATTTTTAAACTGAAGTTGTTGTTCTCATAGTGCCAAAATAGTTTGTTCAATGTGCTTGGATTAACTTGCAATTACTTTTTGTAATACACACCCTTTTACGGTCTCACATTTCCATTGACGCTTGCGGTTCAGGTGTGAAACACTCAACACCTGTTAATAATTCCATCCTGTCATCTGTCTTGAATAAAAATTAGGTCAAGGGGTCCCAGCAGGCCATCGACGTCAATAGACGTTGATATTTGGTTGAATGTAGGTTGTGACGTCGGATAACCAGAATCCAATGTCATGACAACGTCTAATTGACATCGAAATCTGACAACATATGACGTGGATATTATGTTGTTTTAAGTTGTGTTGTGATGTTACCAGAATCCAACATCTTTCAAACGTCCCATGCCAATGTCATCTTGATGATGAAGTTTGACATTTAATTTGACCAAAACCCAACGTCTGCTTAACGTTGTAATATCAATGTCCACACAACCTGAAAAACTGACAACATTATGACGTGGATATTTTGTTGTTTTTAAGTTGGTGGGCCACATGTACTGAGCCGGGCTGGATTTGACTTGAGAGCCGGCAAGGAGGCCTATTGTGTGGGTCACAATCTAAAATACATCTCAAATATGTGCATCTAAAATAAGATAGTTATGGCGCAATCAATTTTCCTTCAATTCTGAGAAATAAAGCTTTACCTTTTCCGTTTCTTGAGAATGAGACTCCGTGAAGATTAACTGTAAATAAAACAGTTAAATAAAAGAAAATGCCAGATGAAAATGTCGAGAGTGGGACAGAGCTGGGCCATATCAATTTTGCTTGTGGCCCACAAATGGCAAACGGAAGTGGACTGCCCAAGTGCCACCATTCCATTCGGGAGGCTATGTCAGTATCATGTAGGCTATGTCTATGTGTCCTTTTCACACAAACATTTGTTGAATGACAATGGAATTAGCTGACACGTGTGTGCTGAGTCCAGAAAAAACTTTCTGTTTGAAAGGCTAATTTAAGCTTTCTTAAACATTTAAAATGTAATTTAAAAACTATTTGTGAATGAGTTGTCTGTAAATGTATTGGGAAGAATATGAAATGTATAAATATTCCCGCGCCCCGCCTACTGTGATGATGATGACCAATCACCTTTGAGCTATTTTAAATGTTTCAATTTCCAACCGTTAAACTGCCCTTCAGCTGCTGGCTTTCGCGGAAGATGGACGTGTCACTGGAGGACAAGGAAATACTAAGTGAGTTTATAGCAACAGAAAACAAACAGCGTTTTCATGTTTAATTAAAGGTTCAGTAAGCGGAATAGAGCTGTTAAGCGGAAGTCCCTTACTTCCGGGATATGGGGCCTATCGGCTCGAAAAATTACAACGGTAGTCAATGGAAAGAAATGTATTATTTTCTGGTCCCAGTCATGAAATGCCTTCGATTACACATATGTTTTGTATGGATTTAGATGGTATTTTTTCGTGCAAAGAATGGAACAATTTAGCGAGTAGAAGCTGGATACGGTCAGGTTTTGTGCAGAGCGCTTTTGTGGACTACAGCTCTTCGCTGCTCTTGACGCTTATGATATACGTCACCACCACTCGTACCGGCTTAGCTCCGAAACATGGCTGTGTCAATAATGCACTTTACTGCCTTCTTTCAAGGACAAGACAAAAGTCTTCAGCGTGGCGAAAACCACTACACAAGTAGACATGTGGAGAGTTTCAATTTCTCGAGTGGGGAGATTGTTGGCGTTGTCCATGCCAGCCATTAGCATTAGCATTAGCACTGTCAGTCGAGAAGTGGAGGGAATGTGTTGAGGTGATGTCACAGAGGCGACAAGACTTGTAGTTGTTCTCGTAACATTTTTTCAAAAGCCGTTAGACGAATAATCATACAACATACAGTCAAACTCTTCACATGAAAAATGATCATTTAGACCCATACAAAACATATATGTAATCCAAGGCATTTAATGACTGGGACCAGAAAATAGTAGATTACTTTCCACTCGCATTAATTTTTTTTCAGCCGTTAGGCCCCATGCCCCGTAATTCCGCCACTTCCGCTTAACAGCTCTATGGTCAGTTTAGCTAACTTCCTGTCAGTGACTGCAGTTAGCAGTCCCCTCCCTCGTCCCCACGTCACCACATTAATGCACTGCGGTCTTCAAGCAGCGAGTTATCTAGCATCATCTCAGATCCATAAATGTGATAAAACATGATAAAAACCATCAAAACAGACATGGGAAGGATGTTTACCTGCTCCGCCATTGTAGGAGCAAACACATTCACCCATCTGTCGCTCTGCACGTGCACCGTGCCGGTTAGTAGCGTTCTCTCTTCTGATTGGTTATTAGAAGTGGGATCCCCGAAAAGTTTATTTGCCGATTACATGCAGAGCGAGTGACTGAGAGATCGGTTTTATGAAACGCGCACACTATTTAAGTGATCCCTGTATGAATAAAGAGCGATTTAACACTTATATAATATTAACATAAATAAATTACTTACTTCACCTTTAAGTTGGAACTGGTTTGCTTCCAATTTCAATGATTGAACAGTGGAAAAAGTAGGCCTATAGCCTACACATTTCACTGTGATGGATAACAAATGTAACAATCTGACCATTTCAGTGCCAATTTTGAGGAACTTCTACAATTTGCGCAATGGTTTTTACATCGCCTATATTTCACCATGAGAGTGGGTTAATAAATTAGAACAGCGCCCTCTAGGGTCACACATTCTGGCAGGTCACAGCTTTCGGCGTAACAACGGCAAGAATGGAGAACGGCGGCGCTGTGTGTTTATGTAGGCCTAGCTTATAATGTGAAATTTCGCCTCATCTACAGTAGGCTACTTTTGCTGTCCTATTTCATAGAAGCCTGCAACTTATTATCAAGCCACAAGGTGGCAGTATCATACTAACTTGCCTCATAAACACCATGAATGAAAAATGCATACATTCTCATTCTTAAAGATTCACATACATGATTTAATCGCCCCAAATATGATGCGAGATGTTTTTCAGTGACAGAGAAGTGGAGAAGTGTGTGTGTGTGTGTGTGTGTGTGTGTGTGTGTGTGTGTGTGTGTGTGTGTGTGTGTGTGACTGTGTGTGTGTGTGTGTGTGTGTGTGTGTGTGTGTGTGTGTGTGTGTGTGTGTGTGTGTGTGTGTGTGTGTGTGTGTGTGTGTGTGCGTGTGTGTGTGTGTGTGGTATAACTTGGTAGAGAGAGAGAGGGGGGATACAGAGGCAGAGAGAGACAGAGAGAGTGGGCGGACACTGCAAAACTGAGTGTTAAGATCTAGAGATCTGAGAAAGCCTTTCAGTGTCTGAGCCACGAGAGGAAGCTGCGGAAGGTTTCTTCTGGGTGTCTCGATCAGAGTATAACAGGGACATGGGTGTTCAACATGGACTTCCAAAGGTCAACTCGGCCTGAATGAACTTCAGGTGAGGGTGTGTGGATCATCTGACTGGAGTCTAATCTATGCACTATGGAGATATTCGCCAGGCAGTTCTTTGTTTGGTATCTTCTGAAAGGAACTTGTATGTTGGTGAGTGCACTAATAAGCTTCTCACAAACTGGCATTGTGCTCCTATAATGTGAGATCTACAATTATTTTGTACATACAATCATTTTTATTTATTTAAATGATTAGCTTCAATTGAAATGCTTCTTACAGGATTAATGCATGAGTAATTTATAAATTACCATTACTCAAGCTAGTACTTATTTAAATAAGCATCAGTATTTCTTGTTTAAATTCTTAAATTGTTTCTTTATAATATGTCAAGTTTTGGGCTGTGGTTTAATATTAGATATATATATTTTTAGATACCTACCTTGAGCAAACTCCGAAATCCTTTGCTTTTGCATTTTCTGTTCATTGTACTTATTGTCCAAATTTCTCTCACTACTTTCTCTCCAGTTGGTTCTTGGGCAACAGGATGTCAATTTCACCTTCAGCAAGAAAGCATCAGATGAACTCAACATGGAACGAGATACATCTTCTCAGAAAAACTGGGCGCCCCAGGCAAGGAGTGTGATTCAGAACCCCAAACTACCCATCAGTCCTTTTATTTCTCTTTCCAAGAGAGGTCTTCTGGAAATAATTGGAGGAATCCCCCAGTCATATTCCAAGCCCTCTTCAAAGATAAAGCTTCGTCCCATCATGAAAGTCTACGGAACATCTCAATTCTCCAGGACGTTCAGTTTGGGGGACTTTTACTCAAACATCAAAACTGTCAAACTCAATTTGCTGATAATGGGCAAGATCGTGGACCACGGGAACGGTTCTCTCGGAGTCTACTTCCGCCACAACTCCACAGGTGTGGGGAACGTGTCGGTCAGTCTTGTCCCACAGATGAAAGAGGTGGAGTTTGATCTGGAGCGCCAAAGTGTGGTCAACCCCAAGGACTCCAAGACCTTCAACTGCAGGGTGGACTATGAGAAGACTGAACGCAACAAAAAGGTGATGCTGTGTAACTATGACCCGTCAAAGACATGCTCTCAGGAGCAGACCCACAGCCACGTCACCTGGTTGTGCTCCAAACCCTTCCAGGTCATCTGCATCTACGTGTCCTTCTACAGCACAGACTACAGACTGGTTCAAAAGGTCTGTCCAGATTACAGCTACCAGAGTCCGGGAGCCTTCCTCCCCACAGGTTAACCAGAGGTCAAGCCAAGGACAAGGGTGGAGAATAATGTTTCAATACATCCAGATGGAGCACCTGTGAGGGACCGGTTAGATAAAGTTTAGCATTTGTCATGACAATATGTTTTTCTAAAGTCTTAAACACTACACAATAAAAATACTGTGTAGAGTATATGTTTAAGTGCCGTAGATAAAAAGCGTCAGACTGTTTTCATTAAATGCAGGAAACAATTATTTGAATTATCGATTGATGTGACGATTAATTTTTATAATCAATTAATTATTTGATTTTTTTAAACCCCCAAAGATAGTTTAATGTCCCAGAGGACAAAAAAATCCTTACAAACAAGATGATTACCAGATTGATGTCAACAATTAATCGATTCTCAAAATAGATCAATCTTCCATCGACCAATCAAATAATGAAATCTAAAACTTAAACCTAAACTCTACATGTAATGCCTCATCTGATACTTTGCTGAAGCTAGTCAGCAGCCAGTTTGGGGGTTTGAAAGGGCTGATATACCGTCATCCTGTAATGTCTCTACAGACTATAGATATATCAGGGTGTAGGACATTATTACTTCGCTTTTACCTTATACACTTGTCACATCATCTTTTTCCTCATGTTTTTTCTAACTCTATATAATGTATGTTGCTCATTGAATAAAAATATATGAAGCTATATAAAAAATAACAGACTAAAGCAGACGATGGCTAGATGATATAAAAAACAAATGAAGTGCCCACAAGCAGGGCCTGTAAACCAGCGGTAGGTCCACTTTACAAACAGCTTAAGAAACAGATTTCAGTACCTTGTTTATGTGATGATAACCATGTACTGGTGTATCTGTTGTTATTGTTATTCCTCACATGTTAAAATATCGGCTGCTCTAATCTTGTAGTACAGATTTCAATCCAATAAAAAGACAGCTAGCGATGGGAGGATATAAGATCATATCGTAAAGACATGATATGTTAATCATGGACATAAATGACTTGAAAAAGCTGACCAGCTCACAAAAAGAGATTCTTCTATCTGTGGTGCATTACAAATATCTAAACAGAATGTATGGTAAAGGGATTCCAGTATGTTTTAAAGGTTCAGTGTGTAGGATTTGTTGGCATTTTTCAGACTTGGTAAATATGGTATGTTTTAATTGGTGTAGTCACTTAAAAAATAAAAGTTGTTTTTCTATTACCTTAGATTCTGCATTTTATATCTACAGTACATTTTCATATCATTTCATTTAACTTTTATTTATCCTCGAGAGACCATAGGGACATAGGAGCGAGGCACATGCCATGTTGCTACATTAGTACAGAACAGACAAACTAAATGGCCTAACAAACAGGAGGTGTAGAGACATAGTGTTGCAATCCAGAACTATTAACCCTTGTTGCTGCTAAAACAGTCCGATATTACACATCGAACAATAACAGTTTTAAATACACTCACCGGCCACTTTATTAGGTACACCTGTTCAATTGCTTATAAAAACAAAAAGCTAATCAGCCAATCACATGGCAGCAATGTAATGCATTTAGGTATTTAGACGTGGTTAAGACAATGTACTGAAGTCAAATCGAGCATCAGAATGGGGAAGAAAGGGGGTTTAGGTGACAATGAGCATGGCATGGTTGCTGGTGCACGGCAGGATGGATCCATACTTTCATGTCGTTTGCGCCAAATTCTGAACCTGCCATCTGAATGTCGCTAATGAAATCGAGACTCATCAGACCAGGCATGATTTTTCAATCTTCTTTTGTCCAATATTGGTGATCCTGTGAGAATTGTAGCCTCATTTTCCTGTTTTCAGCTGACAGGAGTGGCACCTGGTGGGGTCTTCTGTTGCTGTAGCCCATCTGCTTCAAGTTTAGTCGTGTTTTGCCTTCAGAGATGGTATTCTGCATACCCTGGTTGTAAAAGACTGGTTATTTGAGTTACTGTTGCCTTTCTATCATCTCAAACTAGTATGCCCATCCTCCACTGACCTCTGCTCTGACTTCAACAAGGCATTTTTTACATCCACACAAATGCCGCTCACTGGATATTTTTTCTTTTTCGGACCATTCTCTGTAAACCCTAAAGATGGTTTAGAGTGAAAATCCCAGTAGATCAGCAGTTTCTGAAATACTCATACCAGCCCTCCAGGCACCCTCAACATTGCCATGTTCAAAGTCAATTAAAAGCTCTTTCTTCCCCATTCTGTTGCTCAGTTTCAACCTCAATAAGTTGTCACGTACAGGTCTACATGCCTAAATGCATTGAGTTGCTGACATGTGATTGGCTGATTAGTTATATGTGTTAACAAGAAAATGAACCGCTGTACCTAATAAAGGTGAGTGTATACTGCAACATGCCGGGGATCAAAGATGTGCGGTGACCCCTTAAGACTTTACCTTAGGATGCGCACCAAGTACTTTCCTTCATCACCCCAGGTCTTGTGTGTCTTCAGTGTTGGAGTAGGTAGTCAGATCCTTGAATGAAATAAAAGTAATGATATTTCAATATAAAAATCCAAATAGAATATTAGGTCACTTAAGTAAAAGTAAATAAAGTTAACTGAAAGTACTTGTAATGCTGAAAACTGCCATTTGAGCACTATGCTAATACATATGTCATTGGATTATTATGTTTTATTAATGTTTTCATAGCGTTATACTATTGTAGTTGCTCAATTTGTACTATTTTATATTGTTTATCTATAGATTTTTTTTTTTTTTTTTTTTTTTTAAGATATTTTTTGGGCATTTTTATGCTTTATTGATAGTGCAGAGAGACAGAGGTGAAATGGGGCCGAGAGGGGAGTGACATGCAGAGAACGACCACGGGTGGGAATCGAACCCGGGTCAGCTGCTGGGCCCGGCCCGGGAGGGGGACGCCTTACCAACTGAGCTAAAGGCGCCCCCATTATCTATAGATTTTTGATTTTTTTTTAAAGATCATATTTTCCACAGAAAATCGGAAACTGTAAAGTAACAATCTGTCAATTAAATGGTCCCTAGTTTTTAATTCCCTACTTCTGTAAACCGTCTTTGGGTATATAGAAAAGCACTATATAAAACAAATTATTTATCATTAACTGGCCATAAAGTATAAGTATGAAGTAACAATGAAAAGTACATTACATGTGTACTTGAGCGCATTACTTGGGTAAATGTAATTAGGGTGTAAGTTGCCTTCTGTCCAGTCCTCACACCACTTCCTTTTAACAACAAACTGAACCATTTCACCAAAACAAAAGTTAGAATCTCAAGAAATTTTAAGGAGCCCCAATGACAATGTGCGGCTCCTGTTTGTGATGCAGGAGAAGCTCTAAAAACCTGAAGTTTTCATTTCAGGATCCATTTCTGGGAAGTCTTCTTTGATAAATTCGGTGTACGTGACAGCTGAAAATAAGAATTTGAATACAAGTGCATAATTTACCCAAAAATACCCAGACACAGTCTGAATTGCATTCAATACAAAATAGTTGTGGCTTTATTCTTTTGGGAACAAAAAATGGCAACAACTAAGTGTCACTTCTCTTAACCAGCAATATATCTACAGGAAAGAAACAACAACGGTCCCTTCTATCCATTTACCATTTTCAGGTTAAAAAAATGATAACAAATCAAATGTATTTCATGTGGTTTGCCTTGGTGTGCATTAATTCACATTCTCTCTAATTTGAACATTAAAACGTGTTCATTTCAGTTTCATTTCTCCTCAGTCGTCACGCCTGCAAAGAAAACATCTTCACGGCTGAAAATGCTTTTGTTTGTTTACACAGCTTCAAAAAACACCTAGTGTCTGTACAAATTTCTATGAAAAAAATAGAAATGACAGTTCTGAGGGGAAAAAAACAAATAAGAAATCCATCATAAAAGAACATTAACATGCCTGATTGAATCCAAAAATTTTGACATTTTCTCCCCCTCCATTTGTTGTCTCTTGGTTGGTTTGTCAGTTGACACCTTGGATTTGATTTCCTCCCAACGGCTACAAAGACAGATCCACACACAAAATACAATTTCCCCAAGAATGACATCCAGTTGTGCGTTGCCATTTCCTGTAACCTCTCTATACTGCTTCTTTCGTCTGGCTATTTAAAATGTGAAAAACTGACGCAGATGAAGCAGAGTTCTATATGGGAGTATGTGTTTTGTTATTGTCACTTGCTGATAAATCTTAAAGGGTAGTTGTTCTTGGTGGTACAGCTGGGTCATGTCCATGAAGCTTGCTTCAATGTGTGCTTGCCTACAGTATTTCTACTTTACTGCTGGTAAGGGGTGACCTGTGACTTTAGTGCAATGTTACCCAAACTTTCTTTGGGAGAATGATCTTGATAATTTTGTCCCATATGCTTTTTCTTTTTTTTACTAGCCCTTGGTTGTCTTTCTCAGGGGGCTTATAGTTTGTAACTAATAGGCCCATTTCTTCTTCTTCAGCCACTTACAGGCCTGTTTGTCCATTTCTGGGTGGGGCGGGGGCTTCTCCAACTGCTCTACTCCAAATGCTAAAAACAGAGCAAAAAGAAGCCTTATGATAAAATAGACGGTTAAAGACTTTATCCTTTAAGCCTTCACATTTCCAGACAGTTGGCTCTTCTCGGCTTGGTGTGTCCAGTTCTTCCGCCCCAAACGGATTCCAAAGTAGGATATCGAAGGATTCAACTTCACACGCGGAAAAGAGAACAATCTCAGACCTCACTTAGCCAGAGCCAGAGAAAAAGGGGAGGGGTGTTGTGTGTTTTTTTTGTAAACAACAAACATCCACTTCACGAGCCCACCTGCCCCCTCTCTTCCGTCTCCTCCTCCTCCTCCCCTTACATCTTCCCTCCATCTTTAGAAGAGACTAAATACAGCACATTTGAATAGGGCATCAGGGGAGTTTCTTGGGAGGCTGTAGGTAGTGTAGTAGGTAACAGCGAAGGGTTGTCCCTGTGTGTTTGGGTGCGGGGGGGGGGCTCTGCATGTTTTTTTGTGTGTGTGTATATGCATGTGTTGTGTGTATGCGTGAGCTTAGACGCCTCGCTGTGAGGATGTTAGGATTGTTTGAGGCGTTTGCGTGGGGGTCCAAGGAAAGGGCACTGGGCAGAAGCCAGGGAGCGGTAGGCTTCGGCCACCAGGTGCGGATGAGACGCCACCATGGACTTCCAACCGGCGGTCTCCATCACCTCCGCTGCGTGGCTGGAGACAGAGTGAGAGAAAAAAAGGAACAAAGTTTAGAACTTGTATAAATATAAATACACAATAGGGCTTCGTCAAATGATTATATTCGTTATTGATTAAGGGTGCACTATGCAGTTCCAGGGGAAGGTGATTATTCTTTTTTTTTTACATTTGCAAAGCCTGCAGTTAGTTTACAAAACATATTTTCTCTACATGTAATTCTTATTGAATAATGATGTCACCATAAATCAAAACAAAATGTATTTGAGAGACCTGGGGGGTATACTACGAAACAAACTCAACAGAGCCCGGCTCTCTTTTTTTGATCTGGTTCAACATAACACATACCCTCGCTCAGAGCTAACCGGTATCACGAAGGCAGTTATCAACCTCTTATGTTGAACGAGGGTTTCAGCTTCAGGCTCTGTGCGCGTCCCCATGAGATGGGGCGTTTGGCCGTCATTTGACTCTGTTTCCGCACTGACTGGACTGATCTTGTGCCGCTAACTTTACACTAACGGACTGATTGCGAGCAGCTGACTTCGCTGACTTCACAAGAGTTTGTCAGTCTGAATTATCACAGAACAGCAGAAAACAGAGAGCCGAAAAAAACTCTTACTGCAAATAAGGAGAGAGTGGAATGTTGTCAGAAAATTGGGCTATTGAATTGATTAATTTATTTTACAGATCGTTCTCGCAGTGCGTAACGTGACATTATAAAGCAATTAAAGGTTGAACTCTGATTTAAACAGTACACCATTTAGCCTAGTTGAATGATAATCCAACACTTAATAATCTGATTTAAGTCTGACACTGTCCCCTAATGAATAGCATAGCCTATGTGGAAAACCACTGTAGTTTTGGGCCACATCAAAATTAATACAATTTTGATTTTGATTTAGGCTAATAGCCCTTTATTTGCATCTTATAAATACCATTAAAATAAATAGCCTAGATACAAAACCTGTAGTCTGTATTTTCCGGACAAATATGAATCTACTGTGAGAAGCTTAACCTGCGAGTCTGCAGCGATGTCCGAACTGTGACAGCTGTCACCTGTCACGTCCCAACTGTAATCGCTACTGATGAAAAGAAAGAAGCCTACAGTGAAATAATGTTGCAACCTGTGATTTTATAGAACGCTTCATTAAGAGCCAGTGTGTGTAGATCGCCAGATAAAATCATTTGAGGTGAGAGCATAGAGTGGCGCTGCATAGGTCTAGGCTATTTTAAATTTTCTGCATCAATAACTATGCATGTGGCAAAAAGCCGCAGCGCGATGTTACAATTCACTCTAATGTAAGCCTTATGTCACGGCCTCGTTTTGTTCATTTACTTACTGATCAATAAGTTTACTGATTTAACTAGTTTACTCAGTGAGAAGTATCGCTCAGACAATATAGTCAGGTCCGCGGGATTTCAAAATGTGTAGTTTCCTTAAAGGGCAGCGCTCTAAGAGCCGAATTTAAACTCAAACTCTGCAACAAAAACTGGTCTGGGCAGGTTAGCCGTGCAGCCTCTGTTACCACGGTGATCTAGCCAGGTAAAAAGAGAGCCACCTTTCGTGATACTGAAAATGCTGGCTTTAGACCGCTTTAGACTCAACAGACCTCGCTCAGCCCTTAATCTCGCTTCGTAGTATACCCCCCAGAGGGGTATACTACGAAACAAACTCAACAGAGCCCGACTCTCTTTTTTTGATCTGGTTCAACATAACACATACCCTCGCTCAGAACTAACCGGTATCACGAAGGAAGTTATCAACCTCTTATGTTGAACGAGGGTTTTGGCTTCAGGCTCTGTGTGCGTCCCCATGAAAGGGGGCGTTCGACCCGTCATTTGACTCTGCATCCGCACAAAATGGACTGATCTTGTGCCGCTAACTTTACACAAACGGACTGATTGTGAGCAGCTGAGTAAAACAAAAGTGTGTCGCCAACTTCATTCAAGAGGAAGAGTTTGTCAGTCTGAATTATTACAGCAGAAAACAGAGAGCCGAAAAAAACTCTTACTGCAAATAAGGAGAGTGGAATGCTGCCAGCATGGAAATTATTTATTTATCTTGGCGATTGTTCTCGCAGTGCGTAACGTGACATTATAAAACAATTAAACGTTGAACTCGGATTTGAACACTATACCATTTAGCCTAATATATATAGGCTACTTTGCTATATTTATAGCACTACATCTATAGTCCCACACTTAAGAATGTAATTTAAGTCTGACACTGTCCCCAAATGAATAGCCTATGGAAAATCACTTTAATTTTGGGCCTCATCATAATGAATACAATTTTGATTTAGACTATTAGCCTTTTATTTGAATCTTACAAATACCAATAGGCCTACATTAAAAAAAACCTGTAGTCTGTATTTTTCGGACAAATATGGATCTACTGTGAGAAGCTTAACCTGCAAGTCTGCAGCGATGTCCGAACTGTGACAGCTGTCACGTCCCAACTGTAATCGCTACTGATGAAAAGAAAGAAGCCTACAGTGAAATAATGTTGCAAACTGTGATTTTATAGAACGCTTTATTAAGAGCCAGTGTGTGTAGATCGCCAGGTAAAACCATTTGAGGTGAGAGCATAGAGTGGCGCTGCATACAGTAGGTCTAGGCTATTTAACATTTTCTGCATCAATAACTGTATGCATGAGGCAAAAAGCCCCAGCGCGATGTTACAGTTCACTCTGCTGTAAGCCTTATGTCACCGCTTCGTTTCGTTCATTAACTTACTGATCAATACGTTTCGTTATTTAACGAGTTTCCTCAGTGAGAATATATCGCTCAGACAATATAGTCAGGTCCGCGGGATTTCAAAATGTGTAGTTTCCTTAAAGGGCAGCGCTATAAGAGCCGAATTTAAGCTCAAACTCTGAAACAAAAACTGGTCTGGGCAGGTTAGCTGTGCAGCCTCTGTTACCACGGTGATCTAGCCAGGTAAAAAGAGAGCCACCTTTCGTGATACTGAAAACTCTGGCTTTAGACCGCTTTAGACTCAACAGACCTCGCTCAGCCCTTAATCTCGCTTCGTAGTATACCCCTCTGGAACCAAACCGAAGACCAGACCATGAATGTAAACAAAACTGTGGGCCCTTCTGCTGTAAACAACAAGAGTGAAAGTTTGTTAATTCAGTTATGAGAATATATCTTAGAAAATGTTCATTCCTCTTACACCCCCAAGTTACATGGAGCAGCTTTAATTTAAATTAGGGCTGTCAAACGATTAAAAATTTTTAATCAGATTAATCACAGGATTCTGTGGATTAATCATGATTAATTTTACCATTCAAAATATGCCCGAAAAATTTGAATTTTCTCTGTATATTGTTATATGAACAGAAATATAAATGACAGAAGGGGGATATGTACATTTAAAATTAGTAGGCTATGTTTATTAATTGAAAATCCAAATTATGGTTTTAATACTGAAAATAAATTTAAACCAAACCATAATTCAATTGGTCTGTCTCTTTACTATGTCTTTGGGCAAATATAGGATAGGCTATAGAATGCCATTTATTTGGTGAACCTATAGGTTGCGCATTCTTAAATACAACTTGATTACAGTCCGCGGTGTGTGTGTGTGTGTGTGTGTGTGTGTGTGTGTGTGTGTGTGTGTGTGTGTGTGTGTGTGTGTGTGTGTGTGTTTGTGTGTGTTTGTATGCGCGACCTCGCCCTGGGGGACTGTTCATGTGTGCCAGGAAGCCGACGTTATATTGATAACGTCTGATAACACACACCTCTGAAAACTGCAGACCTTTGTGTCCTCGCGGGCTCTGAACAGAGCGGACAATGTTTTTCCTCCTGTTGCTCCCGACATCAACTGCCAGCCACGGCAGTTGATTTTATATACTATCTATGCCCCCGACACAGACGTGACCGTTAGCAGTTTAAAACTTTAAAACATGGCACGGGCTAACGTGCTGCTATGTTTGGCTGCGCGCAGCTACTGATCCTGGGTCAGCCACAACGTTAGATGACTGTAGTACAGAGCCGGTGGGATGTACAGGGCGGATCATTCTGCGCATGCGTTAAATGCGTTAAAAAAATTAACGCCGTTAATTCCAGAAATTAATCCCCTACGTTAACGCGTTAATTTTGACAGCCCTAATTTAAATATTTAAAAACTAAGCAAAAGATTAGAAATGGCCAAAGCAAGACAGAGTGAAGAAGCGAATCTTCACATTTGAAAAATTGGAACTGGAGAATGTGTTTGGCTTTTTTTATTTGCGGATTATTTTTGTATCGATTGATATTCCATAGTTGAGGGACAGAAACAAGCTGAACATCAGTACAGACACAAATGACCAGAGTTATTATCACACATCTGAGTCAACCCTGGTGAGGGAGTCAGGTTGTCCTGATCCCTCTGAAAGCCTCGACATGTACCAGGCGGACCACTTCACGAGGGGACGTGTGAAAACTGAATGATTAACTGTGACGTTAGGAGATGGGGCGAGCGGGTGAGAGACAGAGTCCTGGTACCATCAGTAATGATGCCAAGAGAAAGAAGATGTAACGGGCCAACACAACAACAGAGACATAATGTTCTGCTGACTCTTGAGGGTCTGTGAGTCTGTTACAAAAAGGTCCCGGAGACCTAATTAGAAGTGACCATCCAGCTCTTTATTTTATACTGTAGAAGAGATACTCACTAGTTGATGAAGTCCACGGCCTGTGTTTTGAGCTGGTCGGCGCTGTGCAGGTCGGCCAGGATGAGGATCTCTGCGGCGTTTTCCACAGACAGACTGGTGCACAGCGCGTCCTCGCACATGACCTTTAATCTCTCCAGAGCATACTGAAAAAGAGAGGGGGGGGGGGAGTTCAGAATCAGTACACTCTCTAGTGTCCATGTGGAATTTATAAAATATAATTTTCGTCACTCTGGATGTCACACCTCAAAACCTAGGCCTTCCACTACATAGCATCCAGTTTTTAAGATAAAAAAAAATGTGGAGGAGGCCTTACTGGTCTCAGGTTGAGTGGATACTAAGCCAAACAACAAGAATCAACAGATATGATTCCAATATGATAGTATTCTGTTTAGAAAAAAACAATACTTTGAACTACATATTTAAGTACTGGAATAGGATATAATCTATCAAACAAGTTCCAACACGTCAAACTAAATGGACAATCAAGTAGTTGTGTATGGCTTGCTATATGTACTGTTACAGTATATTACCTTGTCAGCTGCGGCAAGCAAGTCGTCAGCCATCTTGTCCAGGTTGGGAGCCTTGTCTGTGTAAATGAAGCACATCATCTCTTTGAAAACCTCGGGCTCCACGTCGTTGATTTCCACGCGGTTCTGGCAAAATCATAAAATCAGGAAATAGGAAGTTAGATTAAAGCATCTTGCACTGACACACGCTCCAACTCCAGTATGTTCTCCATGTTTTCCATATCTGCCAATTATTTTTAAGTCATGCAATGAATATAGGGCCCCAAAGTGCACAGTATGCAGCGTTAGGCGGCTTAATTAATTTAGTGTATTTAAATAATTAATAATAATAATAATAATAATAATAATAATAATAATAATAATAATAATAATAATAATAATAATAATAATAATAATAATAATAATAATAATAATAATAATGTATTATTTATTCAATTTGAGCTTCCCTGTTCTTGTTGCTGGGCAGCAGCACTTTCCTTTGATTATACACAGTAGAGTATGTGCAATGTAACCTTGCAGCAAAGTAACACACCAAGAGTTGGTCTATGTTGTTCGTCTTATTCATGGTGATATAAAGGACATTTGTTACAACTGAAAATCATTCTCTTGCCTTGTATTGTCTTTGTTACTTTTCAGACAAAGTGTGCTCTACATTTGAAATGTTAATAACTAAGTAAAAGGTTTGCGCAACAAAATCGAAAAACAGCCTTGGTTTAAAAATAAGAACAATCTGGGCAGCTTCTCCTGCAATTTCATTTCTCACAGTCACACGTGCACAAATGAGAAAAAAGCAATTCTGTGCTTCTGCAGCTTTGTCATTGAAGGATGAATCCTGACCCTCAGGTGTGGCAGGACAATTTCATTTCAGGTGCGCTATCATTCAGTTTTCACCATACAGCTCTGTGCTGCAGCCAACTGACAGCACACAATCCTTTACTCACTTTAACCCAAAACACATAAGGGGAAGCCTGGGCAAGTTGAGCCGGCCATTGAGGAACAAAATGGATTTATTTTCAAGAATAATAATAAAAAAAAGCTTTGGGGTCTCGGGCTCACCTTTTTGCTCTCTTCCATCTCGTGTTCAAACATGGCACTGAATACAGGAGAACGTGCTGAAAGTAAAGATGCGGAGAGATTACGACAACAGCAGACATGCTTTTATGTGAGTAATGGTGGCATAAAGCAACTGTCTGAGCAGAGCAACCCAATAAATACATATACAAACACTTACACACACAGTCAAACATTTAAAACTAGATGAACAAAAAGACAGACAATACATGGGACGTGTCTGACTCATGTGCGTACCTGCCAGGATGGCTTTGTGGGCCTGGAACTCCTGTCCAGCCACACACAGGGAACAGTCTGTGAAGCGGGAGTTCTCCCACAAACCCCCCAGCTCGTCTGCAAGCCGGCAGTCGGGCACCTTCACCATGTTCATGGTGTTCTGCCCCGATATGTTGACTGAATCCTGCACCACACTCACCTGATGAGATAAATTAAATTAAATTAAATTAAATTAAATTAAATTAAATTAAATTAAATTAAATTAAATGCAATTCACCAAAATGCCTTTGTGTGTATCAAGAAAATAGTGAAAACCAAGAAGAGTAGGCAGTGTACCTCGCAGAAGAGCGTGAGCTTGTCGTCGGGTAGAAGACCGTTGGCCTCATCGAGGAGGAAGTCTCGCCGGATAAACTTCTTAAAGCCCCAGTCTTTCCCCTGGACAAAGCGATATGCCCTCTGACTTTCTGCAGACAGCCAGGACACACAGGAGGTGAGGCTGAGTAGGGGCAGCATTTTTCAAATCTAGGAGCATGACTCATGTACAACTCAGTCCACTCACCCATGGCTTTGGTCTCCTCGCCCTTGGCGTTGAGGATGGAGAACTTGAACTTGGCGCGGACCTCTGCCTTGGGACAGCTGACCAGCAGCAGGTAGAGAGACAGGTAGTCTTTGCTCTCCTCGTCCAGGCCCTTGGGATTCACACGCAAACACCTGATGGTGGTGGAGGGTGCAACAGTTAAGATCTCTAATGAACTAATGGCTGTTACGCAAGAATGAATTATTACTGGAGGGAATACTACACTTAAAAACTTGATTCATGTTTTCTTTTTCTTTCGTTCAGTTTTCCTATTTTAAAAGTTGCTTTTGATAATTCACAGGACTCTCCTGTGAAAGGTTGCTTTGTAAGGTCTAAAAGAAAAAAAATGAATGTAGATTAAACCAATTTCCATTGGACTGAATGCCAAAGAATAAACTTTATATAACTATTTTTTTTAAGATTATTTTTTGGCATTTTCCAACTTTATTGGATAGTACAGAGTTGAATTGGGGAGACAGAGAGAGAGGGGGATGTCATGCAGTCGGATTTGAACCCGAGACCACTGTAACCAATATGGAAGGCGCTCTATCCACCAGGCCACCGGAGCGCCCCAATCTTTTGTACAGTGCAAGAAAAAGTCAGACCACCAATATTTGAATATGATGAAACAGAGCAGCTCTCTCTCTCTCCTGCCACCCACCATTTCAGCTTGTCATTGGCCCCGGAAGAGAAGGTGGAGCTCTTGATGACCTCGCCCATCTCCTCACGACAGAAGCTGAAGTTGTTGATGGTCCACATGTAAGAGAACTTCACCACTTTGATCTGGAATAAAAAGGAAAAACGGACCTTAAGTAAAGCTCGGACGAGTGTTTGAATTATTCCAAGGTAAAAAGTGAACAGTGTTATTTCTGTTTTTTAATGTTGTTATTATCGTTTTTCCAAGGATTGTTCAGAGACTGTGTGTGTGTGTGTGTGTGTGTGTGGGTTGCAGATATTTGTTTGCATATCATTTAAATGCAATAAAGAAAGGGAAAAAATAATAATAATAATTACTGCGTCCGGGCCCTGTTGACAGTTGACCTGTGCGGACAGTTTTACCTGTGTGTAACACCAGCTCTCGGCCACAGGCCCGCTGGACATTTCCGCCGGGGGAGGGGGACTCGGGACTCTTGACATTGCCAGCGTGACAGAGGGTTAGGGGGCGAGAGGGTGAGGAGGAGGAGGAGGAGTCCGTCACTTCCACTCGTCAATGCTCGGTCCTGACGTCCATCTGCATCAATACGCGTCAGATGGAAGCAGCTCGCCCCCTAGAAACAGACAACGTGCCCGTGATTAATTGTTCAGACTAGAATCTAAAACCACTTGCAATCACACGGCATGCAGATAACCACTTTTTCAAACAAAGCTCAGCTCATTAGGATGCACACAAACACACACACACACTTTCATCAATCCAGTTAAGATTCAATATAATTTAATTCACAAACACTGGCTACATTTCAGGGTTGTGGCGTTAGAGCGAGATGAATTGTCCCTGACCCATTGGGGGGAGGGAAGAGGGGAAGGTGATCGATAGCCCATACTCGTTCTGAGATAAATAGCCTCAGCAATTGCAATTAAGTCTTAAAAATAAAGTGTTAATAAACAAGATGCTTCCTAGGACTGTAAAAGAGGGGAGCATGGTTTGTAGCTAGAGCCACAGGTTGATTACCTTCAAGTCACAAAGGACGTTCGCTTAGATTGGTGAAGCACACTCCCCGCACACACTAACTTACTTATGTAGGCTATTAATCCTTGCTGCCTGGGTCTCCAAAAGAGAAAAGTGGTTGGAAGTGGCCATCTAATGCCACAAAATAATCTAGTCTATTATATAAAAGTCTGACTTTTGTCTAATTCTCTTAGATAGAGTTCCTTTGGAAGGAGATAGGATACGCAATGAAAGGTTAGGTAACTATCTTGAACTTCAAAACAAATTATTTTGTTCTACACCTATTCTTGAGTTCTAGCTGTTTGTAAACTGCATGAACAAAATGGCAAAAGTAGACAACAAAACAACAAACTTTCCCATTCAGATTTTTTTAAGGGAAAGTTCTTGAGGGCAAATCTAGGCTTTTGAAGAAAAAAAAATAGATTAGCAACAGGAACGGACATCCTTTTCCTTGACTCATGCTGGAACTAATTCCCAGCCGAGTGGAGGACCGCGTCAACGACACCCACAACATGAGACCAGCTCACAGGGTTTGAATGGTAGTGATAGTAGGACATCAGGGACAAAACTTGTGGTTTGCCTCCGACTACAAACTTCATTATGGAATAAAAGGTGCACAAGTACTCTATTGCTCTCGTTTTCCCTCAAAAAGACACCAGCACTGGACACCACGTTGACATAATGCCAGAATCACAAGCCTTTTTTATTCTTGCTGCAAGGTCAACGGCTGACCAATGCACCCTTTTCCACCACGTTTTTAAAACACTATTCAGTGTCTTCCTGGGCCATCACCGCTAATCTGTGGCCAACATTTTTTCTTCTCTTTCAGCTTTACCTTTCACTCTTTTCCAGAGCCTGTAAAAGGTGGAGTCAGCAATTTTTAAGAATGCTTGTCAAAAAAAAAGAAAAAAAATCCAGTGTTAATATTTACTGATTTTGACAAAAAGTTATTTTGACAACAAGCTTTCCCCTCAATCGCTGAAATGATGTACTTTTAAGTTAATACATTTTCTCATTATTGAAAGAAAAGAGTTTTCATGTCAAGTATCTCTCCTATTATCGTATAAATGCAAACATTTCTCGACTGAAAAGGGAACTGAATCTGGACACGACCTGTGCCTCAAAAGGCTTTTTCATTGAAGACCTTTTTTCCATGTCATAGCAGGTAAGGGAAATGTGTAAATAATCAAATAAAAGAAGGCTGAATTACATTTAGGTGCTTCAGTTTCCTGATAGTGTGAATGGTTAGAGACAAAGTAGCTAGTAGTTAAATCTGGTTAAAACAAGCATCTCCTCTGCCTGTATGGAATATGTGTTGTTACTCAAGTTACCAACCGCTTTGCTTCAATTACATAACAAAGTCTAGTCCAACTCATAATGGCCCGTTTTATAAGCTTGGTTCAAGCAGGTCTAGCCCCTCTAACCTTGAATGAAGAACCAATCGATATTTTTTTCGACTCTTTGGCAAATGGTAAAATGGAGAGGGATAAAGATAAAGAAAGGGGTTGCAGGGAAAGAGAATGAAAAGTTAAGGGAGAGAGAAGCCAAATTGATAAAACATGTAGCGAATGAAAGATGGGCCCCTGTCTGGGGAACCATTCGGAGAGATAGATTGCCATGAAAAGCGGTTAGATGGAGACAAAAAGCAAATCAAAGAGAGGTATGAGAGAGAAATCAAATACGGATTCTCTGACAGGTGGACTCTGATGATGACGCACACTGCATTGAAACAGTTCCAGCACCTTTATAACAGTTTGTGAACATAAACCAGCCATAGATGTTAAAGTTATACTTTACATATTGATATTTATCAAATGAAAAACTCAGTTTAATGTATCATTGCACTGACCTAACCTGTGCCTTAACAAAACACAAAGGCAGGGACACAATTCCTATATTTATCTGTGGTCAATCATTCGAGCAAAAACTAAAACGTGACAAGGTTTTTAAAATATGAAAATTAAACAGCAGAAAGTACATATATATTGTTTTTTAAATGAATCCTGGTGAGACAAAAGGTTAGTTTTGAACTATTTCACATTCATCCTGTGAAGATAAATCACAATGCATCTCACAGCAAGTGAATACAGCCAGGGTGATATTGGTGGCCAGTGGCCACAAGAACATTCATTTAGCCTTGCAGTTTAAGTCCCAAAAACGAAAGCACTGTGTCTGAATTAATATCTGTGGAGATATGATACAGAAGGTGGCAGTTATACCGTTAAACCACAATGCTTTTCCCCCCAGACATTGCACTCTCTCGGCAGAGAGAGAAGGAGAAATCAATCTCGGCTCTAAATTAAAGACTGCTGGAATGGAGGCATTTCAGACAGCAATATCCAAGGGGGATAAAAAAAATTGCAGCCCTTGTCAAAGTGTCAGTGAACACAATATCTATTTCCAAAGCTTTGGTCTTTGAGGACTGCAGTGAACCACGGACAAACCTTAAAAGTATAATTGGTACAGGGACCGGCGATCGATTGCACGGCTCGCGTTGGGCCTCCGTCTGTGGGAGCGATTTCATATTCTGTCCTTGGTTACGGTGCTCCTCCTTTCCTTAAACTCAATCTCAGAGAGGTATGAACTATTGATTTTGCTGCAGCGATCGGCTTGCCTCGCTCTCGTCCCTGACTTTGTGCAGACCCACAATTAAGTTGAAGGGGATTTGACGGGGCAGAAAAGCATGAGCGCCCAGGCTTCACCTCCCGCCTGTACTTCCCCACTAAAAATCTTCCACACTTGGCCAGGCACGGGGGAGGTTAAAGGGAGGGGGGGACCTCAATGCATACCATTACCAACAGCTACACTTGATGTTTTGACCTCTGAGGGCAGACGCTCCTGCAGGTGGCAGAACACAGCAAATAGTCCAGTCATTAATAGATTTAAAAGGGGGATTTTAAAAATGGTATCTGAGGAGCAGGGGAACGGAATTGTTACTGTAATTTATTTATTATGGTAAACTCGTGAACATTTGAGCTGTAGCAATAAATCAAGGATTTTGCTTTTTCTGAAGATTCTTTGGAAAAATAGAACCCATAAAAAAACATATTTCTCATCTTTCTCTGTCACACATGGTTTATCAGTGATATATATATATATCACTGATAAACCATGCGTGACAGAGAAAGATGAGAAATAGCCTCTCTTTTTGATCGAAAAGCAACGAGAGCTAGTGAAGTATGTCTTATAACCGCTGATAAGCATGAATTAGCCTTTCATTACTATTTTGTAAGTTGCACCATTTATCCACTTGAAATAAATACATCTGACCTTAGTCATTTGCTAACAAAGGATAAAAAGAAGGTTTGGGAATAAATTGTTGTGATCATGTGCAATGTTGTTACAGGTCTTTCCTGCCATATTTGCAAAATGCCCAAACACATTACTATACACTTTTGGTCATCACACTGAAGGGGGAGCTCAGCTAAACTGAGTTATAAACAATTAATATTTTTGGAAGGCAAAGATATTAATGGAAATAATTTAGCTATCTGTGTGGCAGCACTTTGACTTTCAGTAGTAGGAACAAATGTAGCAAAAACAAGCATCGCCTCACAAGTAACACTAAGTTGCCACAGTATTCTTCAAAGTTGCATCTGAGTAATGCTCGGTTGGAAGATTAGTTGTTTCTCTTTGCATGCCATGTAGAGATATACCCTGTTGCTGATTTACAACATTAAAACACTGGACACCTTATTGACTATACAATGATCACTTAAATCTCCACAAACGATGGCCAAAACATTATGTATAAGGGTTCAATCAACCCTAGTAAAAAAATTTTTTTTTAAAATAAATCAACAGCATTCTCTTCATCAAGACACCAAAGCTTTTGGAAGTGTGTTCTCAAACTGCATTGCTGCACGAGAGAGTACAAAACCTTTGAGTGAATCGTGTACTGGACATCAAACCTCTGCAATTACACTTGACTCATCCCACTGTGCATGCATGGATGATGTTTTTAGAAGACGTATTAACCACTTCAGGGTCGCACTGCAATCCTTACTAATCACGATGTTAACCCACAGAGAAATTAGAATCAATATAGCAGATCTCAGCAGCTTCATAAAAGAGAACTAATCAACTTGAGCACCAATGCAAGAAATTATCCACTACAGGACATTGAATGGAGCCGATGAAGTACTTTGGAGGCCGAGGACTTAAATCATCTTGTTCCCGACGTCCAACAATTAACAAAACACGAGTCAATAACATAGGTTAGAGCAAATGTTTAAATGCAGACATATCCTGTGTAGTTATCCAACTAATCTTTGAATGATAGCAGACGATGCTAAGAAGGGAGGCTCGGACTAGGCGGTGACAGGAGCAGGTAGTCAACCTGCCAACAATACAGGCACATCGACAGCTGTATCTCCCTTTGAATTGGCTCTTTACTTTAACTACGCGTTTGGAACAGGGTCTCCACAAATAAAATAATCCCAAATGAAGTAATGGCAGGATCTCATAGCGTTAACAAGTAAATAAATACTGTACTGTATCATTCAGACGATAGCACGCGAGCTAATGCTAATGTAGCAGCTAACCTAAGCCAAACAAATAAAGGTCGGAGAGATGTACAGAACTGCGGCTAGAAATACGACACGACAGCCTTCATCCTACAATTTCAAATCTTTATTCCGTGTCACTGCTTACTGTGTAATGTATCGCCAGACTTACCTTTGTGTTATTTTATATTGTAACGTTACTTGTCCGGGATCTTCTGTTGTTGTTTGCTAGCAGGCTAGCTGTCTGTACAAGCGGCGGATCTAGATGGTCTCTGGAAGAGAGCCCCTGCTGCCTCGGAGTGATTTCACAGCTCATGGATAATAAAATGACTTAACACTTAAAAGTGTTACTTTTCACGGACCTATTATAATTTCCCACTGCTATCCGTGGATATATTATTCTTCGCATGTTTGTTAGGGTTGGTATATAATTAATATTTATAAATCGATCTTGCTTGTCTTCAGTTCCTTCACGTTGGGGCCAGTGTTTCAATTTAGCATCTTTGAAAACAAATTTATCTTAATGCAATCAGCAGACTAGATGAGCTATTGCTTAGTGGTAAGATTATTAACACGGTGTGCCAAGATTAACGGTTATCAACTGCTAAAGGTTGAATTTAATTAAATGTAGACTAGACAGAATTAATCTCTGGATCCATCGGCTCACCTTGAAGATGTCTTTAATACATCTTTACCCTCTAATGTCTTTGCAGGGACTGTGTTCTGTTGCTATAAAATGTGCCAACATCCTTCAAACGAAGTGCACTGGATAATGTTTTACTTGAATAAGGCTATAGTACTTTGATTAAGTCATTAAACAATTAATATGACTTGACCTTTTTATATATATACTGTATATAAATAATTCTTGTGCATGCCCCAGGGGCCTAAGGGCTCAGGAGGCCCTCCTCCAGAGATACTAGTAACTTTTCATGTCGCATTGTCAAAGAGCTCAGTCACTGTCAATAACAGGGTCCAAAAAGGAATAGCCTAAATATAAGGAAAGAAATACAAACGCATAAGAAAACAGCATTGGTAGCTCTGTCTAAAGGGCTTCATAATGAGCCTTTAGGGCCCACACACACATACAGGAATATGTGTAAATTCTATACTGTTCATAAAAAGTAGCTTTACAACCTTTATCTATTGAAAAGAGTCTCTCCATCATAGAACATGGGTCTGCAGACCAACCTACTGTACTGTTTTTGCAGTTGCAGACTAAAGAGTGCTGCCTGCTTAAGAAAAATAATGTCTACGAACCAACTGGAATCTACAATCTGTTTTCTTTTTGCAGGGAGCATGCACATGCACAAGAATTATTTATTAATAAATAAATAAATAAATAAATAAATAAATAAATAAATAAATAAATAAATAAATAAATAAAAGTGGGTCTAGGTCTTGAAAACAGGCCCCCAGATCATTAAGTCCGCCCCTGGACTTGATACACCCCTCTCACAAATCTTTACCAAAACACATAACTAGTCCATTTTAATGTTTACTAATTAAGCACAGAAATATTCAACTGATAACTTCATTTCAACAAATTTACACAATTACAGAAACATTTATATTTTGAATAGCAACACATTACCTGTCCAAGTCAAATGTATTTAAAATAGAAAGAATCCATGAGACAATACCAGACAAAATCATTTCCGCATTTTAGGGAAAACAACATTTCCACTGGTTGCTATGGGGATCAGGAGCTGGCGCTGGTCCAGCCGGAGATATTTTTCGATAAGCACTTCCACTGGCACTTTGTCATTCACAAGACCCTGCCTGCAGAGCACAAAAAACACACCAGTGAAGCTTAATGCAAGAAAAGTTGTCATGCATCTTTCATGTACCGTTTGCAAGATGAATGTTGCATTGGGATAGGTCAGAATTAGTTTCCTTCTTATTGCCCACTTCAAAAGACACAGTCATCTGTTCTTTTCTTCAGACAAAACATGGAGCTCAAGCTTGCCATCTAGAGGTCAGTGAATTACAAATGTCTCTATAGCTGCATTCCAATAGTAGTTGCACTTCCCCTCGTTCATTTACCCTCAGCCCTTGGTATGACGTAACAGCATACGTTGCACGGAGGGAACTTGGAGCGCGGTAGACTGGGCAGGGGAGGAGCGGGGGATTTAAATGGAACCCACTTGCCCTTAGTCGCAATGGACCGTCAGTTACATAGGTAGTTCTGAATGCAAATAATACAGAATTATAACATTCTGCTAAAGTAGCCTATGTTGCAGAAAGCCATTTCCATAGCATAACAAACATTGAATTTCGACACGGTAACTCAGATTATCAAGATATTGTTACTTACACATGTAAATTGTTTGCTCCGACATATTTTCTTATTTATGTTAGTTTCAACCAAAAACATTTGTTTTAACTAGTCCTCTAATTGGCAGCCATCGGTGTTATAGCAGCAATGTGTAAACTGCAATACATTCACTGGATTGTTCCTATGGAAATAGGATAGCCTAATTGAGGCGTTTTGGAATATATTATATATATATATATATTATTATATTATATTATATTATATTATATTATATTATATTATATTATATTATATTATATTATATATATATATATATATATATATATATATATATATATATATATATATATATATATATATATATATATATATATATATATATATATATATATATCACGAAGTTCACTTCAGTTTACAGACAATTGGAACGACACTTAAGATGGCGGCGGGGATTCCCCCGAGGGCAAGTGTCTAGGGCAAGTGAACGAGGGCATGTTGAACGGGTATTGGAACGCAGGGTATAACTTTGGTCCTGGTGAATAGGTGTGATCTATGCTCAGTTCTGTGTTCTACCCAAGGGTTCTCACTCAGTGCTTTTTAAACAAGCATTGTATTTTGTGATGTAAATGCCACTTCAAAATCAGTCAATATTTTATATGTACATTTTCTGGAAGGGGGAACCCACAGAGAATTATGAAGAGCTCTGCTGTTTAATTTAGTCTGTAAGCTCTGTGTTTTATGGCCTGAAACCAAGCCCTTTCATTCACGCAGTGTTTTGTCTAGCCGCAACAGGCATCTGTTTTCAGCTCGGGGGATGATGGAGACCCAAACAGAGTGTTTATTATTAATTTAATCTAACCCGAAATGACATGCTGGACACTGATGTAGGCATTTTATTTCTAAAATCTGCATGCAGAAGTCATACACTTAACTAGCATTCATGTTATTTCAATGATCCAAGACATGGAAAAGTGGAGTTTACTAAGTTAAAACATTTGATTGCTAATGGTCAATAATACTGTCCTAAAACAGGCACACAACAGTAGGGGTGGGAAAACTAATCGATTTTTCGATGCATCGGGATTCTCTCTAGAACAATTCGATTATCGATTCAGATAAGTTAATAATCGGAATTTAAAAAAGTGTGTGTATATATTTATATATATATTTTTTTGTTAAAGGAAATAAAACTGAATCGGTTTAGTTTTTACATACTCCCATATTGTGTTGAAATGCAAGCTGCATTGATTATTGCATTGTTCATAGAAAGTCATATTTGTGACGACAAAAAAAAGCTTTTTCTCTAATAAAATATTAGAGAAAAAAACTCAGAAACTCAGATTATATATATATAAAATCACGCATGGAAATGTACAAAAAATTGTTGCATCGATAATCGGTTTAGAATCGAAGACCTCTGAATCGAATCGTGAGGTGCCAAGAGATTACCATCCATACACAACAGACTTACCTTTTCAACAGCAGTATGACATCTTCAACCTCTATGGTATTTCTCTTTGCGTGATTCGCATAAGTCTCCAGGTCCTCTGCCATTCGCTCAAAGAATTTATCCATTCTGTGAAAAGAAGAAAGTGACAATGAAGAAAGTATATACAGCACAGGCAGTGAAATCCATGATGTCCTCAGCATACTACCTAACTTGTTGCTTCATTAATTCCAACAGTCTAGAAATTCAAAACCTTTACATTCATGGTTCCTTACGTTTCTTTGAGGACAGGGTACACATCTGCAGAGACCTTTGTCTTGGCAAAGTGCTTGAACGCGCCCATGAGCCAGCTCTTTGGAAGGCCTACTTCCTTTGTAGCTGGCCCCGTCCTCCTCTTCCTCACTGGCTTAGGTTTAGCTGCAGACAACCCTTCACCTCCACTTGTACTGCTTGTGACATAAGGGTTAGGGTTAGACAGAAACACTATCCTTTAACTATATTTGATGCCTGACATTCTCCAACAGTTGGATAATGTTTTATCAGCCTTTCGTAAAATTAAATGTTTTGAGATGAAACTTGCCTGGCTTGAATATTCTTACGAACAGAAGGTGAGGACAGAAGAGTGGGGCGAAAAGGCTTCTTTCTCTCTCTGACAAATGCTGGTGTCTTGCTGGGGATCTCTGAAGATTTTAGAAAAAAAAAATACTAAAATCATATTTAGCACTTATTGGAATTTTTCCATTTTAAATAATGAACAAAAACAGGGGCTGACCTTCACTGTCGTCGTCGTCATCATCCCATTCTTGCTCTTGTACTACAGGCTCCTCTTGATCACTTTGAGCTACTGCAACATCTTCCTCTCCTTCAGACTGACAATCTACAGCAGCACCTTCTTCTTCTTCAGTTTGAGAGTCTTGTTTTTCCCCTTCTCCCCCCTCCTCTCCCCCCTCCTCTTCCTGTGAGCTGGCTGCTACATCCTCTTCAGGCTGGGAATCAACACCTTCTTCTTCTTCAGTTTGAGAGTCTTGTTGCCCCTCCTCTTCCTCTTCCACTTCCTGTGAGCTGGCTGCTACATCCTCTTCAGGCTGGGAATCAACACCATCTTCTTCAGTTTGAGAGTCTTGTTGCCCCTCCTCTTCCTCTTCCTGTGAGCTGGCTGCAACATCCTCTTCAGGCTGGGAATCAACACCTTCTTCTTCTTCAGTTTGAGAGTCTTGTTGCCCCTCCTCTTCCTGTGAGCTGGCTGCAACATCCTCTTCAGGCTGGGAATCAACACCTTCTTCTGCTCCTTCTTCTTCAGTTTGAGAGTCAGCTGCAACAAAGTGAGCTTCCATTCTGTTCTCCTCTTCCTCAGTCTCGGCTGCACCATCCCTTGCACTAGTCTGAGATTCAGCCGTACTTTCCTCTACAGCGTTTTCCGACATGAGCGCAGCGTTGTCAAGGTGACCATCAGCTGTACTCTTCCCTTGCTCCGTTTGAACTCCAGCCGCATCCACATCTTCCTCCGACTGAGGAAAACATTCTTGGTCCTGAGGTTCTGCCACAAGCCCCTCTTCAGTTGGAGATGCAAATATCTCTTGGTCCGGCTCCATTTGTCTCTGAAGCTGGGAAGCCATCACCGTGGCTTTGTCCTGAGTCGCGATGATGGAAAAGTTGGAGGTCATGGCATCAGGCTGGGCGTACAGAGCCGTGTTACAGTGGAGGATATCGGTGGTGATATCAGGTTCACTGAGTTTGCTTAGGCCCAGAGTGAAGCCCTCAGAGTAGGCTGTGTCATTGATCTCAGCCCGCTCAACCTGCACAAAGCTGCTCGCTGCTGGGTGACAGATAGGGATACAAGCATGTTGGGGGGGCGGGGGGGAAACATGAACGAAAGAAAGTTAAAATCAAACAGCATTATCACTGAGGACAGCAGTCGCATACATTCCCAATCTTTGTGCTTTGCTTTTACTTGTTTTGTGTCCTAAGATTGTAAGGGTGCTTAACAGCCTAATTGAGAGAAGTTATAAACTCTGTTCTTGTTACACTAGTGGCAAATATTGACACTTAAAAAGTTTAAATGGTTAATAGAAAAAGTGTACTAATAAATTAATAATCAGTTCATACATAGGCTCACGTTTTTTTTGGTTGGTTACAGTATGTTATTAATCATCCTAATCACCTCCCATCTGCCTTTTATTTACAGCGGCGCCAAATTCCTCCTCTGAGATTTTCCGACGGTTGGACCTTTTTCTCTCTAGGCCCTTTTTCTCAGTCCCAAAGTCCACATAGGGTGTTTTCAGACTCAGAGAGTTGGAGCTGCAACAAAAAACAGATTGAACGGGTCTTTTAGTTATTTGATCATTTAAAAATGTTACAAATTTTAAGTAACCACATTTTGCCTCATTTGAGTCAACATCTAACATGTGATTTAAAAAAATACATGACACTGTAATTTTGTATTTAATTCAATTTACCTTGACAAAGAAAGTGATGAATGGTCACTTATTGATGATTCATTTTCATCAGCTGTAAGCAAAATAATCAATAAGCAGGTTAAAAAAAACATAAATTATAACTGTTCCCTGATACAGGTGTATCCTATTCAAGGATTGAAGCCCATCAGTAAAGACTTTAACCTTACCATCTGCATTTCTAAGACGCTTTTCAAGAGCTGTCACATTTAGGCTCCGACGTGGCCTCTTTCTGCTCAGTCCCTTCACTGAACTTGCTGCGTTGGCAATCGTTAAATCAGGCAAGTCCAAACACGAGAGCTCAATACTGGAAGTCAAGCAAATATAAGCCTGTTATACTTTCACAAGATAGAGAGGCGCAAAGAAGCGGTCAATATTTCTGGAGAGACTGAAAGACACGGTGGGTGTTGTTATGGCCCCCGGCAATGACATGAACTACTCACAACTAAAATTAGTGCAGTTATCTGAAATATTGTTGGATGGACTTTCCAAATGCAACATGGAGTTCCTGTTACAGACAAAGCTCACCTAGGGCGCTTGCTTGTTAAGCTGTGGTTGGCTGAATACGCTTGTGGCTCTTCTGACGCAGTTCGCTCGTGCACCACAGGTGACCTCCCAGGCTCTGAATCACAAGACAAGTGACATCTTAAAAAAAATAAAAAAAGGACAACAAACAGCTGCGACAGCATGATGGAAGGACGGCTGGCCTATGCACATACCCGTCTGCATGATGTTCCTGAGCATGTGCCTCGGTGTGTCTCCATCATTGAACAGCATTGATGTTGTCGCAGTCGTGTTTGATCTTCTGAGCACCACCGACGCTGTCCTCCAGTTATTGACCGGCAGGGATTTCCTGGTTATACTCTGGAAAGGATGTAGATAGTTTAACGCTTACAAACACAACAACATACAAACACAACAACATACAAAAACAACAACATAACGTCCATTATCAGCGTGAACACTGCAAGTCTTTCTCACCTCACGCATTTTATGTTTAAGGCTGTGCCTTAAGACTTCCTGTGGGGTTCGGGGAACAGCATCCTTGTTACCTACTCTACTGCTGTGCCGGGTCCCAATGGTACTGGTTTTGGAGGCACTAAACGCAAGAAGGGTTAAAATGAGATTAAAACTGGATAGATACCTGGTCGTTCACCTGGACAACAGACTGGAATGTAACTTTTCTCATATATTCTGTAGTGGAAAGCTGTATTTTTTTTAGCATCAATATGTGTTGTAACAGCAGCATGAGAGCCAGAAATGATCAAAATGATGATAGTTGATATATAGTGATTATAGTGAGAAGGATGTTGTACATGCTTCTGAAGATATTGGACAATAATCACACACACACACACACACACACACACTTTAGTGGGAGGCTCCTTCAGCTCCACTGTAATGGAATGGTACATAAGGTTCAAGGTTTTTATGAGTGTCCCACGAGGGCAAATTTGTTCACAGCATGGGAGGTAGTGGCTAAAAACACACGACAAAACAATACAAGACACAAAACACAACAGTACAAAACCTACTGTTGTTAAAATACAATAAAAAAAAAATATATGTATACAGTTCTTTCAACCGTCCAAGGGATTGCAAGACTTTCCATTTCTCGAGATCAAAAGAATGCATAGATAATTGCTCATTTAAAATTCTCCATCAATCAACTTAATTGACAACGCCGGTGAACATTTCCAATCACCTCTCCTTTGTTCATTATTTGCTCTCATATGTTTTCTTATCTAAGGTAATTCCTGCTGAATGCAATAACCATCTACAATGACTCCCTTTAATTTTTAAGCAACACTTGATTTTTGATTATTGTTCTGCTGCTGCAACACAAATTATCTATCAGTCTATCTTTGAGAACAATTTGCAACGTTTAACCCTCCTGTTATGTTCATTTGTCAGGAACAGCAATGGTGTTCCGGGTCAATTTGACCCGGGGCATGTTTAAATCTCCAAAAGATGTCCTAAACCAAAAAGAATCCTAACAAGCAGTGTGCACATGTCATTACCAACTCCATTACTAACTATTCTATCAATATTTAGTGCAATGTGGTGTTCCTTACCTCTAACAGGTAATGGTTCAATAAGGATAATTCACTCGTTTTTCATTAAAAAAATACATGTTCAAACTTTTTTTGTAATGTTTCACCACTTTATTACTTTTGAAACACTGGGGAAAATCTGAAAAAGTCTCCAGAGACATTGTGGCTTGAAATATAGCCCTGCCTGTCTCTGCATCCCACAGACTGGCTGTCGATTCACCCTTTGACCCCAGCCAGGATGAGGAGCCCCAAATACGCATCTAAATGTGTTTTGTCCAGCTCCTTCCACTTTTCCCCAAAAAAAACACACCTCCCTTCTAGATTAGTCATTTCCAGAATGATTTTCTGTATTGAATCTGGCATGACCAGCTCAAAAGCTGACTTGATGTCAGTCACACGAGTCAGTGCCATCCTAGTGGGCCCTGTCTTTAAGGTGAAACTCGAAAAATTAGAATATGCAAAAGTTCATTTATTTCAGTAATTTGACTCAAAAGGTGAAACTAATATAGTATATAGACCCATTACATGAAAGGTGAGATATTCAAAGCCTTTACTTGTTATAATTTAGATTATTATGGTTTACACATCTTATGAAAACCCCAAATTTAAAATCTCAGAAAATTTGAATATTACATGAAATCAATAAAAAAAGAGATTTTTAATACAGAAATATCAGCCCTCTATAAAGTATAATCATGCATGTGTACTCAGTACTTGGTTTGGGTCCATTCTGCATGACTTCTTGCCTTAATTCCAATTAATTTTCAATGATATTCTAATTATATGAGTTTCACCTGTATGTTTTCTGCAGACGCATATTTGGGGATGAATTTCACAATTTGTTGACATGAATGTCTTGCTTGGAGGAATAGGAATAGCAATTCCCTCATCTGGTTCAAATTCAGAATCATTAGAATCTGAATTTAGCTCAAGATACATCCTCCTCTATTTCACTGTCATGATCAATGATGACTTCCAGTCATCCTTTTGCTTCTGCTTCTCATTTTGTAAAGGTCTGCCTGACAGAGTGTAATGTTGGTAAGACTCCCATGCAGAGAATATTTTATATGTTTTGCCCCTCCCCTGTTGAGTGTCCACTGAATGTGGGTGGAGTTTTCCCAAGAGAACATAAATGGTTCCCGTCAAAAGTCATAACACTTGCAACTGTGTGTGTGTGTGTGTGTGTGTGTGTGTGTGTGTGTGTGTGTGTGTGTGTGTGTGTGTGTGTGTGTGTGGGTGTGTGTGTGTGTGTGTGTGTGTGTGTGAGATTTGGGTGAAATATGTCTCACAGTTGTAAAGAAAGAAATAGTCTTACATTTCTGACACCCTTTTACCTCCAGTTTTACTGCCGGTGACTTGTCATTTTCTGCTACCCGTCAGATTTTGCTCCCTAGTGGTTCTGCGCATGCGCATTCCGAAAATAATAATCCTGCGTGAGCAGCCATCACATTCTGCTACCTTTTTGGCTGATGGCGAGTATTTTCTTTAAAACATGTTTTTAAATGCGTAATGCTACACATATGTTTAAATTGTGCCTTTTGACCTGTGAGCATGTACAAATGTGCATGTAGCCACTGGCTTTGCTGCTGAATATAGAAATAAAATTATAGGCTTTTCTATGTGATAACTTTACCAGACTCGGAAAAGTTTTCGCCGGTGGTGGGGGAGGGGGGTGGGTAGTGGTGTAAAATAACGTGATTCTGTAGTGGGAGCATTATTTGATAGAGACAATTGATCTCACATTATACCCTACTAAATCTATAATAATGTGTGAGATGAAATATTTTCATATTATATGTTGATTACCCTAATTAAGGCAAGCAGAAGAAGTTTCATACTGAAAAAAATAATTTTAAATATTTTTCCTAGATCTTCAAACTTTGAAACGGGTCAATTTGACCCGGAACATAACAGGAGGGTTAAAAGAAAATGTTCTATGGCAACATGGCCAAGTTGTCCCACCTGCTGTTAGGAGTTATATTAAATAAAGTGTATCAATATTTTCATTCAAACTTTACAGTTCAATTCAATCTCAGCAACATCAAAACATCTTACAGCTCAATAAAACAGACTGAGGATTGCGTTAGCATTACTTTAGCGGGCATTGGTTATTTAAACTTTAAAAATAACAATCATTAGGTGTAGTTATTTTATTTCACAGATACACTGAAAAGGGATTTAGTAGACGTTGAAGTACCTGCGAGTAATTGGAGTCCTGGGAGGCTCGGTTATAAGAACATTTTTCAGCAGGACCCGAGCAGACAAGTCCTCCGTGGGATCCATTTAGAAACCGGGGTAACCGTTCAAACTGCAGCTGTTGTAACAAAGAAATGATTTCTCCGAATAACACCGAGTCTACCTAACTCAGGTGTCAGAACATAAAGGGTAACTTTGAGGTCGTATCTAGGTAAACATAGTTTACTCTGTTTTGACTGTCCAAAGTAGTCTGTTTTGAACGGATTCATACCTCACACTGTCCCGCTCGCGCTTTTAATTTGAGTGAAACATCGCGAGAATACGGGGTTCTTCTTCTTCTATTTGAAATGAGATGCGGTTTGCAGCTTACTATAGCGTTACCGCCAACAACTGACGAAACTAAGAAGAACATGGTGGACAGTCGACTTCAGTGTTTTTTGAAAATATTCTAAATATTTTAAAAATTTATCGGCTGAGTTGTGTGAGAACATTGTTTTTAAATCAGTTCTCACTTCTTAAGTTGTTCATCGAAGCCAGGTATGTGCACACTCGTTCACCAGTTTCGTATTAGACATAGCATAGTAGGCTATAGCTAAAGCCATAGCGCTTTACAGAGTAGATCAAACATGTTTATAAAAAATAAAAGCATTAAAACCCCAAACCAAGATAAAGGGCATGAACAAAGACGATCTAAAGTAAAAAGGCATTCTGATAAGTTAGGGGATAATGTGCTAGATTGATTGACTGATGGTTAAATTGTGGTTGCCAACGATGTATCTTGTACTTTTACGTGTGTGTTCATAAAACTTACTCGACAAAAGAATTACTTTTTTCAAGAAATGCAACAACAAAAAAAAATCATCTATCTTTTCTCCTCTCAAGGCAACTTGGTTTGGTCCATTAGTAAGGGTAACAGTGCTCTCTGTAGGTCTAAAGAGGAATAACATAATATTTAAGCTTCTGGATATACATACACTCACTGGCCACTTTATTGTAGGCTACAGCGGTTCAATTTCTTGTTAACATATATAACTAAACTAATGACATGTCAGCAACTCAATAGATTTAGGCATGTAGAACTGGACGGGACAACTTATTGAGGTTTAAACCGAGCAACAAAATGGGGAAGAAAGGAGGTTTAAGTGACTTTGAACATGGCAATGAGGGTGCCAGGAGGGCTGGTATGAGTATTTCAGAAACTGCTGATCGACTGGGATTTGCACTCCAAACCATCTCTAGGGTTTACAAAGAATGCCTTGTTGAAGTCAGAAGTCAGTGGAGGACGGGCATACTAGTTTGAGATGATAGAAAGGCAACAGTTACTCCAATAACCACTCGTTACAACCAGGGTATGCAGAATACCATCTCTGAACGCAAAACACGACCAACCTTGAAGCAGATGGGCCAAAAAAAACTTAAATCATGAAATGAATGGATTTCCCCCAAGTCGAGAGCTCATTGGCTCAAATGTGTCCTTTATGTTCTAGATAAAATCTTTCTTTGCTTTCTGTTTCATTGTATACCCTTAAATGAGTTACTTTGGGTTTTCTGTGCTAACCTGGGTAACTACTACTGCACTTACTATTATCTTCATTAGTTTGGCAAAGATAAAATACTTTTTTGGTTGATTATATTAACAGAATTCAACAAGTACAGCTCCCATGAGAGTTTGACTTAACCCTAGTAGAATATGTTGAACAACCTAATAGTTTTTTCTCTGTTGAAATTAATACAATTTTAGTACAATGTTATTCACTGATGACCTTCTCTTAACAACCCAAAACATATTCAGCCACTAATGAAACATCCTTTAGTACTGTTCATACCAAATGTTAGGACCAGATGGGGATCGTATTGTTAAAAATTAGGTTTCAAATGTAAAAGGTGTAAGTTGGAAAAAAAATTCTTATATTTTTTAGTGTTCCTACTGTAGACTCACACTGCGCAGGAAAAACCAACAAAAGATTGCAGGTGCAAGTGACACGTGCCATTTAAATGGTTTTAATAATTTACAACAACATCAAAAATAATCTTTTAATTAATTAGGAAAACAGGTGGTGACCTGTTTTATTCATACAGACATTGGTAAGTGGATGATCCCCTTTTCCCTAGCACACTGGAAATGAACTGACTGATTGAATGAGTGCGTGTGTGTGCGTGTGATTCAACCTTCATTCAGTCTCATGAGTTTGTTTTGTATTAGGCAAAGAAAGTGCAAAGGCTCATGACACAGATGAAGAGGTGGTGGCTTAGAAATCTGGCCCTTCCTTCTTCAGCTTGGTGTAGTCCATGTTCACTTTGAAAAGCTGGAAACGGCAAATAGACAATTGTACACAATCAGTATGACGAAGGCAGAGTGGACTTTGAGGCAGGATAAGAAATGGCTTGTCCTCAGCAAATATTCTAACTGTATGCCTGCATCAAAACTGTGGAAATCATTCTTTTTGCTAAATATACCTACTTTGTACTGATGATCGTGAGGAATTTTGTTCCAGGGCTCGGGATTGCCCTTGCGATCCCATCTGAGGACATGAAAACAAAAATGTGAGGTTATCAGCGTTTTTTTCATGAAACATGATACTTGAACACACCCACTGAGGTAAAATAAACAATTACAGTATGCACAAATGCAAAAAAAATGACCCTTTCTACTTTCTCCAGATGTAGGCTTATTGAGACTTACGAGACATCAGGGTTTTTCAGAGCCAGCCGACCCAAGTACATCATGCTCATGGTTGCCCCGCCACCGATGAAAATGAAGAGGGGGATGAGCTAGTGGGCAAAGAACAGTGTAAATCAATCACAATGCAGGTTTGATACAAATTCTGGCATCCAACGCAAAATTAGGAGAACACAACCGATAAAATAGGATCTGTTATTTTTCTGTATCACAGGCTGAACATTTTTGGCTTGAGACTCCCTTTTACTTTTGCCCGGTTCTGTTTGATTTTGAATTATTACTTTACATAGCAAATTATTGTTAGGCAATAACGAGAAGAGGAAAATTTAAAAAATAAAATCTGAAAGACAATCAAAATCATTTACTGTATCTCTCTTGACCCCTCAGACTTGTCTTGTGACACCTTGTGGGAACCCGCCCCAATGTTGGGAACCATTGTTTTCTTCCTTTCCATCAGCCAAATTACAAATGTGAAGTGCCACTTTACAGCTTGTATAGATAGACCTATAGTTCATATCATGTGAAAATAATGGAGCATTTAATCACAGAAATGTTTCTCCTACAGTGTTTTGGAGGACAATGATTTATTTTATTTCTATTAATATCATAGACTGTAGGCCTATGTAAAACATTGATATGGAAGCTGCCGTAAAGCAATCTGTTTCACCCCCTCGCCCTTGGATTAAAGAATCTCACTCTCTCACCATGCATTGCTGTTGCCTGGACTCGTGCCAATATTGAGCATACATAGTGTACGTGCTGCATCGCACTACACACATGGCAGCATAATGACACATCGTGTGCCCTTTGAGAGGAAATGCTTTTTCCCCCTCCCTTTCGCATTTTTCACTCTTGAAATAACCCACTTAGACTATTATAGCCTATGTCGATCACCTCTTTTATTAACGCATCAGGATCAGTTGTGCCATCTTTTAGAGCAGTTTAAGAAAATGAGAATAAATGACCCTGTCATGAAGTTTGGAGGGTGGCTGATGAAAAAAAGCCTCTACAGGAGGAAATATTATAATAGAAAATTACATTTATGAGAAAGGATGGATTAGGCAAGTTAAAGTGGACCATAAAGTGGATTTATTGATCCATTTCAAATCGAAAGCTGTATCGAGGGAAAATATATTTCCGCATTCATATTGAATTACACGGCTGTGTAGGCTACTGTAAAATATCCAAACCGTTAAAGGCATAAAAAAGGCAACATACTGAATATTGATATGCCTATAAAAATAAAAATAAACAGGTGATACACGCCAGATAATTAAGGTGAGTTTGTGTGGGAGCGGGCCGGGCGAGCGCCCTATAACCACCGCGTCCTCCGCAGCGTTATCAATGTCACCGGTTAGTTTATAAATTATTTTGAGAAAAAAGGTGTTCAGGACTTACAGCAGGATGGCTCTTGAGCTGTTTGGCGACGACCCCTAACATGGCGAGTTATCCTCTCACTAACCGAGTCCGTTACAGGAGGAGAGTATCTGCCGGTTACACAGCTGGCTTCTGCGGAAGATCTTGTCTTGTGACGTTTTTTCTAGTCTAGACGGACAGTCAAGTGCACACCGCCCCTTCAATGTCCCTTCAGCCAATCCCTCAGTGCAAATGGAACAGCTGTACAACTGCACCCTGCTGGACTGTAAACTACTGTATCATTTTGTTCTAGAAACCAGGTCATAAACGCTGACTTTGCTCTCTTCAATTAATTTAGGAATTTAAGGCACTTTCACAGAAACCCCAAAGCATTTATACAGGAATAGGAACATTTGGCCCAAAGCATCAAGATACTAGTTTGAATAAATCACAAAAAACAACACATTGATTTATAATATATTTATGTGGACAGAACACAGAACCTGAGATAACAGCACATCCCTAGCATTCACACCGATGCATAGAACATTGAAATTGAGGCTTATTTGGAAAGAAAAAGACGATAATGTTTCAATCGATCAGTATTTTCACCAGGATACTAAAAACTAGGAGAAGTGAGTCTAACGACCAGACTAGTTAACTTTTCCATCCACGTGCACACACACACAAACAAAAACTCCTGACAATAAACCCAGGACCAACGGATGGACATGAAACCCTCTCCTGGAAGTGCATAAAAGTTCACCAGATACAGTATCTCACATAACACCTGCCTCCATTATACTGAGAGAACAAAACTAAAGTAACAGGGTTTTTTTTTTAAGCTTATGTTGCAGGTAATTGGTAAAAAAAAAATGTATATGTCGAAAATACACATTACTACTCTTAAAGTACAAAAAGTGAATATAAAAATAAGAATTGCGACCCAAAAGTAGCAGTTCAATTTGTGCAAACATGTCTACCAGAAATAAAACTATTTGAACATCAAACTTGTCAGCTTGGCAGAAGAAAGAGAACATCTTTAAGGGAAACATTAAAGGCTACTGCTAAAACTGGATAGGTAGTCAACTAGGCCGTGAAACCTCAAAACTATACACATACCGTCAAGCACACATCAAGCACACTCAAGGAATAACAGGGTTTTATCCAGCAACACGTGCACAACTTACTTTTCTTTTGCAAGTAAACAAGATGACAAGAAAAATAACATATGTACAACTTTTAAAGTAGGAATGCACAAGCTGAAGTTTTTAGGTATCAATGCTACCAAAGTCCAACATCAGGAAAATTTCCCTTTAGTCTACAATAATCAATAGGCGATTTAATTGAGTTCTGTTTTTTTCTGTGTTTTCTTTTTAAATCAGGTAAATAAAAAAAAAAGAGTACCCAACTGATTTGTCATGCTTTGTACACCAGCAACAGGTGCAAGGTCATGTTAGGTTTAAAAAACAAACAAAAAAAACACATTAAGGTGAATTATAGATAAATATTCTTTGAATCCTTAAAAACATTTTTTTTTCTTTTTTGACAGACTCGATACATAAAAGACAGATGACACACTGTAGTCAAGAGTTTAAAAAAACAACAGCATCAACAAATTAAGTGTATGTCATGGCTTCTTTGGGGGAAGAATGTGCAGCAAGTACGGGCATCAGAGTCCTCCAACATATACCGTCTCAGATAGAGTTTGAAGTTAGACTGCCCTGTATTCTCACTCATTTTGGCCAGATATATCTTTGGATTATATTATTACAGAAATTTTGCCAAAAAGTAACAATAACAGTTAACCCAAAAAAGTAGCTCATAAAGCACATCCATTGGATTGCGTACGAGCAAAATATTACTTATTTTTTTCAATATTATTATTTTTCCACATAGGATTATTTTTAAACCCGTTTAGAAAAGGAAGAATTCTTCCCTAAAATAAAGCAACATCAACGGCTGAGATCAGAATGCAAAGCCATCCCCAGAGCTTTCCCCAACTACAGCAACAGCGGTGACCGTGGCGGGAGGATCTGGAGGACCGGCCTGGCAGGAGCTGGTACCCACTGGAGAGATAGCCAGGCTACGGAACAACATGTCCATGGAGGGGAGCAGGGGATTGAGGAGGCTGACCGGGCAAAAGGCTGAGCCCCCAAAGGGGGTGAAGTTTACCTTGTTGGGGTCTGGGCAGGAGGAGATCAAGGCCGGCTTGAGAGAATATGGAGTGCTAGAGAACCAGAGGAGACGGGCGGTTAGCAACATGTGACAAAACTAATACCTGGTAGAAATGAGGTGCTTTGATTACATGCATACACACACTTAGCATGTCTAATAATACTTATCCAATACACTTAAAAAGCAGTCACTCCTCGTGACACAAACAGGAAGGAGCTCTTGTGTAGTGGTTAGAGCCTTCATTAAATCATGACAATGAGTAGTTAATTGCAACTGTGGCAGAATTTACGAACCCTAATTTAACATGACAATATACAGGTCCAGGGAAACAGAAGGACAGACCGTAAAACATGCAGTAATTTGGTGTTAGCACAGCAGTGTTAGGGCAGTACCGGTGGGGGTTTAGTGTGGGTACATAAACACTACAGTGACTGCACTGTAGCAAATATCTTTAAAGTTCTGTTAATAAGTAATTATAAGCTTGAGTTTTTCCTAAACATTGAGCAAAGCCATTCTGTAACATCAAGAAAGTTGTTTTAGACGTGTAACTTATTCAAAGTTTCAATTACATTTTAATTATATAGCGCCAAATCACAAGAGAAGTTATCTCATGGCACTTTTCATACAGAGTAGGTCTTGATCGTAGTGTTTTCGGAGACCTAACAATCCCGTATGATCTGGCAATGTTTGACAGTGGCAAGAAACAACTCCCCTTTAATGGGACGAAACCTCAGGACAGAACCTGGCTCTTATGTGGGAGGCCATCTGTCTCAACCTAGGTTGTGGTTTGTGAACTAAACCTAACAAGATGATATTTTAAATGCCTGGCCTTAACCAAACTTGTTCTAGCAATTTGGTTAAATGTCCAGTCATGTCTCATTATAGTACAAGACAAGGGTAAATACATGGTTATTGTGGGAGGACCACCACATGAGGGCACTCACACACAGACTTGGTATGAATGACTCATTAAAAACTGGATTGCAGCACTCACTTCATCCCAATGAGCCCTATGGACATTTCCCAGTGAAGGGTGAAGAGAAACATCAGGTAACTGGCCCAATTAAAAGGGAAACTGCAGATTTTTCCACATTAAAAGTCTCTTTACAGGGCCCAATTAGTGCTACTGCATGCATGAGGTAAAAAAAAAACTTGTATATATATAAAAAGAAAAAGAAAAAAATAAAGGCATAAAATCTGGAAAAAAAATTGCCTCAAGTGACGGTTGGAGCAGAAGACTACAAGCTTGAAAATCATCAGAAATCTGAGGGTGTGGATTTAAAAAGCAGTGAGCTCAGACCTCATTAGCCCACCGCTCGATGCTACATGAGTCGCTAGTCCCGCTACTGGCAAAACATAGCACAATCTCCAACTGACCTAAATGAAAAACAATCTCTGTGGTTCTGCCGCATCAATTTTTCAACTTTTTATATAAAAGATGGAGTCACTCATTCTGAAAAACAGACAAAAAAATCTGTTTGTAATGCACAACCTAGGCTCTGTAAACGGGTATGACCAAGCCATTGTAGCTAGCAACATGCCCGTTTATGGAGCCGATGCTGTATATATATTAACACTGGATTTTTTTTTCAGCTCACACACAGTACGGGCAGGTAGGGGATGGTGAGGAGATAGTCACAGATTTTGACAAAAAGTGAATTTGACAACAAGCAGTCTGAAATCGCTGACTCCACCTTTAAAAAGAACCAGTCCCCAACTGTGAGCCCAACCACGTGACATAAATTGGATTAGGGTTATGGGTGAATTGTGTTCAGACACACTGACAAAAAGGTACCTGGTTTCCTCCCACACTCGGACCTTCTCGCAGCCCTCTGGAGGCTCTCTCTGGAAGCAGCAGCTGTTGTTGGGCCCTGGGGATGATGACAGAGGCAGTGAGAGCTCCGCCTCGTTCTGGGAGGAGAACCGAGACAGGAGGCACATCTCAGCGCCATCTAGAAGACCTGAAAACAGGAGGGGGGGTCAAAGGAGTCAATATAAATCGTATTCTATTTCGCAAAACCTCCGAGGACAGTTTAATGAGGCAGTTGCTTTTACTCAATTCGTGTCAAATTACCTTCAGGATTCATCTCAAGTTCTGCAGAAACTTAATAGATTTGGTTTTATGATAGAAAGGTGGAGTTCTTAGCATTTATATCAGGAATTTTGTCACCAGTATTAAGGAGAAATGTCACCTTTGTTCAATTATGGTGAAAGGTTTAAGACTTTTTTTAAATATACAAATAAATCAATGGCTTGGACATGACATTTCAGAGCAAAAAGGACAAATCTGCACTGAATAAAACAAAACCTTGCACAGATTAAGACATATACCATAGTCACCATTCATTTTTAAATATTATACCTTTCACTTGATTAGTTAAAAAGTGGTCCTCTTTGTTGGTAAAGCAAGCGTGACTACACTACAGTCAGTGTATCACAAGATAATGAAAATGCAATTCTTATAGTTTTGCAGTCAATCCAGTTTGACAACAACTATACCATTGCCTGCATTGCTTGTGGTTAAAAGCAAAGCTTACAATCGAGTTTGAGCACGGTAAAGTATGATTAAAGAGTTTGAAACCTCTCATTTTGATTTATTCCTTTTTCGCAACTTGTGTGTACATTATTATTTACTATCTATGACATTAAGAGACTTTTGTGTTTAAAATGTTACCATTTGGCCGGGGCATGATAATGTTATCCAGTCTGGAACTGCTGCGGTCTGCTGGACCACTACTGCGCATGAAATATCCTCTCCTGTTTAGTAGCTTAACCACAGACCCCTTTATTGAATGCATTTTGACTGGTCTATATGTTTGTGTGCGTCTCAGAACGTTGCCTGTGAGAGTGGTTCTCTTATTTTAGGTCGTCTCCGAGTAGTTTACTAATTTATAGGGTTGCAAAATTCCGGGAATTTTCAAAGTTGGAAACTTTCCATGGGAATTTATGGGAATTAACGGTAATTTTGGGAATTAACGGGAATATACGGGAATTTACAAAATTTAAAGCAACCCAAATGCACTACGTTCTCCTAACTATGTTATTTCAGTCCAGGCAAACGTTCTAGACTGTAAAAAGCAGTTTATTCAACTAAGTTTTAATATATTTATGAACATTTAGTTTCAAATCAGATTTTTTTTTAAGTTTGTTGACACACCCAACTCGATATCATATATTGCTTTTTACTAGACCAGGTTTACAGAGGCTTAAACTGTGATTTTAAATATAGTTTGGGAAAATATATTTTAGAATAATCTTGACTAAAACAACCAGATTTTATGCAAGTACACTTGGCAAGTTGCATATAGCACACATCCTACTGCAGGGGTACTGAGGCCATGCCCCCTACATGCTCTGTGCATTCCTCCATCACATGGGGGGGCATTTGACTTTATTTATTGAATGGGTGGGTTCAGAGAGATGAGTAATATTTAACTCAACATTCATCTTTTTGTTGTTCAGTGAAATTATTGATTGTTCATAAAATAATCAAAACTTGATAAAGTTCTTCTTACAAATAAATCTGTTGAAATGTAATGTTTTTTTATTGTATTATTTTGCATGGATGTCTGCCTATGAACAAAGATAGTGTTTAGATTTATGTTTGGATATGAAAAACAAAAATCATTTAAATGACCGACATTTAGTTAATTCCTATCATTTCCAATTTTGAATATTCCCAAAATTCCCTAGCGAAAGTTCCTGTGGAAACTTTCCGGAAACTTACCGGAAACTTTCCACCCCTTTGCAACCCTACTAATTTAGGAGTGGTTAGGTGTGAATGTTACACAGAAGTTCACTTTCCCTTTTGTTTCTGGTAATGGCCCATTTTACTACTAATTTTAAAAAGGTGGACTCAGTCAGTTAATATCTCCTCGTGATCCCCCACCTGTCGTACTGTGTGTGCGCAGTAAAAAGAAAAAAATACAGTGTTAATACACAGCCTAGGCTCTGTAAAGAGGCATGTTGCTAGATAAGGTAGCCCCGCTTTGTTTACATACCAGTTTAAAAAGAGCCTTTGCTGTGTATTGACACCAGATTTCTTTTCACGCAGTACGGACAGGTAGCGGCACATGAGGAGATATATGAATGAAAGGTCTAGTCCTGTGTTCTGAGTCCCAGGCTGTTCTAGCTGGTTCTGATTGTCCTTTGCTCTGACCACCAGACACTAGCTGGCTCTAATGGTCCTGTGTTCTGACCCCCAGACTGTATTTTATTCTAATTGGTTCTATATGTAATTTGAATGTTAATTAAAACATTGTAAATTATATGTTGTATTTGATCAGAGTTACTTTCAAGTGTTTGGAGAAAAAAATTTGCTTAATTGACCAAACCCCATGATTCTGTAAGTAGTCCGACATTAGTTCTGGAATATGTAGTTTCAAGCTAGCTGTCAGGATTCTAGCTGTTACAACATGTGTTGTTATGGTAGTTTCAGAGTGGAAAAAGTAAGTGGATCAGTTTACCCCTAAACTGCGGTAAAGTGAGACACAAGACAACTTTTTTCACAACAATCATATTTTCACTACCCATCCTGAATTAATGGGAGATGTGTCAATTTGAATGGTTCATTATTTTAGCTCACTTAGAGGGGAGCAAATGTAAAAAGTGTCTCACTTTACCCCACTCTCCCCTATAGAAACTAACCTTGGTGCAGCTCCAGAGGTGCATCATCAGAGCTTGGTGGGGAGATGGAGATGTAGATCGGTGGGGAGCTGGGTGAGGAGGAGGAGGAGGAGGAAGATGAAGACGAAGACAGGTGTGTGGTGGCCGGGTCACTCTGAGATCCGCTGCTGCTGCTCTGTGGAGGGACCGGAGCCCGGTGTCCATCTGGAACCTCAAGCAGCTGACAACAGGGGAAAAAACGCATTAACGTTGTGTAATTATATGGATGGAGTCAGCTATTCTGGAGAACGTTTGTTGTCAAAGTACACAGTAAAGAAAGCTAGTAGATCGTGAGGAGATATTCACTCATTTTGACAAAAAGTGATTTTGACAAGCATTCTCCAGACTTGCTGACTCCACCTTTCATGCCTGTCAGACTGAGAATGTTTTTCTTTTCTTTATAACTAAAGCAACTGCTGATAATTTTCACATATTTATGTTGCGTGTAGGGTGGCTGACAGTTACCCTGTGCTGATGGTGCGGTGGATAGCATATGAACATGCCTTCCAGCTCCTGGTTGAGGCCCTCCACGCTGCAGCGCAGTCGAGGGACCAGTGTAAACAGGGGAGACACGGGGATGGGAATTGGCTGAGTCTGAGGGCACAAAAAACAGGTTAAATGGAATTTCTTCTGCATTACTCCCAAGAAGCAACAACATTGTGTTTTATTTTTGCTCTCCTTTTGGAGTGAATCGCTTAAGCAAAATTCCTTGCACAAGGAGTGCCATTTAAATAAAGTTTGTTATTATTTTTTTAATGATAAACCAAATTCTTGAGCAATCTTATGCAGCTTCCAAAGCACATTTTCTGGAGATATAAATGAAAATGAAGTACAACAATCCTTAATACAATTATATTAATGATTTCAGGTGCAAAATCGGGTCTCACAGGTTCCACCACACAAGACTTTGGTCTGAGACCGCCTGTTGCCAGTGGGGTGGGGTCCTACGCATCAAGACAGTGCAGACCAGCTGTGCCCAAAAGCAGAACTATGTATTTCGTTCTGAAAAGGAGAAGCAACGTGATGTAGTAGTCTTCCTGTTGGTTCAGTGTTTTAGTTAATGTGCTTCCTGCAGTGGGCTGCGCTGCTTAGATTACTTTGATGAATTTTAAATCAGTGATAGGCCTACTTGTCTGGAGGTAGAAATGGTTGCCCTGGAGATCTTGCCCGTTAAAAAGTGTACACACACAGACACATGCGTGCATGAAGTAAGTAGTGACTGTGTTTATGGATGATGCTAAGGTACCCGAGTAGTTCCCAGGTTACAGCTCCCCTGAGGATAGCCGCGCTGCCCGTCTTTATCGTGTCCCCCAGAGACCACAGGCTTGCTGCACTGCTGCAGCTGTTGTTTTAGTTTAGCAATCTGCAAAGAACAGAGGTTAGTGTGAGTCAGCCTGCACACATAAACACAAAGAGGAAGTCCTTTAAACTTACAAATGTCATCCACACACACACACACACACACACACGGTCCCTTCAGAGGCGTGTTGTAAAAAAAAATATTTTTAAGTGATAATCTAATTATGTGATAATAATAATAATAATAATAATAATAATAATAATAATAATAATAATAATAATAATAATAATAATAATAATAATAATAATAATAATAATAATAATAATAATAATAGATGATAATGGGGAGTGAAGCTCTGGTAAAAACTGCCAAAAAAGGGAAGTTTCTTTGCAGGTGAGATAATTTGGTCTCAAGTTGCTCAACACTGTCAAATCAATTGAGTCAGCCCTTTTTCGAGAACTTTCCCCCTTTGATGCAAAACTGGTTGTCACAAACACACACGTCAAGCAACACAGGCAGACGTTCACCTCGCGCAGGTTCTCAGCACTGCCCCACGACGCCGATCGTTTGTGGCTGCCGCTACCTCTCCTGCTCTGGGATTTATCTGACCATGAGTCTGGGGTCTGGGGAGGGAAGAAATGCAACCATAAGAACTAAAAAAACTCCTTGCATAAGATCACACGTGACTAATAAACAAAGCCTATACATCAAACAGTCTGACACTGCCTTGCGATCATGTGAAAATCTAGAAGACTGGAAACCGCTGTGTTAGATTCATGCATTACATCAGGACTACACACTTATTTCACCAAAAGCTGCACATTTCTGCAACAAGTGCTGGAGGGCTGATCTTTAGCCACATCACACCATCCACACCCACAGACTCTCTCTTTGCACTTGTCGATGAGCATAAGAAACTGAAAAACAAAAGATAGGAGGGAGGATGTGGGCAGCAGTAGATCAGCCACGAAGGGCCTGCGCGCACAAAGCAGAGGATGGGTGCAGCAGCAGCCAAAACGGCCTCATTAGCTGACACTCATCGCTGTGGTTCTCGCTCTGTAATAGCAATGCAAGCACAACCGGACACTCCCTCCCCCCCTCTTTACTAAAAACTGTTATCTAATCCTAGTCTTGCTTGACCTGACCCCATCTGCCATCCCCCCCCCCCCCCACACACACACACACACACACAAACAAACCCCTCTGCATTGATGTAAATCATCTCTGAATTAAAAACAAAAATACTTAATATGTAAACAGCTCATTATTATCGTATTTACACTACGGAACATTATTTTTGGTCCGGAGCTGACCTGGGTGGATTTGTCCTTTCGAGACAGGCTGCTATGCCCCTCTGATTCTTTGGGCCAGTGTCCCTGCAGGTACGGCCCGATGATGGCATCCAAAGACATTGTCCGCCTCATGCCGGAGCTCGCCTGGTGCTGTTTGGTATTTCCAGCTGGCAAACGCAGACAACTTTGTAAATGACATGCAGCTACTGTTTCAACTAGCCTGGTATTTGTTAAGTGTACCTATATTACACCATTAAATGTTTACCCCTACGTATCAGAACATACAGCGATATTATTGCTTTCGTCGAATGCTCAGATAAACAAATAGTTAAAACATGTATAATTGTTTTACAGTCAGGAGGCTTGCCATGTCAACATTGACAACATCATCGCTACAAATAACAAATGATCAAATTGTGAATTCTCAAATGGCAATCATGTAATGGTTTCAGGCCTTTCTTTAAAGAAAAATTAAGATTAACTGGTTCAAAAATATATGTAGATTTATCCGTCTGATTTTGGACTAGCCATCTAAATACATAATAAACCTGTAATAGGCATTTTTCACAATTTGCTGAAATTTCATGTCTTGATCAACAAGGTTTTGCCAGATAATTGATAATACAAATACAGCATTACGAATAGCTATAAACAAGTCTTGTGAGTATTAACGGCAAGGTTTAATTATCCATATTAATATATTTTCTATGACATTGACTCAATATTATATACGTAATATTATACATCGAGTTGTTTTAAATAGGCTAAACTTTAATGTAAACACGTACTTGTCACATACATGCAATGTAGCACCTTCACAATGAATTAAAGGTGGCAAGAGGTCAGTTGAACCCCTTATTTTAGAGGATGATGCTGCAGTTACTCCCTTGTTTTAACATTATTTTTTGGATGCTTCTGCTACAGGTGTTTCCTAAACACTGGGCCTTTGCTAGGAAATCTCTTTCAAGTTTGAAACCAATGGTAAAGTAACTTGAAAAGGTACTTTATGAGTTATCATGGCATTGCATTTAAGCTTGTCCGACCTGTAGAATGTTGACAGGTGTTGAGCTCATACCTGTCTTTCCATCTCTCCGGTGTGCTCGAGGCTTGCTGGCCAGCTGATAGGGGATTGTAGCCTTGAGGGGCTGTGGACCCAAAGTAGCTCCCCGCATCTGCACAACTCCACTCCGGCCAGACATGTTTCAAATCTGGGTCTACTCAGCTACTTGGCTGACAGACTGAAAAATAGCAATGGAGCAATGGGTGCCCAGCCTGATGGAGATCTGGGGGCGCTGTGAGGAAAACAATGGTGGTGGTGGTGGTGGTGATGGCTGGCTAAGTTCACCAGCTGCAACCCTTCCTCCACTGGTGAAGACTACCCAAAAAAACCGTTACAAAATTAAACTTTGGTTCGTTTAGATGTATAATTTCAGAGTAAATATAACTACCAGCTGCGCTTAGCTCGACAGATGAGACGTTATAAACATCCAGAGATTAAGTCCTCGGTAGTGATCATACTTTTTTTCTCTCTCTCTCTCTCTAGTCTGGCTTGTGTGCGAGCAGAGTTAGCAGCCTAGCAAGCAAAAGTTTCTTTGTGAGGATGTCGAGTTATTTTACCCCGTTCTCGAACAAGGAAGCAGCTCCAGCTTTTAAAAATACCAAAAAGTCACTTTAACGTTTACTCCTGGGTCTTCTGAGGAAACCTCGAGGTGTGTATTTCATTTTAGGCTTTTGTCGTGTTTCAGTGGACCCCCCAGGAGAGTTGTGAGGTGGACGCCTGTTCTCCCCCTCCGTGTCCTTGTTTAAACTCCAAACACTTCTAGCCTCCACCACGATGCTGTGGTGGGTTTTAATTATGTGGTGAAGAGTGGGTTGGGCCCGGCTACGAAGCGCACTTTTGATTTGATGTTGGAGCTACCCCCTTCAATCCTATTGGCCAAGGCGCCATCAATCCGTCAAACCCAGACAATGAAGTTTGCTGTCACCGCCCCCAATTCATATTTCATAGTAACTGATTTTTGACATCTAAATCGAGCTGAAAATTCCTCATCAAACTTATTTTTTTTAACACTTTTAAGCTAGACACTGAAAATACATGGACTACTTTTGATAACCAGACGCTACTGTAGTTAACTAGCCTAGTGTAGTGTAGCCAATCTCTAATACATATGTTTGCTGTTAACGGGCCATGCAGTGTATTTGCCCGTGTGTTTGCATTAATTTTATTTAGTGGGCCTACAGCATGAGAAAACCTTTGCAAGCTTCTGACACTTGATTGATTTTTGTGTAATCCACATTTATTCATTTGTGTTAGTATAACATTGTCATGGGGTGATGCATTGCAAGAGAGGATTGATTTGAAAAGTCTGCACTGCATTACCTCATACCAATAATGTGATTTGACAAAAAAAAATTAATGAAGACTTGATGTTGAGTGTGATGGATAACTCAAAAAAGCAAGAGTCTGCTAAATCAAATATGTTCATCTTCTATAAATGCAGGATGAACATACAAAAGAAAAATAGATTTAGACTTTATAAAACTGTAAGATTTGCAAAACATCGTATCATCTTTAATATACCGTATATTTGATCTGTAAATGGGCTTTAACAAACAAAACAAACTTGTGTGGTCCTCAAACTGTTTCATCATCATATTCATTTATTTGTAGGCTAATTATTTCATCATACTTATCCTGAGACCAGCTGGGCGTGCACACCATCTGGGTGGACTGTGAAGTGGTTTTGGGTGGTGTGCATGCATGTGACGAAGTGTGTATTGTAAGAGATAGGCCTAACTGTACAGACTATGTGTAAAAAGGGAGTGACAGTGGCGGTACAAGAGAAGGGGGTAGAGATAACATGGCATGCACTTTCAGGGCCAGATCCTAGACCAGTGCTAGGGCTCCTGGTGGCCCTTAAATGTAGTCTACACTTGATTATGCGAGACTTTGGGCCATGTGTAGATAACACACTTGTGTGTCCAGCACACCAGAATGGGAGTGAATCCACTTTATCACAGAACTGTAAAATGCTCAACCATGTGTCCCTTTCGGCCTGCTCATCTATCTAGACAACTCCACCCAACAATTGATGTCACTTGCACAAAACAGCCAAAGACAAAGCTATATTCAAACTCAACTTTCACACCCTCTGCGGTAGCCAGGCAGTTAATTGGACAGTATGTCCATCTGGAATGTATCTCCTACATAATGCATTTCCAAAGTTTACCAAAGGACCTTCAGCGTCTGTTTGTTTTGCTCTGTGTATTTGTCTGTGCTAATTAATGAATGATCCTAACCTATGACCTCAAACTTTCTCAAACCCATTCAAAGAGAGGCTATGTCATGCTTTACAAAGATTAGCTACATATAGGAGACATGTAAAGCTAAAAGTGATTTGTGCAGTGAGAAAGAGCATAGCTTATGTTAGTTATCAGTAGCTAAAATGCTGTAATGTCATCAAGAGCACCCCCCCCCCCCCCCCAGTTTGCAATTTTCTTTCAGGTTAGTGATAAATTGGCTCAGAGTTAGCAATCTCTGAGTGGCCAAATGGCAACCAACGTGACTTGAAGAAAAATGATAATGTAAATGTGGAATCAGTTCAACAACAATATGTGCATGAACAAGACCAGACATTGAAGCTGCTCTGGAAGGCTATAAGTAGTCACTGCAGAGCTTTGAGCTAATTGAGAATGTTACCAATCGAAGATAATAGGCTACTCACACAAAACAACAATGTTGACATGCCATGGTTCGGAATGGTTTAATCTTTACCATGTTTTCCACCTTAATTTTTTGTTAGCAAGCTAACGTTTGGTAACCTTAAGCACACAGCTGAGGATAATGGAAATTGTATGTTGGTAGCCAATGTGAAAATAAACTACTGGATTTTTTTTTTTTTTTTTTTTTGACATCACTAGAGCCATATGCTGCATGCCAAGTAGCACAGCTGAAATTTACTTGACTAGTCTACAGCTATGCTAGTATCTCTGAGGCTGTAGGCAACTGCAGTGCTGTGATGAACTATGCTAATGTCAGCATGCTAACAGGGCCACAGTGACAATGCTAACATGCTGATGTGTTACACGAGGTAACCGTGAAAGTCAGGAGTTTACCAAAGTCAGTAGAATACATTACCTCCGGAACGTGAACATTTTAACAATATTTAAGATTTGAGCCTGGCCTAGTGAGCAGGCTGAGTGGCATATCAATTTCTAGAACCGAAAACAAAATAAATACAAGGGCTATCCACTGCATACCAGCAGTTCATGTTTTAAAAAAAAGGCAGTTTTATTGCAGTTTTAAATAACACATATCCCAAATCTCAATTACACTGCATGAGATTGCAATTTACATGATGGTAAATGAAGGATGTAAGTAAGATGTGAAATCAATTATAATTCAAAAAGATCTTTAAGAAAATAAATGAAGGCAAAAACAACCCAGATACACACATACACAAGTTGCACATTCACTATTTCTCTCTCTTCTGCTCATAATAATCTATCAAGCCAGGTTTGTAGAAATAAAAATAAAAAAAGACAATGAAAACGTTCATTCTGCATATTCACAATGCACTTTGCATTTGTATGCAATTCCGTCTCTTTTATGTTCACATGTGGCTCTGCAAACCTTGGTAGCTTGGAAAGTATTTTATGTCACACCCTAAATTATGTACTTAACCTAGGCCTACTGTTTGAGTGAAAAAGGTCTAAACTCATCGTCCAACTATCATGAAGCTGCTTCTGTTTTTTTAATAATCTTCATCATAAAACCTTCTGGCCACTTACTCAGCCTAATTTTTTTTATCCCTCTTATAATTGTGTAGTATAATATGTGACCAACATTGTTTCTGTTCCCTAAAAAGATCTAATGACCTCATCCATCCTGCACAATATTATGCAAGAGGCAGAATAAGATAAACTGACGGACGGATAAGACACAGACAAATGTACACAGAACAACCATACAGTGAGTTTTGATATGACCAGTACAGATACAAGACAGTAATTTCATAAGATCAAGCGTTGTGGCGTAAGACAGGTCAAACTTGAACTAGCTGTTTGCATTTCAGGAGGCTTAATTGGGTCAAGACAATGAAAGACGGTGAAATCGTAGGAGGCCGAGAGGCAGTACAGCAGCTATTCCTGCATCTTTGTTGGACAGTCCCAGACAAGGAGGCTATACTCTTTCACCAACGTTTAAAAGATGTAAGTTGAGAGAGTGCAGGGCTCAGAGCATAAAGGTAAAGGGGCACGAGCAACAGGCCATGAAAGAGAGCATTTTGTCCACCTACAAAAAGTAGTCTATTTGACTTCATGTTGAATTGTCTCAGTGTCCGTGATGCGGTTGGCAGTGTTTCTTTGGCGCCCCCTAGCGGGGAGAGATGGGAGGACTGTTCTCTGTGCTGATATTGACCAGGCACTCGCTGGACTTGAGGCTAGCCAGAGACTTGCAGCTCGGGAGGGACGCCAAGGACCCACACAGGCCCATCATGGACGGGGTGTAGTCCTTTTCTGTAGGGGTGGGACCACAGAGTGGGACCGACATACAAAGGAATGGGTCAAATAAAGGGTGTATGTGTGTGTTCAGTTCACTCACTTATTATTTTAAGAAAACACAGTGCAGCACACTCTTTAAAATGTCACCTGTGCACCAGGCTCCTCCATTCTGTTTCCCCTCTGTCCTCTGGGAGTCTGAATCCAGGGTGATCTCCACAGAGAGCAGCTCTGTACTGGGGAAACTCCTCCTGCGAGGAAAACAGAAGTTAAAGGTCAACAATACAGGATACTACAGCCAGGATGGAAAGTGGATTGTCGTTTTTATTAGTTAGTTAGTGTATTAGTTTTTTTTTTCATGTTATGTATTTATTGTATATATTTTGTATTGCTTTTACTGTAACATCCACCTGCCTATGGACATCAGATGGAAATTAGCCCCTGGGCTACAATCTGGCACATTTACATGTTGGAATGACTATGTTTATCAATGTGCATTGTCCTGAAGCAATTAAATAAATAAATAAATAAATAAATAAAGTTTGATCATTAAATCAAAAGTTTGAAGATGTAAAATAAAATAAATTTGGATTTGTTTTTAGAGTTGAAACAGATAATCATGCAGTTAGTCATTTGATACCCCAACCCAGTAGCTCAACTGTAAAACTAAAAGTGCACAAGCAGTGGCATCAAACTATACTTAAAGTACCAAGACCAAATCTTAGGCAGAAAATAACCATTACCGATTAACGTATACTATGTAACTGGATTAAAATAAGTGATACATTAACTTGCAAGCAGCATTGCTGTTGCAGCTAGTAAAGGAGATGCTTATGTCAATAATAAACAAAGCAGAAATTGGCGCTATTCCCAATCATGCCCTTGTCACTATGACGAAACAATTCTGGTCTATGAGAATAGCTTCTTGACGATATAACAGAGTGTGTATTTCTGCTTCTCTAATTCAATTATTACTAAGAGAAAACAATCCTCTATATCATGAAACAGTTTAAGTAATCTAATGCCTCGTTTCCACCGAGTAGAGCGGGTCGGATCGGAGCGGCTCACTTTTAAGAAGCTCACTTTTAAGAATCTCGGTGTTGTTTCCACCGCCGAAAATAAATTTGCTTCACTGAAGAAATATTGATCATTTAATGAACACAGAAAGGTCAGATGTTGGCAGGACAAAAGTCGTGTCGGCTACAGAGAGTAATGTGAAAATTTAACAAATAATTTACTTCAAATACAAAAATATGTTGCATAACATCAGTGAATTAAGTAGTGGTGCTGTGAGATCCATATTTAATATCTTGTATGACTTCCATGTGCTTGAAGGACTGCATCCATGCGGTTTGACAATGATTCATACATCAGGAATAGCAAAGAAAACAGTCTTACATGCCTCCCAGAGTTCATCAATATTCTTTGGTTTGGTCTGGAAACTAAGCAATTGAACTATTAAAAAAAAAAGCCTTACATATGAATGACTACTGATGCCTTAAAACATTGTTTAAAGGTTTTTCTTGAAGATAAAGGGCTGTGGGAACTCCACAATGAGTTAATGAACACATCAAACGTGGTTTGGTGTTGATATCTATAATTACGAGTGAGCTATTACAAAATAAAAACCTTAAATATGAACACAATATACGCACTGACTACTTTTGCCTTTAAAAGAAATAGAAAAGGTTTCTCTTGAAAATAAAGGGCTGTGGAACCTACACAATGAGTTTTTTTTTAACCTTTATTTATACAGGTAAATCCCATTGAGAACGGAGACTCTTTTACAAGGGAGACCTGTTCCCGTTTACAGGTTACCAATTGCACACACATTCATACACCGATAGCAGGTTAAATATCGACATTTAATAAACACATCAGAAGTGGTTTGGTGTTTATCTATAAAAACAAGGGAGCTATTACAAAATAAAAGCCTTAAATATGAACACTATATACGCACTACGACTACTTTTGCCTTTTAAAAAAATGGTAAAGGTTTTTCTTGAAAATAAAGGGTTGTGGGAACTCCACAGTGAGTTCATGAACATATCAGAGTTGGTTTGGTGTTGATAACTATAAAAACCAGTGAGCTATTAAAAAAGAGCCTTAAATATGGATTAAATATATGCTCTGACTTCATTTGCCTTTTAAAAAAAAATGTAAAGTTTTTTCTTTAAAACAAAGGGTTGTGGGAACTACAAAATGAGTTCATGAGCACATCAGAGTTGGTTTGGTGTTGATAACTATTAAAACCAGTGAGCTATTAAAAGAAGAGCCTTAAATATGGATGCAATATGTGCACTGACTACTGTTACCCTTTTTAAAAAAATTAAAAGGTTTTTCTTGAAAATAAAGGGTTGTGGGAGCTCCACAGTGAGTTCATGAACACATCAGAGTTGGTTTGGTGTTGATAACTATAAAAACCAGTGAGCTATTAAAAAAAGAGCCTTAAATATGGATTAAATATATGCTCTGACTACTTTTGCCTTTTTAAAAAAAATTAAAGGTTTTCTTTAAAACAAATGGTTGTGGGAACTACAAAATGAGTTCATCAACACATCAGAGTTGGTTTGGTGTTGATAACTATTAAAACCAGTGAGCTATTAAAAAAGAGCCTTAAACATGGATGCAATATGTGCACTGACTACTTTTACCATTTTAATTTTTTTTAAATGTTTTTCTTGACAATAAAGGGTTGTGGGAACTCCACAGTGAGTTCATGAACACATCAGAGTTGATTTGGTGTTGATAACTATAAAAACCAGTGAGCTTTTTAAAAAAAGAGCCTTAAATATGGATGCAATATGTGCATTGACTACTTTTACCCTTTTTTTAAATGTAAAGGTTTTTCTTTAAAACAAAGGGTTGTGGGAACTACACAATGAGTTCATAAACACAACAGAAGTGGTTTGGTGTTGATAGGATGAATTTCCAGTGAGTTATTAAGAATAGAAAAAAAGACGTTGCACTTTTGCAACGGTCCCTAAGCAGTCCGCTGCCATATGGCACTAAAAAGTATATTCGGCGCAGTTTCTTTGATCTTTCGCGAGACACGCTGATTTAGGTGAGTTGATCAAGCCTGTGAAATGTCAGTCTTAGTCTTCTGTACATAATAATACCATTCTGGAGGAAATTGGTGCGGTGTTTGTGACGCTATTACAGTTACAACCCCGGAAAATAGACAAATGTCGAATATAAAACCAATCTCACCACGGTCCTAAACCCCGCCCTACCAGTAAGGTTAGGGTCGGCGGTGGAAACACCACCGAGATTCATAAAAGTGAGCTGTCCCGCTCTGAGCCGCTCCGACCCGACCCGCTCTACTCGATGGAAACGAGGCATAAATGCACAACAAGCTCAGAAGACAGACAGACAATCAGTCAGACCTGCGGAACAGTTTGACGTTGTCTTGGTTGTTGTATGGCTGGAGTGATGGCCACTGGTTGATCAAAGGGATTGAAAGGTTTTTGGCCAGATGGTTGGAGTCACATGGAATCAAGCTTGTCCTGACAAACAGGAGGACACCATAGGTTACCGAGAAAGTGATACAAATCCAGGCCTCTGGTACAGACACAATGAAAATGACACCTTCAACTAAACCAATGAAAGGTCTTATGACAAGGCAGAAGCTGCAAAACATGACGTGTTGTCTTCATCACTCACAGTTGCTCCTGAAGCTCCAGGACTATGGCCTCCAGTTCCTTCTTCTCCAGTTGTCCGTGGCTCTTTAACTCGTTCAGCCGGGCCTTTAGCCTCTTGTTCTCTGTTTCTGTGTTCTTCAGCTGGGACTCACGCAGGCGCACAAGCTCCTCCAGGTAACCCTGGCAACACACATACCAAACATTGTCCATCTGTGATGCTCAGTGTATTACAGAAATTATTTTGTGAAGATGTACGTATAGTTGTGCTCACTTATCCTCAAACCAGTAATCACAAGAAGAAAAGCTTACATGCTATATTTTACATATACATAAAACATAGCATTATTTTGTGAAAATGTCAAATAATTGTGTGTGTGCACCTTTTGGGCATTGACTATCTTGAACCTCTGCTCCATCTTGCGACACTTAGTGCTCCAGCTCTCCTCATCAGTGACCAGGGGGATGTAGGGGTGATCGGGGACGCTGTCACCACTCGTGCTGCTGTCGATGCTCTGACGATCCTCGTCGTCGCTCAGGTAATCATAGCTGCAGCAGAAACGGTCATATCATTTATTTGTATTATTACCTGGTGTGTGTTTCCTACAGTGGCAACAAACGAAGATGTCTGCAATGAAAAGTAAATGTAAGCAAGATCACAAAAGCAATACAACTCTTATCTTGTGTTGCACAATAGTAAAATCATAGGGATGCACTAATACCACACAGCTTGTTAATACCTAAAGAGTGGAGTATTAGGAGTATATGATATGCATGAACGTACCTTTGTGTAAATTTCAAGTATGGTGTGTAGTCAATCACGGCAGAAGATTTCCCATCCAAGGCCTCCCCTTTCAGACAGAAACTGTGGAAGAAAAAACCACACAAGGAAAAAAAGCCTATAATATAAATACCGATCTAAATGTATCAGTTCAATGCATAAAATATCACTAAAGAAAGGCCAAGTCCCCTCACCTAAAGTCTATGGCTCCAAGGCCTATGAGCATCCCTGTTAAGACTGTGGCTTCTTCCCTTAACACGATGGCTCCTTCTGCATAGAACCTCCTAGATCACAGATACAAATACAAGCAGGTGGGAATGTGTACGTTTTTGTTCGTGACACGTTGATACTGCTGCATATTGACGCGTGCAGGGTTTCTCACCTGGTTGTTCTGCTGTCCCTCAGAGCAGTGGCGATGTATTCAGACAGCTTCTTCTCCATCAGCGCTACTCTCACCCAGGCTCGACCCTAAATGAGTCACCACCATAGGTTAAGAAATAACGGCATCAAAGAGAAAATACAACATCATCTTTATGAAACTGCTGAGTTGTATGAGTTTGGCTTCAGAATGATTTATTGCTGCAGTTCCCAAAAGCTTTTGTTGTAAAGTAAGGCTTTGAACATGACTTTTAATGAGACTTTGTTTCATTCTTTTTCTTTCATGGTTGATTTATTTGGCTCTTTCTCTACGACGATCATTACCAAAAGAATGGGAGAGCTGCTAGCTCATAACTCTGATGCAAATGTTTTTGTTCAATTTAAAAAGGCAGCCATATGATATGAGCAAACTGGAGAAAATGCAGGAGAACAACTTACATTCAAATAATTGAGTGAAAGATGTTTTCGGTCCACCTTACTGAAATGCGTAGGTGTGCATTCTCCCCTTTGTTTTCTAATGAATGTTCCTGTAACTGTATACAGGACTTGCCTTGGCTCGCGGGGTGCTTATGTTTTCCATGCTCTCAATGCTGCTGATGCAGCTGTTGGGAACTTTAGCGCAGGCCAGACGGATGTAGTCCCAGTAACTCCTCTGGCCATCGAACCAGCTGCCGGAACCTGGAAGGACAATGAAACATGAATATTGTAAGAGGCATTTTTCTATGTTTAACTTATAACTATCAACTCATATAATGTGTATTTATGTCAGTGAATAAAGGAGAGAGTCTTGTGTAGTATGACAGACTTCACGGAAAGAAGGCGCAGATGGTGCTGTTGGAGGAAGCCCACAGTGTGTGATCAATAAAAAAAAAAACAGTAGCCATTGAAATGGACAGACGCATTGGATACTGTTTTGCTATTTGTCATATGCATCTGAATACGATACAGTAATGTTAGATTTTTATGTAGATATAGTTTAAAAATTCAGAACAAATAGTAAAGTAAAGTATAGACTTAATGCTGTAATTTCAGTATTTACAGCTGAATTAAATTGATTCTACTTCTTATGTTGAAAAATCACTTCTTCATTTCCTATTTGAAAAATTTTCATACATTTTTTTAATGCACTAAACAAAGCCATTATCAATACTAGGATTTGAACATTTTCAGTATGCATTTTTATTTTGTTTTCATTCATTGTTTAGGGTTTTTTGCGATCCTTTCTTTAACATGCAGTCCAACACAGACAAATTCTTCGAAAGGCTCATTACCTTTGTAACGGTGGCTGAGGATGTGTTCGAGGATGGCTGCAAAATTGATGAACTCCTCAGAGGAGTCATCTATCGGCTCGGCTGTGTACTTCTCCAACAGCGTCTTTACTGAAAACCTATGTGCGGAAAGAGAGAGAGAGATGTTTTTTTTTTGGTTTTTTTTAAAGATATTTTTTGGGCATTTTTTTTATGCTTTATTGATAGTGCAGAGAGACAGAGGTGAAATGGGGCTGAGAGGGGAGTGACATGCAGAGAACGACCGCGGGTGGGAATCGAACCCGGGTCTGCTGCTGGGCCCGGCCCGGGAGGGGGACGCCTTACCAACTGAGCTAAAGGCGCCCCCAGAGAGATGTTTTAAACAAAGAGTTTGGTTGCCAGTATTGAAGTAATCATTGGAATAGAGTAGTAAGGGAACAGATTAATGGATTATGAATTCTTTTTTTGTTTAAGTTTACTGTAAATGGAACAAGTCACACATTTATTGTGAGTACGCTCATGGAAAGGCTTTAAGGAAGCTCAATTTACCTATGACGAGACAGCTTGAACGTATGACTCTGGTCTGATGAGATACGGTCACGGCTAAAAGGATGCCTGCCTATGATGCACTACAATGTTGTAGGCTACATTTTAACTAGAAAGTAAGTCCGGATAAACTGTTTTAAGCAAAGATGCAAATATTGAGTGTGGAGAAGTATTTAAAATAGTTCTGTAATACAGCAGTATGTATAACAGTTCGAGGCACAAACTGTTGTGGCCCCAATCTTATATATGATAAAATTCCCCAGCTTGTTCTTATTCCTATACCACAGCATGCAGTGTGTTTTTGCTTATGTCCATATGGCCTTCCATGTTAACTGGTATTCTTCCTAAGACAGTTTGTAGTCCTTCTCCTGATTGACCCCTTCTTAATATTTTCCTGGGGACTAAATAATTCAGGACTTCTATTTGCTGCAAGAACACCTGCCAAATGCTATTTGTCCAGTGACATGGAGATATGCTTTGGCGTTAAAGGGGCCATATGCACCGAAGAGACCATATTAGATACGGCCTCTGCTGCAGAATTCGAGTTTTAGTTGCCAAAAATAAAAAGATTTTAGTTAAACTAATTTTAGTATTTTACAGTATACACCCACTCAGTTTGTGTGGTGCATGTGAGTGTGTAACACAATTTTTATTCTAAAACACAGGACACTGAGGCAATTGTTTTCACTCTCCATTGTTCTCAAGGCAACAATGTCTCATTCAGCTGCTCTGACAATGGCCAGATACTGGACAATAACTGGCTGACCATCCTCAAAATGAGCACAACCCCTGTGCCTTCACTGTGCTACAGACAGCAAGGAGGCGACATGATCCCCTAATAATCGTTGGCACAGCAGAGGTGCAGTCTTGGTCCCCTACGCAGATGTGTTTGTTCAAGGCACTTTCCGTACAGTCAAACAAGAACATAACTTATGAATGGAATCCATGCGTCCAGTCTGTGGACACAAGTCTGACCATCACCTAGTCAACTGGTCTTAAAATTACACTATGAGAGCTGTGAGAGTCAACCAAAACATTGAAGTCGCTGGTCGGAAAACTAAAACAAGAGTTAAAAGACAATACAATGCTTCCTAGAGTTTAGGTTAACCACAGAGTAGTTTTATAGCTAGACCTTCTTCTTTACTATGGGTTTTGTTATTTAAAAAAAAAACAATTATAGCCTACCTGGGGCTCAACATAGCAGTTAGAGGTTTGTTGTGTTTTTATAGGCCTACATGCATTGTCTACTGTATTATTTCTGTCTATAGGCTATGTCACTGGCACACAACAAAAGGGCATTTAGGCCTAAGTGCAAACCCCACAATGTACAATCAGGATGCGATAGCCCCATATTCTGCCTGCCCTTCCCTGACTCCCCGGGGTGCCAGCTAGTCCTTGCCCCCGGGAAGGTTGTCGTCGTAGCAACCACCCCATCAGCTGGAAGAAAATAAATCACTCCTACAAATATGACACCGCTAAACTCACACAGAGAGGATAATCCGCCCGTGTTATCAGATTTTGCGTAGGCCTTTTGTACAAAATGAGCATTTGTTGTGAAAGGATCTTTAATGGAGATACAGCTTCGTGGCCCTGCGATGGTGTAGCCTAGAGTTCATAGAAAAATGTCTAAGGGATTACGTAAGCATGGATGCCAGAATATGCTTAATGTGCATGTGTCTATGGTGAGAATAAGAACACCAGGACCAATTTGTTGCCATGAGAAAATAGTCTAAACATTATAACCACATGACTTAAATGCCCACTCATGTCAGAGGACAGGCACTCATACGAACACTTTGAAAATAGCCTTTAGCCTATAGGCCTATTTAACCGACCTGCAGACGGTGATGAGGTTTTTTCGCTCCACCGTCACGTTTCGGGTCGAGCCTTTCGTCGAGACATCTCCCATGGCCATGACACAGCCGGGCTCCATCCAGGAGGAGCAGGCAGCCCGGATATCAAAGGACCCCTCCCTGTCGGCCACCGGCTCCTGCTCCTGCTCATTCACTTCTGGATGCCAGGGGAGAGGTGAGCTGGCTGTAGCCTCCGCATCAGAGCTTCGTCTTTAGGGCGGAGGATGAGACATCAGACACACCGAAAACTGCAGCGTGTCTATCTGTTTTTATTATTAGCCTACTCCTCTTCTTCACAGAGCACTGAATACAATTTCTCTCTCTCTTTCTCTCTCACTCTCCCCGCCTATTTTTTGACGTCATCGTGACGTCACCGGACCAGCTCTCATCAAGCAGACTGAACATGACGAATCACCTCAAGGTGCTCAGTGGCATATCCAGTGTGGTGCAGTTTACAAAATTGCTTTCACATTGTCAATGTTTGTGCATACATAGGCCTACTTTATGTTTACAATGCATTGTGGAATTAATCAAACGTCAGAAACGTTACTGAGATGGTATGTAGGCTATCGGCCTACTAAAGCTTTAAAGATTGTAATTATTTACTACATTTGGTCTTTCTCAAGGCAATTTAAATGTCTATCTAAGATGTCTATAATACTTTCTAAATAGAGACTACACATAGCTACAGTAAATGTAGCCTACTTTTACCAATTGATATTTGTATAAATATAAGAAAATATGAGCTGTATGGTCATATAAAAAATAATTTGTGATATACTGAGAAGTTGCAAAGAGAAGTGCTAGGCACGCCACCATATATGAGTGTTGGAGCCAAATTGCTGTTTATGTTTGTTTTGTTTTGTTTATTTAATTAATGATTGAGAGGTGTGGCCTTGGTGTCTGCAGAGGGTGGATAGCATAAATACCTGGCAACCTGGAATTAGATTCAGGTGTGTAATGGGGAAGGCCACACAGTTTTTGACCGTGCTCGTGCAAATGTTTGTACACTGGAAAAAGCCTTTTTTGTGTTTATCTGAAAGAACAATAATCCTTGGAACAGTTGTTTTTTTTGTAGTCAATAAAAGGATTGACATATCCGACAATACGGCATGTTCTGGACATTGCATTGATTTACACACGCGTCAGACTTCCGTCTAACCCTTACCCCTCGGTATTGCTACAGGAAAAGCCATTACATATGAGTATTGCACTGATTGCACTATTTTGTTTTAATATTTTCTATTTATAGGACAGTGCATCTACAATAGCCTATATTAAATCAACATGTATCTGAACATTTTTATTTTACCAAGCATTGTGGTTGTAGGCTGTAACAAAGAGGATTTACAGTTACAATAAGTGTGATATCATCAACACTATAGCAGCAGCACCACTATCATCATATTGGATCATTTCCTCATGCTGTAATTTCCTCTACATCTGTCTTCTCTTTTTCCACACTATGCCTTTCTTCCAGCAGAGGTTGTCATGTATTTAGAGCCTGAATTTATTGAATGGAATCAAGTTTAAAATGTTATCAAATTGTGACACTTCGGCCCTCAACCTTCCCCTTTAATGAGCAGGCAGCTGGTGGTCGCTGCCATATGTTGCTGGGTGGGGGTTGGGGCTTGTGTTTTTTTTATGTCCTGGTGGAGGAGCAATCACTCATGCATATCTGTTTCTGGTGGTGCTCCATATGTTTTAATGTTGAATGCTTCATATTCCTGTCCTGAAGGCACCGGTGTGAAATGTTCTGGGGCCGTATTCACAAAACATTTTATCTTAGCACTAAGAGTACTCCTAAGGAGCACTAAAAGTTCTTAGTAAGGAGTAATTTCTTAAAACCTATTCACAAAGCTGATAAGACCAACTTTTACTAAGGAATGGGAGGGACTCCTAAACTAAGACTAGAGGGCGGTGTTGACCCTGTTGCTATGGATGATGTCATGTTCATACCTTCTATGCCTACAGTGATTGGCTGAGAGGGAATGAGAGCTAAGAGTGAGGTTGCGTTCCGAATCGCATACTTTCTACTATATAGTATGTAGAAAAAAGATTTAGGATGTCCCGATTCTTATGGCCAGATTTAGGATAGTTTAGTCTGGCTTGACCACTCCCGCCAGCGTCTATTAAGCGCTGGCGTCGGCAAACAACGCTACGCCTCCATTGGCTTCTTCCCGGGGTTAGCCCATGGACATATAAAGAAATGGACACCGTATTGAAACATGGCGCCCATTCATTCCTATGAAAGCTGCTCATAGGCGCTGAGAAGCAACAAGGAAGCATAATCCGGAAATTCCATACGGCCCAAAGCATGACGTAGCATGGACGTAGCGGCATTATGGACCTATCAAGAAAGAGGGCGGCAAGCGTAGCGGACTGGAGGCGGGAGTAGAATCATTCTCGTTCTGTAGCATCTAGCCTGGTGAAAACAAACTGAAAGCCGTTAAAAGCCGTTGGGCTAATAAAACGCTTGAGGTGGCGTTTTGAAATGAGAAAACTTACATTTTAATAGTATATGGTCTAAAGATAAGTATGAGCCTATGATTGATATCCAGAAAAAATGTGCAGAGACACAATCTTGTTCGCCACTTGTACTGTGTGGACAGGGACATCTGCCTACGGGCCGCATGAAAATAAGCTCCACCCCTTACCATGCAGTACCAATGGGTTGGCCACATGTCCATGCTGGCTGCTCGGAGAAGGCAGCATCCTGGGGGCCTGGGTTAGCCCCGCCGTAGATGATTGTGATTGGTTTAAATAAATAAAAACAGGCCAGCCCAGTTTCCCCCCGAATAGACGGCTCTAAACGGAGTGCTTCCAGACCATACTACTTGCTGTAGTTTGGTCTGGCTTTGCGAGACTAAGGATAGTTAGAAGTACCCGGATGTCCTACTTCATGCGGCCAAGATTGTTAGTGTTGAAAAGTGCATCCTATTTGGGCGATTCTGACCCACAATCTAGTGCGCACGTGAAGTGACGTAACATCGACGAAGCCTCCATATGAAAACAAACGGGGATGCGACGGATATAAAAAGCAAGAGCCAAGATCAAGGTGCAATGTTATGATGAAATAAGAGAGTAAAATATGTCCCAACAGTATGCCTACTGCATCCTAACTAGATTATTTTTATTGTCGGATGTAGTATGTAGAATAGAAAAAAGAAAGAGCGATTCGGAACGCAACCTCTATTTATAATAGAAACACTGTGGGAGATATCCATATTGTTTCGCTGTATTAAAGTAAAGAGTTTTTATATACAATTAATGACAAGTGACACTGATTTAACATGAAACCAAGATAGGCCTACTGCAGGGTTTCCCACACATTCTTTCACAATTAGCCTACAATAGCGCCACATAGGTCTATTCATTTTAAATTTTACAATGATTTGAATCGGAAAAAATATCCTCATTGAAGAGCTGCACGCCATGCACTCTCACTGTATTTCTCTCAACGGCGGACTATGCAGCAATAGCCAGACAACGACAAGCCGGGAAATTCACCATTTAGAAACAACAGCCGGCGAAATCGTAAAGTGCATGCGGAAGGAAAAAGGCGAGACGCGCAACTCTACAGTAGCGGACCTCTGGAACGGAGGAGATGCTGCGAGGCGCCACATATAGGCCTCTAGTAGGAAATTAACCCCAAACGTGACACCAACAGTAACTTTCAGTGCATCGTAAACCCAAAGCAACTGCAGGAAAAGGAACTTGATAATTTTTTTATTAAATAGCCTATTTAATAAATAGAAATGTGTCTATACTTTCTAAATATAGCTTTACTAAGATCAGATCTATTAAAGGTACTTTTGTAAAGCTCACTAGCATTACATCTCTCCAAAACACCATCAAATGGTTGTCTGTGATTTACTCTTAGTGACTTAGGAGTCCTCTTGAGGACTCCTAGCTTTTCATAGATTTAGGAGCTAGTTTTAGCGCTAAAATGCTTTGTGAATTACACTTATTTAAAAAAGTTAGGAGTCCTAAAATTAGGAGTGAAACGCCCCTTATTTTTGAGAGTTACTCCTAAATCAGCACGTAAGGACCTACTCTTAGCCTTAAAATGTTTTGTGAATACGGCCCCTGAACTATAGTCAGTAATGAGATCTAAAAAGAAAACAGATTGTAAATTGTAGTGACACCAATATCTTGTGGCCTGGTTTGCCTGAAGAGTAAGGAGAAAGAGAAAATGTTTGTTTACTTCATATGATGATTATGCGCTACATTAATTTCTGAAAGGACATATACTGTATAATAAAAGTTGTGTTTTTGTCATCGCTGCAGCAGATTTGTTTCGCGTCTCACAAGTGTATGTTCATAGCAAAAATAACTAACAGATCCAACATATCCTATTTCCTTTAGTGTCACAATGTACTGGATTAAATGCCCCTTCAAATCAAACTATGTTCCAAAATAAATGTTCTTCTAAGAGTGTGGGCGTGGATCTTAAAGGGTCATGTTTGTCTGTGCACACTTCCCCCTGTGTTAAAATGCTATTGATGGTCTGAAACTCAAAAACAATGCACACAGGCAGAATTTTGCTTTATAATTAGTTTTGATTTAATTTAAAGCTGGGGTGGAGGATTTGGGGAGAAAATAGCAGTTGGGATAGAAATTTGAATCCAAATACCTCAACCACTCCACTTGTTCTCTTTGGTCCCTCCCCTATGGTCCCTCCCCGACACGCTCTACACCAACAAAGTTGTGCCAAAGTGAATGGACAGTCCCAACAGCCAATAAGAACAGAGAATTGGAGCCTCGCTCTGATTGGTCAAAGTATTATCTCATGTTAACTTTTACTAATCTGAAATCATATACTTATGATTGAATATGATATCACTACATATGCTTTAATTTAACTTCTCGTGGCAAAAACCAGTGGGGACATTTTTTCTTGCAGTATTTTATTTTTTGCAACAGGGGGCAGAGCTTTATCTGGAATCTTCTTCCCTGATTGCCTAAAGGGGCAGTCCGCTGATATAGTAGTACCATGCCTATGGGCAGCTGTCTTCCAAACTGAAACTGCATGTGTCAGCATCTTCACAAAAATAAAAGCATTTGGCCTAAACATATTAAATATTACAAAATAACTTTTAGCTGAAAATACACTAAAAATAAAATGCAAATAATATTAACTGTAAATTATTATGAATGATAAAAAAACGCATCAAACTTGCTCAAATATACAATACAACAATTTCTTATGCTTCATGCAATCTGGCTCTTACAATTAATTTAGCCACCTTTTAGCCTAATATTAATATCTGTTTGTTGAAATAATTTGGTATATTTTGCTGTTGTCTTGGCCAGGTCTTCCTGAAGAAATTATTCTCAAACCTTGAATGGACTTAAATAAGGTTTGCAGAAATGTATAAATGGTAACAAAACTAAGTAACAACTGCCTAAAAGGTTAAGTTGGATTTTGGACCAGTGTACTGTACCAGAAATACCAGTATGAAGGTAATGTGTGCAATGACTTGTCCTTAAACAGCAGAAGCAGAGGCATTTGTTTTATTTTAATTCACTTTTTTATTTAAAACTCTCAAGGCATACTTCCAGTACATTTAAATAATTACACTGTACATATCCTATAAACACAGTTTTCGACTTTTGGACACATTTCAACGCCCCCTTAAATATTTACAGGCCCGGTTTCCTGTCTGTTTACCTTGTGAATACTGGTGGCTTGTGCTGTGGGTCTGTCACTCATGCTCGAGGTCTACAAAATGCTCAGGTGCCTCCTGCTCCGAGCGGCGGCCTGAGGGGAGAGTGTGAAATTCTGGACGGTGTTGTGAGGGCGGTCGGGGCAGAGGTTACACAGAGAAAAGGAGTTTGGGTTTTGGCCTTTGGGAGGGGCAAAAGGTTTGCATCAGCCCTCAGGGTCCTGTCAGACTGATAAAAAGGGCTCAGTAGACAACATGGCCCACAACAAAGATGCAGAGATACCCGGCATGTCTAGACATGATGTCTGGACGCTAAATGGCCGCCAGAAAAAATCAAATGTAGACAGTTGGCCCTGGTAGATCTATCAAGGGAAGGGGATTACTGTGTACCGCATAGTCAAAGACAGCCGCCGCCACTCACTCACACACGTAAGTGCAGTTTGAACTGGGGTCAGCCAGTCTGCCCTGGAAAATCCTGCACAGGAAGGACAGGAAGAGTGAGACAAACAACCAATAAAATCTCCCTGTTTCTGGTCTGGTTCTTTGACTTTTTCTCAAATTCTCTGCTGCATCAGGTTATTTAGCCAAATTCATCTGGGACCGTATTCACAAAACATTTTAAGGCTAAGAGTAGGTCCTAACGTGCTGATTTAGGAGTAATTCTCAAAAATAAGGGGCGTTTCACTCCTAATTTTAGGACTCCTAACTTTTTAAGATAAGTGTAATTCACAAAGCATTTTAGCGCTAAAACTAGCTCCTCGAGAGGACTCCTATGTCACTAAGAGTAAATCACAGACAATCATTTGATGGTGTTTTGGAGAGATGTAGTGATAGTGAGCTATACAAAAGGTACCTTAATAACTGTAAGGGTTTAATGATCTTAGTAAAGCTATATTTAGAATAGACACATTTATATTTATTATATTTATATAAAAAAACATTTATTAAGTTCCTTTTCCTGCAGTTGCTGTCGGTTTACGATGCATTGAAAGTTACTGTTGGTTTCACGTTTGGGTATAGGCCTATATGTGGCGCTTCGCACCATCTCCTCCGTTCCACAGGTCCATACTGTATAGTTGCGCGTCTCGCCTTTTTCCTTCCGCATGCATTTTACGATTTCGGCGGCTGTTTTTTCTAAATTGTGAATTTCCTGGTTTGTCGCTGGCTGGCTATTGCTGCATAGTCCGCCGTTGAGAGAAATACAGTGAGAGTGCATGGCGTGCAGCTCTTCAATGAGGACATTTTTTCCGATTCAAATCATTGTAACATTTAAAATGAATAGACCTATGTGGCGCTATTGTAGGTTAATTGTGAACGAATGTGTGGAAAACCCTTGGTTGCATGTTAAATCAGTGTCACTTGTCATTAATTGTATATAAAAACTCTTTACTTTAATACAGCGACACAATATGGATATCTCCCAGTGTTATATCATAAATTCACTCTTAGCTCTCATTCCCTCTCAGCCAATCACTGTGGGCATAGAAGGTATGAACATGACATCATCCATAGCAACAGGGTCAACCCCGCCCTCTAGTCTTAGTTTAGGAGTCCCTCCCATTCCTTAGTAAAAGTTGGTCTTATCAGCTTTGTGAATAGGTTTTAAGAAATTACTCCTTACTAAGCACTTTTAGTGCTCCTTTGGAGTACTCTTAGCGCTAAGATAAAATGTTTTGTGAATACAGCCCCTGATCACATTTCTTTCACAGTAATTGAAAGTATATACAAATATATGTACAGTTAATTTACAGCTACTCAAATTAAGTAGATTTGCTGAGCTCTTATGATTGTCCATCATCATGAACACTCTAGAGGACTCCTCATCCATGTTGGCCCACAAGTGGAGACTGAAAGTCCTCTCTAGAACTTGGAAGAAGTATTACGACAATCTCAGCATTCGTAAATCTTCGAATGTTCTGGTTTGGTAGTTCCTCAGTTTATATCTGAAGCCAGACAAGTTAATTTCCGTCATCTGCCTTTTTTTGCTTAATTTCTGCTCATATCAACATCTATTAAAGCATAAGTCATAAGATGGTCTCCAGCTCTTTGAGAGATATGGAGCTATCTGGATCTTCTGCCACAGCGGTGTGCGATGATGGTCCATGACTTTTGATTGAGTCATCGAGATTTTCCCTGCTGCTGGCTCTGGCAGGCCGGGCAAAAACCCCAGAATCAGCACCCCCTACTAGCTTCTGCACAGCCGCCAGCTCCTGTGTGTGGCCGGAGGTCTTAGTGTCAGCGGACACGTATCCTGGCAGGCTGCTCTGTGGTGGGTGGAGGGAGGCGTGGCGTGGCGGCCTGACCCCTGACCCCGCTCCGCCAGCAGCAGCAGCAGCACCTAAGCCAACCACCAGACCTCCAGTGAGGGAAAGGGCCCTGGGGTTGGCAGCAGACAAGCTGACGCTGTGGGTGGTGGTGTGTGACATCATGCCGCCGTAGTAGTAGCTGCCCCCACCGCCGCTGCTGGTCATCCGGGCTTTCTGTTTGAGGTCCAGCGCCAGGCTGCGTCTCAACCACGCCTTCTTCACCTCTGCCCGCACCTTAAGTACAGGCAAATGGAGAAAAAAAACTGGACATTGCGTTTATACTTTTTTTTTTTTTAAGACCAGAATAACAGAAATCTCAGTTCAAGCTTCAAAATTAAATGTTGGCTTTATTACCTCCCCGTTGCAGAAACAGTAGATAAATGCCACGAAAAAGCCCTGGAAATGTGAAATTGCATTTGTTAAAAGTGGTACACCAATAGTCAAACTAGTCTGTTATCTAAAAGAATCACTAAGGCAATGATTTGTCAGTTGCGACAATAGGCTTATTTACTTTCTTGGCCATAGTTTAACAAACAGATTGATACCACTCACCATCGTCCATGAAGCTATAGCCGGCAGACAGTTAGCATAGCATAACGACTGTATGTTAAGTTTGGCTGTCAAAGCGGTTTTGATATTTTCTTCTCACTCCGTCAGAAAGTGAATGTATATTTCCCAGTAAAGTCTAATAATTATAGTCTGAGTTAACCCTAGCATTGCACTAGTGCTTGCAAATTAGAACTAAATGTGTATTCTGACCTGGGATGAATTGAAGAACATCTCGTAATGCATCTGCACCTGCCACAGCAGCCCGGTGACCTCAGTGTAGGGAAGAGCCATGAACACCATGTAGTGGACACCAAACAAGGGCATGAGGACTAACGTGGACTTGAGCAGCTTCCTGCAGGGCAATTTGAGGATTTTGTTTTTGTAAAAGCTTTCTTGTCAAGATTCAAGATGTTTATTTGGCATATGCACAACAATTACAGCAGCAGTCAATGGCAATGAAATGTTGAGCCTCAGGCTCCTCTCAACAATGTAATGTAGAAACAGAAAGAAAAAACAACAACACCTGAGACACAAATAAACACAAAAGTTGTGCAAGGACAAGGACACAGTGCAGATAAAAAGTGTAGAGATAAGGTGCACCATGTAAATAAATGGGAAGGTAGGCTAAATTTAGAATGCATAATAAAACAAAATTAAGTGTAGTCAAAATACTATACTGAACGTGAAAATAAAAAATATATAAAAACTGTAGGGAAATAGGATACTCGACATAGTCAAAGGATGACAGAATAATAGTTGTTTGAAATTAATTTGAGTATTTTCAGCTTATCCTTCTTGAAGGGTTTATTAAACAATTACCGGTATTGCTGCCGAGGGTCCAATTTACCAGTGTTTGTTTCCCAAAGTTTAGAGGCCAGTACACGTATTATGTTGACAAAGAGGAGGAAATTCACCTGCAGGGGAAGAAGTGTACAGAAAGGGGCCAAAGTCATATATTCAATCCAAGTGTTGAATATCCTGTAATTGTGACTTAACTGTGACTGTAACTTAAAATGAAACATGTTCTTACAACAATGGCTGCCAGAATGGGAACTTGATAGATCCACTTGAGGTTTCCTGCACTGATGTCCCAACATCTGAAAGCAGACACATGAGATGTAAAAATGGACATCTTGAAATATTGGTGTCATGTTAATATTAAAGCACGTGACTCACTGTGTGTCTGCCAGTGAGGCTCGAGCACTGACCCAAATGGTCACAAACACAGCCGGAACACCTTAGATGAGTAGAGCACTCTGTCAATTCAGTGTTAGATCAATATGTTGCAGCTGAGTAGGCCTATCTGGTTCAATGCTGCTTACCCCAGCCAATGATGGTCAGGGCCCAGAGGTAGTTCTTGTCAGACAGGAAGGCCATGAAGATAAGGCTATGCAGGTACAACCCCTCCACCAGGATCCAATAATGATTGGTGGCCAGGAAATAAAGGAAGAAAGTCACAGCAACTTTACAGCCGGCCTGAGGACACAAAGCAGCGTGTAAAGAAAACATTCAAACATGTCGAACAATTATGGAACGTGTAATGTAACGTCAAAATTAACTTGGATTTATGTTATTTTCTTAAAATGTAACAGTTCCACCTTTTTGGATATATACTTTTTTAGAAGATTGAGACCATTCTTATATCTGTAACCTACATTAAATAATGCAGCTACATCCAGTTAGCTTAGCCAATCATAAAAAATGGAAACAGGGGTAAACAGCTAGCCTAGATCTTTCCAAAAGAGATTACATTTCCTGATGTGGACCACCAGGACTGCGCTGACATTAACACTACAGAAAAACAAACAAACAAACAAACAAAATAAATTGTTATAGCCTAATTGTAAAGAAAATAATATATAGTTTACCATATGGGGCTTCTGCGCAGTGAACTCTGGCTCAACATTACTGTTATCAGATATGGTGTAAAGCACAGCGTCCTTGACAAAGATGCTGACTGCTCGACATATGAAGGAGGTGAAGAGGTGAATATGAATGTAATTGCGTGTGCAGTGAAGACGCCTGAAAAGCATGCGAGAGAAAGAAAATTAGGTTCGGGATGGAACTCTAGAAGTAAGAAATATCCATGTGAAGTATATGTCTCTTTCATGAGGCTATGCATCTACTACTAATAATAATCTTTTTCCATTTAATGGAAAGAATAACTTGAGTTGTTCTGTTACTTACTTGAAATAACAAAGGATGGAAACCGCTACCAACAGCGATGCTAGGGAAATGGAGTAGCCAACAGTGTACATGAGATGGAGCCTCTCAAACACCTTCTGAAGCAAAGCAAAAGAAATAAAGATGCAATAGAGTTTGGTCACCAGACACAACAATCAACACATTACAGATGACAAACCTTCTGCTAATACAGATCTGAAACATTTTGGCAGATGGCAGAATTATTTCATAATTGTACAGAGGATTAAAGTCACTCCACTTTGAACCAATACTGAGAAAAACACTGTGAAATCTTCCAACTACAGTGTAAACCTGTCGCAGAAATGTGACATATCTATAACTTTGCACAGAAATAAGAAGAACTAAACTACCCGCACAGAATTTTTCTGGGTGCTAGTCCTCCCCCCCTCCCCCACACCCCGTTGGGGCACTAGAGAAAACAGTTGTTTCAGCAAATGTCATTAACATACATCTGGTCAAACAGGAATAACACCTGCACAACTGTTCCTTCCTCTCATTCTTCAGAAGACATCCTTTTACCCCCTTGTACATCCTTTTACCCCCTTTTAAATTCCATCAACTTCCTAGGAGACGGATTCACTTAAAAATTCTCAAAATGGAAGACAAGAGAGGATACAGGATAAAAGTAATAAAATATCAAGAACAATAATTCTACCGTCACAGAACCTTTTCTTCTTTTTCTTCTTCTGCCAATCCATACACGCACACACATTCTCCTTCCACCCACCACAAGAACACATGCTGGGTGTAAACATGTCTAACACACAGACGCACACGAATCATACCTCTTCTTGTCTCTTGAGGTTGGAGTTCAAGTATGTGGTGCAGTCGGTGTAGTTGGCCCAAGTGCGGTTGATACCGGGTACCTGCTCCCAGCTGCCTAATGCATCACACTGGCGGTAGGCCCACCCTGGGTCACGGGAGAGTCACATATTTAGCACAGCAGAAGGTGAATTGTATAGACGCCACAAGTCTAGACAAAGCTGCTGTATTATTGTCTGCACATTTAGAGTCTACTGCCCAAAGCTTTCCTACCTCTGTGGTTGAAGTCGTAGATGTACTCTGGACACAGCACTGAGATCAGCTGACCGGCTTTGCTCCGGGGCCAGCAGATGATGCCGTCCCACTCTGGGATACAGTCACCTTCTTAACAAACAATGGGAAAGAGCTATTAGCTTTTTTAATATATAAGAGTCTGATCTGATTATGTGTAGAATTTTACTTTTATTAATTTTCTCCCAATATAGCTTCACAATGCCACAGTAATTAAGAAGTATTTTTATCTAGTTTTTAGACAATGTGAAAAGTCCTGCTAAAGTAAAAAAAAAGTTGCTATAAACTTAAAGTATCAAAAGTGTCATATTATTATATAATATATACGAGAGTGGAGGTTTACTGGCACATTTATGCGTAAACAGCATTTAAATGGTATTACCAGTTAAGGTGAAGCTTAGTTTAAACACTTCGTTGGCGAGTTTATCTGTAAAAATGCATCATATCTCATAAACTCATATATTTTGGATGATACTGTAACTTTAATGTTAAATGTAAGGATCTGTCTGGTAAACTTAGTGCAGAAAAAGATAGTACAATATTTCCCTCTGATATACTGTATAGTGGAGTGGAATTATAAAGAAGCCTAAGTGATTGTACTCAAGCCTAAATTAACATAATAAAACAATAAATATATGTGGCTGCGCTGGAAGAAAATAGAAATAAATACATTTGAGTTGCTGTACTGTGTCAGTACTGTTAACTTGGCCCCTATATCTCTCCAAATTGATAATAGATCAATATCATCATTGGCTTCTTCGTCATAACCTGAATGAACAATATCCCAATATTGTCTGAACCTTCAAATCTCAAGAGATAATCGCAGATACTGTTCAGCAGGATATTGGATGGGTTTCCCATCTGATCTAAATGAATAATAGATGCAACAAGAACTCATTCTATTTTTTTATTTTAACATGCACTCACTGACCTCTTGTTATGAAACATTATTTCCTGGAGAGCTTTTGAATATTTTGATGGGGAAAAATTCATCTGGCATACTCAACATATTACTGTTGAGTTTTTAAATTAATTTTGGATTCATAGCTGACCGTTCATGGAACTCAAACATATATATTTCAGAGAGTTTTCCTGTTACGGTGACCAATTTGTAAACAATAAAATAATAAATAAAAAACACAAACCTTCAACCAGGGCCATTTGTAGCTGGATGTATCTTTCGCACTTGGCGTGAGCTCCAATCAGAACATAGATCTGCTCATCGCGTGTTATGACATCATCCGAGTCTATCTGTAGAAGAGAGGTTAAAGAAAGATGTAAAATTTTGAAGAAAATATGTTCAAGAGATGCGGTATAGTGGCGTATGTGGAATAAGCACACACGTTCTCTGACTGTATTAAATAAAAACATGAGGTCCAGCTCCCTGCAACAAAGTGTATGGATGCATTCAACTTTTTTTAAATAATCATTTAGATGGTGCACAACAGGGAGAAGACCTGATTTTTGATAGGATATTATGTATCTGATAAAAAGTGCTTCTTTGGGCTCTTAGTAAAGCATCAAAGGTCTATAAAGTAGGCTATTTTTGTACGTTTTAGCTTCTTAACTTCAAAACATGTTACATTGTTCCTTAGCATCTCAAATGCATGACAAGCAAGTTTTCATTTTGGGACTTATTTCCTTTCTCCCAGGCAGCCATTTAAACCACTTAAAATCTGATTGATGGCATGGTGCTTTGAGAAAGCTCTTAAAGGAAAAGTGGTTAGCGTGTTGCCTCACTCTCAAGTTCAAAATGATGCAACAGAAACCATTCCTTTAACTGTGTGTGCATTTTTAAAGGAAAAATTGGCAAAGTACGATCACTGTAAATTAGCTTATCCCAAATGAGTGCCCAACATACTTTGGTAAATATACAAGTCCCAACAAGTACACATGGCCGTTTAGCAATGTTGTTAAGTTTATCTTCTGACTGTCGGCGGAGACAGGCCAATACTTGCAGTATTTGTGATAAGCTAATCAGCAGTGACCATCCTTTATGTCTCCCTCAAGAATGCATGCACAGTTAGAGAAATGCTTTCTGTCGCCTTGCCTTGAACCCGAAAATTAGGCAACAAGCAACAACAAAAAATAGTAACTATTCCCAGTGGCGTGCACAGACATTTTGGGGGGCAGGTGCTCAGTGCAAAAAAAGGGCACAATATATTCTATCGATGAATGACCAAATCATTTTAAGGTTACTTGTACAAAATCCCCCCCTTGGTCTAATGACTTTTAATACCCGGCCACACATATAGTGTTGCTCACAGGTTTTTGGGAGACTGTGTTTGGGACCCTGGACCTTCTAGGGGGGCCCGGGGAAATGGTCCCCTGGAAGAAAATGTTTAACCTTTTAAAGTAAAATTCATCAATCTGGTGCACTTTGAGAAGAAAACTAAGGCTAAATCACCTGTGTCAATGTGGGCTATTTAGTACTATTTTCTGGAATCATTTGGAGACAGAATTACCAAAAAGCAGAAAGAAAAAATGTACATGTTTGAAAGCTTTGGGATTTTTTAAAAATAATCCCTTATCCCGAAGCTCCTTCTCTCTTTGAAGTCTTTGTTAGGCCCCTGAACTCCGTACTCCGTAAAAAAATCTTTATTATTTTCTTTATTTTTCATTAATCGGGGCATTATTATCACACGCATTTAATCATCGAGTATTTATAGATGGTCATGTCAGCATGGGCAAGATACACTGCTAAAAAAATTAAATTAAATTAAATTTTAAGGGCACTTGATTGGTCCAGGGGGCAAAGGGCAGGTGCTCAGGCACCACTTGGTGTCTACCTGTGCACGCCTATTCCTTTAAGCGCAGATTGGCTAGAATCTAGGGGTCATTTTGTAATCAGCTCATCGGAACTACCATCCTCGCATTGGTGCCCACAAACATTAAACATTTATTCTAAGTCTATCTGAGGTCTCTTTCCAACTTGGGCGATCTGTCAACAGCAAATACTCCCAAGGATATGATGTGCTGCCTCCAGGTGTTGTGAAATAGTTGTGTGAGGGTGCGGTATTTGTTGATCCCTCGCCAACCTTTTTTCCCCCCTAGCGGTGGGGTTTCCGCTGGCAACATGGGGCCTTAGTCCTTAGGACCTTGGCCATGCTGGGGAGAGCTAGTCTACACAAGCAGCTTTGTGTTACCGGGTGGATTTCACAACAGAGTAGCAAAACCTAGCGGCTAGAAAAATCATGTGCGGGTAGTTTTCTCGCCAAAGAGCAACAGTGAGAGAGAGAGAGAGAGAGAGAGATACAAAGCTAAGCAAAGGTCTGGTACAGTTACAGATCAATGCGCTATGTTTACGTAGAATTTTGAGGTGCTTGATTATAAATATGCTAACATGCTAAAAGTGACAATGCTAAAAAGATGATTTTCAGCAGGTAGGGGAGAGTGGCCTAAGTTGTGCATTTTGGAAGTTGTGCCACCCCTTGTTTCTAGAAAACCGTGGAAGAAATTGGAAATGTGACCACATATTTAAGAAGAGACATCCATTTGACTCATCCTGTAAAGAAGGGAGACACAAGGAATAAGATATAAGCACATTTAAGCTCAAAAAACTGTGTTTTGCCTTTCAAAGTAAAATTTCCATGATCAAGGTTTTTTGATTATTGTGTCTGAACAATTATAGACAAGTTTGAAAACATTTGACACATGTTTTAGTGCTTTGGTATGCTACATTTTGAGTCTATACAGTTAGCACAATGTCAGCCCTAAATTGCTGCATCATGCTTATTATCCAAATTTCTGGGATTGGGGTGATTTGTGCAAAAGGGCCTGAGTGAGTTATAAGTAAGTAAGTAAGTAAAATGTATTTATAAAAGCACATTTATGACAGTTTGCACTGTCCAAAGTGCTATACATAGTGCATTCAGTAGGTAAACAATGAAGGTAAAATAACAATAACCAAAATAAAAGACGTAAAGCCCATACATCCACATAAACACAGGTAGTAGTGCAGAGGTAAGATAGTTAATGGGGAGGAAACACCAGGGTGTACATATGGGTTTTGAGCCTTGATTTAAAGGCATAAATGTAGGGGGAATCACATCTGTCAGGTGGCAGTTGGTTCCACAAGCACGGAGCAACTAGTGCAAAGTACATTTCTGAGAGTTGTGCCATTGGCATGGCTGTATACGCTGGTCACCAAAAGAAAGTGATTGTCTACAGTAGCTCAGTATAGTGACATCTCAATTCCACTTAACGACACCACTGATGAGAGTTCAGATGGCCAGAAAGATGATGATGGTGACTTTGTCATTGTGAGCTTTGCAGGTAAAAACCATTAGATCTGGTAGGCCTTGTTTAAGAAAATTGTCCTTCAATGTTTGTCAACTATTTACTTTATTTACTTTAAATACACCTTAAATAAGTGATTGTCTAATGGATTTGTCTTGCATTACAGTTTATGAGATATATATCAATGGCACAATTCACCCCATGGTATCCTCTCCAACCGCACAACTTACACCACACCAGGGGCAAGTTGTGCATCAAGACAACTTTTTTTCCGAAGGCTATATTTCTTCAACAGTTTATTCCAGATCCAAAGTTTTTATTGCCAGGGATGCACAACACCCTGAAATATATGTACATATTTGAGTTGGAGACTTTACTGTCAAGGCCTTACTTTAAAGTCACTTTGAGTGAAAAGTTGCACAACTTAGGCCACTCTCCCCTATAATGTTTGACCATATTCACCATCTTAGTTTAGCATGCTAGCATGCTAACATTTGCTCAAGGCACAAGGTAGGCTATAACTGAGGCTGGTTATTAATTTACATATAAAGTCATAAACCCAAATATATATTAAAACATTTAATTTGAACATTGTTGTCTAAGCCATAATGCGTCAAGCTGTTGTTGAGACATTTCCCACAAAAAAATAAATGGAAAAAATCAGGGGATCACCGAAGTCAGTAGGATCCATCCTCTGGGGAACAGGAATAGTTTAATAATGTCATCGCAATCCATTCAAAAGTTGTTTTCCTTTTTCACAATTTGCTTCGGGACTGACAAACAGAATGGTACGTGCCTTGAACCCTAGAAAACCGTCTGGTCCGGATCACTTGGAACCAAGGTTTTTGAAATTAGCAGCAGACCTAATAGCTGAACCATTGACACATCTTTTTAATCTCTCATTGGCTTCAAACAAAATCCCTATGATCTGGAAGGCTGCTTATGTTCTACCCCTACTAAAAGGAGGGGATCCAAACATTTAAAATAATTACAGACCACTCTCAAACCTCTCAGTGTTATCAAAAGTCTTGGAATCCCTGGTTAGTGAGCAGGTTAAAGATTATGTCCATACTCATCAAATATTATCTGTACATCAATCAGGGTTCCGATCACATTCTGATACAGCAACTTATTAAGATTGGTTTCTCTGATCATACTGTGGGATGGTTTGTCAACTATCTCACTGACAGAACTCAGGCTACTCAGTTTGATGGATTTACTTCAGAGATGCTTACAGTGGTTAAGGGAGTTCCCCAGGGTTCAGTTCTGGAACCGCTATTATTTACTTTGTATATTAATTGCCTTGGACAAAATGTCCCAAATGCAGCTTTCCATTTCTATGCGGATGACAGTGTAATTTATTGTTGTGCATCCTTGCTCAGTAAGGCTTTTGTTTATATCAGGGCTGTACGCTTATTTTTTTAGGTGGTAGCACTGGTGCTAGTAAGCAAAAAAATTCAGTAGCACAAAAATAAATTTGGTAGCACGCAAAGTATGAAAAAACTTGAGAAAACTTGAGTATGAGAAAACTTGCATAACCTTAACCCTTGCATTTCACTGTAATTACCTTTGAGCCTGTCATCTTGGTCTCATTTGAGATTCTCAATTAATATTATATCCTAGTGTGTGCAGTAATAATTATAGAAGAATGAATAGGGGTGCACTGATTGCAATTTAGACAAAAGTGTTATGATCCTGCTTGGGCCTCAAGCCCTTGTGTTGTTTTTCCCTTTTACCCTTGTCTATGTGCTGGTCTATTGCAGGGTTGGAGTCAGGTGTGCTGGAGTCAATCACCAGCATTCACAGCTGCCATCAATCATCAATCAACTGCTCTTCATATACCCGGCCCTACCTGCCAGACACTGCCAGATTGTAGATTCTGTTTCCACACAGTCAGTCCTCTCTCTAAGCTAACCTGTTTGCAGCTCCGCTTTTGCATTTTTCCTGGCTAACTCCTGTCTTTTCTGCCACAGCTCTCCCGGCCTGACTCCAGCCACCAGCTCCAGCCCTCGCCCGCCAGCACTTCCTCCCGGACCCCTCTGCCTGCCTGCTCTAGCCTGCTCACACTCAGCTCCCTGGACTTGCCCCGTTGCTCTCTCCCTGGAGCCCCATGACAGCCAGCTTCCCTCCCGGATCACGGTCCTAACCCCCTGCTGGTCACTTCCAAAATAAATCTTGGTAACACTTTATAATAACTATCCGTTGTAACTCGTTAATAGATCATTAGTAAATTCTTAATTAATGGTTATTAATGATTTGTTAAGTGTTTGTTAGCAGTTTGTTAAGGATTTATAACAATGGTAGATAGTTAATAGCTTAATAATTGAATCAGTTCATCTGGGAGGTAATCCGAGATTAACTGATCACGTCATGTTCAAGTCCATGGCATGCACAGTGTGTATTGAGTTTATTTAAAAATATTTGAAAATGGGGCTGCCCTCAGTTGCCCATGCACTGTGTATAGTCTATAGCCTATTTCAGCCTCGTCGGTATCTCGGATTACCTCCCAGATGAACTGATTCATTAATTAAGCTATTAACTATCTACCATTGTTATAAATCCTTAACAAACTGCTAACAAACACTTAACAAATCATTAATAATCATTAATTAAGAGTTTACTAATGATCTATTAACGAGTTACAACGGATAGTTATTATAAAGTGTTACCTAAATCTTCTTAAAACTGTTACTGTCTCTGCGCCTGTGTCCTCCTGATCCAGCCGTTACAAAAAGAATCTAACCTGCCAATTGCAATTTTTTGCTGATTCAGAATAATTTTTCCCCATAAAAATATAAAAATAATAACTATATCTTTATATGTTTTGTATATACATATAATTATTATATTAATAATAATAAACATTTTTAGAAAATGTCCTTCTGTTAATTAAAACCAAACTTTAAAACATTGAACATAGCCTATTAAATAAATAAGTAGACATATTGGTACAATTTAGGATAAATTAAATAGGTTGTTGTGAATGTGTTGGAAGTTGTTCTTCAGTGGCTTATTTCAAACTTTGTTTTTAGACTACTGTTGACTTTTCTCTGCAGCTGAATGAGTTTCCTTTCTAGCTAGAGCACTGCAGGGCTGTGAACTTCCTGTTCTTACCGGCTTCAAAATAAAAGTCAACTCATGTTTGGCTAGTAACAGGCTTTTAACTTGAAGGCGCACAGGAAATGTTTGCACACGCGCTAACTTAACTGCGGTAATCTCCTTCCGGTTATTACCGTTGGTGAAGTTTTTATACGGTAGAATCGCTGCACGAGCACAGATCCCGAGGACACATATCTTTCACCTGGAAGGCTGCTTATGTTCTACCCCTACTAAAAGGAGGGGATCCAAACATTTTAAATAATTACAGACCACTCTCAAACCTCTCAGTGTTATCAAAAGTCATGGAATCCCTGGTTAGTGAGCAGGTTAAAGATTATGTCCATACTCATCAAATATTATCTGTACATCAATCAGGGTTCCGAAAAAATCATAGCACCACTACTGCTGCCATGAAAGTTTTAAATGACATCATAGAAGCTCTAGATAAAAAACTACATTGTGTATCTCTCTTTATTGATCTATCTAAAGCGTTTGACACTGTGGACCATCAAATTCTGATACAGGCAAGGCAAGTTTATTTATATAGCACAATTCAGACACAAGGCCACTCAAAGTGCTTTACAGGGGCAAGATTAGAATACATAAAACACATTATAAAACATTTAAAAGCGAATAAAAGCAACTTATTAAGATTGGTTTCTCTGATCATACTGTGGGATGGTTTGTCAACTATCTCACTGACAGAACTCAGGCTACTCAGTTTGATGGATTTACTTCAGAGATGCTTACAGTGCGTAAGGGAGTTCCCCAGGGTTCAGTTCTGGGACCGCTATTATTTACTTTGTATATTAATAGCCTTGGACAAAATGTCCCAAATGCAGCTTTCCATTTCTATGCGGATGACAGTGTAATTTCTTGTTGTGCATCCTCGCTCAGTAAGGCTTTTGTTTATATGCAAAGTGCTTTTGATCAAGTGCAGGCTCAGCTTTGTCAACTGAAGCTTGTTCTCAATGCTGATAAAACCAAACTTATGGTATTTTCAAATTCCAGAAAGATTGTGTTAAATCAGAAAATTTTAACTTCCCAAGGTAATGAAATTGAGGTTGTAACTACTTACAAATACTTGGGATTCATGATTGATGACCACATCTCGTTTAAAACCCACATACAAAACCTGGTGAAAAAACTGAAACTAAAGTTAGGTTTTTACTTTAGGAATAAGTCATGTTTCTCTCTCGAGGCCAGACGACGATTAGTCGAAGCTACCTTCTTGCCGGTTCTTGATTATGGTGATCTGTTGTACATGAATGCATCAGCTCACTGTCTACATATGTTGGACACTGTATACCATGGAGCCTTGAGGTTCATTACAAACAGCAGAGCCTTAACCCATCACTGTACACTGTACTCAAGCGTAAACTGGCCTTCTCTTTTTATGAGACGACTTAGTCACTTGTAGGTTTTTATTTACAAGGAGATCTTAGGTAAACTCCCTTGTTATTTGTCATCGTATATGTCCAGAAAATGTGTCCCCCATGCGTTAAGGTCTCAGGACATGGTGCTCATGACTGTTCCTCAAGCTCGTACAGAGCTGGGTAAAACAGCTTTTAAGTTTTTTGCGCCGTCGTCATGGAATAACCTGCAGAAGCAGCTTAAGCTTCAGGACCTAGTAACTCTAAACGAATTTAAGGCTGTTGTTAAGAGTTTGAAGTTTGGACTCCATCGGAAATTGTGAATGTTTTTAGTTAAGAATATTATTTTTATGTTTTACAACTGTACTTAATATCGAACTTGTATTTTGTATTGTGTTTTATGTGTAACTGTGTTCTGCTGTCCATCTTGGCCAGGTCTCTCTTGTAAAAGAGATTTTAATCTCAATGAGACTAACCTGGTTAAATAAAGGATAAATAAAAAATAAATAAATAGGTATATCGCATTGAGTCCGAAGACTCTTTTGCAAGGGAGACCTGTTCCCATTTTACCATTCACACACTCATTCATACACTGATAGCAGCAGCTAACTATCGACATTCACACGAGGCAAGGTGGGTGAAGTGTCTTGCCCAAGGACACAACAACTATGACACAAGTGGCAGGGCGGGGATCGAACCTCCAACCCTTTGATCATCGGCCGACACGCTCTGCCACCTGAGCCACAGTCCCCGTCTGTCATGGAATAACCTGCAGAAGCAGCTTAAGCTTCAGGACCTAGTAACTCTAAACAAATTTAAGGCTGTTGTTAAGAGTTTGAAGTTGGACTCCATCGGAAATTGTGAATGTTTTAGTTAAGAATCTTATTTTTATGTTTTACAACTGTACTTAATATCGAATTTGTATTGTGTTTTATGTGTAACTGTGTTCTACTGTCCATCTTGGCCAGGTCTCTCTTGTAAAAGAGATTTTAATCTCAATGAGACTAACCTGGTTAAATAAAGGATAAATAAAAATAAAATAGCTGATCCACCACAGAGTGCTTTAAGATTGCTCCAATTAAAAAAACAATTGAGACGCGATAAGAAAAAATAAAAGGCCCAAAAATGTGCAGAGCGTTTTCTGCTTTTCTTGATCATTAATTATCTTACAACCTGTCAGTTACATCTTGTGACCCTTTGAAAAGGACCTGACACCAAGCTAGGGCATTTTAATGGACTAAACTTCATGAGCGTATAAAGAGTGATAAATGATAATATATCCATCACAGAGGCAGTGACGTGCGGTCAGGGTAGGCAGGGTAGGCAGTGCCTACCCTGGCGCCGTGTGCAAAAAAATAAAATAAAAATAAAATAAAATAAAATATTTTTTTTATTTAATAAACTTATATTTGTATTATTACTGTTAATTATTTCGATCTTTACATGTAATCCGCGATTACTTTAAAAAAGTGTAGACGTTTTGATTCGAAACGTGGCAGTTAGTAAGTTACGCCAAAAAAATATTGTGCCTTTGCTGTTTCCCATTCATTGTGTACGGCAAAGAATCAGTGCCTTTGCGCTTATTCATTGTGGACGGCAAGAAAAAAAAAGTTTTCGCGCATGCGCACTTGATTCTGTATTATTTAACATGTACGCAAATAAGCATAATTCTTTGTGCCTTTTTTACGTAAATGGTATGCCACATAAGCCTTTACATTACATATCATTCATGGACCAATTAAAATCGAGATATTACTAGACATTTATGCAGCTTAGGCCAACGTCATTACGTTGGCTATGCTCATTCACGTCGCGTTACCCCAGCGAAGTCAACATTGCAGCTGCCGTGCCGTGCCCGCAGATATTTCAGACTGGAGGAATTTTAACAAATTGGATTATAATTTAAAAAGGAACAGAATGAATAGCAAGAGAAAGGCCTGCGCCAGCCTTGGACGGTGTACAGCAGCAACAGGGACCAACAATGTTCGAGCATTTCAAACGGACAGGTAGCCTACATGAACGGAAGGATGCTAGCTAGCTGTGCTGTCAGTCAGGCTGTCACTGGATTACTATCGTCTTGCTTATTTCTACAGCCAGGGAGTCAGATTGGTGAGTCAGAAACTTTTTTGGGGTTTATTTAATAATAAAGTTGGATGAATTGATACCGAGTGCAATCCATTCTGCATTTTATATTCAATTGAGCAGTTGTGTTTTCATTGTTACTGACGGACAAACCTAAGCTCTGCAATGTGGATAAATGGTTACATTCTGATGCTGGACAGGTCCATGGGGCATATGCTACTGGTACTTTATCTATTAAGATAAAGTTTATGGAGTGGAGTTGCCATCAGTTATGCTGTAGTCCTACATAATGAGGAATGCTGTCTTTTATTTTTAAGTTGAATAGAAGTAGTACCGGTAGTTTGAATCGGCGAAGGTTTGACTTGTTGCCTTACGTTTTTTCGGCCCTCGGTGTGAGGGACGGGTCCGTTAAGTCGATGGATGCGATGTTTAATCATTTAGACCAAACTACAGTAGGCTACGGGCAAACCTGAAGTCACCGTCGTGACATTTCATATACGTCCCGTCTGTGTGTGTGTGTGTGTGTGTGTGTGTGTGTGAGTGAGTGAGTGAGTGAGAGAGAGAGAGAGAGAAAGAAAGAAAGAAAGAAAGAAAGAAAGAAAGAAAGAAAGAAAGAAAGAAAGAAAGAAAGGGAGGAACTTATTTGAAATCGGCCGTGCGTGCCTGTTTGTTGTTTATTGTTTTTGATTTAACAATATATAGGTTTAGAGAAATCTGGCTTTCAGAACTCAGTGCCTACCCACTCACTGACCTCACCGCACGTCACTGCACAGAGGCCAACTTTCAGCAGAATAAGAACTTTTACATTTGCTGCTTGTGTACTTTTACTGAATCAGGATCTTGAATGTGAGACTTCTACTAGTAATGGAGTATTTTGACTCTGTTGTATTGGTACTTTTACTTAAAATGATCTGAGTACTTCTTCCACCACTGGTTCTCAGAACCGTCTTCCTGGCAAGCTAAGGAAAACTTCTCCCTCTACTTGAACAGATTAAAGTCCAACTGGAACCATTCATGTCAATGGATATGTGACAACTGACATTCTTGGCATAAGCCATTCAATAAACCATCGATTGGTAAATGGTGTTTCCAGTATTGTAGTACTCAAAATGCCAAACAGCTACAGTGATTTGTTTTGCAAGGGGGCTCTCAGCGCCAAAGTCAATAGAGACGTATTGAGCCGCTCAAACCACTTGTTGCTGCTGTATAGTGGACTGTGGACACACTGTGGCTGTGTTGAAACTGCTTACAGTGTAGATAAATGTGTGTGTGTGAATCTAAATCCCATTTAAAAGTTTGGGTTATTCAATTTATACTATGTCAAACAAAATCGTACGCCTGTGCCTCAACAAAACATCCTCCAAAACGATACAGAACATCGATTTAAGAGCACAATTAAATATACGCAGGCAAGTCAATACAGATATGTCTTCCACTTTTCTTTGTACATGAAGGGTCTTTCTGCTGACAGACAGGGAGTGTTAGTAAAAACAAATTAGGCTCTGGCATCTCCTCGCCTTTGTGTCATAATTGAATTTGCTCTGTCGGGTCTCATGTGAAGTGATTTTCAGGCTGACTGAGCAGGAGGTTGTAAGTCTGCTTTATGTCGACGTTAAGGAATCGACCCCGAGGGAAAGATGAAGAGATGGAGGTGGAGAGTGCGTTGGGATTCAGTGGGTGAGAGGTCAAATGCGTAGGAGCTGATGGAGGGTTGTCAGGTTAAGCAGAGCACCACTTACTGCATATGGTGGGGATTAAGTGCCTCTCAGGATTGATTTCTCTGCTGCGAGTGACATGGTAGGATCATTTGAATATTTTGGTGGTTTGAAGTTTTTTTTTTTTTTACATGTCCAGAGTATGTGAAACACCACTTCTGCACATGCACAAACCCTCAAGTGCTCCTCATAATAAAAAAATATTGTTAGATTTTCAGAGGTAATTACTTTTTGCCATTGTATTAGCCTACTCTTTTCAAAGTTAAAGTTCTATTTGGTCATGTGATATTGCAAGCAACTTTGCAAAATAAATGCTATAATTGTTATTCTTTTTTATAAAAGGCTTGTCATAACTGTAAAGACCTTATTAATCCATCTGCTTTTCAATATCAGGTAATTGAAGCTTCATCGTCAGTGTTGCACACGTGGAAATAATCTTCTGGACAGACATAAATACTCAAAGAATGAAAAAAGAAATATTCAACAGAAGCAGTGCATTGGATAAAAAAAGAAGAAAGTTACACCACTCATGCATCTAAGGTCGGCACTGCTGGTGAATGGCTGGCATATTTCCAGATGCACGAGATAAATCTATGTCCAAAAATTCAAACGATCAAAGAGTCACATACACATGAAATGTTCTACATTTGGCCCAGTATGGGAGTGTTATTTCTGACTCAGTGTCATTATAGTGCAAGTTATGTTGCCACTATGTGAAAACTTTAAATTTAGAACGTAAAAACCGCCCTTTGATAGGTTTTGTGCTGGAATAAGAGACCGAGAATTTGCTCTCTGCAGCAGTCACATAGGCTAATTCAAAGTTGATGATATGACCACTGAATAGCACATGCTAACCAATCAGTGTGATTAGAGGAAGATTTTTCCTACTACTACAAGTTCTGTTAGTACAAATCATAAAACATAAAAATTAGATTGTTAAAGCATTTCTTATATACATGTTCATTTAGAAAAACTGAAAGCATAAGAAATGATTGTCCTTTAGAATGTGAAAAAAAACATCTATGAGGAATGGCTATTTACCTTTTCAATCAATGAAGGAATCATAACTCAATTATCTAAAATACTCTTGATAAGTAAAATACACTCACCAGTGCAGTGACTAATATTGCACTGTGGAGAATAGCCAAGGCACCAGTTCCCTTTGCAGTCCACATGATGTCTTTTCAGCTGGGCATTTTATTAACATCCGATCATCTTATAGTCCTCAGAAAAGACTTCTCTTTTGTTCAAATCTGCATTTTGTGGGGGATCTTCTGGGGGTCTTTCTGACAATCTAGAAATTATCTTTCAAAAATGTCTCCTGTATCCAGTCCTGTCTTGGAGGCTCAGAGTGGAGGACATCCCTCCTGACTCAGGTTGGAGGGGACCATGTAGCAGTGGGACTGTAGTGTGAGAAGGTTTCTGTGGGAAAGAGAGAGAGAGAGAGAGAGAGAGAGAGAGAGAGAGAGAGAGAGAGAGAGGGAGCACTGTGAAGGGAATCTCCTCCTTCCACACTTCTTTCTTTGGACTGTTTTCTGTCAGAGATGGGTTGGCCTTGATTGGCCGGGGCTTCCATCTCACTTAACTCTTTGTGCTCCTTCTGGTGTGGTCATCTGCCTCTGTCCATTGTGTTGTTGTTGATTTTTGTTCCTGCCCCCCATTATTCTTTCTTTCTTTTCTTTTATTATTTTTTTGGACAATTCCACACAATACACAATTTTCTCTTGCAAATATTCATACATCATACTTTGTGTTGTCCGAAGGGAGACGGAAGAAGCCAAAGGCTTATCAGGTCCCGCCCCCATTTTCATCAAATTCGGATTCAAATACACAGTTACTGTTACAGAAAATAAAAATAAAACAAAAAACATTTTATATATATATATATATATATATATATATATATATATATATATATATATATATATATATATATATATATATATATATATATATATATATATATATAATTGTGCTCATATATATATATATAAATATATATATATATATATATATACACATATACCTATACATTTTTTTTTTTTTTTTTTAAGAATCTGCAGTCCAATACAAAGTCAATTTTAATCTAATTGCCTCAGCTTTTAAGATCAGTTCAGCACAGTTCAGTTTTTCTGTGACAATGCCAAGTGTATAAAGTGTGAAGTGGCCTTGTATTTGGCCTGTTCCATTTCTTAACTGGTAGTCTAAACACTTCTGCAAAAGTATTCAAAAACAAGTCTGTCTGCTGGCCTGTATTATTCTTTACAATATTGTTATGAAAGTGACATTGACATTGTGCTCAGGTTATTAGTCTGTAATTTTCAATAATTTTTGAAACATAATTTGCTTTGAAATTGCGCAAACTGCAACTCCCTGTGACAACTTCATCAAGTCCATTCCACAGCTTAATACCATTTACAGAAATCGAAAAGGATTTAAGTGTGGTCCGTATATTTTTCTCAGTGAATTTATCTTTTCTTCTTAAATCATGCAAAACTTCTCTGTCTTCAAACATTACTTGTAAACTGTTAGGAAGGCTTTTTTTTGAAGCCTTGTAAATAATTTGTACTGTGTGGTAATTTACCACATCACGTAATTTGAGAATTCTACCTTCAATAAAAAAGTTATTAGTGTGTGCCCTGTAATTGGCTTGGTAAATAATTCGTATTGCTTTCTTTTGAAGAATCTCCAACGGGTGCAATGTACCTTTGTAAGTGTTTCCCCATATTTCAGCACAGTAATGCAGATGTGGGGAAACTAAACACCAGTATAATACAAGTAAGGCATTTTGATTGAAACAATGTTGTGCTTTCCAAAGTATAGAAATACTCCTGGCTATTTTGCCCCTGAGATGGTTAACTTGTGGTTTCCAGCTTAATTTATCGTCAATTATTACCCCTAGGACTTTGTGTTGCTTGACCCTTTGAATTTCAATCCCATTTACCTTGATTTTTACAGCGACATCTGATGCTCTCCTGCCAAACATCATGAATTTAGTTTTTTCTAAATTTAGTGATAACTTATTTCGGTTTAACCACTCATGTAACTTAGTCAATTCAATGTTCACGATCTCAACCATATTATTCAGATCTTTCCCCGAATAGAAGATGTTTGTGTCATCAGCAAATAAAATTAACCTTAAGACTTTTGACCCTTTACATATGTCATTTATATAAAGCAGGAATAATTTCGGCCCCAAGATTGACCCCTGAGGGACCCCACAAACAATATCTAAGCATGTCGATGTGAACTCCCCTAATTTCACAAATTGTTTCCTGTCACACAAGGAGCAGTGTGATTGAACAAACTGGGGTCACATTGGCAAGAGACCTATTTATTTTCCAGTTCCCACGCTGGGACATTTTGGAGGAAACTGATGCAAACCAGACTCAGTCACGCTGCTCAGTGTTTGTGCCAATTAGTTGGATCCTATAATCTCTAGTGCTAACCTCCCTTAGAATATTTGAGGAATACACAACATAGAGCCTATGGGAAAGATGTACAGTATTTTGGCTGGCCTTGCTGTTGTTTTTGAGAGCAGTAGTGGAGCATGCATAGGCTACTGATATTCGGCTGTGGTTTTCAGATCTCATCCAGAAACACCCAGGGGTCCCGACTGTGATTTCAGGTTCCCATGGAATGCACATGTTCCTCAATCAAGACAACTTATATTGAACGGAGAATTTGTGAAACTGTAAGAATTTTGTGTCAAAATAAGTACACAATAAAAATTACATGATTTTTATTTTTAATTTTTTTTTATTTATCCTTTATTTAACCAGGTTAGTCTCATTGAGATTAAAATCTCTTTTACAAGAGAGACCTGGCCAAGATGGACAGCAGAACACAGTTACACATAAAACACAATACAAAATACAAGTTCGATTTTAAGTACAGTTGTAAAACATAAAAATAAGATTCTTAACTAAAAACATTCACAATTTCCGATGGAGTCCAACTTCAAACTCTTAACAACAGCCTTAAATTTGTTTAGAGTTACTTGGTCCTGAAGCTTAAGCTGCTTCTGCAGGCTATTCCATGACGACGGCGCAAAAAACTTAAAAGCTGTTTTACCCAGCTCTGTACGAGCTTGAGGAACAGTCATGAGCACCATATCCTGAGACCTTAACGCATGGGGGACACATTTTCTGGACATATACGATGACAAATAACAAGGGAGTTTACCTAAGATCGCCTTGTAAATAAAAACATACAAGTGACTAAGTCGTCTCATAAAAAGAGAAGGCCAGTTTACTCTAAAAGGCCAGTTTACTCTATTATGATATATATGAGATGAAGCATGTTTTAGATGAGTCAACAGTCTGTGAATATTTGACATGGAATGATTGTTAACCAGTGCCTTAGGCTCTAATAATTGCTCAAGTTAGTTTTTTAATCAACACCATATTTTACTTACATATTACATTGTATTTAAATATAGATAGTTTACTATTATAGCCTACTATACACAAAAGTCTATACTATCACTACGGAGACTAGGGTAGCAAAATTCCGGGAATTTTCAAAGTTGGAAACTTTCCATGGGAATTAACGGGAATTTATGGGAATTAATGGGAATTTATGGGAATTAATGGGAATTTTGGGAATTAACAGGAATAAACGGGAATTTACTAAATTCAAAGCCACCCAAATGCACTAAATTCTCCTTCAGTCCAGGCAAACGTTCTAGACAGTAAAAAGCAGTTTTTTCAACTAAGTTTTAATATATTTATGAACATTTAATTTCAAATCAGATTTTTTTAAAGGTTATTGAGACACCAAACTCGATATCATATATATTTTTACTAGACCAGGTTTACAGAGGCTTAAACTGTGATTTTAAATAGAGTTCGGGAAAATATATTTGAGCATAAATTGCACATAGCACACATCCTACTGCATGGGTACTGAGGCAGCGCCCCCTACATGCAGTGTGCATTCCTCCATCACATGGGGGGAGGGGGCATTTTACTTTATTTATTGAATAGGTGGGGTCAGACAGATGAGTAACATTTTACTCAACATTCATCTTTTTGTTGTTCAGTGAAATTATTGATTGTTCATAAAATCATCAAAACTTGATACAGTTCTACTTACAAATAAATCTGTTCAAATGTAATGTTTTTTAGTTGTATTATTTTGCATGGATGCCTGCCTATGACCAAACATAGTGTTTAAATGTTTAGATTTATGTTGGGATATGAAAAAAAATAATTTAAATTACAGCCATTTAGTTAATTCCTATAATTTCCAATTTTGAATAGGCCTATTCCCAAAATTCCCGAGCGAAAGTTCCCGTGGAAAGTTTCCGGAAAGTGTCCGGAAATTTACCGGAAACTTTCCACCCCTTTGCAACCCTAACGGAGACTCATAATAACAGAAGAATATTACAAATAGTAGACCTAGGCAAATAGTCTAGGCCTACTACTACTATAAAAAAAATATTAAAAAAAACATAAAGTTTTATTTATTGAAGGCTTAAGCGTCTATGTTTTCGTTACCACGCAAGTAGCCTACAATTGTTCTGTGTATGTTGTTACTGTTACGTTATGCCATAGTCTCGCAAAGCCAGACCAAACTACAGCAAGTAGTATGGTCTGGAAGCACTCCGTTTAGAGCCGTTTAGAGCCGTCTATTCGGGGGGAAACTGGGCTGGCCTGTTTTTATTTATTTAAACCAATCACAATCATCTACGGCGGGGCTAACCCCGGGAAGAAGCCAATGGAGGCGTAGCGTTGTTTGCCGACGCCAGCGCTTAATAGACGCTGGCGGGAGTGGTCAAGCCAGACTAGTTATGCCATAATAATCCAATACAACGCTTGATGGGGCTCTTATTTTGAAATACCAGTTTCTGACGTCATCGCAACCAGGAAGTCTCGGTTCTCACCAAGGACAGCAGCAGGAGTTTCGTGTTCCGCTGACTGTCAAAGCTGTAAATTGGCTAACGCGCTTTTGTTTGAAGGCTTGATTAAAGGCATCACCTGCAGATGGAAGCTCATAACGTGGCTCGTGGACACGTGTATGGGTTCCACATGTAACCTACAGCAGGTTGCTGTAACTGTATTCAATACCCCTTTGGTTGTGTGAAGGGCATGTCTGGGGCGGCGGTGCTGCAGGTTCTCCGGTCCCTGCGCCCCCGGGCACTGGCCGTGTCCGCAGGCTCGATCCCGGCCCCGTTGGCCTCCGCCGTCCTCCCTCCGTCTTCATGTGTGCGGTGCCCGCCGTGGAGGATCTCTGCTGTCAGGTCGCTGCAGCTGTGCTCTGTCCTGTGCGCCGGACACAACAAGTGGTCAAAGGTGAAACACATCAAAGGGCCTAAAGACGAGGCGAGGGGCAGGATATTCATGAAGTTTGGTATGATGATAAAGATAGCTGTGAAAGGTATGTTTTTTTGTTTTTTGTTTTTTTTTAACATTTGGAGTATTTTTATCTTCTGAACATTACGTATGCTACTTTCAGTTTTTGATTTCATCTGCAGAGGGGGGATCCAACCCAGACATGAATTTAAACTTAGCCCACATACTGGAGCAATGCAGAACCAAGAACATGCCCAAAGTGTCCATAGAGGCTGCGATCAAGAGTGCGGTAGGTTGAAAGCACACTGTCCCATAAACACAAACAACTGAGAAATGAATGATAACATCAATTGTCTTTTTAAAGCCCCAAGCAGCTCATCCAAATAGACTCTAAATAGAAGTTTGACTAATATTCCAACAATTGTCGCCTGCCTGTATGGTCTCTAACATGTAATAAGAATGGCATTGTGATAGGGTGGTTCTTTTTTCCAATTGTGTGCCTCAATATAATTATTCAAGTCTTTTCTCTACAGGAAAAGGCTAAGCCTGCGTCCCAGCACATGTTTGAAGCTCGAGGTCCTGGTGGATGCCTGCTGCTCATCGAGGTCCTGACTGACAGCAACACACGCAGCCACCAGGAAATCAAACGCCTGCTTAACAAGAACGGGTCAGCATCTGTTTCCAATTATCTCATTCAGTTAGGACTGTATTTTCGATAAGTCCGCGCATTGCCAAGTCTTTTTATTGCCTCACACATTGAGGTAGAGTACATTCTGTAGTCTATGGCATCCCAAACAACTTGCATTTTAAGTAACAGTTCAACAAACACCACCGGTTTTACAGAAATACTATTTAACAGGGCTGAAGGGAACACCTGATTTCTGTAATTTAACAATGCATCCAAACCATGGCTGTAGCACTATTACTGTGCACAGCTCACAATGTGGGAAAGTGTACTGACAGTTTACATTGGTGCATCAGCTATTGTGCTACTGGCAGTAAGTAGCCACTAGATGTGACCATACAAACATCACATCAAAATACCTCTCTAGGCCTGTATCTCTTACCCAGATGCATTATCAGAAAGCCTGATTAAATTCTGGTAGTGTCTACGTTTTTTTTTTGCCAAAAAGTATTACTTGTCGTTCTACAACTGTGAACTGTCACTCACTGGCTGCTACTTGTCATTGTTTTAAATCAAGAAATAAAACAAAACAATAAAAAATAGCTAATAAAAATCAAAGCCCACATGTGGTTAAAGCATTTGAACAGAAATGATCAGGTCCTGCTGTTGACCATAGGTAGGACTTTGATGTCTCAGAGAGGTGTAATTCTGCGCTCCTCCACAGGGGGATGCTGTCTGATGGAGCCCGCCACAACTTCAACAGGAGAGGGGTGGTGATGGTGCCGGGCCAGAGCGTCTCCATGGAGCGAGCTCTGGAGCTGGCAATCGAGGCCGGAGCAGAAGACGTCCAAGAGACAGAGGACGAAGACGAGCAGCGCCTCCTGCAGGTCAGACATGAAAGGGCAGATAACGGCAGCATTGTGTAGAGGACAATTTACTGCTGCAGCATGTTAGTTGGGCATAATTTTATTATCAGCCCTTATACCAATAATATTTCATATTGTACCCTCAAAGAGTTAGACACACAGACACACACACACGCGCAGATGCACACACACACACACACATACACACACACACACACACACACACACACACACACACACACACACACACACACACACACACACACACACACACAGCCATCCAAGAGTTAAGTGGAAGGCTTAGTCAAATTATCTATTGGTCTGTAAACAAAAATCATCAACAAAAAGTCATTTTTCAAGCAAAACAAAACTAAATTGAATCAGTTTTACATAATTTTAAAAGGCATAGTCTGTATTTTTGGACTGCTGATAGGACCAAACAGCAACAGCCAACAGCAAGTAATAACCATGCGAGCATTTTTCTCACATTTTACTGACTAAACAATTGACAACGAAAATAATAATAAGTTGCAGGTCCTGCCACAGTTTTACTAACAGATCTGTTTCTCTCTCCTCAGTTTATTTGTGACATGACGGACCTGAAGGTGGTGCGCTCGTCTTTGGAGCAGCTTGGGATGCAGGTTACATCCGCTGGGCTGGAGTTTGTTCCCCGCACCCTGGCGTCCCTGGACGAGGACCAGCTGGATGCTGCTTCTACGCTAATAGAAGTGCTCAATGACTGTCAAGACGTGTTTAGAGTGTGGGACAACATCAAGGCCGAAAGCTGAGTAATGGACACTTGGTGGACACTGAAGTTGTCGTTCATGTTGTTGATCTTGTTTGAGTGCACAGTGAAAGGACTTGCCAACGGATACTTTGTACTGCTTATCAAAAATATGAGTGAAAAGGCCATGTCGATGCTTTCTGTTGGAATAAACATGGTTTTAAAATAAAACTGAGTCTCAGCCACACAGAAGTCGTCCTTGGGATACAGTGCTGCCACGACCTTCAAGGATGTTTCCTAATGTTCTTTATTTCAATTCATTTGTATAAACATGTTTCATGTCTCCGTTGTTGGTTGATGTTTTTGAAACAAGATTTGCCAAATAGGCCTTTGAAAGTTGTAAAAAAATATATATATAAATATTGATAAGAAGTCCCTTTTCATTGGCTAATTCACACAGAAATGGACCGTCTCTGAGATATGTGTGCAACATATTGAGCGGGTTCAATTCCTTTAGCGAGGCAATTTAGTTTTGTACACCACATTGCCATGAATGTCACATCCTGAACTATTTGTTAGACCTCCTAACACCAAACTGAACTGCATAAGAGACCCTTGGAATGGTCATTTGGTGTTGACAGGGAAGTACTGTGTAATGGCTCTCAGCCCATTTGCTGTGTTTATCAATGCTCCCCATTGATTTTGCTGTCAGTTCCTCTCAGCTATAGCATGGCATCGATTGGTTTCCAGTGTCGGCAATGTTGCGCGACAACATGTGAGCTTCAGGCCAGTGCTCTGCCCCGTGCCAGAGTGGAGAGTGGACAGATCAACATCGACATCTGAATGACAGAAGTACATTTGGTATACTGTATAAACCACTGAATGAGGAGAGTGAATGTGTTCTGGAAATGCTAGTCCAAAACGTGTCTCAAAAGATGGATATTTAAGACATGGCTGCTTAGCGGGTCAAGACCAAGAAGGATCTGAAATTCTGGTTTCAAATCAGGTATGTCGTGTGTTATTTACTTTCAATTAAAACTTTGAACTAGTGAAAGCAGGGAGATTCTCCTAGGATGTAACCGCTGCCTCCCCTATGCAGTAACACACTGTGAGTCAGGTGTTGGGAATGTCTGGTATTTGACGGCAGAGTATTTTTGGGAGGGGCGCAGGTAGATTGGCATTCTGGGAAATCAGAGCAGAGAGGAATTTGTCGAGGGAGGTGTAAGCGTCACTGAGTAGTTCCTTTTTTGGATTCCTATTTAGATTTTCCAAGGCAAATTTGGAATGAAAATTACTGAGGCATATTGTGCAGTATAGCAAGAAAACTACAATTGGACTACATTAGTGTGAACAGTGTTACTGGAATTGTAGTATCAGTAGTAAATGTTTTTCTTGAAAATGTAAGAAAAAATAGAAAAAAAAATGCATAAACAAATATTGCCTAGGATCTCCCTGGCCTAATTCAAATGGAAACACCTTTTTTTCAGATCACATGAAGGGCTGCATGTCTGACTCAGACCTTAAGAAGAGCGGGGGAGCAGCCAGCAGGGGCTCCGAATGCCTCTCGCCTCCGACTCCCAAGATGGAGCTGCTCAACCCCTCCAAGGTGAAGGACCGTTCTCAGAACGTCACAGAGAAGGTCACGCAGGTACGGAGGGTAGAGAAGGCCAATTGGCTCAAATGGGAAATTTGAATCAAGTTTGCCACTCGCCATCAAATACCAAGTGAAAAGCATTTGACTGTTGCACACCACCATGATGTATTCACTGCATGCCAGCTTCAGTGCCTCATTAAATTGCTTTTATTGGTCATGCTTTATTTATTAAACAAAGCAGTTCCCAGAAAGATTGCTTTTAATTAAACTGCTGGTGGAAATCAGTAGCTGGTGTGTAGGTTGGATGTTTTTGTCCTGTGTTCAATTCAGACCCACTGAAGTTATACTGCTAGAGCCTTGGGGCTCTGCATTCTGCATCACTGACTCTGTGGGATGGCTTGTGCGTGATGCATATGAAGATAACGCAAAGGTTTTCAACGACCCGTGACCTGGCTATACACTATATCTGATCATCCTTATATCTATACATCCATCCAACCATTTATTATTTTTACCTGATAGATAGATAGATCGATTGATCTATCTGTTTGCAAAGTCATAGGGATTCGTCAGCGCAGCAAATATCCATTTGAAGTTGGGCTAAAGAGGACACAAGGTCTGTGTTGGCAGCCCATGAACTCAATGTGCGATCGTGACGCCCAATTCATTATTACAGCCCTCCAGCATACTGCACTCAGTCAGCTCTGGCACGGTTCATTAAAGCACACTATTGCTTTAGCTTTCAACCTCAAAATTTTTGACAATCTGGATGTAATCTTCGGCCAAGTCTGGCCTCCAGCTGACACCAGGAGACCCCAGTCACCAATGAGAGGATGGTCAAGGATTTGTTGGACCTACACGGTCGCAAAACCCGAGCGTGCAGTCTCCAGAAAGAGCCTGGTCAGAACAGTGCACCGTCTGGAAAGGTCTGTTGGGTAGTGTTAGTTCAGAGATAAAGAGCTTTGTAAATGCTATCTTTACATAGGCTACGTCAATGTACTTGTTATACTGTTAACCTTTTAAAGCAAGATATTGTATCTGCTTTTTGTCAAAGTAAGAAAAGTTGTAGTTTTAAGGTTATTCATCCTCCATCTGTTAAGAGGTAATGTGTTTTCCCCCCAAATTGTATTCAAATGATACTTAACAGAAACATTCAGATTTCTGAATGGAAGGAACTGTTAATATTCATATGTGAGAATATCTACTGACTCCATTCTTTATGCTAGGTACTTTCTTTGGAGTCTGACGTACTGCCTGAATACAAACTCCAGGTGCCACAGACAACATGGTGGATTTTGCTTCACTATAGCCCCTTCAAGGCGTTTTGGGACTGGATTATTCTCCTCCTGGTCCTCTACACAGCTGTCTTCACTCCCTACTCAGCCACCTTCCTCTTAGACGAACATGGGGACATAGGCCGTCGCCAAAGGAGATGTGGCTACACCTGTAACCCTCTGAATGTGGCCGACCTCATGGTGGATGTGCTGTTCATCGTGGATATAGTCATCAACCTTCGCACAACTTACGTGGACCAGCACGATGAGGTGATCACAGAGCCCAGCCGGATAGCCAAGCACTATATCAAAGGCTGGTTCCCTATTGATCTGTTCGCAGCTATCCCTTTTGACCTTCTCATTTTCCGATCTGGCTCTGATGAGGTAAGAACTCTGCCTTTCTGTACATTTCTATGAAGTTGTTTGTTCAGAAAAACCCAAGTTCACATTGCTTGTACTGACTGTAAAAAGATTTTTGAGGTAATCGTCAGATAAAATTGTACTCTCGTTAAGTGTCTAAACAGTGTTCTTGAAAGCTAATGTAAATTGTTTTTCCATTTCACTGCCTCACATCCTCTTCCTTGTTGTTAATGGACACCAAAGATGGCCACCTTAACAAGCTTGCTGAAAACAGCTCGGCTGCTGCGATTGGTCCGCGTGGCAAGAAAGTTGGACCGATATTCTGAATATGGGGCTGCTGTCCTCTTCTTGCTGATGTGCACCTTTGTGCTCATCGCACATTGGCTCGCCTGCATTTGGTACGCTATAGGCTTTGTGGAGAGGCCGTACACGGAGACTGGTTGGCTGGATAATCTGGCTGAACAACTGGGCAAGTCATACAATGAGACTGACTCCAGCTCGGGTCCCTCGGTCAAAGACAAGTACGTCACTGCTCTTTACTTCACCTTGAGCAGTTTGACGAGTGTGGGGTTCGGTAACGTCTCCCCAAACACCAACTCAGAGAAGATCTTTTCCATCTGCGTCATGGTCATTGGCTGTGAGTTGAATGCAACTTTAGTGGACTGTACGGACATTTTAGGGAGCTGGGCAGGCAGCCAAGAACTTTATGTAATGCTTTTAAGACAGGACCATCCCCTTCAATCCCCATCTCCCAATATCTCAAAATAATGCAACGCTATTGGTACAACTCTATTCACCGTTAATAACCAAGTAGAGACCTATCTTAACAATGAACCTACATTTTCATCATTTATTCATCCATTGTTTGATTAGATTTTTATGACCGCCTAGCTCCCAAATAATCTTCATACAGTTCCTTAATATGCAGAACATGAACTGTTCCTGCATTTCTAACAAATATAACCTCTAAAATGCTACAATCACCAAGGACTCACTGTTATCTCTAACTCCCTTTTCACTCAGCTCTCATGTATGCCAGCATATTTGGGAACGTGTCAGCCATCATCCAGCGGCTGTACTCTGGTACAACCCGCTATCACACCCAGATGCTGCGAGTCAAAGAGTTCATCCGATTCCACCAAATCCCAGGTAGCCTTCGCCAAAGGCTAGAGGAGTATTTTCAGCATGCCTGGTCCTACACAAATGGCATTGACATGAATGCTGTAAGTACAACCTGAGAGGATTGAATGCTGTTGTATTCATCATATGTAACTGCTGTCAAAGTTATTTAGTATACCTGTTATGCATCTATCCGCTGATATGTTGATGTTTTTGTCTTGCCACAATCAGGTGTTGAAGGGATTTCCAGAGTCTTTTCAGGCAGACATCTGTTTGCACCTGAACAGATCTCTGCTACAGAATTTCAAGGCGTTCGATGGTGGCAGTGAAGCCTGTCTGCGCGCCCTGGGTGTGAGGTTTAAAACAGTCCACGCTCCTCCAGGAGATACTCTGATCCACTACGGAGACATCCTGGACTCTCTCTACTTTATCTCACGGGGTTCAATTAAGGTCATCAGGGATGATGCGGTGGTTGCAATATTAGGTAACAGCCATCTAACCGTAGTTGATTTTACGGCGTTATCTCAAAAACGCTTCATAACCATTCCACAAAACATCATCCTCTCAAATAAAACAATGTCATCTTTGTGCAGAAAAGAATAACATATTTGGGGAGCCGATCCATCTGTATGATGAATCCGGGAAGTCTAATTCGGACGTCATCACCATCACCTACTGTGACCTGCATCGCATCTTGATTGACGACCTGCTGGAGGTCCTCGATGTTTTCCCCGACTTCGCAGAAAATTTCTGGAAGAACCTAGTGATAACGTTTGACCTGAGAGATGTATGTTGGCAATCAATTGCAAATAAATCAATTATTATCATCTTGACTGTCAGACGTTTTTCTAATTTAGATTTTCTTTTAAATTAGCATCACTCATAACTATTAGTATTTCTCCCAGAAAAATTAATTGCATGAAACTAAGAAGGCTAAACTTTTAGCATCAATACCAATACAGAGGCTCATGCTTGAATATAACTACTGAAAGTAGTTTTGGGGTACTTTTAGCTAAAACCCATAATGCCAGTGTAGTCTAGGGGTTCAGGCAACAGCCATGAACCATTATATCCCAGGTTTGCATGTGTCTGTAGACTTTTACCGTGTTTAATTCCTAATGTCATCCAATTGTCTTTCTTCTTTAATTCTCTAATAAATCTGTTTAATAAAGTAACATGAAAAAATATTCGCTATTAAGAATGCTATTGTATTTTCACTGCTTATGGCACCCTCAACCATTCTGCTGTCTTTTTGTGTGTGTGTTCATCAGGCTGATCAAGCACCAACAATAATAACAGCTGATGATTCTGGTGATGACTGTGAGTATCGCCTCAAGCCACGACACAGAATCCACTCCCTGGACTGCAGAATCAGGCCAGGTGAGATATCTGGTATCACAGTCAATAAGCCATTCTTATGTGTACAAGGCCCTGCAAAGTTGCAATAGTAATGTCTTAAGAAAGGTTGGTTGCAGTAAGTAGCAAGTAGCCGCTTGATAGGACTTGGTCATCTGAAGAGGTAAATGGGACTAACTTAATTGAATACTTTCCTGTGAACAGATGGAATTGATCATGAAGACTCGAACCCCCTTCAGTCCTTACGTCATTGTCACTCATCTCCTCAAGCCCACTGGGATGATCGCTGTAGCTGCGGATCCCAATGTTCCCAAGTGTCAAGTGAAGACCTGGCTAAGCCTCTTGTCCATGGTGCCAACGAAGCCAATGGAGATCGTTACCCTCCAGAAGATGCCAGACGGGACTACCCCCCCCCTGTGGTGAAGCTGCCAACACAAAGTAGCACCTCAGTGCAGAGGGAAGCAGTGTTGGACCTCGGCCACCAAGGTAGATGCATATGAGTTTTTATTGAAGTCTGTCCTGGAAAGACATACAGGGTGTGTTTGCCCAGTATTTGGGTTTTTTCCAAAAAGGCTATGGTTAACTACAGCTGTTGATGTTGCAAAGTGAGCTGAGGCTCAAATTTGTTAGGTAGCTGTTCTGTGGAGTTTCGGGTGCATCCTGAGGACATACAGACATCTTGAATGCATTACCTTTATTAATTGCTCTGCAGTGCCACTAGTGGTCAAAAACTCTGTAAGATACCTTTTATACATTTTATTTCTACTTTGCCTTTGAAAATGTTGGTCAATAATGGGTAAGAACTTCCACCACTTTCTTGTCTTTACAATTTCCTCAGCTTCATCTTTGAATGTGCCGGGAATGTATCAATACTGGCCAGACCAACAGTTGCAACAGTGTTCCAGTCGCACCTGGCGATCTTCTTCTGTCCGCAACTCGCACCCACCACCATTCACAGAAGAACGACCCAGTGAGCTAGAGTCTCGACTTGAGATTTTACATTCACAGCTTAACAGGTGAATTTAATGATGGCCTCAGCTGGTTTTCACATATTGTGCCTGAACCTCCTTGCAGGGGTGTTTATTGGTCCGACATCATCCTGTAATTGGGCAGATTCAAGAGGGTTACGGCCCCCACACACATCCTACCTCTACTGCGCGTCTACCTCGCGTCTGCGTCTGACTTTTTGTCACTGACCTTGTAATCAACCTAGAGCGGGCACACATTCAACCTCAGACGCACTGCTGATGCACGTCGGAGGCACGTCTGCAGCGACGCTCCCCTTTACCTCAGGAGGCTCGCCTATTTTTTTCTGAGAGCCGCGCGTCTCTCTCAGGTCTCTGTGCTTTAAAGCGGCTACGAGTAACATTTAAATATCTTTTAAACAGCCTCATGTTTCCTCTGATAATCATAAATTACCTTTAACAGCAAACGAGACCATCAGTGCAAAGAAAGACGTTTTTAAATAGTTTTTATTACTGCTTTTGGTCTGGTCGCACACCCAGTCCGATTTTCGGTTCGTTCGTGCAGGCTCTATGGTCACATATCCGTATTGGTCGCAGATTTCAGTGTGGCGCAGCAACGTGAATTGAGAAGCCTATCCCTCCAGGTGAGGGAAGGGGAGCGGGAGCCTTGTTTGAGACAGTTATTTGTCGTCATAATGACTGATAACGGGGCTGAACCATCAAAGAAAAAATGCAATGAAGAAAAGCTAAAAGGGAGAGTGATATAGGCTATGGGCGGGACCAGGGCGTTGCCAAGCAACGTGTATACAATTTCACGAGAGCGAAATTAGACTGCAGTGTTTACTCCTAAATGAGCGGTTGGTACTAACACAAAGTTTGCTTTGCTTCACCATCATCAGATAACCATTATCTGAAATAGTCATTATTTACAACAACATAAACACATTACCTCATCGTGATCCATACTAACTGCCGTCTCTCGTTCATTCGCTTTCTGTGAGGAGTCGGACACATAATCTTTCAGCTCCGTGAGAGAGAGTAGTTAGGTGACACTGCTGCATCAACTCATTGCAATCAGGTGTGTGTGGCAGTGACTGGCATTAGTTGATGCAGTGTCAAAACCACTCTCACGGAGCTGAAAAGAGTCCTCGCACTTTCAACAACTGTACATGCACTATATTGCTCCCTTCTCAGTTCACTCGCGCGCCTGACACGAGCTAGAAAACAGCTTTGCGACAGCGGGCGTCGTAAAAATACTACCGCTTTTGTCCAAAGGGGACGCCAACGTGCCATGTTACTCGTAGTGGCTTTAACTGATAAGGCTCGTTCGACCTCCGTTGTGGCTCGTCTGGAAAGTAGACGAGAGTAGCCGAGTGCAGTCGGGGGAGTGACGAAAAAGCCTGACTGAAGCCGGACAGCTCGTGCCGTCGGAAGTAGCGTCCTTGTTGCGGATGCAGTTCGTTTTCTAGTTTTATTTTGAAGGCCTATTAGAAACATATTCGTAGAAGAGCTACACATGCTACAACTGATTAGAAGCAGAACACAACACAAAGACGAGTAAACACTTTTAAAGCGAGGGGCATTTTCAAAACAAGAAACGAGATATAATATCCCCATTCCCCACACATCTTTATCTTTCTTGTTATTTTACTAGAAAACCTACTTTAAAGTGATAAAGAATAATTTACTAATCCAAATAAAGGAGGTTTAGTACTTCTCCCTTCACATAACGAATATGATCGGCCTAAATAAAGTTAAAGAAGGTCTAAGAAAATATCCCCTATTATTATTGTAGAGATGGATATGATGAACTTTATTATGATGTGTAACAACAAACAAACTACTTGTTGTAGTTTTGGTCTGGCTTTGCGACACTACATGTAAAATACAATTCCCAGACCATTTAGATCACTGGAAATAAGCCTATGATTTAATCTTAATGGTATAAAGATATCACTTCAGCAAGATCTTATGTGACTCAAGTTTGTGTTCACTTTTAAATAAATCTATACAGGAGAGTTACACATCCAAATTATTTCTATGTCAAGGGTTCAGATCAGTGGAGGTTTAACTCTGATTAAGTACATTTCTGCTTAAATGCATACTGTGGCGGCCTAATGATTAAACATAAATTAAAATCAAAAAGAATGGATCGTAATTTAATTTTGAGCGGTGATGTCAGACTTTTGCCTAACCAATTGGGGAAACGCATCAAAGGCACGGGGTTTAAACTCCCAATTAGCGCTCAGCTCCGCCTGTCAGCAAGACGTTTCCCATCAGACATTTCGCTCCCGCAGCCCGTGGGGAGCAACTGCAGCGACTTGCTCCAGTGTCTGTGTCCGTCTTGATACCGCGGGACTTCAAAGTCTCAAGCAGCTGAGCCGCAGCCAGCCGCGGGTGCAAGTGGGATAAAAAGTCTAATCATAACGCTGTGTGCTCAGCAAGACGAGCGTCATAATTGCGCAGGTCTTAGCAAAGCGGCGAAAGGTCGAACGAGCCTATAGAGAAATACTCTGGTTGCGTTCCGAATCGCATACTTTCTACTATATAGTATGTAGAAAAAAGATTTAGGATGTCCCGATTCTTGTGGCCAGATTTAGGATGGTTAGAATACCCGGATGGTCTACTTCATGCGGCCAAGATTGTTAGTGTTGAAAAGTGCATCCTATTTGGGCGATTCTGACCCACAATCCAGTGCGCACGTGAAGTGACGTAACATCGACGAAGCCTATAGGTCCATGTTATGAAAACAAACGGGGATGCGACGGATATAAAAGCAAGAGGCAATATCAAGGCGCAATGTTATGATGAAATAAGAGAGAAAAGTACGTCCCAATAGTATGCCTACTGCATCCTAACTAGATTCTTTTTATCGTCAGATGTAGTATGTAGAATAGAAAAAAGAAAGAGTATGCGATTCGGAACGCAACCTCTGTTGACAGTCATACCAGCAGCATTCATTCTAGTTACACGATTTCCCGGTGTGTTTCTTTCAAAATAAAACATCCCTCAGTCGTATACGCAAATAATCCCTTTATTTCACGATTTAATTGTGCAATCGGCTGTTGGCGCAACTGGTCTATCTATTTCCTCTTGAGTGCTTTTATTATGAAGGGGCAGAACGTAATTGTCAGCCGTGTAAATGTGTCTGACTAAAAGTTCGATGTTGTGAGCGCTAGAATAAAGTGCAGTTCAGTGAATGGAGTTCCCGTATCTTTATTTCTACAATGACAAAGTAGGACACACTATACACCCTCGGTTACAATGTGAACGAGAATAATCAAAGGGAAACAACAGAGAAAGACAGTGATTTTGAAGCAGCGCTGCAGCAGCAGCAGCAGCAGCAGTAGGCCTAGTAGCAGCAGTTGAGACGTTCCATGTGTGTCCGACAAAAGTCCGAGAGACGCAGCAGTAAGGTAAGGCGACGCGCTCCAGAGGTAGACGCAGGATGTATGTGGAGGCTGTTAGGACCATTTTAAGGGAAGGGGACAATTCCCTCAATGGAGTTATGGATTCAAATGTGATACAAAAACTGTTTATCTGAAAAGTAGCAGTGGTAACAGTAAGTGTTACCATAAAGAATCCAAGTAGATCCTGGAAAACTGACCTAGATTCATCATTCTTCCAGAAGCAATGTGCCGCTCCCAGTCATAGTGGTCACAGGGAAAATGCAGCAGACCAGTTGATATTTTTTTGTACTCCTCCTGATGGATCCCCAAGTTCCAGTTGAAGGTGCTTGTCAACATGTAGTCTTGTATTTATCTTCACACGTAATAGGCCTACATTTTAATAGCAAATGCGATTAAAAGTGTCGCACTGTACAGCCCTGTATGTGTACTTGTTTGAACCCCGCCGGTTAAAAACACCAATGCAAACGGAAATTATGTACGTGTTGATTTACATACAGAGCGGATAAATGGAATCAGATCACAACTAGACACATGTGTACTGCCAGGTGTGTCACACGGACTGAGAGCTGTCCACTTGTGTTCGGATCACTAGAACCACATCGTAATCCCAGGTGGAAACATGGTCAAACTAAAAAGAGTTCTTCTAGGGGGCCCAAACTACCAAACATTGCTCCGTTCCATGCTGAGGAAGAGCAATTTGAAATTGAAGCCCTCCAGAATTCCTGAACTTCTATTATTACGTAGAATGAGGCCGATCCTTGTGAAAACTGGTGAGGGTTCGAAATAAGATTTTGGAGGGATACTGATAAAATTACTGCCACACTTAATTTCTCATTTACTCTTTTAATTCCACAGACTGGAGACCCGCATGACAGCCGACATCAATGTTATTCTCCAGCATCTCCAAAGACAGATCACTCCTGTACCTCCTGCTTATAGCACTGTATCATCTGGTACCCTCCCTACTGACTCACCTGCCTTGTATGGGACTGGGGCACCAGTTCTGCACACTATGTACCCCATTCCTCCCATACAAATGGACAGCCCGGCACCCACACAGGTATATATATGATACCAAAATATACAACATCATGTAATGAAATTGTTATATACTGTGTGTTAGCTACATAACATTTAATTTAAGAAACAAAAATAAATAAGTATGAATTTTCTTTACTCTAGAGCTCTACCCAAACTGAGCTTAAATTCACCAAGAACTCCCAGGAGTCGTTGTCCAGTGGTATCCATTTGACTGTGGCATCAGACGACACCACGTTTATGACCGTCACTCCTGAGAGTGAGACCCATACAGGGTTCAATACGCAATTGCCCCAGCCACCAGCGAAAGCCTCCCTCTTGGAGAATCCCAGTCTGAGCGGCAGCCCTCGCTATCCCTCACTGCCGGGAAACCTGGACATCACCTCAGGACTGGCTGAAATCCATAAACACCTCTCAGACCCTGTACTGCCTGTCACCTAGGCTGATGGAAAGATTTTTGAATAGAACCCCTAAAAATGTTTTGATAAGGATGCATTGAATTTGGTTAATAAATAACTGTAAACAATTCACTTTCAGAATATTATTAATAATCGTGTGCTCCATGGTGCATAAACAACACAACGGCTTAATGTTTTCCAAATTACAGCAAACATATCTCTGGCATTTCTGTACTGCATTTTTCTAGTTAATTATTGTCCAGTAAAGCTGTGACTTTGTTAAAACTGATCTAGCTCCCATTTTAGAAAAATGATCAATTGATCCAAGTGGTTTTTCAGTAAATAATCACACATTTTGACCTTAAAATCCTGAAACAAGAAATAACTCCAGTTTACTCCCATGTCTTGTATTTCCCATCCCACTGTAAACAAAACATTATTTTTCAGTATTATACTGCCACAGAGAACAGTTTATTAACCTATCATTTCTAACTGTAAATCTGTAATATAGAATCTTATCAATGTGAGTCCACCAACTGTGAAATCAATTAAACTGTATATATAAAACTTCTGTATGATGGTTTAAAATGTGAGGAACTGTTTATTTCTGTATAAAATAAAATAATGTTAATATGAATAAAATTGGTACACAAATTACAAAAAAAAAATCTGTATGATGCTTAATGAATACAAGTAAATTGTTGCACATATAATGGTATCATGACAGAGACGCGCTTCATATTAAACTATATTTAGTTGAATAAAGAAACAATTGAATACATGATCACTTAAATCCACATAAACCACATTCAATCCACTGTTAAATATGGTAACAATTCAATTTTCTGCATGAAAAAAAAATAGGTGGGAAGACATAATGGGTAAAACTACACATACAATGTACCATGTAGAGTATAAAACATGTCAGTGACTGGCCTATTTGTCTATGAGACAACATGCTGAAAGGTTGACGGCTATCTAACCTTGGTTCATGTCTGTACATGATAACACATTAACAGGTTTTTGGTTCCTAGAGACTTTGTGACCATTTTATTGTGGTACTCCTCTGAGTTTTCTGATACAGGATGTCTTGGTATTCTATCGCAGAGTCAAAGTGATGTACTCTCGGTTCCCACTCAGTTGATAAAAAGCCTTATACACATCTGTATCAACATAAAACCCCGTACGAGAATCAACGGCAGTCAACTGAATATTTGTCCTTCAGCAAACTCATGTCAGTGTGAAAGTTAGTTTTTGAGTCATTTTGTTCATGACTGCAGCTCACACTCTGAGGATTTCCAGGCAGTTGTTGTAGCAGATGGCGATCCAGTCGGGCTGGGTGGAGGCCCACTGGACATTATTGATCTCTCCCTCAGCTGTGTAGGCCAGTATCGGGTCTTCAATAACCCGCGGCATCTGCTGGATGTCCCAGATTAGAGCCTGGTCCGCTTTACAGGGAGGGAGGGGAAGTTTTGATTGTTATCGATTTATCTTATTGAAACAGGAAGGAAACAATGTTACACAACACTTTGTGTATGTTACTATTTCCTGCTGGCCTAAATCTGGTAGGAAACTATTTTTCACCCAAGAGTTCTTATTTAGACACAAAAACACCAAAGCAAGATCAAAAGGAAACCAGTACGGACAAAATACTCACAAAACATCTGATATGTTACTTGAAACAACACAGCAGCGTATTGTACTACAGGACCAACGCAATGTGCAAACTGCAGACTGAATTAAACCAACATTTCAATTTATTATTCATTATGCATGTGACTATATACTGGTCTTCCTTTCATGCAAGATCAGCTGCACTATTATACAATGCAGCATTGAATCTGACAATTAACTAAAGAATAGATGAAACCCCTATGTCTATGATTTTAACAGCTCAGACAGGAACACTTCTTAGTTAAATAATAAAACGAGACATCAAACTATGTTGATTCTGTTGTATTTAATGGTACACTGCTTTGTTAAGTTTGCATGTAAACATAAGCTCGGCTCCCTCTCGTGCTCATTGTTAGTTACTGCACTAATGTCCCAGCTTGTATTGAGATTATAAATCAGGGGTATAAATACAAAGTATTTAGATCCTTTACTTAAGTAAAATCAATAATACAACAGTTAAAATACTCCACATTGAAAATGTTACTTTAAGTATGTAACATACAGGAAAATGACCTTAAAATATTAAAAGTGAAAGCATCAACAGAGAAAAATGTACCTGGGACTGTCATACCTTAATTTCATATTTTATATCATTATATAATCCTTACTCCTGCATAAATGTAAAAGTAGCATTAACTGCTGCAGTGCTTATGTGGGGCTAGTTTTGTATAGGACTATAACTAAGGATTATTTTCATTATAGATTAGTCTGCTGATTCATTTCTCCATTAATCAACTGATTGTATAGTTTGTAGAACATTCTGAAAATAGTGTGAAATACTGTCACAATTACCCTGAGCCCAAGTCGCATCATCACAGTAGTTGTTTTGTTCAACCAATAGTGCGAACATCAATAACATAATGAAGATACAGTAGTAACCAATCACTTTTCTTTTAGTTGAATAATTGATTTATCAACTAATCACTTGATCTGTACTTTTATATACTGTTGGGTAGTTTGATACATTTAATTATTATTTTTAAGCTCTTCATATGTTTGGAATAAAAAATATACAGAAAATACATATGGTATGTTTCCTTCTGAAATGTAAATTGAGTAAAAATGGAAAAGGGAATGAAAAAGCCACTCAGTATCGCAAATGTATACTCAAGTAAAGTACTTTGGTATATATATTTTACTTATCTACCACTGGAGCTGGTGTTCTCGTTTCCTTCTGCAACTAATAATGTATTTAAGGCAAAGCCCTCAACCTGCAATGAAACGTCTGTATGAACATTGCTAACTGCATGCTCAGTAAAATACCTGCTGTGCAGATGTGACAGGAAGAGTGCGGCGCCCAGGCGATTCCATTGACACAGGCTCTGTGGTTGTTGAGTCTAGCCACGGGAGAACAGGGCACACGCACATCTAAGATCACCACCTAAGGGTATGCAATAAGAAATTTAGAGCAGCAACACAATATGACCAAAAGAGGCTCAGCATGGAGAAAAGTTAAGAGTGGTAATATTACAAATCTCAAACAAATCATCCGATCATGATGCATACAATTGTTTTCCCATGAAGCTAAAACACAGTTTACATTTTCAAATTCTATACAAAAGCACAAAAAGTTAAATAGAAGTTTCCAGGCTTAGGTTTTATAGCATGCTACAGAGTGAGAAAGGCACTTACCTCCATGCTGTCCATGGCCATGGTGGCCAGGTAGTTGGGGTCCTGCTTGCTCCAGCAGAGCCGGAGCAGTGGGTGGCGCTGGGGGTCTTCATAGGTGATGGTGCTGTGTTCCAGGTGACGTAGGTCAAACATTCGGACAGAGCCGTCCGCTCCAACTGAGGCAAACATGTCCCTGCCGCCGCCCGCTCTGCTGAAAGAGATGTCATACACCTGCAATGCAAGCAGACAGTGAGTTCTGATCAGAAATGACTACAACCAGGGGAGACATGGAACATCAGGAAGTTATTTTCTAAAAGTCAGCAATAAAATTAAACATTTACCTCTTTGTCATGGGCAATGAGCTGCGTCTTGACATGACCTGACACTAGGTTAACCCTGCCCAGCACCTGTCCAGTCTCCAGCCCCCAGATTGTACAGGTAGTGTCGATACTGGAAGTACCTGCACAGAAAACATACCGTACATAAAACATTTGTCCTCCCCATTTTCTATTTTTGATCTTAAATAAGTGCAGCTCATAGTTTTTCAGGTTTTCTGCATGGTTTTTGCCAAAAGAAAAACACCTAACAAGTTGGGGTCCACCTCGTTCCAGTCAAAGGATGTGAGTGGCGCACAGAAGTCAGAGTTCTTGTTATTGTTGAGGAGGCACTCCAGACGTGTCTCGTTTTCGCCCACCTGTCAGTGGAAATACAGTTTACCGTCAATAGTTACCAATACCACAGGCACTGCATTGTGTTTTTAACATGTATGGCCAGGTTCAGGTCAGGCCAGATTGGGCCCCCTACCCTCCAGATTCTCAGGAAGTCTCCGCTTGTGGCCAGCAGGTCAGGGTATACTCCGTTGGTGTCGGGAATCCACATGATCTTGGTGGTGGGGTAGGGATGGTCGAAAGTGTTTCGACACACTAACTCAGAGCCCTCGTCTTCTAGACCGACTATCTGAACCTAAAGAGAAAAAAACATTCAAGTGAAATAAGTAATACATCTTTAAATATATATTTCATAAATAATTTTTAACCACTAAACTCAAATGTCTGCAAATGACTACACTAATTAAAACGTATTACGGCATTGCAGAGATGTCATTTCCAAATGAGAGAATTGCTCCCTGCAATCATCACAAACTGTTATAGTCATTGTCATGCCACACATTTAGTATTTCTTATTGGTATTTCCAGTCTGCTTTTCAAACGCAGCATGGGATAAGTTGTGGTTCATGAAGGCGTCTGGTCATTGTAAGCTACTCTTCCATACACTTGCATTTCCCTTTTATTGTACACTTTCACATTCTTGAATTTACCTTGTTATTGTATTCCTCCACGAAGCTTCCCAGAGCCAGGCGGAAGCGTTTGGTCGGTCGAACTGACCAGTTCATGGCATATACCGTCCATGGCGCCTCGTATTTGTATATTTCTTTACGTCTACCGTGTACCGACATCTTGAAGGCGAACACAAAAGACCTTTCTCGGGTGTTTAGTAATTACCAGGAACGGGGAAAAGACCATAAACGTCGCCGCTGCCGCCTACTTTAGTTAGCTTGCTAACGTATTGTCTCTGCTAACGTTGTGTAATTGCTGCACACATAAGATAGCTTTTGAGTCCGTGTATTACGGACACTTTCTCTGCGGTAGAAGCTACACATTACATACGAAAATATCCGTTAAATGTGGCAAAATCACCGCACAAAGCGGCTAAAGGTGTTCGTATTTTGGTAGCAATGGCGTCGGTCGGGCAAGACGACAAAGATTGAAGATGTGGATGCTGGTGCTGCCTTCAGGAGATAGCAATAATGTCGTTAATTATCACAACAACAAGAAATAAAACTTTTGGTAAAACAAAACAAAAAGAAAGTAGGGTTTCAATCTTGACTCTGTCTAACAGAAACTTGTCTATGTATTTATTATGATTATTATATTATTGATTATTCTGCTCACAATTAAATGCCCAGGTTTACAATATTAGAAAGGAGAGTTTACAAGAAGCACATGAAGGCAGCATGTTGAGCTTGTCCTTGGTCTGCACATTGTGGACCTAGCCCACATTTATGCCTTGTTTCCACCGAGCTGTACAGTTCGGTTTGGTACGGTACGCCGTACTGCCATGTTTTTGACTCATCTACTGTTGTTTGCTGGCTCTTTTATTAGGTCCATGGTTTCTGGTGGATAGTTTAAGATGTCTGCAGGCACCATGAGCACTGACGGCTCATTGGTGTGACACTTTTGGCTTCCCATCAGACCACCCTTCTAGGCTTATTGCTCAGTGACCTGACCTCTGATTAATCTCAGCAGGAAGGATTAATCCGAATATCTGAATCCGAATTTGATGAAAATGGGGGCGGGACCTGATAAGCCTTTGGCTTCTTCCGTCTCCCTTCGGACAACACAAAGTATGATGTATGAATATTTGCAAGAGAAAATTGTGTATTGTGTGGAATTGTCCGAAAGAATAATAAATAAATAAATTAATTAATTAATCACCAGCACTGGCAGCTGATTTGCAGTAGCAAAACTCGAGCCATGACACTTCATTTGATTGTAAAGTATGTGTTTAAGTTGCACACACCTGGGGTTGTTTGAATTGAAGACACCACCATGCTAACAGCTAAAACAACATTAGACCTTCCAGTCATTATACAAGGTTTGTGGAATGAGTTCCCAGTGGAAACCACTGTGGAAACTTTTCAGAGTGCTTTGCTTGCAAATCTGATGATGTTTGCATCACCTTTGATCAGCAAAAGTATTTATTCAGTGAGATATGTTTATTTGTCATATGTACAAGTGCAGTCCATGGAAATGAAATTATTACACTTCATGAATTCAGCATAGAAAAGAAAACGTGAAGTGAAGAGAGATTCATTAGACCTAAGTAAATACAAACTAGAGAAAAGACAGTGTAAATAAACGTGAAATAAATATGTATGAAGAAACAATGTCCCCTTTGACTGGTTACCCCCTCATTTAGACTCCAGCGTGACCAACAGGTTGACATTTTTGGCTTTTAGTGAAATGTCTTAACATCTACTATGGATAACCAAGAAAAAATACTACAGAAATCCATGGTGCCCAGGGGATGAATCCTCGGGGAATGAATATGAGATACTCGATTGTGGTCACCTGGCTTTTCTTGAGTGCCACCATAAGTGGTTTAATTGAAACGTCTCAACAACAATTGGATGGATTGCTGTACATGTGTTACAAGCGTCCGTGCATGGTCCCCTGAGGATGAATTGTAATAACTTGGGTGATCCTCTGACTTTAGCACCCTTATCAGCTCAAGATTTGAATTTGTCCGGTCAGATGATCAGCAGCCTTTATTTAATGTATAGTTTTTACATAAAAAAAATATTTTTCCATGCTTCTCTTGCACTATTTGCCTGCTGTCAGGTTGGAAAGGCTCACCGAAATTGCAATGCAAATACAGAACGCATTGGTTTTGTAGATTCCTGACTCTCGCTATGGGATCTTGTGAACCTCCTGTTTTCTGCATAAGACATATGATTTGCAAAACTGCAGCTGACCCTGAGTCATAAACATGATTGATGTCTGTAAGTGCAAAAGCTTGCGACGGTTCCAACAGTTGTTAGAAACTTTTGTCAATGCAGCAAGACACAGCAGCACCCCAGTGAAAACATCCGTACGCTACCACACCACATAAAAAGGTACAGTATGTGTTTGTATATTTATTTACCAATGTATCAGAGGATGTGCAGTAAATCTCAAACTGATGAAGTGAGCAAGGACACATTTTCTACATAGTGTCATTGCAAAATAACCAGTTTTCTGACTGTTTCTTCTCTAAATGTTTTTTTGTATTCTGGCATGCAAGGTTCCTGCTTGTGGCATGTTGTGCACGTGTGTGAATAAAAAATATCATCTAAAATACTTTATCTGTGTCTCAGGTCTTTAAGCTACTTCACTGCTCAACAATGTTCTTCAAGATGCCTCTTCTCTCGGTGCATGTCCAACAACTCTGCCTCATCTGGATCTGATTATTTTGATTTATGTGATAACTTTGAAGAGAGCAAATATATTTGGGCTATTAGTACAATGTTGATCTTTGCTTTTGGTTTTCCTGCATCCATTGCCATCCTCTGGGAGATGTTCAAGATGCACAGCAGAGGAACAACCCTGACACCGAATTATTTCTTCATTCTGAACCTCTCCTTCATGGATGCTGTCTTCTTGGCCTTCATACCACCTGGAATATTGAATTATTTCATCTGGAATCATTGGGCTTAGAAGCGATTTGGAATGGTGTTTATTCCTTGAACTCATGTGGTAGACCCCTCCTAATGGCTTGTATCTGTCTAGACTGTTACCTGGCTGTGGTTCATCCAATCACCTACCACAAAAGGAAAAGTCTGACTCCCAGGGTTGGGATGGCTGGCATCGTTTGGACTCTTACGACTGCCAATGGGATTGCATACTGTCTTAATTACAAGTTATTCTGCTCCATGCTATATGTTGTGCCATTGATAATAAATTGATAATCTGTGATTCTTTCATCCTCCATACACTAGTTAAGACTGAGCCCGGCAGAAAGAACATCCACCTACAAAAACAAAGAGCCATTCAGACCCTCATCAACAGCCTGCAGTCATCTTGTCTTACCTTCCTCCAATACTTGTGTTTGTCATTGGGAAGCCCCTGACCAGCACTTACATTGTCTTCATATGTAAGTGTGGCAGTCCCATGACCATTACTTCAGCCTCAGGATCGTCCGTCATGCCTATCCTCCATCTACATAATCATGGAAAATTTGATCGTTTCAGGCGTGTATTCTGCAAAGAGTCTTAATTCATGCCTCCATGGCTAATTTCGAGTGTCAGTCAGTTGTGATATTTTAGAAAGGTCAGAAATGACACTCACTCAATTCTCAAATTAGCCTCATCCCTGACTCATGTTGTCATTATGTGCCATTTAGATACTGGAGACTATCATGATTATGTCCCATTACGACATGTTTTTATGTTGTTCTTTCCTTGATTTCATTTATTTAATGTAATGATGTTCTTGTATGCTGATGTTCATTTGCTCTCATATGTCATGAGTGTGTTATATTTTTGAATTAATGTTTTGTTTTGCACCAAATTAAATAATATATCTAAACCGAGAAACCAACGACAACGGTTCTCATATATCTTAAAAGCTGTTTTATTAAGACACTACAAATACGCTTTGGAACCTGTATAATTTTATGAATGTTGATGTTGAAATGAGAAATTAAAAGTTTGAAACTAAAACGCACAATTAAGCTGTTTAAGTCACTTGAAGCATATTCCCTCAATAGTGGAGAACTCGTTAACACAAGCTGAGGTGGGTCAGTATGGAGTCTATATGATGCTGTACTTTTTATATCAAAATAGAAATAAAATAAAAACTCGGACTGAGACATTAATGTAACAAAACAAATTCAAATTTGAGGAAAAAGCCTTGTTGCTATTGACAGCCTCATCTGCTGGATAATTTGTTTCAATGCTTGATTTCCATGGAGTTCCTTGTGTACAGCGATCACATTACAAATGTAAATGTTGAAGGCAGGCAGGCAGATCATTTTTCATGACAGTTGTACTCATGCAGCAGGTGTTCAAGTATAAACAAACATAATTTACATACTTACAAATCCTATTGTGTAAAGGACAAATATCATTTTTTCCAACATTTTACAAGTGAATCAAGTATTTCACAAAAATAGATTTCCCATTTTAATGACTTAATTTAGTCTCATGGTTTCAAAGTTTTACAGTTTTTCTCAGTTGCTTTGGTGCTTTTCTCAGATCAGAATGAAAATTCTCATAACTATTAGTTCAACCTCCGCAACATTTAGTCATTTGAGCACATCATAGTAGCAATTTCTCCTTCCTCTGAACAAATTGCAAATGCTTTTGGACATGTATCAGTTGCTTTCATACAATTCTCTGCTGTTTTATAACATTGTCATTTGCTTATGTCATGTCAGTCAAAATTAACTATACTTATGGATGATGAATAGTCGTTCCCAATAAAACTAATAGTCTTCATTTCATTGCGTGAGTCATTACATACAAAATTGTTGAACTAGTTATCAAATTCTGTCAAGGGATAATATCCGTTGTGATGTAGATGAAAATATGTGGCCAGACAGACAGGAACATCTGGATGTGCCAGAATGGTTTACCTATATATGTTCAGTTACAATATATCCAGTTATATTGTTCACATTTGTGCACAGCTCGACCAAAAGGGTGTTTTTTTATGTTTGTTCTAAATAAGTGACTGAAGTGTATTTTTCTTTTGCACAATGCTGTATAATTGCAAAGAGCATATACAGTAAAAATGTGAAACATACATATTCAGTGTCTTGTACTCACTTACTCCCCTTACTACAGCAATGTGTAACTTTACTGTAGTTTTCAAATGGCTGTACAAGTAGTGTATAGTGCTGTCTTGTGCATTTTCAGGTAGTGTCACCGAGTTCTGACCTTTTTTTTGCTTTGGCAAACACTGAGAGAATAAACTGTCATAATGAAAACATGACAAAGCCATTTGACTATCTTGTTCATAAACGATGGTGTCAAGACTTCTCATTTTGATGACACTGGCAGTTTCATTGACATGAATACTTGCTTTTGAGGAATAGACTATCCATTTTGAGCAAGTGACGTACTTTTGCAGGTTATCCACTAGGTTTTGCAGTTTGCACTAATTGTTTTGAGAAATGCACTGACTGCTGTGCAAATGTTAATAGTGATGTGAGAAAAGCACCAAAGCGACTGAGAAAAACTGTAATCACGCCACAGTCTGAATAAAAGTACGTGCAAACCCAATATCTAAGTTGCATAGTAGATACAAAAAACGCTGGAATAAGTATTTCTACCCAGATTTGCTCATAGAGATTAGTATCTGCAGAATTGTTCCAATAATATTAATATAAAGGGGAAAAGACACATAATTATTAGATAGATAGATAGATAGATAGATAGATAGATAGATAGATAGATAGATAGATAGATAGATAGATAGATAGATAGATAGATAGATAGATAGATAGATAGATAGATAGATAGATAGATAGATAGATAGATAGATAGATAGATAGATAGATAGATAGATAGATAGATAGATAGATAGATTCTCAAATGTGTGGCCCAGTGCTGTTGATAAAGAAGGTCCTGCAAAATTGGAATATAAATGCAACTATGCTCTCAGGTTCAATGATAGATTTACAGATTTAATTTCTGTGAATATACACTTGTCAATCGTATTGTGATCCTCCAATGGGTCCCATGGTTGCCAATGAAACAATACTTCTTATATATTGCTACAAACAGTGAATATGTGTTTTTTTCCCTGTTAAGTCTACACAGAGCTGAATCACAATCATTTTGGCTTCATGCATTTGAACAACAACCCCTCACAATAATGAACTGTTACCCCAAACAGCGGAGACTCTTGAAACTCCCCAGATTGCCCAGATAGAGTAGCGGCATGATTGCGCTGCCTGCGGTCGGGGCTATCAGGATGGGTATCGCTAAATAACATTCAAACTCTTTCTCATCACTCATTAACAGATCCCCAAGGATGTAGCCCAGTACTGGGGGGGCGTAGGCAAAGACGGTCATGACCATGCTGTTGGTGATGATCTGGAGGGCCTTCTTCTTCTTGGGGTGGAGTTCTCCCCCTGCAACTTGGGACTTCTTCAGCGTCCAGAGGATGGAGACGTCACAGATGACAATGATGGGGAGCGCTATGACGTACACGAACATGGCCCAGGGGCTGTGGTTCAGCTCTTCATCCAACACCGATGCGGTCCCTTGAGCCAACGTGACGGTCCACACGGCAGCCACCATGAGGAACCTTGGAACCAGACTGTTCCTGGAGCGGTAGGTGATTGGATGGACCACGGCCAGGTAGCAGTCCAGACAGATACATGCCGTCAGAAGTGGTCTTCCAGCCAGGTTCAAGGCATACAAGAAGTTGCTTAGCATTTGGACGGAGTCGATGTGCAACAGGAGGAAGTTAGTGAGCCCAAAGGGGACAAAAGACAAGAAGACCAAGTCCATGATGGTTAGGTTGAGCATGAAGACGTCGTTGGGGGTTACAGGGGTTCCTGCTTTGTGTCTCCCGTAAAGTTCTCGGAGAACAGCAGCGCACGCGGGCCATCCCACCAGAGAACAGAGAGCGCTGACAGAAGCCCAGACTATGATACCTACCATCAAGTCACCACAGTGTCCAAACGTGTCTTCCAAGGGCTCACTGTAGTTGGAGGTTAGATTCTGAGACAGCCGAGGAGGCGCAAAGAGATACATTTTCACGAGGCAAACACGATTCCAAACTGGTGTGCTAATTTCCAGTTTCGCCAGTATTTATGGATGACAATTTGCAATGGAAATTATTATTTGAATATGCAAGTGACATTGGGGATCTTTTTTCAACTTTGGTTTGCACTGATGTTCTTATAAACAAACAATGCAGCACTCTTTTGGTTTTCATACATTTCATTGGTGACCGTGTTGGTAGAAACACCGTTATTGCGATACTATGCATAAACTAAGTTCCAATGAGGTTTCCTCTGCCTCATGGTGCAATCAGAAGTTCAAATGTCAAGGAGTTGACCCCCTTGAGATATTCACTTATTTTGACAAGAAAGTGGTTTGTCAACAAACATTCTCCAGAATTACCTAGTATGCCTTCAATTTGTGAAAAAACATTACTACTGCTACTACTGCATTATATAGTAGCCAAGTGGGCTCACATGCTTTTTTTTTTTGCATTTTTATTGAAGCATACAAAGTATGCAGTGTTTATGTTGAATCAGTAGATAGCAAAAGGAAAAGGTCCTAAACTACACTTGATTACTGAGTCCACTGCTATTGTCAGTGAAAAGAACACAAGACAATAAGTGCGTCTTTGTAAAAATAATAAATAAAAGAACATAAAAAATATAGTAAACCAGAACCAAATAATTTAAGTTAATAGCCTACATGGGCCTTTCATCGTCTTTCTCCATTGTATAAAGCTAAGCTAACATTGATGTAGTTCCAGTTACCATCACAGGGTGGCAGGAACAATTCTTTTGTGCATAGTTACCTACAGTGGCTCATATCGAGTTTTCACATTTCTGTCACTCATTAAATGGGCAACAATCAACATTTTAGACAAACCGAACTGGACGCATCCAATACATGTTTTATGAGTGGGTGTCTTATTTATAACCGTTCATAATAGTCTCCAGAAAGTAAAATCTGGATTATCATAATACATTGGACCTTGTTTTCATAGGATGGTAGAAACAGGGGTTATGTTGGCCCTGAGGTGCAAATAACAAAATATAAATAATAGAACACCCATTGATATTCCAGAAAACATAGCAATGTTTTTTTTAAAACACACAGCAAAATTTGTTAACTGTTGATATAATTTCTGAATGTTTTTAAAAATTAGGAATTTTCTATATTTTTACAGTTTTCTTTGCATCTCAGAGCCACCGTACTTCAAGTGAAGACTTTTGGATGTATTCCAGTTTACGTCAAAGAGGCCAAGTGTTAGACAATGAGAGGTAAGAGAACTGTGTATATGGAAATCTTTAACTCTCAGTAAAGGATCAGACAACAATTGGACTCTCAGTGTTTTCTATGCTCTTTATTACACACATAATGTACACAAACAATTCCATATAAAAATGACAATTTCTTCATAAAATATTTTCTTATGTATATTCTCTCCCCCCCTCTTCCCCACAGTAGAACAACTGGTCACAATGTATTCAATCAAATAAGCTACCAAAGTGATTGTTTTTTTTAATTTATATACAGCCTACTGCACATTTACATTTTTAGGACTTATTGACCAAATGGGAAACGACGCATTAAAAAAGGGTTTATTATTCATGTCATAATCACACAAACTGAAAAAATAAAAATAAAAATTCACAAGTAGTACAAAATAATACATTCCGACAAAATGTAAATTGCAGATAATTAATTTTAGAAAAACCCTCAGCACATTCCTATTAGTTAACTGTTCCATTATTTTTCTGGATGAAAAGTAGTTCCTTGCTTTGTAACACAAAGATGTTTAACAAACTTATAGAAGCAGCCAATGGCACTGTTTTCATTAAAATTTGAGCTTTAACTGAATATCACCATTAAAACATCTTTATAATCAAAGATCAAATATGGTTTCAAGGTGGACATCAGGCAGAATAACCCCCACGTCTGTGAGATCCCTGTGTAAAGTGTTACATCTCAAATTAACATTTCCATACAAAATGGCACTACAGTGTAAAGAACAGTACATTAATGTTGATTTTAAATTAAAAGAAGTGGTCTCATAATACCCTGGTGAAATATCACCTTCTTAAGCAAGTGGGAATACCCATGAGCTGTGCTACAGAAATGTTATGGTCGAGTGAAAATTTATGGATCTCCAGCAGAGTTGATTTTCATGTTTGTAGGTACTTTTTTAGTTTGTTTTAGAACAGCCAATAGCACCCTAAAATATTCTCAAACATTACAGTTCATGTTTTAAAACTTCGGGAAATTTTAGGGAACCAATACCACTATTGTGCACTGTAGAAAAGTCAGGGGTGCAGCTTTAAATCTCCCTTTAAGGATTACAAACTTCACTACAAAATTATTTTTAAAACCTTTTAAAACACAACAGAATGAATTCAAAAATAATACTTTAGTCAATCTAAAGTCTGTTTATTTTTTGGGGATATGAGGTCTTTACCTGACCGCAACCATACATAAATAGGGTTTCATTCCAAAGCATGTATGCAATTTATATCAATTATATTTAATCATGATTTTTTTTTTAATCTAAATCTTATCACTCCTTAATAATCCCATTTGGATAATGTTAGTATATATATATATATATAGTTGAGGGCATTAAAATAAAATCTTAACATGTTTTTATAAAAACACGTAATACATTGTTTTATGAAATTAGGTATGTTTTTTTTTTCGAGATTCTTTTCTGGAACAAAAAGCTTCTCAAACCCATATGAGAACATCAAGATCAAACAAATGCAATTTCGGAATAAACCTAGATTTATGACGTGTTGGTGGGGGGTGGTGGTAGTGCACATTTAACAACACTATGTATTGTTTCAAGGCTTGCTCGGGATAATTAGCTCCAAACACTGAACCACATTCTGCCGTCGAGTCCCAAACCTCTGTAGAAGGAGAAACTGTTTTTCTCTTTTTTTTCAAAGCTGTGACAACATCAGTCTTTTGTACCGCGCTGACTTTCCAACAGGGGACACACAGGGGTCTGACAATGGCTCCATTGACTCCCCCAGCCCAACAGCAGTTAAAATGAAAAAAATCTTTCTTTAAAAAAAAAAGGAAAAATGCTGTTGATTATTAACTGGGAGTGGAATTTGAGCCATGCATTGATTATCCAGACCGAGCAGAGCATTGCCTTTACCTCCTCAGATTCACATTCGGCTCCAGTGTCGAGTGCATTGCTCACTTTTACACAAACAGCAGAACTGCTTTTTGTTCCAATAAAGGTTATGGCAAACACATGTATATACACACACATTCAAATTCTTCACTTTGTGTGGAATATACTCACCAAATAGCTTGAAGTGCTTTCTTGCACAGTGAAAGGCTGCCAAAACCCAATTGCTCATTGAGAACACAGCCCTGGGGGCACTGGCAGTAGTATCCTTACATGTAGTGTACAGTGCATTATTCAAAACACACATTTTCTTGCAAATCCCTGAAAAGGTTGCTCAAACTTAACCAGTACATATGTATTTACAGAAACAAAAACATCACTTTTGAGATTTGCAGCTTAAAAAAAGTCTGCTAGTACCTAGTGTCTTACTGCTGTACCACAAACTAGCTGCAGCCGCCGACACTAACGACCACATACATCAGTGCGGCACAATGCCTCTGTCTTCTCCATACAGGATGCCTTTCTTTCAGGGAGCATGTACTGGCCAGATGGGCTGCAGGGCCTTCTCTGGCCAAAACAAAATGTCTTTGAGTGTGCTGAAGACCCCATCAGGTCAGGGACAAAGTGACCAGAATACTAAACATCACCTTCAATGCAAATCATGGCTCACTTTGTACGGCCTTTCTCTATTTAGCTGGGCCGGGCTGAGAAGCATATCCAGACGGACAAGGGAACTGAAGGAAATACAAAAATAAAAACATGAGCATCATAGACTTCTCGTACCATGGTGGGTTTTAACAAAAGTGAACTCCATGGCTTATCATAGCAATAAGGAGTAATAAACAGAGGCTGACTACTCTTTTCAGCACATAGTCACATACAGAGAGATTGCTGAGAGGAAGACAGGAATACAAATGATGCCATAGACACCAGATTAATGCTACACTGAGTCGAGTCATGGTATGGGTCACGACTGGGCTTTTCAGTAACTTTTGCCACGACTGGTCTGGATTCAGACACTTCTCTCGTCACCGTCGAGACAAGATTCACTTCCACATGCACATACTATTCCAACTGGAAAATGTCACACAAATGATTCATCTTCCCTTTCGCTTGCTCCCTCAGTTTTCCCTCAGTAGAACACACAATATGGGACTTCTCCAGAGTTCATCGCGGCTCCTCTTCTAAAGTGTATCCACTCCACGTGTCGGCTAGTCCCAGATACTCTGGATTCTCCGCCGTGGGGGTAACAAAGCCGTTCATGTGCCTGGGCGCCACTCCGTCTCTCGCCAGTTGCTCGGGGCCGTCCACCACTGATGAAGCCCCGGCTACTGCGTTCGCTTTGGCCACAAGGTCCAGGTAGTATGGATTGTCAAAGGCAGGGGAGGCAGAGGGCCCGCAGTTCACAGGGACCAAGTATCCCGGGTTTTCCACACTGTGGCCGGAGCTCAGGCCGTTGGGGAGGCGCCGTTCTACTCTGGAGCCTTTTCGAGGCAGCGTGCTGGGCCGTTCGCGAACACCCAGCCTGATGGGATCTGGAATCTCCTGATTGACGTACTCTATAAACAGGAAGACAGAGAGAAAAGTTAGAGCTAAACATTTTGAGACCTAATTATAAATCACATATTATCTTCCTTTTTTTCCTAAGGTGACACTACAGGCAAAAACATTGCTTGGTCAATTTTAGGTTTATGGCTATATTTTGCTTCAATACTAGTGTATGAATACAAGGTCCAAAACATTTAAGAGTTTATTTTACTAAACTTTGTATGTATGCTTTATCCAACATCTGGATTTTTAGTTTCTAAAGAGATGCAAATGTATGCATAATAAGTTATATATTGCCAAATGTTCATATTTATTCAGACATTACTGCAAACAATGCAACAAATAAGTGTTTTAATGTAAGTAATCAACAGGGAAAGTGTCTTGATGATATCTACAGTATAGGTTAAACTGTTTTACCAAGAGCCTACTGTACAGTGGAAACTATATCGCCCGCTCACCTGGCAAGGCATGATTATGATTATGCCCATGACTCCTTCTGGGCAGTGAGTGATGAAGGTGATGAGGAAGAGGATAGCCATTTGGTCCGTCCGTCTCCAACTCTCCCTGGCTCCCGTTGGAGTAGGTGGGGTCTTTGCAGTAGCGCCCGGGGCTCGACGGGAGCAGAGAGTTATCGTCTGGAGCTCCGTCCAGGAAGACCGAATCCGATTGGCCCCCGGCCGAAGGGCTGCGGGCCAGCGCTGGGTAGTGAGAGGGCCACATCCCATTGGAGGTGCTGGCTCCCATAGGTAAGGTCGGGTACTGGCTGCGGCCCAGGGTGCTTAGGGAGGAGTACAAGCTCCGAGGGCCACCGCCGATGGAAGGCTCAACATCTATGCCCTGGTCTCTGCTCTGTTGGAGAGAGGAAAAAAATTTCAAGAAGGTGAATTCAAAGCTATCTAGTACTTTGTGTTCAGCTGTGGGTGATGGGATTGTCATTATTTTTTCTGGTGTATAACGAAACTATTTGACAAATTGAAGTGTTGGTGTGATGATGCCGCTGACTGACCCTATATGACTGGTGTCTGGATGGCCCGTTGGATGGAGCCCCGTCTCCCTGACCCCTGGGCATGTGGTTTGGTTGAGGCACCAGATACTCCTCAGCATCCAGCAGATCCCTCATGTTGTTCCCTTCCTCCTCCATGAGCATCCTGAAGAAGCGGCTGTCCACCGGGCTGGACAAGCTCATCTCCTCGTCATTCTGCCCGGCCAAAGAAGAAGCACAGATATGAGAAAGCAAGTTAAATCAGTAAATAAGTATTTTATTTATTCGCCCGGAAATAATGTGGTTTCTTTTTTTTTATATCAACAGAAACCAGGCCAAACCACTTACATTTTACACCATTTTATTTTTACACATGACATAACTTAGTGTACACACAGTCATGCAAAAATAAAACATTTGCAAGTGAAACACACGTACGCATACCTGAATGACTACATAGCGAGGTGGATCTCTGGCCATGGCACTGAAATCATTCACCAGGTCTCTGAACCTCGGCCGGCTGTCTGGGTCAATCATCCAACCTGCAGTCCAAACAATAGATGAAGATGTCAAACAATCATCTTCGACAGAGATTTTTTACCCGATGAAACAGACTGTGCAAATCAAAGGCCACATTCATGCTAAGAGAACTACTGACATTTAACCATGATCATGTAGACGTCGATGGTGCAGATGGGGGGCTGGGGAAGCCGTTCTCCTCCTTCTAAAACGTCTGGGATTTCTCTGGCCGGGATCATGTCGTAGGGTTTAGCCCCGAAAGTCATCAGCTCCCAGACCGTCACCCCTAAAGAGCATCATTATATCATTACAATGGCACAACTGAATGTAAATATCTACTAACAACACAAGGCAAGGCAAGGCAAGGCAAGTTTGGTGCTTTACAGATGCAAAAACAAAATACATCAAGTATAGAGCACACACAAAAAGCGAATGAGAAACATGAATATAAATAAAACATAAAATAATTAAAACATTTAAAGAGAATAAAAATAAATAAAAATTTAAAATTACAGGTTAAAACGGAAACAGTAAAGTCTTCAGACCTGATTTAAAAGAGCAAAGTGTTGAAGCGGACCTCAAGTCCCCTGGAAGTTTATTCCAGAGCTTGGGTGCATTAAAACTGAAGGCTGACTCTCCCTGTCTAGTCCTTACTCTGGGGACTGTCAGTAGCCCAGTGTCAGACGATCTGAGAGCTCTGACTGGTCTGTATGGGATCAGTAGGTCAGCGATGTATTTGGGGCCTAAACCATTTAGGGCTTTATAGACCAACATCAATATTTTAAAATCAATTCTTTGAGTGACAGGAAGCCAGTGTAAAGACCTAAGAACTGGGGTAATGTGATCCACTTTTTTGGTCCTAGTGAGGACTCGAGCAGCAGCGTTTTGAATAAGCTGAAGCTCTCTGATTGATTTTTTAGGAAGGCCTGCAAAGACACTATTACAGTAGTCCAGTCTACTAAAAATAAATGCATGGACAAGTTTTTCCAAGTCCTGCTGAGACAGTAGCCATTTAATTCTTGATATATTCTTAAGGTGGTAGTAGGCTGACTTAGTAATTGATTTAATGTGTTTTTTGAAATTCAAGTCTGAATCTATGACTACTCCAAGATTTCTAGCTTGGTGTGTGCTACACAGTCAAAAATACAGATACCACAAGTAGCTACAACGTTACAGCATTGTATCTGTGCTCAAAATGAAATACTGGGGGTGCCCTTAGCTCAGTTGGTAGGGCACCCCCCCCATGGGCCTCGGCCAGCAGCGGACCCGGGTTCGATTCCAGCCCGTGGTCGTTCTCTGCATGTCACTCCCCTCTCTGCCCCATTTCAACTCTGTCTCTACACTATCAATAAAGCATAAAAATGCCAAAAAAAATCTTACAAAAAAATAAAATAATGAAATACTGATTATAATTAAAGGTGGCGTCAGCAATTCTGGTGAAGGTTTGTTGTCAAAATGACTATTTTTTTATAATAATTTATAATTAATACATACACAGCCTAGATTCTGTAAATGGGTATGTAAACAAAGTTGTATGAGAACCTAGGGGCAGACCGTAGCGTAGAGACAGGTAGCGAATCTTAAGGAGATATTCAATGATTTTGACAAAAACAACTTTTTTTACAACAAGCATTCCCCAGAATCACTGACTCCACCTTTAATTTATCATGATTTCATTGATCAGCAAACATGATGATGCAAACAATGATATTTTTCCAATAAGATTTTACAGCAGTTTGGAAACCCATTCATTGCCTATGACTTCTCATTAAACACAATACATTTTCTACTTTTTTGAAGAATTGCATTCCCTATTATGAACTCCTATTGTTAACTTATGGCCACTTTTAACTCGGTCAATTAAATGACTGATGTAAGAAAGCACGTATTAATGGAAAACTCAAAAAGTTCACCTAATTTAAACCTTAATTAGACCTTTGATCGTTGCAGGAAAAATGTTGCACCACTTTCAAACAGCAACTAAGGGACTTCCAAATGGCTCTTTAGTTATTTTTTTAAACGTCATTTCCAGCGTACTGAGCAAAACTGACCGTAGCTCCAGACGTCGCTCTGATGAGTGAACTTCCTGTGAAGAATAGACTCCAGGGCCATCCATTTAATCGGCACCTAGAACACACAGACACAAAATGACGATTGAAATACTGTACATAAATGATTGTGGAATGTCCCGCCCCTTTTTGCAGAATGACCTACAGTCCTAGCTTTGCCTCACCTTCCCTCCGTCAGCGTGATACTCAGTCTCATCTATATCCAGCAGACGGGCCAGGCCGAAGTCGGTGATCTTCACGTGGTTCGGGTTCTTAACCAGAACGTTGCGGGCAGCCAAATCTCTGTGGACAAGCCGGACTTCCTCCAGATAGCTCATCCCCTGTACACCAACACACACATCCACATATCCATCACCCACCAAATCCTCCTGTCCGCAACTATACAAACTGATACCACATCGAGTTTGAAAAAAAAAGAAGACGATCAGCGACAGACACCTTCACTTCTTACTACTACTGTACAAGGAGCAGTATAAGGGCGCAAGAAATGGGCCGGAATGATAATCTGACGGTATGATAACCTTGAGCAAAAATACCATGGTATCACGGTATTGAGATTACAGCTCTCAAATGTGTTATTTTGAAATGTCTGGGTAAAAATAAATAAATCCACCTGAACACAATCAACATATAAAATACTCTGACCATCAAGAAACTTGTATGATAACAATAATTAAACTATTCTAAACAAAATTGAATAAACAGCAGCTCAACAAGGTTTTTTAGAGACATGCTCACTTTCTACACATTTATCTTCTACTGTAGTAAAAGGGGTTATAATGCAGGAACATTCTGAACACTAAAGAACTTGAATATTAAATAAGTGTGTTCAAGTACCTTAGAATGGTATGACAGAGATAATGGCGGTATTGAAACCTTGACTTTTTCATATCGCGGTATACCTTGAAACCGATTATCGTCCTATGCCTACAAGGACGTGCACATGAATGGACATAAGGAGGACTCCTGGTTTACATACCCGGGCGATCTGGACACACCAGTTGAGAAGGAACTGGGAGCCGATGCGGTCCTTGTTCTCCCGGACGTAGTCGAGGAGGCAGCCGTACGGCATGAGCTGAGTGACCAGCTGCACCGTGGAGGTCAGACAAATCCCCAGCAGTCGACACACGTAGGGGCTGGCCACTCCTGCCATCACATAGGCCTCCTGGAGGTAGACGGATGAGAAAAGATGTTGAGCGGGTGCAAATTGTATTTCAGTGGACTGTAAGCATGAACACAAGTGTATCAGGCCTCACGTCAAGGATCTCTTTATTGGCCTTCGGCGATGTGTTCTCTCGCAACACCTTGATGGCCACTGGTATTTTCACATTTTCCCCATCAGGAGCCCACACTCCCTGCAAATTAAAGAGGAAGGATGTTAATCCTAAATAACAAAAAAAAATTGGAACTTTGTAAGGAACTGGCTCACGTACCTTGTAAACAGTACCAAAGGCCCCTGCACCGAGCACCCTGAGCTTCTTTAACTCCGTCTCCTTCAGGATACGCATCTGAGCCTGATTGGGTGATGCACCACTGGGTGTTAAAGGCTCCACCAGCTGTGCAGATGAAAGAGAGCAGGATGCAGATTTTTTCATTATACACTAAAAGGGACCTAAATATTAGATATACTGTACATGTATTATTAGCTCTGATTTAAAATAAAGTCCGACCTGTTTCAACAATAGATCTTAAATGCACAATATGTAATTTTACGCCGTTATTGTGCTAACGATCAATACAAAAATACTCTATTAAAATTGTTAATTGATTTTGAAAATGAATGGAAATATTGGTGATGTTTTTAGCACACAACTCAACAATATATATCTAACATTGGTTGTCGTTTTGTTATGTTTTATGCAAAATCAATAGATATTGGGCATTTAAATGATAAAAACATCATCATTTGTAATCTGCAAATCAGTGCCCTACCTCATGTTCTTGCAGGATCCTCCTCATTGTCTCCTTCCGCTTCAGCTTCTTCTGTCTCCTCAGGTAAAACACCAGCAGAGCCAGCAGGATGAAAAAGAGCACCACTCCACCCACGACCGCTGCAATAGTTGTACCCGGTCTAAACAGAGAAAGAAAATGTTTTGTTCAATATACCACCTGACGTTTATATGCCTCAACGAAGCATACAATTGCCGAACGGTGAAAGTAAAGTTGTGGTAGGCAATGCTTTAAAGAAGGTAAAGCTCCAAAGAAAATTACAATATGGTACAATTTCACTCCAAAATCTATGCAGTTCATCTTTGAGTGTGCAAACTTTGAAGAAAATTGCTCCAAGCGCTCTTGAGATATATTGTTCACAATATGCGAGGTCACAGTGACCTTGATCTTTGACCTCCATAAATGAAATCAGTTTATCTACTAATCAAAGTGCACATTTATGCCTAATTTGAAACCCCAAAACCTCCACACTGCGCTCTTGAGATATTGCCTTCATGAAGCACGAGGTCACAGTGACATTGACCTTTGACTCTAGACCTTCAATATCTAAATCAGTTCATCCTTGAATCAGAGTGGACATTTGTGGAAAGTTTAAAAAAAATCCATCAAAGCGTTCAAGAAAGATATTGGGCTCACAAGAATGGCTCGGATAGATGGACAGACAAAGTGAAAACATAATGCTTGTGGCTTTCGGCTACCCCCAGCGCAACAAACACACGGACAGCACTTTAGTGTGTGAAGCAGCTCACCCTGTCCTGGTATCAATGGGGCAGCCTCTCGCATCCATCACAGTACATCTGAAACAGAGAAGTGCTGGGTGTGAAATAATGGTCACTGGTGTGTAGCCAGTGTGTGCTTCTGTTTGTGTGATTGTGTGTCACTCACGACAGTGTGCAGTTGGTGTTGCAGGACAGACAGTGTCCTGTATCATTGCTGTACTTCCACACAGTTTGCTGATCCTCCTTGACGCCACTAGGACAGTGATCCACACAAAACTCACCGTCCTGGAAGTGTAGACACTCTGCACAATGCTCTGCACCCTGAAGACACACAGAGAAATATTCAAGTAAAAACATTGTGTGCACATATACAACGGTATGATGGGGTGAAATGGTATCTTTTGGGCTATTTTTGATATTACTTAATGTTTTTGTTTTTTTAATTCTCAATAGTGACAGGCAGGCAATGTGATGAAAGAGCAAGACGGATGAAAGGCAAGAAAGGTTATTCAATTGGTTTCATGGTATGTATGTGCCGTGGACCACAAGAACACAGGGTCATCCCTGGGGCATCATTTCTGACTTGATTTTAAATTGTATTCTGACATGTCATATTTTATATTTTAATCTATATAATCAAATCTACAAGGCAGCACAAACACAGAAAACTATTTTTTATGGCTGCAACTTATTATTATTTTCATAATCAGTAAAAGAAAATTAATTTGGATTAATTGGTCATTGTTTTACCAATACAATTAAAATTTCCCAAAGCAAAAGGTGATATATTGAACATTTGATAACACTTTCTATGAAGGTCACCTAAAAACAAAACTTGACAATGATTAACAAATACTATTTGTGTCAATAGAGTTTCAATAACCCATAACCTGGGTTATATGTTTTTGTGAGTAGGCTATAGGGAGTCCTTGTGTAAGATAGGTGAAGAGTATTCACATGTTAGGTTGATTAAGAATAGCTACCGGCTAGGCTAAAAACATAGTTTTCATGTTCTAGGATGTTTGTTGAATGGCATTAGGTAATGGGCATTGGCCAAATGTTACATTTTGTTCAGGAGAATAAACACATGCCTCTGATAGCTTATTCATTGAGAAAATGTTGTCTTTCCGCTAAATACTGCTCATAATGCCTTTAATGTGTTAGAGTAAAGAGTGTGGTTTAAACCTGCTGTATAAGAAAAGTGATAAGAGATATCTGTTGTGATTTGGTGCTATACAAATAAAATTGACTTAACTTGACGTATTACAGTCCATTGAGGACCAACTTATCAAACAATGACTGTTCTACATTTAAATGATCCATGTAGACCTGACCATGAGGAATTGACATTGGTTGGAAATTGGAAAGTATTGTTTGAAAGTATTGTTTGCAAAAAACAATCAAAAACGGTGCTCATGATAAGAAATAGCAAATATTGAAAATATCTCAAAAAGGTGAGGGATTCTGAGATTTTATTTTGGTACGAAACCCACAATATTATAGCAATCAGTACTGTGCAGGTAGCGTAAAACTGTACGCCGCATCTCACCGTGCCATTACACGAGGCAGAGCCATTCAGGGGTCGACACTCTGAGTGGCAGGCAACACACAAAGATCCATCTGTATATTCACGTATAGACCTGCAACAAAAGCACATTAGTGATGTAACATAATACACCATAACACATTCTTCTTTTATCTAAATCCGACACCATCATAAGAATATAAACTGCATATGCTTTGTCATATTTTTATGTTATGCCTTTGGACTGTGTGAAACTAAACATATTATTAAACTGCAGGGAAATGTATTACAAACAAACAACTTCCAAACAGAACTCTTCTGATTTATTTTACTTGTGTGTCATCTTGTAAATATATCACTTACTTGCAAATGCACAGTCACTGTGTGTTGGGTCCAAAGTGTTATGTATTTGCTTCCTCAATGATTGCTTGAGGGCACAATATAAGTGTAAAGCTTCCACATGAATTGATTGTGACTATGTATTTGGCATTTACTTCAAATCCATTTTACACCACATACATTAATCTACCTGTTCACATTCTCCATGATTAGTTTTCCTTTAATTTTTTTACTGGAGAACTTCTTTGGGCCTTATGACACACTGTGAACTGTATTATTAGGAACATTATCACTTGGGGTTTTATTGGTTTAACGCGGCCACACCCACACAAATACACTCAGACTTTCTTACCCCTGGTTGATGTCACATTGCTCCACGCATTCAGTGCCACGAAGGAAATTCTTGCAGGACACACACTGGCTGGGCCCAGGGCCCCAGCAGCCCCCCTCACACAGCGGATGACAAATGTGCCCCTCTGACTCTGAAAACACAAAAGAGAGCATGATGCACACTGAAACATGGCTCACAAGCAATATGTTACAAGTGTGTTCTCAGCTTTGTAAGAGTAAATGCTGTTAAGTTTCTGATTTCATGAGAAATGGGAGACAATTCTCGTCAATTGCAAATCTGTATTACGCAACAGTATCCATGAATGTTCTTTAAATTGCAATTCATAAAACTGGATTAACTGCAGATCGATTTCTGCTGGAACTAAAAATGGAATACCTGTCTCTGACGGAGGTGTTTCATTTGGAAATGGACAGCTGACCGATCCTGGCATTTATTTGTTCTTGTCATTGCTTGTGTGGTAGTTGCTTTCTTAGTTTTAGATAGTTCATGGTTATTGACTCAAGTGTATTGGTTTAAAATCAACCTGCCGAAGCAAATAAACGCTTTCTGTTTGATTTTAAGAAGCAGTGTCTGTGATATTTGTGTCTTGTATTTCACTAAATGCTAGTAAAGAAGGTCCGTGCTCGAATTCATCCTCTTATATTCTTCAATGTACATTGTAACCAACATTCCCATTTTTAAAAAAGGTAAATATACCCCTAAGTATTGAGACTGTCTTCATTTGGTCTAGTTTCCCGTTTTCCAAAGGGTGGTGCTCCGTCCAGGTATTAAGTTATTAATTGTATTAGCTAGACTAATTTAATAAATATATTTTTTTTTCTAATATTATAATTTAATTGAAATGAATAATATTCATTACTTTGACCAAATCCACCCCTTTTGAATTCCCAACAGTGTTTTCATTTACCACAGACGTCGAGTTTCTGGTTGTTGCTGACGATGCGGTGGGGTCCTTGGGTTGGATGGAGGAGACTGTCCCAGGGCACTGAACTGGTGTAGCATAGCTTGGAATTGTTGTGCAACAGGACCAAGCCTCCACTGACACTGCGTAGTGAACGCAAGCCAAGAGATTGGATGTGAAGGTTCTGGATAGCAAGTGAAAACACACCCCTGAAGAGAATTTTAAAAAATAAATTAGAAATAAATAAAACATGTATTACTACTTCAATAAAGAAAGGCTGGGGCAATTACGAGTAAGTAACAAATGAAGGGTTTAATAAGATAACAATGAATAAGAAACACAAATGAAAGACAACCAAAGTAAATACAGACAACACAGAAACAACAAGACTGTTCAGATTACCCAAATAACAGCCCATAATGTACTTTTTTTTGGTAAAACAGTGCAAGACAGGAAGAGCTCTCGTTTGTCACTATGACCTAGTTTGAGCATGCTACACTAGATAAGTGTCCCAACAACTTTTACTATGTAGTCTGGCTGGCGTGAGCAGCAAGTCAAAGCAGCTGGGCTGGCTAATTATTAGCCTTTATAACCCTGAAAGTGAACTGCCTCATTTGAACTAGAGACAAACAAAGCTGCATAACATTTTCTGTGGCAGTCAGTTCAATAGAGTGAGTGAGTGTGTGTTTCAATGACAAAGGTGAATAAAGTGAATATGCAGACATGGAGAGAAAAGAAAGACAGAAGTTCCAGTCAGACGGGTGTGGCATGCAGTGTGAAGGTCTTACTTGTAGAGCATCCTGCCCCGGATCACCTCAAGGTTCTCAAACACACTCAGGTTAGCCCACTCTTCTGGCCAGGCATCGATATACAAATAACCTGCATAGCAAAATCAGGAATATACTAAAAACAATAATAAAAAAGACAAGTGTACCAGACTCCTATGTGTCTTTTAATTCAAGTGAAGAAGAGACTTTATATTTGCAGCCGTTCTAAATCACATGGAGTTTTTCTTTGTCTAGAAAAAAGAAGGGTTGAACACAAACACAGGGTCACTGTTCTCGTCAATGTTCTGTACCTGTTAACTCCTCCAGGTTCTTGAAGGCGCTCAGCTGCTGGAGGCTCAGGCCTGATGTGTTGGCCACAGGGTCACTGGACAATGAAAAGAGGCAATGCATCATCTGATAATTCAAAGAGCATCACCCTGTGAGGTCACCGTTCACTGATACAATCTCCAGTGATAGAGGTTATCTCAGGTTTTATGTTTACATTTCATACGCAAGATCATTCATCAGGTATCTGGCATCGCGCTGCTGTCACACAGGCTAAACCCAGCCGCCTATATACGGGTTTGATATACCGTATTGTTACTGTATATACAATCTACTCTCTGTTGTTCACCATTGTTTTATTGGCATGATGTGTAAACAAATATGTCTTAATTGTGTTTTATTTAAATGAAATTAGCTCAAAAAGTATGTTATTTCTCCCCTTGTTAACACGTATGTGTTTGAAGTACACTTGAGTTCAGTTATCTAAAGGGTTTGGCTTAGGTGGTAGCTTTCCCCTTGACTTACACAAAGAATATTTCAAAATGTGTACACTCAAATATTTGAAGGGCTGAACGGGAGAGATGTGGTAGTATTAAGTCTTGGGCATGATCAAGCTGCTATTTCTGGTTGGTAAAGTTCAGGATTGTCAAGTTATTCACTTTATTTCTTCATTTCAAAAGTATCTTTGTGAGCTTTAACTTGGGTTGTGTTCCGAATCGCATACTTTCTACTATATAGTATGTAGAAAAAAGATTTAGGATGTCCCGATTCTTGTGGCCAGATTTAGGATGGTTAGAAGTACCCGGATGTCCTACTTCATGCGGCCAAGATTGTTAGTGTTGAAAAGTGCATCCTATTTGGGCGATTCTGACCCACAATCCAGTGCGCACGTGAAGTGACGTAACATCTTCGAAGCCTCCATATGAAAACAAATGGGGATGCGACGGATATAAAAGCAAGAGGCAAGATCAAGGCGCAATGTTATGATGAAATAAGAGAGAAAAGTATGTCCCAATAGTATGCCTACTGCATCCTAACTAGATTCTTTTTATCGTCAGATGTAGTATGTAGAATAGAAAAAAGAAAGAGTATGCGATTCGGAACGCAACTAGTGTGTTTGTTCTGTGTCCGGCCTGTGTCTCTCTCTTACCTAGCGAAGCTCTGAGGGAGGAAGGCCAGACTACCAAAAATCTTCTTACACGTGTTGAACTGCTCCACATTAGAAGATGTAACCATGGTGACGCCCTGGTTGTCCATGACGCCAAGGTTGTCCATACCCAGACCATAACACACTGCAATACAAAACAGATTTCATCTTAAATCCAGAAATTAAGCGGAACATAGGAAAGGTGTGCAATATCAATCCATCAAGCTTCAATATAAACCATGATATCAACAGCATAGAATGAAGTGTAGCACTGTGTACTTTATTACGCAACGAGGGGAAAATAATCGCTAGAGCTAGTGAAAATAAACATACAACCTTCCTGTTGCCTCTAGTCACGTTGATTAATTGAGGATGTGCACCTTTATCATCTGTAATACTTGAATCATATATAGTAATTGTTTTAATCTATGAAAGACCTGCCATGTATAAGATAATTAATGGTGTGAAGGAGGGAGCTGGCAGGTTTCATCCCAACTGACTTTTCCTTAATAAAAACTTGTCTGGTTTTAGTGTATTAATGTATGTAATAGAAAAAGAAGAGTACATAGTGCACAAAATGGCTGTCTGGCAAAAATAAACGCAAGGTAATTTGAGATAATGTAATAGCTGAGGTCTGTTTTCCCATAGCAGGATAGCCGAGTTAACCATTTAACTAAAATCTGGACATCTTCAAGACTAGAATTTAATTAAAGATGTTAAATTATTCAGTTTTTACAAAGCATAAACGATCTCATAGGCCTACATTTACTATTCCTGATCCACGAGACAAAGCCCGGTTGTAACGTCAACAACAAGTTGCTGCTGAAACAGGTTGGTTCACTTTGCACCATTGTCAGCATCAGTGTGTGCAGTGTAACGCACACACGTCACATGTACCGAAGGACTATGTCATGCACGTGGAAAATGCATAACTGAAATTAATCCAGAACATTAGTAATGCAATGTTTGCATAATGCAAAAATAGTTTTCCCCCTGTTGGATGTTTGGATGGCTTCCTTAAAAACTCAGAAGACACTTTATTAGGAACACCATTGTAATACTGGGTAGGCGACCAGAACAGCCTGAGATCTTTGTGGTAGAGACTTAACAAGGTGCCTGAAACATCTCTTAGAGATCCCCGGTCCATTCTGACATGACCAACGAGCATCTTGTAGGTTGATTGAAAAAAATTAATTAATTAACATTTTTACATCTTGGAGTGTGCTATGTTGCTGCCACATGAGTGTCTGTTTATATGTATTGTAATATGCAGGTAAACCTAATAAAGTTACCAATATAGTGCATAAAATGCATCCACAAAGACACAAAACAATCCCCACCTTTAGGACAGTCTCCTTCGCACTTCTCACATTTCTGCATCTCGTTTCTGTCTGGGTGGGCGATGATGACTTCCTGGTTGGCTTTGGGGCAAACTAAAGTGCAGGCCACTTCCATAGCCAAATAGTTATCTGCAGACAGGGAGAGAACGGTTTAAAAGTGAGTTATTAGTAAGGCATTAGGTATGATGAAATGGGTAGCAGGTCGCCTAAAGCGTTACAGGAGCAGGAATGTGGCTGTCAGGTTGGAATCCCTGAAGTGTGTGTGCAAATCTTGGCAGGGAGAGCAAATAAATCGTTTTCTATCCTCCCTCTTCCCCCAGTCAGCTATTACTGTCATCAAGGCACCCTGCAACACGACCCTAAATCTCATCAGGTGCACTGATGGAGCTGCATAGTGGCTACTAACTGAGCAATGAGTGGTGTGGGAGATGTTCCTTTATGGAGAAAAAAATAAATAATTCAAAGTAAGTTCTCACAAGGACATGTCTTGACGCAGGTAGCACCAAAGTTGAACTTCTTGTCTGGGTTGGGTTTAGTCTGAAAGGTGACGGAGTCGTAGATATTTGGTGGAGGACAGTTCTCCTTACAAACGCCGCTGTCGTTGAAATGACGGCAAGCCTGGAGAGAAGATGAGGGAGGAAACACATTACTCCACAAATGACAAAAGGCAGTCTGTCAAGTTCAACACGATAAGATTACACTGAAGATAACAAAAACTGTAATCTGTGTGTGTGTGTGTGTGTGTGTGTGTGTGCGTTATTTACCAGACAGTCTGAGTCTTTGGGTCCTGTGCATCCAGCAGCACACTGCATGTGACAGCAGTCATTGGAAAGGAGACCTTTACACCGCTGACAACCAGACGCGCAATTAATGCGGGTCACTTGGAAAGAAACAAGGGGAAAACAAATGAGACTTCTCTCTTGTACTACACTTGCTTTGACATTTTATTCCAGTGAAAAGCAGACAGTGTCACCATCACACTCTGCACATGATGTTAACTCACAGGTCTGGCAGTCCTGCGCAGTTTCTCCCCAGCAGCTTTCCCCACATGCAGAGGAACAACTTGGACCTGTACCCAAATAAAACACAACAGAAGATGAGAACTGAGCATGTATCCAACAATTTCAGAATAAAACAAACATTCTCTAGAATGTCTTTACCAAAGTATTTCAGGTCTAATTATCCATATTTCTTGATATATTTACGTTTGCAATAACATCGCCATCATAATGCATAATGCTAGTTTTGCTAAATATACGTACATGCCTTTACTTAATTAAGCTGAACCTGTCTGACTGTTTGACCTCTTATTGTGTCTATTTTATTTAAAAAAATATATCATTAGGAAAACTAAAATTTCTCCTCAATAATTTATAAATCAGCTGCTCACAATTAGGCGCCCGAGCCTGAAGTCGGTGCAGCCTGGCGTGGATGTTCTGCTCGTCCAAAGTGTCCCTCCAAGTGATTTTCTGGGGGTCCGGGAAGCACAGCTGGGGGTTCCCCCAAATATACACCCCACCCAACAGGATCTCTGCGGCGGGGAAGACAATACACAAGAGGAGCTCATCAACTTACTGTCGGAGTAGATAACAGAGGCTGGATCAAAGGACAGCACAAAAATTATGATAAAGCCTAATAATAAACGTGTTACATTTTCCTAATAAACTTTGAAATTGAAGGTATTGATCAAATTAATGGGTCAAAGCAACAACAAGAAACATATAGTCCCAAACCCAATCTAGTCCATGCCAGTCAGGTCATACTTTGTTTGGGCATCTACTATGAGCTCTGCTACAGTATATATTACTATCTGACCTGTGAGGCTACGAAGCCGGAGCGTCCTGAGCCCTTGTCCACCCACAGTGTTATCCAGTACAGCCAGGGCGTAGCTGGAGTTGTACAGCTGGCTGCCTCTTATGATGCGAAGGTTGTCCAAAGGCACCAGACTCACTGACACATGCGCTACAAGCACATAGCCCTGTACCTCCACGATCCCCTGAAGAAACACAGTGAAGAGACACCAAAAGCCATCTTAAAAAACAATTCTTGCTCATTAGTTTATTATACTAACTCTATTGTATGCAGCTCGTATTGAACACTCTATAAATACCTGTAGGAAGGAGAGGTCAGGGTCTCCCTGAAGGTGCGTAATCTCAAGGTTGCCGTGGACGACCTGGCAGCCGGTGTAGAGCAGTCTGAGAGTCTCGTAGTGATTTTCAAGGCTGGAGGGCAGGGCCAGCTTCATGTCTGTACCCAGGCACACTGCAACGCATGATAACATATGACCTACAACTTCCACCTGCATGTAACACACACTCTTAGAAAGCCTTTCATTGTTCACACCGCTTTAACTGGCCATTCAAAATCTTTTGCCGCAAATGGAAGCAAGTCTCTCTCATTGAGACTGTGAATACACCTTACGGACAAACAAAGAAAACTAAAATGACCAAAACTATTTCTTAACAGAAAAACAAAGCATATAAATGTAGTAGTACAACACCAGTGTTTCCCCCAGCGCTTTATAGCTAAGGCGGCCGCCTTAGCAACGCCAGCCCCCCGCCTTGACTACCGACCGACCCCCCCCCCCAAAAAAAAAAGTGGGGGAAAGTGAGCCACTGTCTCACTTTTCCCCACCATGAGGCACAAGTTAAGTTTAGTCTTAAACATATTTTAATGTAATATTACATAACATATGTTTTATTTGAATGTCATACACATTGTAGAAAAGCCATCATGCCAATGAAATACACCAGGAAGACGACCTGGGGCAACCACACGGAAAGAGCACCTTCTCATCTTTCCCTGTAACCTTCAGGGCTGGAATGTAGAGTAGGCCTAGCTGATGTTATAATCCAGTTGGGTCTTCTCTTGTGTTCTGAGTCCCAGGCTGTTCTCGCTGGTTCTGATTTTCCTATGCTTTGACCCCCAGACACTAGCTGGCTCTAAGGGTCCTGTGTTCTGACCCCCAGACTGTGTTCTAATCTAACTGGTTCTATCTTTCATTTGAATCTTATTAAAACATTTTGAATTATAATATGTTGTATTTGATTTTGTTCAGAGTTACTTTCAAGTGTTTAGAACATTTGCTTTTCTTAATTGACCAAACCCCATCATTCTTTTACTAGTCCGACATTAGTTCTGGAATGTGTGGCTAGCTTTCAGGATTCTTACTGTTACAATATGTGTTGTTATGGTAGTTTCAGAGTGGAAAAAGTAAGTGGATCAGTTTACCCCACAGCTGGGGTAAAGTGAGCCACATGACAACTTTTTTTTAAAACAATCATATTTTCACTGCCCTTTGTCTTGAAAAAATTCTGCTAATGCCCATTTCTAGGAAACATCCTGAATTAATTGGAAATGTGTACATTTGAGTGATAAATCATTTTAGCTCCCTTAGAGGGAAGCAAATGTAAAAAGTGGCTCAGATAACCCCGTTCTCCCCTATATAATATAATTTATATAAAAATTATTTGATCTCTTTAAAATACATTTGAAATCCACAACAAAAGTGATAAAGTTTTCTGTGTTTTTTTATCACTATAGATCAAATATTTTAATGGTTTTTGGACTGTTTTCTACGATGAAGAAGGAATTCTAAGACTTCATCCAGGGAAAACTGAGACCGATTCCTCACTATTGCCTCACATTTTACAAACCAAAAAAAAGTATTGATTAATGTGAAAATAATAATAATCAACAAACGAATAAACTGATAATTTTTAAAGTTGCAGCCCTGAAATAAATGATAAATAAATAAGAGATACTGATCGGACTTCTTTGACTAGCTCAATGAGCTAGATACAAAAACATAATAGTAGCAGTTACAGGAGGGGACATTTATAGTAACAGGAGGGAGAAGGATCTCATATTGAAACTCCTAATGATGAAGACTACATGGACTTGGGACTCCACATATTGTGACTGTTATGGAGCGGCCTTGGATATAAGTATTCTGAAACGCACACCGTCTGCACGTCTATTGGTCTATAAGACATGTTTTCAACTGGCCGCAGAGAGCACAGATTCCCCACAGAGGGTCACACACACGGCATTGCATTCAGGGTCACACAGCGCTAAAATTCATGTAGGGGGGTTGTACACACATATCTCCCATGCTTAAGTAGGCAGTCACACAGTAGACAGTCTCCTGCTCTTGCTGGGGTTATAAATGACTTCCTCTGGCTTGCTTCCAACAGGCCTTCAATAGTCAACTCACTCCTCCCGATTGAAGCCGCCTCCCCCTTTGTGCCAACCCCGTCCCCTCCTTTTGGTATAGAGATGACCATACAGACTCAAGATAGGCTACATGGTTGGAGCAGGGCATGCTGGGGGTCCAATAACATGCTCTTATCACATATGTTTATGTGTTTTTCTTTCCCCCAAGATGGCTGAGTGAGCACCCAAGTCACAGCTCCTGCAACTCAGCCAAGAAGCACCGGGTCGTGAAGTGTGAACACGGTCCTCATTTACATCTAAAAGCAGAGCTACTGCTGCAGCAAATGGCTCTCTGATAAACGGCTGCCAAAAATACACACACACACCCAGCTGTTTGCAGCTTGTGTCAAATATCAAATCAAATGAGTAAGGGGCTGGCAACCTTCTACGTGATGTCATCATGGAAAATACTTTGACGTGTCCAGCTGAGAGATGTTCTTCTCCAGCGATTAAATCAATGAACTCCCTAAAACTCAAAAAATAAAAAATAAAAACGCAGACGTCTCCAGTTCTGGGGATTAGGTAAATGTGCTGTAACAGCGAGAACAGCCGAGCACATTTTCCATTTCTAAAAAAGTGTGTGTAAAGCCTGTTCTCCGCTTCCTCTCCTTTTATTCCCCACATCGTTTGCTCTCCAAAAGTCTCTCAGCAACTCCTGCAAGAGTGTGAGTGTGTGTGTGTGTGTGTGTGTGTGTGTGCGTGCGTGCGTGCGTGCGTGCGTGCGTGTGCGTGTCCTTCCATCCTCGAGGCCCAAAATACTCTTTTTATCACTCACTCTTTCTCTATCTGCACACAGTCCATGTATTGCTCTTCCATATCCACTCATCCTACATCTTTTGCATTACCTGCTTTCTATAAAAGCCTTTTCATTTCTTCCTGTTAGTCAGTGATTGGAAGCCCAACTCCCTTTTTTGGACTCTGGAAAGTGTCATTTCGGACGAATGCACGTCTTTGCATATCTTAAAGATGACACACACACGTGCTGCATATATTCTATCAGTGAGGAAGAGAGGTTGGAGGGGGACCAAGAGAAAACAGCTTGTAGCTCCAGTTATCCTTAAAAGGTGAAGTCAGGCATTTATGGTTTGTTGTCAAAATCCCCTTTTTGTCAAAATCAATATATATATATACAGTATCTCTTCAAGCCTGATATGTACGTCCTGTGTTTGCGCTGAAAAGTGTTAATGATACACAGCCTAGGCTCTGTAGACAGTTATGTAAATAAAGTGTAAGTAAATAAAGGGGCCCACCGTAGCTATCAATATACCCATTTACAGAGCCAAAGCAGTGTATTAGAATAACTAGATTTTTTTTCAACACTTTATTTCAACATTCACTGATTTTGACAAAAAAGTGATTTTTACAACAAGCATTCTCCAGAATTTCTGACTCCACCTGTGTGTGTGTCTAGCAGGTCACATACATAATTAATTAATGCCACTAACATCCAAGCACACACACATACACAGACAGCTAAACGTGCTAGTGCTGGTGAGCAACTTGGCTCTGGAAACTTCCTTCGCACATGTGTTTATGTGGTTAAAGACAGAATTTCTACTTTTCTGCCTGTTGTTCACATTTTGATCATTTACACTGTAACACTTGAGACCCTCTGTGAGCAGCTATGCTTTTATTTTCTTAGCTTCTTTGCACTTCTTCGCAACAATCCAGCATTCAGGCATAAATGTGGTTAAAACATTAAGATGGGTTTGATTCTCTCTCTAAGGCTATCTTTGGTCACTCATAATAACAACTGCTTCTGTCACTTTGGGTGCATACAAGAAAGTGCATTATGCTATCGTCGCTCTCTGGCAGCCTGTAAGGCACCCTGCATACCAGTGTAGCAGTAGGAAACCTATACACAACTTACATGGTGGAAAGCATACCCCCCGCTTTTACATTTATTTAAACTTTATCTATAGTAGTTTGTGTAGAAGTTCACCAATTCTGGCTCCATGACAACAGAAGTACCATTGCTTAACTTTTCTTCCATAATACCTTAATGGTGGAGTCTCCTGACATTACGCTACCTGTAGCATTAAACAAAATACAGTGTGAGTATACAACCTTTGCTCTGTAAACTGCATGTTGTTAGCTACGTTGGGCCCTTTTGTGTGTACCCTTTGTTTACATACCAGTTTTTTAGATATTTACTGATTTTGACAACAAGCATTCTACAGAATCGCTGACACCAGCTTTAACTTAGCATGCATCCTGCAATGGATGTGCTGGTTATCACACAATCAGATTGTCATTCAACAGGAAAGCCTTTTGCATTTGATGTTTTGCCATTTGTTAGGACAGACTGCATGTTGTAAAAATAGTGTCACTATTAACATGACTGCATGTTAATAGTGACTCATTTGATCTTATCTTGGCTTCCTATGAAGGAAGATGTGGTATCTGTAAACTGAGTGTGTCTTGTGCCAGTCTGCTGCTTTAAAAGATCTGCAAATTGAAAGCTAGCTGGAAGCCACACCTGTGTGTGGCACCATGCCAGTTAGCACAGGGAGTGAGCATGTGTGTTGTTTACCCCTGTGTGTGTTTGTGTGCGGTAAGTGAGGGAAACACAGCAGCAGCGATGCTACTGCAAGAGAACCATACTGGAAAAGCCCACAGTGTGACGGTGCACTCTCCTCTTAAAGGATCAGGTCGGTCAAGGCTCGATAGAAATGGGACAAGCTCATCCAACAGGACTTTCTGTCTGTCTGTGTGTTTACCCCTCAGATTTAACATGTCGATTCCAACGCAGTGCTAATGCGTGCAACGCGCCTTGCATCAACTGCAAATTTTTCCCAACCTCCCTGAACACATTCTTTCTTCCCCTTCACTCGGCAGCCAAGAGAGAAAACAGGTATTGCTCAACAGACAAGCAGAACAGGATCTGTACTGTACTGGAGTCAGAGATGTGTACTCCTCACTCACTCAACCCGTCATGCATCGACTGCAAACACAAACGCGTACAACAACATTACTGCATACGCATAGCTCCTTTTACACATTTACTACTGTTTGACAGGAAATGTACTGCTCATTTCAAAAGGGACAAATTGTACATGAAAGGGCGGACAAAGAGTAAATTAATGTTTAACATGTTTACATTTTCTTTGCATCAAATGGCTTAACAAGTTGTTAATGAATTGTTTATGAAGCCTTATGTTACATTAATAAGAACTCTCCGGTTGCCATTTTTTTTCTCCTCTAGCATGAATTACTTTTGAGCTCTTAAGAACATCATGAACCACTAACCTTCTAGAAAACAATGTTGCCTAAATAGTTTTTTTATTAATGAACTGATTAATGAACTGGTTATTATTAACTTTTATTTATGGCGAAGAATTCTAAGGGGATTTTTAACTAGCCTTGCAAGACCAGCCTGATCTGGAGAGCTTCCCATTTGTTTCTCTCCAGCAGATCAGTCCGGACTTTATCCAAACTCTGTGTTGAGGAGCCAGTTCAAAAAATGACCAGGCCAATCAGAGCCCGCTTTCTGAACTACATTCGTCCCTTAGTGGACGGCAGCCTTCGATTGGTTCATGCACTCGTCAATCGAGCTGTCTGAGAGCAGGCATATCTCACAAGCTCGATCGGAGACTAGAGTGACAACTACATGATCCAATCAAGGGCTGCCTGCCACTAACGGACAGAATGCGGGCCCAATTATGATTAAAGAAAGTCCAAACTGCGGGAGGGAATGTGAAGCTCGCTAGATCAGGCAGGTCTCGCCAGGCTAATTTTTAACAACGTGGCAAACAAAACGTTGTTCTTATTAATGATTTATTACTGATCTATGACACAGATTATTAAGGATTCATTAACCATTAATAAAGCCACTAATTAATACCAAATGAAAGACTCCTAATAAAAATTGGTAACAATGCGTAACCCTGCGTAATGACTTGGTATTTGCAGCAGACGCGTGCTAAGGAAACAATTTAGCTCCTTAAAGGGAGACCGCAATTCTGGAGAATGCTCAACTCACTCTCACTCAATATCAGTTACAATATCTCCTCACGATGCGCAACCTGTCTGTACTGTGTGTGAGCTGAAAACAAAATCCATTTTTAATACACAGTCAAGGCTCCATAAAAGGTTGTTAGCTATGTGGGGCCCAATGTGTTTACATATTTTTTGTTAACATACAGCTTACAGAGCCTAGGTTGTGTATTAGCACTGTTCTATCAGTGCACACACACAGTATACAGACAGGTTGTGGATCATGAGGAGACATTCACTGCTTTTGACGAAGAGTAATTTTGTCAACAAGCGTCGTCCAGAATAGCTGTGTCCACCTTTAAAGGTGAAGTAAGCGATTTATTTATGTTAATATAAGTGTTAAATCACTCTTTATTCATACAGTGATCACCTATATAGTGTGCACATTTCATAAAGCCGATCTCTCAGTCACCCGCTCTGCATGTAATAGGCATATAAACTTTTCGAGGATCCCACTACTACTACTACTACTGAGAGAATGCTACAAACCGGCACCTGTCTCACTGATGGTGCACGTGCAGAGCGACAGATGGGTGAATGTGTATGCGCCTACAATGGCGGAGCAGGTAAAAATCCTTCCCAATGTCTGTTTTGATGGTTTTTAATCATGTTTTATCACACTTACCGATCTGAGATGATGCTAGATAATTCGCTTCTGGAAGTGCATCAATGTTGTGACGTTGGACGAGGGAGGGGACTGCTAACTGCAGTCACTGACAGGAAGTTAGCTAAACTGACCATTCCGCTTACTGAACCTTTAACAGAGCGACTGCAGGTTGGAGTTGTGCGACTGAAACCCCTTAGAAAAGCACACAAGGAGGAGGAGGTGTGGGAAGTTTCTCTCTGGGGCTTTACTCCACTACAGTTGGCCACATCCTCAGCTCGGGTCAAGTTAGTTAGATCACTCAGCCCAGACTTGTGAGTCACAGCTGGCTGAGTTAACCTGCCACCGACGGCCAACCACAATGACTTAACCACTTTGCTGTGAGTTTCGCTCATTGGGTGCACTGGAGTGTGACGGGGACTTGAACGCTGTGGACACTGAGACTCAAAAACACACACTGATAATATGCTCCCACACAGAGGAAGGGTGTTGAAATAATTCATCCCAACCACTAAAGCGAAAACACAACTGCTGCTGACCTTTGAAACCATTCACTTGTTGGCCATAAGCTGTGAGAGAGAGAGTGAGAGAGAGAGAGAGAACCACAGACGTAACAATAATTAATAACTGCAAGTAAGACTGTGGATGAATTCTCCACCTGTGCATGATGCGTAGCTTAATTTGGCACACACACTGAACTGATGCCATAGACGTTGTCGACATTGTGGAGTTAAGTGCACCAACCTGTTCCCACCGACAATGCAGTCGATTCTGTTTGAAAATCACTTCACCTGTGACTATAGGCTTTGTGTGTGTGTGTGTGTGTGTGTGTGTGTGTGTGTGTGTGTGTGTGTGTGTGTGTGTGTTTGTGTGTGTGTGTGTGTGTGGTAGTAGTAGTGATGATTGTGGTGGGGGTTATAGCAGCTAACAAAGGAAGCTTCAGTATATGTTTTGTTTACTTTGAAAGAGGACTTCAATGAAGTATTTCTTTGTGTACATTTCATCCACTAACACAATGATATTTTAGTGTTATCGTGCGTGGGCCGTGCATTGGCCTATTTCCTCAGCACTGGGGCACATCAATAAAGACTGTACGACACATTTAATGCTTTTAAAAATCCTCCATCAGACTTATTGATGTCCGATTCCACTGGAGATCAACTAGAGCTGCCAATGATGATTATTTACACAATTGAGATGAACTGTTTATCCAATAAAGCGTTTTAAAAAATAGAGACAAACATCCTAGATTTCAAAGTAAAATGTTTTCCAATTGTTTTTCTTCTTTGTACTGTAGTTTTTTTTTGTCTGACAAACATTTCAAACCCTGAAAAAAAAACCTGATAAAAAGGGAGATAATTCATTTTGCAGCAAATCGTCTCATTTGAGAACCTTGAAATCAACAAATGTTTGAACTTTGTTTGAAATCGAATGTAAATGTCCTAAACTAGAGGCAACATGTTTTCTCAGTGATACTACAAAACACAGTATTAAATGCTCCTCTGCTTTAGCAATAGCCTATAAACACGTTTTTCTTTAAAAATAAAATCATGACTTATGGCACTGTCTTGCAAAACCACGCACTTGTTTGCACTGTCAGTTAGCTCTTGTTTTACTGGCATGCGCTCAAGCTCCAAGTGTGACAAGTGGCCCTCTATCAGACAATGCCCTCTTTGGAGCCAGAAGTGAATAATTGACATCGTCATGATCCATGGTGCACAATGAGACGCCTGTTGTTGTTGTTGTTGTTGTTGTTGTTTTTTTGTTTTTGTTTACGCGGCGGAGCAGCCTAACGCACGGCAAGTCACTCACTCACGTTGCGGGTCCAAAGCTGGAGAGCAGGTTCTCATCATACTTCTTACCTGTTAGTGCTGCGGCTATGTTTTTAATAGCCGTGTTTATTTGTGATGCAACTAAACAAGAAATAGAAGTGCGTCGTGCGTAAACATTTGATTTTTTGTATCCAAATAAAGAAATCTCCCTTGAGGCCACTGGTGACAGGTGTGACTTTTTTCTCTCTCTCTCTTTCTACTCATGAGACTCCCGAGCCACAGCGGAGAGTGAGGGGTTGCGGACTCACGGAGGAATGCGGTCCCAGCCTGAAATATCAGCCTGTTGGGCCACGCCGAAGCTCGCGCATTACCTCACACTATCCCCTTGCGCTCTGCCTTTAAACCCCCGTGTAGACATAGTGTGTGAAGTGAAACGTGCAGTAGAAAGTTACCCACCTTCTCTGGCCAACGCACCCGTCACTCCGATCAGCACGGCCCAGACCAACACCAAACTTCTCGCCGCCTCCATCTGCTGCGACCAGACTAGTCCATACTCCAAACTTAGATTGGGTGTCTTTTTTTTCTTTTTTTAGGCTACTGTTCCCAGTGAATAAATAGCCGTTTCCTGGCCTCCTCTCGTCTCCAGGTTCTAGTTTTGTTTTGTTGGCACCTTTCGGCAGTTGTTGTTCGCCTCCCAATCTCAGTGACTTCCTCCCTGGAATTCCGTGCCTGTTGCTCGTGGAGCGTGACAGCGTGCAGAAGCAGAGGCGCGCGCCCGTGGAGGCCTGAGCGGGGAGTGGCACGTTGACTCAGCCCGCCCTCAATTCAAACTGCTCGCTGTCTGCTATGGGCCACTGCTGCACTGACGTTCTGCTTATGACTGGTGCATTTTTTTTCATCCTATAGGCTACCTGTCACTCCAGTAAGAATCAGGTTGGAAACTAGGCATAGGCCTATAGAGGTGGGTTTAAAGGCCCCCTCCACTTTAACATTAAGCCTTTGATGTGTGATTATCACTGACAGCGTGCAGCGTGCTGCACGATATATTTCAAATTGCTTGTTCAAATTTTGTTGTAGAAGGCATGGTACAGTCCAAACATTCATTATGTTTTGTTACTGGGTAACAGGGCCGGCGGTAGCCAGGGGCCAATGTGGGCTGTGCCCACCCAACCAAAAAAAAAAAAAAAAATTATTATTTTTTTTTTTTTTTAGGTGGAAGTCCAGACCCACTATCGGACGGACTTGTTCGTTCGCTGTCCAAGAAAATGTCAAATAAAATTCAGACAATTAATTAATACTAAAGAATATACCATTCTTCTAATTGTATTATTGGGTGGGCAGGACAGCCTGCCTCCAAGTTACCCACCCGCTTATAGTGGTCACTGGTCAGCAGAGCCGGCCCGAGACATAAGCGAAATTGCTTAGAGGTTGCTTAGGGTCCCGACTGCCAGGGGGGCCCCCCCAATTTTTTTTTTTTGTTTGTGTGTTTGATATCAACATCATATTATGTAAATGTAAATTATCATACAATAAAAGGAATACAATTGAATCAGTTCATCTGGGAGGTAATCCGAGGTTAACTGATCACGTCACGTTCAAGTCCATGGCATGCACAGTGTGTATTGAGTTTATTTAAAAATATTTGAAAATGGGGCTGCCCTCAGTTGCCCATGCACTGTGTATACTGCAGTCTATAGCCTATTTCAGCCTCGTCTGTGGAAAAAAAGATAACTGGACAACAGAGTTATTCTGCTTCGTTCCTCTCACTGCATTTAAATTAATTCATTATATTACAGAAAAATATGTCCCGTAAAAGAAAAGAGCACCAAGCCCATCCCAGAGGACCCTGCATAATATTTTATTTCAAATGTATATTTCTATGGAAAATCCATGTGTCTTTCTTCAATAGCTTCTAATTCATCCGACCCAGTGTCTCCAAATTATTTGTTCACACAAAATTCCTCAGATTTAGCCTCTTAATCTTCCTCTCAAAGTGCACCAGATTCATGCATTACACTTTAAAAAGGTAAAAAAAAATCTCCCGGGGGGGCATACCCCCGGACCCCTCTAGCAGGGTCTTGACCTCGGCTGGCTACTATTTTCACCCAGCTGGACATCAGAGGCAATAGTGGAAAGTAGTGTGTATAGTATATAGCTCTGGACTACCACCATCCAGGTTGCCCAGTCCCAAAGCTTTCTCTGCAATCAGCTCAGGCTGCCTACAGTTAATACTGCGATTAAGAAAAATATAATTTATATTATATGTTATTCATAAACATTTTGGAAAAAAACATGCAAGAATCAAATCTCCCACGCAGCAACACTCAAAGTTTATTTGCATATTGTGTTCTACACAATTCACAGTAAATGTGTCAAAAAGCAGACGCAGAGATCTTACAAGGGCAAAAAATTTCGGCTCGCGCGCTCTACGCGCGCTCGCATCTTCGGCCTCCCTGAAAACTGTGCCCACCTAAAATCTCTACAGGCCCACCCAAGTCTGACTTTCTAGAACCGGGCCTGCTGGGTAACACTTTACAATAAGGTACACAAAAAAAGAGTAGTTACCCTTTTAAAAAGGGTAGTTTAAAGTGTTACCTGTTACTGCATGACATATCAATTTCCTGCAGGAATAGCATCAAATTCGATGGCATTGTTGTTGAGGTGTGATTGGAATCTACATTTTTAACGGAATTCTGAATATGGCAGTAACCGTTCTACCATTCTTATTTAAGAGCTGTGCTACAAACTAAATTCCATTGTCAATCCATGAGTAACAATCAGTGATTTATATGTGTACAAGATGTCTTTTTTATTCCAAATAAAGAATCTATGAGGACTAGGGTTTACAAAATTCCGGGAATTTTCAAAGTTGGAAACCATGGGAATTCATGGGAATTTTGGGAATAAACGGAAATTTACTCAATTCATGGAAATCCAAAGGCACTTAATCCTATAACTATGTTATGTCAATACTGGCAAACGTTCTAGACAGTAAAAAGCAGTTGTTCAACTGGGTTTTATGATATTTATGAACATTTAATTTCAAATCAGATTTTTTTAAAAGCTTATTGAGACACCCAACTTGATATATCACATATTGATTTTTACTATACCAGGTTTACAGACGCTTAAACAGTGATTTTAAATATAGTTGGGTAAAATGTATTATAGCATAATCTGTACAAAAACAACCAGATTTCATGCAGGTACACTTGGCAAGTTGCACACAGCAAACTGCTTAATGCAGACATATGCTATACCTCACAAAACCTCTTTAGCAAACTGACCCATTACATTCTCATAAAAATATGAGACCCCCAATCTGCATTACACATTTAAATGCATTCAAACTCAAAGATAAGCCAATAATCCAATTGAACTTTCTTTTGCCAATGGATTTCTTGCATGCCGCTGCATTCAATTGAGAGATTTGCATTATACCGGCTCGGGGCATCTTCATGTTTCTCATGCCCTTCACTTAACGGTCACAAATCAGGAGTTGTAGGAGGAAGAATAAACTCTATTCATTCCGACCTATCCAGTCTCCCTACCCACAGCAGCCAGGGTCAGAGTCCAACCTATTGCACAGAGCTATGAGGAAAAAACAAAAAGCTACTCACTGAGCCACGCAGAAAAAACGTCTAAGACATTTAATTTTTTCTATTTTTACATAGGATAGTGGGTGGCTAAACAAAGTTGTACAGGGAGTTATCAAGAAGCAAGTCTTGGATACAATTAGCTGGCTCTTGAGAAACATGCATAATTTCAAGATCTACAGAAGTCCACGCCTGATAGTCACTTTCTTTCAAATATACACTTAAAACATGACAACGCCTATACCAAAAACCTCTCTATAATTGAATGGTATAGTTTCCATCAAACATACCTGATTGTTTGGGGTCTGCATGGCGTGGGACAGGTGTATGTATAGGACAGGCTCGTTTTGGACAATCAACATAATTTCACAGTTTTTACTTGCTTACTAGGCTACATTAACGGTGAAAACAAGTGTAGGTCAGGAGGGATCTGTAATATGGATATTTATAAGGATCTGTTCTTATCAAACCAGCCCATGTGGCACAAGGTCAGGAGGAGACCTCAGACCTGCCCAGTGAATACATATACCGTACATGTTATGTAATCTGCAGAGTCACTTCTTGTATTGTAGATTAATTGCAGCACCTTATTAAAGTGTACAATTGGAAAGGCTGAGCAGATGTTTCAATTGACAAAAAGTATCATGAGAAGCATACACAGAAGATACATTAGCAAAACGCTGAAAAATGGCAGTGTCAATATTGTATATATATTTTTTTTTAAAGATATTTTTTGGGCATTTTTATGCTTTATTGACAGTGCAGAGAGACAGAGGTGAAATGGGGCAGAGAGTGGAGCGACACGCAGAGCACGACCGCGGGTGGGAATCGAACCCGGGTCCGCTGCTGGGCCCGGCCCGGGAGGGGGACGCCTTACCAACTGAGCTAAAGGCGCCCCCCAATATTGTTTATTTGACAGTTAATCAGCTATCGTATGTTAGTGACTAAACTCCACATATGATTAAATATAAACAACTATGATGCTTATACAATAAACTTTGTCATTATGTTGTCCTTATCCTTATTGACTTGTGACCCCTCAGCAAAAAAAATGTTTATGTTTCAGGTGTGAGTGGTCATTTCAACCAAAATAAATGTGCCCCCGAAATGAAATAAAAAATATTTGAATAGAAGAGCTTGAAGTATGTTTTTTTTTCTTACCGACCCCATTTAATTTAAGGAACGCTCAGGTTGGGACCATTGGATTAACTTTGACTCCATATAAAGAAGCTACAACTAGCTTGAACTGATACAACAGTAAAATGCACTCATACACCAGTATTAAACCTTAATGTATACTTAGCTAATACTAATACTTTGTTGTAGTAGGAATTTGAATACAGATCATCAGCTTGCAATGGAGTATTTGAACGATGTTGTTTTGTTGCAGAGGATTTGAGTATTTTTCCACCACTGCATTTAAATTACTAAAATGCCAAGTGCAAAGAATTGCACAGTGTCATGTAGACAGCAGGGGGAACACTCTCCCGGATGAAGGTCATCTTCAAAGCCACACTTACCCATGCGAACATGTTTAGTCTATCCTTAGGTCATTGGTATGTAGGGTACAGTGGATTACTCCTCGTCTACATACTGTACATCATCTAGGGAGGACCACTTAAACATATCATGTATAGAAGAAAAGACACAAATGAGCCCCACACCTTTTTAACAGAGAACACTTTTAATTTGTTCAATTTTTTGGTCAAATATAAGTAGTATGTGAGGTGGAGAAAAAGTGCACTGAGTAGGAGAGGTAATGGTGCACAGGGCAGCAGGCAGGGGGCAGCAGACGGGGGACATGGTTATCAGTGAGAGGAAAGTGAACCATGAAACGATTTACAGAGCATTCCTCTGGGAATCTTCCATTGATTTAAACAGATATGTTAAATGATATGTTGCAATTAATTCAAATAACTTTAAGCTTTGAATGTTTTTGTTATAAATAAGAATTGAGGCGTTCAAATGCCATATTAGAAGTATCTGATCATAATCGGGCCCAAATCAGCATTTTGTGAATGTCAGTGGTAATAAACATGGCTATGGTTAAACTCCCTCCCCCCCCCCCCCCCCAAAACCTATGACAACCTCTCTGTGTCTTTTGCCCTCTGTCTTACCACACCCCCATCACAGGCTGTCGGCAAAGCTAAATTTACCCATCGTCTCACACACATTCACGCAGCAAACATACACACACACACACACACACACACACACACACGCGCGCGCGCACACGCAGTTATACAAAAGGATTGAGAACAATCTAGCTCCCTCCTAAACACACATTGTAAAAACAACACAATGTTGAGTCAAGGCAACATGTACAGTACATACTGGTCATTGTTCACATTCTCGCACAGATAAACAAAAGGCAAGGAGAGAATTAATGTACACATACACAAACACACCCTCATAAAGTGCACACATGGAAGGAAAACTCTGAGGGATGAAGACACACATGGTATGAGTTTTGGTGCCAACTCTATTAAGAAGAAAAAATTTGATGTAAAAAAAAAATACATATAGGAAAGAAGAAACATTCTAATTGACAAGCGGGTTATTGTACAGTGCGTAAGTCTGACATGGAGGGAGATGGTGTATCTCACATGATGGGATGTTGTATGTGAGTGCATCTGCTCTTGTGTGTGTGTGTGTCCATCATGGGGAATATTTCAGAAATAAATGCAAGAAAATCCAAACAATGGGCGTGCACGCACACACACACGCAAACAAACACACGCGCACACATTTTTTTAGCATCCATTGGGGGAGAGAAAGAAATCCCCACATGAGTCATGACTACAGCTTACCTCTTCCAGCCTCAATAATTTTCTCCTTTTCCCTGACACTAAAAAGGCAATCCAGGTGAATAAAATACGATACTTCCATTTTCTGATCATCAGTCATATGACCAAACCCCCAATTTAAAATCAAGTCTTCAAAGTAAAATTGTCAACAGAATAAAGCACAAATCGGTCAACAAGGATGACAAAAACAACAGAATTAAAAGCAAACTAAGGCAGCTGATGTAAAAAAGAAATGTGGATGATGATGAAAAGTGTGTGAAACAAAAGCAGCTCTGGAAACAACAGAGGCACGAAGAGAAAGGTGTGAAAAGAAAGAAAAAATCACAGTCAGCTAGAATAGCCTCCAAACATAGAACCCCCACCCATTCCCTTCTCCCTCTCTCTAGAACAATCCGTTGGCTTCACAAGGGGCACCTCTCTGTGTACGCCGATCCACTTGTGGCACAGATGGACCCTGACACACACCGTGCCCAACACAGTAGGTAATGACAGCCTGGCATGGGATCTGGTGCCATCTATTGTCAGCCACAGCAAACTGCCGTTCGAGCAGAGCTGAGCTGAACTGGGCTTCGGTAAAACAGGAATACAAAGCTGTGCAAAAACGTTTTCCTTCATCCTGTTTTGCATTCATGTGAAAAAACTGCGATAGAACCGTCCAAACCTTGTGAGCACAATGCAAGGTAGAGCAAGCGTCAAATCGTGATAATTAGGAAGAGAGAATTGACGCCCCCCCCCCAAATAGATACTCAAAATGAGAAAAAAATATATAAAAAAAGTCTACGTTGATGGAAGTCATAGTGGTTTCATGCATGTCATCTGGGAGGCGGAGCTACGTCGGCTGCCCTGATTGGAGGAGAGGTGCGAGGGTGCGGGCGTGGCGACGAGGCGATGATGAGTTCCTCCTACTCGACTTTGACACCCATCTTCTCTGTGTTCAGCAGGTAGAGGCTGTCGTCTATCAGGAAACTGGAGGGTGAAGGAACATAAGGTTACATTTATCAGGTGTTTACCTTTACTAATATCCACTGTCAAAGAGAGCTGTGAATAGGAGACAGATCGTGGGGAAACCGTTGGACCAACCTGTAGAAAAGGACGTGCACTGGTATGGTGCTGAGGTGCCACACAGCGTGAGCATCTAGGATCCAGAGCATTGGGGGGAAGTCCAGCAGCTCCAGCAGGGCCAGGCCATGGAGCAGCATCACCACCAGGCCGCACTTCCACCAGTAGGGCAGCGTCCGCCGGTTCTGCCAGCACCAACACAGCCACCACAGGAGGTTCACCATGCCTGCAAAGACAATAGAAAGCCTTTAAATGACTTATTGGTTTCAATAATACACGTAGAATGCAGCTTTAGAAATGTACTCAAAATAACACAAAATATGGCTTTTTGGAAGGTGGAGCTCAAAGAGACAGGCTCTAAAACAGACACTTTCAGAGAGGATATGTAACAATCGCACTGTGAGAAATATAAAGGTTTTCTTGTGCATGTCCTCCTGCATCCACACTTTACTTTGGTATTACCATGTAAACATCTGGTCAATGATGAAATACCTTGGTGATTTTTCTCTACTTATGACATCTATTGCAGGATGTCCGTCCTGGGAGAGGGATCCCTTACTTTGTCGACTCTCCCTGAGATTTCAAAAAAAAAAAAATGTAATCCCGGTAAAGGGTTTTTTACTGGGAGTTTTTTCTCAGCCGAGCTAAGAGTGTAAGGGCAGGGTGTCATACTGTATGGAATGTAAAGCCCACTGAGGCAAATGTCTATTGATTGATTGTGATATTGGGCTATACAAATAAAACTGATTTGATTTGATTTTACTTGTGGACACTACACTACACCATGAAGACATTTTCTAGTAAAAAACCCAAATTACAAATTTTAACCTGAAAATTAGCATTATATGTGACCTTTACTGAGACTTTAGTTTTTAGTTTTAGTTATACCGATGGTGACGTTAGCAGCCATGTTGTAGCCGTAGTCGAAACTGACAAATGTCAAGTAGGACACATGCGAGGTGAAGGCCAGGATGAGCAGGACCCCCACCATGCTGGACACCCCAGGTCGCCTCAGACCCAATGTTCTGCACGAGAGAGAGGGGACACACACAATGTTTGCAGAAAATGGTCAAACAGAGAACATTTTAAATAAACCATTACTAGAGATTGTTTTGTTTCCCTCCTTCTGTTGAGGTAAATGAAATATTCACTATTGTTAACATTAGCAGGTCACGTGGAATAGCCGTTATAAAGCTCACCTGACGCAGCATAGGTAGATTGAGTAAAGAATGACTGCTGTTGCACAGAAGTAGTCCATTTTCTGGAAGAGACAGAAAAAAAACTGAAATCAAGATCCAGAGAAAAAGCAACAGTGGTGGGATTCTCAGTAAGGGCCTTAGGATGTTACTGATTAGCTAAGCTCATAAGCCAATAAAACAGAAGAACAGTGGGTCTGGGAGTCGGGAAGATGGTTCAGTACTTGGCAAACAATAAAGCAGCATCAAACTAGTGTTTGCTTTGTTTCTTATTTACATTGAATTAACTACTGCCTGTGATGTGAAAAGCTTGGCTCATTGTTTAGTTCGCTGGTCTGCAAATTGAGTCCCAACGACTTTCACCCACACCTCTTTATAAACAGCTGACAGGCTGACTGAACTGATATTTGTGATCTATATATCCATCTATTAGGATAGTGGATCGATGAGGGGCTGAAAGGTGAAAGATCTTCCTTTTACAAAAGTCAGGTAGAGAAAGAAAACTCTGAAAAGATGCCTGTGCTTTTCTGTTCCCGATACTTTCTATAAGCCAATTTATTTTTGCTCTGACTTTTTTCTGCTGTAAAATATGTTAGGCAGCCAACAACCCTCACCTCCGTGAGATAGGTGTCCCGGGTGTGAAACACTGTGGACCAGAACCAAGCATTGAGAGATACCTGAAGACACACATAAACACAGACTCTGGGTTAAATTGTAACATTATTTTTTGTCAAGAAACTGGATGTAAACATGTATAAGATATTGGTGTATTTTCTATGTGTAAAGTTTTTTCTCTGTCTCACCAGAGAGAAGGCGTTGATGGTATGGTACATGGGGCTTTGGCGTGGGACTGTGCTTCGATAGCGCAGCAGCATGAGAAGGCAAGACAGGCCATTCAGCAGAGAGGCCAGGGCCGACGCCGGCTCCTCGAAACACAAGAAGCGCGCAAACGGCCACTGTGAAAAATAAAAACACACATTTCGTGATTTGATAACAAAATTCAAAAACACCAACACAGGATTTTTTTGTGAGACATTTCGGAGGATAGAACCTAGCATCCTCTTCTTCAACACAGGATAACTAAGTGATAACTAAACCTTGCCGTGGAACTGCGGGATCCTGTACCCCTCTGCCTGGTAAAGGCCCACCGTGGTCCACATGCAATCATAGCGGCAGTCATCCCGGCATGTCCAACCTGGGACAAAGTGAGGGACACCAACACTGGTCAAAGGTTGACGTTGCCTTAGAGGTTATGGACACAAATATTCAACAATAAAACGTCTGTTTTTCAGTGTTTATTGGTAATATCAATACTTTGAAATGGTGTTGTTGGTTGAACAAAACATGACATTTATAGACCAAATTATTAGTGGATTTAATAGGAAAATAACAAGCTGGTTGATGAATAATAAATAATGGTTGGTAGCAGCCCTAAAAATGTGCTCAACTTGTTTCAATCTGGAGAGAATGAAGACATTACGTCAGTTGTTTTTATATTGTTGTGGATTACAATCTGTAGCCTATCAATTTGTTCCCTCTGTTCAAAGTATTGAGTTTTAAATCTCACGCTAAACAATTGTTATGCTAATGAAGGAGCGAGTGTGGCGTTTCGATGGGCACTTTTATGACATCTTGCTCAGCCAGAAAAGCTGGCTTTTACATTTGTATCTATTCATTTATTTTGACACGGTATCGTGAGTCTAAGGAACGCCACATATGATAAACTATGCAGTTATAAGTCTCATCGCAGCCATATGACAGCGTCACGATCCAGCATCAGCACGGATAAAAAATGTGACTGTCACCAAAGACAGTCAACAGGGAGATTTAGCATGATACAGAGAATGCGCCGGGTATATTATCGCTAAAGTGCAGTTAGGCTACTTTTGGGAAATCTATTGACTGACTGCTAAGGATATAAGTTAGCCGGACTTACCTACCTACCAACAACAAAAACAACAACTCACCTGTCAGCGCCATGTATCGCGGCTGGGTGGACTGAAAGCCCCGTAGACGAGCTCCGGTGCAGTTGTACCGGACACATTGCTTCACGCATTCTCGGTAAACTGGCTCCTTGTCGCCTTGAGAGGACTGCACGGGGGTCGCCGACCCCAGGAGGAGGAAGACGACAGCGGCCACAGCGGGGAGTCTGACAGATGTGCAGCGGGGCAGGAGCGCTGAGGCCATAGTAGTGGCGTTGGGTCTCGGCCCGGCGGAGCTCGAAAAGGCACGGGGGGACGGAGGCGGCAGTAAAGGCCAAACGGTCCAGTTTAACACACAGCCATTCCCTAGTCAGTGGCGGTGGCGAACCAGGCCTGTAATGTTGTTCAGTTGCAGGAACTCTCTGTATGTCCACTGGTCCCCTGAATGTATGGGCAGGGTCGAGTGTCACACTCACACCACGTTTCCGGTCCCTCTTTTCAAAATAAAAAAAACGTTTTTTTTCTTTTTGAGGGAAAACATCAAGTTTTGAGCTTTAGTAGGCTATTATGTTCAGACTGACCACCCTACTTAGCGTCGATAAATCATTATTGATTAGTAAGAACACCTAGCCTACAAAGGCCTATCTAGTAGATTCAGTACAGTGACATAGTGTACGCTTTTATTTAGGTATTTTAATGTTTTGTAACCGTTAGTTTTACTTCCGGTTTTAGCTGCAACGTCACTAGATCATGTGATACATTGAGCTTTTGATTTTGGTGATAATATATAATTATTTACGGCTTTTAATAGACAGACTATTATTATTATTATTATTATTATTATTATTATTATTATTATTAGTAGTAGTAGTAGTAGTAGTAGTAGTAGTAGTAGTAGTAGTAGTAGTGGCGGTAGTAGTAGTAGTGCTTATTAATAATAATAATAATAATAATAATAATAATAATAATAATAATAGTAATAATAATAATAATAATAATAATAATAATAATAATAATAATAATAATAATAATAATAATAATAATAGTAGTGTTATTCTAAAAATACAAATTGTAACAGATAGCCTTATAATAAGATAATGAAAATAAATGTAATTTAAGAGTGTGGTTTTGGCTGCTGATATAAAATCTGTATGATGCCATATCAAATATGTATACTTGATTGGTAAAGTAAAAAAGGGCACTGGTCTTTGACTTGTGTATAATATTCACAGGTGTCTTCCCTTGTGTGGGATATAGACCTTGCTTTAAATATGAAGTATTTTATTAGTAGCAGCAGATGAGATGGTACACCAAAGCATCACTATTCCAAATGAAATGTTGCTTTTAATTTAGAAATAAAGGTCCCAGAGTCTAGAGGAAGAATCGAGGGTCACAAAATCCAAGTTGCTTGAAGACCTGTGTCAAGTTTCAACAGTCAGTGATGATTTGATTCAACACAGCCGTCCATCAGGAGATTTTAGTTCACTTTATGTTTCCGTCTGTTGACAAGCTTTATGGAGATGCTGATTTCCTTTTTCCAGCAAGACTTGACACCTGTCCACAGTGCCAAAACCACTAGTAACTGGTTGACTGACCATGGTATTACTGTGCTTGATTAGCCATACAACTCTCCTGACCTGAACCCCATAGAGAAACTATGGGCTATTGTCAAGAGGAAGATGAGACACACCACACCCAACAATACAGTCAGAAAGGTACTAGGTGTAGTATCGGAGTAGTGATGTTAATTAACCGAGACATTTAGATTTGTGGTGGTAAATAAAAGCAGCACACAACTCTCTTTAACCCTCTTATTACTCAATATAAAACACCTAGTCACGGTAAATGAACAAACTAAATGGCATTATGGCCAGCCGTGTTAGGACGTATCCTGATTTGAATCTAGGTGGAGCAGTGAATGTCAGACTAAACAAGCCACACCATCATGTGTGACATCTGTCAACAGACGTACATTTTTCCACCCCGATTTGGATTTGTGTTTTACTGTCATATACGAATGCAAAGATAATGCATATTACATAACACGTTATACGTCTGTTCAACAAGGAAAAGCAGTAAAGTCTGCATCAGGATGTTTTACATAAGTTTTAGGTCACAATCTTGGGCCGAAAGCACTGATTCAACACACAGAACTTTGAAAGAACTTGACAATGACAATCTTGCCAATCTGTGTTCTAGATTGGGTTTGCCTGAGGAGTTAGGTGGACAGTGATTTGTGATCATATGCTTTCAAAAGTGACGTTATGAAATAAAACTTTGAGTTTTGAAATGAAAAAAAAAACAGAAGCACACAGCAGTGCTAGCAGCTCTGAGAAGCCGGACTTGGGATTTTATTCAACAGGTGCACCATTCTGCATGGTTGGCAATATTTTGTGCATAATGAAGAAAGCAGGTTCAAAAGTTACTAAGGATAGTTAATGCATTTATTATGATGAGGCTGTAAAAGGATAACTATTAATTGTTCATTTGTGGTGGTGGTGCAATAGTATAATTATAATAGTTGGCAGTATACTGTGTACGCGTCGCTTAGCTATGAGGCAGGCTCATTGACCAATCAGAGAGCTTGTTCCCAAGCAAATTTGCATAGTTTTACACTACCAGTGCAAGGCCCACCAATTGTTGCGGAAAGGCTAGATGGAGAAGCTAAATGACTCTGCAAATGAATAGAATAGGGAAAAGCAGCTAGGATATGAGGAAAGGAATTGCCCTTTTTAATGCCTAAAAGCTGTATTCTTAATGCAGTTTGTGAATTAAATTATTTATTTCTGCTCTTACAACTGTGTTTTCATATACATTTTTCAAATGCTCTTATTTGTTTAGGAATTCACTGATGTATTTGAGAGGATGTACAGTATTTATTTACTGTTATAAAGTTTAATTTGTAAAATATTTTATACTTCCTCTATTTAATAATGGATTAATCAATGGATTTCTAAAGCAATTTATTAATTCCTATTTTTAATGTTCAATTAGCTATTAGATGAAGAAATGCTATACTTCAATTTCCATGTCCCTTGAGGTCCACTATAGTTTAAATCAAGTCCTTGGAAATGCTTTACCATATGCATGTGACTGTCAGTGTGCAGTCGCCCCCCCCCCCCCCCCCCCCCCATCCCACTGAAACCAACAGACACAGTGGCATACGAAATATAATGAATTTTATTCGGTACTTCTTTATTTGTTACAGTCACAGACAGTCACAACAACGGGAGAGAAACAGTGGTGGGAGGGAGGACGAAGAGTCAAAAAAATAGTTTTACTCTTGTTTATTTCATCCCCGGCTCCCGCTCACCACCTTTCACTGTCTATTTCCCTATTTACAAGATCTAAAGTTTTTCAAATCATGCTTTCCTATTTTTCACTGCAACTTCCCTTTAGCGTCTGTGTTTGAGAGATGGAGAGACAAACTCAAGAGCGGGGTAGGCAAACTATTATAGTACAGTCCTTCCACTCTTTTCATGTGCACTCCTCCCTGATACAAACAAAGCGATGAATCCATAACCCATTCTGTGTCAGGTTGAGACTAACAGACCACTTGGGTCAGACTGCATACTTGTTTCAAGTAAGCGACTGTGCTTACGCCATAGCACCCAAGAGACATTTAGAACCGCTTTATACACAGGACTGTATGTAGGCATGATGCATGCACTGTAAGTCTCAGCACAGAAGGACAAAATGAGTGATGGGGAGGGGGAGAGGAGAAGGAACAAGAGGCAGGGACAGAGATAGCGAGAGTGTTTCCATGTCACAAGATTATTTTTATTGAAAATAATCCCATGTTTCCCGTTGGTACTCACACACAAACACCCCCATGGCCTTCAGTCCTCTAACTGAGTATCTCAAGAAAGGAGACAAGTCTTTTCGTAGTGAGCTGGCAAGCGTAAAGAGAGGGCCTGGGCGCGAATGTGTGCAAGGGAGCCACGGCGTCGGAGGAGAAGATGGTTCGGGGGGTACGGGTTTGGAACGGAGGTAGAGTGCTTGATAGAGAGAGTGGGATTTACTCTTCCTTCTCCTCTCCGTGAGTGATGACGTAGCAGATGTTCTTGTAGTCTACATTGCCAGCCACATCAGGGGGAAAAGCAGCCCAGAGGTTGGTCATCTGCAGAGAAATACATTTAATATAATAATAATTAAAATCTCCATATAACTCAAGACAGAACAGGAATGTGAGTGAGAGAAAGACTGAGCAGCTCACCTCCTCTGCGGTGAACCTGTCGCACTGGGTGGTCAGGAGCTCCTCAATGCTTGAGAGGGACAATGGAGAATGGATGTTAAAATAATTTTTTCTTGATTCAACATTGTGCCACAAAGAGCTCAGACTGCTTGGATAGAAGGTAAACTAAAAGGTATAATCCCTTACAATTCCTTCTTGATGGCGCCAGTGGCCTCGGGGTCCAGGACCTTGAAAGCGCTCACGATAACGTCCTCGGGATCAGCACCTAGGAGTAAAAGCAGCAAGTTAGTCTAAACTATAAAGGATTATTTAAAAAAATTAAAAAGTAAATAAATAGGAAGATAAATGTATTCCTCGGCAGAGCTAAAAATAAAAATTGGACAAAGGAGGGGAGGCTTGTACTGCGTAAGAGTTTGAGTCAACACACCCTTCAGCTTCTCGCCGAACATGGTGAGGAAGACGGTGAAGTTGATGGGGCCGCTGGCCTCCTTCACCATGGCCTCCAGCTCCTCATTCTTCACATTCAGTTGGCCCATGGTGGCCAGCACGTCCCTGAGATCGTCCTTGCTGATGATGCCGTCTCTGTTCTGGTCAATGATTGTGAAAGCCTGCCATTGGGACGGATAGGTGAGAGAGGAGACAGGTAAGTCAGTGAATAAAACAAATCATCGTTGCTTGGATCTGTTGGTCCACCACCCCATCAGATGACATTCATAATCCCCTCAAACTAGAATACAGAAATACAACTAATTAAAATGGCGAACACTGGGATTATCAAGTTCCTGACAAGTCGCCATCTACTTGCTCGCGATATGTATCTGTGTGTGCGGCAGTCAGCCAACATAAATGTGAAAATGTTAAGCCGTTCTCCACCTCTCCCTTACACATTGCTGGGCGTGGCGGGCAGTGTAACCAAAGATGGCCTTGGAAACCTTTTGGGACTTGGCAGCTGGCCGGCCACTTGTCTTTCTAAGGTGTTAAAATGGTCTCAGAATGTGAGACATGTCCCTTGTGACATTTAAGGAGACCGTATTGATTACAGCTGTCACCCCCTCCCCTTCTGCCCTTTTTTGAGCCTTGTGACTACATCTTCTGACTCTGTCCCTGATGTTCTTTCACCCAGTGAGGTCTTTGATGGAAAAGCTAAGCCGCCCTCATCTTTATTTATACCTTGGTGCTGAGGAAACCCCCCAGAAACATTGATTAAAGACACCACTTCAATTTCCCACTTTGACAACATGCTACATCCTTACATCTTCCCTATATGTACTTCCCTATATTGGTCTTTCCAGGGTGAGACCCTTTTTCCTGCTTTCATAAATATCACTGTGCACCAGCTGTTGGGCGGCATTCCAGTGGGGTCACAGAGTGAGTGTTTTGAGTCTCCAAGGAGGATTACTGCGCTACCCCCCCCCCCCCCCCCCAAGGGAGAGGTTGCTGCTGTCACTGGAAAACTTCAGATTTACTGTCCTGTCATTGTGATGACTGAGGACACTTCTAAATGTCATGCAACCTGACACATTCAGGACAGCATATTTCAGAAGCTTCCTCAGGTAGGCCTAATCCTCAAGGTCACAAACAAAAACATACATACAAAATATATAATTTCACTCTGGGAACATTTAACTAAATTTAACAGCTAGAAAAGTTTGGTTTTGAAGTGAGTTTTGTGAGATGTGATGATGAAAACTTTACCTCCTTGTACTCCTGGATCTGGCTCTGCTCAAACATGGAGAACACATTGGAGGATCCACCCTCACCCTGCTGCTGCCTCCTCTTTGCCTTCTTGGGTGCCTGGGAAAGGATGAAGGACAAAATACACGTCAAACGAACGAAACATCAACCAAACAGCCTTCATGGTAAGATGCAGAGATCCTGACTAACTCTCTCTCTCTTGACTGTCAAGGATGCCCTATGGCAGGTCAAAAACGAAAGGCCATAAAAGAGTCCTAAACTTCTCACTCAGAAAGTTCTACATTGTATTAAGTCTAAGATACATAAATAAGATACACTCAATCAAGTATCTTGTCAGTTTTGCAAAATTGCCAAACAAATCCTTCACTTTTATCACAAAGCTTTTGTGAAGAGAGTTATTTTCCTATAAAAGAAATCTGTACATTCTGAATCTGTCATCCAATTTAGCGGGTAAATCAACACATGGCTTATGGGGACTACAATAACAAGCCAGTGATCCCAAAACAGTTTGTATTTCTTTAGGGTTAAGATTTGAGATGTAAGCCAAACTTTAGCTCAAGCGAGCAGCTAAAAGTTCAGACTTGGTCAAAATCCGCAGTTCGGGAAGCTCAGCTCAAGAGACTGTTGGTAATCCAGATAGCAAATGTATCAGTGATGCTCTCATCTCATCAGTTGAGTGCAGAGAGGATCCTAGCTCCCTAGACATTGCTCTTCTAAGAACGTGGCCACACTCACCATCTCTGTAAGATTTTGGGGTTGTTGTTGGTCAAGAAGAGAAGCCTACGCCAAAGCTGATGTGACTGACATGTAAGCGTTGGAATCCTTGGGGCCTTATATACTAGCCCACTGGGGCTAACTTTAGCCACACCATCAGGTTTGGCTGGAAAACAGAGCTGAGGGAGAGTAACAGAAAGAGGGAGGAGCGAGGAGGTGACCGGGAGCGGATCAGTTTACCGATGCTCCAAAATAGGCCCCAGGAGTCTTGGAATGAGGTGAATTCAATGCCAACACAGGCCAGACTTGTTGGTGTCATCGGTGGACTAATATGGCCAAATTGAAAGACGAAGAATGCTGAATTGCCCCCAGTACCCTTTTTATTCTTGACATACCGAGAGGCTTTGTTGTGGCTATTTTTGGTTTCTTACTGAGAGAACAAATACTGATATATGATGAGCACTAGTACTCCCCTGATACAACCACGCGACTCAGATTAACAGTGATCATCAGCCTTGATCTGACGAAGGTGCCAACAGTAGTGGTGTAAACAAATCCCTAAGTCATCAACTGCCTAAATGATGTTTGGGCCCCATCGTTTAAGTAGTAGCCAACAGGGTGTAGAAACAGACATGAAACTAGAAAGCAGTTGGCTAATGAACATAAGTCCTGATCCAACAATGATACTGAAGATGACTTCTAGAAACTGTGACCTTGCATAAGTTAGACATGTAAACAGTCCTTAAATGCTGTATTTTTTACACTTTCAAATTATTTTCTGAAAAAAATCTCAATAAAAATCTTTAACAAAAACATGTAACACACCAGACCCTATACATATTCTAGATCATGTTTTTGTTTGGAATTATATTTCATGTTTGTCTTTCTTTGTTTTGTGCACTGGTAGGAGTGGAAAATGCCTTAAATGAATTCAATCTCATGGCACATGAGTTTAAAAAAATATTTTCTTTATTTACTGTGTGTCTGTAATAGTTGGATCTGTTAATGTGTGTGTATGTTTGTGTGTGTTTGTGTGTGTGTGTGTGACAATGAGTCCCATTTGTGATGGCAAACAGCACATGATGATTTGACTAAAAGAGCAGCTTTCCCACCATGGGTGCACTAATTTGGCCTTGTCGTGTAGGTTCCCAGTTTAGTTGCTTTAGAATAGGAGGCAAGCTGCCCACCCACTAAACTCCATATATGAGCCCATAGGCATCCATAAATCACTTCACTGTACAGACAAGGTATGTCTTGGGGATCCTGCACCCGCATGAACTGACAACTTGTCTTTCGCCGGTTTGTAGGGCCTAAATAAGACCTAATTAGTCTCAATTGACCAATATGTCTAAGACTTATATGTATATCAAAGAAGAGTATTAGCCATATATAATGTATATATATATATTTGTTTTCTTGAAGATGTTGATTTTGATCTGATCCAAGATCCTGCCACTTTCTTATTTAAAATCAAAGAAAGAGAATTGTATTTTCGAAAAGCAGTCAAGAAAGCATGCAAGCTTTCGAGCAGTTACTTCAAGTTATGGCCTTGAAGGTGAAAAGAGAGACACAGGAGGAAAGCTACCCAAGCTCTGTCAAAGACCATAAAAACAAGACAGCTGAAGAGACTGAAATAGCACTGGCTCCCCCCCCCCCCCCTTGCCATTCTCTTTCTCAACCATTTTGACCCTCTTCTAAAATTCATCAGACTTTGCCCCTTCTTAGCCAGCTTTGCCACCCTGTCCAACTGTCAGTCCTTTTTTACCCACAGTCATTGGCTGCTTTGAAGCCTAAGTGGTTTGGAACTGTAAACAACAAATTGGACAATTATGTCACAAGAAACTTAAAAACAAGTGCCAAACCAGCAGGAAAGTTGGCATCAAGTGTCCCCCTTCTTTGATCAGTTAGTTCCGAATTTGAATTCACAATTTGGGCCTATTTTATTGAGCAATGTTTTCACATGTCTAATTGTTTGGACAACATTTAACAATTGAGAAATGTAGAAAAGCATGGCTACAGATAGTTTTTTATCAGGTATCAAATCAGCACTTTTATTAAAATATTTCATACCATGGCAACAGAAGATTCCTGATCTAATTGGCTTGTTGGTGCATTTCTGCTAACCCCACAGTATAGCTGGACAGTTATGAGGTTAAGTCGTAATTTAGGGAACAAGTTTAATTTCATGTTACTATTTAAGTTTTTACTTTCTTTCAGTTGGTGTGTGTGTGTGTGTGTGTGCCACGACATGTGTTTACGTGGAGAAATCACTTAATTTTAATAAGCAATAAACATCAATAAGAATAACAATTTATTGACTACAGTATAAGAATTTAAAAAATAGACAGTATGCTCAAGAACAGAATATGTAAAAAATAGAAAATAAAACATATCTCAGCATAATATCATAATCACTATTTACAAAGATAGTTGTGCAAAGCAACACGTTATTGAAATGAAGGTGTAACTGTTTAAACATGTATCATCCTAAATCAATGAGATTTCCTTCCTGGGCAGCTTCAGCACCTCCTCCCCTCTTTGACCAACTGATGATCAGTTCCTTAACCTCTTTCCCAAACTCTTCATGCATTTTAATAAATTCCTCTTTTGTTCCCATACAGAAGCTGGACCACTCCCTTAAAGGCATAGCGGGGCCGTTCAAAGGCACCACATTGGCACTCCTCTTTGACCAGAGTTTGGGGGATCGTTTACCAGACGATTTGGACGAAATGGCCGGTGGCTGAAGCGTGGCACTTGAGTGTAGGCTGGGTGCCGCTGCCATGCCGGGCGCTGGACAGAAAGGGAGCGTGGAAGTCCGTGAGCCCGAACTGGCCGCATGATATCCCACTGGTACCGTGTTGAAATTTGGCGTGACGAAAGCACTGGCTGATTCAATGGAGAACTCAGCAAATGCATCTGAGGAAAGAGAAAAACACAATCAGGAGATACATAAATAACAAATAAGCTGAAGTTATCTTATCGGAGAGACTGCGTACATTACATTCCTCCCTTATCTGAATGAGTTTGGCTGGTTCATAGTCTTACATAACAGGAGGAGCTATCAAATAACCTGACAATGTTCTATTTAATACAAACCTTTCATCTTAATTTTTACACTTCAAGACCTTTACACCAACGAAAAAAAGGAGAGAATAACCCATGTTGCAAGTATTGAATGAATAATGAACTGATTAACTTGTATTGTCATGTTTCTCGTAGTAGGGGAGAACGGAGTAATGTGAGACACTTTTTATATTTGCTCCCCTCTAAGCGAAAATGAAAATGATTTATCAGTGAAATGTGCACATTTCCCATTAATTCAGGATGTTTCCTAGCAATGGACCTTATCAGAATTTATTCAGGACGAAGAGCAGTAAAAATATGATTGTTTTAAAAAAAATTGTCTTGTGTCCCACTTTACCCCAGCTTAGGGGTAAACTGAGACAGACCAGAGAAATCAAAAGGGGTAAACTGATCCACTTACTTTTTCCACTCTAAAACTACCATAACAACACATGTTGTAACAGTTAGAATCCTGACAGCTAGTAACAGAATCATGGGGTTTGGTCAATTAAGCAATTTTTTTTCTTCAAAACACTTGACAGTAACTCAAATACAACAAATAATTCATATTCAATAATTAACATTCAAATGACAGATAGAACCAGTTAAACTAAAACACTGGGGGTCAGAAAACAGGACCCTTAGAGCCAGCTAGTGTCTGGGGTTCAGAACAAAGGACAATCAGAACAAGCTAGAACAGCCTGGGACTCAGAACACAGGACTAGACCCAGTTGTCATTTTCCATCTTTTGATTAAATTCTATTCATATTTTTCTGCATTTGTTTTATTGGGATCATTCATTGAATAAAGACATATTACTCTATTGATGTAAAATGTCACTCTCCTGTCCCCCACATACATGCGTGCCAAACCATGCCCTTGCTGACACCCCCTTAACCATTCAACCCCCACCCCTGGCCCGCATTGTATTACATCTTATTCAAACTAGTCTCCTTTCTACCTCAAATATAATGGATTCATTAAAAGAGGGCACAGACACTGTCTCACTTTACCCCACAGCATTTGTCTCACTTTACCCCACTGCCACAATTTGAGAAAAAACTACCTCTCTAAGGCTTTCTCTCGTTCAAAAATATAAAATTTGAAACAAAAGTACTATAAAAGTATATACAGAAAAGACAAATTAACACTGAAAACAAACAATAAAGACTGCATCAGCATTTAAAACAATGCTAAAATAGAGCATAGTATAAAAAGCAGCAAATATCTGAAATGTGCTGTGATTGCCATTAAGATACAACAAACTACTCAGTTGAAATAAACCCTTGATAGAAACTGTCTACAAGTCCACGGTTATTTTGTCGGACAGATGGTACAGTGGCTACATACCATGTACCGTGATGGTACATGGAGGCAGATGTGGAGGCTGTCAACAAGTGACGCCTCTCACAGCTGCTCATCAGAACAAAGACAACCCTCTTATCACCCACAGATACAGTAGACAAACAAAAAAGACACAGCATTTTTTCTCCCCCCAACATCTCTCACCTCTGTACTTCTTCTCCAGGTCCATCACTAGCAGGGCCAGGTAGCTGTGGTTGGCCGACAGCAGGGCTTTGATCCAACTCTCCTGGCTGGCCTGGTCCTCGGCGGCGAACTTGTACGTGCGCAGGCCAGGCTCGCTCCACACCAGCGAGAAGGCAAACTGCTCCTCGGACTCGCACAGCTGGATGGTGCAGCCCTCCAGAACAATCACTCCCGTCAGGTCGTGGTCAGACGGCCGGTCTTTGTAGAAGAGGAGGTTCCCCTTCAGCACACACCAGCGCTTCTGATAGGAAGTCTTTATCTCACCCTGTGGGGCAATTACGCCATCTGTGGTTTACTGACTCGGTTATCAAACGCTCATGTACACAACTTCTACTAACACAACTTTTTTTGTGTGGAAATAAGTAGTGTAGAAGTCTTTTCGTTGAAGAAAACCTCCCTCGGGTCTCATATGAGCACAAATCTTAGGTTTCAAAAAGACAATACAGATTATTATGGTCAGTATTTGTGCATGGAGAGAAGACCAGAGTAATGCCAGGATCTTGTCTGGGTTGTTCACACAAAATGAGCTGCTTTATACTTAATGGTTGACATGATCAAATGGTGGGAAGACTAGACAATGGGTCAATAGATACCTGGCTCTTGATGACTCAATGCTTATTTGAGTCTGGGGGTTGCCAAGATGATGCATAAATATGTTTGTGTTACTCTAGAAACTGAGGATGATTAGGGTGTCGATCCCACTGGGCTGATCTAATCACACAGTCCAGAAAGGAGAAGAGTAAATAAAACTTAAACTATGACAATTGCTTCCACAGCAGCTCACATTATTTTGAGTTCAAAAGTAGTAATGCAGCCATTTTATGTACTTTTATTTGCCTTATTCAATTGTATCGCTGCGTGGTATTATAAAGTTTATTTCAGGAAATACTACAAAAAAAGTGGCTATTGCTGGGTGTGTTCAGTATTACCACAACTTCCTTTTGTTTATCGTTCAAAGAGCAAATATAAAGAAAAAAAACTATTCCACTAAATTTGAAAATGGTTTTAATCATTGGTTTTTACCTTCTTATATAGGTACCCTTGTTTGTCTACTGATGAGTTGCAAGATTCAAAATAGGTGAAAATCTTGTCATGAATCTTCATTTCAACATCACACACTGCTTCAGCGATGAACCTGCAACACAAACACTATTAGGCTTATTAATCTTCTTCCTCATTTTCTTTCACCGTGCATTGTATGTTTATGGAGAGCTCATAATAACCTGTTTAAAACACTTGAACAAGCTTCTTTAGCTCAAATAGGGGCATTTCCGTGTTGTACCCTTAGTTGCACCATACCCATAATTTAAGCCTCTGAAAGCGAATTTAATACTTTACACAGTGGTGCAGCTATATCGTTCATATTTGGCTAAACAAACGCCAACCTGATCGCCATTAATGATAACTCGCCTATAGTATTTGAAGGCGGTAACGTCGTTCACTCCGCGTTACCGTCAGTGCGACAAGAATATAGTCCAAACTGACTCTAAATTTCGGTTTCCTTTTTTGAACAGTCTGTCTGTAACCGGAGGAGGTGCGAGGCCAAAACATTTCTCACTTCCACATGGTTCTTGTTTACTCACCTTTCGGGAGGTTGTAAAGTGTGTGTTCAGTTTTCTGCTGTGGACGACTGTCAATCACTTCCTGGTAGCCAAGGTGAGGGCGGGGCTCCACGTCAACAGCACCACCTGCGCCGCTGCTGCAGCTGCAAGCTCGCCGACCAATCAACGAGCTTCATTCTCTCTTTCCACAGAAGCAAAAAGGATGACATGTTTTTTATGCATATCTTGGATTTTGTGTTCCTTGTCCGAAGTTATCTTCATAGAAATGTACTTTTTCTTAACATTAATTTACATGCCTGAACAATTCAAAATAAACTTAGTTTTTACATTTAGCTAACCTGACCATAATCGTAGTATTACCACCTCCAGGAAATACAGGAGACCTTGGTTGTTGCCATGGATATTTTTAGTCTTTATTGCACTTCTTGCACATCAAATTTCCTTATCTGCATAATCCACCGAATCCACTGTCAAACTATAATTACAATACACAAACACACATTTCTATCACACTATAGAAATGAAATACAAATATACGGAAAATAAATAATATCCCGTGATGGCTGTTCACAACCAATAGAGAATTAGATCATATTTTCCCAAAAAACTGAAAACTTACTTATTGACTCTTAATCTCTCATCACAGGGTAAAAAAGGTCTCCCATCTCATGTGACGTGAGTGTTATTAATTGTAACACATTAGGTCCCAGTGTGAAACAACATTGGTTTGGTTCCTACCCAACATTGAGACAACAATCATGAGAATAAATCAAATACAAAAATATTACCATAATATATCAAATAATGACAGAAATTTTATTTAGGGCAATTAAAATGAGGTAAGGCCAAACATTGCAACATTGCAAAACAAAACATTTTCACCTTGACCCTTGGGTGACTTTGTAACAAAAAAAAATATATATATATACCTTGAATGTAAAAACTAATTTATATATTGGGTACTATCCCATTTTTACCCAATATTGCATACGAATATGTACAATTTTTGACATTTGATTTACTGGATCAGAGTAGGTGAAAAGCTCATTTTCATAGCACTGGTAGTTCTCTGGATGCCTGATGCAGTTGCAATGTGTATTATGTGTACACCACCATGTTAATTTTACATCATTAGTACTAAGCAGGATACATAGAAAATGCAGCAGATAGTCAGTAGTGTTAGTCAGTACAGGGGCCCAACAGCACATTTTTGGTCCTTTTTAAAGCATTACACACAACGATTGAAGGTGCTTAATTCCATTTACAATTCCTCAAAATCTCTCACCTGACCTCAGGTTGACGTCAGGTAGTGCACAAAAAACTCTTTGTACTAATAAGAATGATCAAGGAGTAAAGGGAGATGTCGCAAACTCCAGACGGGACTTCCAATTAGAAATCACATGCGTAAATGTATAATGGGTCTGCATGGCCTGTGAAGTATATTCAATTAGAAAACTGACCACATCTTGTTAGCCAAAAATAATATCAAGACATACCAACTCAGATACTGAAAGTACGCCTGAATATCAGTGCACCTTTACCTGTGAAGCTTTGGCTTTTTTTTTAAGATGATCACTTTCTGTAGCCCTTCACAGATTCTGCACAAAGTTGTGAATTTTGTTTATTTTAAGGGAGTCCGTAATAATTATTGCAGCTGCTGGTGTTTCCACACCCGCTGTGTCTGTAACATCTCTCCAATGTGGATCTTCTGGTGTCTTTTCAGATTCTCCCCCCGACTGAAGCTCTTTCCACACTGGCTGCAGTAGTACGGCTTCTCCCCCGTGTGGACCCTCTTGTGTTTTTTCAGGTCTCCCGCCTGACTGAAACGCTTCCCGCACTGAACGCAGCCATACGGCTTCTCTCCCGTGTGACAGCGTTGGTGGATCCTCAGGTTCCCCACCCTGCTGAACGTCTTCCCGCACACGACGCACGAGTGCGAGTCGTCTCTCCTGAAGTGCTGCATTCGGATTTTCTTTTTACCATCCAGAGCGGCCCTATTGGTTTTCACAAATCCATGCCTCCTGGGCACGCCTTGATTTGAGCGAACACAGCGAATGTAAGGCTCAGTGCCGCTTTGAGGCCCGTTGGTCTCTGCAGAGTTCTGACGAGTAGAGTTGCAGCTTAAATCCACACATCCACTATATTGCTGCGGAAGGGACGGTCGTTCTGACGTGGTGCAGTCTGTTGGTTCTGGCTCTCTCTTGATAACGGCCAGGTTTAGCCCAAGTGTGATGCCGGAGTGAGGGGCACAAGCAGTACTGGATGAGACAGCACTGTGTGATGTGTGGACTGTCACTGCCTCCTCAATAATCCATGCCCCCTCCTCTGCTTGTCCTTTGCAATGCTCTGTTGTTTGTACCAAGAAGCACTCGGCTTGTTGTGATTCAATGTTACCTTGGCTCTCGTCCTGTTGTCTCGGTTCCTGCTTCACGTCTGGGTCAGGTTTGTGGCTGCTTATGTGTTCTGTCTCTGTGAAAAAAGGTTCTGAGTTCTGCCTGAGAGCGAGTACAAAATCCTGCTCTTGATTTTGTGCGTCTTCTTTTTCTTCAGGTAATGGACTACTTGTCCGTGGAGCAGCTGTGAAATTAGGACCAAAAGAAAGAATGTTATGCTCTTACAATGAAGTCACAATAAATAACATTATTTATAATGATAACTTCCCCATTAAAAAACCCACCTATGCCCTCTTTTATTATCTTGTCCTGAAGCTCCTGCAGTTTTCTCTTCAGACTGGTGTTCTCTCTCTGTGTTCTGGCAGTTTTATCCTGGTACTCCCATACAGTCTCATTCACGGCCTCCAGAACCTCCTGCACGGCTCCAGTCAGGAGCTTGGCCACGCGAGCACTCAAACGATCCAACTTAGACATCCTGAAATAAAATCTTACTTAGAGTAAGACTGCTTAAGCATAACCCTTGGCAAAAGTGGCCAGTGTGTAAACAAACAACTGTCAATGCAAATTCACTGAAAACAAATGTTTCAAAAACACAACTGTGTGACAACACAATGTCCATTTATCAACAGAATAAAAGCTGCTTTGGGAAAATGTTCCTAATTATAAATTGGCCATTCATTACACTACTATATTACAGAGGTGAAATATATTCAGCAGGTTAAATTAACTAATTATTTGTCGGGACATGGAAAGTTAAATAAGAATTTCATAATTAATAAGTAGGCTGTATCCAAACTTTGAGGCAAATGCCGAGTTCACAGCTGTTAGACTTCTGAGGAAACCTGTGTTGTACTCTGATCCCAGTGTAGCCTTTTTGTGGTGCATTTAACTTCACTCATACAAGGGTTGGTTGTCAATGGGGCTGCACATGAACTGTTCACCGTGAAACGTTTACTTACTGTATGGTGGTCATGTTACACATTTATGGGGATTCTTTTGATATTAATGTCAAAGCAAACGTAGGTATTTTCAAACAGGTGTTTAATGACCACATTTAGGCTAGTCTATTGTGAGTTTCTTTATATGTCCATGGTCAGTTCCCTACCTGCAAACTGAAGTTACACTGTAGCATGGAGAGCTAACGTTAGCCACATAATCCAACTCCTCACGTCCTCGCTTTCCCTTTAAACTGTCAAAAAACCCGCCATGCAGTTACTCTGTGTGCGAGAAGATTAATTTCCGATTGATTTTCAGACAACTTTACTGGTTACACGCATTTATTAAAGGCAACCATATTACAATAAAAACGCCACAATACTTCCGACCTCAAGAAGCAATACCTGAATCACATCCGCTCTGAGGTGTTTCTTCAAAATAAAAGTCCAAATTGGTGCACTTGTTGGCACGTCACTGTAAACATTAATTAATTTGACCTTTGACCTCGAGGAGTTAACTTTGCCTCTTAAAGAAATCTAATGCAGCATCCAATCTTATTTTTTGTTGTTCCGTGACATACCATGGGAGAATGTCAATGTTCCCTCCGATTAAAAAAAAATTAAGAATTGTACCTGCCCTCCCTAACTCAAAGGGTTGGTAAGTTGCTGCCATCTACTGGCCGGTACTCAAATAGAACCTTGAAACCCAACTGAGTAGGAGTTTAAAAAATAAAAAAGTACATTGATTCATTTAGTGCTGACCTTATAGGACTACGTCTTTCTTTACTTATACTAAAAACATATTCCACAAGTTAAGTTTCTGTTTCCCTTGTTTTATTTTCTTCTGTGACTCATGAGCGAAATGACTCAAGAGCACACCAAGCTAATGAGAACTTATTCATGTACATCACCACTTGACATTTCAGCAACAGATTGCATTTATACAAACATAAAAAAGTGCTTTACGGTCTGATTATACATTCAACCCTTTCCCCTAAATGTTCAAATACATATTAAAAGAAGCAGCTTATACAATCTAAGTAGTAAGCTCTGTATTGTCATACATAAGGTCCCCTTTTTTACATCTTAAAGTGAAAACAACAAAAGCAAATGTAAACTGGCAGCATTGCACTCATGGCACTCCGTCTAGAGTGGTGTCCTCAAACAGACTGAGCAGGTTCTTTGGTTCAAAGTTGGGTCGGGGTAAAGCCTCCTCTAATCTGACCCTGCTACGCCGCTGAGAGGAGTTGACAAATGAAGAACGTCGACTGTGCGTAGAGTTTTCATCCATGCTCTCTGAATGAAGCTCTGCGTGTACGGGGCTGGCACTGGGTGTCAGTGTGTGGAAGGTACCATCGGAGTGGATGCTGGAGAGGGTTTGCCCTAAATTACAGGGGGACCAATCACCCAGATTTGAGTGAGTGGGTGTGTGGACAGGACTTCTGCGAATGTGTGCCGGCGAACCTGGGAGAGGCGTCGACGTGCTTTCCACTGAAAGTCTAGATTTGACCCTGTGAAATGGAAAAAATTAAAGATTAACAAACTTAGCTGAAGGCGGAGGAATAGTTGGAGCTGATAAACTACAATAGTGTCATCAGAAGATAGCAGTATACACCATGTACCATAACATTGCTGTAATAACAAGTTGAAAAGGGTTATGATACACGCACATTATTATGCACTCAGCTGCATCAAGCTCAATACGATGACGAAACAGCTAATCAATCATGTGAGTTTAATGTTTGCTACTTCAGACATTATTTGACAAAGGTATTTCTATCTCCCATTTTGCGTGTAAGTCAAACAACCTCAAGCTAGCTTCATGACTTTTGCCAATTAGACGATAGTACTACATTTTTCTTTGAATGTTGGCGTTTCCATCACCCTCTACTGATGCAATACTTCAAAATGGGCATGAAAGCAGGGTGATGGAAACCTACAGTATCTCCTGATCCTCTACCTGTGTGAGAAGGTGGGTGAGAGCTCTTCGTATGTGGGCTCCAATAGAAACACTGCATCATCCTCCGGGCTCCCAGAGTCTGCATGCATGGCACTGAGCGGCAGGGTTAAATCCTTGTCCCAGCTATCCTTAGGAGGAGTGCAGGGCACAGACTTATTCCAATGAGGCAGAAAGGACAAGTGAAGAGAGGACAGCAGCCTGCGCCCTAAGCACACCGCCAGCTAGGAGAAAAGAAGACAGGAACAATATAAAAATGTTACATCAAAGGTAGAGAAAGAGTTCACTATTTTGTTTCAGTTGTATATTTCTATAGAAGCCTGTCTGTGACAAAGAAAATAGTCGGCTGATAAAACACTATAAGAAAGGTTTATTGGAAACATCACCTGGCAGAGGGAGGCTAGCTTCAGCGTGGTCTCTGCGACCATAAGATAGATGCGCCTTCTCCACCTGTGTTTCCAAACAGCAGAGAGGGAAAGAAGCTCAGAGACAGTCGGTCTATCAGATGGTTCTGGGGCTAGCATCATCCGTAGTACTGCCTGAAGCTCCACGGACAGGCCTGCAAAGACAGTAGGAAATAGTCCACAACTTGAAACATTTGTATTAAGTTAAAGGTTCAATCTATGAGGTCTTAAATTAGTGTGGGTCTTACCACTGGTAAACTCTGAGGGGAGGAAGCCTTGTCTGAGCTGTTGCCAGCCCTCGCCACCGTTTGGAACCTCAATGTTACAGGCAAGCTCCAGAATAGAAACACCCAAACTAAAGTAGAAGGATACAACAAAATGTAGGCTGTAAGGGCCCACTCACACTAGGGCCGTTTGCCTGTTCCGTGCTGCAGGAAGATTCAGCACGATTCCCCCCCTCCCAACTCCCCTCACTGGCCCGTGCTCACACTGCTCGTGGCCTGGGCACGTTTGCACCTTGCCTACGTCACCGTGCGCGTTTAGGATTTGGAGCGTAGTCTTGTAGGCTATACGACTGTTTGTGAATATTTTCATCCGGCCAAATTTGCATCATATATTCCACTTCCACATTAAAGCAACGAGAATCCTTAAGCTATTGTTTTTTTTTTAATGTAGCCTTGACGTAATAGGTCGCGATGGACAGTCTCATATTTGTGCAGCACGCTGTTTATAATATAACGGCCCGTCATCAGACCATACGTACCGGATGGTTTTATACACACACACATCGCTCCATCAAATCCAAGTCAGAACTTTTTGTATGGGCAGAGATCATTTTTTTAAGTGTCTTTATAAAGTTTCTTGTTAAACCTTAGTGTAAGCTACTGTTTCCTTATCACCGGGCCGCGGTGTGTTGTTTTGGGTGCGTCTCCACCGCCATGCGTAAAGGCAGTTATGACAGCTGACGGGAGGAAAAAGAAAAAAATCACCTGACGAACGTGAGTAAACACGAAAACCTTTTTGCTTTGCTTTCTGCGCGGACTATGCATCCTTAATAAATTCACGTCAGGAACGCCGCCTGTGCGCTTGCTTGTGCACGTGTCATCTCATTAGCATCTGTACTTTGGCTGTTCCGTGCTGGAATACAAGTTGGCGTGGTCACACTAGCCAAACGTTCTAGACTTTAGTATGCAAATGAGCTTTGGCACGGGGCCGCGGCCCTAGTGTGAGTGGCCCCTAACTTAAGGGGAGACACAGCCAGGTGAATAGGGTATCATTTTTGAATTTATATCAGGGCTCCAGACTAACCATTTTTACAAGGAGCACTGGCGCCCCTAACTCAGAATTTTTAGGGGTGCAAGCAGAACATTTAGGGGCACACATTAAATAGACCTGCTACTCATCTATTCAAATGTTTCCCAATTTAAACTATATTGCGGCTCAGGGTTCACAAACTTTGCACAAACAAAAGTTGTCAAAAAATTTGTTTTATCTGTTTTTACAATTGATTTCTGGAAAAGAAAAATGTTGAATGGATTAACAAACATCTGTTATTTCATATAAAAAATACTGGTATTGATAAAAATTAATTAATAATGGTAAAAAAAATATATAATCCAAAAGGCTCAAGGGGTTCACAAACTTTATATATATATATAATTATAATTATAATAATATAATAATATATATATATATATATATAATTATTATGGAACATTTAGTTGATCTAAGTGTTTTAGAAGTTGAGATTTAGAAAATAAATTTAAATAAATTAAAAGTATTGAAAAAACAAAACAATGTTGAGATAATGGCCGTTAAAGATGGTTGTATAGAAGAAATATACAGACGCAAACACACAACGTTTATTTAAATGTAAACCTAAATGTACAATTTTGACTTTTTATTAACACTTGTATAAAGTACGCGAAATAGACATAAGTCTAAAAATGTACCAGTGTGTATCTCCTTAAATCACATGAAGTGGTCGCATGTTTGAACAATATAATTTGATTTTCTCATGTTTTGTGTTTGTACCTGAAAACATCAGCAGCAGGTCCGTACTGCCCGCGGAGCAGCTCGGGGGCCATGTATCTGGGGTCACCCTCCTGGGCATCCTCTTTCACACTGACCTCCACGGCTCCTGCACTCTTCCCTTTGAGCTCCAGCAGCAGCCCAAAGTCCCCCAGCTTGAGACGGCCAGAGTCGGTCATAAGGACGTTGGCGGGCTTGAGGTCCAGATGAACAAAGCCATGAGAGTGCAGGTGCTGCAGTGCCGAGAGGAGGTCGCACAGGTAGGCCCACGCTCCAGGCTCGTCTGGATTCAAATGTTTCAAATGAGAAACAAATTAGTAAATACATTATTGCAAAATATCACAGTTACTACAACCTCTTAATAGTTTGTACTGTCTCTTTGGGCCAGACCTGGGCCAGGAGGCTGGTTCTCAGCATGGAGCAGCAAACTGGTGCTGCACAGCTCTGTCTGAATGAACAGCCGGCCATGCTCCTCCCAGGCGGCCACAAAGTCCAGGATGTGAGGGTGAGGACACAGCTGCTCGTGGTTCCTGGCTTCCCTCACACACCGGTTCCTCTCACTCTTGCCCCTGAAGCGATGAGCGGAGCGCTTGACCGCATACTTGTATCCGTCCACGTTGCTTTGCACCTAGAAAAATTACAGGAAAATGTAAATTCTCCGAAAGGGAAGGGTAGACGATGATGCGTTGCAATTTAAGTTATTTCACCACTAGATGCCGCCAAAATACACCTTTATATCACACTGTACTTTTAGCTCGACATTTCTGATCTTCATGTAAATGTGTTTCATGAATTTCATAAACATATATTTTTGTCTTTCTCACCTTGTAGACCTCTCCGAAGGATCCTCTTCCCAGCAGGCCCAAGTGAGTGAAGCACTGATTGAAATAGGACTGCGGTTTGCTGGGGTCATACACAGAATCCAGTGGGGGAGACTTACAAAGGGAGCTAGACAGCGGTGTCCATGGGGTTGGATGCTGGGGGACCATCCTGCTCAGAGAGGGACATCCTTTAGACGGTGGCAGCGGGGGCAGAGAGTACGAGAGCTGGGCCGGGGATGAGTAGGACGAGTTGGTTGTGGACGAGGAGGAAAAGGGGAGCCGGCGCTTCTTGAGGGAGAAGGACTGTTCGGCGTGGGAGAAGTGAGTCGGAAGAGGGAGGGGCACCCGGGAGCCTGTGCTCTCCACTGCCACTGACATTGTGTAGGGACCTATTTCAGTTCCTTCCTTCAAAGATGGCAGGCTGCAACATTCAGACGAAAAACCTTAAAACAATTGCAGTCTTGGCTGACACTTTATTTAAATGTACCACAACATATGCAATATTTTGCACCGCTAACACAAATTCAATATGCTTTTTTTCTACTGTTGCTCAGACTTAACTGATCAAAAATTATGGAGAACTACTATATGGCACGCCCATTTACCACATAACGAAAGCAAAGATGTAATAATTCTAAGTCTGACAAGTACTAAACATTGTCATCTTACAACAGACAATACAATCTGTTCAGGCACTAATAACAATGGTGGAGGGTGGAGGTTCTGTCCAGCTTTGACTGATTTGTCAGGTTTAGAGAAACCTGTCATCCTGAACCTCCTGTTTGACAGCTTGCCAGTATCAATACAATCTTCCTGATCCTTTGATGGTCAGCTAATTTGTAGAGAAAACAGGTTTTCCTACCCAGTCGAAAGCTGTCGGCGCTAAGAGGAAAACAAAACTGCTCAATGTTACGTAACAAACAAACTAACATAGTAAACCCCATACAGGTCAGTTAGTCTTCAATCCTAATATTTGTGTCCGTTTCTTCACTAAATTAGCTGTAGCTGACAAATGACATTTACATTATTCCTCGCAACAGGTCAGCATTAACTAGTATGTGCCATCACTGACAAACGTGGCTAACGTTGACTACGTGCGGACACAGTCAACAACATCACAACACAGCCTAGCTAGCTAGCTCAACTTACAGTTTAATAAAGCGCTGTAACTGACAGCTCAGCGTCAGGTGAATTCAAATAAAGTACTGCACAGACCATTATCCAGTATTGCCGACAGCTTTCAAAATAGTTGGACTCGCCCGGCTTGACTCGGACTATCGCTGTGTCAAAATCAAACTGTGCGTACCCGTACCCCCATCCGCCAGGCATGTAACTGCCTCGCGCCAAATTCTGAAAACATTACGCAGCACTGCGTAGCTGGCTTCGTGAATACGTATGGCTTATCTCCATTGCGCAACATCCGCAAGCGGTGCAGTCTGGGGTTCTGCTGCACAACACAGGGCTGGCACAACTGGCGAGCTAGCTGACCACTGGAAATGGTAACTTCATCGTAAATATCAATAATTTTGACTAGATCAACCATTGACACTGTAGGCATTTAGTTCAAAGTATTAACGCTGAAGTAACAGACGGCACTTTCGATTGGAAGTTTGATTTCAGTTAGTGTTTGCTAGCCGGCTAACGTCGGGGCTAAGTTTGCTACATTAGCTTAGCTTTCATATCCAGCTATAAAGAGAGGTTTAGCTGGCGAGGTAACTTAGCTTAGCTTGGCTAACCTTGGAAGTGGTGTAGTATTAGCTAATTAAGCCAGTTAGTCTAGTCATATCGTCTGAATGTGTCCTCCTGTCATTGTCACACCTACAACGTCTATTCATATAACAGACAGGCCTAATGTCTCTGAAACCTAAAGGCTGTTTCGATTTGGCTACCGTCAGTTCACGTCTACGTCTGCTTGCGACTGTCTGTTTTAAGCTTATGAATTAATTTATTAGTAGTCGGTTTAAGATTTTCTGAGACATTGTCAAATCAACGAACTAAACACTTAAAATTCCTGAAAAGGCTTGGCTTTATAAGTCAGCAAGGTGTAATAAAAAGTTGCCAGATGAACACGTAAACATCTCACATGGCCTTAAGGGATGTCAAATACAGAATAGTTATTGCTACTGGACCTGGCTATAAATGACACGAGCCACAGACTCAGCTTTACTGTTTGATCCCATTCTTAAAGAGAAAGTCCCACATATTATCTTCAAGACAAAACAGCAAATTAAGTGGCGTTTGAGTTTATGATACATTTTCTTACATGTGAATCTCTACCCACCTTGTCTTCAGGACGTGTTCTTAATGATCCGGCGTAACAAGGCCACAATCTTCACAGATGCCAAGGAGTCCACCACCGTCTATGAGCTGAAGCGCATCGTTGAAGGAATCCTCAAGAGAACACCTGAAGACCAGAGGCTCTACAAAGTGAGTTTAGGACCAAGTGTGGCAGTGAAGTCTTACTAAGCCCGGTCTCATAACTCACAGCGTCAAAACTTTGTCTAGGTTTAAAACATGTTTGACGGTTGTTGTGTAACTTGTCTTTCCTCGGTTTGACAGACAGAATACTTTCTGGAAATGTTTTGCACAGAAGCAAAGTGATACAATGTGAGTCCATTACTTGCTTATGTGACATTTCCAACTTTGGTCCACAGGATGACCAGTTGCTAGAGGACAGCAAAACTCTTGGGGACTGTGGATTCACCAACCAGACTGCCAGACCTCAGGCCCCAGGCACAGTAGGTCTGGCCTTCCGTGTGAATGGTAAGTTCAATTTGTGTTACTTGTGAGCTTCAACACAACACATATTTCCTGTCTTTCTGCTGCTTTTCAACACTTTCTGCTTTCCTGGCTTGATAGCTATTGTGCTATTCTTGATTTAAGTTGCTTAGTTAGAATGTTGGATGTGAGTGAATTATTTGAGTGATTGACAATTTGTACTGTGTGCCGTTTATTGGCACCCATCTAATTTATATCCTCAAGATCTGTACTGGTGGTGAAGTATTTGGCAGTATATTAGGCCGAATTCCACCAGCCGTCTGTCCGGACCTTCTCCGCTCCGCCACGGCATCAGAGCTGTGAGGTTTTTACTTTAGTCAGTGTGTGAGCGTCTACTAGCTTCTCTGCTCTGTTGCTGCTCCAGCTGTCTGGTGAAATATGCATTGCTTCTATTTTTGCTGGATGCCGGAGCTCGCTGCATCAATTTAGCACAGAACACATCGAACACACATAGACAGGAACTAGGGCTGCAACTAACGATTATATCAATAATCGATTAATCGGTCGATTATTTTTTCGATTAATCGATGAATCGGATAAAAAAAAGAAACATTCGTAAATGCCGCATCTTTTTTCAAAAACTGAACATTACTTCAAATTCACAGTGCAGACTGCAGTGTCAAAACACCAGGTTATTGCTCCAACGTCCCGGAACTATTAAAAGTAATATTAAATCATAAATTAATTAGGGATGGGCATAATTAATCGATTAATCAATCATTGCTCGTTAAGAATATTGTCGATCACGTGAAATTGTTATCGATCATATAGCCGTTGTGTTGCGCAGTGTGAGTCCGGCAGCACAGCAATTAGTTTCACTATGTGGCAGGCAGCACCAAAGACTGTATGGGCAGCAATTAAACATCCTATCAGCAGGGGGAGATACTTAACTAGTAGTAGGAGACAACAGAACAGGCTCAGGCAGCAGCCTGCGAGCTGCCGTAGATCTCAAAACATAAACAGGAAGAAGTTAAGGAGAAGTTTGGCATCGGACCGGACAGCTTTAGAACCGAAAATAACTAAGTTCATTAAGCATTGTGAAACCTTGTATAAGTACAACACTTAAACAAACCGAAGTATGTACCACTTGTACATTGAAGCCTACATCCGACCCTGTTAAATGTGTCACGTTAGCGCTGCTAGCAATAGCAACTAACGTTAGCGTCTATGCTTTCCTACTTCGCCTTCATCAGGGAAAATAATTTGCACATTTTGTCTATTAGATGAAGTAAGGTTAGGTCCTTTAGAGAAACGTGCCGTGCCCTTATGCAGTCTTTGGCAGCATCTTAGGAGGTGCATATGTGTTTAAACTTTAAAGGTATCGTAGCATTGGCTCCTTGTTGGCTCATAGCCTCGGGCTTTCACCAGCGCCGCATTTTATTATTATTTTATTTTAAAAAGTTGCTTTGTCTTAATAGATTGTTGTTTGCCTAGAAGATCTTGGAATAAAGATGTAATTGAGTAAAAACCTCTTGTATACAGTCTATGGTAAAAACGCTGTATTTTGGATGTTCTGTTGGCATTTTTTAATATGTAAAAAAAGATAACGATTGCTCGATAATTGCTCGTTAATTTTCCCGATGATCGATCAATTGAATTTCTTAAAATGCCCATCCCTAAAATTAATAATAAACTTAACTGGGATAACACAAAAAAAAACATACAATGTATGATATACATTTATACAGTATAAGGGATGTCCATGGTAAACCAGTCAACCGATAATATTTTTAACCGGTAAATACTAACGGTTAAAAAAATGAAATCATCTTAATTTCTCTCAGATGACAGGAGATCGTTAATTTGTATTGATATTGATACCATTTTCAAGACTCCTTAACGATCCGAGTCTTTATTGATATCACAATTGATAATTTTCTATTATTTTGTTGAAGTAGAACTTGTATTATTGCTTTAATTGCTGATATGATCATAGCTCAAGAAAGGACATTAAACAGGTCATAATTCCATCTTTACCATCTATTTTATGTTGCTGGGAAAACAAGTTTCGCCAAAATCTCAAATTAATTTTTTTTTGTGTTGCATTTGAACACATCAATCATATTACTGAGCCGGCCTGAACACATCACAGTTGACATGTTTGCTACTTTTTTAAGCTAACTAGCTCTATATCCTTCCGATTTTAACATGGATTTAAAATCTGGATCACTATTTTTAACTGACGGGACTTTCTACACCGTGTGAAAGGGTTAAAAAAAACGTACTTTGTAAATATTACTGTGATGTCACAGTAAAAGACATCACAGTAATATTTACAAAGTAATTTTTTTTTTTTAACCCTATATTTCTCTTTCTGTGATGTCACGAGAAAGAGAAATATAGGGTTAAAAAAAACACTCTTTCTGCCTTTTCTCCGGCTAGGATGAACCGATTTAAATTTTTTTCGCACATTTGTACTACATAGGATCTCAGAATTCAATACACCTTCATATTCAAACCGGTGAAGTAGGCCTTTAAAGAAAAAGATAACCGATATTTGGAACCGATATTCATTTACAGTAAAATGAAAATATTTCATTCCAATTTAAGATTTTGGAATGTTACTAACTGCAACATAAAACTGTTTAAATGCTTTAAGCTTTCCTGAGATTTATAGAGTAAAAAAAGTTTAAATCTAAACTTAAATTATCTTAGTTAGTACTTACTTAGTTTCTAAGTTATACTTAGAAAATACTAGCTTCTAAAAAAATTTATGCCTAGCATTAATAATCTCAAGTAAAAGTTGTAACAAAAAATAAACTAAATTGAACAACGGCATGTCCATTTCAAAATAATAGAACTACTGAAGCATTAAAACATTCAAAACTTAGATGTTGCAGCTGGTAACTGGAGCTCATTTTGATTGACTTTTAGTGCAAGCAACCTTTGCTACGGCTTCCAAATTGGCTGTAAGTGACGCAACGTTATTGTCAGCTCATGCTGCATATAACATGTGAAAACACCACTTATACTGATGATAAATGTTGGATTTGCAGGATATAAGCTTAAAGTCCCTGTTGCACTGGAACCAATGTTATTTAAAGATTCAACATTTAACTGTCAGACTCCTCCAATGCTAACAGTGTAGTTAATTGGGCTGTAACGATACAAAAACTCATGATTCTATTTACTCACGATTCTATTTGTATCATGATTTTTGAACTACGATTCAATACATACAACAATTTTTTAAATTTGAAAAGCATTTTATTTAAATAACATTAAACTAAGTGTAACATTTAATAACAAATAGCCTGAACAGATTTGAACACAAAGAACAATATAAGATGACATGATAACATGAAAAACTAAAATAACTAAAGATATAACATTTCTCTCTTTTCTGTAACAAAATAATACTGTTGAAAAATTTAAAATATTGAACTGTGCTGTAAACCAAAAATCATGTTAGAAAACAAATACATACTTAACAGCTACAGCTTCCTTCACCAAACCTTTTATCCAAAACTTAAGCCTAAAAAAAAAGTTCTGCCCTCTCATACCGCAATGCGGGATCGTGGCTCTGTGAATCGCAATCCTCGGTTCAATACACATACAGTTACAGCCCTAGTAGTTAACACTATAGGCTACAAAAAACCTTCTTAAAAGTGTCAAGCCCACCAAAGCATGAAAGGCTTTTCTCCTCGAGGCTGCAGGATGTAAAGAGCAGCGACTTTGGCTTGACGTCATATGCCAATCAATCTCACAGTGTAGTGGGCTGGACATTAAGTGGCTTCAATGTTGATTTGCTATTAGTCATTTAACATCTAGACAATCATATAGTGTTGTAAGCAGGACATTAGGTGAGACTCAGTTGTGAAGGAGAGCAGAGGCAGAAACGACTGTATGGGCGCCAAGTAGCAGGTTTTTAATGTAAATAAAACGCTGATACTGCCAAATGTCAAATATCGTCCCAATTATCGGCCGGGGTCGATAATTGGTCGACCCCAAGTCGACTTTTCTTCTGCATTGGATTAGGGGCTGTAAAACATTTGAGTGTGGCTGTAAGCCATGGCTATTTTGTCTGTACTGTCATTTAATATAACACTGTACATGAGTTTTCAATGCTCATATAAGTGGCAAAAAAGGTTAATTTGTCAGTTCAGAGCCTGAGTCTCTACATGTAAAATTTGAGCTGCCAATCTAAACTTAAGCTTTTTGCTTCAGCCTATGCCTTTTCAATCATTATTTGTTGTTGAATGTGTATTATTATGTTTTTTTGGGGTTGTTGTTTTTAAATGAGTGAATAAAACTACTACTACTTAGCCTGGAAATCCAGAACCTGATATCTTGAACGATAGAGAGTCCGGCCACGATCAATAGTAATTTCCAACTCAAGGGGCGGCTCCTACTCATGCATTTCAAATGCCACTGCACGCAGTTGGATAGCACTACAACCAATCAGAGCGATGCACAAGGTGACGTAAGCCCCGTTCGTTTAGCGAACAGCTGTTAAACTGTTAAATTAAACGTTTGCCGTTGTTGGTCGGCAAAACAGAACATTCCACTTACTTGCTAATGAAAGATTTGAGTGCCGTCTTCCAAATCGTAAAGGGTCGAGGCCAAAGCAGTCTCAAACTCACACAACATATCCGCAGCCATCTTTGATGTTTACTATCACGGCTTCGACGGCGCATACACGTCACTGTCGTCATCCGGTTACGTCCTCCCCAGAGTACCATATAAAGGGCTCTAGCACGCCCATATTAGATAGAACCAATTGAAACGTGAGCCCAGATTTCTGGTCTTCTTGATAAAGCTTCAACGGAGCGTGTCCAGACCAACAGGCGCAGCAAATTTAATTTGCCAGCGCCTAGTGGCAGGTCTGGGAATGCCAGGCTAACTACTACTACTACTACTACTACTACTACTACTACTACTATAAAAACTTGGTCACAAGGGTTTCACTGGTTCCAGAGAAAAGAGTAACGGGTTCAAATAGGACCAATTTCACCATGATTTAAAGTGTTCACTCACATCACCCAACTTTTAAGATTAACTTCCTTTGGACAAAAGCGGTAGTGTTTTTACTACACCAGCTGCTGTTCATTGATGAGAGTACCCATGAGAAAGGCATTAAGAAAAACTATATAAAAATTGCATTCTTTGCACTGATGACTCAGCTCTGACTGTATATAAAGACTTGGCCCGAGTGGCCACATTTGACTCTGCTGCCACAATGGATGGATGGAGCTAATGTGTCCTTGTGTCCTCTGCCCTCCAGATGAGATGTTTGAACAGCTGCACGTCGAGGCCTTCTCCAGCCCCCCAGAACTCCCTGATGTGATGAAGCCTCAGGACTCCGGTAGCACTGCCAACGAACAGGCCGTGCAGTGATGACGATGAGAGGAAACGAGCAATGGAGAGACGGATTGAAGTGGGTGTGTGTGTGGATAAACTGCAGTGGAGAAGTAGCAGAGTGGAGGATATGTAATATATAATTTCAATTGATGGATGGGGTACGTTCAGGTAACCAAGCCAATCCACGTTACCTTCATGCTATCATCCCAGCATCCTCCCCAAAAAATGTACTTCACAAACTTTTTTTTTTCTCTCCTTTATACATTTCCACATCACATGCGGTCCTGCTCCTTGACTTTGCTCTTAAGCACCAACTGGCTCAAATGTTTTGGGTGAAGTAGTTGGTTTGGAAAGTATGATTGTGTTTGCGCGAGTGTGTGTTTGTATGTTTGAGTTATTATAATTATTATCATTAATATTTTTGGAAAAGGTGAGGGGGTAGTCGTGTGTCACAGTGCTCTAGAAGTAACATGCATAGGTAAGGAGTCTGGTTCCTGAATCGGCAAACTGCATGAACAAGTTTAAAAACCAAGGCTTTGTTTTCAAAGTAACAGATAAATCCTCAACTGATAAGTTTCCTTGGTCTGATTCTCCCAGTCTTGTTGTACATTTCTGATTTGATTTCATACCAGGTAAGAAAGTCTTTACAATAATTGTGTTATCGTTTTTTTTTTTTCCAGTATGTATTACTTGTCAGTTCTTTGTTGTATGTTTCATGCACTGAGGCCAAAGGCAGGTACCTCAATGACAACAGAGGGATTTTGGGGGGGATTTCTGTCTTCTGTGACATGCAGTGCTTTACAGGAGTTTCTGTTTTAAAAATGCTTACACCTCCACATGTCAACGTTAACCCGACACCCTCCCCCTAAACACACAAACATAGCCTGTAACTGTGAGCTTGCTTGATTAAAAGTTTTTTCCTGTTTTGTTTTTTACATTGTCGGCTGGTTTTTATTGTAAACGCAGGTTTGTGTCCACATTTAGTGAAGATTTAATGGGTCAGCTTTAAAGATTTTGGCCAGGGAAGTACCATAGGCCTTTTTCACTGCAGATATTTGAACTTGGCATAGTAAGATTGATTTATTATTATTCTTCCGGACAATTACACACAATACATAATTTTCTCATTGCATATTCATACATATTACTTTGTGTTATCGTCCGAAGGGAAGCAGGAGAAGCCAAAGGCTTATCGGGTCCCGCCCCCACTGCCATAATATTCAAATACACAGATACACAGCTCCTACAGTTAGAACACATTTTTTTTTCTTTTTTTTTAAGAAGAATCATTCTAAAACACAGATAATTTTGGGTCTCTAATTTCCTCTCTGCTTGTGACAATGCAGATATGGCCTTGTCCATTTCTTCTCTAGTAGCCTAAACACATCTGCAAAAGTATTCAAAACAGTCAGTGTGTCTGCTGACCTCGGCTACAGTCCCAAAACATGCAGTGTATTTACAAATTCTTCAGTCAGAGAAAGTCTTCCATTTTTGAATCGGGTGATCTGAACACACAGTTGATAATTAATAATAGCAGAGCACATTGTATTTACGATTTCAAACCTTATATTTTGACACAAACCAGTTTAAATCCCTTTAGTTCAAAGTCCATGCTATTGCCTTCTTTAATCCAAAAAGTCCATAAAAGATAACCAAATATATTGCTAAGCATATCAACAACGACAGTTCTGTTCAGGTGTCCCAATAAGCAGGGACAGTGAGCTAGCATACACACAACCGGGTTCCTGAAAACGAAGCAGCTCTGACTTTCAGCCATCATTTAAAGGCATTTCATACTGAACTATGCCAAAGTCTTCAGTGAAGAAGATGAACTGACACCTGAAGTACACTTTTTATAATATAATTATCAGTTTTACACATTTGGTTCCTGCTTGGGGAATAGCTAAGCTCCTGTTGTCTGCAAACATCTTAAAATCTAGATTTATCAATGAATACTCAATACTCAATGAATACTCAACAAAAATATAAACGCAACACTTTTGTTTTTGCTCCCATTTTTCATGAGATGGACTTAAAGATCTAAAATTCATTCCAGATACACAATATTACCATTTCTCTCAAACATTGTTCACAAATCTGTCTAAATGTGTGATAGTGAGCACTTCTGCTTTGCTGAGATAATCCATCGCACCTCACAGGTGTGCCACATCAAGATGCTGATCTGACATCATGAGTAGTGCACAGGTGTGCCTTAGACTGTCCACAATAGGGTTGCCGCGGTAGTAGGTGTTACCCAACACCGAGCAACACCGGATAGTCTAGGCATGTGCCTATTAAAAAAAAAATAGACATAAAAGCCAATTGGTTCAATTTTGCGTGACACGGCAGTTCATTCGGCTAAATAAAAAACTAGTAGGCTATGTCTAAGGCTACTCTAAATTCTAAGTTATAATAAGGCTACTCAGAAAACAATGAAACGGAAAGTGTCTGCTCCGCTCCGTGCAGCGCAGAGCTGCGTCACAGCAGCGGAGTCTCCCGTAGAGAGTTTATAAGACGATGGCGGAGGACTTGGCTTCAAAACCCAAAGCAAACGCGCCTATTTGGCAATATTTTTTATGAAACCCCAATACTAGGGAACCTGAAAACGTAGGCTAAACTAGGTAGTCTGCAAACTGTTGAAGATTCAGCAACGGGAGGTAACACACACTCACACACCCGCGCCTACACAGCGGCAGGCTGTCTGTGTGCTGCTGCTCCGTGTCGATGACAGCTTGCGGTGAAAAAATTATAAATTGTAAAGTGTGGGGGGGGGGGGAGAACATGATAAGTCCCCAGTGGAAATCACGCTGCAAATATAGGCCTATCCGTGGTAGCTTCACTCAAAACATTTGGAGCTGAAGCCCCTGTAAAATGACGTCGCGTCACCGACACACCTCAAAGTGCACGACAACAGTTATTGACAACACTGTAGAAAGTTCATATGGGTTGGTATGAGTCAAGGATCACACCGAGTTTAAACGAGTGAATTTAATCCAAGCATTCACTAAACTGCGCTCCGATCATGGCTTTGATAGCCTACAGACCGGTAAAAGTGAAGTAGCCCACCAGTCATTCTGATTCGATGAGGCAACACAGTACGGTGGGTCTGGTGGCTCATATTGAACAAATTGCATAATAATTTAACCAAATGATCTACAAACACTAAGCATTTGTTTTGTTCAAGAATAAATTGCGCGATCTAATGTTTAAGATCAAAGTAAGCGCCAACAGACCGTCTTCTCTTGAAATCTGCGGTGAAGCCTAATAATAATTTTTTAATTTTTAATTTTTTTAAGACCCTGTGTGGTGGTGTTACCGGTAACACCGGTGTTGACGCACGTGTATTACTCGGTATGTCCACACCGCGGCAACCCTAGTCCATAATAAAAGGCCACCCTGAAATGTGCAGTTTTGTCTCACAGCAAAATGCCACAGATGCCACAAGCATTGAGGGAGCATGCAATTGGCATGCTGACAGCAGGAATGTCAACCAGATCTGTTGCTCGTGCATTGAATGTTCATTTCTCCACCATAAGCCGTCTCCAAAGGCGTTTCAGAGAATATGGCAGTACATCCAACCGGCCTCACAACCGCAGACCACGTGTAACCACACCAGCCCAGGACCTCCACATCCAGCAGGTTCACCTCCAAGATCGTCTGAGACCAGCCACTGAGACAGCTGCTGAAACAATTGGTTTGCATAACCAAACAATTTCTGCACAAACTGTCAGAAACCGTCTCAGGGAAGCTCAACTGCATGCTCGTCGTCCTCATCGGGGTCTTGACCTGACTTCAGCTCGTCACCGTGACAGACTTGAGTGGGCAAATGCTCACATTCGATGGCGTCTGGCACGTTGGAGAGGTGTTCTCTTCACGGATGAATCTCGGTTTACATTGTTCTGGGCAGATGGCAGACAGCGTGTGTGGCGTCGTGTGGGTGAGCGCTTTGCTGATGTCAATGTTGTGGATCGAGTGGCCCGTGGTGGTGGGGTTATGTTATGGGCAGGCATCTGTTATGAACGAAGAACACAGGTGCATTTTATTGATGGCATTTTGAATGCACAGAGATACCGTGATGAGATCCTGAGGCCCATTGTTGTGCCATACATCCGTGAACATCACCTCACGTTTCAGCAAGATAATGCACGGCCCCATGTTGCAAGGATCTGTACACAATTCTTGGAAGCTGAAAATGTCCCAGTTCTTGCATGGCCAGCATACTCACCGGACATGTCACCCATTGAGCATGTTTGGGATGTGCTTGACCGGCGTATACGACAGCGTGCACCACTTCCCACTAATATCCAGCAACTTCGCACAGCCATTGAAGAGGAGTGGACCAACATTCCACAGGCCACAATTGACAATCTGATAAACTCTATGTGAAGAAGATGTGTTGCACTGCATGAGGCAAATGGTGGTCACACCAGATACTGACTGGTTCTGAGTCCCCAGACCCCCAATAAAGCAAAAAAATGCACATTTCAGAGTGGCCTTTTATTGTGGACAGTCTAAGGGACACCTGTGCACTAATCATGATGTCAGATCAGCATCTTGATGTGGCACACCTGTGAGGTGCGATGGATTATCTCAGCAAAGCAGAAGTGCTCACTATCACACATTTAGACAGATTTGTGAACAATGTTTGAGAGAAATGGTAATATTGTGTATCTGGAATGAATTTTAGATCTTTAAGTCCATCTCATGAAAAATGGGAGCAAAAACAAAAGTGTTACGTTTATATTTTTGTTGAGTGTATATACAACACAATTGCCCTCACCTTCCCCAGCCCTTGAGAGGTTCCTAGAGTCTGTAGTTCAATATACTTTTGGTAGTGCAATTATTGGCAAATGGACAATATGTGTCAAAATGTTGCCCACATTTATTAGTTTAAATTGAGCTTGGGTTGTTGGGTTTTGCTAAATACAGCTGATTATCACTTATAAACAGAAAAATGGTCTGGAGAGAGAGTCATACAATAAATAAATTGCAATAAAATAATAATAAAATTAAATAAATTCTTGATGCAAAATATATGGGGCTACAATCTCTATTGTGAGCTGTACTTGATTGAACTAAAGAAGCTGCAGGGGCCGCAAACATGTAGAATAAAAATCTGCATTCTCTTCAGAATGGACTATTCAGAGATCCCCCACCCCCCACACACAGTAATTTTAGGGGCACTTTACAGGACAACACGAAACGGTGCAAACGCGGAAAAATTCCCGCGGTTGCACTATATCATTTACAGGAAAACAGCAAACGCAGGCATGAAACCGCAGGTTTTTGAGATCACCTCCCAGGGAGGATTTTTTGGAAAACTTAACGGTTTTGGTTTCCTGTAAACACCGAAACCATTTCCCCTGATAACGCTGACGTCACGGCTCCACCCTCACACATGCGTAGTCTATAGAGCTGTTAAGCGGAAGTGCGTTACTTCCGGGGCATGGGGCCTATCGGCTCGAAAAATTACAACGGTAGTCAATGGAAAGAAATGTATTATTTTCTGGACCCAGTCATGAAATGCCTTCGATTACACATATGTTTTGTATGGATTTAGATGGTATTTTTTCGTGCAAAGAATGGAACAATTTGGCGAGTAGAAGCTGGATACGGTCAGGTTTTGTGCAGAGCGCTTTTGTGGACTACAGCTCTTCGCTGCTCTTGACACTTATGATATACGTCACCACCACTGGCCCCCGCTTAGCTCAGAAACATGGCTGTGTCTTTAATGCACTTTACCGCCTTCTTTCAATGACAAGACGTGGATTTGTTCAGCGTGGCGAAAACCACTACACAAGTGGACATGTGGAGAGTTTCAATTTCTCGAGTGGGGAGATTGTTGGCGTTGTCCACGCCAGCCATTAGCATTAGCACTGTCAGTCGAGAAGTGGAGGGAATGTGTTGAGGTGACGTCACAGAGGCGACAAGACTTATAGTTGTTCTCGTAACATTTTTTCAAAAGCCGTTAGACGAATAATCATACAACATACCGTCAAACTCTTCACATGAAAAATTATCATTTAGACCCATACAAAACATATATGTAATCCAAGGCATTTAATGACTGGGACCAGAAAATAGTAGATTATTTTCCATAGACTCCCATTAATTTTTTTCAGCCGATAGGCCCCATGCCCCGTAATTCCGCCACTTCCGCTTAACAGCTCTATAACATTTGCTGTCAAGATACCCACAACACAAGCGAGTTATAAAGTTAGAAGACAACATGAACGGTGTCTCCACGGCACCATCACTGTGATCAGCGGAGAGTGACGTGCAGGGCTAAAATATAGCCTAACACTCGCCAATTTAGTCTAAGCGATTAGTAAGTTATTGAGACCACCGGCCACTTTGTCTGGGGAAAGATTTGTGCTCTGCCGGTTTTTCTAGCCAAATAAACGTGTGTAGCTTCTATGCCAGGGCAGGGACACGGCTCTCTACATTAAAAAACACTATCCATAGTTCAGCGCGCAGCGGTTAAGTTACTGTTCAACAAAAGGAGCATATAAGGCTACGGCTTCACAGTAAAAGCATTTAACTGGCTAAACATTAATAGCATTTGACTGGACACACGTGAGTTGACTTTTATTTTGAAGTACGCCTAACAGGAAGGTATCCGCTCACGAAGCCCCTTCGCTATCAGCAAGTCTTCTGTTTTTACGAGTTCAATGCGGTGAAATAAGAGGACAGAAAGCTTGTCTTTTACCCCAACCTTACACCAACCGCTTTATGAAAGTTAGTGGCATTAATTTTCGGTTACAGTAAGGTTTTATGCATCAAATTGTACCGGAAGAGCTATCTACTAGGCTGTGTCACCGCTGACTATTGGCTTGGCATGGCTGCTACACTGCTACTACAGCGATTTCGGCCCGTTTCCTCTGAAAACATGTGTACGGGTGAAGATGTCAGATAAATTGTGTCTGTAAGGGTTTTTTTTTAAACAAAAACTGGAAAACTGTCACGTTTTCACAGTGTAAAGTGCCCCTAAGTGTCAATAGAAGACCTCCTTTGTTCAGTACAGACAAGAAAAAATAATGCCGCCAGAAATGCCTTAATGTATAATTTGGGAATGTGAGTGCTCTATTAAAGCTGTAGTGCGTAACTTCTGTTGCCCCTCTGAGGAATTCTGAGTAATTACACAAACACTGTTTGAGCTTCTACATGAGGTAAGCCATTGGTGATCGTGCATGGATTTCATACCTTCTGCTGTATATCCAGTTTTTTTTTCTTTTAACAGTAGAATGGACTACTGAAACACTTTTGGGGATTTTCCTGAGCCAGTCTCGGGGTTGACACTAGTTTGTAAAAGCCACTACACTGAGAAAATACAGAGACAGTTTTCGGGAGCTGATAGGCAACATTGTGTCAACTCTTTTGGAAATGGCTTGATGTTACTGACATTTGATTATGAAAAAGTTACACACTATAGTTTTAAGATACACTTTAAAAAAACATGAATATATAGGCCATCTTTAATCCTACCTGGACAAAACTCGTAGGAAAGATCCATTTTAGAATAATTATGTAGGCTAGTCTAAATGTGTGAATCTACACAATTTGATTATTTATATTTACAATTGTAGTAGTTCACTTGATTAAACATGAAACGTTTTTTCAAACCTCACAATTATTAGCAAATTCACAGATTTATACTGATAGCCTATTATTGTTGTTTTTATTATAGATATTAGGCTATAAAAAGGTGGGCATCCCAGTTTACTCGACTTAATTGGAGGCTACATAATCTCAACGAAATGTCCTCTTCCCAACTAGGCTATAGACTGTATTCTGTATATTCCCAACCTATATTTAAAATGAGGGGCGTGGGCCCCTCAGTGTTTATCCTCGTGTTGTTTTTACCGCCAAAGGACTTGTGAGTCAATGCATTTTCTAACGTTTCATGTCACTCCTTCATGCGCACGTCGTCGCTGCAGTAGCAGCTCGCGCAGCTCAAACGCTTTTTAATTTTCTATTCCCCTAATATGGACTAGGAATGTCCAGGATGACGTCGCGTGTCCGGGGAATGCGGGGCTTGTAACCACATTTATTTAACTACGCCTTCTCTGTAGTCCGAGGTCCTAGTGGTGGGCATTACACAGGAAGAGAGAGCCGTGTAGGAAAAATAAACGGGACGCCCTCTCCTCCTCCTCCTTCTCTTCCTCCTCCTCTCTTTGGCGGATAACGGTCTCCAAGAAGTTATTCAGGACCGACGCAGACAATAGCACCGATACTGTCTTAATCTTTTGCGGGCTTCGACACACATCCATGATTACTTATTAATGCTTCCCGCTTCACCGTTGTGCCAAACGAAGAGGAGAACACTCGGCTGAAATCATATCATGGACGATTTGGGTAAGTGTCAGCGCTCTGCTTCTTCTTTTCCAAGCCTTGTTGTACATGTTGAGATAGGCTATCTGGAGGGGATCTTTTGGGAAGGGGTGGTGTGCCCAAAGGAAATGAGGTCTCCTTTCAGTCTGGCAGTCAAGAGTTGAGGTCAATTTTGCTTTCCTTGCCAATTAGGACAAGTGTGAGGCTGTCATAGTATAAAGGGGATTTTATTGTCTCCCATCGGATTGTAACGTTTCTAGGCAGTGAAGAAAAAAAAGCCATGAAAGCAACAACTGTTTTACAACTTCCATTGTATACAGAAGGCTTGTGCCTTTTCTCATAGGACATCTTCATCTCTGTTCACATGAATTCTCTCAGAGATTATTAATTTCATCATTTGAGAAATGTGTGTCTGTCTGTTTTAAGAATTGTGTTGACCTTTCCAATCAAATAGGTCTCACATAGCCTACATGCAAAGGAAACAGAAAAACTGATAGCCTACTACATTATTCTCTTGTCTGTCTGACCGCCATTGAGAGTTTAGTTCATACCCTGCAAATTCAATGAATTTTCTGGTCAATTAGATTTAAGCGGGCTCCCACCAACCCCCTTCTCCTCCTCATCCATTAATATTAACAAATCAGGGATGGAGAGGGACCACATAATGTTCAACAGAGTGTATGCCATTTTGAAGGCTGGTGGGAACATGACTGTGTGGGTTCTGCCCTTATTTTCTGTTGATAAAGAGGAAGATTTGCTTTCTTTCTCAGAACAACATTTATGAGAGGCTGACTCTTTGTGTTGGGGAATGACTGTGTCACAGAGGCCTCGAAATAGCCCAAAGCCATGCTGCTTTAAAAAAAAAAGCCACAGAGTTCAAGGAAAAAAGCTGCCCATTCTCTAGTCTCACTCTCTCTCTCTCTCTTTCTGGAACTTTCTTGTTCTTATTCTTGAAGTCAACTTGAGAGTAGGGTGGATTTAAGTTTTTCGAGCAAAACACTGGGAGGAATAGCTAGGCATGTAGCCTAGCACATCTGGGCACATCTGGATTGGATTGCTCACAGTGAGACGGAGTTACTGGGCGACTGGGTGAGCGTTAGTCAGGCGGGCAGTGGCCATGTTTTGGGGGTGCTCTGTTTGCTGCTGTTGTGTACGTTTACGCCTTGGATCTGGCAAGGCTTTCGATGAGAGAGACCACTTGTTAGACAGGACTTTCGGCCAAGACAAACAAGTCGACGGGCCCGCTCTAAATATGGTCATAATTCCCATTGAGAGAAGTTCAGCTCCTTATATGAGCAGTTCAGTCTGTTAGTGTGTGTGTGTGTGTGTGTGTGTATGTGTGTGTGTGTGTGTGTGTGTGTGTGTGTGTGTGTGTGTGTGTGTGAGAGACACAGCAGGGAGGAGGATAGCAAGTAGTATATGCTCTGAATTTTCACCACATGGCTATGCTAATACAGGCTTTACTGGTTATGTTTAGGTGCATGGTGTTGCAAAAACTCCAGACGATAAGTTATGTGAAACTTTACCAGAGGAAAAAAGTTTAATCGATCGATCCAAAACATCCACAATTTTTTTTTTTTATTTATTTTTATTCTTTCGGACAATTCCACACAATACACAATTATCTCTTTCACAATGTCTGCCTGCAGGGGCTTGAAAGAGCTGAGAATCTGAGGTTAATAGATTCCCTGACCTGCTTAGAAAAAATAGAAATCTTAACATATACAGTACGATTCCCTCTGCCAGATGAGGATCACATGACTTGATGGAAAGCCTAGAGCAGCTCCTATGGACCTTGTGGTGAGAATGAAGAATCTGGAGTCAGTGGCGACTTCTGGAGCACACGGTTGTAGGTAACCTTTTTTAATAAGGGACAGAGGCATTTTAAAAGCTCTAAGTACACCAGAGTGCCGGAGGGACCTCATTGCAACAGTAGATCCCATCTCCGTTGTCCTGTTAGCTGAGACGCCGATTTGTCCAATGTGTCTCAACCTCAAGCCCGATTCAGTTCTTAAAATAATCTCAATTATTCCAAATCAGAGGTTGGCTACACTTTTCAGGGTGTATATTTAATGTGCATAACTGATGTTAGGCAGTCAACCATACGAGATGCCGTTGGGAGTGTGTGAATAGACTGAATACTTGTTGAATAGATAGCTTAAAAATTTGAGGAAAAATGGTTGTGTTTTATAGAGAGCAGCAATAAGAAAAATTATTTTCACAAGTCGACAATTTACAATTTACAAACAGTCAATATGTTTATACACTATCAAATGCTTTTGATACAGAAGCGTGATGATTGATTTTGAACCGTAAATACAAAAACTAATATGAAAGGCAAAGTTTTTAATGGCACATTTAGTGGATGTGGTGTTATATTGTAAGCAGACAGTATTTTAACCTTACACATGATCAATTCTGACGAGTCTGAGAAAATAACTCCTGATGACGCTACAGTGATGTCATCACGCTTTACCAGCTTTGTCTCAGAGACTTTCAATTTCATCACAGACATGCATTAAAAGGCATTTGGAAATTGCTACATGCATGGAAGTTCCATCATAGGATTTGTAGGATCTAACATTTCTAGAGACCAAATATGTTTGTCTCCTTTGTGCTGACTTTTTCTTGAATGCATCCCGCAACTTTTATGAAGTGTAATATGAAATCACTGATGTATATCCCTTTAATAGCTTCTCCTCTAAAGCTTTGAGTTCATGATTGTTCAGCCCACCATTTTACTGACTCCAGCTTTGCACGTACAGAGACAGCAGCACCCTTGAGAAAGTTTAGTTAGTTGACAGTTTCCACTTCACTGTGTGAGTTGGGGGGATGGAGTGGATTAAGATATCAGCTGCAAAACACTTCTTCCTCTTCTGCTTCCTCTTTCCATCCTGGCATGTCTTGGATATGAATGCAGAAATGTTTGCACGCTCAACAAAAAAAAACACCACTGTGTCCACGGATTATCTGTGTGTGTGTCTTGCTAGTTCCGACTATCCTGTCTTTTAACTTATCGGTGTGCGAGGCCGCTCATAGGCAATTTCCATGTCGCGTGTGCCATGTTTTGCTGCCGCTGTACTGCTCACACAGGCTCTCTGTCTCTCCTTAGGAGTGTCCGAGCCACCTAACTACCCTCTCAGTCCTCGTATTGTTGTGTTTGGTACGTAACTGTAACTGTGCATGTGTCTGCATGTGTAATTGTCTCTGTCTACACTGCATGGTTTTCAAATACATTTTCTAACTCATAACTCTTTTTATTTCACTTTGATATTTGTTTTATAAACAAACTGATAGCACCATCAGGCAACCAGCATTCATAAGTAGGGCTGGGGATCTGGGTAAATGTTTGATATCAGTGATAGTGATACCTTGACTTCGATGTCGGTTCCTGAATGATGCAAGCCTGTATGTAAGGCTCACTGATGCATACTGTGTAACCCATGTTGTAACCTAATGTATTTTTCATGAATGCCTCAACACAGCCTGATCACCACGGTTTTATATCTTGGTACATTAAGCATGCTGCATGCTTATTGGCTCACTGACGTTGATAAGATTAAACCCTTTGGTATTGAAATTGGGTATCGAACAACAAGACATTTTTCAATACTCCATGGTATGGAGGCATTTCAGTCGGTACCAAAAAAGTATTGAACTAAGATACCCAGCCCTAGTCATACTGATATAGGGGACACAATTATGGGGTAGTTTAACCAACCTGAAGCTAAAATAAATTCAAAATCTAAACAAACTTCTATCACATTTCTGCTGTTATGTATTTTTTCTTTGTCAGTTTTCTCTCTCTTTTATTTGTTTTCTCTACTCTCTGTCCCCATGCAGACGCCCTCCTAGCTGACCTGGAGAACACCGGCTCTCCTCTAGCTCGGTGTCCTGTCCTGCTCACTTCTGAGCCTCCGCAAAACGCTGAAGCAGTCGCCCCGGAATCCGCACAAGACCGGCCACCGCCACCCGCCTACACCCCACAGCAGGTAGACGATTAGCGGACAAAGGCTAAGACTCAGAACAATACGTTTTTTCTCATTGTTAACTTCGCTGAATTTCTGCTGCTTTTTGTACCATCAATTGATTGTCCACGTGTTTCGCTTCTCAGACGGTTTCCGCAGCAATGAAATCTTCCCAGAACTCCAACCCAGACAAACTATACAGGTAACCCCCTCCCTGGTTTTAAGAATACAGTAAAGTATCATCTGCATAGTTATTTCAAGTGAAATAAAATGGCCGTTAAGTCTGACTATAAGGCTGTGCATAACTTTGAATATAAATTAACTCGCTCTAATTGTTTTTGCATGGGAAAATATTTTGCCAAAGCTAATTAGGAGCAACATTCACAGGGACATAATTAAATACTAATGAGTGGATCTTAAACCACTGCAATAGACACATGGGAGTATTGTGCTGCTACCATGACTCATCTCTCTGAATGGACAAAGTTCAAAGATGATTCATGACAAAGTGACCACCCCAAAGCCAACTACATTAGTAACAGGAAGTTTCCTTATCTGCGTTAATGTTGTGTTCACTGCCTGTCTGGTCTTTCACTACAGCACAGTGTGTAAACAGCGGTCTCCCCGCATAGCCGATCCTCCCCCAGCCTTCTCCTCTTCCTCGCTGCTGGGGGGCGGCCTGAGCGAACTGGACCATCTGTTACAGGAGCTGAATGCCACCCAGTTCAACATCACAGGTTAGAGTGTGTGTGTGTTTTCATATCTCTTTGTTTGACTCAGAGGTGATTTTTTTTCTCATACATGACCTTGTCTTTGTCATCAGATGAGATTCTGGCCCAGTTCCCTTCTTCTAAGAAAGATGATAGGGACAAGATCAAGGATAAAGCCGCGACCACCTCTTCCAGGTACCGAATATTCATCAATTTAGACATCAACATAGTTCACTGCAATTATATCGGTAGTTCTGCATTGCAAACGATGTAATGTAGAGTTTCCATAAGCAGGAGAGCTGCACAGTTAACCATAGAATAAAAGTATAAATTAAAAAAGTTGAATTTAAAAATAAAGAATTCTGCACACTGTCACGTTGGAAATGATATTGAAACATTTTTATGAAAAAGTGTACATCTTAAATAGAACACTGACTTATAACCCATAATATGTAATGAAGTATGTACGAGGGATACTGTTTTGTCAAAACTAGCTTTTTCATCACTTATTCCAGGTCAGATGTTGTGTCTACCAACTGATTCACAGCAATATGTGAGTGTCTAAATTAGCTTAACATGCCATGCTGCTTTGTGTAGTTATTACATTTACAAAGATAGATATAAATCCCAATCTGTTTCATTTTGGGCACAATTGTCAGTATGTTTCAGGAAGATTATTATCAGCACTTAATTGGTCTTTCTCAACTGTTGGTCTCTCTAAAACAAGCTCTTTCCTTGAGAAAGACCCAAGCGTGGTTGAATTGTTAGTAATAAAGTCAGTAGAGATTAGAGTGTGATGATCTTCTTTTTAGAATATAAGGAAGACCGGAAGAAATTATTAGCTTATCTAAATTATTCAACTATCTTCTACATGTCTTCTAGCTCCGTGAAGCCTTCAGCAACATCAGCCACGCTGGAATTGGACAAACTGATGGCTTCTCTTTCCGACTTCAGAGTCCAGAGCACAGTAAGAGTCCAAACGGCATGAATCAAGTTGACACATATAGGCTAAACCATATCTATAGATTCATATAAACTGTATACTTTATATTATAAATTGTTTAGTGAAAATAAACAATGCTGCACTTGATGTGACTCCAAGACCTCCATCTACCATTCATTCATCTACCACCCATACCCAGCTGTTTCAGACTTCATCACAGCTCTCACTGATTCATGATACTGGATGCATGAAGACTTTTCACTTGACTTTATGATGACTTCACTGTTCAATGTGCAGCCCCAGCACATGCCTCCTGCTACACATCAGTCACCAGATAGGGCCGCAGGAAGGAAATTGGTCCTGGTGGAGTCTGGAGATATTTTCCAGCTTCCAAAATAACTATAACTAATGGCTAGTTGGAAGACTAGAGTTATAGATCTTCTTCTGGTGTGGTAAATAATTGGGCCGTTCTCCTCTTTTTCATCGGTGGCTAGCATGGGATCAAGGGAAGTGGTTCTGTTATTAATGGTTTGTTTGGATCCAGTGTGCAGTGAAGCCGTGGGTTATAAACAACAGTGAGCACAGGGTTATGGGAACAGTTTAAAAAGGAACATTACTCCATCAACACTTTTCAAAATGTTGTTAAATTTCTGGTTTTTAACCTCGCTAGCAGGAATGGGCATGGCATGTTGCCCATTCATGGTCCCCAGAAGACCCCCACAGATTTTACCTAGGTTAAAATTGAACTTAGCATACTGATGTTAGCGTCTAGCTCAAAGCACCAAATATTACTTACAGTCCAATAGAGCTACTAGCATCAAAGCAGACATCCAGTCTGGTTTGAGAACATGTCTACGACTTCTCTGCTTTTAGTGTTCAACGACAATTTCCAGAAATACTGTCAGACAACTTCCAGAGAACCGGCATAATGGCTCAGAGCGAGCCATTCTACTTGTTACTAGATGTTTGGGTGAGTGTTTGACCAGGCCCATTTCCTTCACACAACGCAGCCTGTGTTGTTGTTGCATTGCATTTCCATAAATTCAGTCAGGAATACTTTAGTCTAAATAGAAGTTTATTTCAATTAGCAGAATACTTTGCAGTAATTATGTTTGGCGGTATGGTTCTGATCTGGGTTCTCCACACGCGCACACGTGGAAGGCTTTAAGGCAGAGAGAGCCATCCCTCCGCCCTCCATGAGCTAAATGGAATTCCGAAAGGTGTGGAGATCTGCAGCAAGGACTTCTCTTCTAACTAGAAGGGGTTAGAAGAGAACAAGCGTCAATGACAACAGAAATGACATTGATATACAAATACAGTAAACAAGGAGGTGGTGGGGTGGAGGTTGGTTGCAAGAGCTTGCAGAGGAAGCAGCACCAGTAGGCAGGCTAGAGCAGCTTAAATAAGGCGCCACTTTGAGTGGATGGCCAATGGGATGCTGGGAGCAGAAACTGGCTATCAGCTGATGTGCAGAGTTTGACAGCCGGCTTGACTCCGTATCCTGCCTGAACTAACGCTACGCTCCATTTGAGGCTAACATTAGTTGAGGATTTTATTTTTAATTTTTTTGCAATGGGTTTTTGGAGTGTTGCAATATGGGTAAAAATATCATGCTATTTTGAGTATTCCTATCTCGGGTCTTTTCTTAAATTCTAACCATAAAATAGATTTTTCCACAAAGTCGAAAACTGCATATTGTGGCTTTTTCTGTGCCCACTTTCTTTACCTCCTTCTCTTTTCCCAAACACTAAGTGCCAACTGAAGGCTGAGGATAAATTATTGGAAAATTCAAATCCCCAGGAATGGAAATGTGCCATCCATTCTTCTTCTTTGTCTTCTCCCAGCCAGCTGCACCTGTCAGTCCAGTGGTGACGTCACCAGAGCAGCCGGCCGCTGCACCGCAGCAAGCATCCGGCGGCTCATTGGACAGCATGCTGGGGCTGCTGCAGTCAGACCTGACCCGACAAGGAGTTCAGACATCCTCCAAGGGAAACTGTTCTGCTTGTCAAAAGCCAGTAGTAGGACAGGTGAGTTATCAGAATAAGACAAACACAAACATATTTCAAGCTTTTGATTTCTTAGTTCTATTCATATCTGATAGACATAGACTGTTTCAAAAGCCTGATGTACACTGAATACTGTTAATGAATCGATTTTTGACTGTTTTCTGGTGCAGGTTGTGACTGCTCTCGGGAAGGTGTGGCACCCCGAGCACTTTGTGTGCACCGAGTGCGAGACAGAGTTAGGCAGTCGCAACTTCTTTGAGAAGGACGGGCGGCCGTACTGCGAGTCGGACTACTTCACCCTCTTCTCCCCACACTGTGCACAATGCAACAAGCCCATTTTGAACGTGAGAGCCTTTGAATTGCATGTGTCTCAAACTCTTGGCCCTATTGTACACAAACACCTCAAATGAATTGTTAAAATCACGTATAGGGTCTCTTCCCTGTTTGTATTTGTGTATGCATCTGAAGCCCTTTTAACGTTTAATACCTCTTGTTGTTTAGAAAATGGTCACCGCTCTGGATAAGAACTGGCACCCAGAGTGCTTCTGCTGTGTCAAGTGCAGCCGGGCGTTTGGAGAGGAAGGTAATGGGTGGCACATACTGTATCCTGTCTGAGCTCAACACACCACTGTTAACAGTAAACTTAAGTGGGTTCATTCTTACATGAACCCATACAGCACCAAAAAACATTATTCAACGCGTGTACATATTCAATTAGTAAGTAATTTTATCATTGAGTAAACCATTGCATTTCCACATATGGTCAGGGAGCGGGGGGAGCTTAACTTTACTTAAAACAGCTGCTAACCCCCCTTTAAACACTGAATTATTGATTATATATATCAATATGGTGTTTTGAACAGTTAAGGTTGTGTTTTAAAGGCAATTCCACCCTGCCATAAATTCAGGAAATACAGAAGAAAAAGATTATGCTGTCAGCCTTTAAATATGTCCATCAATATAACCTTAAATAGTGAGGATCAGATTGAAGTTTTATGTTCCAGAGAGATTTTTGTCTCCCTGCATCATCCAGTTAATTTGACATTTATCACAGCAGGAACTCTTGAACTGTGTTAAAGTGGCTATATTTTCTGCAGGTTTCCATGACCGTGAGGGCCAGCAGTACTGCCAGCAGTGCTTCTTGACTCTGTTTGCTTCCCGCTGTCAAGGCTGCAGCCAGCCCATTCTGGAAAACTACATCTCAGCCCTCAACTCTCTCTGGCACCCACAGTGCTTCGTGTGCAGGGTGAGTTTTTCTCTGTGGGTTTGAGAGTTGTTTGGTAAACATTTTGCAAAGTGTGTAGCTGTCACAGTTGCCACATTGGTAACATGAGTTTGATCCCTAGTGTGGAATGGATGCAGCTCATATAGACTTAGTCTGAGAAAGCATCTGTGGAGTTGGAGAACTTAAAGTTACCCTGTGGAGTTTTCTTGTAAACAAAGTATCCTTGATGATTTGAATGTATTTCCTTCTCCATTAAATATTCATAAAGTGTATTTTTGGAACTACAGGTATTTGCTAGCAGCCTTTTTTACTGCATGTGTTAGGAATTTGCAGTGTTTTTTTGGTGTATAGCCACTACCTGTAGATCAGTGAAATAGTGTGATTGTGCATGAGACAAAAACAGCAAGGACCAGTTATTGAAAAAAAAACTGCTCCATGACACTAAGTTATTTAAGGCTGAAACATTTATTTTAGGTGTGGGCAGAGGGGATAGATTAATGAAATTACAGTTACGATAAAAGCAATTTAGTTTACTCAACACAATTATGTGCATGCTCAGCACCAGACCTCAATGTGGGTCACTTACTTCTCCTTTAATAAAATGCACACAAATGTTGGATTGGTTATGTGCTTTTTATTTAATTTACTCAGAAAATCCAGGTTCTGTGACCTTAGTATTTCTCAAATCCTCGACCCTGCAAATGTGTCATGAGACATTACCAAGACAGACAGACTGTTGATTATCTCATATGATCCCCCGAGCAAGGCATTTAATCTAGAACTGCTGCAGCTGTGGTTGTGATGTGAACATGTGGGTAAAAGTGTCAGCGGGGCGTTCCTCAAGTAGGCCCCTGCCTTCTATAAAACTACCATGTAAAAAAGGGGATTGTAAAAAAATCCACAGACTAAAAATAAGTTGGAGTAGTTATGTCATGAGAAAGTTGTTTTCACATGACAGCTTTCTAATTACAGCTTCATGAGTCAGCACTCTCTGCTTTGACCGGATCTGACAGCATCTCTCTTTTCCCCCTCTCGTCTCCAGGAGTGCTACTGCCCCTTTGTCAACGGCAGCTTCTTTGAACACGAGGGCAATCCACTATGTGAGGCCCACTACCACCAGTCCCGCGGCAGCATGTGTCAGGCCTGCCAGCAGCCGATCCTGGGCCGCTGCGTCACCGCCATGGGCGCCAAGTTTCACCCTCACCACCTTGTGTGTCACTTCTGCCTGAAGCCCCTGAGCAAAGGCTGCTTCAAGGAGCAGGAGAACAAGCCCTACTGCCACCCCTGCTTTATCAAACTCTTTGGTTGAGGACATGGCAGGACTCTGCTCCTTCCCCCTCCTCTCCTCTCCTGGGTTTACCAGGTGCAAAAAGCTTGTGTGACTCTTTGAGTTCTCAATTTGTTTTTTGTTTTTTTTATACTGCGGGAGTGAGGGTTGAGCTGGTCTCTTTCTCTGTTTTCAGAACAATAGAGTTGATAGAAGGAAGTGGAACAAAAATAAAATCATCGAACCCAATTAATTTCTGTTAATTTCACAAAATAATTGCAGTTAGATTCTAGCATTGGTTAGACGGATAGAATATGATGCCAAATGACTTTGTCACGTATGTTAAAAACTGTATTGATTCAAATTGAATAAATAAATTGAATAGTTTTGCCAAAGGTCAAAAATAAAGTATATTGAGAGCAAATTTATTGTTTCATTGAAGGACTTGTGCTGTTGTGCAAGGAAATCCCCTTTAATATATTTGCTTTATATTGCCATAAAAAGTACCACTGCAATTGCATTTATGTATTGTATGCTGACTGCTATAATGTACAATGTTTTTGTGTAACAAACTAAGCTGTCATATGTGTAATGTCAGATATTTTGCATTATTCTTTCACTATTGCTCCATGCAATTTGCCAAAAATAAACGATTCCAAAGAATAAAATAAAGAACACAAACTCTGTGTTGATGTCTTGATGAACAAGATGTTTTCCAACATGTGTTCGTTGTAAGAAGTCTACACATTTGTGTTCATTTCAAGTCTACACATTTCCAAAAATTCAAATAACAGTGACTTATGTGGGAATTACTAGCTGGGAAAATAATTTCCTTGTTTATTTTAAAAGTTGGCATTTTACAGACTTGCTCTGGTAAGCTAGGTTAAACAAGGCACAGAAACATGAAACGCAAATAACACTCATCGCTCACAGAATCAGCAGATGTATAAAAAGTGGAGAAATAAAAATAGAGAATTTCGTACTTTATTTATGTTTATAAATAATTTAAAAGGGGAAGCGATAGGATATTGGATCATATATGATATTTAATTCATGGCATAAAGCCATGGTTTCATACCAGGCTTACTAAAAATAAATGGTTCTCGGTCCCGATACATAGTTCTATATTATTGCCTAATAATTATTCAGTTATATACCATTCCCCACAAAATACACTCACGATATTGATAAGACTTCAATCAAATAAAACAATACAAAGTGGACGCTGTGGGAAAGCCTTTAAAAGTTGACCACAAGGGAACGCTGTTGGCTAAATAATTCCTCCCCAGGACTCGCAGGTGAGTTCAATTAAAAAGTTAATGAGCATCCCTCGAGCTCTGACAAAACGAAGCAAGCAACCTCGCGAAGAAAGTCACCCTGACCCGTCGGCTTGAAGTCTAAAAAAGTCAAAAATTATATCACAAAAGATACACAATGAGTGATTCAGAGCAGCTACGAGTAAGTATGAGTAATTTTGTCGCTTTTTAAGTTTGTAAATATTTTTGTAGCGAATGGACTGCAGTCTCAGTATGGGGCGCAGGCTATACAGCGCGCTAGCAAACTAATCGGGTTATTCATTGTATACTAACTTGTAAAATGCAGTGTTTCCGCGGTCCTAAACTAGTTTGAAATCCAATCTGAAGGCCCTAAAAAGTCTAAAAATTTATTTTATAGGATTTTGAAATGTCTTGTTACTTTAATAATGTTGCATTGCTCTGTGATTTTGGGAGAGAGAAAATGTGTTAGCTTAAGCTATGTATCACGCTGTAACAACCAACATGGAACCAAAGTTATTCAGCTGACTCCAATTTTCCTTTTATATTCCTAAACATGTGTGCGGGTATGGACGTGGACAAGGTCTCGAATTGCATACATAAAGAAATTAAGTCTTAAAATGAACTGCAGAAACAGTGTAAATGTCATTAAAAAGACAAGACATTTTAATGAGTGAAAACCGAGACCCCCGCCCCCCCTTCCCCCACCCAAAGTGACCATTTCCTGCAGTTATTTATAAACTTCTCAGTTGCTTCTATTTAATCATGTTTTTTTTAATTGTCCCCCTAATTGTCTCTCCATCCATCAAGGACGCTGAAGAGGTGTCCCCGCCTCAGTGGCCTGAGAATGGGGATGAGTGGAGTGATGGAGAGGGTGGGACCACAATGGACTGTGGGCTCCTGCAGGACATGGCCGAGGAGGATGAGGAGATAAATGTCTACAATGACGAGACGTTTGGAATCGGTGTGTATATGTGTTTCTCTTTGTTTTCTCCAATTGTCTAGTATCTTTATACATGCTATCCTGTCAGTGTCTGGAGCCAAACTCTGTTTATACACTGTAAAACCTTTTTAGAAAACAAAATGTGGAGGTCATGGCTGTTTCCAAAGGTAACACAAATCCATCTATGGGCACCGCTAATGCTCTTTATATTAAAAGATTAATTTCATGGCATTTTTAATGCTTTATTTATAGTGCAGAGACAGAGACGAAGTGGGGTAGAGAGGGAAATGACATGCAGAGAACCAACCACGGGTCAGATTCGAACAGGGTCTGCTTCGAGGGCTAGGGACAGGGAGGCACTCTAATCACCACATCACAAGCACGATATTTAAAAATATGAACTAACACTTTAGAAACGCATACTTTTGATGACAAGAAGGGACTTTAAATTCTAATTTATATTTCTTAAGCACAACAACTTAACTTTTTATTTTGCCAAAGAATAAAAGTTGGTGTAATTTCCAGTGTTAAAGTGTGAAGGCGACCATCAGTCGGTTTTTCTACATTTATCTGTATCGTAGATCTTGATGAACGCAAAACCACAGAGGATCCCGGCAGCGATCTCCTTCAGTTTGGAGAGCCGGCGCTACTGTCTCCGCCGCCTCCACCACAGACTCCTCCTCCCGTCCCAGCAGACACAAAACCACCGTCCTGCCACAGCTCACCCTCCCCTCCAAGACACAGGCCACAGTATCTGCCCCGGGCGCCCCGAGGGCAGCCTGGCAGGGGACAGAGGGGAGGAGGGCTGGGTAGGGGACAGATGTTTGAAGACCCAGCTGTGATGAGGATGGTGGAGGGCCGACCAAGCATCAAGGTGATAGAGAATTATTAATTTATTAGTGCCTCCATTTTGGGAATTGACATCTAAACTCATATTTATCTGTTTTTGATTAAGAGTCTCGACAGTGCCATAGTGGACTGTGGGAATACCATGTACAGGAATACATTTAATGATGATGTAAGAGCCAAGTCTCAAAGACTTTTATTTTTTTTTATTTTTAATTGCATGTTTTGTTTGTACAGCTAAAGTTTTTCTTTTTTCCCTTTTTAGTATATGGAACCATCCTGCAGAAAGACTAGAAGGGTCACGGAATCAATACTCCAGGTTACGATCATGACGGAGGACATATTATAATCTGTATGACAGATTATTATTAACTATTTATTCTGTTTTGTAGGACCATGCTGTAGTGTGTGTGATTGATGGTCACAGAGGCAGAGGTCAACACCCAACCACCAACTACCTGGATTTGCCATATCCTGTCTCTCCTTTCAGGGGCAGGCGAGGTGAACCACGCGGATCCTACTGCAGCCGACAGTTTGGCCAAAGAGGCCACTCTGAGGTGGAGAACACATTTTGCCAGACAATAGTATATTTTTAAAAGAATGGTTCAAAATGTTGGACTTTTTTCCATCTTTCTTTTCTTTGGATTAGATCGATACCACTCAAGTCTGTTAGATTTAATAAGATGCTGGAGTGTGCATTTTTTTTCCAGTCTTTGTGCTAAGCTATCCAGTTGCTGACTCCCATCTACATATTATTATGAGTGGTATCCATCTTCTCGTCTGAATATCTGCAAGAAATTAAATGCAATGCAATTCCGATTATGTCAAACCATTCCTTTTAACAAACGCATTGTCAGGTCTGACCTGTCAAATTCCTCACTAGAGCCTTTTCTCTTGCAGACACATGCGTCCATGGAGCCAGGATCACCCATCTACGCACGCCAACCACTAACCCCTCGGCAACAATACAATCAGGTTTATTCCATACTAAACCAGACCTGATGAAAATTCTGTAAATCTACTTTTTTCTGTCAGATTGATGACATTGTTTTGATCTGTGTCAGACAGGGGGATTCATGTTTCCCTCAAACCGGCCTTGCCCCTCCACTCCTCAGTCTCTGGCTCCTAAAATGATGCAGCTTCGCTTCGGTGCAAACTCCCCAAGGCCATCCCCCTTCTACAGCCCCTCCTCTAATTCAGAGCGGCATTTTAGGTGTGTGACGATCTCGTGTTTCACAGCAATGTTTGATGAGTGGCCTCGCATTTGTCAGCAAACTTGGAGTACCGAGGGTATTTATGACTTGGCAGTTCTGTTTGACTCTGAGTATATAAAACTTCATCGACCTGTCAATTCATATATTTCATTCAATCCATCGCATTAATTGTTTTACAAGGTAATCTTAGAAACCGATAACCGAACCTTCTGGAGATGCAGTTGTGCATTCCAAAAAATACACAGCTGAACTTAGATATGGACCGTTATTCTAGAATAAATATTAACAGTGAGCTAAAATAAAAAAAAAGGCATGAACCAAGAGTTATTTATATATATATATATATATATATATACACTCATATATATATATATATATATATATATATATATATATATATATATATAGATAGATAGATAGATAGATAGATAGATAGATAGATAGATAGATAGATAGATAGATAGATAGATAGATAGATAGATAGATAGATAGATAGATAGATAGATAGATAGATAGATATAGATAGATAGATAGGCACGGTGGTGCAGTGGTTAGCACAGTCGCCTCACAGCAAGAAGGTTCTGGGTTCAAATCCCGGGTTGCCCGGGGCCTTTCTGTGTGGAGTTTGCATGTTCTCCCCGTGTACGCGTGGGTTCTCTCCGGGTACTCCGGCTTCCTCCCACCTCCGAAAACATGCAATGGGGATAGGTTGATTGGATTCTATAAATTGACCATAGGTGTGAGTGTGAATGGTTGTCTGTCCCTATATGTGGCCCTGCGATGGACTGGCGAACTGTCCAGGGTGTACCCTGCCCTCGCCCAATGCAGCTGGGATTGGCTCCAGCCCCCCCGCGACCCCTAACGGGACAAGCGGTAGAAGATGGATGGATGGATATATATATATTATATATATATATTATATATATATATTATATATATATATTATATATATATATATTATATATATATTATATATATATATTATATATATATTATATATAATATATAATATATATATATTATATATATATATTATATATTATAATATATATATATTATATATATATATTATATATATATATATATAATATATATATATTATATATATATATTATATATATATATATATATATTTTTTTTTTATATATATTTAAAAAAAAATAACAAACATTAAAAAGATAATGACTAAATGGGCATTTTTATAATTAACTATTTACATGTAACTGAGCGCAGCGTCACCTCTTCACGAGAACTGAAGTGTTGAAAGCATTGTGGTGGTTTTAAGTATGATGAAGTTGTCTGAACCACAGGAACCCTGGTCCTGTCACCCAGCTCCACCCCCAACATAAACGAGTACTCAGTCAAAAACAAAATATATTCCAAAGGTTGGTGCTACACCTTAAAAGTTCTGAAGTCATATTCAGTATGTTAAGATAAAGGAATTTGCTCATTTAAAGAAACTATGACCTGTTTTTAGAAAGACAGTGGCCTGGGATCCTTACTGTAATCTCATGACTGGCAAAGAGAAGGAGTGGATCACAAAGCTACAGATGATTCAGCTGCAAAGTGAAAATCCATACCTTGAGGACTACTATTACCAGGTAGGACATACACTCACTGGCCACTTTATTAGGTACACCTTTTCAATTGCTTATAAAAACAAAAAGCTATTCTTCCATCACATGGCCGCAACTCAATGTCATGTAGACGTGGTCAAGACAACATGCTGAAGTTAAAACATGTCTTGTGCATCAGAATGGAGAAGAAATGATTTAAGACTTAATGTGGCCTGGTTGATGGTGCAAGGCAGGATGGAGCCATGCTTTCATGTTGTTTACGCCACATTCTGACCCTACCATCTGACTTTCGCAACTGAAATCGATACTCATCAGACCAGGCAAGACTTTTCCAATCTTCTATTGTCCAATTTTGGTGAGCCTGTGCAAATTGTAGCCTCAGTTTCCTGTTCCTAGCTGACAGGAGTGACACCCGGTGGAGTCTTCTGCTGCTGTAGTCCATCTGCTTCAAGGTTGGTCGTGTTTTGCGTTCAGAGATGGTATTCTGCATACCCTGGTTGTAACGAGTGGATATTTTAGTTACTGTTGCCTTTCTATCCTCTTGAACAATTATACTCCTCTGACATCAACAAGGCATTTTCGTCCACACAAATGCTGCTCACTGGATATTTTTTTCTTTTTCGGACCCGTCTCTGCACAGTCAAACCCTAAAGATGGTTGTGTGTGTGTGAAAATCCCAGTAGATCAGCAGTTTCTGAAATACTCAGACCAGCCCTTCTCGCACCATCAACATTGCCATGTTCCAAGTCACTTAAACCCCCTTTCTTCCCCATTCTGATGCTTGTTTTTAACTTAAAGAAGTTGTCCAGGTCTACATGCCTAAATGCATTGAGTTGCTGCCATGTGATTGGCTGATAAGGTATACGAGTTAACAAGAAAATGAACTGCTGTACCTAATAAAGTGGCGGAAGAGTGTATATGTTCTTGTGTCCACATCATACATTGGCACATTGAGCCAAACATTTGATCCTTTTTAGTATTTTATGTTTGAGAAATCTACTTTGAGTAACTGAGCATTTAATGGTTAACTTTTAACTTTGTCAAAGGAGTACTATCGGCAAATAGAAGCTAAGATGGCAGAGGAAGAGCTGGGCATCAGGGGCAAGAGGGAGCCACCCAAGTTAACCACACCGTACATCCTGAAAACTGACACATATGCACCAGGTTTTTCTCTCGTCACCTTTTCATGCTATTTTACATCCTTATTTGGCACCTACTGTTGCCTACAATGGTTCCAGCCATACACTGTAACATGCCAATTGCTGCTGTTGTAAAAGGAAGGACATAATTTTTTACCAGTGATTTGGAAATCCTACTTTGATCCCCCTTACTTGTTTCTTATTTGTCTGAACATTTTTCTGTGACTGTCCAGCCACCACTGTGCACATGAGTTGTTAAAAATATTGGTATTCATGAGTCATCTTCAATTATTACCATTTATTCAAGTCAAATGAATAGTTTTCACCTATTGTGCCCCCACTTCATTCATGAAACCAAGCCAACGTTATTGTATTAAATGTAAACAGATATTATAAAAAAAGCTTGTAGAGAATGTGCTGTAAATGTTACTCTACATCTGTAAAACTGTTTCTCTTCTAGTGGTTCACATTGAAGGCTCTCTGGGTCAAGTTGCTGTCTCCACATGTTACTCTCCTCGTCGTGCCATCAGTGCAGTCCACGCAGCCAAAGCTCAGGGACCACATGAGGTGACTATGCATTGGAGACAACTTCAGGTATCTTAGAAGTATAGATATCTGCCTTCCCTCAAACTGAGACCTTTTCCTACATTGCAGGAACAAAAAGACGTCAGAAAACAGCGGTTAGAGGTCCTCAGTAAAATAGAAAAGGTACTTTTTGGATGCAGTGAAATGTCTTTTTAGTTTAACTCCAACGCTCAGTAACACCTGTTCTGTCCTGTAGTTGTTCTTGGTTCTGTTGGAGGTGGAGGAGACAGAGAGGGTGAAAAGCACAGTCTTGTCTGAAGCAGAAGAAAGAAGGCTGATAGAAAACACTCAAAGGAAAGTGGAGCACATCTACTCCCAGCTACAACGCCACGATCCACAGTGAGTCACACAAACACCCTGCCACTAACAAGAAGTCATGCATTCTGTCTTTAAAGTTCTTGTAGAAAAATTAAATAGATTCCAGCTTTCCTTAATGAAGCTTTGCCCTTCAAGTTAACCAACATTTTGATGGATATAAAACTTTTCCCAAATGCTCTGATGCAGAGATTCAGGAGGGGAGTTCCTTCCTTTCCTGCTGGTCTCCAAAGGCAAAAGGCTACTGGCCCGTCTGCTTCCGTTCCTGAAACAAGATACTGCTCTGAAAATCTTGGGCATTGTGACTTCAAACCTTCCTATGCTGATGAGCAAAGACTCAGAAGAGGTAGGGCACTTTTCTTTTTTTCTAGGGTTTTTTTCTTTGCTGTGTCTAAGCAAATTTCCTTTTATATTTGTAACACAAAATCTAAGGTCTACTTAACCCAGCTTCATTCACTAAACCAATGTGAGTTGTGGTTGAAACTATTTATTATTCTTTTCTCTTTTTCAAAGGTTTTTTTATTCAATGTTAGTAACAAAATTGTAGCACAATGAATACAAATTTTTTCCCCTTTTTTTTCCCGAACTTTATTATTCTTTTTAAGTTTAGATAATTTGGCCACACACTGTCCAAAAGGTCAAGAATTAACTTCCATGCCGTAATCCTTGTTGTGTGGTGCAGTGATAAAGGAGATAAATGCATGTTATGGTATTGTAAAATTAGTGGGATGAATCTGATTGTCCTCTTTTTAGGCCCTTCCAGTGCTATACCCACCTCTTCGAAATGTGATTGGAGGCCTGACATTCAGTCAGCTAATTGGAGTCCTCAAAGATCTGACATCATCTGAGTCTCTGACAACATACAAATCCCTCACACTGGCCTGTCAGAACAAGGTCTGTGCTTTCTTTTTCTGCTTGGCTTTATTTTTGTAGAGAGGTTTTTTTTTTTTTTTTTTTTTTTTAACGTTTTCATTTGTTTTTCTTTTCAGTTTGGTCTGTCGTTACTGTATGCTCTCCTGTCCCAAGGAGAGAAGCTGCTGTCTTCAGGTGTTCCTCTAGAGCCAAGTATCGGTGACTTTGAGACCTGGTGGGGATTTTAAGGCTAATATTCCATGATGGGTGATACGTTTTAATATCCTGATGAGATTTTGACATTAGCTTTCCCATCATCTTGCAGGACTGACGCAATATTCCAGGTGGCGGGACAGCTGTCCCAGTGTTCGCTGGTTGAGCCGCTACTCCTGCCCTCGAACCTGCTCACTCTTTTTTGCCGTTACCTGGACAAGCGCACAGTGCATCAGCTGAAAAGCAACATAGAGTAAGTCTATAAGTTCATACAAGTGGCAGACATCTTCACAACCAAATTAAACATTTATATTTTGTGGAAGTGGACCCAAATATCCAACCAAATATCTTCATTTAGGTCTGCAACTGGGTTCCTGGCTCTTCCATCTTAAGGCGGACGGAAGCTAATGAGACGTTGTGCTAATGTACAGGTTGTGGTGAGCACTCAATTGAGAGGAGCGGTAGACCAGACAAACTCCTTAGTGTTTATTATAGCAGCAGCTATGTAAATATATGCTACCTGTCTTTAAAAGACTTATTATTTTCCCCCTCCCTCACATTTTTGCACACTTGAACTGTTACCATTTATTTCCTTTTATCTTATATTGTTTTTACCTTCCTGCCTTTAGTCTCTCTACGTCAGTGCAAGTTGTACCATTTTCTTAACCCTACAAAACAAGTTTTTCCATTGTGATGAGCCTTCCATATACTAAGTTAGTCACAATAACTTGCAGATGGAGCAGATTTACTTTTGTAGCTTCTGTCTAAACACTCTACAGTTACAGTTTCCAAATCTCAGTTAACGCTGGTTACATTCAGGAAAACGTTTAAGAAAATCACTTACTGAGATGAATGTGTAGGATGAGATATTGGTGACCAGGTTGATTGTATAGTAATTTATAATTGTACAGCTAAATCTATATTTTCATTATTATGATGATGATGATAACTATTAAGGAAGTTGTCATGCATGGCCATTAACATAAGCCATGAAAGTTTTTTTTTTTTTTGTTTTTTTTTTGTTTTTTTTTTTTGTTTTGTTCTAAAAAAGAAATGCATCTTATATACATGTGTAGAGATATTAAATGATGAATTTGATGTAATTTTCCATATTAGATGTTTCAGTTGAAAAGAGACTTTTATTTATTGTATTCTTTTGGAAACAGTAATGATTTAAATTGAATCCTTGTAGAGCACTTGCAACACAAATAAAAAAAAAAATCTAAAAATGCTCAACAGTTTGATCAAGTCTGAGACCACAGTTGTAAGACCTGGTTATTACTTAACCAATTTTTTTTGTTTTAATAAGTCACTGGATCAAAAAGTAAACTTTTTTTTTTGTATGCATTTTTTTTACACGTGCATCTCAATCTTTTTTCGTTATTTAATTAAAAAAGTGAAACTTTATATTCTAGAAACTAGTTGTATTACACATGAAGTGAAATAAATCTATGAACATACTTTTCAGATTGACATTTTTGTGTTATAAATCCTTTTTTATTGGTGTTATGTAATATTTTTATTAAATGAATCTAGAATATATGAAAGTTTCACTTTTTGAATGAACTTTTCCATGATATTCTAATTTTTAGCAGGCTATAGATACTTATAACATAAGTAAAGTGGAACATTTTTATGTAGCTGCGTTGTAAGTACAATTAACCACATGTCTTCTACACATAGGCAAAAGGTAACTGAATGTGCCACTAGTCTAACATATGATGCAAAAAGTATTCACTACAAAAACTAATCTACCATAGAATACACTTGTGAGAACATTTACCCAACTTAGTAGCCTACATAATAGGCAACATTTAGGTGACTTTGAACACATTTAAGTCCCTAAGAACACAAAGTTTCAAGGCATGTTAGGAAAAACTCCACCACACTGGTACTTGTTGGGCCAGGGTGTGTGGAGTTCATCCCATGTCCAACGTGTTGGGCGGCTGAAGACCAGTGTGCACATGCAATTAGCTAACTTGGTGAACCTAGTTCAAATTGTTGTCACTGAGAGCTTCAGTTGACCTTTATGGAACTGCTTTAGCCTCAACTGATTTGTTAGGTTCATTTGAGTAAGTCAAGTGTTTGACTAGAGCATAAGCTCCTCTTTTTTTGAGCTTCCTTTATGGAACAGCCCTTTGCAGAGGCCAGGCCACCAACAAATAAAGTAGTACAAAGGAAGTGGTGGTGGAAAATACAGAAAATGGTAAGGACTGAGGCAAGCATGAGTCAATCACTGCCTCATTAATATAATGAGTTTGTTTGAAGTTTCTTAAGACTGATACAAATAATGTGCATGACTTCTGTGCTCTGTCAGCAGCACCAATACTTTCTAATGTAATGTACCATTAAATTTCTTCTCAATGTAATGTCTTCATCCTGTTTCAGTTACAGTGTTGGCAGAGATTTTATATTCTTAATGCCTTGGAGTCTTGTTGCCTTATTTGAACTGTGTATTTGCATACTTGTATGCCTATTTTTGTGAGGACCAATTTGAGTTTTGGAACTCGAGAGGGAGGACCTTATGTGTGGACCTGCTGTGGTGAAACCCCTTCTCAAGAAACCCAATTTGGATCCTGATGATCTTAGTAATTATCGCCCAGTGTCAAATTTGCCTTTTTTATCCAAAATACTAGAACGTGTAGTGGCGCAACAGCTCTCGGATCACTTGACTAGTAATCAACTGTTTGAACCGTTTCAGTCTGCCTTTAGGGCACGTCACTCAACTGAAACCGCGCTCACTAAAGTAGTTAATGATACTCTGTTGATGATGGACTCCAATACGGCCTCTGTGCTTCTATTGTTGGACCTCAGTGCAGCGTTTGACACCATCGACCATGACATACTCCTGGATCGGCTGGAAAACCTGTTTGGCTTTACAGGGCCGGCCCACAATTGGCTGAAATCATACCTATCCGGTAGAACTCAGTGCGTCTCCTACAACAACAGTACATCCATATTCACTGACGTGAAATACGGAGTACCTCAAGGATCTGTTCTTGGACCTCTGCTTTTCTCTTTGTATATTTCTCCGATTGGTCAAATTATTCATAGCTTCGGGGTCAATTTTCATTGCTATGCGGATGATACTCAGCTCTATGTCCCGGTCAAAGTTAATGATGTTACTCAAATCGCTAATTTAGAGGCCTGCCTATCCGCTGTTAAAAGCTGGATGTCGCAAAACGTTCTGCTCTTAAATTCAGAAAAAACTGAATTGTTATTAATCGGTCCCACACACGTTAGAAATCAGCTTGAGCAACTGACAATTAATTCCGACAATTGTATTATCTCTCAAAGCTTAACAGCAAGAAATCTTGGTGTTAAGTTCGACTCCAACCTGTCCTTTGATCAACACGTCAAAGAGATTAACAAAACTGCGTTTTTTTACTTACGGAATATATCAAAAATACGATCCAGTCTGTCCATGGCTGATGCAGAAATATTAATACACGCCTTCGTATTTTCTCGGCTTGACTATTGTAACGTACTACTGTCTAGGTTGCCCAGGGCAAGTACTCGAAGCTTACAAAAGGTACAAATGCTGCGGCGAGGCTTTTGACCAGAACTAGAAAATACGACCACATCACTCCCGTTCTTGCGTCGCTCCACTGGCTTCCAGTTCATGTCAGATCCGACTTTAAGGTGCTGCTATTGACCTATAAGGCATTAAATGGGCTTGCACCTTCATATTTGTCTGACCTAGTTGCGCGATATGCCCCTTCACGGGCACTACGGTCTCCTGTCTGTCTCCAGAGTTAAGAAAGCTGCTGGCAGCAGGGCTTTCTCGTATCGAGCTCCTTCGTTATGGAACACACTCCCGATAGAGATCAGACAATCTGAGTCTATCGAGGTGTTCAAATCTAAACTTAAGACTTATCTCTTTGAATTAACCTTTGGTTAGCGCTCGTCCACCTCTCTGCTGGCGCGGGGTCGGTGGCGGGTCACCCTGTCTGGGGTTGGTTCTCTGGCCTCTGCTGGGGGGGAGTTTGCTCTGGGGTAGGTGCCGGTCTTGGGCTGTTCCGGTGGGCTGCCCTGGCCGCTCGTGCTGGGGCAAATTGGCGTCTGACCGTGGGCACCGCTGCTGGGGGGTGGGACCATGCCTTGCCTCCGGACAGGCGGTCGCGGCGGCCTCCGGGGCTTGGCTGGGTGGTCATGTCGGCTGACGGGGCTGGGGCACTGGGGGCGGCGCTGCCTGCCGCTGTCATTGGTGTGCTCTGGGCTGGGGGTGGCCGGGGGGGTGGTGGTGTCGGGGTGCGTGCTCAGGCGTCTGCAGTGGCACCGTGCTATTGCCTGACTGGACCGTTGGGTCTGGTGGAAATGGGGCATCGGATGCAGATTGTGTAATTGTTGCACTGGTAGGTGGGCACTGCGATGTTTTTAATCGTTTGACGCGGGTTGCTTTTGACCGCATCGGGAGATAATAGATTGTCATGGGGCAGATAGAAGCAATCTATGCAATTTGCGTTTTAACTGTTTTTAACTGTTTTTAAACTGTTTTAATCATTTATCCATGCCTGGCGGTCCGCTCTGTGTCGTCGCTGTTGGCGTCGGTGCTCCTCCGGCCGGTCCTAGCTCTGGGTGTGCCGATGGCGGCGGATGCGTCGCGCCCTTTGTGCTTGGCGCCTCTGGCCTTGCCTCATGGGCTGGGCATGGCCGGTCCGGCGGGCCCGAGTGGGCTGTACGGGCCGCCTCTCCGGGAGTTTCGGCTGTGGTTGCTCCTCGTGGCAGCGGTGCATTTGGCCATTTCCCTATTCTATACTCTATTCTCTATCTATGGCCCCGGTCCTCCTCGGGACTAGTGCCGCACTGGGGCATGCTCTCTGGGGGCGGGGTGCTGGGGGGCAGGCTCTGGGTCTGGGGGGCTGGCGCCGATTGTGTCGGTGGGGAACGGTAGAGTGTTAAAAAAAATTTAATGTTAATTGTGTTCATATTGTTAAACATTGTTATAGCGTTATTATTAACAGCCTGAGGAGCTGCCTCGGTCTCGGTTTGTCTGGGCCTGAGTACCGGTTATCCTCCCACTGAAAAATTGTCCTGCCGACGCTAATTGCATAACTGATACCATTTCTCTGACATTTCTTCCATGATTGGCTGAGCGTTGCCCCGGGGGTTCTCTCCCTGTCTACCAAGCACTCTCCATGCTACTCGACTGACTCCAAGTTCTGTGCGGAATCGGCTGTCCTAGGAACGGATGCTCCCCGACTGCTATTGCCTCACATCAGCACTGATTCACCGTCCATCAGGATAGTACTCTTTCTACTCGCTTGCTTATTCAATCTTTAAATTCAATTTTGCTTTGCTCACTGGTTGCCTGTCTGTCCTCTTCCAGTTGTCCCTGGTCGTGACGAGACGGTGTGGATCTGGTCCCCCCTCCGGTAACATCTGAGAATGGACCATCAACGCGAAAGATGTTGCAGTGGTTAAGAATGCCACCTGGGGACGTGGGATGTAATCCCGGCGATGGAAACCTTAGTTTTCCCTGGTGGAGACGAGACAGTGTGGATCCTCTGGCAGCATCTAAAGTCTTCCTGCATCCACACTATTCGCACTTTACTTAGTATTACCATGTAATCACCATCTATTGCAGTATGTCCGTCCTGGGAGAGGGATCCCTTACTCTGTCGACTCTCCCTGAGATTTCTTAATTTTTTTTTATTCTCTGTAAAGGGTTTTTACTGGGAGTTTTTTCTCAGCTGAGCTAAGGGTGTAAGGGCAGGGTGTCATATTGTATCATATATCATATTGTATGAAATGTAAAGCCCACTGAGACAAATGTATTTGTGATTTTGGGCTATACAAATAAAACTGATTTGATTTGATTTGACCTCACTTCCTCAAAGGGCTGTGAGGTTAAGAGTTGGTTTTAAGGTTAGTTTTAAGCATTTGGGGGCTAGGAAGTGCATTGTCAGTGAGTGTCCTCACAATATAGCTATACAAACCTGTGTGTTCTGATGCTTAATATAAACCAATACATGCTGCTACCTGTGTTTCAGACAGTGGGAAAAGAGAATTAGTTGGGTGTCGTCTGCATAGCTGTGGTAGGAAGAGCTATGTGAGTGAAAAACGTTAAAGAGATTTGGTGTACAGGCAAAAAAGAGGGGGCCCAGGACAGAACCCTGAGGGACCCCGGTTGGGAGTGGAAAAGGTTGCCAGGTAAGTGCCGTCTTTGAGGTAGGATGCGAGCAGGGAGAGTGCAGAGCCTAATGCCTCGTTTCCACCGAGTAGAGTAGAGCGGGTCGGGTCGGAGCGGCTCAGAGCGGGACAGCTCACTTTTAAGAATCTCGGTGTTGTTTCCACCGCCGACCCTACCCTTACTGGTAAGGCGGGGTTTATGACCCTACCCTGACTGGTGGGGCGGGGTTTAGGCTGGACTGCGATAGCCGCCCCCAGAATGTGGGTCAAACTATCGGGCTGTGGAACAAATGTGGTCAAGCCAGCGGTCTCTTGTTTTTGCATGGTCAAACCAGCCGCTTCTTTATTTATTCCCCCCGTGTTGTTGAGAGCACAGAGACGGCTCGGTGCAACTGATAGAGACAGTGAGAGAACAGCACTGGCTGCGGCAGCTTCGTGACATCGTAGTAGTGGGACACAGTGTAGCCAACTGATTAATTTAATGACGAGGAAAAACACACAATAAACAGTGCCGTGCTCACATTTTCGCCAAAGCACACTGACTCTCTTCACTCTAGCCGAGGTGACTACACAAGGTGGAAATGATTCTTTCGACCAACTGTGGTCAAGCCAGCGGTCTCTCGTTTTCGCTCGGTCAAACCAGCCGCTTTTTTTATTTATTCCCCCGTGTTGTTGTGAGCGTGTATTTACTACTATCTAGGCTATGGCGTAAACGCACAGAGACGGCTCGGTGCAACTCATAGAGACAGTGAGCGAACAGTGCTGGCTGCGGCAGCTACGCAGTGGGACACAGTGTAACCAACTGATTAATTTATTGACGAGGAAAAACACCACACAATAAACAGTGCTGTGCTCACATTTTCGCCAAAACACAAGACTTGCCGAGGTGACTACACATGGCGGAAATGATTCTTTCGGCCAATCAAATGACGGCAGTGTGTAGCTCCGCATTTTCGGCACCCTTTCAGGTGGCTAGTACCCCTACGGAGGAGTACTGAGATTTGGAGCGGCTCAGAGCGGTTAGGTGCGTTTAAACCGTACCCTACCCAACTTTTGGCAAATGAAAAGCCAAACTACCCGGACCGAACCGCTCCGATCCGACCCGCTCTACTTGGTGGAAACGAGGCATAAGATAATCGCTTGAGGGAAAATTACAAGAACGACCCTCCTACAGATGAGCAGGGCACTCTGCCATGTTGCACCACTATGTTTTTACAGTAGCACAGAACAAACAAACTTAACAGTGTCACAAGTTTTTATATGTAGTTTAGTTCTTCCAGAAATGTACCTGTTGGAATACGAAGAAGTGCTATAGAATGAATATAACATTCACCTCACCTTCACCTCATCACCTATTATTGTTGAAAGACTTTAGGGAGTGGTGGATGATGCCATCTTTAATCACTAGCTGTTTGCCTTTTGAAGGCCACCGCAAGGAGGTGTTTTGCAAGGTTTCACACTGTACTTTTTTATTTTATAGATGTGTAGCTATCTGGTTCATCAAATATTTGGACTGAACTTTTCAAATAAATGTTTAAGTGTTCCCTGATGAGCAGTGCCTGAAGCTGCAATGGGCCTTACTTGTATGATAAGTCTTTTTGACGTAATCATAATTTATAAGCTCCCTCTGACTTCTGTATGTTTTTTAAACCCTCTCTTTGCCCACTTCTGCATTCTTGAAGTATCTGTCAGGACACCTGGTACCACTGTTTATAGTTCACAGAAAAAGGCCTGTTTTAATATCCCTGTTACAATATACCCAAAACACACTGTATATCAACTGCAACTAGACTGTTTTTATCAGTTTAAAAACATGAAATATTTTAACCCCAATAATCATTGTCATTCTTGGTGTTTTATATTTCACAGCTGTTCCTCTGGCCAGGTATTTGCAGCAGATTTAAAGTAACGTCAAGTGTTTTCCCAGGGTTGGCAGATTTCACCGACTGTCAACCAAACACTGAGTCAGAGCCTTGTTGGCCAGCCTGCCGCTGAACAGCTGCACACTTGTGGGCAGGTGTGTGTGTGTTATACAGATAGGAGAGGTGATGTCAGTCAGGAAGCACAATAAACTCAGACTCAGTTCCAATACCTTTATTTCCATGCTAATTAGTAAGCCAGAAAAAGATTAAGGATTTACAAATGCATCCGGCTGCATTTTTGACTTTTATGGCCGCTCTGACCCAAGTTACTTTGCATTAACTGAGCCGAGAGATAAAAACTGGACTGGGGTGGATATGCTGCATGCAAAGTACACTTTTCTTCTGTATTAAGAAAAATGTGATGTGATTTAAAATGCTGGGACTGACTGACTGACTGATTATTTCTCCAGTATTTTGGGGGAATTCATCATGATGTAGGCCTATATGACAGGTAAGGTATATAGCTGGTATAGAACTACATTACACTCTTTAACTTAACACATTCTCACATTTTCCACAGGAGCTAAATACCTTTAAAGCTGTTCCTTGTTAAAGCTGTTCCTTCTTAAATCAAGACATACAATTTACAGCTGTGCTAGTTACTCTGAAGGTAGCCTTTGGCACAGCTTTGCTTTGAGCTCAATGCTAGTGGGCGCTCACAATGACTGCTAACATGCTGATGTTAAAGGTCACATATTATGCTAAATGCACTTTTTAAATGTGTTCTAACATATCCATGGGGCCACGGTGTGCCTAGAGACTGCCAAAATATAAGAAAAATAACAATCTCTCCTTTTCTCACTGTCCCCCTTTCTGAAACCCCCACCCCTCCCCCCCAATATACTCCAGTCAGAATTCTCGCCGACAATTACGTAATAGTCGGCACAGCCACATCCCCATATTTTCTTAATATGTTCATGCTTCCGATGCTTCCCCCCCCCCCCCGACATTAGTAACCAGAAATTTCCACCGTGCAGTAGTCTATGATAACCCCACCCCCCCATTTCTTATTGGTCCACGGCCCCGAGATCCCGTGCCCGAGATCCCATGAGATCCTCTTGAACATTTTCCGAGCGACAGCCATGCTGCTTTCCCCGCTAAGCGACAAGATGCCCATAGCCTAAAGCCTGATTGTTAGGCCTACATACACCAACACAGAATGCTTTTGCTCATACTCCACTAATTTATCTTAACCACAGCAGTCTATGCCTCGTTTTTAATAACACAACGGATAGGAAGCTACTTGTGGGTTTTTGCAAACTGTGAAACTGAAAGAAATGTTTTTATTGGTATTTTTGCCTGACTGGTGTATAGCTATTTAGCTTTGGGACAAGCATTCAGCTTTTGCTCATAAAAACATAATTCTATTACCCACACCAGTCTGGAAATGCCTCCTTTTTAACAGGACAAAGGATTGTAACTTAATAGTGTGGAAGTCAATTTTGAAGATATTTTTTCACTGATTTGTGTGGTATTTTTAGCCGGTAGCTCACGGGCTATCTTCGAGACAAGCACTGAGATTTTGGTCATAAAAACATAATTCTTTTACCCACACCAGTCTGGAAATGCCTCGTTTTTAACAGGACAAAGGATTGTAACTTAATAGTGTGGAAGTCAATTTTGAAGATATTTTTTTCACTGATTTGTGTGGTACTTTTAGTTTATTTTATCGTCTGAGTCTTATTTTTAGCGTTAGCGCCCATGTAGCTTCTGTTGTAGCACCAAGTTTTGCTCATAACACGCTTTTTATACTCCCCACAGCAGTCTGAAAATGACTCGTTTTTAACATGGCAAAGGATGGGAAGATATCAAACTTTGAAGCTACTGTTTTCACTGGTTTTAATCATGTCAGGTCATGTCAAACTGTTCTCCTAGCTTAGCTCTGGCCCGGAGCCTCCGGGTAAACACTGGTTGCGTTCCGAATTGCATACTCTTTCTTTTTTCTATTCTACATACTACATCCGACGATAAAAAGAATCTAGTTAGGATGCAGTAGGCATACTATTCGGACATACTTTTCCCTCTTATTTCATCATAACATTGCGCCTTGATCTTGCCTCTTGCTTTTATATCCGTCGCATCCCCGTTTGTTTTCATATGGAGGCTTCATCGATGTTACGTCACTTCACGTGCGCACTGGATTGTGGGTCAGAATCGCCCAAATAGGATGCACTTTTCAACACTAACAATCTTGGCCGCATGAAGTAGGACATCCGGGTACTTCTTTTTTTTTTAACTTTCTTTTATTGGTTTTATGTAGAGTATGGTCAAAGAGAGGGAAAGTTAGAGAGAAAGATATAAAGTGGGGAAATTAAAGAGGAACAGTGCCTGTTGGGGGGCAATTCACATTACATATAAACAATATTTTACATTTCTTCATTTTTGGACATGTAAAGCAACCATTTATCCCAGCCTTTAGAAAATGAGTCTTCCTTAGTTTTTAATCTATATGTTAGTCTCTCCATTGTTTGAATATCACCGATAATGTTGAGCCATTGTCTGTAGTCGGGTGCAACAGGCTGGAGCCAGTTCTTTGTGATGGCCTTTTTTTGCTGCAGCAAGAAGAATCTTAATCAGATATTGGTCTCCTTTGTGCACCAATCCTTCTATATGTCAAAGGTATAGAACAAGACAAGTTCGGGGGATTTTGTATCCTAGTACCTCACATAGCACAACATGGATATGATTCCATGAATTTTACTGCAGCTCCAAAACACGTGTGTATGGTTCGGATCCACACTGTTGCACAGTCTCCAGCAGGGTTGTTGAGTTTTCATTTGTCTGCTAGTAATCTAAGAAACAGATTTGGTTTTTCCAAGTGAATTCTCTCCATCCATGGGACTGTGTAGTTGTCTGGTGTATTTTCCACATATTAAACCACATGTCGCCCGGGATGTCTTCACTCAGTTCTTTTTCCCATTTAGCTTTGACATATAATGTTGAATCATTCTTAGCTTCCATCAAACAAGAATACAGAATTGACACAGCTTTGGGTATGACATCATTGTAAGATTGTACAAACACTTACTATAGGGTGTATCTCATCAGTATTTTTCTTAATTCTTTTTATAATCCCTCATTTGTAAGAATCTGAATAAGTCCTGGTTCTCTATGCCATATGTATTTTTTAAATCTTGAAAGTTTCTCATTTCACCCTTTTGTATAACCTTGCATATCGCTGTTATACCCATCTCAGTCCACTGTTTAAATCTGGCATCAGAAATTCCCGGTGTGAATTCTTTATCAAAAGCTATCCATTTTAACAGACCAAGTTCCCTTCCCACTTTTACTTGTTTAATAATGGAATACCATGTATTTAAGGTAAAAGTTGTTATTGGGTCTAATTCTTCCTCTTCTTTATTATGGGCAGGAATTTCTCATTGCCCTATGAATGGTTGTATCAGGGGCCCAGATGTAGGTATTTCAATGTCTTTCCCACGAGCTATATAATAAACATTGCACCAGTATATAAGTGGACGCAATTGTGCTGCATTAAAGTATTCCCTGAAGTTAGGAAGTGCCAGTCCCCCCTTGTCTTTTGGCAGCTGGAGAGTGGTATATCGAATTCTCGGTTTCTTTCCCCCCCAGATAAATCTGGATATTAGTCTATCCCAACTCTGAAACTGGATCTGTGGTATACAAACAGGCAAGGATAGAAACAAGTATAATAAACGTGGCAAAATATTCATTTTCACTGCATTTATCCTGTCAGTGAGGCTCATTGGATAAGTTGACCACCTTTCAATATCTTTCCGTATGTTGCCATCAATATGATCATAGTTGTTTCGGAAAAGTTTTGACAAGTTTTTGGTTATGCTTATGCCTAAATATTGAATTGATTTGGTTTTCCAATTTAATTTCAATTCTTTAAGTTCTTCATTTGGAGAGCAGTTAAACATGAGAATTTGAGTTTTAGATATGTTTAATTTGTAACCTGAGTATACTCCAAACTTTTTTTAAATTTCCATAAGTTTCATAAAAGAGTTTACTGGATCTTTTAATATGATCAAAACGTCGTCCGCGAAAAGACTTATAGTATGGGTTTGGTTATTAATATCTATTCCTGTTATTACATCCTCTTGTCTGATCAATTGGGCTGATGGTTCTATATAGAGAGCAAACACGGTAGGGCTGAGACAGCAACCCTGTCTGGTTCCTCTTTCCATGGTAAATCTGTCCGTTAGTGAGCCGTTTACTTTGATTCTAGCGGTTGGTTTGTTATAGATTGATTTGATACATTGAATTGTTTTTTTATTAAATCCAAATTTTTCTAAGGTTAAATATAGAAAATCCCAGTTGACCCTATCGAATGCCTTTTCAGCATCTAGGCTGATCAATGCTGTTGGTATTTTATTTTTTTGTATTTTATGTATAATGTGGAGTATTCTCCTGATATTATCCTGAGTTTGTCGACCTAAGACAAAGCCAGTCTGGTCTTCATCTATCAAATCTGTTACTATTGTTTGGAGTCTGTTTGAAATTATAGTGGTATAAAGTTTGTAGTCTATATTAAGAATTGATATTGGTCTATAATTTTGGCAGTATTCCTTATCCTTTAGCGGTTTGGGAATTACTGTAATTATTGCTTCCTTCCATGAGGGGGGAGTGATCTCTTTGGTAATGGTCCAATTAAAGGTTCTATGTAATAGTGGCGACAGTTCATTTTCAAGTTTTTTATACCACTACCTGGAGCCTTGTTTGTTTTCAATTTTCTTATTACTTTATGGATTTCATCTGTAGATATCTTTGCTGTTATGCGTTCATTTTGAATTCTACCTATAGAAGGCAAATCCAGGGAGTCTAGAAATGTTTTAGTATCCTTATGATTCGTTGTTGATGTTTGGGTATAAAGATCTTTGAAATAATCCCTGAACATATTTTCAATTTCTTTTGGTTCATATTTAATTTGGTTGGTATTAGGATCACGTAGTTTATTGACTGTAATCCCTGCCTGTTGCTTTCGTAATCTTCTCGCCAATAATTTGGCAGCTTTAGGGCCTAATTCATAGTAATTTTGTTTTAAATACCTAGCCTTTATCTCTATTTCCTGTTGTAGAATTCTATTAATTTGGTTTCTCACCTCTTTCATTTGTCGTTCTATTTTTTTGTCTGTTTTTTCTTTATGTTTTTGTTCCAATTGTTTCAGGTCAGCTAACAGAGACTTGTACTGAGTTTCTTTTTCTTTTTTAAGTCTACTCGTAATTGAAATGAATTTTCCTCGTATAACAGCTTTTAGAGCATCCCATAGTATTGCTGGGTTCGTCTCGTCATTATCATTCTCCTCTAAATACTTCCGTATTTCAGCTTTGATTTGTTCGACCACCAGTTTGTTATTTAATATCCCCACGTTCAATCTCCATATTGTATCTTTTCGTCTGGACTTCAAATATATTCTTAAAAAGATTGGGCTATGGTCGGACAAGTCGGCCACTCCAATTTGACATTCCTGTATTCTATCCCTGTCTTCTTTCTGCATAAAAAAATAGTCAATTCTTGAGTATACAGAGTGTGCTGCTGAATAATGACTGAAGTCTCTCTGTAGAGGATGTAGTTCCCTCCATACATCAAAGAAGCCCATTTTTTCCCATGTATTTTTCACAACCTTTGTGATAGGTTTCCTATTTCTCTTACGACTAGTTGTGTCTAGGTCGTAGTTCATTAACACATTGAGATCACCTCCACATATACATACACCTTCCATTTCTACAGCAATCAAATCAAACAGGGATTTAAATAAATGTTTATCACTTTCAGGTGGGGCATAAATGTTCACCAATGTAACCATAGCTTGGTCAATGGTTCCTTTTACAATAATGTAACGTCCCTCTGTATCTTTTATTTCTTTTTGATATTCAAATTTGGTGGAATTAGGAATTAGAATTGCAACACCTCTTTTGCGGGTATTAGAATGGGAGCTATAGAAAGTGTTATTAAATCCAAATCTTTTCAACTTTTCATGTTCTGTTTGTGAAAGGTGGGTTTCTTGCAGAAAGTTAATCTGCGTCCTCTCCTTTTTAATTTTAGCTATAATTTTAGCTCTTTTGACAGGGTTTCCTAAGCCATTAACATTTAAAGACATAAGTTTAATAACTTCTTGTTTGGTATTCATAGGTTGTTTTTGGTTTGTTCACATTGTGGTTTCTCCCCCTCAGGCTAACAGTGCAATGAACATAGGCACTTAACATCATATGTAACAAACAAAGAAAATAAGGTAACATAACTATAAACAGAAAAAGCGACCTCCAAAAAGAGATGTCAACAATCTTCATATGTTGACTCTCCTTTAGTTTTGAGGGGAAATGCCTTCCACAAGAGAAGGGCCCCCAGCTAGTAGTAAGATGTAACCCATAAGGGGTAGATCTGCCCATACTAGGCTATGTTGTAGGCAGCTGTGCTTCAGTCCCTTGGAACTAACAATACTGATATCAATATCCCTTTAGGTCACATCGAATTTAACACTAACTTTTTTTTTTTTTTTTTTTTTTTACCTGTATTGCAATTTAAGGATATGTTATTCATATTTATATTTAGAGTCAAGTATTCATCTCGCGTTGTTGTCCTCGCGTTGGAATTCTTGCAGCCGTCCTCTCGCCTGTGAGCCTGCCTGTGAGGTTCGGTCCCGTTCTCTCCCGGCGCGTGTCCACGTCTCTAGCCCGCTCGACTGGAGCCGGTCACGGGCTGTAGTGCCTCTGGTGTCAGGGATGTCATCTACTTCATATCCTCTTCTCCGCATGTCACCGACTGCTTCCTCCGCGCTGCTGTACGTCTTCATTCCACTAGCCCAGTGGATACGCATCCTGTTGAGGGGTGTCTGAAAGCGGATACCTTCCCCCTTTAGAATCTTCTTCACGTTCACGTACGCTTTGCGTTGTTGCAGCATTCTCACAGAGTAGTCATGGTCAAAATAAATCCTACTATCTCCGAGCTTGACCGTTTTCTTTCCCCACGCCTCTTTCAAAACCTTCTCCTTCACATTAAACTGCTGAAAGTTGAGTATAATCGATCTTGGTGGTTGTCCAGTCTTTGGCTTCGGCGCAAGGGCTCGGTGGGCTCGTTGAATCTGGAGGTCTGTTTCAATTGAAAGCTTGTCTTTTAACCATTTGTCCATAAACGCCGCGACCGATTCGCTTCTCAGCTCCGCATCTTCTGGAATGCCGTATATTCGCAGGTTGTTCCGCCTGGATCTCGATTCTAAGTCATCCAGCTTATCCATCATTATTTTCTGTTCCTTTAATATGTCTTTCAGTGCGCATTTTGCGTCAGTACTCCACTGTTCGACCTCTTCAGTGCGAGTCAAAGCGGCATCTATCTTGTCATTTTGCTCTTCTACGACTGCGTTTACTTTGACAAGTTTCTGGTTAATGTCCTCCTTAAATTCTGCCAGTTCGTTTTTCACTTGGGTGGTGATTTCGTCTTTGACAGTTTTCAGGTCAATTTTCAGCTCTTTTTGCATGGCTTGGATTTGCTTGCTAATGCTCTCTAAGCTAGCTTGCGGTGTAGCCATAGCTGCAGGTTCAGTTAGCTTGTCTTCTTCCTTGTCAGAACGACTTATTTCTTTACCTTGTGCGCTCGGGATTTTCTTCTTCTTGATTTTCTTTGATCCTCCGCTCATTGTCAACGTCCATGTATCTTTCTTTGTTATATTTTCGAGTTTTTGCGGAGTTTATTGTGTTGGTATTAGGGAGCACACTGTTCAAGCGTCCATACTGCTCGACCGTAACCCGGAAGTCACATCCGGGTACTTCTAACCATCCTAAATCTGGCCACAAGAATCGGGACATCCTAAATCTTTTTTCTGCATACTATATAGTAGTAGGCCTAAGTATGCGATTCGGAACGCAACCACTGTGTTCGCAGTCACGACTCACGTAGTGTCTCTCTAGTATCGCGAGAGCACGGCAGAGACGGTGGGAGGGGCCAGCCAGATCGCACAAATATAGGTCATCCTGAGACCAGAGGACAATCAGGGTATGGAGGCTTGCTACAATAAATGATCTGAACGGGTTTTTCAGCAAACATCTAAAAAAATAAGTATTAGGGACTACTTTGACCATATAAAATTGACAGCAAAGTGCATAATATGTTACCTTTAAATAGCAATAAAGTTTACCATCTTAGTTTTGCATGCCAACATGGCTGTTTGCACTAAACACAACTGAGGTAGATGGGAATTGTTAATTTGACAGGAATTAGGACAAAAACCAAAGTAATGCTACAGTAAGAATGTTGATCCAATTGATGATGTAACCTAATATATAAATACTTAATGGATCAGTGAAGTTATTTATCTTGAGGGGGACCATGAATGTTGGTAACCAAGTCAACCGCAATCCATCTTATAGTTTTTGAGACGTTTCACTCAACCTGGTGGACAACTCAATATCATTAAAGTCATGATTCTTTCAAAATCCGATCTTAATCTATCAAACAGTTGTCTGGACCGAAATGTTTAATCCTGAGAGTGATCTTGACCTGTCACATGTGACTTTTCATACTGTGATTAAAAACCAATAACCCTTTTCATAAGACTAACTCACACTAATTGTCACTTTTGTCTTTTATATGCACATATAAGTCAGCAAAGTCAATATTGAAATGTAAAGGATACCTGCCAGTTAACAGACTAAAACGATCTGAACAGTACATAATTGTATGACATTATTATTTGATGCTTAAGGATCAGATAGGAAACCGACCGAAAAAGGCACATTTGTTACCAGGTGGTGACAGAGTTGGTGAGAGTTCCCTTTTGAGCAGCCAAGTATGTGAGAGGTCTGGGGGTTAGACGTTAACCTCTCCTTGACCCCATAAGAAGAGGATTTGGACTTTAAGTGAGGAATCTATGTGAAAGGTGAGATCTTTTTTACTCTTTTTACTTTTTCCCTTTAAATATACAAGGGGCTGCTCTCACTCAATGTGTGTGTTTATGCTGGGACCATGGAGACATTATAAACTTTATGGGGCGTGAGTGGATGATCAGGCTCACTCAAAGTTTCCATCATCTCTCTTTAAACTAGCTCCTCTTCATCTTGGAGTGATGTCATTGCTGTCAAAATGTCAATGCAGAAATAAAACTGTGGTCCAGATGGTTTGCATGTTGAACTCTTTGCACACTATATATGTTTTAGTCTAAATAAACAAAGTGCCTGCACAAGCTGTTCTTAAAAAACAAATATTGCTCTTAAAGCTGCCAATTCATATCATTTCCAGGGTTGTTTGATATTCTATATGCGAGAGGGACTTCTGTCAACTACTACATGCTACAATATATTTGACTTTAATGAGACTGCAGCTCATTAAAACATTTTGAAGCGTAGTTTTTTCAATGAACACACATTTATTTATGCTTTGCAGCCTTGGATGACTTTAAGAAGGGAACGTCATCATAGTCAACACCTTGACCGAAAACACTGCTGGATTAATTTCCTGTAAGGATATGAAGAAAAAGGAAGTTATTAGAATGTTACTTAGTCTATAAACAGCTTAAACTATACTGAGTCCGAAGTTCATCAGTCAATATCCAATCACACAAACTCCCTCTCTTTGCTTCTCTACTTCTCTCTTTGGTGCTAATGGACTTTAAGTGGCCAATTATTTAGTTAGTGTGTGTACACCCCGGGTGTCTCCAATGAGTGGGGGAGGATCTGGAGAACAGGAGCATCTATAGGCAGAAGGAGGGCCGCCTCTTACCAGAGTGTATATGAGACCCTCACAATCAGGATATTTTACCCACTTCAGATCATCATTACTTTAACCGCCTCAATCTCCAGCAGGGTCTAACACATTTTGGACTTCTTTCCACTATGTCGGGACGACTACTTCTTCGGAGTGTGGTGATCCTTTGGCTGGTGCAGACAGTGCACATGTTGGGTGAGTGAGGTGCAGAGGTGAAGGGCCCATAATGCTGGGAGTCGTAACATAACTGTGATCTCATCTCAATGTTTTACATTTATAATTAATTAGAAGTAATTTACATGCATATGTTTGGAGTGTATTTTGTAAGTTTATTAAAGAATATATCAACTTGTATGGCATGAATCCATATAAATTCAAGATTGTCATTGTCTTGTGTAAAGGGAATGTTTTGTTAAAGCAAATTCAAACATGAAAGGCAACAAGAAATTAGATAATTAAGTAAAATGGGCCTATATATTTATTGTAATACTTTAAGAAATTGATCTGTATAAACATACATAATATGTATGTGACATACTGATTCAAACAAGAACTAAATTTGCTGAATATTTATCCCTGACTTTGCTTTGTTTTCCTCCTAAAACCAGAATCTGTCATTGCATTTAATTGCATGACAAGGCGAGCAAATCCTTAATCAAAGAATGTCTGTCTGAAGTCCATTATATTAATGTTTCCTCAGTCAAAACCAATTTGTACTCTAGTATTGTATGCAACATTTTCTATCATTGTTTGTGACGATTTTACATTTGAAAAATAATTTGCACATCAAAAATAACCCTTTAATGTCATCTTAACCGTTTGATAGAGACCTATAAAAAAAAAATTTGGAGTATTGTTTTTATTATTGATCCAAGGAAAAAAAATGCAAGGGAAACTATTTTCCATTGTTTTTTTTCTAGTTGGGAACATTAATGGGTTAAAAGAACACAATCTACTCTTATAACCACAATGTAATGATGTGAACAAAAAACACTTGAATGAATGATTCTACTCTCTGAATGAATTGAAGGATGTTGTTGTTTTTAATACGCATATGGTGTTGCATTTTGATATTCTTTATATTGACTCCCAAACTGTGTTAAAAATGTTGCAAGGCTGCATGTTCCAGTCTTGTGTGCTGTATGTAGAGTCCTGAAGAGATGGAAAAAAAGATGAGACAGATGTCTTTTAAATGCTCTGGTTTGCCTGTCAAATTTTAAACGATCATGTGAAACAGGAATCTTAGCAATGCTTGCTCTATAGCACTTTCGTGTGCTCGGCATCTGCCAACCCTTCTTGTGATGATGAGAAGCGGCTATATATTTTTTTCCTTTTTACCAGCAGCCTCAGTTCTGGAAAATCAAAGGCAGTTTGGCTTCAGTGGCAGCAGCCGTCTAAATTTAACATCCCCCTGTGAGAAGGGAAGAGAATAGTTTTATTGCTTGTAGACAGTCACTCCATTGACTTCTGGAGAGAGAAGGCTCACCTCCACCCAAAAATGTTTGAAACATGATACTGGGTTGGATTTTTTAAAGCTGAGTTTGTAATTGAATGGCCTAATTTAGGGACTGTATGAAAATGATTGAGGAGTACGAGGGGGCTGAACGTTACTGTATGTTCACTTAAAATATAAAAATAAAAGTCGCCCCTTCTGAGCTTAAAAGGATCTCCTTTTGGCGCTCTTCTTGATTTGGAAAAAATACCCAACAGTTAATTTTTTTTTAAATAATTCGAACTATTTTCTAATTCATACTTTAATATGTGTAAATAACAATAATCTAAACCATAACCACCACATTAGAATATAATTATAAATGACCGAATTATTGACACACAGCATAATGTTGACCATTACATTAATGACTATTACTGACTCTCCATTTTTATTTTTTAATGAAAAGCTTCTACAACAGTTACTGTAACTGAAGGAATGAGCATCTCTGTTGCTGCTGATGGACCTTATATTCACCCAAACACCTGGCTTACAAATAAAGGAATTAAAAATAAAATAATTCTAATATATACAGTATACACATGAAACAATTTTTACATTTCCTCTGTGTTTTATTATCAGTGCGTGGACCCAAATTGTAGGAGAAAAGGGCAAATATAAAGGATTTCCAAATTTGTGGAAAAATAGTACTCTGACTTTTCAAATAATTAGTATCTTCGAATTCTCGACCTTTCCTGGCCATCCTTCTTCCCCTACTAATTTGTGTACATTCCCTGAACAAACAACAAGCATCTGTGACATTGAAAAAGCATTTTTCTTTTGGTGAAAATCAACAATTACTTTTATGGTCATGCTAATAAGGTTAGTTTACATTCTTTGGAGAAAAAGATTGATGCAGCCAGTGGATATGTCGCAAAGCTAAAAATTATTTATTTTACATTAAATGTGCTTTGTTTAAGGTTACGGTGCTGCAGTCGGGGTATCAAATGGCCACTGGCCACAACCAAATGGTAAATCCATCACATCCTAAACAATTCCAGTCTCCATTAAACATATAAACAACTTTTGTATTTGTGGAAATTTCACGCAAGAAAAAGCTATTATTTACAGCTGTCATGGTGATTTTTTTTCTAGGAAGGAACAATGGTGGTATAGGAAGAATGCTGATGCCATCAAAAGGTATACTAAGAGCAACATTTCTCCAGACTCAAAGACTCTGTTCCTAAGAATATTCTGTTATTTAATACATTTGTTTAAGGTTTGGGTCAGGCAAAGGATGCACAAAATGGACACAGTGGATACCCCATGAAAGGCATAGGTTAGTGGTTACAGAATGGTACCATTAAAACACATAAATAAATCTAATGTTAAATGTGTTTCCAGGGGGCGCTTGTGGTTTAGTGGCTAGAGCGCGCCACCCCCCGCCCCCCCCGCCCCCCCCCCCCGCCCCCTCCCCCCCACCATAGAGGCTCAGTCCTCAATAGCAGCAGACAACGGGTTGACAACGGGTCCGGCCTCTGGTCATATTCCCCTCTCTGCCCCATTTAATCTCTGTTTCCCCGACTGTCTAATAAACCTCATTTAAAAAAATCTTTAAAAATAAAAAAGTGTTTCCAAACCATTATGTGCCAATTAAGAGCTTATTCTAACTTAAAAAAAATTCAACCATTTATCTAATCTTTGTTAGGCTATGGAGCAGCAGCTGGACCGAATAATGGAAGAGGAACAAAAGGCAAGTTCACTATACCTGTGTTCACTCTAATTAGTTAAATACCATGACTTATCTCTCTGTAAAAGTTTAGTTGAAGAGTGTAAATATTATGATGGATCTATTGGTTACGCTTCCATCTTGTTCTTGAAGGCTATGGAACAATTGATATTCAATTTAATGATTATTTGCTCTAATAATCTGTAATCTAAAACTGTGATCTTTGTTGCAGGATATGGTGTTCAAGCTGGACCGACCAATGGACAACAAATAAAAGGCAATGGTATGATCACCCACATTTTATCATTGAAAACACATGCAGTCTCCCCCCTCTCTCTCTCTCTCGATCTCTCTCTCGATCACACACACACACACACACACACACACACACACACACACACACACACACACTCTGCTGGATCTCCTGGTTATGTTTTTCCATCTGGTTCTTTAAGGCTATGGAGCAGCAGCTGGTGTAAACAATGGACAAGGTGGCACACCACAGGGTATGTGTTCCAGCATGAACTTAAAGTAAATTCAGAAGTTTATTTTTTTGTTGCTCCCTTTGATATAATGTTCATTACATGAACAACTGCAAAGTAGTAGTAAGAGCGTAATTGTCCTGCAGCATATTTACTTGGTGTTTAAACCTAGAATCCCTGTTTTCCACTCACTCTCAGTCTCCTCCAACCTCTCTTTGCATTGTTTCTAAACCAGGAGGAAATCCAGCCGTTTTACCCAATGGAAATGGAGCAAAATCTAATGGTAATTGTTACATGCATCTCCAGTTTGTATCCATTGGGTAATCAAATCAAATTCAATTGAAAGATTATTTGCTATAAGGAAGTCGCTCTGTGATCTGCAGGATACGGTGCTCAAGCCGGACCAACCAATGGACAGCACATGAAAGGCAATGGTAAGAATCACGTCTTCTCATTGAAAACACATGCTCTCTCTCTCTCTCTCTCTCTCTCTCTCTCTCTCTATCTCTATCTCTCTATAATGATTATTTGCTATAGTGAAGTCGCTCTGTGATCTTTGTTGCAGGATATGGTGCTCAAGCCGGACCAACCAATGGACAGCACATAAAGGGCAACGGTATGAATCTCATCTTCTCATTGAAAACACATGCACTCTCTCTTCTCTAACACACACACACACACACACACACACACACACACACACACACACACACACACACACACACACACACACACACAAGCGCACGCACACTCTCTGCTGGATCTTTTGGTTATGTTTTTCCATCTTGTTCTTTAAGGCTATGGAGCATCAGCTGGTGCGACAAAAACACATGCTCTCTCTCTCTCTCTCTCTCTGTATAATGATTATTTGCTATAATGAAGTTGCTCTGTGATCTTTGTTGCAGGATATGGTACTCAAGCCGGACCAACCAATGGACAGCACATGAAGGGCAACGGTATGAATCTCGTCTTCTCATTGAAAACACATGCACTCTCTCTTCTTTAACACACACACACACACACACACACACACACACACACACACACACACACACACACAAGCGCACGCACCCTCTCTGCTGGATCTTTTGGTTATGTTTTTCCATCTTGTTCTTTAAGGCTATGGAGCATCAGCTGGTGCGACCAACGGAGGAGGTATCAAAGGTACATTTGCCTTCACTCACAGTATATCCTTTCAACAAACTCAACCACTGTACAGAGTGATAAGAACTACACTGGATGTTTTTTCATGTTTTTTTTCAAGGCTATGGAGCAGCAGCTGGAGTAACCAATGGACAAAGTGGCAAACCACAGGGTAGGTCACTAAACTAAGCTTAAAAAGTCAATGTTAAATTAAATTCAGAAGTTTCTTTTTTGTTTCTCCCTTTTGATATAATGTTCATGACATGAACACCTGCAAAATAGCATTGAAAGAGGGTAATTGACATTTTCTGATGACTGTCCTGCAGCATAGTTTACTTGGTGTTGAAACACAGAATCCCTGATCTCCACTCACTCTTCTCCAACCTCTCTTTGCATTGTTTCTAAACCAGGGGGAAATCCAGCCATTTTACTCAATGGAAATGGAGCAACATCTAATGGTAAATGGTATATGCATCTCCAGTTTGCATCAATTGTGCAAAATATTCAACTTAATGATTATTTGCTATAATGAAGTCGCTCTGTGATCTTTGTTGCAGGATATGGTGCTCAAGCCGGACCAACCAATGGACAGCACATGAAAGGCAATGGTAAGAATCACCTTCTCATTGAAAACACATGCTCTCTCTCTCTCTCTCTATCTCTATAATGATTATTTGCTATAATTAGGGATGGGAATTGATAAGAATTTAGCGATTCCGATTCCGATTCTGCTTATCGATCCGATTCCTTATCGATTCTCTTATCGATTCTCATTGGGTGAGAGAATATGTACAAATTAGTTTGTTTGTATTAACTCTCTTTAATATCTGATCAGAAGTGTCTAGTGTATGCATTGAAAGATTATCAAGCTACTTTAGGATTAGGAAATTGTCAATTTTCACATTAATTGGTCCAGACAATTTTTTTTTTTGGTTTTTAAGCCCAAATGCCCTTATGTGCCCTACAAACTAAAAACACATACTTAAAACAGTCAAGGAAGAGCTTGTGCCTTTTGGAATATTAACAGTGCTCATTGGCACGTAAAACAAAATTCAACTGAAAGAAAAAACACAAATAAGTCTTTTGAAAAGATAATACCAACTCTTTTTATGCAGAACAATTATCATGTTTGCCCTCTCAGGAAGGATACGAGATCTTTAAAGAGGACCTATGATGCTTTTTGACTTTTATGACCTATAAACGTTGTTATGATGATTCATAGTCATGCTTAACCATACTAAATTATCAAATAATGACTTACATGCATTTCGACGTATTCCCTGCTGACCGTCTGGGGTGTCTGTGCAGAGCACGAAACACTATTCTAGCCAGTCGAGAAGTCACGTGTTCAAAGCGGTCTACCCTTTCATAATTTGTGACATCGCATAAAACTTTGTGAGGTCTCCACGCGGATGTTTCCATGTATGGTAATGCTGTCACTTCCCTGTTCGCGTCTGCCTCGCGCCCTTATAGGTCCATGCTCGCGCTTCCCGCCACTGAAAGTGTTCCGGAAGGAAGGTAACCAATCACAACAGAGTGGGGTTTGCAGGAGGGGGGAGGGGAGCGGAGATGGCCGAAGCACAGGCGGAGGGAGCCGAAGCACACACACTCAAGTGTTGACAGGATGTGCTGGATCGCTAAAATAAGAGAAAGAGCTTCCCGAAAATCTACATAGTTTTTTGTGATGTGATTCGTGTCAGGTTGCTCTATAGCAGTGTAAAACAAGAAATTAAGACCAGAAAAGTAGCATAATAGGTCCTCTTTAATGTATGTTAAGTGTTATTATATGATTGCGCCCTTACTCTGAAAGGCCAACGTGATGATGTCACTATTGGCACTTTTCCACCGCATGGTATCAGCTCGACTCGACTCGCATTTTTGGCTTTTCCACCGCAATTTCATGGTACCTGGTACCACGTAGCGGCTGCTTTTTTGGTATCGCCTCGCTCTAGGTTCCAAGCGAGCTGAGCCGATGCTAAAAGGTGACGTCGGCAGACGGCCGGCCACTGATTGGCCAGAGACTATTGTCTGGCCAATCAGTGGCCAGAGACTACCGGCTTCATTCTGTTGTTTATTCTCCCCAACTCTCCGGGACTTTTGAGTGTATTTACGCCGCGTGCAGCCTTCTGTGGCTCTCTTTCATTTGATTTGCATCACAGATCCGAATTTATTTTCCATATATTCGCTAAGCTCACCCAGTGTTGGTTGTTGGGGAAGTTACTTACATACGAGAGGAGACATGTAGGGCAGCTAGCAGCTAGGCTAAATAGTAGCCAGCTGGGACAGACATGATAGCGAGCGATTACATTACAAGCCTCGGACTGAACTGATTACCTCAATAAAATATTCAGGCTGAGACACGGCTTGCATTTGAAAACACGTATCCTGAAACAAGCACTAAACAGTCAACTTTATCATGCCCGTGTTTACGTGCATAGGGATGTACGTGACGCATCCCTACAGCTGATTGTGTGGCAGTCACACATCGGGACAACAACCATCCCTTTTAATGGCCCGTAGCAATATTCTTCTACTTCTTTTAGCAAACAGATACAAGGGGGATATTTCTTAAACATTTTTCATCCGTGTTTTTGGCGGTTGGTTCAGTTAATAGTGCAACAACTGCTCGTAATTTCTGCTTTGCTACTTTGCTCCGGAGTAGGCTTTCAGCCCCTTACGACGACCCCGCCCACGTTCAGCAGGTACTATTTGCGGTGGAAAACGACCCGTGGTGCTACCAAACCGAGTTGAGTCGAGTCGAGTCGAGCTACATGTGCAGTGGAAAAGCGGCATATGTTAATGCCTCAGGTCAAACTGTCACGACTGCACAGTAGACAGTCATGTAGGCTATTCAAGAAGAGAATAAATACGCCATAAAGGCTTTAAGAGAATGTATCACTTTGCTCATTCTTCACCACGCCAACGACAAGGAGTCACCGCTCCATCTCAGCTTTACAATGTACGCTGTTATGTTCACCGCGCTGTTTATTAGGCTAATATAATGTCCCTGCATCAGACACGTAGCGGATGGTTTTATACACATCGATCGCTCAAGTAATCCAAGGCAGAGCTTTTTGTATCGGGCAGAGAGCGTTATTTTAAGTGTCTTACTGTCTTTATAAAGCGTATTGTTAAAGTTTCCTTACCACCGGACCGCCAAGTCCCGCTGTGTGTTGTTTTGCGTTCGTCCCCACTGCCGTGCTTCAAGGCAGCATTTAACAGCTTATGAACGAGAGTAAACAACGGGCCTTTGGAAGCGAATAAGAAATCCTTTTTTCCTGTTTGTATGCTGCTCTCGCCTTTTTATGTATCTCCCTCTTTCATTTGCCCACACCTAGGCTTACACACACATTAATTCATATAGCCTACATTGTATGTTCAAATCCAAGTGATGGGCAATTCTGGTGCCGAGTAAGGCAGCGGACGTTTAAACGTTCAACCGTCAGGATCGCAGTCTGTGCGCTTGCTTGTGCACGAGTCATTTGATGAAATGGAAACTTTACCTTATTGTTGCCTTTTCATGTGTAATACAACCACACTTTAGAGCGCTTCTGCCTCGACGTCATGTTTGCTGCGTTCTGAACCAAAACAAAGCAGCACGTGTCTGAAGTCATGACGCATTTGCTACGAGCGGAACCGATAAGCGGCATCGTTAAGCAGGCATGTTAACGATTCCAAGGAATTGGTTGACTCGGAACCGGGTCTGAACAAGAACCGGTTCTCGATTCCCATCCCTAGCTATAATGAAGTCGCTCTGTGATCTTTGTTGCAGGATATGGTGCTCAAGCTGGACCAACCAATGGACAGCACATGAAAGGCAACGGTATGACTCACGTCTTCTCATTGAAAACACATGCACTAACTCTCCTTAACACACGCACACACACAAGCGCACGCACCCTCTCTGCCGGATCTTTTGGTTATGTTTTTCCATCTTGTTCTTTAAGGCTATGGAGCATCAGCTGGTGCGACACATGGAGGAGGGATCAAAGGTACATTTGCCTTAACTTAACCCATTGATGACGGCTGCTGCGCGATGCCACATTGTATCTCCTGCCTGATGCTGCGTCATGCAGCATTGTTACTTTATCTAATTTTCATGGCATACGCAGCATAGAATGCACCGTCATTGGTTCAAATACACATGAGGTGGGTTTTGTTGATTTTTTAAGACCACTTGACCACCCAAATGTTGTGTGGTTTGCCGAAAATCACGCCAATCAAAAAAATAAATAAATAAAAAATAATAATAAAAAAAAATAAGCTAACTGTGTCTGCAATAGTGTATTACAGAACAGTTAGTGGCGTTTGGAGCGCAGAATCTAGGTCTAGTATAGGCTACTGATGAAAATCACACAATACATTGCATCTATTTATTAACAATATTTAAGAATTCAGGCTATATTTTGCTGCTCAAACTCAAATTCAGCCCAGCCAGGCGATAGTTAAGTTTCAGTTTTGTTTTCATCTAAGTGGTATACAGCCGTCTGCGTTCCAGTTGTACTGGGAAGTCGGATTTATGGTGCCAGTGATAACTGAACTAAATAATAAAATAAAGCTATCTTCTCCTTCGTATATCTGTTTATCTTTATCCCTCCACTGCACACTCAGTCACTACTATCCATGCTAAAAGGAAGCAGGATTATAACCTCATTTAGCACATTATTTTTAAATATTTTACATTAGTTATTCTTTTTTTTTCTCCCCCATCTAATTTTGACAATTTTTAGAAAAAAATGTTGGTTTGTAAGCGCTAAGGGAGCATGTTTAAATAAAACCTGTGAACCTTAACCTTTAAATGTATTTTATTTCATGTTTCTATGTGCTACACAGTCTTAGATATTAAGGTTTTGGTAGACTTGACAATTTGTCCTATTTTTTCAGAAAACCCTCAGGCATTAAGGACATGCATCCTAGATTGCCATAGTCATCAATGGGTTAAAGTATATCCTTTCAACAAACGCAATCACTTTACAGAATGACAAGAATTGTGCTGGATGTTTTTTTCCATGTTTTTTTTAAGGCTATGGAGCAGCAGCTGGTGTAACCAATGGACAAGGTGGCAAACCACAGGGTATGTATTCAGCATGAACTAGAAAGATTTTGAAATGACTGAAGTTTAATCGTAACAGCCTCCATTTAATTTATATACTATGAGTTTAGGCATGTAAAGTGCCCACCAGGCATGCTCCACGCTTGAGACCAAACCCAGCAGTGACATCATATTGTATTACAATGTGTTTCTTGCAAAAAGGTGTAAACCTCAGCTTCTTTTTGACACTCAACTAAAAGCAATGCTTAAACAGTAGATGTTAAAGTACATTCAGAAGTGTCTTATTGGTTGTTTCCTTTATATACTTTTCTTTTTAAATTAACAACTGCAGTAGAATTTAAAGAGCCTAATTGTCATTTTCTGATGACTGTCCTGCAGCATATTTTACTTGGTGTTTAAACCCAGAATCCCTGTTTTCAACTGACTCTCCTCCAACCTCTCTTTGCATTGTTTCTCATCCAGGAGGAAATCCAGCCGGTTTACCAAATTGATATGGAACAAAATCTAATGTTAAATCTTGCATGCATCTCCAGTTTGCATCAATTGTGCAAACAATTCAAACTCAACTTAATTATTAATTGCTATAATGAAGTTGCTCTGTGATCTTTGTTGCAGGATATGGTGCTCAAGCCGGACCAACCAATGGACAGCACATGAAAGGCAATGGTAAGAATCACGTCTTCTCATTGAAAACACATGCTCTCTCTATCTCTCTATAATGATTAATTGCTATAATGAAGTTGCTCTGTGATCTTTGTTGCAGGATATGGTGCTCAAGCCAGACCAACCAATGGACAGCATGTGAAAGGCAACGGTAAGAATCTCGTCTTCTCGTTGAAAACACATGCTCTCTCTCTCTCTCTCTCTCTCTCTCTTACGCGCCCCACACACATCCTACCTCTACTGCGCGTCTACCTCGCGTCTGCGTCTGACTTTTTGACACTGACCGTGTAATCAACGTAGAGCAGACACACATCCAACCTCAGACGCACTGCTGATGCACGTCGGAGGCACGTCTGCAGCGACGCTCCCCTTTACCTCAGGAGGCTCGCCTATTTTTTTCTGAGGGCCGCGCGTCTCTCTCGGGTCTCTGTGCTTTAACTGATAGAGAAATACTCTGTTGACAGTCATACCAGCAGCATTCACTCTAGTTACACGATTTCCCGGTGTGTTTCTTTCAAAATAAAACATCCCTCAGTCGTATACGCAAATAATCCCTTTATTTCACGATTTAATTGTGCAATCGGCTGTTGGCGCAACTGGTCAATCTATTTCCTCTTGAGTGCTTTTATTATGAAGGGGCAGAACGTAAGTGTCAGCCGTGTAAATGTGTCTGACTAAAAGTTCGATGTTGTGAGCGCTAGAATAAAGTGCAGTTCAGTGAATGGAGTTCCCGTATCTTTATTTCTACAATGACAAAGTAGGACACACTATACACCCTCGGTTACAATGTGAACGAGAATAATCAAAGGGAAACAACAGAGAAAGACAGTGATTTTGAAGCAGCGCTGCAGCAGCAGCAGTAGTAGCAGCAGTTGAGACGTTCCATGTGTGTCCGAGAAAAGTCCGAGAGACGCAGCAGTAAGGTAAGGCGACGCGCTCCAGAGGTAGATGCAGGATGTGTGCAGAGGCCGTAACACACGCACACACACAAGCACACGTACACTCTCAGCTGGATCTTTTGGTTATGTTTTTCCATATGTTCTTTAAGGCTATGGAGCATCGGCTGGTGCGACAAACGGAGGAGGGATCAAAGGTACATTTGCCTTCACTTTAAGTACAGTCCCCTACAAAAGTATTGGAACGGTCAGGCCAATTCCTTTATTTTTGCTGCAGACTGGAAACATTTGGGTTTGACACCAAACTATGAATATGAGACACTAGATCAACATTTCAGCTTTTAATTCCAGGTATTTACATCTGGATCTGATTCACAACTGTGAAGATAGCTTTTTTTGTAAAGGAACACCACATTTTTAGGTGAGCAAAAGTATTGGAACAGATATACCTAAAATATATTAAAATGAATAAGACTTAATATTTTGTCACAAATCCTTCGCTTTCAATACCTGCATCAAGCCTGTGACCCATTGACATCACAAAACTTTTGCATTCTTCTTTTGTGATGCTTTTCCAGGCTTTCACCGCAGCCTCATTCAGTTGCTGTTTGTGTTAGGGGGTTACTCTCTTCGGTCTCCTCTCTAGCAGGTAAAATGCATCCTCTATAGCATTTAAGTCTGGAGATTGACTTGGCCAGTCTAAAACCTTCCATTTCTTGCCCCTGGTGAACTCCTTTGTTGTTTTTGCAGTTTTTCTGGATCATTATCTTGCTGTATGATGGAGCATCTTCCAATCAGTTTGGTTGCATCTTTCTTTAAATTGGCAGACCGAATGTTTCTGTTGACTTCTAAGCAGTGGTGGCTCTTGACAATAATCTCAGGGGGGGCCATTGTTGCCATGATGGGTAAAATGACCCAAAATGAGATAGCTAATATGACAATGTCATATTGCATTCAACAGTTTGTTTTTCCTGTTCATCTGGCATAACCACTCTGGCAACATTAGACAAGCATTGTATTGTACAGTATTTTTGGACATTAAGTTAGTTCATTTCTTGAAAAAAATTATTTTAGCTCTAAAATGATTTAATTATCCGGCTGTGGCCTTCACAGACAACTTGTCATCTACCAGTGTGCTCCTCAGATAGGCTTCCTTTAAAAGTTAAGATACCTGTTCTACAATTAATCACAATAATCTGATTGACTTGACAGTTATGTTCTGATTAAACAAAAACGGATGCTGGCATAGCATATGTGCAATCATCACATTGGTTTGCGTTACTACTGTCTACCTTTCTTTATATGTCCATGCTGTCTACAGCACCGTTACTTGGTAGGCGGGTGTATGCCACGGACGGACAGCAGCTGTCAGAGTAAACAATCTATGGATCAGCTGTTGAACGGCGCAGGCTCGTCCATATGCAGATTGATGTTTAATGTTTGTTTTACCTTTTCTGAGAGATGATGCATAGGGGCAGAGGTGGAAAGAGTACAAAAATATTCTACTCAAGTAAAAGTATGATTACTTGGATGAAATTTTACTTAAGTAAAAGTAAAAGTACTGGTCTAAAAATCTACTGAAGTAAAAGTGAAAAAGTAGCTGATTTAAAATGTACTTAAAGTACAAGTTACTAGTTACTTTTTAACAGTGGGAAGGTGCGGGGGTCTCTTCAGTGTAGGGCATTATATATATAGACAAGGGGATATAAATCTCAAACTAGTTTTATTTAATTAATGCAACACTTTTACAAATTAAAGTGCACAAATTAAACAAATCATGTCACCACACATGTATGGATGTATACTGTGTCATTATACTTTAGATAAGCAAATATGGAGCAAATAGGCTGTTAATGTAGCCTGGCTCCGCCCGCCCGCCTACTTCCGGCCAAATTTTATTTTCCCTTCAGTAGTCAGTCTGGGTGTACAGCCCATTTCCCAGTTTTGCCGGAGATTCGACAGCCGGTCCAATCAGCGAACAGAGCGAGTGGCTGAGAACGATGACGTCGAAGTCGCGCTCCAGTTTCAGTTGCCAGAAGCCGGCTCATGACACACATGACGACCAAACGTTATGCGATTGGTTGGCTAATCCAGAGTGGCACTGGGCAGATCCAATAGTTTTAAACTTTAACAGACACCCGCCTCCATGAATGAACGTTTGCCAATTACAGCACTGCCAGACCTTCTGTACAAATGAAATGAAGTACGATGGTCTGGTAGCACCAGGCTACTGTTAATGTGGGAATTTAACCGGTCTACAGACCTAAACAGACTGCAGTTGCAGTTTTAATAATGTAATTCTGTATAATTGATCTAAACCATGGAAATTGCAAGGTTAGGCTGCTCGATTTTGACAAAAATCATAATCATGATTATTTTGATTGACATTGTGTTGTCACAATTATTATAGACAATTATTCATTGATTTAAGAACTGCAACATGCACTTATGTAACATTTGAAACCATGACTTTGGACTTTAAACATATCCTAATTGAACTGAAAACAAGGAAAATGCAAATAAGTAAAACATATTTTTTAATATTTAAATAAAATAAGTGTCAAAATCAAAATAAACCGTTGCAAATGTTGTTGACAGGGCACATCTTTTGCTCGCAGGAATGTGAGGGCATATTTTATTTATATCTCATGGAGCTGGCTGGATAAACAAGTTGCATTGTAGGCTACAGTGTTCTTAATTGATGACTGTTGTAGTGGCAAGAGTCAAGGAGCTTTAAACTTCCTGTGTTTTTTATTCCTTTATTGCTTGGTCATAGACCACTTGGATTCGACTTAAAGTGAGTAAACTAATTGGTCGTGATGTTTTGAGGTGCAGTTGGGTCGATTATGCCTTTTTTTCTCTCTCTCTCTCACGGTCGCGCATGTCATCTGACTCGCGTGTCCGCGCGTAACATATCTTGCACATTATTTTAGTCTATTACTTTTACCTTTCTTCTCGACCAAAGGCTGACTTTCTGCCGTCTTCTGGAAGTTTTTCAAAGCTCCCGGCAACATGCACCGTCTCCATCCTACTCTGCACTGTTAAACTGAAGGCTAAACCACAGGTGAGGGAGGGGCCGATCGCACGGCTGGATGAAAGGTTTGCTGCATTGAAAAGCCTTCACGTCTTCACGTGCGGTACAATGATAGTTAAACTGGGATTATTTTGTTTTAATGATAGAGGGAAGCAATGTTTGTTGTTATCATTTAGTCACTATGTGTTCTCTCCTCCTGTCGATCATTCTGTGTTAGTTTCCGGTATTGTGCCGTAAAAATAAAAGCCCCCCGCGATATTTCTTTTCTTTTCTCTCGTTTCCCTATCTATTTTTTTACTCAGTAACGCAGGTGATATAAAATGTAGCGAAGTACAATACTTCAAAATAAACATACTCAAAGTAAAAGTAAAAGTATAGGTTTTAAAAATCACTTAAAAAATTACAAGTACACAAAAAAACTACTCAATTACAGGAACGCGAGTAAATGTAATTCGCTACTTTACACCCCTGCATAGGGGTGACACCCGAAGTTATCCATGCGGTGTCTGCAGAGGTGGAAAGAGTACAAAAATATTCTACTCAAGTAAAAGTATGATTACTTGGATGAAATTTTACTTACGTAAAAGTAAAAGTACTAGTCTAAAAATCTACTTAAGTAAAAGTGAAAAAGTAGCTGATTTAAAATGTACTTAAAGTACAAGTTACTAGTTACTTTTTAACAGCGGGAGGGGGCAGGGGTCTCTTCAGTGTAGGGCATTATATATATAGACAAGGGGATATAAATCTCAAAATAGTTTTGTTTAATGAATGCAACACTTTTACAAATTAAAGTGCACAAATTAAACAAATCATGTCACCACACATGTATGGATGTACACTGTGTCATTATACTTTAGATAAGCAAATATGGAGCAAATAGTCTGTTAATGTGGGAATTTAACCGGTCTACAGACCTAAACAGACTGCAGCTGCAGTTCTAATAATGTAATTGTGTATAATTGATCTAAACCATGGACATTGCAAGGTTAGGCTGCTCGATTTTGACAAATTATAATCATGATTATTTTGATTGACATTGTGTTATCACAATTATTATAGACAATTATTAATTGATTTAAGAACTGCAACATGCACTTATTTAACATTTGAAACCATGACTTTGGACTTTAAAACATATCCTAATTGAACTGAAAACAAGGAAAATGCAAATAAGTAAAACATATTTTTAATAATTAAATAAAATAAGTGTCAAAATCAAAATAAACCGTTGCAAATGTTGATAGGGCACGTCTTTTGCTAGCAGGAATGTGAGGGCATATTTTATTTATATCTCATGGAGCTGGCTGGATAAGCACGTTGCATTGTAGTTCTTAATTGATGACTGTTGTGGTGGCAAGAGCATGGTCGCATATGCCTTTTTTTCTCTCTCTCACGGTCGCGCATGTCATCTGACTCGCGTGTCCGCGCGTAACATATCTTGCACATTATTTTAGTCTATTAGTTTTACCTTTCTTCTCGACCAAAGGCTGACTTTCTGTCGTCTTCTGGAAGTTTTTCAAAGCTCCCGGCAACACGCACCGTCTCCATCCTACTCTGCACTGTTAAACTGAAAGCTAAACTATCAGGTGAGGGAGGGGCCGATCGCACGGCTGGATGAAAGGTTCGCTGCATTTAAAAGCCTTCACGTCTTCACGTGCGGTACAATGATAGTTTAACTAGGATTATTTTGTTTTAATGATAGAGGGAAGCAATGTTTGTTGTTATCATTTAGTCACAATGTGTTCTCTCCTCCGGTCTATTAGTGCCGTAAAAATAAAAGCCCCCCGCGATATTTTTTTTCTTTTCTCTCCTTTAGCCTAACTCTTTTTTTACTCAGTAACGCAGGTGATATAAAATGTTGCGAAGTACAATACTTCAAAATAAACATACTCGAAGTAAAAGTATAGGTTTAAAAAATCACTTAAAAAATTACAAGTACACTAAAAAACTACTCAATTACAGGAACGCGAGTAAATGTAATTCGCTACTTTACACCCCTGGGTGTCTGTGCTGCCATCAGGATGGAGCCATTATACAGTCCATAATCATCATGCAGCGGCAGCAGAACAGAGCGTTAGCGCCTTAGCATCCTGCTAGCCTCGTTAGCCGTTCAAACGAGCCCCGTGAAAATCCGCGTTTATACGATCCCCCAATCCAACTTGCTTGATGGTTATATTTTGTCTGGAAAGGACCTTGTCCTTTTAATGACATGATCAAGTAGCTTGCCAGCCTAGCCTGAGTTGATATTAGTTTTGTTGGTCTTGACTCTTGAATATGACCGCTTTGGGCAGCAGACCGAACATGTGACTGTATCAGTCACTGTAATTGGTTCATTGTTTACTGTACGTATGACGACAACACGTTAGGGCGATCACCCCCGGAACCCATAGAGATTGCATTGCGAAGCCTGCAGTTTTAAAAAAAAAAAATTTACATTGAAGTCTATGAGAGTGCTCAGGGCGATTTTCAACCAGCCCGAAATCGCCCAAGAGTGACGGTATAGAGCACTGACGCTGATTGTACATGGATATTCAGACTTAGATGCAGGTAAAAACTGTATCGAAATAATAAATTATGATTATAAATACAAAATAAAATAAAAATCATCATTATTATTATTATTATCCTTATTATATTTTTGTTTTTTGCTGGTATGGCTCAAGGAGGGCGTCACCCTATCGCCCTCTATGGGCGAGCCGCCGCTGCTTCTAAGTTCATTTTGCTGCTGCCATCATGTGTTACTGTGTTGTTGTCAAGATGAACCTTTGCCAAAGTGATGGAAAGGCTAAAGTTTGGAGAAAGAAAGGATCTACTCATGATCCCAAGCATACAGGCTCATCTGTGAAACACGGTGGAGGCACTGTCATGGCTTGGGCTTACATGGCTTCTTCTGGGACGGGCTCATTATTCTTCATTGATGATGTAACACATGATGGCAACAGCAAAATGAACTCAGTTTACAGAAACATGTTGTCTGCCAATTTAAAGAAAGATGCAACCAAACTGATTGGAAGATCCTTCATGATGCAGCAAGATAATGACCCAAAACACACTGCAAATCGACAAAGGAGTTAATCAGGGGCAAGAAATGGAAGGTTTTAGACTGGCCAGGTCAATCTCCATACTTAAATGCTATTGAGCAGGCATTTTACCTGCTAAAGAGGTGTAACCCCCAGAAACAAACAACAACTGAAAGAGGCTGCAGTGAAAGCCTGGAAAAGCATCACAAAAGAAGAATCCAAAAGTTTTGTGATGTCAATGGGTCACAGGCTTGATGCAGTTATTGCAAGAGAAGAATTTGCAACAAAATATTAAGTTTTATTCACTTTAATTTATTTTATGTCTATCTGTTCCAATACTTTTGCTCACCTAAAAATGTGGTGTTCCTTTAAAAATAATGCTATCTTATGTGTTGTGTATCAGATCCAGATGTAAATACCTGGAAAGGAAAGCTGAAATGTTGATCTCTTGTCTCATATTAATCTTTTGGTGTCAAACCCAATTGTTTTCAGTCTACAACAAAAATAAATGAATTGGCCTCACCGTCCCAATACTTTTGTAGGGGACTTTATATCCTTTGAACAAACTCAACCACTGTAAAGTGTGATAAGGACACTGGATGTTTTTTTCCATGTTTTCTTTTAAGGCTATGGAGCAGCAGCTGGTGTAATCAATGGACAAGGTGGCAAACCACAGGGTATGTGTTCCAGCATGAACTACAAAGATTTTGAAGTGACTGAAGTTTAATCGTAACGGCCTCCATTTAAGTTATATACTATGAGTTTAGGCATGTAAAGTGCCCACCAGGCATGCTCCACACTTGAGACCAAACCCAGCAGTGATGTCATATTGTATTACAATGTGTTTCTTGCAAAAAGGTGTAAACCTCAGCTTCTTTTTGACACTCAACTAAAAGCAATGCTTAAACAGTAGATGTTAAAGTACATTCAGAAGTGTCTTATTGGTTGTTCCCTTTATATACTTTTCTTTTTAAATTAACAACTGCAGTAGCATTTAAAGAGCCTAATTGTCATTTTCTGATGACTGTCCTGCAGCATATTTTACTTGGTGTTTAAACCCAGAATCCCTGTTTTCAACTGACTCTCCTCCAACCTCTCTTTGCATTGTTTCTCATCCAGGAGGAAATCCAGCCGTTTTACCAAATAGATATGGAGAAAAATCTAATGTTAAATCTTGCCTGCATCTCCAGTTTGCATCAATTGTGCAAACAATTCAAACTCAATTTAATTATTAATTGCTATAATGAAGTTGCTCTGTGATCTTTGTTGCAGGATATGGTGCTCAAGCCGGACCAACCAATGGACAGCATGTGAAAGGCAACGGTATGAATCTCGTCTTTTCATTGAAAACACATGCACTCTCTCTCTCTAACACACACACCCACACAAGCGCACGCACATTCTCTGCTGGATCTTTTGGTTATGTTTTTCCATCTTGTTCTTTAAGGCTATGGAGCATCAGCTGGTGCGACAAACGGAGGAGGTATCAAAGGTACATTTGCCTTCACTCACAGTATATCCTTTCAACAAACTCAACCACTGTACAGAGTGATAAGAACTACACTGGATGTTTTTTTTTCAAGGCTATGGAGCAGCAGCTGGTGTAACCAATGGACAAAGTGGCAAACCACAGGGTAGGTCACTAAACTAAGTTTAAAAAGTCAATGTTAAAGTAAATTCAGAAGTTTCTTTTTTTGTTGCTCCCTTTTGATATAATGTTCATGACATGAACACCTGCAAAATAGCATTGAAAGAGGGTAATTGACATTTTCTGATGACTGTCCTGCAGCATATTTTACTTGGTGTTTATACACAGAATCCCTGATCTCCACTCACTCTTCTCCAACCTCTCTTTGCATTGTTCCTAAACCAGGGGGAAATCCAGCCATTTTACTCAATGGAAATGGAGCAACATCTAATGGTAAATGGTATATGCATCTCCAGTTTGCATCAATTGTGCAAAAAATTCAACTCAATGATTATTTGCTATAATGAAGTCGCTCTGTGATCTTTGTTGCAGGATATGGTGCTCAAGCCGGACCAACCAATGGACAGCACATGAAAGGCAACGGTATGACTCACGTCTTCTCATTGAAAACACATGCACTAACTCTCCTTAACACACGCACACACATAAGCGCACGCACCCTCTCTGCCGGATCTTTTGGTTATGTTTTTCCATCTTGTTCTTTAAGGCTATGGAGCATCAGCTGGTGTGACAAACGGAGGAGGGATCAAAGGTACATTTGCCTTAACTTAAAGTATATCCTTTCAACAAACGCAATCACTTTACAGAATGACAAGAATTGTGCTGGATGTTTTTTTCCATGTTTTCTTTTAAGGCTATGGAGCAGCAGCTGGTGTAACCAATGGACAAGGTGGCAAACCACAGGGTATGTGTTCCAGCATGAACTACAAAGATTTTGAAGTGACTGAAGTTTAATCGTAACGGCCTCCATTTAAGTTATATACTATGAGTTTAGGCATGTAAAATGCCCACCAGGCATGCTCCACGCTTGAGACCAAACCCAGCAGTGATGTCATATTGTATTACAATGTGTTTCTTGCAAAAAGGTGTAAACCTCAGCTTCTTTTTGACACTCAACTAAAAGCAATGCTTAAAAAGTAGATGTTAAAGTACATTCAGAAGTGTCTTATTGGTTGTTCCCTTCATATACTTTTCTTTTTAAATTAACAACTGCAGTAGCATTTAAAGAGCCTAATTGTCATTTTCTGATGACTGTCCTGCAGCATATTTTACTTGGTGTTTAAACCCAGAATCCCTGTTTTCAACTAACTCTCCTCCAACCTCTCTTTGCATTGTTTCTCATCCAGGAGGAAATCCAGCCAGTTTACCAAATTGATATGGAACAAAATCTAATGTTAAATCTTGCATGTATCTCCAGGTTGCATCAATTGTGCAAACAATTCAAACTTAACTTAATTATTAATTGTTATAATGAAGTTGCTCTGTGATCTTTGTTGCAGGATATGGTGCTCAAGCTGGACCAACCAATGGACAGCACATGAAAGGCAATGGTAAGAATCACGTCTTCTCATTGAAAACACATGCTCTCTCTATCTCTATCTCTATCTCTCTATAATTATTATTTGCTATAATGAAGTTGCTCTGTGATCTTTGTTGCAGGATATGGTGCTCAAGCCAGACCAACCAATGGACAGCACATGAAAGGCAATGGTAAGAATCATGTCTTCTCATTGAAAACACATGCTCTCTCTCTCTCTCTCTCTCTCTCTCTCTCTCTCTCTCTCTCTCTCTCTCTCTCTCTCTCTCTATCTCTATCTCTCTATAATGATTATTTGCTATAGTGAAGTTGGTCTGTGATCTTTGTTGCAGGATATAGTGCTCAAGCCGGACCAACCAATGGACAGCACATGAAGGGCAACGGTATGAATCTCGTCTTCTCATTGAAAACACATGCACTCTCTCTTCTTTAACACACACACACACACACACACACACACACACACACACACACACACACACACAAGCGCACGCACACTCTCTGCTGGATCTTTTGGTTATGTTTTTCCATCGTGTTATTTAAGGCTATGGTGCATCAGCTGGTGCGACAAACGGAGGAGGGACGAAAGGTACCTTTTACATCCTTTCAACAAACAATCTAATGTACAAATAATCCACTTAATGATTTTTTGCTATAATGAAGTTCCTCTGTGATCTTTGTTGCAGGATATGGTGCTCAAGCTGGACCAACCAATGGACAGCGCATGAAAGGCAACGGTATGAATCTTCTCTTCTTTGTGTGTCTCTCTCTCACACACACACACACGGCACCAACTGTGTTTTATAAAACATTTCTTTATGTGGCAGGCTACGGTGCGCAAGCTGGTGGATACGGCGGACAAGGAACTAAAGGCAATGGTATTATGGATGTGATGATGTACTACATCAGAAAGATGAAATATTTCATTGTATATAAACTCCTTGGAAACAGCAGGGCTTAGCATTATACATTCAAAATAACATGCATCTACACTTGACAGCTCTACATGGTTTTCTAGGAAGATTCATTGTGCAAATCGAGACTGAGTGTGTCATACAGATTGTGAAGCCTCCTGAAGCAAATGATAATTTGAGCTTTTGGGTTATGCAAATACATTTGACTTTACTCTTACTTGCTGGGATAATGGAAATAATCAGGGCTAAAAGTGGTCTCTTGAAACTCCAGGTTATGGATCTCCTGTTTCCGTAGCACCAAATGGAAACGGAGGCCATTCGAATGGTTAGTAAACTTTTTTGTGAAGACAAACTGTAGGCTTATTACAATTATCCTTGAAATATATAGCATGTGTTTGAGGTAATTTAACAGTGGTGCTGCATTTCCAAAAAGTCAGCAGACCAAATGAGCCTTTCTGTGTTTCTCTTATTGGCTTTTAGGTCATGGTACAGCAGCTGGTGTTGGGAATGGAGCTAAACCCAACGGTTAGCTACCATTTTAATTGAACACCATTTCTCTTTCACTTATTTGCTTCATATATAACATGATGAAGATTTTACATCAGAAAAAAATGGCTTTAACTAATGTACTGTATAAGTGTACCAAGAATTGTTGAATGTCCATCACAGGTTGCCATACTCAGTAATGTCTCAAAATGACATGCAGCACAAAAATACCCTGAAAAAGGTCACTTAATAATCATGTCTAAAGTTAGACCAAGTTTTTTTTATATTATTTCTTCAAAACAAATGTGTAAAGATGGTGAACATTTTTGTGTTTGTTCATAGGAAATGGCGCTGCAGCTGCACATAATGGACATGGAACAAAAGGCAACGGTAGGTTACTTCCTACAGCATTCTTATGAAATGTACATGTAATAATTCAAACTGGTTGTGTAGGATGAAACAGCTATATATATATATAAATATAGATATCCATGTATGTACCCCAATTGATTTTTTCAAATGGGTAAAAACTGTCAGAATCCTGCCATGAATCACATTCTCATAAAAAGAAGGGAATTTGTTTCTTAAAAAAGCCTCTTCACCATCTGAACATGTAAATCCAATTGAAATGATTGATGGTTGATGGTGCCATAAAAAGGCGAAGGACCTTAAACTGAGTGAGTTCCTATACCTACTGTTCTGCATGTCTGTTTGTTATAGGCTACGGTACTGGATTTGGTGTACCTAATATAAATGGGGCTAAAACCAATGGTAATGTTTGTTTAAACCCCACATTAAATAAAAGCCCAATGTAAATGGAATAAAATCTTTGAATATTATAATCACTCTTTAGGTCAAGGAGCTGCAGCTGGCCCATCCAGTGGCAATGGGCAGCATGATACAGTTACCTATTCATCCGTTTTGTTTACTTAGCTTAAGCATGTCTCTGTATTTAACAGGGCAGGGGGGAGCTGGAAGTAAACCAATGAAAGGATATGGCCGACCATCTTATGGGGCAGGTAACTCATCTCCTGCCGACTTGTTCTCTCTGGGTCATTATAATGAATAACTCTGAAACAAAGTTGATGCTTATGTACGTCTGTGATTTAAGGTCCAGGTGTGGGGATGGGAGGCCCCAGAGGTATGGGGGTACCTCAGCTTGCCAGGAACCAAGGTGAGCGAAGGCCATGATTCAGTAGTAGTAAGGTCACTAACTAAGATACCAGTAACAATGTCTTTATTCATTCTTCCAGGATACGGCAATAATGGTAATGGAGCTCAACCCATGGGAGGTGAGTCATACACAAGTCATGTCCATAATTGACATCACTTATGGGCTGCTGAATAAAACATAAATGCTATTTGTTGATATGTGTATTCTGTATGTATAGGCTACAATGGCAGAGCTGGTTTGGGTCTGGGACCTCGCTATGGAAATGGAGGGATGAAGGGACCAATGAAAGGTAGGAATTAGATATCTCTAAATCTGGTTATTTTCATGTTTTTAGATTACATGTTCCTCTATACAATCTTTTGGACAATTCCAGGCTCTAGTGCTGCAGCTGGTGTGCCCAATGGACATGGTGCAAATACCAATGGTAATCCTATAAATAATATCAAATACAGTATTATGATCAAGTCCTCTGTTAAAATAACCTAAAAGCATTGTGTTGTGAAACATAAAGGAGATGCTGGAGCCAGAGTTGCTAATGGTAATGGAGCCTTGCCAAATGGTGGATCAACATGCAAGACTTATTAATCCCATTGTATTTATTCCATTTACAGTAGCAGGTCATTTTTCTTTCTGTTAAACTTTTAAGGTTACGGAAACCCCAGTGCTGGAGCCAGCAAACCAGCAAAGCCAGGTAAATATGTGGTCACAATCACATATATGTAGTTTTTATTTAATTAATTGTCAACTATGTACACCTTTTTAAGCATCTAGTTCCAGTTGTTACATTATTTACATTGTTTAAAGGGAATGGTTTATAAATCTTTCTGATAGAAAAGCAATAACATAATGTTTGGAAACAATAACTTCTATTTTGATTGGATACTGATTTATTTATTTCAGGGTATGGGAATACTCCCAATGGATATGGCGACAAACCCAACAGTAAGATTCAAAATATTTGATTTGTTTTCATGATGGCTTAAACAGAATATTACGTACTTATTTAGTTTTACTGTGTTACAGGTTATGGAGCCAACAGAGGAGGAGCAATGAGACCCCAACCAGGTATTACTCATATTGTAATCATGTCACAAAATGTGATTCAAAACTATGATATGGATGTTTTTGTAATGGTTTGTTTAATCTTAAGGTTATGGAAATGGAGCTGTTCCCAATGGATATGGAACTAAACCCAATGGTAACTGATCAAATGTAATATTAAGGGGATACAAATGCTTTGTTTGTTTCAATGCAATGGTATATTTACGGTATGTATCGTTATGTTTTATTTAAGGTTATGGAGCAACAGCCGGAGCTGGATCCAGAGCCGGAGCTGTTGTTTCCAAAGGCAATTCTGCAAAACCCAATGGTGACATCCTCTAAACCATTACACCTTTCATATCCAGTTATACTTTTTTAACCACTATTATATGGAAGATATTAAATGGCTATACTGTATTGAAACAGTCAATCAAAGAAATACAATGAAACGCAACACACATTGTTGTAAGTATTTCAAAATATTTATTAAATTCAAAATTCTATATTTGAAGGGAAATTATTTAGCTTGTTATCGTTAGGTGGTTCCACCCCCAAGCTGTGATTGGACAGTTGCTTGTCATTTTGACATTGACAGTGAGTTTCCAATTCAAAAAGGAAAAATGGGCAGCTCCTTGTGAAAATGTAATTGTTGTATTAGCAGGTCTATACTGCTATCTACTGGACAACACTGAAATATAACACCACTTCACTTTGTTTTCTGTGTGGTGGTTTGATTTGAATTAGAAAATTCAGTAAATACAAAAAGAAAAGCCAATACCAAACACATACCATATGGTATAGTATTTCACTTTATATTACATTTCACATAAAAAATCTTGTCTGTCGTCTGCGACAAAAGATTGGATATTTTTATAGGAATAAAGCCACTTTCCCGTTGTTCAGTAGGAAAAGGATTATTGAGGCAGTTTTTATGTCTGTCCTTGATTACGGTGATGTGGTTTATCGGCATGCATCTCGTTCATGCCTTAAACTCCTAGACTCTGTATTTCACTCTGCTTTGAGATTCATTACAGGAGTAGCTTATGATACACACCATTGTGTTTTATATGAAAAGGTTGGGTGATCCTCCCTTAAGGAGAGACGTGATGCACATTGGCATATTTTTATATATAAAGCTCTGACTGGAAAGCTACCACTCTATTTGACAGAAATGCTGCTTATTTCAGATGGGCTTTATCAAACCCGCTCAACTGACATGCTCATGTTATATGTTCCCTATGCCCGGTCTGAGCTTGGTAAAACCGCTTTTAGCCATAGTGACCCTGACTCCTGGAACAGCCTACAACATACAATTAAAATAAATACACTCATAACTGTTAACCAATTTAAAATCATTATTTTGAATCAGCCCCTCTACACTTGTAACTGTTTTAATTAGGTTATTGTCTCTTTCATTCAATTGATCTGAATGTTTTAAATTGTTGTTGTCTGTGTGTGTGTGTGTGTGTGTGTGTGTGTGTGTGTGTGTAAACTTGTTATGTATTCTCATTGTATATTGTGTATCTGTACAAACTCGACGTCATTGTAAAAGAGGGTCACCCCTCAATTGATCTTTTGGGGTTAAATAAAGGAAAATGAAATGAAATTAAATGAAATATCTTTGTTAAATGTATATATTTTAGATCTTCAATAATTACCAGCTTTGCTTTCTTCTTCATCTTTTCTCTCTCAAGGTCATGGAGCTGGAAATGGTGCTGCCCTTGGTGGATACGAAGGTAAACTTAAAGGTTAAACCTATCTAGTGTCACATATATTTCTGAAATCCAAGAAAAAATATTCCATAAGCTCGAAATGAATTTGTCGAAGTTAATCTTGTGTTTTGATTTATCTGTAGCCTGAAACAAGTTTCTTGTACCTGCAGTGACATTTATAAACAATTACTTGCAGGTTACGGAGGACCGAGCAGAGGCTCAGACCCTCAAACTACCGAAGTAGTGACGCCCAGCGAAGCTGCTAAAGCACTTGGAAATGGTAAGAATTCTACATAGGAAGAGAATAGCGATGTTATGTACACAGAAACTAAAGCAGAATAAAAAACTAAATGTTTTAAAAATGTGTGTTTATAAAAATATTTTCTTTCAGAGGCTATGTTGGACCTGTTGGTTTTTTGTCATACAAATCTCTGTCATGTGTCATTCCATTCCATTGGATTTTGGTTTTACATCTCCGTCTGGTTCTCAGGTTATGGCATGATACCAAATGGAAAAGGCATTAAGGGTGCAGGTGCGTCCAATGGAAAGGGCCCAAAAGGCGCAGTTCTCCTTCCAAAGCAGCCGAGTGCAGCTCCAGAGGAGAACCTTGCACCTCATCACGCATTTACTCAAGGGTCAGCACCTGTTACTCCTGAGCCCACGAGCGGTATCCTTGTCATGGTGACACAAAGCAAATATCAAAAGATGCCCTCGCCTGTGACGCAGGGAAAAAGCTACAAGCAGACAGCAGAGATCCCTCAGGCTACACCAGAACCTGCACCAGCACCAGAGAATCCTGAACCTGAACCCACACCCTTGGGCCCACAGGTCACGGCTCAGGATGTAACAGTGGTTTCTCAGACTGACCCAGCACCAGTTCTTCCTCAAGGCAAGTACCCTCAACCTGACATTTGAATAGACATTGCGCTAGGTGAATGCTCCTCTTAAGAGGCACAGACCGATTAGTAGATAGAACCACACGCTGAACATATTTTATATTAAACAAACATTCTATAAGTCCTCATTGCTAATGTTATTGGTATTTAAAAAATACAAATAAAATATATATATATATTAGTTAATACAAAACCTTTGTTGCCTATGAAACCACTGATCAATTTCGCCTGGTCTTCATAGTTAGTTAACGTCTTAAAAGCATGTCAATATAGTTATACTTTATAAAAATATATTATTACAAACATGCCAGCATCCCATTATCTGTTTTAAGTCTACACTTCTTATAGGCACAGCTTGATATGTTTTATAGATATTCGTAGGATGATACTGAGGGGAGGGGGAGTTCTGTGTTCCAGAAATTATGTGTATAACTGCAAGGCCGTCTCCACGGTGGGAGGGGCGGGGTTGTGGGATGTAGCTGAAACCAGGGGGAATGCTTGGTTGAGGGAGAAAAAAAAATTGGGTTGTTGCCAGGTTTCAGTGAGCAGAATAACGTTAACTTGGTAAGCATCAGTATACACTTTACATTATATTCAGAATGTTTTGCACTGGTGTACAACAAAGTGCCAGAATGTCACTGAACTAGATCATTTTACTGTAAACAATTACCAATATTTGTGTTAAACATTTGAAAACATCATCTGACTAAATTCTGCTCAGCGAGAAATTCACTTCTGTGTATAGCTGATGGAATTACATTTCCATTTCAGATTCATTGATAGCAAAAGAAATATATGCCTGGGAGAAAAAAGGCTAACTTTATATCATGAGGTTTTGCTATTTCCCTTTGAATGTATACACATTCTGTTAATGCATTTTAACTCAGATGTTGAGGAAAAAAGACTGGAAGAATCTGGAGGCTTTTCATGTTATTGTTCTTAGGGATAATGATTTGGAAACGATATGTATAAGTAAATACTGATCAAATATATAATATGACCTCTAGGGTATGTGACCGGAAGCGCTTTGCCTGAGCAAACAGATGCTTTGGCAGAGGTTGTATTCGGGGTGGACAGCACTGGTGAAGCGGACGCTGCCCCTGAGAGCAGCACATCTCTGAAAACCAAAGCTGTTCCTGAAACAGTGGCAGCGACAAGCACAGGCAGCATCACCCCTGAAGAAGCGCTGGCTGTGGGTGTGCCAGAGATTGCACCGGAAGAAGCAATCTTCAAAAGTCAGCCTAAGGCGGGACCTGACAGGCATGGGGTTAAAGGTCTCCCTACAGGAGAAACAACAGGTAAACTAAATCTTGATTTGGGTGTGTTTTTAGCTGGTGCTTATGGTTATAATAGTTTACATTACTTATATGTTTTACCTATTAATGTCAAATGTTTACGTTAACATTAACGTTTCCGGAAATATGTAAAGTAAATTTCTTGCTAAGAGTTGTATAAGATTATACCACTTTTAAATATATGCACTAAGTAAGTGCGTTATTCTGCCCCTTGATATTTATTATCCTAATCGTTTTAACTAATGCATTCAATGCATGTCAAAAGTGTAACCCATTGATATTTTAACACTTAAAGGAGAGGTTGTACCTGGAACATTTCCAACAAAGCCCTATTCAATCACCATGTCCATTTGATTTTCAGAGAGCGGAGGACAAGGTGCGAACTCCAAGGGACAGGGAGCTAAAGCGGCCAAACCTGGTAAAATAACATTTCTCTCTTTTCTTTGAACAACAGATAATCTGAGAGCTGAACTTCCAGTCTCTTACAACATTGGTGATCGCTCAGCTTTTAATGTAGCCCCATCATTACCTCATCATTTATGCAGTATTTGTCTTAATGATCAAATACCTGAAAAAAAGAGTGCCATTCTAAATAAAGCATTATTGTAATGTTACTACTGATGCTAAAATGTCAATTGCTCAAATTTTACTAATGATTAAAGAGTGATTAATTTGTTGGTAATTAGTGTCTGCCTAATCTATTAGAACATAATAGCATCTAATGAGTCCAAATACATAAACAAGATTGTGTGTGTGTGTGGTTCCACCCAATAAACTCCTTATTCCTGTAACATTACACTAATACAAAGTCTGCTCGCATTGTTCCGGTAAACATGTTTAATTGGCATTTTAGACTGTGGACCATCAGGACTACCAAATGGACAATGGATGAAAATACCCAGACCAGGTAAACTGAGAGTACTACATGTTAACACCGATGATGTGTATGATCACCAGGGTGAAGGGAAGTTAAACTTAATGTTAACCCACCGATGAGCAGTTAATGAAAACTTAGAGCACACATTGTTTTGTCATTTAAGGTTATAATACAGGTGCTGGAGCATCCTCTGGCACAAACACAAAAGGTATTTGTACACCAGTATCTCTGTTCATGACATCACATAGTGTCTTATCACACATACAACAATACTTATTGTTTATCCTTTTCATTGTGATTCTTTAATTTGTTTTGAGGTTACGGAGCAAGAGCTGGTGTACCAAACAGATTTGGTGCTAGACCCAATGGTAAATCTCCTCTAGTCTTCATTCATTTTAGATGTTCATGTGAAGCATTTTGCAGATGATAAACGATTGACTGATTTGATAATTATGTAGAAGGAGAAATAACTGCAGCTCTGATCGCGGTTATACGATGTCATTGTTTAGGATATGGTGCCAGTGCAGGGGTATATTCCAATGGAGGAGCAGCTCAGGGAAACAAACCAGGTAAAAAAAAGTCTGATATAGTGGCTTATTTGTATATAATAAACATTTGACCTTTTTTCCTATTCTGATGTACCATCAAACTATTTAAAAATATCTACTGAGGCATTTGGATGAGGATGATGATCTCTGCTTCAGGCCAAGCAATATATGGTTCATTTTAAGTTTTGTCTATCCAAAGGTTACGGAGCAGGAGCCTACGCTGTCCCTGGAGTTGGCAATGGATATGGAGCTGGTGAGATTTACTGTCAATATAAACACACAGTTGAGACTCTTTCATTTTTGTATTCCTTCGTTTACAAGGATTCAGATGTGATTTTCAAAATTCCTTTTGGTTATTATGTGTGCAGGATTTGGATATCCTTATCCAAGGAAACATCTGCAACCTAGTGAGTGTCAAACCAATTTAAGTCATATAAACATAGGACTAGTTACAATTTCAAATGTGATGATTGTTCTGTATGCCCCCAGGTTACGGACAAGGAGCATACCCAGGAGCTGGATATGGAAATGGAAATTCATATGAAGGTGCATTTTAAAAGGATAAGCTTTTAACATGGTCTTTAAAATTCAACTAACAACTATTGTGAGCTTTACTTAAATTCTTCCATTTGTTTCACTGGAAATGCAGGTCTGGGTACGGCAGGCAAGTCAAGACAAGGTAGGCTTTGCTGTTTACATACATCTGGAATGTTATTATAGGCCTTTTAGCTCATCTTTTCAGAGCACTGAGGAAGTTTATGGTTATTTGTTTGCAGGATATGGAAATGGCTATGGTGCTGGTGTACAACCTGAACCTGCAAGTATGTATCCTTTTATATGAAATTTTATTTAATTTCAGAAAATCTCATTTGCTAGTTTTGTGTGAGTCAACATTTATCTTATTTTCCAGGTCTTGGCCAAGCAGCTTATGGTCAGATATCAGGTATGATATTGATGGTGGATGAGGGTACCGTTAAAGATTTATATAACATAAGGGTCAATTAGACTATCAAGACATGGGGACTAAAACTATGAAAATAATCCATTATTGTCCAATTTACTGTGATTCTGCAGGTGGTGCCAAACAGACTCCTTACAATGGAGCCCCAGTGGTTCCTGTTGGACTAGATGGTAAGAATATGGTCCAGGTTCTAAGTGTATTTGCATTCTCTTCAGTAATCTGAGGAGGTAATGTCAGAAACAGCCATGTTCTTAATACTATACAGCCATGGACAAAAGTGTTGGCACCCCTGCAATTCTGTCAGATAATGCACCTGCAATCGCTTTCTGTATCCAACAATACCTTTTCTACACCTCTCCACTGGAATTTTGGACCATTCTTCCTTTGTCATCTGCTCCAGGTCGCTCAGGTTTGAAGGGTTCTTCAAAAATTATCCAGCACTTTCTCTTAAATCCTTTCTGAGTGCTTTTTGAAGTATACTTTGGGTCATTGTCCTGCTTGAAGACCCATGACCTCTGAGGGAGACCCATCTCTCTGACCTTGGGCCTTACATTGCTCTCCAAAATTATTTGATAGTCCTTGGATTTCATGATTTCATGCACACAATCAAGGAGTCCTGTGCCAGAGGCAGCAAAGCATTCCCAAAACATATTTGAACCTCCACCATGTTCGATTGATGTCTTTTACCAAATAAATTATATCCGATTTGGCTTTTTGTCTATTCGCTTTTGTGTTTGTTTTTTCATTGCAAACAAATTACATGAACATATTAATGCCAAAATATTTGTACTTGCAAACTTTTTCTGGAAGAAGCAGTGCATTGTCTGACAGAATTCCTGGGGTGCCAACACTTTTGTCCATGACTACATGAAATTAGGGTATTCATTTCAAGATGTATAGGTCAATAAGTCAAAATACACCAACATTTCCTGTGAACTTGTGCAGGAATGGGCCAATCTGAGCCCCAGTATGCGGGCCTTGGTCCAAATGGAAAATTAGGCAGCATGTTTGGCGGTATGTATATCTTAATTTCTTGCAAATCTTTATTTATACAAGAAACATTTTTTTCATGCAACACGCCAAAATTGTCTCCAATGTTTCAGGAATGGGCAGCTTGCCTTATGCAGGTCAGACTCAGGGAATGGGTGCAGAGAAGTCGAGCAAAAAGTATGGTGAGTGCTCGTTGGGTGGTATTCTATCACTACACTGTAATGTCGCTTGGAAAGGGGGTTTGGGTTTAAATTGGAAATTAATCATGTGCCTACTTACTTTATACTCTCGTCACCCATTGTTCATCTCAATTTAGGCATTGGTGGGTTGCAGTTTGGTGGACATCCCCTCAGTTCAGGCACTCCCGGAGCAGGAAACTATGGTATGTTGTTATTGCACTATTCAATATGAGCATGCATGGTCAGTTTTATGAGTCCATGTGTGTCCTAACTGTCTAATTTCTATCCAGGATATGGTGGAAGCCCATACGGACCTGCTGCTAACAGAAAATCAACTGGAAAATATGGTAAAAACAAGCAGTTATGTATGTTGCATGTTGAATTAATGTGCAGTTCAATGAATATTGTTATAGTATGTTATGGCATTAAAGTGGGTAGCAAGCATATACTAATGCTGTCATGTTGATGCAAGCAAACAAAAGAGCCAAAGATATGTATGATAAAATTGATTCAAAATCCCTGCAGGTGTTCTTGGTGCCGGCATGGGAGGAGATCTTGCCCCCGGAAATTATGGTCAGTGTGATGGGACAAAAAGCAGTTTGCTGTGTAATATGTGTTTTGACTTTAGTACTTGAAATACAAACACTAATAGGCTAATTAAATGAAATCTAAAATCAACATGAAAATACTTCTGATGAGCATCCATTTAATGCTTTTTTCCCTCCATCTCCGATCAGGATACGGTGGGTTCCCCATTCATGGGCAGCCTCTTGGACACGGCAGTAACGGAAATATAGCTGGCAAATATGGTGAATAATAAGCTGTGTTAGCTCTTGCTTTGATTTGTCATTGTCCTGTAAAAGTTCACACCTTAACCTTTTTTTTATTTTATCCAAATTTTTCTCAATTTCCTTTACAGGTTATGGAAGAATGCCATATCAAGCTCAACCTGCTGGATTGGCCCCAGAGGCCGTATCTACGGGACAATATGGTAAAAAATGTAAAGGAAAAATACTCTATTCTTAGTTAGTTAGCTGCTGGCTTTAGCTTTATATTTATTGTACAAGAAAACTAATATAAGGCTTGAAAAAGGGAGAAACAGCTAACCTGTCTTGTTTGATTGATCTGATAAAAAAAAAAGTAAAAAGAGTAAAAAGAACAAATCTTAATTTTATGTGAAAGTTATGTGCCAGACTATTCCATGGTTGGGGGCCCTAACCCGGCAACCAGCGGAGACTCCAGAAATGTATTGCTCACAGTGATTTGTCCTGTATCCCGTAATTATGCTAAGCTAGGTTGGCAAACTGCTTGCATTAGCCTTATATATTTAGCGTACCGTCGATTGTGGTATTGATATTCGAATTCGAGGCTAGCTCAAAACACAAGAAAGCAAATACCTGGTTTCCGAAAATATCTTTAAATGATCAGGCAATGAAAATATAAATTATGAATTTTTTGTTGTAATAAAAAATGTTGCCCTTCAGATTTGAGTCAAAACCATAGGTTTTGTAGACAGGCATACTCACAACAGTGTGACAACAGCCTGTATGAATTTGTTATTTCTTTTTTATTTATTTATACATTCCTATTTTTTCTTCAGCTCCTGTTGCGTCATCATATCAGCCCGAAGCTCTTGGACTTGGACAGAATGGAAAATCAACGGGCATTTACGGTGAGATTCAGCAAACATCACAGCTAACCTCCTAATGATTTATTTTTTATTTTTATTGGTTTAATTTGTCATCTCTGTGTTTACCAACTGCTAAGGTGGTAGTGAAGTTCCCTTTGCACCACAAGCCTCTAGGAAATATGGTACAGTACATCCTTTTGTCTGTTATCACTTCCTCTGCTTGTTTACTGATTTGACTCACGTCTATCTGTCAACAGTAAATCAGGGACAATACCAGTCACAGCCACTTGAACCTGCACCTGAAGGCAGATATGCTGGAGAATATGGTATTTTGTAATTTTTCCCTCTAATTATCAGACCAGATAGAAATGTATGAAGACATTTCAAATGAATGCTTTATATCTTAAACAGATACAGCTGGTGTACCTTACGAGTCCCTGCCTATTGAGCCAGATTCAGCTGGAAAATCCTACAGTATGTCAGAGAAAGAGTCACACCACGAATATACTGTTGAGCCAAATATCTCTTTGCTTCATGTTTTTTTAATCTCCTGATTTGTTAGTGAATGGAGAGGCACCGACTCCAACTATTGCAGTCGAAGGCGAGGGGAAGTCCATTGATAGATATGGTAGGTAAAGTGTGTATTTCTGCATGCTTGTCTTTTGCGGGTCCATTGCATTTTGGTAACGTTAACTGTTTTTCACTTTCAGAAAATGAAGGCTATATAAATGGACAAGTGCAGCCAGAAGGTAAAACATGGGAGCACACAGTGCATTGACAATTAAAGAAAAACTGGTCCACAATTCACCTAATTTTGTTCCTGTATTTTCCCCATTTACTGCTCTCCCTCCTTAGTTGTTGCATTTCCTGCAGCTGCCACTCCCAGCCCCTCTTTGGCTTACCCCTCCGCCCCATCCTATCTGCCTCTAGAGTCGGCCTTCACCCCTGATGTGGTGCCTGGAACGGATGTAGAGGACCTGCCCAACCCCGCAAGCACCTTTGACTACGCACCTTCTACAGAAATGCAGGGCGTGGCTCGGGTGCCAGAGCAACCTGATGACTTGCCTCAACAGCAGCTGCCACGTCAGATACACATTCAGCAGCATCTCAAACTGCATTTTCACCAACAGGGAAAGTCCAGGGAAACTCCTAGCCTGTCCAAAGGTAACACAATATGCCCACCAGCACCTCCAAAGCAAACAAATTTACAAGTGCTATGAGGAACATTCTGATGATCATAAATTACATGTAACAGCAAACGAGACCATCAGTGCAAAGAATGCTATTTCTTTTTAGTTTGTCAGGGTACGCTCACCCAGGAGCAACAGATGGTGTATTAAAACACTACCGCTTTTGTACAAAGGGGGTGGTAGAAACACAAACTGAAAGTTACTTGTAGCACCCTGTTTTGTAAAACTGTTGCATTCTTTCTATTCTTTGTCTCCAGAAGCAAAGAAAGGCAGGTTTGACTTAAGTGGCTTCTTTGGGAATAGTGGCTATCAAGGTAAGAGCACACGACTCAATCTTTTAAAAAATATATATATTTTCAGTGCTTAACTTTTTGCCTGCCATCCTACTCATCTCCTACTGCCTTGTTGTCTCCACACAGGTTAATCTTGCCGCAAATGCCAAGTATAATCTCTTCTTCTTCCATTGTATAATATTTGCAGATTGTTTTCTAATTGTATATTATTTTTATTTTCTTCTGCCTGTTGAGTAGTCCTGATATTGTTTGTGTTTGTTTGTGCAGATAAAACATCTTTTAAACATTTTTATTGGTCAGGTTTTCTGTTTATGTATATTTGTGTAGCCTATGCGTAACGCATTACCTCTTTTTTTGTCCTGCAGTTACTGTTCACTGTACATGCAAATAATTGATTGCTGGAGAAATGGTCTTTCTGCTGCATATGGTCAGTGTTTTTGACCTAATCAGTTTTTGCTAAAATAAAAAAAAATCTGTCTAATTTATTTAGCATAGGAAAGGGTTTTTTACTACTTGTTGCAAGCATCTGTTTATGATTGTACAGTATTTGATTTAATAAAACCATCAATGAATACCATCACTGAAAATGTATTGCTCCGCTTATTAACTTGTGTTTCTATATTTTCTATTCACATATAGAATTATCAGCACCAGTGAATCTCTTTCATTGTTGTAATATATCCACTCTTAAATTAAGGAAATAAGGATATATACAGTCATATGAAAAAGTTTGGGAACCCCTCTCAGCCGGCATTATAATTGACTCTGCTTTCACACAAAAAAAGATAAAAGTGGTACGTCTTTCATTTACCAGGAACAGCTAAGTACTGGGATGTTTTCCAAACAAAGATTTTTTGAAAAGTAGCATTTAGTTTTATGAAATTGAATAAAATGTGAAAAACTGGCTGTGCAAAAATATGGGAACCCTTGTGGTCTTGCTGATTTTAATGCATGTAACAGCATGTAAAACTGAGGACTTTAAACACTAAATTGGTTGGATTATGTTGTTAAGCCTTGAACCTCATATAAAGGTCTGTTTAATCATGATAAAAGGTATTTTAGGTGCCTAAATGCAAGTTCCACTTCTCTTTGGCTCTCTGCAGAAGTGAGACAGAATGCGATCATCAAAACAGCTCCCAAAAGATCTTAAAAACAAAGATTATTCATTGTCATGGTTTAGCCGCTAAACCATGACAATGAATAATCTTTGCTGGCTTGTAGCCTTCCGCTAAACTTTAGCGGAAGGCTACAAGAAGCTTTCCCAAAGGTTTCAATTGTCAATTTCTACTGTAAGGAACGTTGTCAGGGAATGGAAGGACACAGGCACAGTTGCAGTTAAACCCAGGTCTTGCAGACCAAGAAAAGTACAAGAGCGGCATATGCGGCGGATTGTGAGACTGGTTGCACACAACCCAAAGATCACCTCCAAAGACCTGCAAGAACATCTGGCTGCAGATTGTGTATCTGTACAGGGTTCTACAATTCAGTGCAATTTGCACCAAAACATCTGTATGGCCGGGTGATGAGAAGGAAGCCCTTTCTGCGCCCACGCCACAGATACAGTTGCATGGAGTATGCAAAAGCTCATTTAGACAAGCCAGATTCATATTGGAAGAAAATGCTTTGGACTGATGAGACAAAAATTAAGTTATTTGGTCTTTATAAAAAGCAGATATTTTGGTGCAAATTGCGCTGAATTGTTGAACGATGTACAGATACACAATCTGCAGCCAGATGTTCTTGCAGGTCTTTGGAGGTCTGTGGGTTGTGTGCAACCATTCTCACAATCCTCCACCTATGCCGCTCCTGTTTTTTTCTTGGTCTGCCATGATTGGGTTTAACTGCCACTATGCCTGTGTCCTTCCATTTCCTGACAACGTTCCCTACAGTCGAAATTGACAATTGAAACCTTTGGGAAAGCTTCTTGTAGCCTTCCCCTAAACCATGACAATGAACAATCTTTGTTTTTCAGATCTTTTGGGAGCTGTTTTGATGATCCCATTCTGTCTCACTTCAGCAGAGAGTCAAAGAGAAGTGCAACTTGCATTTAGGCACCTAAAATACATTTTCTCATGATTAAACAGACATGTCTATGAGGTTCAAGGCTTAACAACATAATCCAACCAACTTTGTGTTTAAAGTCATCAGTTTTACATGCTGTTACAGGCATTAAAATCAACAAAACCACAAGGGTTCCTATATTTTTGCACAGCCAGTTTTTCACATTTTATTTTATTTCATACAACCAAATACTGCTTTTCAAAAAATCTTTGTTTGGAAAACATCCCAGTACTTAGCTGTCCCTGGTAAATTAAAGTCATACCACTTTTATATTTTTTTTGTGAAAGCAGAGTCAATTATAATGCCGGCTGAGAGGGGTTCCCAAACTTTTTCATATGACTGTATCTACATGCAGCATTAAGTTAAGGTGTGACTCAGTTATGAACAATGACAAGGAGCAGCTGTGGGAGAGCACATGGCTTTTTGCATGGATTACCCCAGCTTAGGGATAAGACGCCTTTGCTGATTGGTCCTACTGAAAGCATGCCACTTTGCCAGCTCAACAGGTTGCTCGCCTGGAATTACAGTCCAATGATGGTGTTTCAAGTATCAGCATTTCTGGCTAGTCCTGGTCATAGCTATGCTGATTGCCGAATCCTGCTTGCGGCCTCGTTTAGGATGTAGATGGTGAAGAACTGGCGACTAAATGTGAGGGCGTTAGCTGCAGGAAATCGTGATGGGGTTGCTTCACAAAGGACAGCACCTGTTGGACTTCTCAAAGACCCCAACGCACCTTCAGTTCAACAAGTACGTCCTGACTGGTTACCGGCCGGTGTCCACAGCTCACGACTGCCTCAGGAGCCTCTTCTACCTGCACAATGAGCTGGGCAACATTTACTCCCATGGTAGGTGCAGAAATGAACTGTGCATTGCTCTTATTTCCCCCTCAGTTTCCCTCCAGTAGGTGTCATTCTGGACTAAACATAAAAAGGTCAAACATATTCAGTGGCAACTAATGATCTAAAAGGATTAAGCCACTGAGACATATTTTTGCAGGTAAATGCATAAGGCAAATTTTCCTCACTTTAAACCATACACGGGATATTCAAACTAAACTGGTCACAGATGTCCCCTACTCTCACTTATGGCTCGTTACAAGCAAACTTGTCAGAGGCGTGTAATGAGGATATGGGGTATTAGCCGTAATCTGCCCTGGGAATACCTGTGACCTGGAACTATCCCGCTGTTAACTAGGGTCTAAGGATACTTTTAGTCTAAAACAGTTTGTATAATTATGGGTTAAAGAGGACCTATTATGCTACTTTTCTGGTCTTAATTTCTTGTTTTACACTGCTATAGAGCAACCTGACACGAATCACATCACAAAAAACTATGTAGATTTTCGGGAAGCTCTTTCTCTTATTTTGGCGATCCAGCACATCCTGTCAACACTTGAGTGTGTGTGCTTCGGCTCCCTCCGCCTGTGCTTCGGCCATCTCCGCTCCCCTCCCCCCCCTCCTGCAAACCCCACTCCGTTGTGATTGGTTACCTTCCTTCCGGAACACTTTCAGTGGCGGGAAGCGCGAGCATGGACCTATGGGCGCGAGGCAGGCGCGAGGCAGACGCGAACAGGGAAGTGACAGCATTACCATACATGGAAACATCCGCGTGGAGACATCACAAAGTTTTATGCGACGGCACAAATTATGAAAGGGTAGACCGCTTTGAACACGTGACTTCTCGACTGGCTAGAATAGTGTTTAGTGCTCTGCACAGACACCCCAGACGGTCAGCAGGGAATATGTCGAAATGCATGTAAGTCATTATTTGATAATTTAGTATGGTTAAGCATGACTATGAATCATCATAACAACGTTTATAGGTCATAAAAGTCAAAAAGCATCATAGGTCCTCTTTAAGCATCCTTGAGATAAACTTGTTTGCATTGATTGCAATGAGTTGCAGTATTACAGTATGTAAACATATTTAAATGTGTGCTTGCTATGTTAAGACTCCAATTCTAACCTATGACATAAATCATGCAAAGACAAGCAAAGGTGGAAATGTAACTGCATGAGCTAAAACCATGCAGCCTGAACTTCCTTCCTACTCCATTTTCTCCCTGGCTATCCCATAAGTTCATTAAGGCTAACACTCTTACTGAGGGCAAGTAAAGGGTATTGGCTTTAGAGCCCAAACGCTCATGTTTCCTTATGCCTGTAGAAAACAGCTGTTTCTTTCAAACCAATCACATACCATTACATTTCTCATTTTGTTTTGCATAAATTGGTATAATAGCTCCTGCGCATTCTGACAACAGATCATCCTCAACTTGGCATCAACTCTGCAAACCTTAAAGGTTCATTGCATAGATTCCATACAATGAACCAATAAGTTCTATACTATATAATTTATTGGGATTCTTTAGAACTGACTTGGTACAAATGGAATATAATATTCATAAGTATGTTTTAAATAAAAAAGATTTTTTATTAACTATAAACTAAACTCTAATGTGCCTTTTTATACATAGGAGCGCGACGTGCCGCCATGTTGCTCCGCCATGGTTCTACAGTAGCACAGACCAGACAAACTTAATGGCCTTAATGCATTTTCATAGCCAGAAATTCACTTGATGGAAGACAAAGGAGAACAATAACTTAAAATATTTTCACCTCATCACTTGATATTGTGATAATAAGACTTGAGGCAATGTTGGAGGCCACCGTAACTTCTGTAAAGGGAGGACATTTAATATCTCATCACATGCCGCTAAACACATAATGGATATTAGATTTGGAGAAATAATTGTCTCCAACAATCAAATACTGAAGGGTAATCATTTAGCCTATATCTAGAGATAGACCGCTCCTGCGTGGGTTTCAAATATTTTTTCATTTTTATTCTTGACTTCATTTCATCTCATTTCTCTCATTCTATCCTCTCCTCTCCCTTTCAACTCCCAATCCTCCGCTCACCTTAGGAATCCCTTTTTTCCTTTTCTTGGTGCTTCTGCCTTTCAGTATCCCTTGGATGGAGGTGGACAGCATGTGGATCTGCATGGTGCACTACCTGGCCTGCCTCAGCCCCACAGTGGGCTCAGTGGTCTACCACGTGTTCATGAACCATGTTGGAGGAGAGCACGTATACGACACATTGCTCTCCCTGGACATGTTGGGGGTCTGTCTAGTGAACACCCTGGGTAGGTCACTGATGCTAATCGGTTAGGTCGTCTTCTCTCTGAATGCTTGGACTGGCTCAGTATGGAAGCCAATTATAGCTGTGCTTGCAATTATTCTTTAACGCTATTTCATCCTTGTTTTTTCATGAAACAAAGTCACTTCCTCCTGTTACTTATTGTCTCAAAAAACTAGCATTATCTCAAGAGAACGCAATAATTAACCCATTATCAAAAAAAGGGAGTTTCCTCTTATCATTTTATTGGAGTTCCTAATTTTTAATGTATCTTCTGATCTTGAATAAATAAATGCTAGTTTTTTCATGATAATGACTTTATTATTAAGCGATCTTGAGCTAACAGAAAAACAAAAAAATTAATTGCGAACACAAAATGTTATGAGCTCAGAAGTCAGGTCTCATATCTGACTAACGGGCAGGCTGTACAGTGCGACAGTTTTGATCGCATTTGCTACTGAAATTGATCACGTGCGATGATGAATACAAGTCCAGTCGCACCAGTGCTAATGAGCAGATGCTGTCTGTTTGAGACACAAAGGAGCTATGCACAATACTGCTTAGAGGGCTCTACATTAACACTCTCCAAATGCGGGTGAATGTAGTCTTAGGCGAGTAAGTTATTAAGTCTACCCTCCACTTTGGCTGGTGAAAGATGTGTGCTCGGGATCTGTGCTTGTACGGCGATTATAGCGTCTAACTTCACCAACGGTTAAAACAGGAAGGAGACGTCTCTCTTTACATTAACGCAGTCAAGTTAGTATGTGTGCAAACAGAACATTTCCTGTGCGCCTTCACAATAAAAGTCGGTTACTAGCCAAATGCGAGTTGACTCTTATTTTGAAGCAGGTAAGAACAGGAAGTTAGCGCTTCACAGCCCTGCAGTCAACCATGGACCTATAAAGAAAGCAGTCAACAGCAGTAACTATCTATGATTTAAACAAAGATTGACACAACCTATTTAACTTGGCCTAAATTGTATAACTATGTTTACTAATTTATTTAATAGGCTATATGTTCAATGTTTTAAAGTATGGTTTTCATTAAAATAATGAAATGTTCTGAAAATGTTTGTTATTATTAGCCTAATATAATAATGATATGTTTATAAAAATATATAGGTATAGACATTATTTGTATAGTTCTATGGGGGGGAAATAATTCTGAATCAGCAAAAAAATTGCCATTGGCAGGTTAGACTCTTTTGTCTAAATTGCAATCAGTGCACCCCTATTCATTTTTCTACAATTATTACTGCACACTAGGATATCATATTCCTTGAGAATCTCAAATAAAACCAAGATGACGTGCTCAAAGGTAATTAGAGCTAAATGCAAGGGTTAGGGTCATGCAAGTTTTCGATCATACTTTGTGTGCTACCAAATTTATCTTTGTGCTACTGAATTTTTTTGCTTGCTAGCACCAGTGCTACCACTTTAAAAAATAAGCGTACAGCCCTGCTAACGGGTGTTTAATGTTGAACAAATTCAATATGTTACTCATGAAAAAGCAATCTTGAAGGAATCCTTTGTCATTTTGGAGAAAAAAAAGAAGCTCATTCTTGCCTGGATTCAGATGAGAAAACCAACACTACTTTCATATCTATGCGTTTAATATAAAGCTGGAGCCTGGAGATGGTTTACTTAGCAGTAAAGACTGGAAACAGGGTGGAAATAAGATAGCCTGCTTCTGTCTAAGGCTACCACCTTCTTGTTTATTTAATCCATACAAACAAAAGTGTAAAAATAACTAATTGTGATTTTTTATGTGACTATTTCTTTTCATCTTTTATGCTGCCTATAGGGGTTGTAACATGACTGTAATTGCACTTGAGACTTTTAAAGGTGGAGTCAGTGATTCTAATTTAAGTCACTTTTTGTCAAAATCAGTGAAGATCTCTACATTGCCCACTACATGTCCGTACTCGGACGTCTGGTGTTTATATACAACCCAAGCTCCATAAACGGCCATGTATACAACGGGAGTTGGACCGAGACCAGAAACACTACTCCAACCAAACAGCTACAGGCAATGTTTGTGACGTTACTAACAACAATGCTATTGTCCAAGCTTTCTCTGGAATCCCTGACTCCACCTTTTAGGTTAAAACATAAGAACTAACTTAGATTTATTACATGGCCATTCGTTCTCTCTCGTCACCAGGGGCACTTCCCATCATCCACATCACACTCCTGTGCTACCCATCCCTACGACGTACTGCCTTGCTGGCATACATCCTCCTGTCCACCTACGGCATCTACTGTGCCACCACGGCGCATACCAACGTCCTGCGCCTGCGAGCTTTCGTCTGGCAGGGCCTGTTCCGCTTCTGCCTCTTCCTATTCAGGGTGTATGGCAGCGGGGTGGGCAGCCCAAACTCCCTGCGTCTCTTTGCCATCATGGACACTCTGGCTGTGATGGGAGGTCTGGTCAACATCATCCAGATCCCTGAGCGCTTTGTCCCGGGCCGGTTTGACAACTGGGGCAACAGCCACCAGATAATGCACATCATGGTTATTTGCTCAATTGTTTACCTGCACTGGGGTACACTGGAGGATTTAGCCTGGATTAAGACCTACCAGTGTCCTACTGAGTGAGGCCAAACATTGACATGCTACGCTAAATGCTGATAGAAATTAAATGTATGACATAGAGGCAGGAAGCAGTACGGTATACAGAGATGAGGCAAGTTGTTTCAAAATGCACTTTGGTTCTAAATACTTCTCAGGGGATGTTTGCAATTTGGCGTTTTTCCAGAGCAGATTAAAGAGGAGTTTACAGTGTTGTAACTGTGGAACTCAAAAACGACTACATCATATTAAAAATCCTGAGCATACTTGATTTTTAGTTTGTTTAAATGCAGTATTTTTGGGTAATAATACCCCTAACCAAAATAGTTTATAAAATAAAATTATTGTATGTAATAAATTATATATATTTTTAAATTTTGCTCAAACTTGTGTGTCATTCATGCAGAAGAATGGTTCATGTGTCAAAAGTAAAGTGTTTGAATGCTTCCGTTGTTTAATTGCAAAATTGAGATATATTGTAAATACACTTGGAAAGAAAAATCACTTTTTTTCTATTGCAAAGTATCAGTCAACATTAGACTGGCACCAAATGTTTATATTATCTTTGTTGGTTTTCACGCTTTAGCTTTACCTGCACCTTTCAAACCAAAAGAATCAAAACAAGAACGGTATCAAATTATCTGAAAAATTATTGCCAATCTAAGAAAACAGGTGTGTAGATTAGATTTGAAAGAAGTTGTTGCGGAGGTGGAGTACATAGCCCATAACACAGCAGCTTTATTGCTCTAACAATCTGAATCAAAGAGTTATAGCATTCAGTCTGCTTCACAACTTCCTGCTCTTTTCTCTCAATGAGCCATTTCTGCATCAGTCGTCGTCTGAGCTGCTTTCTTCCTCTGCCTCCGACAGGTCTGCAATTGGAAACCGCAAGATGGCAGCCACTCCACACAGCTGAGTCAGTTCTGAGGAGACAGTCAGCGATAAATCAAAAGATGACAGTACACAGCCTGTCAAAGTACAAAAGTTCAAAAGCACAACTGTAGGTAATTGAGGAACTGATTCTGAATTATGCAACAAACCCTGAAGAGTTGCACTGTTTTAAAAGGGTACCATGATATAAATGATTAATCTGACCACAGGGTGAGGGAAAAATGAATGCAAACATTCTCTTTTTTGTTTAGAAGAGACTCCACTTTGTACTTTTAATCAGTAATTCACTAGATTAATTAATTTTATCATAAATACTTCAGATACATAAATGATTTGTCTTTTTAATGTAGAATTAATAAAAAGCAGAATGGATTTATAACTTACGTTCACCAGACACATGAAGGCTTGAGAATATTCTGCATGAAAAAAGAAGAAAGCTCATCAGCTGGGTTCTTGAAAAACGATATTCTGCCAACTACTGGTACATTTTAACACAATCAGTATTTTTCAAAGATAATTAGCACCTGACATTGCCGCCATTGTCCCTCACGTTGTCCACCAACCGAACGTAACGACTCCTAGTGGGGACTTCCTGATGTCTGCATTGACACACAAATCATTAGCAACCGATTGTCTGATTGTCAATAAAGTTGTAGGAGTAGGTGGAATATGCAAGTTGCTGAGAATTGAAGCATCTATGGGTGTAATTTGTGATTTGACTGTCAGACACAAACACTCCCGCTGCATTGTGTATTTGAAATAGATGACCCGTAAAGATCTGGAACAAAAAACAAACAGTATCTCTCCGCATGTACCTGAACAGATTATCGCTTATCAACAAGGTATCGATAGCGAGGGCGTCGGCAGCTTTTTCCACATGAGCCAGGCTGTCAGGGCGCAAAGATACAAAGGTTGTTGATTATCATTATAAATCATTACAAATGATCAAGGCCTCCTTGGGCCACTGCCTGTTAATGCATAATCGCTCACCCATAGAAAGCTCTGTCTGGCTCATGCTGGAGCATTTTATAGAAATCTTCCAGGGCTTTCACCTCTCCTGCTGCCTGAAAGTTTGACATAAAACTCCAGTTGGTCAATTTCTTGTCAAACTGAGAGAATTAGTTTGCAGGATGATAAACTGACCGATCACAGGACGCATAGTCACCTTGGTATCAGAAAGCCTACTTGTTACCGTTGGATCGGAAAGGATTTCTGCAAGAAAAAACAACAAGCATTTTACTCAGGTTTTCTCCCTGTGATGAGATTTGACCTTTTTATTATCAGACCCCACACCCGCCTGTACCTTTTAGGGAGTACTTATGACCTGATGACGAGTGAACCAGCATGAATTTGGGTCGATTCTCCAGAAGGATCTTGTTGTCCTGTCGCACTGCCTCTTTATAGAGGTAAGTGATGAACTGGTCCTTGACAAACCCAGGACTGGCGACCAGAATGCACTTCACCACTAGCAGAAGACAAAGCACGAGGGTGCCATAAAAAGTGTGTGACACAAAACAGGAACATAGTGTACGTGTATGTATGTGTTAATGTATGCGTGTCATTGTCTAAACAGTAGCACTACCATCAAAACTGATGTGGCGAAGAATTGCCTGCATCACGGCCTCATAGAACCTCTCCAGCGCCTGCAAACAGAGTGACAGACAGTTTGAGATGATCAGCCCTCATGACAAGGGTGGCTGTGTCATCTAATTACGGTATTACAGTTTCATATTTCAAATCTGAAACAACATCCTCTTTCGTCTTTGTAGCTTTTTTACAGCTGTGCAGTTACAGGCACCTGACCCACCTTCTCGTGCTGAGTGCAGCTTCCCCTTCTCTTGCGAGGAATGGTAACCTCCACTTTGGCACGGAGCAGAGTCATGGCTGGCGTCACAAGCACAAGGTTGGCGAGACCCTCCTGCATAACCACAGCCGCCACATCAGCCTTCTGGGTCGCATCACATGCCTGCTCTGAAAGGAGGACATGGCAAGGATAAATGGATCATCCCAGGTAGTTCTTAGTACTTTAAAAAACACTTTCTATTAATTTTCATTACAGCAGCAATGACACAATGACTAGTATTCCATTCCGTCAAATACATGGAACAACATCTGTCAGTTCTTTCTCCCTATTCTGTACCTATGGAAACACTCACTCGACAATGACGCACCACCCCACCCCACCCCCATATGAAACGGTTAACGTGTAAAAGGAGGTACAACAAAAGCACAAACAGCCCATATCCAGTTTAGAATTCTTCTGCCAAAAGAATTTGAAGAACTTTCAAAATTAAATCTAAACCGTGTCACAAAAGCTTTTGACCATGGATGTGTTCTTACTCTTCAGCATCAGGAAATGGATGCTGAGATTTTAACAGCAAAATAAAAAAAGATAATGTAATCTCAGTCGAATGTAAACAGTAGCACCTGCCTACCGATTCTATCCAGCACAACGCTGTCCCAGCTCTTTTTAGCAAGGGTGAACTTCCTGTTGAGCTCCAGCTCAATAGTGTGGTAAGCCCCCATCTGATGAATGAAAAGAAGAGAAAACATGATACCAGCAACTACGTCTATCAAACAGGAGATAACATTAAGACAAACTGAATAGTATGGCTTAGCATTACCAAGAAAAACATCAAACTGCCCCATTGTAATCCTTTAAAATTGTACTTGTTTTAAAACCTAAAGAATAAAGTCAAAATAAATATTGATTGTTCCCATCATTTGGCCCACATACAAACAAATGGTAAACAAGGTAAATAAGTGTAATATGTCTTAAAACCTTTTCATCTGTTTTGATTAGATTTCAAAACAAAATTAAACTGACATTCAGTGTAACTTTTCAAGTGGAGATTGAAGCTGATCAGACACCATCTACACATGGAATGATCTCTAACTATGGTTGCGTTCCGAATCGCATACTCTTTCTTTTTTCTATTCAACATACTACATCCGACGATAAAAATAATCTAGTTAGGATGCAGTAGGCATACTATTGGGACATACTTTTACTCTCTTATTTCATCACAACATTGCGCATTGATCTTGCCTCTTGCTTTTATATCCATCGCATCCCTGTTTGTTTTCATATGGAGGATTCGTCAATGTGACGTCACTTCACGTGCACACTGGATTGCGGGTCAGAATCGCCCAAATAGGATGCAGTTTTCAACACTAACAATCTTGGTCGGATGAAGTAGGACATCCGGGTACTTCTAACCATCCTAAATTTGGCCACAAGAATCGGGACTTCCAAAATCTTTTTTCTACATACTATATAGTAGAAAGTATGCGATTCGGAACGCAACCTATTTCTAAAATCTGAATTTCCCAATCATTCAATTCACATCACTCACTTTAAAATGTATATTAATGTCACATGACTGCAGATGTCAGGTGGCGGGGGAATATCATACCTTAACATACTGGTTCTCCTCTAAGTTAGTGCCCTTCACTCTCAACTGGCAAGCCTGCGAGTCAAAGTCAATAGTCTCCACACTTAAGGTCAGGGTAGTCCGAACTCTGGAGCTACCCACACTGCCAGTAGTAGACTCAGTCGTCACCTTCCTGTGGGGAAACAGGGGAAAGGGACTTTAGTTTGGCTCTAATGAACAAGTTATGTGCTATGTGACCAAAACTCTGTATCGTAAAAATGTCATATTTTTGTGTCAATAAATATAAACCTTTGAACACAGGTTTTCAGAAAGGTGGACGTGGAGAACAAGAGATATGGAGTCTCTATTTACATTGGTGACCAATATTGACGGTGAAAAAACATGAAAAAGTGTGTTTTACATAATAGGGGATCAATCTGTGATGCTGACTGCATTGATCAGGGGTTGTAATGAAGGTGGATGGTAGCAAAACTCTGAGTAGCTTTGCCTTGATATTACCCAAATGCATAGATTTGAATAATCAATGGAAAAAAGCAAGACCAACGCATGTAATGGTTTTGGGAAATATGCAGCAGATCTGCAGTGCAAGATAACAAAGCCAACATCTTTCTCCGTTGGGCTGGGAAACCGCCAGATTGTTGGATGTTTGCTGTGAACTACAGGGCTTCAGCTGTCACCTTTATGTAGTAGAAGTTAGTGGTTACCTGATAGTGGAGGCTCGCAGGCTGTCCCCCACTTGCAGAAGGTTGTAGGTGTGCCACATATCCTCCGCCTCCTCCGGCATCAGGGTCACCTGACTAGAGAGGAGTAACCATCGTTGCTTTGGTTGTCACAATAGTAAACAGTGGATACACTCTTACATGTCAAGCCATTATTTGGGGACAATGACACAGATGGTGCCATGATGCAGAAGCAGCCATGCTGCCACAGTAAATGTTAAGTGTACCTAAAATATAATACAATCAGGTTTGTTTTTTCATAGCTCACACATGTAAAGCCAGCTGCATAGTAGCATGATGTTAGCTTGCTAGCATTGGCTATCGCCAGACACTCACCCGGCACTATCTTTCTCAATGTCTTTATGGAGCAACTTCATGGTCGGATGGTGGTTTGATATAAATAGAAGAATTATACGCCTAAAATAGACCGGCAACCGTTTAACCGAGTTAGGGTCATAATTATCTTACATTCATATTAGCAAAATAGCTAGCTAAGCCATTTCTCATTCAGAATGAACCACTCAGTACATGTTGCCAGGCGCTGGAGCATTGCGTCATGTGGCATGCGTCACTACGTCGACAGTAGTTCCCATATTGGTCACTTCCGTGGGTGTCACTTTACTGCGCAACAAATACAGAGTGATATAAACACGACTATTTGAGGAAAGGTGGACAAACACGTATTATATTGCATTGTTTCCTATAATCTTTTAATTGAGGCATGTAAAACGTGAGATACATCCGATAATTGTTGCCCTTTTCACATTATGGAATGAGATAAGTAAATGCTGACCGACGTTAAAAACATCCAATCGATGAGAATATCAGCTCCCCACAAGCACCGCCTATATGCAAAATAGACCAATGGGAGTGCGGGAACTGTAAGGCATTTTCCGCCCAGCTAATGCTCACCTAGCCTTTTTTTGTCGGTGGCATGGTGCTAGCTGCTACGGCAGAAATACGATTTTCCCGAGAAAACACGGATATTTAAAGTTAACTCGGACGTCTAATGGAAAACAGTTAATATCGGCGGATTGCTGAAGTAGATGAAAGCCAGTACATCTTGAACAAATCAGCGACCAACCTCGAATTTTGAGGTTGCCAATTCTGACCCAAGGTTAGCGGGCTAACGATAGCCGATTAACGCTAAACTAGTTGAGCTAACGGTAACTCGGAAACCAGTTAACAGCTACGTCCTCTTCAAATTAGCGGGAGTTATTCTAAAAACGCCCAGAATAGAGGAATAGCATGGCAGAAGCCGACAAGTTGAACATTGACTCCATTATTCAACGTCTGCTGGAAGGTAAGAGTATTTCGCACGATATTTATTCACCGAGGTAGCCATTTTAGCTAACATGAGCTAGACAACGATAGCCACCTTTGCTACGTTAGCGCGTTCATCTGATCACTCTCATACCAAACACAGGGTTTGAATTGTGCAGGCGCTTGACAGTTTGACCGCCTCTAATGTTTCGTCGGTAGCATCATTCTCACTTCTAATTAACCTCCGTATTTCCACTCGGCCAACTTCAAATAGTTGGCCTCGTTTAACTTGAGTTATCACTTAAAATAAGGATGTAACGGGTCTAATGTACTTTACACCCCTTTTGTTTGGCAAATGTGTTGTACACAACACGCCTGCGTGAAAATGAGCCATAGACACAATTTACTTTTCTATTCAGTCAAATTAGAATGGGTAAGATCATGGGGGGGGGCATTGATTTAAAAATCTAAATATTGAGTCGTAACTTGTAGCCTATAAACAAGATTTAAATCAATCTTTCCGAATTCTTTACATTGCCCCTTATTATCATTTTTTCTGGTGTTGCAATGTATACACCTGAAAGAAAGAAAGAAAGAAAGAAAGAAAGAAAGAAAGAAAGAAAGAAAGAAAGAGTATGGACACAGCACGTAGAAAATAAATGTATCTGCATGAATGTAAAAATTGATAGTCCACAATTTGCTGCCTGACAATATGATCTTTGTGGGAGAAAATTACTTTTATCGCTAGCCAATTTTTTTTAGCAATAAGATCAGAAAGACGGTAATACATGCATTGTGAGCTGGAAGTAGGATCATAACTGTATTTTATTTCTGTATGTCATCATCAGGTGGCCCTCTGAGTTCATGGTCTATAGCGACGCTGTTGTATTTTTGCTTGATATTTACACTCAAATGAGGTACATGTACATGTATGTAGCAGACTCGAATTTAATTTAGAAAAAACACCATAACAAATGAAGACAGGGCGGTTCATTTGAGTTGTTCCAATTGATACCATGGGGTAATTCTCGGTCCCTGCTCTTTGGCTGAATTCAGGGACGTAATATATTAACATTCTTTCTGCTTTAAAACTATATGCATGTATGAATGTTTTTGCATCACACATTTCATATTTTTGAAGGTGGTTCTAGATGAATAATCAGCATTGAGACCATTGTACGTTTTTCTTATTAGAATTAAATATGAATCTCATTTGCCTGCTGTATCAAAAAAATATGTTTGTCGTAATTTTTTGCAAACCCTTTTTGAATAGCACATTTCTACTAGGGCCCGACCGATGTGGATTTTTGAGTGCCTTAGCCGATTATTTTCACAGAAATTACAATGACGATTAAATCGGCCCATTACATTTTATTATATATATGTGTATGTATATATGTATATATATATATACACACACACACACACACACATAATAGGGATGCACCGAACATTCGGCCACCGAAAAAGTTCGGCCGAAAATGGCAAAATAAGTCATTTTCGGTTTCGGCCCGAAACAGTTAAAAAGCCGAACAACATTACCGAAAATTGCCGAACTAAATGACACTAAGGAAATATGTTTTTAAAAGAGCTGCGCGCTTGTAAACCAGGAAATGGCAGTAAAGAGAGACGTAACCGTGTATGCAAGTCCACGTCTCTTTGTGAGCGCGCAGCAGGAGCAGTTTGGAGCGTGCATGAAAATGTCAGAGTCCAGTGTGGGAGCATTTTTTCAAACTGGATGAAACACGGCGCAGACAGTGCACTGCTTACAGCATAAAGTTAAAACGCTTGTCGAAGACTGATGTTTAATCACCATAGAATCACAAAAGCCTTGCGCGAGCGAAGCAGCGATTCACCCGGTGAAACTCTGTGACAGTGTGACAATTGGTAACGGTGTCATTCACGGTGACACCTCGCCGGTGAGGGCCGCCGCGCAAAAAAAACTTTAGTTTGACAGGTAAAATGATAATCGGAGATATCCTGTCCGTTAGCGCTGTTGGGGGAAAAGGCTCCTATGGTCTGATTGCATTTCTCGAGCCTGAATACACAGAGCCATGTCGGCAAACTGACAGCGCGACTAAATATATGTCCAGAGAGCCGCCTCCCCCCGTTAGTTTCAGTCTACAGACGAAAAAGTTACGATCATCTCCTAAGCATGGACATCATTTAAAGCCTCTCATTGTTATGTTCAGGGCTTTGATGCAAATTCTGAAGTCTGATCATTACGGTGGGAGCTGTATTACGGTGGGAATTGTGTTGCAGTTTTTTTTAGAGCAACTCAACCTGCACTGTACTGCAAAAAATTAAAAATGTCAATAAGTCGATCTTTTTGTAGATTCATCCTCATATAAGTCGAGGTAAAAATCAGTGAGTGGTTCACAAATTAATTTCTAGTAAAATATAAATTTTACTCTTAGATTTGAAGGTTTTACTGTTTATTTATTTATTTAAGGTTGCTTTTTAGTTGTAGGCTATGTTTGAGGAGAACATTTGGGAGTTCATGTATGCAATGTTGAAATAATTGACTAAATAATAAACACAACTGCAAAAGCCTCTTTCGGTATTCGGTTTCGGCTTTTCGGCCAACTGTTTAATTTTATTCGGTTTCGGCCATGAATTTTCATTTCGGTGCATCCCATATAGCACTATATATATATATATATATATAGCAATATATATATATATATATATATATATATATATATATATATATATATATATATATATATATATAGCAATATATATATATATATATATATATATATATATATATATATATATATATATATATATATATATATATATATATATATATATATATATATATATATATATATATATATATATATATATATATATATATATATATATATATATATATATATATATATGCTTTCTGAAAGAGGTGAGTTTTGAGTTGACTTTTGAATGAGTTTATTTAGTCTGAGATGCTGATGTTTGGAGAAAGGGAGTTCCAGAGGGTTGGGTGCAGTTACATAAAATGCTTAACGTCTGAGTTTAAAAATGCATCATGTCACTTTAGACATATTTGTAACACTTTATTTATTTTTTTAGATGATGCATATTTCAATAAATAAAAAGTTCCTGTACAACTATTGACAGTAACAAGTATTTATATATATTTAAGGGTTCAAAAAAGTAATTTTTTTCAATATATATTTATGGGATTAAAAAATAATAATAATCAGCCGATTTAATCGTTATCGTAATTTCTCAGAAAATAATCGGCATCGGCACCCAAAAATCCATATCGGTCGGGCCCTAACACACACACATATTTATATATACGTTTTTACTGTCAAAAATGTGTACAGGAACTTTTTCTTTATAGAAATATGCATTGTCTTAGAAAATGTAAGTGTTACAAATATGTCTTAACTCAGCAATCAGCATTTTATCTTACTGCACCCAACCCTCTGGAACTCCCCCAAACATCAGCATCTCAAACTCATTCAAAAGTCAACTCAAAACTCACTTCTTTAAGAAAGCATAATGACACCTGACTCCACTCCAAACCTTATTTTTTATTTTTCTGTAATTTGTTTTGTTTTTCTATATGTATGATGTAAAGTGTCTTTGAGTGACCCCCAAAAAAGCGCTATAAACATTTTATCAATTATTATTATAATTAACAGTCAAGTGACGACCAATGCCTCTGCTATTGGTTGCAGGGGCAACTGTCAAGTGTAAATTAATCCAATGTATTACAACACACCTGCTTCTGTAAATAGGCTATAACCTTAATGCCAGGGCTGTACAGTGCGACAGTTTTGATCGCATTTGCTACTGAAATTGATCACGTGCGATGATGAATACAATTCCACTCGCACGAGTGCGACAGCTTGCTAATGAGCAGATGCTGTCCGTCTGAGACACAGAGGAGTGCTGCACAACACTGCTTAGAGGGCTCTACATTAACACTCTCCAAATTCGGGTAAATGTAGTCTTAGGCAAGTAAGTTATTGAGTCCACCCTCCACTTTGGCTGGTGAAAGATGTGCGCTCGGGACCTGTGCTTGTGCGGCGATTGATACACTTCACCAACGGTAATAACCGGAAGGAGACGGCACACAGTTAAGTTAGCGCGTGTGCAAACAGAACATTTCCTGTGCGCCTTCACATTAAAAGCCTGTTACTAGCCAAACGTGAGTTGACTTTTATTTTGAAGCCGGTAAAAACAAGAAGTTAGCGCTTCACAGCCCTGCAGTGCGCTAGCTTGAAAATCAACTGCTTCAGCTGCAGAGAGCAGTCAACAGTAGTCTTTTTAAACAAAGTTTGAAATTACTGATAAGCCACTGAAGAACTACTCCCAACACATTCACAACAACCTATTTAACTTATTCCAAATTTTACCAATATGTATAGGCCTACTTATTTATTTAATAGGCTATGTTTAATGTTTTAAAGTTTGGTTTTAATTAACAGAAGGACATTTAACAAAAAAATATTATTATGAATATAATAATGATATGTATATATACAGAAAATATATAGATATTAATTTTATGGGGAGAAATAATTCTGAATCAGCAAAAAATTACAATTGGCAGGTTAGATTTTTTTGTCTAAATTGCAGTCAGTGCACCCCTATTAATTTTTCTACAATTATTACTGCACACACTAGGATATGATATTAATGGAGAATTTCAAATGAGACCAAGATGACAGGCTAAAAAGTAATTAGAGCGAAATGCATGGGTTAAGATTATGCAAGTTTTCGATCATACTTTGTGTGCTACTGAATTTATTTTTGTACTACTGATTTTTTTTTGCTTGCTAGCACCAGTGCTACCACCTAAAAAATAAGCGTACAGCCCTGCTTAATGCTATTAATTTAGGCTATAGCCTTAATGCTATTCATTAAAGCTACCTCCAGGGCAGCAATACATTTCACTCAACATAATTGATTCCGCTTGAAAAAATAAAAATAAAAAAATGGGCAAAGAAATCGACTAATTTCGATGCTGATTATTCTGAGATATGCTATTATCGGACGATTAAATTGGTCGGGCCCTAATTTCTACTTATACTCCCGAGTCCCTAATAATGTGTTATTAACTCTCTTGTGTAGTTTTTTGTTTCAATTACTCACTTTTTTTCACTTTTCCTTCCACAGTTAAAGGCTCCAGACCTGGCAAAAATGTTCAGCTGACAGAGAATGAAATCCGCGGCCTCTGCCTCAAATCCCGGGAGATCTTCCTCAGCCAGCCAATCCTGCTTGAACTTGAGGCGCCCCTCAAGATTTGTGGTGAGGCTTTGTTGCATTGCTTTGAGTTGAGGAGAATTCTGAAATGTGGTCACATAGCATTTACAATCACTCTAATGGCGCTTTTCCACCGCATGGTATCAGCTCGACTCGACTCGCATTTTTGGCTTTTCCACCGCAATTTCATGGTACCTGGTACCACGTAGCGGCTGCTTTTTTGGTATCGCCTCGCTCTAGGGTCCAAGCGAGCTGAGCCGATGCTAAAAGGTGACGTCGGCAGACGGCCGGCCACTGATTGGCCAGAGACTATTGTCTGGCCAATCAGTGGCCAGAGACTACCGGCTTCATTCTGTTGTTTATTCTCCCCAACTCTCCGGGACTTTTGAGTGTATTTCCGCCGCGTGCAGCCTTCTCTGGCTCTCTTTCATTTGATTTGCATCACAGATCCAAATTTATTTTCCATATATTCGCTAAGCTCACCCAGTGTTGGTTGTTGGGGAAGTTACTTACATACGAGAGGAGACATGTAGGGCAGCTAGCAGCTAGGCTAAATAGTAGCCAGCTGGGACAGACATGATAGCGAGCGATTACATTACAAGCCTCGGACTGAACTGATTACCTCAATAAAATATTCAGGCTGAGACACGGCTTGCATTTGAAAACACGTATCCTGAAACAAGCACTAAACAGTCAACTTTATCATGCCCGTGTTTACGTGGATAGGGATGTACGTGAATATCCCTACAGCTGACTGTGTGGCAGAGTCACACATCGGGACAACAACCATCCCTTTTAATGGCCCGTAGCAATATTCTTCTACTTCTTTTAGCAAACAGATACAAGGGGGTATTTCTTAAAAAAAATTCATCCGTGTTTTTGGCGGTTGGTTCAGTTAATAGTGCAACAACTGCTCGTAATTTCTGCTTTGCTACTTTGCTCCGGAGTAGGCTTTCAGTCCCTTACGACGACCCCGCCCACGTTCAGCAGGTACTATTTGCGGTGGAAAACGACCCGTGCTGCTACCAAACCAAGTTGAGTCGAGTCGAGTTGAGTCGAGTCGAGCTACATGTGCGGTGGAAAAGCGCCATAAGATGGCTGTTTTAGCTTGAAGTGCTCCACTGTAAAATGTACGTTCAAATTACGATTTGCAGGGGGCGCAGAAAGCCCGCCTATAGATGCTCAGTCCTCAGAAGCAGAAGACCACGGGTTCGAACCCGACCCATGGTCGTTCTCTGCATGTCATTCTCCTCTCTGCCTTAGTTCATCTCTCTCCAACCTGTCTAATAACGCACACAATTGCCAAAAAAAATTCTTAAAAAAATATATATATACGATATGCATCTACAGTGGTTGACACTAACGGTTGCCCGCTTGCCCGGGGCAACTGAAAATAATGTTTGGGCAAGTTGAGATTGCGTCTTGGTTGCCCGGACGGGCAAGTGGATTTTAGAGGGTTTGTCTGTAGTCTAGGCTATGTATTCATGTGTTTTACAGTCTGCAAAACATTTTTTTTTCGCTAAATCACACAAAATAGATCGGCTATATTCGCAATTGAGCAGCTGCGCACGGCAGCCAGCAGCATCACGGTCGCTCTTTCGCACTCGATCTCTCTATCTCTCACACACACACACACACACACACTACACACACACACAGCCTGTGTGCGCGCAGTTTCGCTGTCTACGTTCCGAAAGCCGGCTCTATCTACCTGGTTCCGCTATATTCAAAACCCAGAAATCAATAACGTTTGAGCTTATCGATACCGCTATGGAGTCCAGTAGGCCTAGGCTAGGTCACATTATATAATTTTAAATATCGAGTCGGGTCATCTTCATCTAATTAGGCCTACTTCAGCGTATTATTCCATCACTGGACCGCATCATGGACTGTAAAACTGTTCTACCTTCGAATGTCTTGAAGAAACTCCTTCCACCCGCTCCGTCTCCAAAAAAAAAAAAAAAACTCTTGTCTGCTGAGCCGCTGCCGCTGCAGACGGGCTCCGCACCGTCTCATCATTCATTCAATGCAGCGGTGATCAACAAACGAGAGACTGTAGCAAGTGACAAGTCCCGCAGTTAAAAAAACGGATAGTTTTTAAATCCATATTAAAATATGCAGGATAACACCTAGTTAGCTAAAAAAAATCGCAAACGGTTCAAATGTGATGTGTTCAGGTCGGCTCAGTAAAATGATTATTAGGCAAAGGTCAATAAAATTACATCATGATGTGTTCAAATGTAACATCAAGAAAATAAGAAATTTGAGTTTTTCGCGGGAAGCTTGAATAATAGCCTACAGTTTGGGTAAAAAACTTGTTTTCCCAGCAATATAAACTAAATAGTAGGCCTAAATATGGAATTATGACCTGCTTAAAGTCCTATCCTGAGCTCTGCTCATCTTGTAAGCAATTAAAGCAATAATACCAGTTCTCTTTAAACAAAATAATAGAAAAGTATTGATAAAGATTTGGATTGTGGAGTCTTTATAATGGTATCAATATGAATAGAAATTAATGATCCCCCTCCTTACTTACAGTGTAACTGGGCAATAGCTTTAACATGGTGGACTTTAATAATTTTATGGCACACAATCACTTTTTGGTACAATGTGACCTTTTTAAATAAGTAAAATTTTTCTGTGGAAGCTAACATTCAGCTTGACTCTGAGCTAGACTGAGTTTTCTGAGCCCCTGGGCAAGGTGCATGGCAAAAAGAGGCCCTTTCACGATGCTGCAGCAGGACCAAGCGCTTGGTGTAGTGTGTGATGTCATGATATCTAGGCTTATATGAATTGTTGTTCGTTTTATGTGGTCAGGATGAGACTAGTAAGCAGTGTTTGCATTTAAGAGATAAGAGATCGCTAAAATGTATAATTCAATTATCCTATACTGTATATATCATTGTTTAACAGTTTTTTTGTTTTTTTTGGGCAAGTGAACACAACATTCGGGCAAGTAAAACATTACCTGTACTTGCCCTATGGGCAAGTGCATTTGAAACCTTAGTGTCAACCCCTGCATCTATCATGCTAGATATTAAAGGATAGTTGAAATCAAACATGTGTTTAACATCTAAACATCTCATTCCAAAATAAAGAAATGTTAACATTTGAAGAACAAAGTGCATGGCTGTGACCTTGCCACATACCGTAATTAGACAACCACAGGAATACACTGATAATCGTGGTTTGCCAATTCAGTGCTGTTTTTCAGTCTCACTGGGATTACCCTCCTGGGTCATTGTGCTGATGCCACTTAATGAAGATGCTAGTTGAAATAAAAAAGCTTGCGCTGCAGTGAGAATCACCAGCATCCTCACACTAAATGCAAGCTTGCACATTGTTATTTGTCCCATCATCACAATAACAAGTCAAGCAACACCAGAAAAACAGGAGTGTTCCTTTTAAAATAATGCAAAGCCAATCATACTATGACGTGTTGTTCATTTTTAAGGTGCCAGTCGTTATTTTACTTCTATCCAGGTCTCTTGCCATCTGTTGTTCACATACAGGATAATTACACCATTGACCAACATTGCTGTTCCCACTCTAATGCTGTTTTTTTCACCAGGTGATGTTCATGGACAGTACTATGATCTGCTGAGGCTGTTTGAATATGGCGGCTTTCCACCAGAGAGCAACTACCTTTTCCTGGGGGACTATGTAGACAGAGGCAAACAATCCTTGGAGACTATCTGCCTCTTGCTGGCTTACAAGATCAAATACCCAGAAAACTTCTTTCTGCTGAGAGGAAACCATGAATGCGCCTCCATTAACAGAATATATGGCTTCTACGACGAGTGTAAGTCATATGCATGCATACAGACACAAACTGACATAAATCTTACTGCTAGTATCCATGATTTTCAGCAATTTGCTAAAAATGTAAGTCCAAACTTGTATGCTGTTGTATAGTCTTAGTAATAGTCATTGATCATCCAGGTTTGACAAATGTTAAAACCGGTGGGAAAAAGTTATACATTATATATCGGTAAGTTAATAAGCACTATGCTCACAATATGAAATAAATCTACATCATTGAATAGGGATGTTTTGGTGTAATCTTCAAATGTACAGTACATCGTTTTTTAAGATCCTAATATTTTATTACAAACAAATTGTGTTTTTTGAATGTTATGATAGTTTCATATTGTCTGAGTATCGTTACATTTTTTGGGGAGTGAAGAAACAACTTTTTCACAAATTTCACTAACAATCTATTTAAAAGACAATCATAGGGAAAGTGATTTATTAGCAAGTTATTAGGTAAGTAAACATGTATCACCCTTAACTAAATATCCTTTCCTGTGTTTATCAAATCAACGGTCACTGTTGCCAGATTTTTTACGATGGTATTGGTATCATCAAACAAAAATGCACTGTTTGCGAAGAGGGTATCTGGGTTGGAACTGTTCTCTTAATCTTGACAGGGAAACAAAAGCCGCAACATGTATAACCTCTTCGTACTCCAGGCTTTGGCCTAAAGAGCATGATCAGGCACTGGTGAATAATCACATGCCTTTCTCTGCTATTCAAATCCAGGATTATGTCAAATGCTGTTTATACTGTGTTGCAATAGGTGGAGATGGGGAAATTTGTATTGGTCTCCAGATTAGATTGTGACCCAGGAGTTGTGGTTTCCTCCCACAGGTAAGAGGCGATACAACATAAAGCTATGGAAGACCTTCACTGACTGCTTCAACTGTTTGCCTGTTGCCGCCATTGTTGATGAGAAGATCTTCTGTTGCCATGGAGGTATCCTTATCAAACAGTTCATCTGGCATCCAGAATGCAAAAACACAAAGTCGCCTCTCAGTGTTTTTACTGTCAACATGTTGGTCAAAGACCTACAGGACTGTGTGGGATATTCATTTATTTGAGTATATTCATATGTCCCTGCCCTGTTCCACAGTAATGTAAACTCTTACTGCGAACAAGAAGGAAATAGTAACCTTTTGGATATGACTGACACAATGTGTACAAAGTTACTATAGGCATTGCCCTCTGTCCATTATATTTAGTGGTTTCTAGGGGTGTAACGGTACACTAAAGTCACGGTTCGGTACGTACCTCGCTTTTAAAGTCACTGAACGGTACGGTTCATATACTCAACAAAAATATAAACGCAACACTTTTGTTTTTGCTCCCATTTTTCATGAGATGGACTTAAAGATCTAAAATTCATTCCAGATACACAATATTACCATTTCTCTCAAACATTGTTCACAAATCTGTCTAAATGTGTGATAGTGAGCACTTCTGCTTTGCTGAGATAATCCATCCCACCTCACAGGTGTGCCACATCAAGATGCTGATCTGACATCATGATTAGTGCACAGGTGTGCCTTAGACTGTCCACAATAAAAGGCCACCCTGAAATGTGCAGTTTTGTCTCACAGCAAAATGCCACAAGCATTGAGGGAGCGTGCAATTGGCATGCTGACAGCAGGAATGTCAACCAGATCTGTTGCTCTTGCATTGAATGTTCATTTCTCCACCATAAGCCGTCTCCAAAGGCATTTCAGAACTTCGCACAGCCATTGAAGAGGAGTGGACCAACATTCCACAGGCCACAATTGACAATCTGATAAACTCTATGCGAAGAAGATGTGTTGCACTGCATGAGGCAAATGGTGGTCACCCCAGATACTGACTGGTTCTGAGTCACCAGACCCACAATAAAGCAAAAAAATGCACATTTCAGAGTGGCCTTTTATTGTGGACAGTCTAAGGCACACCTGTGCACTAATCATGATGTCAGATCAGCATCTTGATGTGGCACACCTGTGAGGTGGGATGGATTATCTCAGCAAAGCAGAAGTGCTCACTATCACACATTTAGACAGATTTGTGAACAATGTTTGAGAGAAATGGTAATATTGTGTATCCGGAATGAATTTTAGATCTTTAAGTCCATCTCATGAAAAATGGGAGCAAAAACAAAAGTGTTGCGTTTATATTTTTGTTGAGTGTAGTTAAGGGAGAATGAACAGCTTTAGCTGTCAGTAACTAGCTGACAGTATGTAACATACAAATACAATGCATAACAAATCTAAAAAGAATACTGCTGCAATTATCCAATAAATAAAATACTTATTAAATACTAATGAAGGTGCAGCATGAACTAAAATTGCAGTGAAAAAAAGCCAGTGTTAATGCTCAGCAGGCTCTGTAAGCTGGAATGTAAAAAAAGGGAATGTCATCTTTAAGGGTATTGTTGACTTTAAAAAATATATATATATTACTGCAGCTCTCTTAAGCTCTGAAGTGCTCTTATAAATATAACAATTATTAAATAAAAGTGCAACTGCAGCATTAATTAAATGACAGCTTATGTATTTTCAGTATAAAAAAGCAAATACTGTCTGGGTTTGCAAAGCTCGATTTTCTTCACAGTAACGGTGACCTGGATGGTGCCTTTTCAAATGCGTATGCATGTTCGACGTGTTGGCTCCCTTTATATGTCCATGGTTGGCTCCTACATAGGCAATCGCGGTGAAACAATAACCTGTGTGCCGACATTGTTCCACACGTTTATCACTGTTTTCATAATTCTACTGGAATCTGAAGTTATCCCTCAAATGGGATTTGAATGACAGGGGGACGCCTGCGAGCTCCGGTTTCCTGTTGACTTTCGCCATGCAGTTCGCTCTCTGTTTGATAGCACTGTATAACATTTTTATTTGCACTACTCATAGACTGTAAAAGAAAAGAGGGGTAGCCTACTACAACTGCTAGTAGGGATGCAAACGGAACACTTGAGCGGAGAGGTGTGTATCTCCTGCTCTGACCGCAGCTGGGAGGGGCTGCTGCGCAAGAGTGTCAGTGCTCTGGGACGGGGGAGCTTATGGCCTCGTTTGAGATGTCGCCGTCTTGCTAAGACCTGCGCAATTATGACGCTCGTCTTGCTGAGCGCACAGCATTTATGCAGCATTTTTGTTGTGCGCTCAGCAAGACGCACGTCATAGTTGCGCAGGTCTGAGCAAGACGGCTCCAAGTCGAACGAGGCTTATATGTCCATGCGGGGGAGGTGCCTCGGAGGCAGCCGCTGCCCGTTAAGAAGTAAAGAGCGATACATGCTTTAGCGACAAAGTCTCCAAAAGTCACCAATAACACCAGAAAAAGTAGCTAGATTTGTCGCTAGTCGCTTTTTTGAAAAAAAGCTGCCAGAGGCGTCTCAAAAGTCGCTAAGTTAGCAACACTGCACTCTCATGCTGTGCTCACCATGGACATAACAGACTCTAAATCGCTGGCTTCTACTGTGCACGTGCGAGCGAGCCGGAGGCTAAATGGTCCGGGGGGAACTCCGACTACAAGTTTTAAGTTCCTCACCGCAAAACAAGCCTGTACATTCGCCATATATTAACGCTATGTACGCCACGAACGGACCGCGGTCCACCTCTGTAACACCAAATACGTGCCTGTACCGTCACGGTACGGTACAAATACATGTATCGTTACACCCCTAGTGGTTTCTGATCATAGACATTTATACAGTTCATACAGCTCATAATTGAAAAATTTACAAGAGCCAGTAAAGGTCTTAAACAACAGAACTTTTTTTTAGTCTTAGTGCTCGGCTCTGAAAGAAGCAAACTTTTTTCTTGACATTTTAAAGGGCAGGACTGATAAAAGATTTAAAAAGCACAATGGAGACACCATTCTCCAGTCACAACTGTCTTGTGTACGTGAGATTCCTTTGGCAAAATACGTAAACCTGCACTAATCACGAATTTGCATCCCTTTTTTATCACAAATTATTTATTTTTTATATTTGAAAGCTGATTTTTTTATTTTTCAATCGCTTGGTCTCTTCAAATACTACATTCAAAAAAAAAAAAAAAATCCCATAAACCAAGTTGTTTATACTTTATATAAAATTTGCCTGGCTTATGCTACATTTAAGTTTTACTGCTGTCTTAACATTTAAATGTTTTACATTGAACTTCCCCAGGCCTATCCCCTGACCTCCAGTCTATGGAGCAGGTTCGAAGGGTGATGCGCCCAACTGATGTGCCTGACCAGGGCCTTCTATGCGACTTGCTGTGGGCTGACCCAGACAAAGATGTGTTGGGCTGGGGTGAGAACGACCGTGGCGTCTCCTTCACTTTTGGCGCTGATGTGGTGACAAAGTTCCTCCACAAACACGACATGGACCTCATATGTCGGGCCCATCAGGTCAGTGCACAACCTCCATCTTTGGAGGTTAAAAAACGTTTGCAGTAGGAATATAAGGCAGAAAAAGTTAATGCGTTTATGGTATGCCATCCCCCTTCTCAACATCTGGTTAAACCAGAACTAAAGAGGTGGAGGTTACTTCTTATGGAATGAGAGAAATAATTTCTGTGGACCTAAAACAGTTTTGTAGAGATAATGACAACTTGTTTTACCTCTCATAATGTTACACAGGGATGAAGGTCACTTTCTTATATTCAGTATTTTTAGGTTGTGAATCTTTCCTTCAGTTCACAACTCCTTTTGTACTAAGCACTTACATCAAACAAGCTTGTCCAGCTGTTAGCGAATATTTGAAGAAAAGTCAGTTGGAACTGTTGAAATACCTGGGATAACACCTAGCCACTTCAGCACAGATGGATTTCAGCGCAGGTTTACTTAAACCAGGTAGGCAGTTTGAGTGAAAGCAAGGTATTTGTAATGTAAGCCCTCTGTTAATAGAGTACTCTAAATTCACTGTCTTGTTCTGTTTTTGTGCCAAATTCATTCTATACAAGTATACACAGAAGCAACAGTTAAGAAGTGCAGTCTTGCTCCATAAAGACAACTTGTTAACCTGTAGATCTGTTTTCAGGTGGTCGAGGACGGATATGAGTTCTTTGCAAAGAGGCAGCTTGTGACTCTGTTCTCAGCCCCAAACTACTGTGGGGAGTTTGACAATGCTGGAGCCATGATGAGCGTAGACGAGACCCTCATGTGCTCATTCCAGGTAAGCCAGAGACCAACCAGAACTATTCAGATAGTGATCAAACTGGTCCCCTGGAGATCAACATTTTCTAGAATTAAGAAAAGGTTGTTTATTTTTGCCTTATTTTTTTCCCTCTCTTACAGATTCTCAAACCTGCAGACAAGAAGCTGTTCTACGGTGGTGGAGGCGGCATGGGCTCTGGCCGCCCAGTCACTCCCCCACGGAAAGCTAAGAAATGACAGCAGTAGTTTGCCCTTGACCTCCAACCCAACCCTCTTGCCCTCTCTACCTCTCTTCTCCTTTCTTTCACCAAACAGCCAGAAATCAAACCTATACCCAGGGCTTTTTTCCTTTTTTATCTGTGCTTCTTAAAACATTTAATGTTATGAATTGTCTGAGTGAGTGCGTGCGTGCGCAGATGACCAAACTTGTTTCGTCTGCCGGTGAGCATTAAAATCATGTGTGCACGTGTACATTTTGTGTGGGAGTATTAGAGATTTATACTTTCCCCTCTCTCTTACCACTCTTCCCGTGGAAAGGTTGAAACCACAGTGTCTGTCTGTACAGTAATTTTGACTGAAATAGTAGGGTTTGGGAGACAGTGGGTGATTGCTGTCATGATGAATTTAGCGGAAAACCCCTGCCAGCAGGTGATATGTGTGTACTTCTGGAGGGGGGAAGTATTTTGTTTTCCCTGTCCTCTGTACTGTAAAATCTCAAACACCAGTGTGTGTGTGTGTGTGTGTCTGTGCGTGCATGCATGCAGTGTCTTGCCCTTCTGAATGTGGCGTCTCAGTATCTCAGAACAGTAAAAGTGTGTCACCTTGTCTCACAAGAGCAAGTACATGTTAAAACACACACACACACACACGTATAACTCTTCAGATTCATATGAGCCAGAGCTGTAAAAATCCCATACAGTTTAGGTTTGTACAGATTTGATTACTTGAAAGAGATTTTTTGTGAATTCGTTTTGTAGTCTTTCATCAAGTTGACCAATAAAGCGAGAATCTGAGCTACAATGTGTACTTGTAATTTTTATTATTCTGTATCTACTTTTATATGGGATTACTGGTTGTGTATCTGGTAGTCTGGCTAACCGGATATAGACAACAGGTATCACGCTCGCAACAGATCATTTTGCCAAACTCCTCCCCTTCCTATTCCCCGCTGTAGCTTACCCAAACAGAATGTGCGCGCATGTGTTTGATACGGTTTGAAAGTATCCTTCTCATAATGTTACTGCGCGCACACAGCGCTTGTCATGAACAATGTCGGTCAGCACCTTTTGTAATTGGTCCATGGTCTGCACAAAATTGCACTATTTTGAAAGACAGGTTGCTGCTTCCTGGGCTTAACCCTGCCCAAAAAGATTATGATTGGTTTAAAGAAATGAAAACAGGCCAGCTCAGTTTTCCCCCCAAACCCTGAAACGCTATAGCGTGTCTAGACCAGACCATAATAGTAGGCTCGTTCGACCTGTCGCCGTCTTGCTAAGACCTGCGCAATTATGACGCTCGTCTTGCTGAGCACACTGCATTATGGTTAGCCTTTTTGTCCAACTTGCACCCGCGGCTGGCTGCGGCTCGGCTGCTTGAGACTTTGAAGTCCCGCGGTATCAAGACGGACACAGACACTGGAGCAAGTCGCTGCAGTTGCTCCCCACGGGCTGTGGGAGCGAAATGTCTGATGGGAAACGTCTTGCTGACAGGCGGAGCTGAGCGCTAATTTATCCAAATCTTTATTAGTGCGAATGCTGGAGATTCCAGCATTCACACTATTGTTAACCAAACCTTTATTATTAGTAGTGTGAATGCTGGAGCTTCCAGCATTCACACTATTGTTATTCAAATCTTTATTATTAGTGTGAATGCTGGAGCATTCACACTAGAGGCAGAGTGGGGGAACCAACTGTTACAGTGTAGAACTGTTGTAAAAATACACCAAAACCTTCCACTTAACTGCCTCTCACTCCCACAAATTAAACCCTACGTGGATAATTTTTACATCAAAATGTAGAACATATTCTGCCGGTCGCATAGATGTGACTACTGAAGCAATCGGACCTACACAGTGGAAGTTTTGGGCTTCCAAGCTAAATGGTGTCCAACCAACTGCCGCCTTGATAACTGAGACATGACATTTCTGGAGAAAGGCAGACTGTACCATACTTTTAAAATGATCTGGTTCTCATATTCCTCACATTACAGACACAATCTTCACACTGTCTTCATCAGATTCTTCTGGTTCTAACAATAAAATAATGTCAGTTAGACTCACGGTCGTCAGTTAGAGGCAGCGGTTTGAGGTGAGGTTTTGGATGAAATGACCTCTCTGAGGCCTCTAAAAGGTGGGATTTCTGCCTGATCACAGACCCTCAATAAGACATACACTCACCTTGGTGACTCACTTTGCCCATTAAAGGGCAATTTCACTTTTTTTTCTTGATTATTTTTTTATTTTTTCCGCTTTATTAGACAGTTCGGAGAGGCACAGTTGAAATGGGGCAAACCCTCTGCTCTTTGAAGGCCTATTTCACACATAATTTCTTTTTCATGTCTTTCAATTATAATTTTATCTAGACATTTTAAAATGTTCAACATCATTCCTATAAGAGTTAAACAATTCACTACTGTTCATACTTAAGACTGTTTCTTACTTTTCCACATCTTCATCCTCCTTTAGCTGATTCATATACATTCAAGCCATCAAGGTAGTTTAGCTCCAAGTCTATTCAATTACTATTTCATAGTTTTAAGATTTTTATCCATGTCTTTCAACTTCTTCATAATTTCAGCAAGAAATGTTATTCAAACCTCTATATATTCAACTTTTCAACTCCTTTTAAACTTATTTTACACAATTATGACCTTTATAAACTTCAACAACTTTATAAACCTTTATAGACCTTTTTCAAATCTTCATACTCAGCTATCCAGTTTAGCGTAAGCTGTTTCAGCATTCACACGCATTTTCAGCAGGAAATGCATTTTCTAGTTATTTTTACTTCTTCCGTACGTTTTTTGGACCTTCATACCTCCTTCAAATCTTCAGCTATTTTAACCGTACAAATACCAAAATGTTCAGCTCTTTAAGGACATGTGTGGACCTCTTTTAAAAATTGTCTACCTTTTCAAATATTTCAAATATTCAGCTTTTTAACAAATTATTTTAACATTGAAGCGGATAGGAGCAGCATTCCAAACCGCTAAAACTTCCTCTGCTTTGAAACCTATCTCCTCCCGCATTTTTTCAGCTAGAGACTCCATTCAAATCCAATCCAGTGCGCACGTTAAAGGCCTACTTCACCGGTTTGAATATGAAGGTGTATTGAATTCTGAGATCCTATGTAGTATAAATGTGTGAAAAAAATTGAAATCGGTTCATCCTAGCCTGAGAAAAGGCAGAAAGAGTTTTTTTTTACCCTATATTTCTCTTTCTGTGAAATCACGAGAAAGAGAAATATAGGGTTAAAAAAACACTCTTTTTATGCCTTTTCTCAGGCTAGGATGAACCGATTTTAATTTTTTTTGCACATTTATACTATATAGGATCTCAGAATTCAATGCACCTTCATATTCAAACCGGTGAAGTAGGCCTTTAAGTGACGTCACATCGACGAAGCCTCCATATGAAAGCAAACGGGGATGCGACGGATATAAAAGCAAGAGGCAAGATCAAGGCGCAATGTTATGATGAAATAAGAGAGTAAAAGTATGTCCCAATAGTATGCCTACTGCATCCTAACTAGATCATTTTTATCATCGGATGTAGTATGTAGAATAGAAAAAAGAAAGAGTATGCGATTCGGAACGCAACCCATATATCTGGTTACTAGTCCCCTAAGCACGGAGGGTTGCCTGAACTTTAATACTTTTCTGAAGATTGTCATTTCTGTATTATAAATCTTTTTTTTATTGTTTTTTTGTATTATTTTAATATTTAGAGATACTGGATTTTTTATGAGCTGTAATCTGTAATCATCCAAATAAAACAAAAGAAAGGCCTGACATTTCACTTTGTGTAATGAATCTAGAAAATATGAAAGTATCATTTTTTGAATGGACTTTTCCATGATATTCAAATTGCTTTAGATGGGGACTGCTCACTGTCAAATATTTTATCATTGAACAATACAGTGTCATCAAGATCAGTTGGAAGAGAATACCACTGCTTTTTTTAAATGGAACAGCCCCCTCACCACAGTTTAAACTAGCAAGGCATTGTGAGAAAAATGGACATCATTTCCATTTCTGAATCAGTAAATCTGTGATCGATCTCAGGGTCTACATGTGAAACCTATGGGCTGGCATTTAACAGAATAATTTACACCTGGCTTGACAAAGCAGCCCCATTTCATCCTGGATTGGCGTATGTGCAATTGACTAAGCCAAGGTGTCCAGACTATACTTGATCAAGGCTGGCTTTATCAATCAATATCCTGGATATCTCGATTCCGCTTTCGTGCAGTAGGCCCCTGGACGTACAGCAGAAGGAGTAAAATCCATTCGCGATCACGGAAGGCCTACCTCATGTAGATGCACTGACAGTGTTTTTGTAATAACTCAGAATCCCTTAAGGGGGAGACAGAGGTTTTGCAGTCTTGCTGCTATTGCTATTAGCAGGATGAAATAGCAATTTAGTGGCTGCTATTAAGTAAATGTAATTATTGATTAATCTGTTCAGACTCCATTCTCATTTATAAAGTGAACAATTTGGTGTGTAACATGCCCATCACAATTTCATCACAAGCCCGATGTGATGGCATCAAATGACTTGTTTTGACCTCCCAAGTAATGCAAATCAAGGATTCAGTTTACTATTGCACAAGACAAAATGATCAAATCCTCGTATTTGCTGCAACCAACACGTTTGGAATCTTTGCTTGAAATCTGACCTCAACAATTAAACAGTCTTCAAAATAGTTACATTGTTTATCAGATAACTGGCTGATTGATTCGGTGTAAGGTAATTATACAGTTTTATTGTATATGTTGTCTATTCACATGTATTTAATATTGAATACTTAATAATTGACATTGATATTGTCTATGGGGACCCTAAGCAATTTTGTGTGTTGGTTTAAGGGTAAATGGTTTATTTAAAAAAAATATTGGATTATCATAAGTGATTAAAGGCTTTCTTCTCATAAAAAGACATTTAAAAGCCTGAACTTAATCAAATTTAACAAAAAATGCTGAAATTAAGGATATTAAAATGCTATACAGCATAACTGCTTTCTAAAACATTCTGTAATCATGGCTATTTCTGTAAATATGCTGTAATCATATCCATTTCTGTAAATATACAGTGTGTCTGGATATGTTCCGCTGTTATCCACTGGGAGGCACTCTTTTCACTCCTCCATTTGGAACAAACACATAACTGAAACAAAAACACTAGATCTTTGGTTAAACATATGTCCATTGGCTAACATTTCCCCAAAGTGAAGGATAACATTTCACAAGTGATGCATCTATGCTACCTAAAAGTAGCTTTGATGGGTGCCAAAGTTGCAACATTTGACATATATCCTATCTCCATGAAAAACTTGGTATGAATTTAAATAATACTGAATCAATAACAGTAATATTCAACGTCTGCTGCTAAGCAGTGGCTGTGTTGAAAACTATCTCTCATTCTATATTTATCAAAAAAGGGATCCCATTTCTTTCTTAGGCATTTATCTGTCTCTTTTTGCATTCATTCGTCTTCCTGTCACCAACACCCTTCTTCAAGGCGCTCCGTCCATCAATTGCCTTTACAGGGCTATAGAAGTAAAGCATATTGCTAAAGGGTGGTTATATTAAGAGGGCAACTTTTTTAAATGTATTTAATTACCTGTCCTGTAGTGTGATATGAATACATCAATTTCAATGTTAAAAAACCCTACTTAACCCCACTTTTTTATTTATTTCATGATATCCTGATACAGAAGCAGGTGTTGCCTTCCATGTGCAAAAGATAATGTGGTCAAGAATACAAAATGTTGGCCAAGCATAAATCTTTTGTCTGTAACTGCACTGCGTCGGACAGTAACCACGTTCTCCCTGGAGAACGGCTCTGACATCTGTTGGCCCTTGGGTGCCTTTTTCTCATTCCCTTTCAGGAGTACATTCCTCTGTACATTTACAGCGGGACGATTGACTTGGAGAGTCACACAGGCTCGTCACAATTTGTCGCTGGCTATGCCGTCTCAGATTGCAACAGCGGCTCTTCTTCAGGATTATGTTTCTATAATTTGTTGGTCTGTGAGTCTTGAGGACTTTGGCTTGTCCTTGTGGGTTCACAGTAGCTGATACTATTAGTTAGGGGTGAAAATAAAACTTTGGTTCATAGATTTAGGGGTGCAGACCCTTTTTTTGTGGTGGCAACATGTAGTCATAGCAATCTTCCCAAACATAGTGTCCTGGTTAAATAAGTGTCCTCGAAATAGATGAGACATTGATGATGTATTATATTTCCAACACTTCACCTTACAGATGATACCAAATTATGTACATACAGGCACATAATCTATGCTTTCCGGAAATAATTAGTAGTTGTATTAATGGCTGCTATGATGTAACTGCAGAAGGATTTTTTTTCATGTGCAGATATACAAAACCCCCTAAAGAATGCTACGAAGTGTCTACAAACTGCAACGTTTGAATATATATATTGTTTGAATATAGTTTGATATTGTGTGAATACAGGATATTTGTAACTGAGCAGCAACAAGTGTTGTGAACTCCTCTGAAATGTTCTGTACATTGACGTAGGCTACTTGAGGAAGCTACTGTGATATGAATCTGAATTCATTTCAAATAGTAAAGCTAACAGGATGCCGTACTTGATTCAGGAGACCTCAAGTTTCCCAATAAAATGCATTTGCCTCGCTGACCCAGGCAAGTGGATGACACCTCTTCTGTAAAGGGAAAAGACACTTTTGATCAACGGGCTCACTTTCCTGCTGGCTCCCCCGGTTGCTTATATAGTACAGCCCTAAGTGTGTGGAATGGTGTGAACAACCGGGGACTCTTTGGCCCCAATATACCACATAGATAAGGATGACATTTGAGGTCATATACGCCCACCCAACATCCTATAGTTAGTTTTTTCTCCCAATAGATAAAAGCCGGACTCACGAGCCTGTGCTGAAGGTCCGGCATTCTGAAATAAAAAAGCTGCCATGTTGCCGTGCCCGGGCAGCCCGATGTCACCTGCTCTATTTATACCCAGTGAGGAATCCAGGATTCAGAGACTCAGCTGCCACTTCTATTATTACTATTAGCTAATGCTGTAACAAGTACCCAGCTAACACCGACACTGCAGCTCCTTTATCCACTGCTCTATTGCCTAGTACTAATTATGTCCTCACTGTCAATACCAGAGTGTCCTGAGTTATTTAATTTTGTGCTTTTGTGGATGCAAGCCAGACTCAGTGCAGTTAAAATAATGCTACTGAAGTCCTATTGGTAGGACAGTTTTAATTAGCATTACAATCTGATCATGACGGTAACAATCATGTAGTTCAGGTTGTTTGACATATGAATAGATGAATAAGTGCCAATACACTGTAAAGGAGGGTTTTCATTCACATAATAATTGGATAATTCTAACGAGCTGGATGGTGCAACTTGCCACCCACAGAATTTGCTGTTAATAATAACCTTCTTTAGGAAACATGTCAGTCTACCCTGGCTCCATGTCTTTAAGTGACAATGTCGCCTTGTCCCTCTCACTTGCCTGTGCCGTGCAAGTCAGCAGAGACAGACTTAGTTTTGCAAGATAGCCGTGCGTACAGCTGTACCGCTGCAGCACTTAACACTTGTACAGAACTGGGAACACGTATAGAGTTCGTGGGTTGAGACGGCACATGGTGATCCCTCAGCCCGGCACGAGGGCGTGGCATGTTAGCGCCACGGTGGGCCTTTGAGGTGACGGGTGTCCCAGCTTGATGGGGTTTACGCAGTAGTAGTCCCTGCACCCAACGGGCCACTGACACCTCAGTGGTAGATATAGGCGGGAAGGTGGAGGGGAGGGAGAAACTCTATCCTTCTGGGATATTGAGTTAAATGTCACTGCTCTTTCCTGAGGGAGACACTGACAGGCTGACCCCCTTCACAGCCCCCAAATCTCAGAGGTCACAACAGCTGAGGCCTGGAGAAAGGCCGGGGATGGAACAGAGATGGGGAACAGTGGTAGAACAGGATAAGTGTCAATGTTTTTAGGAACATGCCTGGGAACTAAAACACAAACAGTTAATTGAACAAAAGCTAATGTCGAAATGATAATCACACTAATCATTCTCTTGCCATACGGAATGCTGTTGAAATCAAAGAAAGTGTACATGATCACAATGCAGCATTCATAACTTAATTGAATCCTTAGAACAAATGTTATCTAAATGTATTTATGACATAATTGATTACACTGTATACTGTAAATATGTTTGTTATGTTACTATATCAACAGCACACTAAGTGCACAAGTACTGCACTTATCCGAGGTTCAGAGCCATGAAATATATGTACAAATTCAAAATATAAATATAAATTTGTTATATATAATAATATATAGACATTTATCCCATTTGTATCAGATCACACTCATACTTAAAACATAAGGAACCAAATCAAGGCCTAATTGGCGTAGAAATTATACTGAGTCATAAGCGCAGTGTGAAGTAACAAATTGCGCGGTACTCAGTTAAACTGTTAAAATATTTAATTAGATAATATATGTTGCTTCATTTCCACACCATTTTCTGACAACTCATTCACAGTCACTGAGGGTCATTGGTTGTCCTTCAACCTGAGTTAACCATCGATGTCCTTGAGCAGGTCGGTGACCTTTCTTCATGGCTACTTTTGCTTTGAATGTTCCTCTTACTATACATACAATATCAGTAACCATACATGCATTAACTGTCAGCATAATTGAAAATCCTTACAGAAAAACATTTGAAAATTTAATGGTAATAAATCACATACAAATTGCTTTAATATGATGTTCAATATAAGAATAGTTGAAAAATGTGTCGAAAAGCTCGCCATTCGTTCTCTACCGGCTCGCTTGATGAATGATGTGAGTCAGGAACAATGGTGTAACTTCACAGGATTTATTGCTAAGTTAATATGTATTCAGTAGGGGAGAATGGGGCAATTTGTCACACGGGTAGGTTGTCACAATCATTATATCTCGGAACCAGAAGGCGCTGTCTGTTAAATTTTGGTATGTAAATATCCACAACTGGGATCAGAGGTCACCTACATAGTCTTCCTTGGAGTTAGACTGCTGCATTTGAGGTGAGAGGACTGTTAGTGTTTTTCATGTCAAATTGGAAATATTTAGCTCCTCAGTATTTTTCTTCTAGGCTTTTACACAATGGGTTTATAACAAAACACTTGTTACTCTAAAAAAGTGTGAAGGGTAAGCTATAGTTTAGATTGTTTTTAGCAAGCTAATTATTTGTCAGATGGTTGTTGGCCTTGATGCTAGCAATAAATTCCAGTTGGGGTTGGTCGTCACATTTTTTGGGGGGTTGGTTGTCATGTTATCCAAAGGGTGCAGCCAGGAAAGGAACCCAATAACAAAAGAAAATGTCAAGCTGTATCCTCACTGACACCCCAGAGAAGGAGAGAATTGTGCAGGAAAGGCAGCTAGCATGCAAAAGAGAAAAAGGGCAACAAAATCAAAACAACCCAGTGCATCCCAAACTAGACCAGTTGCCATGGCTACGGCACCCCAGTGCACTCCGTTCCAGCTGGGGAAGAAGAAACAGAAGAGAAAGAGACAGGAGGAGGAATCTTCATCAGATGAAAAGGATAGTTTGTGTTTGGTTTTTATGGAAACGTTCTCCAGCACCCGTTCAGGGGAGGTAAGGGAGAAGTGTTGTATGTGCAACCAGTGGGCACACAATCTCTGCTTAGTTAGAGTGAGCAGACCCTATGTGCCATCGCTGTAACTCAGATAGTGAATGTGTGTATCCTAGTTGAGTTGGCTATTATTGTTAGACCTATTTGTTTTGTTCTTTATGTTGTTACTTACAGTAGGTTGGTCTTAATATGGATTTCCTTTTTGATAATTCCTTGCTCATTTTGTGTTAAGATGCCTAAAGTTATGTAGGCCTATTTTTCAACTTGACAATGAAATTAAACTTTCAAATGTAGTTCTGCTTTCTTGCCTTCTTTTTAAGATTTTTCCCATAAAGATAACATTGTGACAAACAATCCCATAGTGTGTGAGGTTGTCACAATGTGACAAAGTTCTTCTTTATTACAATAAGTTAGAAAAAGTGAGGGGTTCACATTTCAAGCCAACACATTAAGCGTCAATTTAATGTAGGCATGACTATTGAAAGATGTTTAGGTGATGAGCAATTCTCACTAGAGTAAAAAGTGTGCCTACTTACCCCGGTCTCCCCTATGCCCTTATGAATGAATATAATGTATCTCAAAGGAATCTATATCATACACAAGTAGCTATTTTCTGTTTGTTGGAACTGATCTTTTTAAATTGGCTGACTTGCCCCCCCCCCCACACACACACACACACACACACCCTTGACAATCAAATGTAATGTGACAATCACCCTTGGCAATCAAATGTAATGTGAGTAAAATCACAGTAAAATCAATGTACACTAAACCATTTTGATTTTCCAGATGGCTGACACTGAAAGCAGTTAAAAACTTACCAAAACCAAACTCTGGAGAATGTAACTTGTTATGCAATGAGTGCATTCTTAGAGTAAAGTTAACTGTGACACTGCACAATGACAGAATGCAGCAGTAAATAGATTGCTGAAAAAAAAATGTGTCTGGTTGCTGTCAAACGTGTTGAGCAGTGACCACTGCTGCTCTTACAGGAACACCTGTCAGGTTATTGATTAGCAACAGAAACTAAGCCCAACTCATGTCCACAGAGGAACCTGCACCACCCAGCAGCCCTTTTACTGCTGTTAAAACAAGTTGTAAATCAACACAGTCTGTGCTCAACTTAATGCTTTACAGTTTTGTGCTGAATGTATATGCTAGTGTTTTAAGTTTTCATTATGAGTTTGGTCTTCACTATTGTGTTTTGTCAGAGAACAAGAAATGTTGAGGCAAAAAAAAAAATCTCTACCATACAAATGTTCTTGAACAGATTGAGTTGAGTTAACTAATTATTTTATGTAAAAAAAAAAAACTGACAAATCATGTGTATTCTTAATTGCCAGTAACAAATTCAATGCTCTCAATCCACCACAAGAGGCCAATGTGCCTCACTAAATGGCATTTTTTGTCTGGATCATTTGTCTTGCATCTAGTTAAGCTCTGCAAAATCTCATGACTCCCTTCCATTTCTCATTAAAAAAATATATAAAACTTGATCCTCCTTTAGCTGAGGTTTGGGCTGTTACTCTGCTGTGCCATAGAATGACACACTGGCTCTCCCCTTGGCAGGCTTGCAACCCAGTGATCATTCTTCTGCTACATGCTCAATATATTCTAACCTTTATCACTCAAGTATCTCACTTGTCTATATTCATTATCAGGTTAATTATGAGTGGTTATTGGCTCTGGAGCACATGCTTGCTGGCATTTGTGACACAGTCCTGATGCGCAGAGTTCTTGTTCTCCGGTTTGAGCTGAGAACTTGATGTGTCGATGTGCTGACATGTCCAACTCACATTTTCCTTGTAAAAACGCCAGCTAACTCTTGTACTAAATTATTCGTCTAACGTCTACTATCACCCTTCTTCGGTCTCTGTCACCCCTGTGTGTAGTTTGCTCCTCTCTCTCTGGCTCAGCCACCTTCTTCAGCATAAACCAGTTGAGCTGTCACTCAATTCACCCCATCCGCCCCCCCCCCCCCCCCCCTGGATGATCTCCTCACTCTCTCACCTTCTCCCTTCGTCTTATTCCACTGACCATGCATGTTCCAAAAACAGATCTCATTTTCATCCTTGGTAGGAGCCCCCCCAATCCCCCCCCCAGCCTTGCTCAACCACTCTCCTGTTCTCAGTTCCTGTCCAAGTCCATCATCTCACCTCCCCATTGCTCCACCTCCAAGCCCCAACCGTACCCCCGCAATGTCCCCCCATGCTGGAATTTGGAGGCGTGTGTCCGCAGGATGCCCACCAATCCCGAGCCCTTGGGTGATATAAAACCCTGAGCGTGCCTTGGCTTATTCGCTCTTTCTGTCTGTCCAGCACTCCTGAATTGGAGGGTGCCGCACTTCTAGAGGGTGGTGGACCAAAGGTAAAAACTGCAAAGACCAACAAAGTGAACAACAGCACGGATAAGAAAGGTCAGACAGACCTCTCAACTCTCCAGCAAGGATGGAGACCGCATTCATGAAGGCCCCGGCTGAATGCCTGAGCTACTTCGGTGTGAATGAGAACACTGGACTGACCCCTGAACAGTTCAAGAAGAACCTGGACAAGTATGGCTACAATGGTGAGAGAGCGGGCATCAGGGATTTGGGGTGGGAGGCCTACAGAAATAAAATAAAAACTCACACACTAACTGTTAGGTAACTAGGTGCACACATAGAAACTTCTTGCTTCACATGTATAGAGAGATCTGATTGTTTGAATTCATAATACTTCAGGAAAGTAGTATAATGACTTTTGCTAGGATAGTTTTTTGCAAGCCATTATTGAGCCAACACCAGCAGTTTCCAGAGAGACTTGTTGAGTCCGCTTGGTTGAGATTGTGTATGGGAATGTTTTTTTTAGAGAGAGGAGTTGCAACAGCTGGTAGAAATGCAGAGACATTGAGAAGCAGAGACTTTGAGGGCTTTGAAGAGCTATTTAAAGACAGCCAAAGAAGATGGCTGGAGAGCGAGAGAGACAGGTGATGGCTCAAGAAGCTTCCTGGGTGATATATGGGGCGGGCGTTAACAGGAGAGATGGATAATCTTAGGTCGACTACAAAGAGGGAGGTCCTTAGATGGCGTACTGCTAAATGATCCTATTATGATTGCTAATCAATAGCCAGTGGAATGGCAAATAAGATAGCAAAGGCACTATAATGCAATAATGTAGTTCAAAAGCAGCAACATTCTTGTATTCCCAATGACGTTTCAGTCATCTTGGAAAATTAAAGAGAAGTTCTCATTAGGCCAGAAGCTAGTTTAGAAGAAGGAAGCTGATTCAATATCAAATATGTGAATACGCCACAGCAGCGTTTTAATTTCAGAGATCCAGGTACAGTCATCAAGCGTAAAGCACACAGGGATTCTTTAAAATTTGGAGCTTTGGGAAACCAAAGATCTTTACTATCTTATACCAAGAAGTATCATTTTTCTACCAAGGTTTTGTGGGAAAAGTTTTTATTAGTTCCATTTAAGCTAACCAACCTTTTTCCCTGTCTTTCTGTCTCCCTACCCGCCCTCCTTCAAATGTGTGTCCGACTCCAGAGCTGCCCGCTGAAATTGGTAAGTGCTGCATCTACATAACAATCCAAACACGTGATTTGACCCAAATGGGAAAACCATCCTTAATACTACATCCTCCACGGAAGGGTTCCTAAAAAAAAAAAAAAACAGGAAGACAGTATTTGATTTGATTTTTTTCATATGAAGGCAGTATTTTGACCATTGAAGTAATTCTAATGACAATTTTTTGTCACTAGACTCTACTACACTATACTCTGATCATCTTCAGCCATGGGGGTCACAAATCCATATCATACACTTTAAACACTTCCCTTTGCACGGTCATTTGCATATTCAGTAGTTCAGTTTATAGTCTGTGACAATTATCGGTTGATTTATATCTTTCTTGTCTTTGTCTCACTCAGGTAAGACCGTTTGGGAGCTCATTGTCGAGCAGTTCGAGGACTTGCTCGTCAGGATCCTGCTGCTGGCTGCCTGCATCTCTTTTGTAAGTAAACAAGTGTTATATATTTTAATGGTGTCAGTCATTTTAACCTGTGGTTATTCCCGTCACATTCATTTTAAACTCAAGTAACAGTAGGAGGGTTTGTAGTAGACATTATAGTAGCCACAAATTCCACGGTAAACTGATATCATGTGGGATCACACTCCTCACTCAACTTTTTTTCTGCAGAAGAACAGGTGCATACTTTTTGCAAATCTCATTACCAAGATTAAACTCTTCACATTGAGGTCTGGCAATCGACCACAATCAAGTTTTACTCACATAAAAATTGTTTGGCACATTAATATATGGCCCCTTTTACATTCCTGGATCACATCTTGTAAACAGGTAGTTCCTTGCATTTTGCTTAAAAACTCCTTTAAAACACCCAAACTGTTCCAGTAAAGAAGCATGATTTAGTTGATCGTTTCTATCTGGTTACTGTTAAGATGACTTCTTACCCACCTCCACTCCACCCCCCCCCCCATGTATTTTTGAGGATGACAACTTGAGAGAGGGAGATGGATTGCGAGGTCTTGTAGGAGGTGTATTAATTCCTATGCACAGCTTTTACCCCTTCGGGCAGCTGTCATGATGGCCTTAGAAGGCGAATATTGAGGAGCCAGTGAGAGACGGGGGTCAGGAAAGTATAGGGGGGCTTAGGGGGTAAGGGTTTATTTTAAGAAAGTCCCAAGCTGAGGACAGAAACTGAATCCTTCGGGAAAGGTCAGGCTTGAAGGAAGGAACGAAGGGCCTCCTCAGAGAGAGAGGGTTGAAGTCAGAAGGAGCGAAGAGTTATGGGACATTGAGATCCAATTAATAACAATGATGCAATCATATCATGAAATACGAAAGACAGGCATTAACATTGGAAACAAAAGGTTTTGTTAAACATTAAATGTATAAGTAAAAGAAGATAAGTTCCTGGAAATGGCCTGTTTCATTCAGCTTTTAAAATTATCATACATTTAAAAACATTTTTTTACATTGGTTGCATAATATTATATACGTATTATTTCATATAGGCTACACACTATATGCAATGTGAACCATGTGTAATGGTCAAAAAATTTACCCTCATATTAATCAGACACATTGCAAATATTTAGCACAGAGTACATTCAAATACGTGTTAAACGTATTTGAATGCAGTTTCTCAGGAGTAGTCTTCTGTGTTCACACTAAAATTGATATGCTCTTTCCCACTTTGACCTCAGGTGCTGGCCTGGTTCGAGGAAGGCGAGGAGACCGTCACTGCCTTTGTGGAACCACTTGTCATCCTTCTTATCCTTATTGCTAACGCCATTGTTGGTGTCTGGCAGGTCAGTGGCGAAGCCTGGAACATTGAGAAATAAGACATATCCATTGCAGTGGTGACAGAAAGTACACAGGTTCCAGTTACCAGCCAGTGGCTGCTTAAGCGTAACATTATCACTTTAACAGCCCCTGAAGCTTAAAATAGTTTTCCGTGTGCTAAAGCTGTTACAACATAAAGTGAATCTCAAATCGACAATATCAATCACTCTTAACTTAAATCCAAAAGGACAAATACATCACTTATTTTAGTAGTTATCTGCAAATCCCATGTTCATGTTTTGACGGCAGTGTCTATTTGATGATCAAATTATGCAGGTCATGCTCTTCGACATGCATGCCGTGAACATTGGCAACAATGTTCACTATGGGAACATTGTTGCCAAGTGTCCAAATCAGCTGCTTCAACATTGGCACCCTGTTAATAGAAGATTTATGATCACGTATTATCTCTGAACACAGCATGTACTTTTCGCTGTCAGATAACATACATAAAAATAGATACATGCACATTCTTTCGACACAATAATGTGTGTTTATTTGAAAAAAGGCCATAAACTTGCTATGGTAACTTTGGATGGAAAAGTGTTCATCAGACCATAAATACTTATGTGTCTTCAGTAGGTTGTAGTGTGTAATTTCTTTACGCAATGACTCAAATCCTGCCAGAGGAAATTATTGGTGTCATTCCAAGGTCAAAATAAGCATTCAAGTATATTTCTCTCGGCTTATTTTTACTTTTTAATGACTGTTTGTGTGTTTTTTGTCTGCGTGTGCCACAGGAGCGTAACGCTGAAGATGCCATCGAGGCTCTCAAGGAGTACGAGCCTGAGATGGGCAAAGTTTACCGTTCCGACAGAAAGAGTGTGCAGATGATCAAGGCCAGGGAAATTGTCCCCGGAGATATCGTGGAGGTGTCTGGTAAGAAATGTCAATGTTGTTCTTTAGTTTTCTGTGTTTGCTGATGATATTAAAAGCGGTGGAACCCCAATCTATCATCTGCAAACACCCATGTCAGGGGAATAATGTCACTGTTAGTCACAGTCCATCAAAAAGGCTTCACTGTCTTGCAATGTGGCTGGTAAAAGTTACACCAAACCTCCAGTGAGTTACTAGCATTTCTGTTAAGGGAGAGAAATTCAGTTTCAAATTCCGGATATATGCGTCTGGTGAAAGATGATGGCAAACCCTTGTGTCTTTTTAAGGCAATGTGAGTGAGGCAGGATGGAATAGCACTGCTGCAAAAACATGCTGACTGGAGGAAAGCAAAATCAAGAGTATAAATACCCTCACTAGCACCTGCCACACCTCCTCTCCCCTCCCTGCCATTGCCCACCTGTTGCCTCTCTAGCTGGCTGCGCCCCCGCACCCCCACACAATCCCCCCCACATACACACACACACACACACTCCAACAAATGCGTGGTTCATTGACATTGGGCCATGCACTTGTCAATTTACGTTCGGACTCATTAGGAAATCCATGGATTAAGTTAACAATTCTTTGGATTTGGCTCTAAATTTAAAATAGCTTTTATCATATCATGAATATTTGTTTAGAAGGTGTCATTTTTCAGTTTGGGCTTTTAATAAATTGTGCTACTCAAAACTTTTACAGCCTCTTAAATACTATGGAAGTGAAAAAATAGCAAACAATTAGTAATTTACTGCGAGAAAGTAGACCAGAACTCCACTAAAACTGCATTTATTTTATGTTTAATTTAAATAAAAACAATATTTATAAATTCTATTAAATATTTAGACCTATTTATTATAAAAAAAAAACACCACCAACAACAACAACACCAATAATTCAATTGATGATGGCTTCTCTGTGATTCCCACAGTCGGTGACAAAGTCCCCGCTGACATCAGGATTGTCTCCATCAAATCCACCACCCTGCGTGTTGACCAGTCCATCCTGACTGGTAAGCTTTCAAGAAACCTTAAATTTGCCGATAATTGTTTTTCTTTTTTATCTCCACTTGCAGTTTTGAGTAAATTGTTCTGGTTGTTTTCTCTCTCAGGTGAGTCCGTCAGTGTGATCAAGCACAATGAGGCTGTTCCCGACCCCAGATCTGTCAACCAGGACAAGAAGAACATGCTTTTCTCCGTAAGTGCTGCCGCTAATATTTTATCTTTGCTGTTGCAGCTGTTTAATTTGTTTGCCATTACCTATTTTCTTACATTTTTCTTCTTCCCCCGCCATTGTAGGGCACCAACATTGCTGCAGGCAAAGCCATTGGCGTGGCCATTGCCACTGGAGTCGGCACTGAGATTGGCAAAATCCGCGACCAGATGGTTGCCACCGAGCAGGAGAAGACCCCCCTTCAGGCTAAGCTTGATGAGTTCGGCGAGCAGCTGTCCAAGGTTATCACCCTGATTTGCATTGCTGTCTGGGCCATCAACATTGGTCACTTCAACGACCCCGTCCACGGAGGCTCATGGATCCGCGGTGCTGTCTACTATTTCAAGATCGCTGTCGCTCTGGCTGTGGCTGCCATCCCAGAGGGTAAGGGAACCAGAGTTAGTGCATGTTTTTTTTTCTCTCCGCTGTTTGTTTATCCCGCTCACAGCTTACACCAATGTCTCTCAGGTCTGCCCGCTGTCATCACCACCTGCCTGGCCCTTGGAACCCGCCGTATGGCCAAGAAGAACGCCATTGTCAGAAGCCTGCCCTCCGTGGAGACCCTGGGTTGCACATCCGTCATCTGCTCCGACAAAACCGGCACCCTTACCACCAACCAGATGTGTGTGACCAAGGTGGGTGAAATGTGTTTTCACACTTAAAAATAAGAAATATGTGTTGTTGACAAACTTGGCCTTCTTTCGTACACATTTGAAACTTTTGTTGTTTCCTGTACCACAGATGTTCATTGTCAAGACTGTCGAGGGTGACCATGTTGACCTTGATGCCTTCGATATCTCTGGCTCCAAGTACACCCCTGAAGGCGAAGTGTAAGTTGATTGACATTATTCAAAAGCAGTATCAGTCATACGATAAAGTGCACATGGCCAATCTCTTATTTATTTGTAATCCTCCCCTTGTCTTTCAGGTCCCAGAACGGTGCCAAGACCAACTGCAGCTCATACGATGGCCTTGTTGAGCTGTCTACCATCTGCGCCCTGTGCAACGACTCCTCTCTGGATTACAACGAGGTACAGACATATCAGTAGTGCATAGTTTCTACACTGAAACCTCACAACATTCAACATTTGAATCAATTCTCTTCGTCGCCCTTTCTTTTATCCAGTCCAAAAAGATCTATGAGAAGGTTGGTGAGGCTACCGAGACCGCACTGTCCTGCCTGGTTGAGAAAATGAACGTGTTCAACACCAATGTCAAGAACCTGAACAAGATCGAGAGAGCCAACGCCTGTTGCTCAGTAAGTTTCCTCTTTATTGTTAATACTGCTAATTGTAAACCACTTAAAACTGTTATTTTAGTAATGTGTTTAATCAAGGCCACTTTTTACTAATAAACACCCCCTTTATACCTCCAACAGGTGGTCAAGCAGCTCATGAAGAAGAACGTCACTTTGGAGTTCTCCCGTGACAGGAAGTCCATGTCCGCATACTGCACACCCACCAAGGGTGATGGTGGTGCCAAGATGTTTGTGAAGGCGAGTTTCTTTCTTTCTTTCCTCCACACAGCCTTTGGTCTGAACACCCGCACTCTGACTGCGCTGCATTCCCACATAACACTTAACAATCCTCCTGTTCTCCCCACAGGGAGCCCCAGAGGGTGTGATCGACAGATGCACATACGTGCGTGTAGGCACCACCCGCGTTCCCCTGACCGGCACCATCAAGGACAAGATTCTCTCTGTGATCAAGGACTGGGGTTGCGGCCGTGACACCCTGCGTTGCCTGGCCCTGGCCACCCGTGACACCCCACTGAAGCTGGACGAGATGAAACTGGAAGACTCTACCAAGTTTGTCGATTATGAGGTAAAAAATCCAAACCGTTTGATATTAAAATGTGTTGACACAACATGACTGAATATAAAAACCTGGATTGAATGACTCCATCCCCTCTTCTCTCCTCAGACTGACTTGACCTTTGTTGGCGTTGTTGGTATGCTGGATCCCCCTCGTAAGGAGGTCTCTGGCTCCATTGAGCTGTGCAGAGCCGCCGGAATCCGTGTCATTATGATCACTGGTTAGTATTATGGGTTGGAGGAATTATCAAAACAGAAACGTGTGTTTGTGTGCAGACCGTTATCATACATTATTATGTATGATTTCATAGTTTTATTTGGAACAATAGCAGTATTTTGAATTAGCTCTTAAAGGGAAAATCTATTATCCAAATGTAAACAAAATATATCCCTATAACGATTTTTGACAGACTTTTTGAGACTTGCTGAGAGTAAAAACAATACACTTTATATTTATGTAAGAAGTCCCAATCCAGGATTTAATTTCCTTCGCCAAACTTTTCTTTGTTCATGTTTCAGGTGATAACAAGGGAACCGCCATCGCCATCTGCCGTCGTATTGGCATCTTCAAAGAGGATGAGGATGTTGAGGGCAAGGCCTACACCGGACGTGAGTTTGACGATCTGCCCTCCCACGAACAGCCCGTCGCTGTTACCAGGGCTTGCTGCTTTGCCCGTGTGGAGCCATCCCACAAGTCCAAGATTGTGGAGTTCCTGCAGGGTAACGACGACATTACTGCTATGGTGAGAGCTCAGCAGCACAGGATGCAACCTTAACTTGACAGAGACAAAGTCATTTGTCTGTAGATGTGTGTAGTTTGTGCGTAGTTTCACCTCTGCTTACGCTTCTCCTTCCATAACAGACCGGTGATGGTGTGAACGATGCCCCTGCCCTGAAGAAGGCAGAGATTGGCATCGCCATGGGCTCTGGCACTGCCGTTGCCAAGTCTGCCTCTGAGATGGTCTTGGCTGACGACAACTTCTCTTCCATTGTGTCTGCTGTTGAGGAGGGCAGAGCCATCTACAACAACATGAAGCAGTTCATCCGTTACCTCATCTCCTCCAACGTTGGTGAGGTCGTCTGGTGAGCAGCTTGTGTAGCATATGCAACCAAAACACAGTCTATCAGCCATTTTTTTTTCTATCTGTCTCTGGCTAACCCGTTTGTTGTATTATTTCACCCTCTCAGTATCTTCTTGACTGCTGCTCTGGGTCTGCCAGAGGCTCTGATCCCTGTCCAGCTGCTGTGGGTCAACCTGGTGACTGACGGTCTGCCCGCCACCGCCCTGGGCTTCAACCCCCCAGATCTGGACATCATGGACAGGCCCCCACGTTCCCCCAAGGAGCCCCTGATCTCTGGCTGGCTGTTCTTCAGATACATGGCTATTGGCGGTAAGTGAACTGGCCTTTTGTTGTGGGCGAAACACTGCAGGTGAATAGGGTAAAGTATTTAGTTTGATGACTTACATTAAAACAATATTTTTTTGTATTACAATTTTGCAGAAATGTTTGATTAAATACAAATGCATATTTGGCAATATCAAACTAATTATGTGTTCATTTGCATCTATTTAAAAACTAACTTTAGATTTTGGAAAAAAAAAAAAAAAAAATCAGTTCCTAGTTTTTACATAACAGATTTTGGTTACAGGTTTTTTTCATTTTATAGATCAAAGGAATACTATGTACAAGTCTTAATAAGCATTTTCAAAATTATATGCAGACAATTAACAACTTAAGAACACTTCTTTCTGCTACCTTCAGAATTGTGCTAAGAATTAATACGGAAAGTTTAGTTACTGTAAGTGCTTCGGAAGTTGAGATTTGTTGAGAAAATGGCCGAATAAGATGGTTGTACTGGAGAAATATATGCAAACGGACAATGTTTAGTATCATAAACACCTAAATGTACATTTGAGACCTTACATTTAAACTTGTATGAAATTAGACATGTTATGGAAGCTAAAGAGCAAAAGATCTCAAAATGTACCAGTGCTTGGAAAAAAAATACTGTTGTTGCCTGCGGTGTCTCACCTTAAACGTAGGAAATTCACTTGCCTACATCAACGCTGTTATCTTTCCCTAACAGGATACGTCGGTGCTGCCACTGTTGCTGGTGCTGCCTATTGGTTCATCTATGACCCCAATGGCCCCGGTGTCAGCTACTACCAGCTGGTAAGTAATCGCCTCTCTTTCATGTTTCATGTCACAAAATGCTCACCTGCAAACGTGGAATGACCTGGCCTCTCCTCCGTACAGTCCCACTTCATGCAGTGTCACGGTGAGAACGAGGACTTTGCCGGTATCGAATGTGAGATCTTTGAGGCTTGCCCTCCCATGACCATGGCCCTGTCTGTGCTGGTCACCATCGAGATGGCCAACGCTCTCAACAGGTAATACTTACACCAATAGACCAGTCTTCCAGTTATGCTTTGGATGCTACATTTGACGATGACTCCACTGGTTTTCTCCAGGTAACACAGACATTTATTCCCATGATTCCTTCTTTTTCCAGCTTGTCTGAGAACCAGTCCCTGCTGCGCATGCCCCCATGGAGCAACTTCTGGCTGCTTTCAGCCATGACCCTCTCCATGTCCCTTCACTTCGTGATCATCTATGTTGACCCTATGCCCGTAAGTCAGCCACCTTCGTTCCCTAGTTTTATTTCAAGAGCTGCGAACACATTCAAATCTTCCAGTTTTAGGAATTATATTGAAGTGTTGTCCTCTGCGTTGTGGACTTTTTGTTGTTGTTACTTTTCTCTGTAGTTTCCAAACAATTGTAACACCCGCTCTTTTGCACTAATCCCCCCAGATGATCTTCAAGTTGGCCCATCTGAACTTCGAGCAGTGGATGGTAGTCCTCAAGCTTTCCTTCCCCGTCATCCTCATTGATGAGGTGCTGAAGTTGGTGGCCCGTAACTACATTGATAGTAAGTACTCTGGCACTCTTCATTGTTATATAAATTAAAGATTAAAAAAATTATATAAGAAGTAACTTATTTCCTAACATAACAGTTCTGCTTTCTTTTTAAATCCTTAATGTTATTTGATGTTATTAATACTATCATCTTTAATGTTTATGTATTAATTCATATTTTAAGAAAGTGTAATCCGTCCTCATCCTGAACAGTCATTTCCGTTTAATACATCACCTCTTCATCTACCTATGAATCCATAATACATTAAAAAATGCCTGTTTTTATCTCATCCCTCCCTCCATTCATCATTAATTCACCTAACCCTTTTTGTTGATTTACAGACCCACAACCAATTCACTGAACTAAAACCAGGTATTCCAGTCTGCACTATTAGTGGCAATCTCTGTCTATATACAGTATAGTTTGTTTGTGTCTTTGTCGGTGTTGGTCATTTTGTGTGTTCGTGCTCTGGTGCAAATCTGTCATCAGTCCTCCTGTTAGATGTGGCGCTCTGGCCTCTCTTCGCTTCTTAATGACCTAGTTGAAAAATCTAACGTCTGCCAAATTGTGGCACGATGAATTAAGAACGGGGAGATCCCTGAGTGCTGTATCTGACGCCCTCCTTTTAGTGCTCGCTTTCTTGTTATTTCTGATGTGGTACCTTCTCAAGAGACGCCTCAGAAGGCTCCATCACCTCTGAGTTGCTGCCGTCAGAGTCTGCACAGCAGCGTTTTGTTGGTTGTTCCTTTGTGGTAGGAGTGTGACATATCCCTGTTCTGGGACCACTTTTATAGAAAGGCTTGATATTGTCTGTGTCCCACAAATGCCTCCCAAAACACTTTATTCCAACCCTCCTATTTAGCTTTCATAAGCAGTAGGCTATACAAACACTGAATAAATAATTCTAAACTATAATAAAGTAGTTGTAAGCAGATAAAAGGTATGTTTTACTTCTCTATTAATGTAGTTATGAACAGATGTATCTATTGTATACAATATGTCTTTATAGGAGAAGTTATGTATATTTAAAAAACTACATCAATAAACACAATCTTTATATTTGCTTATAACTACACTATAGTGTATAATAAACATTTGTTACATTTGTAGGTACTGTGTAGAAATGACAAACAAGGGGGGATAAAGTTGAGTTACCAAACTTTTTATAAAATATCAGGAAGTTTGAAATTACTTTTCATTTACATCAACTAGTTCTTAAAAAGGGCACTTTCTTTACTGTTTTCTGCATGTAGCTGTCTTCCATCAAATATAAAATGTTCCTTTTGCTTTAAAGGACAGATTCGTAGGTTATTGTTTATATTACATCATGCTTTCTCTGATCAATTAGTGGAAGTGATCATATGTTTGTCTGCAAAATCGTTACATGTTGCAATCGTGTTGTTGTTTTTTGTTTTTCGAACCAAATCATGTGTCCAAAAATCATTTTCCTCTCTGATTAATCCACTTTCCCTCCACTAGATTCACAGAATAATTAGAGATGTAGAAGAAGAGGATCTTAAATGGTTGGAGAGCAAGAGATGGGGATCAGAGGGAGAAGGATCAAAACCAAAGAGGGGAACCACCGTGAGCCAACCAAAAGAAGAGAGATGAAGAAAAAAACACAGAAAAATGTATAATAAAAAAACAATAAAACTTGTCAAAAATCAACATAAACATAGCCTCATTATAAGGAAGGAGAATGAATTCAATGAAGGGAAGTATCCCTGTCAATAAACTATTCAAATATTTAAGATTTTATTCTAAGAAATAAAGTATGTATTAAAAGTGATTTTTTGTTAAACTTGATTATTGTCTGCTGTTGTGTTTCTGTGTCCTCTGTCCATTTTCATATGAATGACTTTCCAGCTCATTAATTTTATTGTAGTCTGTGTTGCTCGTGTCTCATGCAGGCTCCCTGCTCTTGGCTGGGCTCTGTACAGTGTGGTGTAGGGTTGCAAAATGACATCGTATGGACAGAAAAAAAGCCCCATGCCTCCAGCTGCCAGCGCTTTCTATAGGCTTCGTGCAATCAGCGGACTCTGTTGGAGGTCTCATGACATTAAAATGGGCATGTCCACTCAGTCACAACACTTTTGGTCTTATATATTGTTTCCGTGATAAGCTGCAATAAAGTGATGATTACAAACTCATGGACTTGTATCTTGGGGCACATTTTATTGATAATTTTAACATACGGTACATTTGATTGAGTGATTGTCCTCTGCGTCTACACTTGACGAGGTGCAGTGATTATAGTCTTTAAACACTAGGCTTGAGATGTTAGTCAATCAAATGTCCATTTTTTTTTTGAGCTATAGTGTCACATTTTTCCCTGACAAAATGTGTGCCTTCAGTGCTACACAGTGTTAGTCTTTGGTTTGCAGAGCTGCGTCAATGTGAGAAAAACCCCAAATCTGTTATATTAGATTTGGCTCCTGAATGGGATTTTGATGTCCTTCATTTGCTTCTCATAATCTTCATCAAACATCTCCGATTGCTCTGGTGTGAAATGGTTGTTCCAGTCGCCTACTTCACCTGTAAAGAAAGAACATACAGAAGATCATACGACAGTGTAAAATATATCAATCGGTAATTGTATTTGTCGTAATTAGAAAATCTACTGACATTTGAAATGTGCAGAAAAGCTAATTTGGGGCATTTTCGCTTAGTTATCAAAACAGTTACCAATGGACCAAATAATTCAAATGCAATAATTTCCCCTACATTGAGCATGAAGTTCTAATTCATATGTTCAAAATGCATTCGAAGACAAGAAGACCATGAGCCTATAGGGGGTGCCACTGCACTATAAAATGTAAAGTACAGGGACTGAAAGTATCATGATACAATCCAATAACAGTTAGTGAGTCCACTCAACTCACCTTTCCTACTTTTAGAAACGTTGTGCTTTAATAATTTTCAATAAATATCTTGCTTGTGGACAAGACTTAGAGTGGAATGATGCACCTTTTCTCATGAAGGGAGAGATGGACTGACAGAAAACAGGTTCTGGGATGAAGGAGTAGTTGGCCATCGGGTTCTCCTTCATGTTCTTGAAGGACGTGAGCTGCACGATTCGGCTGAGGACCTCATCAGAGACCGACAAGTCCAGGTACCTCATGATGCGCTCCACTTCCCGCCGAGGATTCTGGGGGAGTAAATGTGATGTAGGTAAGAAATGCTTTGGCAATACTGAATCCATGTGTCACAAAAAAGTGTGTTTTCCTTACCTCTTTCATGTCCTCATAGAAGAGGTAAAGGATATTCCTCTTCTCTCTCTCTACCCAGTAACCTTTCACATGGTCATACCAGGAGCCCCATGACACTGGGGAAAATGTAATGAGCAGAAACATGTTTTTCCCACTCTAGTAAAAGGTTTAAGCCAGCTACGGTGTGAGTTCTGAGCACTAATGGACCGTTGAATGTAATCAAATAGTCTACTTGTGTTTATGGATCAATTGTCAGTCATTGTACATTGGTTTGCCAGGTTGGCTGGTGTTTCTGTAGTGGGCTCTTGAATTTGCCAACAGGTAATTAATAGATAGTCAGAGCGTAGGGTCAGCCATAGTACAGCGCCCATGTAGCAGTTTGGGGTTATCATTTATTTGGAGTTGCGTTGCTCACGAACAGACACATGAAACTTGTTAGGTCTCCCAGAACTCCTGAAAAAAATATTCGGCCTTTTAGCTGATAAACGACCCATTATAATCACCAGGGTGTTGCTAGCTGTGTCTGTCTGCTTTTTGGTGCTGAGCAGGTATAACGCAATGTGGGTTTTTAGAGCTTTCTTCTTGCGTAGTGGCCAAATAGAACATTTGAAAATCTGGCAACCCAAAATATGTTGTGAGTCTCTTATGACTGGTCTGTTAATCACTACAAACTATCTAAATTAGCATTAAAAAGCAATTAGTTACATCTTATACAATCCTTAATTAAATTGCTAAACTACATATATCACTCAAACTTTCATTTCTTGAGGGATTAATAAAGTAAATCTTTTTCTTCATCACACTTCCGAGCCTGACCTTTTACAGAACCCCTCTGTTGTAAAGGTCAACTAAAAAAAGCGAAATGTATCCTGAATTCCTGTCCAAAAAGTTAAAAATGCATCTGTGGCAGAAAAAAGAATGTATAAATATATTTGTTTGTAGGCTATATACAAGTTAAAATTCATTATTAGTTCTGAAGGAACATTTTCTCCTTACTGGTACTACCTTCACTATGAATCAGGTTGACTCTAATCTTGTCAGGACAATTGAAGCGTTAAAAAAAACAGTGTGTTAAAGAAACAATCTCATTCTTCAGAATATTTCATAGAATAGACACATCATATATTTAGACAGGAAAGTCTGGCTGGTGGAGAGTTAAATGTCCTTTCTCAGTTCGGTTAGCTGTGTACAAACAGAAATACCCAGTTTCCTTGAAGGTAAAATGACTCTCAGGAATGTGATTTAAGCTACTTACACTCTCCTCGCATGAACTTGTGGATGTAGCCCTCCCAAGGCCCTGGCTCGGGCTGGGTCTGATTCATACAATCAAAGTGGTAGTAGCTCACGAGGTTGTCTTTGGCATTGCGTGCCACGTAGATTGCCTTTAAACATGATCAGGAAGGACACAGAAGAGACACAAAAGAGAGAATGCATCACGTAATGAGAGAGTTATGGCGTGGTATCATGAACTATGATTTCACATCCTGCCTGGATAGCTTTGGTCTGCAGCAACATATTAATTTCCCCGCTCATTCCAAAGGACATGTTCTGGACTTGGTCTGTTGTTCTGCTGTCAATGCTCTGGACTGTACTGCAGCTGAACTCCCCATTTCCGATCACATGTTAATATATTTTACTGTCAACCTTACACTTTCCATTACAAACCTGCCACGTGTTATTTAATTTCGCAACATTAAAGACATTAATTTGAATACACTCTCTACTGGTATCCACTCCCACCCCAGCACTGACAGTTTGTCCTCCACCGATGATCTGGTTTCACATTACAAAAAAAGTCTTCATGATCTTTTTAACACCCTGGCTCCCCTTAAATCCAGCTCTGTTTCCTTCACTCATTCTGCCCCATGGTATACCCCTGAACTGCGCCAACTCAAGGACAAAGGCCGTCAACTGGAACGCATCTGCAAAAAAACTGGACTTGTTATATATAAAGAAATATATCACAACCACATTCTTCACTACAAGGACACTCTTTCTACAGCCAAATCCACCTGCTACGCTAATTTAATCAGTTCAGGTGAAGTAAATACGCGGGCCCTGTTCTCCAGTGTCAACAAACTACTACGACCACCGGACTCCATTGCTCCTCATCTGTACTCAACTGATAATTGCAACTCCTTAATGTCATTCCTCACCACCAAAATAGAAAAGATCCACCAGCAACTGACCCCTAACACCACCTGCATTCCGTTTTTTCCCACTTTCTCAGCCCCTGTTTCTCGTTTACTTTCAAGCTTTACACTTCCCTCTGCTGTGGAAATCTCTGACATCATCCGGAAGTCCAAAACATCTACCTGCCAGCTGGACCCTATCCCAACTGTTTTAGTTAAAGGCTGCCTACCATCTCTTTCACCCTTAATAACATCCATCATACACTCCTCCCTCAGCTCCAGCCTTGTCCCCTCATCCTTCAAATCAGCCGCAATAACCCCCATACTTAAGGCACCTGGTTCTGACCACAAAAACCTCAACAACTTCCGTCCCATCTCGAATCTCCCTTTCATATAAAAAATTCTGGAAAAAACAATAGCATCTCAGGTTCAAGCTCACTTGTCCTTCAATAATCTTTACGAACAATTTCAATCTGGTTTCGCCCCCTGCATAGCACAGAAACAGCCCTGGTAAAAATCACCAATAACCTTCTTATGGCAGCAGACTCCGGACATCTCACTATTCACATCCTCCTTGATCTGAGTGCGGCCTTTGACACCATTTTTTTTTTTGTATTTGTATTCTTTATTTGATTTTAACCCTGTGAAGCACCTTGAGTGGCCCTGTGCCTGAAATGTGCTCTATAAATAAAATTGCCTTGCCTTGCCTTGCCTTGCCTTGCCATTTCACACAACATCCTCCTTGACAAACTGGCCTCCATCGGTATCACTGACACACCCCTGCACTAGTTTGAATCCTATCTTTCTGGCCGCACTCAGTTCATCCAACTCAAAACTTTCAAATCCCAGTCACTTCCAGTCACTACCGATGTTCCCCAGGGTTCTGTCCTCGGCCCCCTTCTGTTCATAATTTATCTACTTCCCCTTGGCCATATTGTCCGTAAATTTAACATCCATCTTCAGTGCTATGCGGAGGACACCCAGCTCTACATATCCACCAAGCCCACTTCCACCCTTCCTCCCAGCTCCCTCTCCGATTGGTCCTCCTCTTCCATTCAGCTCACTGTGCCACCCGCCCGCCTGGTTACCATGGGGTCCAGGGCCTTCAGCCGATCTGCCCCCCACCTCTGGAACACCCTCCCACCTGACATCGGTAACTCTGACACCCTTTCCACTTTCAAGTCCCGTCTAAAAACACATCTTTTTAAACTGACATATTCCATCTAATCATTGTGTATTACCAATCTCACCTCACTTGTGTAAATTGTTTAAATGTGTCTTGTTCTTGTGTTTTTTATTATTGTTGATTTTGTTTTTTAACTCTGCCCTGTAAGGTGACCTTGGGTGCTATGAAAGGCGCCCTCAAATAAAATGAATTATTATTATTATTATAATGAACAAACACAAATTTTCAGTGAAGCACTAAAATTCACTGCGACATGTTAGCTTCATTTGATCTGATAGCCTAAGTCTCACCTTACACTTGTTTTCCCAAAATCCAGGAGGCACCAACTGGAAAGGAAGATGTGTCTTGATAACTCTGGGGGGATCCATTTTCTCCAGAAGATCAAGTCCTGAAACATAAGTTTGGGGAAACGAATATGTGTATATGAAAGAAACTGTTTTTCCCCTTTTGTTGACAATGGAGAGCTTTGAAAGTGATGGTTGTGTTACATTTGGACAGAACAGCGGTACTTGCTGTTTCCCCTTTCCAGTTTTATCAACTGTAAGCTAACCGGCTGCTAGTTGTAATTTTATACACTCAACAAAAATATAAACTCAACACTTTTGTTTTTGCTCCCATTTTTCATGAGATGGACTTAAAGATCTAAAATTCATTCCAGATACACAATATTACCATTTCTCTCAAACACTGTTCACAAATCTGTCTAAATGTGTGATAGTGAGCACTTCTGCTTTGCTGAGATAATCCATCCCACCTCACAGGTGTGCCACATCAAGATGCTGATCTGACATCATGATTAGTGCACAGGTGTGCCTTAGACTGTCCACAATAAAAGGCCACCCTGAAATGTGCAGTTTTGTCTCACAGCAAAATGCCACAGATGCCACAAGCATTGAGGGAGCGTGCAATTGGCATGCTGACAGCAGGAATGTCAACCAGATCTGTTGCTCGTGCATTGAATGTTCATTTCTCCACCATAAGCCGTCTCCAAAGGCGTTTCAGAGAATATGGCAGTACATCCAACCGGCCTCACAACCGCAGACCACGTGTAACCACACCAGCCCAGGACCTCCACATCCAGCAGGTTCACCTCCAAGATCGTCTGAGACCAGCCACTGAGACAGCTGCTGAAACAATTGGTTTGCATAACCAAACAATTTCTGCACAAACTGTCAGAAACCGTCTCAGGGAAGCTCAACTGCATGCTCGTCGTCCTCATCGGGGTCTTGACCTGACTCCAGCTCGTCGCCGTAACAGACTTGAGTGGGCAAATGCTCACATTCGAAGGCGTCGGGCACGTTGGAGAGGTGTTCTCTTCACGGATGAATCTTGGTTTACATTGTTCAGGGCAGATGGCAGACAGCATGTGTGGCGTCGTGTGGGTGAGCGCTTTGCTGATGTCAATGTTGTGGATCGAGTGGCCCATGGTGGTGGTGGGGTTATGGTATGGGCAGGCATCTGTTATGGACGAAGAACACAGGTGCATTTTATTGATGGCATTTTGAATGCACAGAGATACCGTGATGAGATCCTGAGGCCCATTGTTGTGCCATACATCCGTGAACATCACCTCACGTTTCAGCAAGATAATGCACGGCCCCATGTTGCAAGGATCTGTACACAATTCTTGGAAGCTGAAAATGTCCCAGTTCTTGCATGGCCAGCATACTCACCGGACATGTCACTCATTGAGCATGTTTGGGATGTGCTTGACCGGCGTATACGACAGCGTGCACCACTTCCCACAAATATCCAGCAACTTCGCACAGCCATTGAAGAGGAGTGGACCAACATTCCACAGGCCACAATTGACAATCTGATAAACTCTATGCGAAGAAGATGTGTTGCACTGCATGAGGCAAATGGTGGTCACACCAGATACTGACTGGTTCTGAGTCCCCAGACCCCCAATAAAGCAAAAAACTGCACATTTCAGGGTGGCCTTTTATTGTGGACAGTCTAAGGCACACCTGTGCACTAATCATGATGTCAGATCAGCATCTTGATGTGGCACACCTGTGAAGTGGGATGGATTATCTCATCAAAGCAGAAGTGCTCACTATCACACATTTAGACAGATTTGTGAACAATGTTTGAGAGAAATGGTAATATTGTGTATCTGGAATGAATTTTAGATCTTGAAGTCCATCTCATGAAAAATGGGAGCAAAAACAAAAGTGTTGCGTTTATATTTTTGTTGAGTGTATTTACAATACAGACATGACTTTGACAAAAAAATGTATTGATGCAACTTTAACAATTAAATTGACAAATAATAACAAATAATTCAAGGCAGCTAGAGGCAGTATGGGTAATACTCAAATTAGCTAAATCTGTGCTGCTTTTGGTAATTCATTAAATTTAAGCACCACTATATACACACAGCAAAACAATAATTTCACCTGACCACTTCACTGAAAAGCTAAGCTACATTGACTTGTTACATGTTTAAGACTATCAACACAGGGAGTTTGGACATTTTGACACAGAAGGAAATTTTTATAGGTCAGTAGCTCAATGACCCAGGGGAGACAAGCCGTTAAGAAAACATTCCTCCAGGAATTGGACTTGTGAGTTCTGACATGGCACAGTCTGAGCAAGTTGAAGGATGTATTTGTAAATATTATCTTGAGTTTAAGCATAATATAGTGGACACAAAGTGCACTAAAAGTCAAGAGAATTAGGGGCTTAAAGGTGGGAGAATGCTTGTTGTCAAAATCACTTTTGGTCAAATCTCCTCAGAACGCCGCTACCTGGGAAAATCCCGTGATAGGATAAAACACATACTCGGCTCTATGAACTGGTATGTTGCTAGCTACGGTGGGCCCCTTTGTTTACACTTGTATGTAAACAAAGGGTATGTAAACAAAAGGGCCCACCCTTTGTAATATTAATATGATTGTAGTTATAAAAAACATGTAAATGTAATCACATACATGCAAACGTAACTACATAAATACACACCTGAGGGGATGGGAGCTGGTGAAAAAATCTCCAGGAACGGACTGCGGACAGGTGTGGGGGCTCGTCTGCAGGCCTCAGCATCTCCGTTGTGATATAGAAGGTCCACTATCTCCTGAGTCCATGTGGTCCCTTAAGTCCCCAAAACACAAACGAATAGGGTACTTTCCATCATGTAGGAATCTCGCCGGCATTTTTTGCATTTTATTCATTTTCCGAAAAGTTGGAAAAATTATCAATCAAATGTAGCGGTGTAAAAATTAAAATGTTTTCCTCTGATATATAGATAAGTGTAGAGAGAAGCAGAAAATCGAAACACTCAAAACATGCTCAAACTATTTGTGTGCGCTTCTAAGGAATTTTCTGAGCTTCAAGTGTCAGGGTGTGACACCAGTTTGTAAACGCTGCCATACTGAGAAATACAGAGAGAGTTTTGTAGAGCTGATAGGCTTAATCATCATTGTGTCCACATGTCTGGTGATGGCTTGAATGAAAGCTACATTCTTGTGGAAAAAGTTACGCACTATAGCTTTATATGTGACCTAAAATAGTTCCAAAACTGATTAACATCGTAACCTGCATCTGGAAGCAGCTGTGTGAGTAGCCTACCTGCTTTGGGGTAGGTGGCGATGAGGAGGTCTGAGGGGTCTGGACGGAAAGCCCAGATAGAGTCCCAGTTTTGGGCGATGTAGCTCATGAGAGGAACTCCTCTGACTGGGACGACAGGGAAGCGAGTGATGGAGGGGGAGGCCTTCTTAATGGCATCGCTGTAAGACAACTGTTCCTCATCCTCCCCTGACATGATGACTGAGACTTTTAAAAGTGGACTCCAGGGAATCCAGAACCAGAAAGACCAAACTGTATGATGGCTCCAGTGAGGTATGCACGGTTGGTTCCTCCTAAAGTCCTGTCTACTGCAGCTCCTCTCCCAGCTGGCTCACGGGTTCTTTGTCAGCTGGATTGCTATTGTGTAGGACTTTATATTCCAACTGTGTGCGACTCTCTTCCTTCCTGGTTGTCAAGCCAACAATCACTGCACAGACATCCTCTTCACTCCGTCATTGGCAGTTCCTCATGTGCAGTTTGATCTGCTGAGTAGGAAAGCTTTCGGTTTCCTCTCGTGGTTTCCAGCTCAAATCCCCTCCAACATCTGAAACCTGAAACCCTCTCCCAAAAACAATCCCTCTAACCCTCAGCTGAAGAGTGTTTTGGTCACTCCTCTCTCTCTCTCCCCCTCTCTCTTCCCCCCCCCCCCCCCCCCTCTCTCTCTCTCTCTCTCTCTCTCTCTCTCTCTCTCTCTCTCTCTCTCTCTCTCTCTCTCTCTCTATATATATATATAATATATATATATATATATATATATATATATATATATATATATATATATATATTTGTAACCTGGCTGTCTGAGTGCTGTGCTTTTACCAAGTTCTTGTCTGTCTGCGACCACTAGAACTTGCACTCGCAGACTTACACCAAAGTGCCCTTATGTAACATTCTCCGTTACGTATGAATTCCACTTTTCCTCACCATTCTATCTCAGCTGCTTCCTCAGTAATTTAAGAGAAGGACAAAGGAGGGTCTTGAGGGAGGGAAGAAAACAAGAGTTGCATACACAGAGGACAAAATAGAATGATTGAACTTTTAATCTGATCTACAACTGTATTATTTCTCACATCTTTCAGCTGTGATAACTTTTTAATGTTTCTTACCATTAAAAACTAATCTGGTCACTTAATGTGACACACACAAAAAGTTGCCCTCCTGCTGATACAACCTTTAGACTCAAAGGTTTAAAGTAAACACAATAACGTTAATCATTTCTGCTTGTACTAGCTTCCCAAAAAAAAGGGAAAAAAAAGGGGGGGGGGGGTCACGTGTGTAGTCATGCAGCTTGACATAAAGGTCTATGTTGAGAGCGCTGCATGATCACTTCAGGCAGAAGGGTCTGTTTATAACATAGGCCTACATTCCAGGATTTCCACGCTCAATATCCTGCCGGACGCAGAAACAATATCTTCATTGAAAATGAGCTCAGCCCCACACAGTTGCCTTACAGACAGGGGCCCCTGTAAAAAAGGCCAACATAAGACTGTGTTTTACTAACTGTCTTTTAAAGTGTGAAATTTGAATCGAAGCAACCTTCAGCACGACTCCACTTGTTTTGTAGTTTTTCTGGAAAGATGAAACCAAGTAGAAAAAGACTATAGTGCAATAGTGAATGAACATGAGGTCAGTGCCATTAATTCCCAATTGTCACATCTGCAACATCTGCATAGAAGCAGAAGGGAGCAGTGATAGAGCAACTAATACAAGCCTAAATAGCCTACTACAGGCCTATATGAATAAAGCATGCATATTAAAACTAGTCAGTTTTACCACAACAAACTGTATAAATGGTTCGGAAATTAAGTTAAAATGAACAACGAGTTTGTTGTAATAAGCAGGTAAACACTGTGTTAGGCCTACATGATCCATTTAATTTTTGGCTTTAATTTTGAAGCCAATTTCTGAAATCGGTTTGTAAAAAAGATGTTAGTGGGCACATTGAAGCACCCACACTGATTTGATCCCAGTGATGGTCTTAGGTAGAGTTGGGGAAGCAGTGTCTGTCCAATTGTTATACGCTCCTTACCCATGAGGCACAGTCAGGGTTTAATCTCACCTGGCCACCCAACCCAGAGACCACATTTTGGGGATTTTAGCCTATATGAATTTCAACATTAAACATTTGCACTCAGCAAATAGTTTCAAACAATGACAAAGCTTATTGTTAGGAACACAGTATATAAATCCAGCAAATAATATAATAGTAATGATAAGGTAACAATATATTTGAATGGCTCTGCTCACAAAATATCCTACATTTCAGCAGTATACTGTAGGCCTACTGGTTGGGCTCACAATATTTTATAAATGTTTGTTGTTTGTTCGCCCAATCTTTAAAGGGGCACTTCAGTTATATCCCTAAAGGACACAATGGTCAGCTTACTTGTCACCAATAGTCCGTTTTCAGCCTATAAAACAGTTATATACTGTGTTCTGTTACTTTGGGGGAGTTTGTCAGGTCAAATCAAGACATTTTCAAACGCTTGGCAGGTAATCTGTGCTTTATAGTTGGACCATAGAGAAACAAGAGGATATTCAAGGGAAGGTCCAAAAAGCTATAGCCTAAATCATAATAATAGGGGTTGTTTTTCCTAATATTTGCAGCTGATTTGACCACTTTTCCTCTCTCCCCTTTTTGAACTGGTTATCTATAAATCTTCTGCTGTTATAATCAGAGGTGGAAAGAGTACAAAAATATTCTACTCAAGTAAAAGTATGATTACTTGGATGAAATTTGACTTAAGTAAAAGTAAAAGTACTGGTCTAAAAATCTACTGAAGTAAAAGTGAAAAAGTAGCTGATTTAAAATGTACTTAAAGTACAAGTTACTAGTTACTTTTTAACAGCGGGACGGGGCAGGGGTCTCTTCAGTGTAGGGCATTATATATATAGACAAGGGGATATAAATCTCAAAATAGTTTTGTTTAATTAATGCAACACTTTTACAAATTAAAGTGCACAAATTAAACAAATCATGTCACCACACATGTATGGATGTACACTGTGTCATTATTCCTTAGATAAGCAAAAATGGAGCAAATAGTCTATTAATGGGGGAATGGGAATGTAACCGGTCTACAGACCTATACAGACTGCAGCTGCAGTTTTAATAATGTAATTGTGTATAATTGATCTAAACCATGGAAATTGCAAGGTTAGGCTGCTCGATTTTGACAAAAATCATAATTATGATTATTTTGATTGACATTGTGTAACCACAATTATTATAGACAATTATTCATTGATTTAAGAACTGCAACATGCACTAATTTAACATTTGAAACCATGACTTTTGACTTCAAACATATCCTAATTGAACTGAAAACAAGGAAAATGCAAATAGCCTAAGTAAAACATATTTTTAATAATTAAATAAAATAAGTGTCAAAATCAAAATAAACCGTTGCAAATGTTGTTGATAGGGCACGTCTTTTGCTAGCAGGAATATGAGGGCATATTTTATTTATATCTCATGGAGCTGGCTGGATAAGCAAGTTGCATTGTAGGCTACAGTGTTCTTAATTGATGAATGTTGTGGTGGCAAGAGTCAAGGAGCTTTATTAGTTTAGAGTCAAGGAGTTTTTTATTCCTTTATTGCTTGGTCATAGACCACTTGGATTCGACTTCAAGTGAGTAAACTAATTGGTCGTGATGTTTTGAGGTGCAGCTGGGTCGTATATGCCTTTTTTTCTCTCTCTCTCACGGTCGCGCATGTCATCTGACTCGCGTGTCCGCGCGTAACATATCATGCACATTGTTTTAGTCTATTAGTCTATTACTTTTACCTTTCTTCTCGACCAAAGGCTGACTTTCTGCCGTCTTCTGGAAGTATTTCAAAGCTCCCGGCAACACGCACCGTCTCCATCCTACTCTGCACTGTTAAAAAGTCTTCAAGTGCGGTAGCCTACAATGATAGTTTAACTAGGATTATTTCGTTTCAATGATAGAGGGAAGCAATGTTTGTTGTTATAATGTTTAGTCGCAATGTGTTCTCTCCTCCTGTCGATCATTCACTGTGTTAGTTTCCGGTATTGTGCCGTAAAAATAAAAGCCCCTCGCGATATTTTTTTTCTCTCCTTTCCATATCTATTTTTTTACTCAGTAACGCAGGTGATATTAAATGTAGCGAAGTACAATACTTCAAAATAAACATACTCAAAGTAAAAGTAAAAGTATAGGTTTTAAAAATCACTTAAAAAATTACAAGTAGGCCTACACGAAAAAACTACTCAATTACAGGAACGCAAGTAGGCTAAATGTAATTGCTACTTTACACCCCTGGTTATAATATATGTAATCCCTTTCAAAATGTGTCTCTTACGAAATCTGAGGAGATCTATTAAACTTTATTCTAGGCCTATCTAAACAGCACTTTTTGAGTTGTTACAAATTCGGCAAATAGCATTGTTTGTGATAAGGAGTACAACGACAAGATTTTTACTTAGCCTATCTTTCCCTGAAATCCAAAGTTTCTCCTTCAGCAGTAAGATAACATGTGCCTTGTTATCTGAAAAGGAAACAAGTTAACACAGAATATAATGAAAACTTATTTTGTTGCGTGTTGTCCGGGGACATTTTGTTAACTCCTTCTCACTGCAGTCTGCGGTTTTGCATGGGGCTGCTTATCTCGTCACGAGCAACTGAGGTCATCTATAGGCCTACTTAGTATCTTGTGAGGGAAAGCATGAGGGCAAGATATCAACTTATGTCACATAGAGACAAATATATCAGAAGTTGCCTACCACAATGGCTCTCAGGAATGTGTTTACATCTACTCTCTTTGCATGAACTTGGGGATGTGCTCCTCTCTCTTCAAAGTCCTGGCTTGACTTTGTCCATTTCACACAATCAAAGTGAATGGAATTGTATGCCACTTAGATTGCCTTGAAATATGATCAGGAGGGAAATGTATAAAAGGATTTACAACAACAATACATAGAACAGGTAAACTGGTGGGAAATGTTTTGTTGACATTGTTTGTAAAACTTGATAGGCTAACTCTTGGGGTAAACGTTCCATTAAAAAATGTGGGACCTTATGGTATAAGTCTGTAGACTTATGCCATAAGGTCCCCTAATGTTCCCCTCATGTAGACATGAGGGGAAATGGATATGTGCATACTGAACAGATTAGAACTTAGCCTACTTCTGCTGACATGGGCCACTCCGTTTTCACCACCTTAAAAAAACACACAGTAATTTGTGTAATTTGTACCTTGTTTGTGACAGATATCTAGCTCACAGTCCAAAATAATAACATAAGAAAGAAAATCTGAAAAGCAAGTTACATTGGCAGCAACTCATCTCTATGACCTCTTTAGTGAATAACTGCTTTGTGTATTTTTTTATGGATAAAATTATATTTACTAAACTTTGTGCATAGGCATACAAATGGTAAGGCTTTGGGTTAATAGCTCATAAAAAATTGCACTAGGTTATGGCATATAGGCTATGTCTTTGTACTATTTAGGCCTATGTAGCCATTTGAGTGTCAGTTTGACGCTTCATTTGTGTGTTCCTCTTTATACATTTTCTTTTCCTAATGTTGCATTGACTCGCGACTTCTATTGACAAAAACAACTGCTCATGTAACCCAATTGATTTGCACATAACAATAAGGATCTTGAATCTGGACGTGTATATCTGTTACAGGTTTTACGGTAATGATAGGCTTACCTTAGAAACGGAAGTCGAGTTGATCACTTCCTTGGCAACAAAATGCCTGGTCCGCGGTGTGTTTATGGCTTCTATAATAGGTCCATGGTTTAAGCCTCGACGTATGTATAGCATGTTGGGCTAAATGCCTCCGTGGAAAACATTTTCTCATTTGCCTACTTAATTTTAAAGCATTTTTTTTATAGTCTGTAGTCCTAAAGAGGGACGTCGGAGATCAATAAACTCTTGACTTAGCATTAGCTATATAGCATCTTCGTACTATTCGACCCCATAATGTAGGCTATATTTTGACGAAATGAATTCCCGCAAGTGGTGTCGTTCACTTCCGATATTAATCGTCTTGTGTGGACGTTTGGGTCACCCAGCCTCGGAATCTGGGGCCACTTCAACTGTAACTTCCAATCCTACAAATGGGGGACCTCTCAGCCCAGCGACCCCTGCTCCGGGCGATCCAGTCACAGCGGAGTCCACCGGCATCGGCAGCACTGAGGCGGTAACTGTGGACCCCACTATGTACTCCACTGTGGACCCCACTATGTACTCCACTGTGCACGCCACTATGTACTCCACCGTGTACTCCACTGTGCACTCCACCTTGGACCCCACGGCAGCCGCCACGCCGACCGTGTCTGAGGCTCCCACTGCGGTGACTGAAACGCCCTATGCAACCACCAGCCAACCTGTGGTAACTTCAGAGGGTAACTTACACCTGCCTCCTGTGATTTCTCATTTTATTGGAATTGTAAACTTTTTGTTTTGTCGGTCCTATTTAGGTGAGCATCTATTTTTCCTATTTTTGAAAGATTTGATAAAAAGAGGTGATCCAACTAACTCTGTCCAACTCCATTATTAAGAATCGATTTTTTTAATCATTTACAAATACATTTTTAATAAGATGTGTAAACAATTTGAATTCACGTATTGCAGATGCAGTATACAGACACAATATACTCAATCACAATTTAATAATGTGACTCACCAAGTATTTTCTCGTTGTCTTCCAGGTTGTCTCTGTGATTTAACCCCTGATTTATGTGACATTGGCTGCTGCTGTGACACAGTCGATTGTGGTATTGCAAACTTGAGTACTGTCTTCACTGGATGCCCACAGAAAGCCATGTATGTCTTCGGAGCATGATTTAAATGAATAGCACATATAGCTTCACAATGTTTAGCATTTAAAAGAGTTTGTACCTTTTATTTCACAGATCAGGAGATTGCATTGAGAAATGGCTGATGTTCAAGGCCAACGTGGAGTCGTCTCTTGTCACTGTGACCGACTCCTTGTTTTGTGTCCGGTCTGAAGGTACTTGGATGTAATAAGATTATGGTAACATTTGCTATCACCAAAGGCATCATTTGTTTATATTACAACAAATAGCAACGTATTTGTATCTTCCATTAATGTTAAAAACTATTTTTCAATATCTCCCAATAGATAAAATTACCCAGTCTCTCCCAGCTCTACTTCAGTATCCAGCTTTAGGGGATTCGTACCATTTCTCGCCACCAGCACCTACAAGCAGCCACAGCAGAGATTTCTACAGGGTAAACAGAGAGGCTGTTTTTCTGCTCACACTTTTTTATTCAAGCAACTTTGGAGATTTGAAGGCAGAGACAGCACTCAAACTGAATTGGAGAGTCTATCTTTAATAAAAAAATGCATACAAGACTCCACTTTTTTTCTAGGTTGATGATGTCATCCAGACATATTACTCCAACTCGTCCGTGCGGGGTCTCCTTCGTCAGCCATCTCCAGGGGCTGCTGCTGCATTCTGTATCAACCGCAACCCTGCGAGTAAGTTCAGACCTATTGCAAACCACAATATGTTAAACTGTTGAGTTTTGCAGCATAGCAGAGTCAGCCCCCCCCCCCACCACACACGCACCTTTTCAAATCCAGACCTGTCATCTGTGTTATGTTTTGTGTGAGGGTCTTTCTCAGTAACAGCAAAATGACAGAAAAATCGTATTTAGCCAAAAGACCGTTTTTTAAGACCGTTTCCTTTTGCTTTCAGAATTCCTGAGGTCTGTGTCTCTGTCTTGTACCCGCATGCTGACTCCTCTGTCATGCACCACGGACCCAACTCTCAACGCCCGCTCCTACTTCTCCGACCTGAGTCTGATCAAGGTCAGAGAGTCCGCCTGTGCTAAAGAGCTTTTATGTTTGATGATAACTGTTGTACACTTCACAGCTGAATGGCTGCTATCTATACTTTCATTACAGATTCCAATACCTGAGACGGTTCAAGTGTTAGGCATACTGGTAAGTCAAAGCTGAAAGCCATATATGACATTAGCATAAACACTTTTATTTTGAAAGTTATTCAACAGCCTAGTTATGTCAGCCTATACAAAATAAGCTGACAACGCTGGCATTTGGGGTTTTCGTCTTCATGTCATAAGGGGTAAATGCTAAAAAAGCACAAGTCTTAATAAAATACATACTGTAAACTATTTGTTGCATGGAAAATTACCTTACTTGGTGTTGTCAACTCAAAGGTAAGGTAGTGTGTGTGTTTAAAAAAAAAAGTAAACTAATAAAGTAATTTGCCTGTAGAGGTACAGGTTCAGGTTAAGAAAATATATACTTCACCAACAGGTAATGCTTCTTAAAGACGTGTTTTCCACCAAAGTAAGCAGCTATACTAACTCTTGTTTCAGGTCCCAGTAACTCCACTGTCTGACTGGCCTGCACCAAGTGAACAAAACAACTCCTGTGTCAATGTGGCGAAAAAGGTCAGTAGATTAAAAATGTTAGATTTAATTTCCGCCTACACAATCGCAAATCTCAAATTTGCTTTTCCCTGATTCTCCCATAGGTGGAGTTTGTCATAGGATACACGGGCAGAGGGGAGCTCATGTACGCCACAGTGAATGTCATATTAGCTGATGTGGATGCAAATCAGCCTCTGTTACAGATGCACTCCGTACAGTTCCAGGTAGCATGTTAAAGCCACATATTTCAACACTCAACGAGCAACAAGTTCACACACTAACTTTAACTTCCCTCTACCAGTTGGCAACACCGAGCCCCACTGCAGGAGGTGCTCTCCCTGCAGTCGGACTCAGAGTGGGATCCCTCGTCAGTGGTCGCTTTGATGAAGGAATGAAGCCTGTATCCTCACATACATGTGAACTTCTCTCTAAGTCATAACTTCTTTTGTCCAGCTAGATTTGAGTCAAACATGAATTACAGTTCCTTGACAGGGCGTAAGCTGACGACGCTGGGGGTGTCACAGAGTGGCGAGTGTTCCTCTGATCCAAGCAGACGAGCCCCCGTCCTCTTTACATACAATGCCATCTCTGGCTGTACATTCAGGTGAGTCTATAATTAGATTGTAATGACGCAATAGTGAGTTTTTTTCCTCGCGTAATTTCACCATCTCCTCGTGCCATGTAGTTCCCCATCTAGTGACTGCGCAGATCTGCGTTCCAATATTTACGGGATCTTGCAGGGACTTACTACTCCTGATGTGATTGCCATGAACCTGGGCTCCCAACCGGACTGGGCCAGAGTCATTACTGAGGAGTGCCCTGTCAGCCTGCAGGTACAGTTCAGTCAGGAGTTAAGAGTTTTCATGACTTCGAGCTCTGTTTTTCTCTGCTATCCTGGATGTAGTTGAATTAAAAGACCATGTGTTTGAATCTATAACAGTGTCTTCCTCCTTCTCGCAGTATTCATTTATTTTTTCCTTGCCCCTCTCTCAGGAATCATGTGAGTCAGGCTGCGTCCTCCCCAACTCTCTCTCTATCCGAGTGCTGTGGGCTCGCCAGGGTCTCTTAGACCTGCCCCAGAACTACATCCTGGGGGCCAAATACGTTTTCCAGTGTCAAACATTCAAGGTAGATGCATATGTACTATACTATATACTGTATATACATATTTTGTATACTCTACACTGATTGCTCCATCAGAAATCCTTCTTTTCTATGGGAACACATGTTGTTTCACCTACTCTAATAATACCCGCATACCATAATTTTTTATTTCAGTGTCCCCTGCCATCCCCAATCATTCTAAGCACCGATGTGACGTTTGTTGACACTACGGTTTACCCAGAACCCCCCAGGGGCTTGCCTCAGCCTCACTGGAAGTTTCCGTTTGGTTTCTTCACTAGAGGCACTGCTGAGCTGGACGGGCACCTCGTTATTAACGGCAGCGGCGCCGAGAAGGTCTTGTGGAGTTTAATGCTGTTCACACTGATGTTACTAACAGGATTATAGAGTTTTTCACTAGGTAGCTAGACGGCTGACAGAGGAGCAGATGGGGAACTTTTTGTAAATTGGTTGTAGATGGAAGAATGTTTACCACATGAATTTATTTTGATAAGAGTGAAACGTGAAAATGGACCTTAATTTATTTGTGTATTTTCAGTAATAAATAGATTTTTACAGGATTTTTAACGAGTCATTCATTGTTTCACTGAGGTAAAGATGCATTTTTGGCACACAGCTCCAGCCACATAGTAAAATTCAGTACCAGAATTTGACCAACGATGTGCCTCTTTTGCTGTACCTTGAGATCTAAGAGGCATCTCTCACTTCAACATGGCGCTCTTGGCCTCACTCATGTATCCACACAGCTGTGGGTGGACAGAGTGAGAGACTAAAGGGTTGCCAGTGCATCCTGCAGACTGTCCCTCACTCTCACTGCCTTGTGGTAGTGCAAGGTTGACACACATCGCACCTCCTCGAACCCTGTCTAAAAGTTTATTGGAGGTGAAAAACTATAAAGACAGAATCAATAGCAATGCGTATGTGACAACGAAGGTAGTTTCAAACATTGGTACCAAACTATTATTATTATCACATTGCTCCAGTGTATTATCACATTGCTCCATTGCTATCTGACAGTGTGCCTGCCTTTCAAGTGAAGCGGAGAAAAGTGTTGTCCACAAATAGCACTCGTGTTATCTATTTAAACAAGTTGCATATAATTCTACTTATAATATGTTTATATGTCGTAAGAGTTTGTAGGGGCATCCCAACTAAACATGAAAATAATCAGTTTGCAGTTAATGTTTTATCTCATGAGTGTGTGAACCCTGAAAAGCTTCATCAAGTGTAATCAATTTGAAGAAGCAGCTCACTGTGCAGCAGCTCATTACTTTTATTCTACTCTTTGTTGGTCGTGTCTCGTGCAGGCTCCCTGCTTTTGGCTGGGCTCTGTACAGTGTGGTGTAGGGTTGCAAAATGACAGATCGTATGGACAGAAAAAAAGCCCCATGCCTCCAGCTGCCAGCACTTTCTATAGGCTTCGTGCAATCAGCGGACTCTGTTGGAGGTCTCATGACATTAAAATGGGCATGTCCACTCAGTCACAACACTTTTGGTCTTATATATTGTTTATGTGAAAAGCTGCAATAAAGTGATGATTACAAACTCATGGACTTGTATCTTGGAGAACATTTTATTGATCATTTTAACATACGGTACATTTGATTGAGTGATTGTCCTCTGTGTCTACACTCCACAAAGTGCAGTGATTATAGTGTTAGAACACTAGGCTTGAGAAGTGAGAAAATCAATTGTATCCAGTTTTTAGTTATAGTGTCAAATTTTTTTCCAACAACACTTGTGCCTTCAGTGCTAGTTTTTGGTTTGCAGAGCTGCGTCAATGTGAGAGATCTCTAACATCTGTTAGATTTGGCTCCTGAATGGGATGTTGACGTCCTTCATTTGCTTCTCATAATCTTCATCAAACATTTCAGATTGCTCTGGTGTGAAATGGTTGTTCCAGTCACCAACTTCACCTGTAAAGAAATAACAAACATGAAAATCTTTTGACAGTGTAAAATATATTTTGGGCATTTCTTCTCAAAAAGTTTAGAAAGAGCATGAAACATTTATCAAAACAGTTGCCAATTGACTGATTAATTAATGGACTAATAATTTCAATTATATTGAGCATAAGTTCTTCTAATTCATAGTCAAATAAAAAAAAAAGCAAAGGGAAGATGTCCAGGAGCCTGTAGGGGGCACTACTGCGCTATGCAATGTAAAGTGCAGGGACAAATGTATCATGATACAATTCAATAATAATATAGTGTCCACAAATAATTTTTAATAAATATCTTGCTTGTTGGTAAGAGTGCAATGATGCACCTTTTCTCATGAAGGGAGAGATGGACTGACAGAAAACAGGTTCTGGGATGAAGGAGTAGTTGGCCATCGGGTTCTCCTTCATGTTCTTGAAGGATGTGAGCTGCACGATTCAGCTGAGGACCTCATCAGAGACCGACAAGTCCAGGTACCTCATGATGCGCTCCACTTCCCGCCGAGGATTCTGGGGGAGTAAATGTGATGTAGGTAAGAAATGCTTTGGCAACACTGAATCCATGTGTCACAAAAATGTCTGTGTTTTCCCTACCTCTTTCATGTCCTCATAGAAGAGGTAAAGGATATTCCTCTTCTCTCTCTCTACCCAGTAACCTTTCACATGGTCATACCAGGAGCCCCATGACACTGGGAAAAAACAAATTCAAAGAACACAAACATGTTTCCCCACTCCAGTACCATTTATGACTTCTGAACACAGATGGACCATTCATATGGATGTTTTCAAGTCATGATTATAAATCAATTGCTAGTCAATGTTGATTTGTTTGCCAGGTTGGCTAGTGTTTCTGTAGTGGGCTCTTGAATTCATCAACAGATAGGCCTAGTTAATCCTTATCCTTCTGGGACAGAGCTGCTGGGAATCTACTTTTAACAGTGGTGCATGCACATCCATGTAGGTCTGGCCTATCAGAGCCGACTGGGCTTTTCGGAAAGAGGGGCAGGTGCCAAAACTGAGTATTTGAGAGAGAAGGCAAACAAGGCGGGAAATAGTTGATCATGCATGGGCAGTGTGACAAAACAAATGGGTTTTCTGAACAATAAACCTTGAAAACCTTTTCTATAGACATCAGTAATACACATTTGAACCGCGATAATTTGCTTAATATGTCTCCTTTAATATTTATTAATTGCAACTTATGACTGTAATAACCCTTGTTAATGATTTATTGATATCAGTGGTTCAATATACCCCAATATATCACTCAAACTTTAATTTCCCCTTGAAGGATTAATAAAGTATCTCTTCTTCTTCTTCTTCTTCTTCTTCTTCTTCTTCTTCTTCTTCATCATACTTCAAAGCCTGACCTTTTGCAATCGAACCCCTCTGTTGTAAAAGTCAACTACAAAAAGCATAACGGATCTTAAAGTCTTATCCAAACAAATTGAAAATACATCTGTGGAAGGAAAGCAGAAGCTGATTTATTGAACAGCAATTGGACACAAAAAAGAAAGTACAAATATATTTAACCTATAGGCCTATAAAAGTTGACACTTGTCAAGGCCATTGAGGCATAATAAAAACAGTGAGTGAAGAAACTAACTCATTCTTCCAATTCGTCACGGATTGCAGAATTTACCAATCATATATTTAGACAAGAAAGTCTGGCTGGTGGAGAGTTAAATGTACCATGCCATAGCCGGCATTAATATTGTGGTGTCGTTTCTCAGTTTGGTTAGCTGTGTACAAACAGAAATACCCAGTTTCCCTGAAGGTAAAATGCCTTGCTTCAAGCTACTTACACTCTCCTCGCATGAACTTGTGGATGTAGCCCTCCCAAGGCCCTGGCTCAGGCTGGGTCTGATTCATACAATCAAAGTGGTAGTAGCTCACAAGGTTGTCTTTGGCATTGCGTGCCACGTAGATCACCTTTAAACATGATCAGGAATATAAAGAGTTTTCACAACAAAAGCGAGAATGCATCACCTAATGACCCAGTAATGGCATGGTATCATGAACGATGAACAAGCAAATGTTCAGTGTGAAGCACTAAAATTAATTGTGAGATGTTAGCTCCATTTGATCAGATAGCCCATGTCTCACCTTGCACTTGTTTTCCCAAAATCCAGGAGGTACCAACTTGAAAGTAAGATGTGTCTTAATAACTCTCGGGGGATCCATTTTCTTCAGGATATCAAGACCTGAAGCATAAGGTTTAGGGAAAATAATATGTGCTTCAATTGGCTAAATCTGAGCTGTTTGGGGTCATCCATTCATTTGAAAACCACTATACACACAGCAAAAAAAGGTGTTTATGAGTTCTGGCATGGCACAGTCTAACAAGTTGAAGGATGTTTTTGTGAATAATATATATATTGAGTTTGAGCATAAGATAGTGGACACAAAGTGCACTTGAAGCCAATCTCTTGGTAAAGAAAGAGTATTTGTGATATGACTGTAGTTATTTAAAACATATAAATGTAATCACATAGGCTAGATGCAATTGTAACAGCTTGCAAATACACACCTGAGGGGATGGGAGGTGGGGAGAAACTATCTAAAAAAGGACTACGGAAGGGTGTGGGGGCTCGTCTGCAGGCCTCAGCATCTCCGTTGTGATATAGGAGGTCCACTATCTCCTGAGTCCATGTGGTCCCTTAAGTCCCCAAAACACAAACGAATAGGGTACTTTCCATCATGTAGTGAATTTTTCCAGCCTACCATCTTACACTCAAGTCCTACAAGTGTGTCTTTTCCATGTTATTAACAATTTCGAAAAGTAACACAAGCTGCCAATTAAATCTTCTGGAGTAAAAAGTAAATTGTTTTCCTCTGAAAAATAGTTGAGTGGAAGTATAAATTAGCAGAAAATGTAAATACTCAAGTAAAGTATTTACATTTGTACATGCACTTAGTTATCTTTCATAAATGTTTGAACATTAAAGCTGTAGTGCGTAACTTCGGTCGCCCCAATGAGGAATTCTGAGTTGTTTTTATTCTTGGGAGTTTATGAGTTCCTGTGCCAGTGCAAGGGGGTGACACCAACTTGTTTTGCGATGGCTTCAATGTAACGGACATTCATTAAATGTGAAAAAGTTACACACTATAGCTTTTACAGAGCATAAATAACGAATATGTGGCCCAAAATAATTCCAAAACTAATTAACATCTTAGAAACCCTGCATCTGGAAGCAGCTGTGTGAGTAGCCTACCTGCTTTGGGGTAGGTGGCGATGAGGAGGTCTGAGGGGTCTGGATGGAAAGCGCAGACGGAGTCCCAGTTTTGGGCGATGTAGCTCATGAGAGGAACTCCTCTGACTGGGATGACAGGGAAGCGAGTGATGAAGGGGGAGGCCTTCTTAATGGCATCGCTGTATGACAACTGTTCATCCACTGACATGACAGACTCTTTTAAAAGTGGACTCAACAACAAGGGAATCAACAACCAGAAAGACAAAACTGTATGATGGCTCCAGTGAGGTACGCATGGGTTGTTCCTCCTGAAGTCCTGTCTGCTGCAGCTCCTCTCCCAGCTGGCTTACAGGTCCCTTGTCCAACACAAAAGATCTGTTAGATCACTAGTAGTAGCAGTAGTTTTAGTATTAACAAAATTAAGTCAGTTTGGGGAAAGTTGAGCATCGAACAGGGTTGGAGAAATGATGGCAGGTTAACAGACCTATTTCTATTGGTTATATCAGTCATGAGTGATATATATATATATATATATATATATATATATATTGAATTATTGAGTTGAATTACTACACAGCTGGTGAGTCGGAATAGGTCATTAACTGTAAAATACAACTCATTTCAGTGGTTATTGAAGTCAATTTCTAAAATCACCAGGTTTGTTAGAAGAAAGTGACTTACTTGTCCGTCGTCGGAGCACCACAAATTAACATTTGAACAAGAAGAGGCAATAAAAACGCGGCGTTGTGGCTGCAGGGGAGGTTTGGTACTTTGAAGCGCTGATACTAAGCAATGATTTCATCCCAGTGATTGTCTGATATAGCCTTCTGTAGGTAGACTAGAGTTTGGGAAGCAGCGTCTGTCCAATGAGTAAGCTACCTGTAGCCTGCTGCCTACCCATTGGACAATTTCAGCAATAACTTTGTTTGTGAGAAGGAGTACAACTACAGGATGTTTACTTTGATCTTTCACTAAATTCCTAAGTCTCTCTTTCAGGAATTTGATAACATGGGCCTTGTTATCTGAAATGGAAACAAGTATAAAAAGAATATAAAGAAAACCTATTTTGCTGCGTGATGTCCGGGACATCTTGTTCATCATCCTTCGCTCTGCAGGGGACTGCGTATCTAGTCATCGGGAACTGAGGTAGTCTATAAGTATCTTTTGCGGGAAAACAGTGAGGTCAAGAAATACTTGTGTATCCATTTCAATCAGACTTCATTTGTATACTTTCATACAAGCAAATATAGCACAACATGCTTTATACAAGAAAATACAATTTTGATAAAACTGAAACGTGAAAATGGACTTAAATTTATTTGTGTATTTTCAGTAATAAACACATTTTTACAGGAGGTTTTACGAGTCATTGTTTTACTGAGGTAAAGATGCATTTCTTGCAGACAGCTCCTCTTCTCTGTCCCCCTTCTGGTGTGGTTGCTTCTTCTGTGTTCTTCTCCCCTTTGGTCCTGCGTGACGAACATAGTTGAGGAGGTGGATGATTGCAGCGGGAGTCATACCCTGCAAACGTGTCGCAGCTCCCAGCTGGAATACAAAGAAGTGCAGTATTAGTTTCGTGTTAGCGGCCAAGAGTCCACTGAAAAACAGTCTCTTCTGCACTGTCCAATTTTCTGTATTTTGGATGCAAAAGTAGAAGAAAACCAAACTCACAGTGCTGGGTTGAACTCTGTCCAAAATCTCTCTGACTTCCTGAGACAGCGACACCGGTAGAGATAAATAGTCTATGTCCTGTGGGAGAGACATGTTCTCCTCTTTCTGAATTCTCTCTATCTCGGTCTTCTGTTTGTTACAGTGAGGCCTGTACACAGCTAAACAAAATAAATAATGTTTTATTAAGACAGATTGAACTATGTCGAAGGAGCTTAAAAGTACCAAAGTAACATTTTGAGACAATGCAGAAAGATAACTGGTGGAATTATTACAGAAAAGATTCCCATTTCCAAATGCCAAAATATTTTTTTTACCTTCTATCTTGAGTCTTTGTGAGAATTCCATGTAAGGTTCAAGGCCCTCTGGGAAGGCAGAAGCCAACATTTCAAAGGACACGTCATTGTACTGCAGCAGATCCATAGCACTGTAAAAAAGAAGCCACATAGTAACAGTCAGGACCAGAATATGACCATGAATGTGCTTATTTTGCTGTATTTTGAGATACAAACTAACAAACATCTCTCACTTCAACATGGCGCTCCTGGCCTCACTCATGTGGATGCTGGGCAGCTTTTTCCTCCAGCTGTGGGTGGAGAGAGTGAGAGACTGAAGGGTGGCCAGTGCATCTTGCAGACTGTCCCTCACTCTCACTGCCTCGTGGTAGCGCAAGGTCGACACACATCCCACCTCCTCGAACCCTGACAGAGGTAAAAAAAGAAAAGAAAAAATGTTAACTAGAAATACTAAGAAACAGAAGACAGACTCGACAGCAATGTGTATGAAACTACTAACGTAGGTAGAGGTAGATATCATTCTTTACCATACTCACTACTCACATACAAAAATAGTTTCAGACGTTGATAACATCTTATTGTAAATTGCGTTGCTGCAGTCGTTTGCGGTGTGTGCCTACCTTTCAGAGTGAGGCGGAGGTCGGCGTTGTCCGGTCTTAGATAGGTTCGATACTCGGCCCGACTGGTGAACATGCGGTAGGGCTCTGTAACGCCTCGACTGACCAGGTCGTCGATGAGGACGCCGATATAACTCTCTGTCCGAGACAGCGCCAGCGTGGGCATGGAGAGCGCAGAGCGGCCAGCGTTTACCCCTGCCCACAGGCCCTACACACGCAGCAACAAACTGTTATTTCTTCAGCTTAACTTAGTGTCTGTCGTTACATTTACGTATACTATCCTTGGGGGTCCTTTTGTTATGTATACGAGTGGAAATATAAATGGCCTTGCTAATTAGTCCACAAACTAGATCCCCAACATTTGTCATGACAAAGAGGAATCCAAGCCTCTACGCCTCCAAGTCATATAAACAGCAAAAACAAGTAAATCCAGTAAGGCAAGAAGCTCCTCATTCATGATACTCCTGGGAACAACATTTGTGCGTCTAGATAGCACTTGTATTATCGAATACAAATAAACAGGTTTCATAATTGCAGGGGAAAAAAATACTACAAATAAAATTTGTATCAGTATGAAGTAAGAGTGTAGAGGGGCATCCCAGCGAAACAGGGATGTTATCGCAAAGTTGAAGTGTTATCTATATAGTAATAAAGTGAAATAAAATAGAACAAGCGGCTACCTGTGCAGCAGCCTCCTCGTAGCCCGTTGTTCCGTTGATCTGACCGGCTAAAAAAAAACCTTGGGTACTTTTCACCTGCAGGGCGGGACTCAGCTGGGTGGGACAAACAAAGTCATACTGCACACCATAACCTGAAGGCAAAAAGAAACCCATAGAAATAAGGAAACATTCAGGTAACATTTCTGCGTCAGATCCATCCATGATTGCAGGCAATCGGTAGCCTGGAAATCAAGACCTGCCGCTAGACGCTGGCAAATTAAATTTCGACACTTAGCGATTTGGAAGACGGCACTCAAATCTTTCATTTGCAAGTAAAAGGAATGTTCTGTTTTGCCGACCGACCACGGCAAAAGTTTAATTTAACAGTTAACCCGTTGTTCTCTTTAACAAAATGGGCTTAATATGTCACCTTGTTCATTGCTCTGATTGGTCGTAGTGCTATCCAATTGCGTGCAGTGGCATTTGAAATGCACGCAAAGTTGCCGCCCCTGGTTGGAAAGGTCTATTGATCGTGGCCAGACCCTCTATCGTACTAGATATGGGTCTGGATTTCCAGGCTAGGCGACCGGGGCATTTCAATACACTCAACATCGTTACTGGGACAAGCCATATCATTGTATCAGTGAGCAAATATTTTGCTACGTGGTTCAACGGGTTACATGTAGTGTACCGGGCATGTGAATCTCAGCTCTGTGCATTGCAGGGATTTCTCTGATGAGGCGGAGCTGCACATCAGGGGGCATGGTCATGGATAGACCCTGAGGATACAAGAGGTCAGAGGTCATCCCCTCAGGCTCCAGCCATACCTGGTGCTTCCGTCCTGGAAATCGAAGCACCCGCGACTCAATGGAGGGGCAGTATCTGTGAGAGATGAAGGGCCACAGTTTAGAGATTTACATCACACCATGTACTATAGCTGACATTTAAGTTGTGCTTGTGGGCTTGTGTGTGTGTGTGTGTGTGTGTGTGTGTGTGTATGTGTGTGTGTGTGTGTGTGTACCTAGGACCCTTGGCGTCTTCTTGTATGTGACAGTTGAGATGAAGACTCTCCCTCACCACACGCTCCACACCAGGAGTAGTGAAGGTCAGGTAGCAAGGCAGCTGTTCTTCAGGCTAAGGATGTTTTTAGTTTCAAAATAAAATATCCATTAATTTAAAAGGACACTACTTAAAATGTTAGGAATGGATATGATGTCTAAACTATGAAGCTTTTCCTAGTGCTGAAAAAAACTTTTTGTCGATCAATTTGTCAACAAAAATATTTCCCAATGAATATATTAAAGCCACTACGAGTAACATGGCACGTTGGCGTCCCCTTTGGACAAAAGCAGTAGTATTTTTACGACGCCCGCTGTCGCAAAGCTGTTTTCTAGCGCGTGGCAGGCGCGTGAGTGTGAACTGAGAAGGGAGCAATATAGTGCATGTCCGTGTGTTGAAAGTGCGAGGACTCTTTTCGGCTCCGTGAGAGTGGTTTTGACACTGCATGAACTAATGCCAGTCACTGCCACACGCACCTGATTGCAATGAGTTGTTGCAGCAGTGTCACCTAACTACTCTCTCTCACGGAGCTGAAAGATTACGTGTCCGACTCCTCACAGAAAGCGAATGAACGATAGACGGCAGTTAGTATGGATCACGATGAGGTAATGTGTTTGTGTTGTTGATGTAAATAATGACTATTTCAGATAATGGTTATCTGATGATGGTGAAGCAAAGCAAACTTTGTGTTAGTACCAACCGCTCATTCATTTAGGAGTAAACACTGCAGTCTAGTTTCGCTCTCGTGAAATTGTATACACGTTGCTTGGCAACGCCCTCGTCCCCCGTAGCATATATCACTCTCCCTTTTAGCTTTTCTTCATTGCATTTTCTTTTTTTTCTTTGATGGTTCAGCCCCGTTATCAGTCATTATGACGACAAATAACTGTATCAAACAAGGCTCCCGCTCCCCTTCCCTCACCTGGAGGGATAGGCTTCTCAATTCACGTTGCTGCGCCACACTGAAATCTGCGACCAATACGGATATGGGACCATAGAGCTTGCACGAGCGAACCGAAAATCGGACTGGGTGTGCGACCAGACCAAAAGCAGTAATAAAAACTATTTAAAAACGTCTTTCTTTGCACTGATGGTCTCGTTTGCTGTTAAAGGTAATTTATGATTATCAGAGGAAACACGAGGCTGTTTAAAAGATATTTAAATGTTACTCGTAGCCGCTTTAACTTGTGAATATTTTTTTTACATATCTAGTAAATATACTAAAACTCATTACATTCAGCTTCTAAAAAGTCATGCTTAGCTGATTAATGGCCACTGTGAAGACAAAATAAGCATCTAGAAGACATCACGTTGGGCCTTATCTTTGAAATAAAGCATAGAATCAAATGAGGCTGCACCTTGCAGTGTTTGTGATCCCAAAGTAAGGAGTGAAGTGCTATAGTGCTAAACTACTTCAGGCTAAAATTCACCTTGCAGCGTGTGTGTGTATTGAGGAAGCTGAAAGGAGTGGGTTGACTGTCAGGAAGGTGAACGTTCGCCAGCGAAAGGTCTACTGAATCCCTCAGGATCCTTGGAGGTGTGCCTGTCCTCAGTCTGCCTGTCCTCAGCCCCAGCCTCTCCCTCAGCGTCTGAGACAACCCACCACTCGATGGGGCATCTCCAATGCGACCCCCGGGGGACGTGGTTTGCCCCATGAAGAGGGAGCCCGACAAGAAAGTACCGGTAGTTAAAACAACGGAGCTCGCCGAGATCATCTGGCTTCCATCTGCTATAGAGGATTGCAAATGATAAATGTATTGAAAGACTTTATTTTTTGTAATTACCCACATATACAGTATTACCAAACATTGACAGATACTTTAGCTATAATCTGCTCCATACCCAAACGTATCCCAGTGACTCTGTGGCATCCGGGCTCCTCTGGGTTTGGTGCTGTTACCAGCAGCTCTTCCACTGAGCCCTCCACCACCGTCAGCCTGGGAGTGGACAGCAGCTCTGACTGAATGAGCGACAGCAGGCAGACGCACAGTTCATTACAATTTGTTTAAATCAATGAACAGACACAAATTATGTTATACGAAGTCAAGTCAAGGTTTATTTATATATGTTTACACTTAAAACAACATCGGCTGACCAAAACAGGCTCAAAACACAATACAAAACAACATATAGGCAAAGCAACATGAAAAATGAAAAACACAATACTGAACACAAGATGAAAACCTTTTGTGTATAAGATACCTGAATATATTGGCGGTAGCGCTGGCGGTCCAGCTGGGCCCTGGGGCCCCACACAGCGGGGCCTTTCCTGCGATTGAGGATGGAGAAATGGATCCCAGCCCAGTCTCCTGCTCGACCACACAGGCCGTCCAGAGCATCTACCTCCTTGACCAGCTGGCCCTTCCCCACTCCTCCCAGAGACGGGTTGCAGGACAGGGCACCTGGGGGGATGGGGTGGGAGGAAAGAGAGAGCTCAGTTTGGGCCATGTGTAGGCAATCGAATTCACATATCAAAAAAACTATCTAGATCAGCAGATTTCACACTAAGAGGAACTAAACTTCAGGCTGCAGCAACACTCACCAATGCATTGAACCGCATCTCAACTTGGCTAATTCAATCATGCCTTCAACTAAATACATCCAAAACAGTCTGCATGTTTTTTTCCAAAAAGCGATGTAGCATTCCAGATCCAGCCATAATGCTGTCAGGAGTAAAACTAGAAGTTGTCTCTGAGTTCAAATACCTAGGCCTCCTAATCGACTCTCAACTGTCCTTCAAATCTCATGTAAAAAAAGTTAGTCACAGGGTTAAGTTTAACTTATCAAATTTTCGCTTCATCAGAAATTCAATGACAACTGATGCAGCCAAGATATATATGCATGCTATGATAATGTCTCATTTCACATACTGTTTGACCAGCTTTGCACAAGCCAATAAGACAACACTTAAAACACTTGAAACACTGTATAAGCAAACCCTGAAAGTCTTGGACCGGAAGTCAAACACCTACCATCATTGTCTTATTTTAAGAAAGTATAAACTTCTGAGCTGGGACAACCTAATGGCAGGGGACAGCAGATGAAAACTAGCCTCTTAGGCTAACTCTGGCTAACTTACATTTTGAATGTTGATTAGTGTGCAATGTCCCTGAAATAAACCAATAAAATAAAATAAATAAATAAAATAAAAAATAAGCTTCTGTCTCCTCTTCTCACCAATGGTGTGTATTTTCTGTGTGACCAGGAGCGTTTCAGCTCCCACTCTGGCTGCTGCTGCCGCCGCCTCGGTCCCCGCGTGGCCCCCGCCCACAACAATGACATCATAATGCTGACGGGCAAGGTGACTGGCACGTCTACAAACCAGAACCAGGACACTCTGCAGGTGGGGGAGCTTCTTTGTCAACATGTGAGATGCATAGCTGTGTGGAGTGAAGGTAACATGGTCAGAAATGTGGACATAATTCAATGATGAAGCAAAAATCTTTAGTTAAATACTAACTCACTTTATTCTACAAACAAATCTTCCGCTATATTTTGATATTCAAGTTTTTCATGTAATTAATTAAAAGGGCAAAATAATTTAGAGGAAACAAGGAATAAAGAACTGAGGAGGTCCAAGGTCCACTTGGTTTTAACACTTTAAATATTAACTGGAAGATAGCGTTAAAAACATGAGGTTTGGAGTTTGGAAGACTTATGAGGTATAAGGAATCCACTAACTGATGCTTTTTGGGAAATGTAGGCTCAAGTTTCTGAAGCTTGGTTCTAAAAGATATTGTTAGTCTATGAGGCTGTAGTTTTGCCTGTACTTTTCAAAATTGGTCACCTGTGAGTCCTGTGACTTTATGAAAGCAAAACGCTTAATTGCTGTAATGCCCCTTTAGTATTTTCAAAGTACTGTCACTATTGCCTGCATTTTTAAATCAAAGGTTAAGAAAAACTAATAATTAAAATCCACCACAGCTTACATTCAGACACTAGCCTACTGATGTAGGACATAACTGTTATCTCAGGATGTGTTGATTTGGTAGGCTAAATCATTGATTTACGCTGGAGCAGAACTCTGAATATGAAACGTGGACCGTCATGATTTGTAGGAATTGGGTGCGTTAAGGCCTTTGCACACCGGGCGCGACGCGAATAAACGAAACGTAAAAGCGAATGTTTTGAAATGTGAATTTTGTCGCGTCTCACTTGGCGCTGCAATACATTAGGCTATAGTATAGCATATGTGTAGGATGCAACTAACACATCGCCTAAAGTGTTTAAATTTACTTACAGCTTCGGCAGATGACGAAGGACCTAGATGGGGGAATTTCAAAGTTGCTCGACATCAAGATCCTTGGGAAAATTACTCAACACCGGTATGTAACACAAACGTTCTTCATGGAGGGCGCCATGCTGTTTGTAGTTTAATGTCGTAATAGCTGGTGTATAGGCGCACTGACAAAGTTGTTATGCTAAAGTCAATTCGGTTGCACTGGCTGTCCCTGACAAGTTCCAGATACATTCATAAATTAATAAAGCAGGCCACAACAGAAATATACGTGGCAAGGTGGGAAATAAACGTCGAATTAAAATAATATGGAATGGTGGTACTTTGCAAACAAAACAAGATGATTTGAGTTGTGTCTGACTGCCACGTGTACAGTAGAAGCGATTATTTCTTGTTAAAAAGATTCATATGGGGTCCATCCATCAAACTAGATTCAATGCACACACACGCACACACTCACATCCGTCCACGTACGCGCGTCCACGTACGCGCGCTCACTAGTAGGTCAAAAGCGCACGCGCACGTCAACGCCCCCTCCCCCTTCCAGCCGGTTTCCAGTCAGCCGCGCGCGGATTGAGTCAAGTGAACCTACCGAGAGGTGGTGTTGACCGACCGCAGCAGGTTTTCAGTAAGAAACCTGACAAATTTAACTTCCTAAGGCCACTGACAGTAACATTAAGACCTTGATTTTTAACGGAAGGGTTGGCGGTGCCGGAGTCAAGGCGAAGCGACAGAGAGAAGAAAGTAAATCCCGGAGGGAAAGCGCCCGAAGTGAGCTAATGCTAATCCAGCTAGCTACTGCTAAATAATTATACTGAAACTCGTGTCATTTTATTAGTCGCTTGCTTTGACATAACCGCTCTGGTTGTAAAGTTGATAGTTGGGTAAAATTTGTTAAGTTATACGTTTACATTAAGTTACATTGCGAGGTGTTAAGCCGTCACATTTTAGGCCACAAGCGACTGGTATTCACTTAGCAAGATTAGCTACAATAGCCGGTCTTATTGAGGTTACACCGGCTCTGCGCTGCTCAGGACAGGTGAAATTGCTAAAGATAGTTCGCTTTCAAAGCTTCTACAAAACGAGCAGTATCAGTGTTTATAAGTTAGCTCACACTTGGTACTGTCTAAGCCTTGTGCTTCGCGATGCTGAAACCACAGCAGCAACCCGGCTCAGGCGGGAGAAAGGCGTCTAACGGAACCTCGGGCCCCGGTGGTATGTCTTCCCCAGTCTGCGGCATCAACAGCGGCAGCAGGACACCGGCCGGGAGGTAAGCGGGTTGGGGGTTTCCTGTCAGTACAGTCCGGGGATTGTCCTGTGCCTCCAGAGGCCTACCGGTTAAAGCTCAGTGGGTGTGTCTCGGAAATAGAACTTCCCTCCAGACCAATGGCATTACATTATGATAGATTGACAGCGAGAGTTGGCCAATCAGAATCCCCAAATACTTGGCGTGGGTGCAAGTTTGGTGATAGCAAAGAGTAGCAAATCGGCATACAAGCGATAAGTCTATCAGGCCTGTCAGTGCCAATGGATGGTCGTTGATGTTGAAAAATATTACATTTACAAAAACAGCACGTCTCTGTAGCTAAATATGCCTAATATAGAAACGTTATGTGTAATATCGAAGAGATGTTATGGCCATTACAAGGTCATGTGTGGTCAAAATGTCTGAGGTGAATGTGTTCACTGAACTCTTGCCAGCTCCAGCCTTTGTTTTGTAACCGTGTGTGTGAGATCCATGTGCACATTATTTGCGGATGATCCATTAAGTATCCACATTGACCTCAGTTCTTTTTATTGACTATATGAAAACGAAAGCATTGCCCTAAACAGGTTCCTATTTTTCGTCTCAAATGTTGTTGTTATTTAAATGACGTAGTAGTCCCTTTTTATTACTTCCTTGAAGAAGAAAACAATGCCTCTTTTTTATTTGTCTGTGTTTTTGCTCTGGGCTACAGAGCAGGTGGAGGCCAAACTCGGAAACAACACAAATTGACTCTATCTTTAATGTATAAATCCATTATAGCCAATGCACTGAAGTATGTACTAAAGATAGATTACATTTACAGTCCAGTAGAAATTTTGATTTAGGAACTTGTCTTGCCTCTAAGTAAGGTTTGCAATTTCTCCTTTGCTGTTTCTCCATATAGTATGTGCAATGTTGTTTTTGACATTGCCTTGACAGGCTTTAAAAACAAATTATATTCCATTGCTTTTCAGCAAAACATCTGCAAGCTGTGCTGTTTTTTTTTCACAGGAATCGGACCTCTGCAAAGCCAACATTCCAGTCATCTCCTGTAAGTATCCTGATCTAGAAAAATTGTGAAGTAAACAAACGCACATATTTTACAAACATATTTTGTACATTGTTATGGGGTGAATAACTAGAAATATCTAAGTTCAATTGAATTAATGGTATCAGAAAGGTAATGCAATTCAGCCCCTCACCTTTGTGCTCCCTCTTTGCCTGATATTATATAATACTTCACGCTAAATCACAATGACGTATTTAAGTATCAAACCATGTTCTTTTAAAGTATCGCTATGTCATATCTTTGTGAAATTTTTCTCGATGGATACTTCATAACTTTTTTCCTCCGCAGGTGTTTGAGGGTGTGTACAACAATGCCAGAATGCTTCATTTCCTCACAGCAGTTGTGGTAAGTGATTTGACTCAATGTCCTTTCAGACCGAAATTATTAAGCCCAGTTCAGACCAAAGATTCGCCTCGCAACGAGACACAACTGCAAGAGATGCAAGCTGGCCTGGACGTTCTAAAACTGGACCTGGCGATTTGACATGTTAAATCTTTGGCGACTGCTTGCAACGGCTTGCAACATGCTGCAATGAGCAGTTCACACTGCTGCGACTTCTCCCCCGCAACGTTCTAAAACCGTCTAGTTGCAAGTCGTTGCGAGGCGAATCTTTGGTCTGAACTGGGCTTTATTCTACAAATTGAAATGCTTGCATCATCCATTTTGGTATGTGCCATAATAGTTAGAGCTAACATTACTGCAAAACCATCTTTTCTTTCACCATTTGGTAAGTCCGTCCAAGGCAGTTAAGGGTCACAGCAGCTGGTTAAAATCCTTTTTCCATCTGACTTTGAAAAGCAGGCATTCATTTTTACTTTTGTTAGTGATGAGACAGACGCATAGTACTGTTATTTACATAATAATAATAACTGTCATTATTACTGTTACTGTCGATGGGGGATTGTATGTATCACTGATCTAAATAGAAATTAGTTTTGAACTCACTTTTCTGGTTTGATTTATTTATTTATTTTTAAGATTATTTTTGGAGCATTTTTGCTTTTATTAGATAGGTTTTTTGGAGAGACAGAGTTGAAGTTGGGCAGGGAGGGGAAGACATGCAGAGAACTGACCCGGACGGGATTTGAACCCGGGTCTGCTGCGGGGCCTGGGCCCGGGGGTGACGCTCTGACAGCTGCGCCACAAGTGTCCCTCTGGTTTAATTTTTAACTAAATCTTTGTCTTTGTCAGGGTTCCACCTGTGACATAAAAGTGAAGAATGGCAGTGTATTTGAAGGCATATTCAAGACACTCAGTTCTCGGGTAAGAAGCTGATGTTGACCACATTGTAGTCGCACATGTTCCTTTGCCATTTTAAGCACTTGAAGTAATCCCTTCAAGGAAAAAATATGGGCACAAGCTCACGCAGTCTTCTATTTCTTCCTAATGTTTGGTCCTCAGTGTGAGTTGGCTGTGGACGCTGTACACAAACGCAGCAAAGAGGAGAGCCCCACATCAGTTCTACCACGGAGGGAGGACATCACTGATACCATGATCTTCAGCCCCTCAGACCTGGTTACTATGATCTGCAGAGATGTGGACCTCAACTTCGCCACCAGAGGTACAAACACAGTGTGGTGGCAGATATTGAATGTTGGAATGCTTATTAATGTAATAGGAAACATTGTATTTATCTTGTATTACTCCTGTATGTCTAAGGTTAAATTCCTCAAATGTGTATTGAAAAGTACTCAGACTGTACCTCCCCAAACCCCCCCCCCCTCCCTCCCTTGGATACCCCCCCTGCAACAGTAAACAGTCTGTCACTGAGCCCTCCCCCTCACCTGACTACCAATTGAAACACACAACACTATTCTTGATGCTGATCTGACTTGTATTTAAGATGTGACTTGCCATCTGATCGGGGCCATTCTGCTCAGAAAGTCATCGCGGGGCTTGCTGGGTCGAATGGACCTCCATGTTCTTACTGGATAGAACATGAAGCCTCTGTTGTTTGATTGAATACTCCTTGCTTGATTATTAAATACACTTTGTTTGATTATCACAGTCTTAAGATCTCACTTTTTTCACTACACACACACATGCTGGGTGCCAGTCTAGTAACAAATACCAGTTCTTTACAGACCTGCAATGCTTTTGTATCAAATACATACTTCATCCTAAAAGAGAGAAGACGGCTTTGTGCGAAAAGTATTAGATTGAGTGGATGCTAAGAACATCCTTGGTTTACGCGGTAAATGGTTTTCCCAAGTGCTGTAAATTACACAGTTGACAGTTTTAGTGACAATGATTAAAGTATCTGAGTTGACTGTGTGTTAGGCTGGACCACTTTTGAATTGCCCTTTGATCTCGTGGGTAAATTGAATTCCGGGCAATGACAACAAAATGCTACCCAATTTAATAGATCAATAGAAATGTCAGCTCCAGACAAATATCAACAAATGTAAAACATTTTTTTTAAGAATGATTCATTTATTTTTTGTTTGTCTTTTATATTTTGTTTGTCTTTTATTTTAGACACATTCACAGACACAGCCATCAGCTCTACCCGCGTCAACGGAGAACACAAAGAGAAGGTTTTGCAGAGATGGGAAGGGGGAGAGAGCAACGGAGAAGGTTTCGATCTGGAAAACGATGCAGTGAGTTGTTTCTGTCACTGAACACTCAAAGAAAGTCCATTTAATGCCTTTATGTTATGCACCTTCTGTTATACATACTCTTCACATTCAGCCTCTTAATTAGTTGATTAACACCTCCATCCTTTCGAAAAACCTACTGAATATGAACCTGATATGCAATGCTTAAATGTAAGCTTTACTAACTGGGCATTATTATTAAGTACTCAAGCTAATTCCACACCATTAATCACCTGTTGTTGTTTTTTTCCTTGTTTGTTTTCTTTGTTTTGTTTTTCAGTCTAATGGCTGGGATGCCAATGAGATGTTCCGTTTCAATGAAGTGAAATACGGAGTCACATCAACATATGATTCCAGCCTCTCCATGTATACGTACGTTTTCAAATGGATTTTTTGCCTTTTGGAATTATTGAATTACTATAATTTAAATTTAAATAGGCAATAAATAACAACTTTCAAAAACATCACATATAGGTGTTTATTTTGCCTACTTTTTTGATTTTTTTCCAAGTTGATCAAACAAGCAATCACTGGGTGTCAGAATGTAATGAGACAATTGAGACGAGTGATAGATGAGTTTTATTTAGACGGTATTTCGTTTCTTTATGTACGCAAGAACACAAAAAATTACAATAAAAAACCTTGAACCTTTTACTAGGAGGTAAAAAAAAATGCAATTATGCACTTAGGTTTCACTTGAGCTTTTTTCTCAAAATGGGTCATATCAACAAAACTGATAAGCGTTCCAACCTTAGTGAAAACATTTTTTTTTACAAGAATCAAACTTGATGAAGGTATGGATCTAAGTCAACACCAGCCAATTCACAGTGAAGTTTCTGAATACTCACTAGCTCAGGACTAAAAACCAATCTGGTAAGGATCATTAATGTCTTAGGCTCCCTTTTTGTTCTATGAACTCTTTTAAAGGTTTCCGCTCCCTCTAACATTTTGTGCCCTTCTGCCGTTCAGTGTGCCGCTGGAGAGGGGCAACAACGATAACTTTCGGCAGCGGGAGGCACGGGCCGCTCGCCTGGCCAGTGAGATCGAATCCAGCCCTCAGTACCGCCATCGCACCGGCCTGGAAAATGATGACTGCAAAACGGAAGAGGACAAGTACAGTGCTGTGGTGCGGGACGGCGGGGATCGCGAGAGGGGCCGCGAGAGCCCCCGCGACAGAGAGCGAGAAAGAGGCAGAGACAGCCCAGGAGCCGTCAACAGGTGAGAGGGTCCTTCTTTTGGTGGGCATGTTGATGCTACTGTTCTGGTATCTTAGTTGTGGAAGCCGGCATCCAAACAGCAGAACAATTATAGCTGTTGCTTGGTTCAAATTTTTTAATCATTTTACAAATGCCAGGTTACTTTAAGGCCCATTCAGGAGATATTCATGTGCTTTAGTTTGTAAAACACAAAACTAGCTCAGCAAATGGAGTTTTGACAGTTTAAATTATATTATTCTTAACGCTTTTAAGACTTTTCATAAATTGTAGCTTTAATATCGAGGTAAAAAAAAATCCAATTCAACTGGCTGTTCTGGAGCTTTCAATTCTATCTTACAATCAGTTCAGGTAAGTATGCGCCATCTCCAGAGGAAGATTGTGTGATTGGATCAAAATAATAAGAGCTACTAAATTAACTCCGAGGTGAGATTGCTTTGGCTCTTAACAAAAGCTCAAGAATGAATTTTGAAACTGAGCCAGTCTTGTGTTTTTATGCAGTTATTGGATTTGTGTAGTATTTCTTGTATCACCTGTGTGAGACGTCTTATCTTCCTCCTTCAGAGAGGGCAAGTACATTCCATTACCTCAACGCCAGAGAGAGATGAACCGGGAGCGAGCTGAAAGAGGTCCCGGCGGGCCTCCACCCCACAACCGACTGAGTGGTGGTTATCGTTCCAACCCTCAATCCTCCTCCTCCCCCAGACCACCTCTGCCCTCTGCTACTGGGCCCCAGCCCAGTGCCTCCCCGTCAGAGAGAAGTAGCCCTCTCTCTGGACGGGGAGGGGCCTATGCTCCCCACCACCCCCAGGGCAGCCCGAGCCCAGGCCCGGGATCCGGCCCTGCCAGCCCCTACACACCTGCTTCTCCAGGAGGAGCAGCACCCACGCCAGCCTCTGCGTCCGCTGCCCTGTCCCCAGCCAGCCCCACCGCCTCACATGGACACACAGTCCCTCATTCCCACTCGCTCCCACAATCCCTGTCAGACGCTGGCAGGCCTGTTAATGGAGGTAAGCGTGTGAACATGTAAACGAGTCTACATGAACTTCGCTTGTAGTTTGTGTAAGTGCAATACAACATTTGCAAGTAAAAAGCCAAAACTTAATCAATACCCCAGTTAGACCTGCATAAACGCGAACATGTAGGAATCATCGTATATAATGCCATTGCGGTGGATTCTAGGGGTGTAACGATACAAGTATCTGTACTGTACTGTGACGGTACAGGCACCTATTTGGTGTTACAGAGGTGGACCGTGGTCCGTATGTGGAGTACATAACGTTAATATATGGCGAATGTACAGGCTTGTTTTGCGGTGTGGAACTTAAAACTTGTCGTCGGAGTTCCCCCAGACCATTTAGCCTCCGGGTCGGCTCGCACGTGTGCAGTAGCAGCCAGCGATTGAGTCTATTATCTCCATGGTGAGCATGAGGGCCAGGCAGTGTTAGCGACGTTGTCGCTATATTCAGCGACTTTTCAGACCCCGTGGCGACTCTTTAAATCTAGCTACCTTTTCTGGTGTTATTGGTGACTTTTGGAGACCCTGTCACTAAAGCATGTATCGCTCTTAATACTTCTAAACGAGCAGCGGGTGCCTCAATGGCCACTCCCCCGTCCCAGAGCACTGACAGGCGGCCGAGTCCTCACGCAGCAGTCCCTCAAAGCTGCAGTCAGAGCAAGAGATACACACCTCTCCGCTGTTCCGTTTGCATCACTATTAGCAGTTGTAGTAGCAGCGTTCCCCCCCTCTTTTACAGTCTATGAGTAGTGCAAATCAAAATGTTATACAGTGCTTTCGAACAGAGAGCGAACTGCATGGCGAAAGACAACAGGAAACCGGAGCTCGCAGGCGCCCCCCTGTCATTCAAATCCCATTTGAGGGATAACTTCGGATTCCAGGTGAATTATGAAAACAGTGATAGACGTGGGGAACAATGTCGGCACACAGGTTATTGTTTCACCGCGATCACTTATGTAGGAGGCAACACGTCGAACATGCATACGCATTTGAAAAGGCACCATCCAGGTGTTAGGATACTGTCACCATTACTGTGAAGAAAAACGAGCTGTGCACAACCCAGACAGTATTTTCCTTTTATACTGAAAATAAACAAGCTGTCATTTAATTAATGCTGCAGTAGCACTTTTATTTGATAATTTTTAGAGCTTAAGAGAGCTGCAGCAATATTTTATTTTTTTAAAGTCAAAAAGACCCTTAAAGATGACATACCCTTTGTTTACACCAGCTTACAGAGCCTGCTGAGCATTAACACTATATTTTTTCATTGCAATTTTAGTTTATGCTGCACCTACACTAGTATTTAATAAGTATTTTATTTATTGGAGAATTACAGCAGTATTTTTATATTTGTTATGCATTTTATTTGTATGTTACATACTGTCAGCTAGTTACTGACAGCTAAAGCTGTTCATTCTCTGTTAACTATGAACCGTACCGTACTGTACCGTACCGTGACTTCAAAACCGAGGTACGTACCGAACCGTGACTTTAGTGTACCGTTACACCCGTAGTGGATTCCAATTCCACTTTATTAATTTTTTTGGTTAGACTTGTTCACGGAAGGCAGTGCAGCTGTTGAGAAATGATTGTAAATGTTCACACCCCTAGCTTGAACAGCACCTGTGCATTCTGCTGAGACAGATTGAATGGTAATTAATTGAATTTGTGCCTTTTCAGTTTCTGCCAGAACATCTCCTAAAGCCCAAAGACCTCCACAGTTGAGCAGAACGGTCCGCACTCAAAACTCACATTCTCAATCCACAGGTACTTTCATTCAACTGCCCTTACAAAATATTCCTCTTTATAATTGATGGCTTTTGCCTAAAACTTAACCTTTATTTATTTTCCCCTTTACCGTCCCTGCAGCTTCTCGCTCTCCTAAATCAGGTTCTTCCCAGGACACGCCTTATTTGGACACATCGTCTGTCTCAATGCCTCCCCAGAAGATGTCTGGCCCTGCCCCTCTCTTCCCTGTTGATGGTATAGTCCTCGACTCTTGTTTTTGTTTTATACTTCAGTCTTAATCAGAGCCTATTTGTTTTTTTAGCGACGTGAGCTACATCTGCCTCAATGAGATATCGCCTTGTCTAATGGAGCTCTAATTAATTTGTTTGTCTCGTCTTGCAGTGAATGAGATCCTCGGCGCAGCTGCTAAAGAACGCTCAGCTGAAAGCCCCAGCAGCACAGAGGACAAGAGTGGTAAAGGTGTGTAGGCAAGACTTTAAAAAAAAATACCAGCTAAACACTGGAAAAAAGTATTTTTAGTTGGACACAGATAACAGTGTTTTTTTCGACAGTATGCTTACTGAGTTTGCATTTTTTTTGCATTTTTAACATTTCTTCTGTTTCCTCCACCAGTTCCCTCAGTTCAGCAAAGGTCGCAGATTGAGGAGCTACGGAAATTTGGCAAGGAATTCAGGGTGAGAGCTCAGTTGTCTTCCCATGAAACGTGAAATCTGTGATGATCAGGAGGCTGTGAAATGAGACATCCCTGATGTTGCATGACTTGTTCAAAAATCCCTTGTACTTTTTTTTTTTTTTTTTTTTTTTTTTTTTTTTTTTTTTTTTTTTTTACTTGGATGTGACCATTGGCATGTTTCTAATAACATTCAATAATAGTTGGTTGACTCAGTCTCTATTGGTGCTGTGAAGATTATTCATGACAGTATTCTTCTGAATGAATTCTCACTCTTTTTATGCTATTCTTCTCAGCTTTAACATGTGTTGTACGTGAGGGTTTATTAATTGCAATTTGTGTATTTTTGATGTAGCTTCATTATTTTTACCTTGGTTCAAAAGGTGAACTTTTGAATTATTTGGATTATTTTGACTTTTTGATAAGGGCTTAGTCCAGTATGTATTAGCTTTAAATGTATCAAACATGTTGTTCGCATGACAAGGACATTGCTTACTTGCCTAGTGGCTCTTGATCGCTCCCAGAATTTGCAGATTAAAACGGTGTAATTAAAACTTGAATTAATGTTCCATTAATGTAAAATGTCAGGCTATAACTTCATTTGTCTGTTTGCTAAATCTCTTTTTGCCGTCAACCCTTCTCTTTTTCCTCCAGCTCCAGGCGAGTGGAGGCAACTCGAGCTCTCCCAGCTCCCCAGCGGCAGCAACACCTCCTGTGGTCGGTGAGGGCGCCAAACCTTCGTCAGATGTTTTAGAGCCCAAACCTCAGTCTGCAGCTCCCAGTCCTTCCCAGTCCCAGCCTTCACCTGTCCCCTCGGAGGACCCCTCTAAGGACAGTGCAACTGCACCTGGAGCCACCACAGCAGCCGTCTCAGACAGGCATTCACCAGCCGTCCCGCAGCCAGCCAGGACCCCGGGAAGCGAAGACGCATCGGAGAGGCCCGAGGGCATGCCAGAGTGAGTTTAAACAAAGGAGGCGGAAACTTTTATTGTGAAGTTTTTTTTTTTTTTTTTTTTACCTAATGTCAATTTTTCCCGTTTTTTAATATCTTCTAGGCAAGTAAAGAAATCTACCTTAAACCCCAATGCTAAAGAGTTCAACCCTGTCAAAGCTCCAATGCCTATGGTAAGCCAATTAATTACTGCTTAAAGTATTATTTTGGCTAAAGCTAGTTGTTATAGATTTAAATGATGTGGAAAATAGATAAGGGGAATGTACTGAAGTGATGATCAGTTCTCCCAAGATGTGAAAACTATGCACTGATCTAAAAAAATATTGAAAAATGCAATTGAATTGTTTAAATATTTGGTTTATAAAGTTTATATTTAAAGACTCAATGTTTTTAGCACATTATGTAGGAAATCACTGTATTGAAAAATTGTGATGCATTCATCTTTGGTCGTACAGACAAAGCCCAACACGGCGCCCACTCCACCTCGGCCAACTCCTCCAAGCCCAGTGGTCCTTCAGCACCCAGGTGGACAGGGACCAATCTACAACGCCCCCTACCTCTCCTATGTCTCACAGATCCACTCTGTGCAGGTACATCAGCCAAATAATAAAAATAAAAACTTTGTAGACTTTAGAAATAAAAATAAATGTCATGAACCTCACTACATTCTTAACACACGTTTGGCGTTTGGGTACAGGATTTTAGAAGCAAATTAATATTTACTTCTTTAGTCGTTTTATTACGGATAATCCAACTAAACAAAAGTGTTATACAAGAGCAGGACTGACTAGTCCCAAATTCCTTCCAAAGGAAGCACTTTAGTTTAGATTAGTTTATTTGTTTATAGTTTTGTGGACAGTCCCCTTTGAGAAGGAGCAGCTTTAGCCTATTTGGCTAATTTCCAGCTGTAGTCCCCGGCCAGTTGTCAGTAGGCGACCTACAATACATAACAGTAAAAAAATACATTACATTTATAATTACAGCAGGCCTGAGCAAGAAGGGGAAAAAGACAAACAAACATATTGCACACAGTTGGAGCAAGAACAAACAGGCAAGCACAGATGATGGCAAAGATATCAAGGCAGTTCATGCAACAACAACACAAACACACGGAGACAAGGGAAAATAGGCCACACAGATCACATTGAAAGTACATAGGGCAGAACATGCAGGCAGGTAGCAGAGATGGAGCGGCAGCAACAATGACACATCAAACACACACGTCACGTCTGACAGAAATTAATGTGTGCAGTTATAGTTGTCGGACAGCCATGTTTTAAGATGTGCTGTAAAGGTGGAATATGTATGTATTTCATTGATAGTGGTAGGCAGTGAATTCCAATTTTGTATTGCCCTAACAGAAAATGATTGTTGACCAAATGTGCTTTTTCTAAATGGGATTAGAAGGTCACCCCGTGTGGTGCTTCTGGTGATCTGATTGCTGCTGTTACGTTGGATTATGAATGATTTTAAAGGAGGAGGAGCGGTGTTATGCAAATTTTTGAAAACCAGGCAGATGTTTTTATATTTGATTACATCTTCCCAGCTCAGCAGTTTACGGTTATTTAATATAGTACAATGATGTGAGCTGTTAGGCTTCTGGTCCAACACTTTGAGTGTTCTCTTGTAAAAAGTTGCTAATGGCTTCAATGACAAACTGTTAGTTTGTCCCCAGCTTGTCATACAGTATGTAAGATGTGACATAATCATGGCATCCATGTAAAGTTTGGCAACATTAAAAGTTAGGGAATTTCTAATATATTTAAAATTGGCTAAGCTAAACTTGACCCTGTTGCACACCTTCTTAATGTGTGCTTTAAAAGAAAGAGTAGAATCAATGATAATGCCCAGATACTTAAATTGTGGCACAATACTTATGTCTTGACCTGATATTGTTATGTTCAACACGATGTTACATTGTCTTTTGGTAAAAAACATTCCTACGGTTTTATTAACATTAAGTTGGAGGCAGGAATGGTTTAGCCAATTAGTGATCTGGTCCATAGCTGTGGTCAGTTTAGCAGCAGCCAGATCTTTTGTTTTGGCATGCACAAATACTACAGTGTCGTCTGCATAAATTTGTATTTTGATATCAGGGCAAACCAACGGCAGATCATTATTATACAGACTGAACAAAAGCGGGCCAAGTATCGATTCTTGTGGTACCCCAGTGCATAAATTAAGAGCTGGTGAATTGATTGGTGAGTTGATTGTTCACAAGAACATGTTGACTTCTACCAGTTAAATATGACTCAATCCATTTGAGTGTTAAAGTTGAGAAGTTAAAAGCAGACAGTTTGGCAATAAGGACCTGAAGGTTGACTGTGTCGAAAGCTTTACGAAGGTAAGGTTTATTTTAATTTGTTTATTTATGTTTCCAATAAACCATTATGTCACGGTCAATTATGATGATTTTCTTTATAATGTAATCTATAAAAAGTAAAAAATTAATTTTACTATCAAAGAAATTAAAAATAATTTAAATATATCATCATATTATATATATATGTGTTGTGTTTACCTCTTGATCATTTGTCTTTCAGCCTCCACCAATGTACCAGTACACCATGTCTACAGTGAGCCAGGGGAAATACCCCAGGACCAAAGGTAAATGCATCGGTTTTCCCTCCAGTGCTGCATGAAAAAGCCTTTATTTTGACATTTTGAGAAATTGCTTCTAAGATAAATGTCATGCGAGCCTCTCAGTGTATCTGTATTTCATATGTCTTTACAATTCCTTTGTCTCCACCAGGCTCAGTAGTGGCTCAGCGCTCTGACCACGGTAACAATGGACCCCCCATGCTACAGGCTGCAGCGTCAGCAGCTGGAGCGCCGCTGGTAGCGTCGCCCTATCCTCAGTCCTACCTTCAGTACAACCCACAGCAGTACGGCCAACAGCAGGTCCTCCAGGCCATGTCACCTTACCCTGGACAGGTAGGATCTTTACCCTCTAAAGGCCTTTTTTATAATTCAGCTCTAAGTGGTAGCAATAGGTTTACAGTAGTATTCAAATAAACTAAATAATACATTAAAGATGGCACATTTGTCCAATTTGTTTTTCTCTCCCCTTTTCCAGCCTATTTACTCCATGCTACAGAGTGGAGCCAGAATGATAGGTCAAGGTGGTGGTCCTCACCCACAGGCCATGGGACCCCCAGGAGGCCCCCAGTTCTCTACACAGGGAGACGGATCTCAGGGACCACAGCAGGGTATCTACGGTGAGTGGGAACACACCTGTAGCATAATTGATGTGAAGCACAAAATACATTCACAATATAAAAGCATTATCTTAATGCTGATTATCTCTCTTTCTGTGTAGCTTCCCAGTTCTCCTCCCACCACCAGGGAGCAGTTCATCAGCCGCAGCCCTCCAGCACCCCGACAGGAAACCAGCCCCCTCCCCAGCACGCTGCACCTAGCCCTGGACAGGTAACGCACATCATCAGTTGCTTGGTTATATTCAACATTAAGGGTTAACTTTTTTCCATTCAAGAACACACCATTACTTTCTTTCATTTGGAGAGGAAGTGGTTTGTCTATTCCAGGTCTTCAGATCGCCGCAGGACTCACTCACATCCTTCAGAAGATCCATCCTCTGTGACACAGATATTGTGACTTTTTTTTGTTCTCTCTTAACATTGTAATCTCTGCTTTTCAGAATGCCCAGGGGGGTCCGCAGCCCCAGTCCATGTACCACTCAGGCCCCACCCCTCCCAACATGCCTCCGGGCCACACGTCTCCACAGGGCTCTTACCCCATCCAGGGTTACAGCATCCACAGCCATCAGGGCATACCACAGTCGTACCCACTGGGACAGTTAGCGCAGGTATGTATCCACTGTATGACCAGTGTTCTTTCTTGTGTGTCACAGCAAAAGTATTTGTCAAATACCTCCGTTTCATTTAAGTTGCACTATGCTGTTTCCAGGGGGATTTGTTAACATTTGCAGAGCCTGCAGTTAGCTTACAAAACATACTTCTCTCTACATGTAATTCTTAGTATTGAATATTTCTATAATCATAAATCAAATCAGAATAATTTTGACGCATCTGGAACCAAACGTAAGACTAGAATCTGTTTGTAAACAAAAATGTGGGCCATGCTACTGTAAACAACAACAGTGAAATGGTAACTTTTCAGTTAGATTTCTAACTTTAACCCATTGATGACTATGGCAATCTAGGATGCATGTCCTTAATGCCTGAGGGTTTTCTGAAAAAATAGTACGAATTGTCAAGTCTACCAAAACCTTAATATCTAAGCCTGTGTAGCACATAGAAACATGAAATAAAATACATTTAAAAGTTAAGGTTCACAGGTTTTATTTAAACATGCTCCCTTAGCGCTTACAAACCAACAAATATTTCTAAAAATCGTCAAAATTAGATGAATTAGAAAATTATTAAATATTGTTAATAAATAGATGCAATGTGTTGTGTGATTTTCGTCAGTAGTCTATAGTAGACCTTGATTCTGCGCACCAAACGCCACTAACTGTTCCGTCGCCGACATAGCCGGCGTATTTTTTTTATTATTTTGTTTTATTTTTTTATTTTTTATTTTTTTGATTGACGTGATTTTCGGCAAACCACACAACTTTTGGGTGGTCACGTGGTCTTAAAAAAATCAACAAAACCCACCTCATGTGTATTTGAACCAATGACAGTGCATTCTATGCTGGGAATGCCATGAAAATTAGATAAAGTAATAATGCTGCGCGATGCAGCATCAGGCAGGAGAGCCAATGTGGCATCGCGCAGCAGCCGTCATCAATGGGTTAAACAGTGTTTCAGGTATCCAATTTCCCTGAGTAAAGTTTGTATATTCAGTTACGAGAATATACCTTCGAAAAATGTTCACTTCTCGGACACGCCTAAAGTTACATAGTGCACCTTATAAATGTTGTTAGGCTATTATAGCGTTGGTTCATTTGGAAAGGTTTATCTTGATCTGAACGTGATCTGTCAATCCCCTGCTTTACCCCCAGGCCCATGTACAAGGAGCCATGTCAGGTCCCCACCACTCGGGGAGCCACGGTCAGCCCCAGCTAGTGATGTTGCAGCCGCCCCCTCAGCAGGGCCCCGGCTCAGTGCAACAGCACCCGCAGCACGGACCTCAGCAGGGAGCACACCAACACTTTTACATAGGACACCCACAAGGTAAGGAGACTCAAAGCAGAGTGAAATCCCCCTCCACTGACCGGTCAAATAAACGGTGATGTCGATTCTCCTCGCTTATTTGAAGTGTAGCATTTATAGTCTTTGTTGTGTTTTTTTTGTTTACCTCCCACAGCAATGCAGGTACAAACACACCCTGCATCCTTCCATCCGCCTGGAAACTAAACCTCATCTGCCCCCTCCCCCCTTACCTCCCAAACTGTTCCCAGGAATGAGCCCCAACATCCCCACGGCTTGCTGGATGTGAGGCCCAGACTGAACGCGACAGACACAGGAAAAAAAAAACTTTAAAAAAACTTAACTGACACTATCGTACAAAGGGAGAGTAAAGGACAAAAAAAGTCTCACAGCACCTTATCCTTCTGCTGTAATGTTCTTCATCGGAACTAGACCTCAGTGTCAGCCCCACAGGAGGAGCGTTTCAATGCTAATGACAAAGGGTGTCAGACAAAAGCAGCAGCCTCCGACCTCTGCTGCTGCAATCCTGCGCTCCTCTCCAACTTCTTCCCTGTTCAGAGACATGAGGCACCTTGTTGGGCGGACCAGTCGGAGAGGAAAAACCACAGATGCAGCAGATACTCAAATCTCCCAGCAGTGTTTTCTTTTAAGCCTTGTGGGGTTTTGTGAGAACCATTGACACAGATGGGAAACACAGACTGTTGTCTAACGAATACAGCATGAAAGATTTGAATAGGAGGGGATTTTTAGCAAATCATTTCTCTTTCTTTCTTTTTAACTCGAACCAGTAGTTAAAACCACCCCGCTGCCCTTCTTCTCTCCTGTAGGACAATACAATTAATAAAAAAAAAATGGACAAGACAAAAAAAATATTAAAACAACAATGACCAAAAAATAAAGTTTTCAACTCAACTACAAGCTTTTGTTTGATGAATTTATTCTATCGTTATGTATGCTTGTCTGTATGCATGCATGAAGCACCAATTAACAACTATAATGAGACATTTATTTTTCATTAGACAATAGCAACAGCACATTTAATTTGAAGCGCACTAAGCATTTGCTATTATGTCAGGCTGACAAAACGAGGTAATTACCTCCTGGGGGACTTTTTGTATTCTCTTCACATTCTCATTAGGTCGGATTTATTCCACTCAGTAAAACTGCTTGTTTATTTCAAACGGTCACTAGGGGGACTCCTCTTGATACAGCAGCCTGGGTGCCCACATCATGAGGTGAGCTGTTCTTGTTGTGACAGATTACTCTTCTTCAGGTTAGTGGGACAGTCTGCTTTGCTTTCCCTTCAGGCAAGTATGACGCCACGCCGTGTGTGTGTCTGTAGAGATCGATGTACTACAGAACGCACCGATCCCCCCCCCCACGTCAATATGTCAGGGCGTGGCCTAGTTGCCCTTCAATATAAGATGTCGGGACACTGGGTCAGTGCAGCAGGCGGTGGCGGCCTTCTCAGTGTGACAGGGCGTAGAGTTGCTCTGCGCTGCGCTCCAGACGGTCCTGGTACTCCAGGTTGGAGTAGTTTCCGGTAGGGACCCCCTGGGTGCCGTAGAGGAGACCCCAGCAGCAGCAGGCAATCACTGCTGTGCTGTCACTGTCGCCTGGCCAGGGAAGAAAGAGCAAACAGAACAGCTTGAGTCCTGCAATGAAGTGGAACTTTTAAATAAAAGTTGTTGTTTCTAATAATACATATTGTTATTAACAATATTTCAAATGATAGTGTGATAATGTGAATGTGGGGATTCAACAGACAATGTATCACTGGACTGTAGTTTACTTCAGCTACAAAGCTTTCAAGCATATTTCATTTTATTTAGGTTTTACAGCACATTTCATGTTTTGTCTCACTTTCCTCTGTAACCTCAAGGCTCACCTAACATCAGATAGTTATCAACTGAACATAGTGGGAGATAAAGCGGCTGAAGAGACTCAACTTTTACTCAGGATTTGGTGGTAACCAACAAAAAAAAGTTTAAAAAAGAGTGTACACAGTGGTCAAAATAGATTTTGTACCTGCATATCTGTCGTTAGTTTTAAATGTACCCTGATATCTTTCACCTAGGAGGACTATCCCAGAGGATTTTGACGTTTAGGTATACAATTGAAAAGGCTTAGAAAGAAATTAGAGATGTTTAGGAATTGGTAGACGTTTGCTGGGGTTCATCCTATAAGCTCCACGAGAACACAGAATAAGAACGTGTCTTTAAAAAAAAAAAAAAAATCTGACCTCCATGAAAGCCCGCTCTGCTCATCAGCTCCTCCCAGTCCGACCCGGCCCCCAGTAGGGCGTCCAGTGCTATCATTGGAGCGTCGTGGCCGCTGCGTCCAGCCCAGCCTGACAGGCTGAAGCTCTTGTAGGCTTCGTCTCTCTCGGCCGGGCCGTATGACGAGGGCCAGATGGCAGGCCCCACCCCGTTGGAGATACCCCTCGTATCCAGGTACCTGTGGACAGAGGTAAGACATTCTACTCACATTCACATTCTACTCATTCATGTTCACACTATTACCCCCAGTGAAATATGACTTTCCAGAAGTGAAATAAACAATGAATCATCCCATGGTTCACAAGCATTCTGATGTCATATCATTTCATATTTACTGTAAATATGAGATGGAAATTAATAGCTGTTTATGTCAGATACACAAGAAAGTAAGTTATACAGTATCAGCAGCATCATTTTATAATAACAAATGATCTTGCTGATTTGAACCTGACCTTAAGCAGCGAAAGTAACAGTAAATGTATTCAAGTACCCCGTTTACTCGATCACATGTAGTCATTATTTTAGTACTCTTGTAAAATGTAGTACAGATCTAATGCCATCATCTACTAACCATGAGATTGAAATAGGTAAATAACATTGCTGACGTTTCATAACCTGATTTTCAATACATCAGGACGAAGCTCATACCACTGCCACTTGTTGCAGAAGTAGTCCCAGTCTCTCTCCGTCTCCTCCACAGCGAATTCTCGACCCTGGACAAAGTTCCTTGCTAGCGGACAGGCCTCGTTGATCAGGCCCAGACCCCACGTGGTGACGGGACGGCGCTGGACGGCGTACGCAGTGAAAAGGGCTGAAGCCACAGCGCCCAGGAATCCAGTGGGGTGGGGGTGAGTCATCCTGCCTGTCTCCACTGCAACCGCCACCAATGACAGCAGCTGGTCAGGCTTTGGATACCTGGTGAAGACATAGTGTTACAGTTACTATGAAGAATATTTAGCTTAAGCTAAACCTCATGTTTGGATGCATTGTCTGTTTGAATGCAAAATATGTTTATTACTTCTTTTCATGTTTTAAGTGACCATGTCTACAAAGCAGAATAATTTAACTTACAGTCATATGAAAAAGTTTGGGACCCCCTTCTAATTTTGGGGATTTTTGTTAATCATTAGCTGGGATTTCAAAGAAGCAAATTCCTTTACATATATGACATACCTTAGGTAAACAGAAGCAATTCAGCGGTGTCATTTTGTTTATTGGAATAATAGAAAATATGCAATAAGCATCATAACAAAATTTGACTGGTGCATAAATTTGGGCACCCCAAAAGAAAAATGTCATCAGTACTTAGTTGAGCCTCCTTTTGCAAAAATAACAGCCTCTAGACGCCTCCTTTAGCCTGTGATGAGTGTCTGGATCCTGGATGTAGGTATTTTTAACATTCTTCCATACAAAAGCGATCCAGTTCAGTTAAATGTGATGGCTGCCGAGCATGGAAAGCTCGCTTCAAATCATCCCATAGATTTTCGATGATATTCAAGTCATTGGACTGCGATGGCCATATCAGAACATTGTACTTTTTCCTCTGCAGTAATTTGAACTGTGTTAGGACTGGAGTCATTGTCTTGTTGGAATATCCAACCTCTGCGCAACTTCAACTTTGTGACTGATGCTTGAACATTATCCTGAATAATCTGTTGAAACTGGGTTGAATTCATCCGACTATCCACTTTAACCAGGGCCCCAGTCCCTGAAGTGGCCACAGCATGATTGAACCTCCACCAAATTTGAAAGTAGGTAGCAGGTGTTTTACTTGGAATGCAGTTTTCTCCTTTCGCCACGTAAAGCACTTTTTATAATGACCAAATAACTTATTTTTTGTCTCATCAGTCCAAAGCATTTTCTTCCAATATGAATCTGGCTTGTCTAAATGAGCTTTAGCATACTCCAAGCAACTGTATCTGTGGCGTGGGCACAGAAAGGGCTTCCTTCTCATCACCCGGCCATACAGATGTTTTGGTGCAAATTGCACTGAATTGTAGAACCATGTACAGATACACAATCTGCAGCCAGATGTTCTTGCAGGTCTTTGGAGGTGATCTGTGGGTTGTGTGCAACCATTCTCACAATCCGCCACATATGCCGCTCTTGTACTTTTCTTGGTCTGCTAGACCTGGGTTTAACTGCAACTGTGCCTGTGTCCTTCCATTCCCTGACAACGTTCCTTACAGTAGAAATTGACAATTGAAACCTTTGGTAAAGCTTCTTGTAGCCTTCCCCTAAACCATGACAATGAATAATCTTTGTTTTTAAGATCTTTGGGAGCTGTTTTGATGATCGCATTCTGTCTCACTTCTGCAGAGAGTCAAAGAGAAGTGGAACTTGCATTTAGGCACCTAAAATACCTTTTCTCATGATTAAACAGACCTTTATATGAGGTTCAAGGCTTAACAACATAATCCAACCAATTTTGTGTTTAAAGTCCTCAGTGTTACATGCTGTTACATGCATTAAAATCAGCAAAACCACATGGGTTCCCATATTTTTGCAAAGCCAGTTTTTCACATTTTATTTAATTTCATAAAACTAAATACTGCCTTTCAAAAGTCTTTGTTTGGAAAACATCACAGTACTTAGCTGTTCCTGGTAAATGAAAGACATACCACTTTTATCTTTTTTGTGTGTCAATTATAATGCCGGCTGAGAGGGGTTCCCAAACTTTTTCATATGACTGTAATTTGTTACTTTGTTCATCCTGAGTGACAACGAAGAGCACCTGCCTGGATGTTGTCTTTCAATATTTACAATTTAAAAAACTGATTAATCCCACACAATCAGTTCCCTGTGAATTCCCCTCTACTTCATTTGGACCTGAAACAATTTGCAATTTGAAAATTAATTGCAGCTATTATTTTAATGACTAAGGGCATGTGTCCCCCAGACACGTCTTTTTCAAGGCGGAGGGCTCCGATAAAGCGTATTTGTTGACACGGGCTCTAAACCTTTATATACTATTCTTAGCAACACATGTCTCATCTGTAAACTGGATCTTTAGCTTTGGGACAATTTTTCTGACAACTAGACATTTGAAGAAAACATTGGGATCTGGGGGAAACTGCGTTGGTCTTCTATCCACCTTTTATGTACTAAACCATTAATGGAGAAAATAAGACGCAGATATGTGACCTTTACTTTAAAAGTGACTGGATTTATACATCAACTCAACAGCAAAGCACCTTGATCAGCTGGGACACATGCCATTTGGAGATATAAATTGAAAATATGGTGCCAATATTTGCCGCTTAAATCTAAATCAATTTGTAACACATAACCTTTTCATTGCTCAGGAAAGCAATACTGACAGCTAAAAAGGAAACCCATTGAGGGCTCAGGCAAGAGACTAGGATGGATTAGATTGAGGTGGCATGTATGTATTCACAGGATAAGTGTCTTACCTCAGGCCTATGCACATGGACCTCATGGCCGCCCCACAGCCTGTCCCCTCTGGGTTATAGGGAACTCGGAAGCCTCCTTCCTCCCCAGGCTTCAGCTGTGAAACTCCTTAAAAAGAGCAAATGATAGAAAGTCAGCTTTCAGCCATTGGTACAAGTGATTTTCAAAAGCAGTCTCTGTCTCACCCAGAATGCTGGAAGGCCCTGGTTTCCTCCCGTCCATGTCTTTCATCCCCTCAACATAACGAGCAGCCACCTCGTGCAGAAGCTCCTCCCCCCCCTTCCCTGAAACAAAAGAGACAACTTTTTCAGAACGTTGTCCACATGAACGTTTTTAAAGATGTAACAGATCCGTTAATGAGGCCGTTGCCTTATCACAGCAAAGGTCAAGTGGGATTTTGACCATTTTGCCTTCCACTTGAGCAGAGATGTAATAGAGCCGCTAATCAAGGCATGTCTGGAAATTAGATTTAACCTTTAGTTTAGGGCTCTTGAAGAGGAGGAGGAGGGGTGGGGGGGGCACGTGTCCTGATGAGGGCTCATCAGACCGCCGCGACTATCAGATCAATTCAATCAATTCCTTGCGTTGAAAACAAATCTAGCAGAGGAAAGGACAGAAAGCCAAGGGAGCAAATGTCATTGTGAGCTCACCGGTTGCCAGTCCTTCGGCAGTTGCCAGATGCAGAACTGTGTCGTCGCTCACCGGCCAATCAGGGAGCTCAGCCTTGATGCTCTTCAGACCCCCGAGCTCCTTCAGCTCCTGCAGGGACAGAACAGACCAGGATAGACATTTGAGTGGTAAATAGACTGTTAGAAGTGCTTAATCACAAACTCAGCCCGTCAGTTAATATTAAGTGTAGATATAGATAATACACAAGATGTAATTATTGTGTATAAATTGTGTTTACTGTACATTCTGTCAGTTAAACTAATTGGTCCCCCTGAAACTCCTGTCTAAGACCAACTGGAGGCAGTGGTTGGACTTCCATTTCCACATTGGTCCTTCCACTGACCTGGTGGATGGCTGGTCCCGACTCATTGTACTCCCACAGCTGGTTCCTGTATCCCAGAGCATCTCCAGCACCGCTAAGCAGCATGGCTGCCTTATAGTGCTCCAGCGTAGCAGGTCGCCTGGAACTAAAGGCAACATTAGAACAAATTTTACCACTCTTATTAACATATTGTACACCACCCTGAAGTGGCTGTCAAGTGAGCCATAAGCAAACTTAACAACTGCATTGGAATCATCACATCAGTAAATTGCTAATGAATAAAGTATAAATAAAAAGGAAACTGTGCTGAGAAGAAGCTGTTTCATAGGTTTAACATGATCATTTGCTTCCTGGCATTTGCACATTCGAGTTGGTTTTGGTTTTGAAAACACCCTTAACACTAATAGTATCATCCTTCACAATTGCTTATAGTAAGATCAAATAACCATATTAGGTAGGGAAGATCTGCAGAAAAAGATCTTAAAAATTATTATTTTTTATTTATTTATTATTATAATTATTATTATTATTATTATGAAGTAGGTATATGAAGACCAATCATTCAAAGTATGTTAAGTAAAACAACATCATGGACAGAAAAGGAAATTGTATATTCTTAAAGGTGTATTCCACATTTATTACTGACTTTATTTGCGGTTAAGTCCTCTATCCATCATAGCATATTTGAACAAAAAAGTCAAACACCGATCTATCATAAACAATTCTATCAAACATTAGGTTACTCTCTGGCTTGATTTGAGACTAGAATGGGTAAAATTGTCCATGTCTCGCTGCAGGAAATCCTTTCTCCGTGCAGCCTCACCGGTCCATTGCAGCACGTCGTTCCCCGAGATCGAGCTTCACCAGGCGGTCACGAACACACACGTCGAAACCGGGGCTACAAACGGAGGTGCCGAAAAGCCACCGCGATGACAAGTCTATTTTTTGTAACAAGTTACTCTGTCTCAGCCCAGAAAGGTCCGCAGCAGACACCAAGCGATTGTTCACAACGACACACTACTCTGCCAACCAAAGGCAGCTGGACTCCATGAAAACGTGTCAGACTAAAAAAAGACGCAGCTGCAAAATCTATTTAAGAAGCCGGCCTTTAGGATAGAGACCTAACTAAAAGGGCAAATGTTTTATGTAACGGAGCATAGTAGTAACTCAATATTTACACAACTTCGCCACAGATTTATATAATGTAGGCCTATTATTATTACTATCAGGGCCGGCGGTAGCCAGAGGCCAGGGGCCAAATGTGGGCTGTGCCCACCCAATCAAATTTTTTATTTTTTATTTATTTTTTTTTATAAGGTGGAAGTCCAGACCCACTATCGGGCGGACCTGTTCATTCGCTGTCCAAGAAAATGTCAAATAAAATTCAGACAATTGATTAATACTAAAGAATATACCATTACCATGCATTGCTTCTAATTGTATTATTGGGTGGGCAGGACAGACTGCCTCCAAGTTACCCACCCGCTTATAGTGGTCACTGGTCAGCAGCGCCGGCCCGAGGCATAAGCAAAATGAGCGGTTGCTTAGGGTCCCGACTGCCAGGGGGGCCCCCCCCCATTTTTTTTTTATTTCGTTTTTTTTTTTAGTTTGTGTGTTTGATATCAACATTATATTATGTGAATTATCATACAATAAAAGGAATACAATGTTTTGGTAGATAGTTAATATTTTAATAATTGAATCAGTTCATCTGGGAGGTAATCCGAGGTTAACTGATCACGTCACGTTCAAGTCCATGGCATGCACAGTGTGTATTGAGTTTATTTAAAAATATTTGAAAATGGGGCTGCCCTCAGTTGCCCATGCACTGTGTAGGCCTATAGTCTATAGCCTATTTCAGCCTCGTCTGTGGAAAAAAAGATAACTGGACAACAGAGTTCTTATGCTTCGTCCGTCTCACTGCATTTAAATTAATTCATTATATTACAGAAAAATATGTCCCGTAAAAGAAAAAGAGCTCCACGCCCATCCCAGAGGACCCTGCATAATATTTTATTTCTAATTTATATTTCTATGGAAAATCCATGTGTCTTTCTTCAATAGCTTTTAATCCATCTGACCCAGTGTCTCCAAATTATTTGTTCACACAAAATTCCTCAGATTTAGCCTCTTAATTTTCCTCTCAAAGTGCACCAGATTCATGCATTCCACTTTAAAAAGGTAAAAAAAAAACATACCCCCGGACTCCCCTAGCAGGGTCGTGACCTCAGCTGGCTACTATTTTCACCCAGCTGGACATCAGAGGCAATAGTGGAAAGTAGTGTGTATAGTATATAGCTCTGGACTACCACCATCCAGGTTGCCCAGTCCCAAAGCTTTCTCTTCAATCAGCTCAGGCTGCCTGCAATTAAAAAAAAAGCTACATTATGTTGTATATAATGTATATTATATGTTATTCATAAATATTTGGGGAAAAAAACACGCAAGAATCAAATCTCCCACACAGCAACACTCAAAGTTTATTTGCATATTGTGTTCTACACAATTCACAGTAAATGTGCCAAAAAAGCAGACGCAGAGATCTTGCAAGGGCTAAAAATTTTGCCTCGCACGCTCGCATCTTCGGTCTCTCTGCCCAGTGTGCCCACCTAAAATTTCTACAGGCCCACCCAAATCTAACTGTCTAGAACCGGGCCTGATTACTATGCTAGTGGAGAACAGTGCATAGCCTACATGTAGCAGTTCGATTCCCCTCACACAATTACAGGTGCTTGGTTCTTTAACTTCCTGTCAGTTACTGCAGTTAGCCGTCCCCTCGCTCGTCCCTACGTCACCACATTAATGCACTGCGGTCTTCAAACAGCAAGTTATCTAGCATCATCTCAGATCCATAAGTGTGATAAAACATGATAAAAACCATCAAAACAGACATTGGCAAGGATTTTTACCTGCTCTGCCATTGTAGGCACATACACATTCACCCATCTGTTGCTCTGGCGTGCACCAGCAGTGAGACGGGTGTCGGTTTGTAGCGTTCTCTCTTGTAATTGAACATTATATCCGGGATCCCCCGAAAAGTTTGTTTGCCGATTACATGCATAGCAGCTGACTGAGATCTGCTTTATGAAACGCGCACATTATGTAAGTGACCACTGTGTGAATAAAAAGCGATGTAATACTTATGAGTCATTCTAGAATTGTGGGTACATTACTTGTCTCCTAGAAAAAACCTTTGCTTTTGTTCCTCCAAAAAATATTTATTGAATCTGTTTTTAATAATAATATTAATTATATTAAACTCTAACTTATTAAGATGTTATTTAATATTTTTTGCATAATTTATACATAAAATATTGAAAAAAATATTCCCATCCCACCCATTATTGACTGTCTCTCACTACTAATTCATACATTAGGGCAGTGCTTCTCAATTTATTTATTTTTTTTTTTTTTTAAGTGCTAGCAAGCCGATGTGTGCTTGTGTATGGTCATATCCGCGCGAAAGGCCGCGATTTGCAGTAAATAAATGTCCACATGTGTCTCTGTATGCTATTTTTTAAGAAATCAAGCAAGTAGACTAATAATAACATTAATGAATTATTGGTTATCGCATCACAGAAGGCCTATTGGCCTATAATAATAATAAAAACACCACCTTAACTATGTTTACAGTTTGAAAATGTTTTGAATGAAATGCAAACCTCAGTGAATCATTTGCTCTTGTTTCTCTGTCCTGAGATTCACACAGACTGAGCAGTCTTGTTTAAATGTTAAATTGAGCTAATAAACTGAACTTTGAATTTTTTTGCTGCAGAAATTATCTCAGCTAATTTTTGTTATCTAATTTGATAATAAGGTGATTGTATGCAGAATGCTCATGCCAGAAACTCATACAGTGCATTAGGGTCAAATTAAAATGTAAAAATTAAAAAAAAAAAAAATTTTTTTTTGCTTGATCTATTTAAAGTCGTACAATTAAAACCATGAAATATTACATTTATGTATTATTTAAAATTTTAATAAAAAAGAAATATATGTTTTGTCTGTCCGTATGTTCGCGTCAACTCTGTTACCTCTGTTATGAAACTGCATTAAATCTCCTATGTGTTCACATAAAACACATTTGACCAGCGCACAGTGATGTCACTTCCTTTGGCGGGAAACCTCTGGAAGACAGTGAGGTATATTCATGTTTCTTCTCTCATCATTTAGTAATATATTGAAAAATCATCAACAGTAGATTAATTATTCGTCAAATCTGTTATGTGAATATTCAGTGATCATCTCAGTAAATTGAAAAAGTATATATATATGATGAAAATATATTTAATTCTGTTTTAAGAAATGCTAGCTGATATCTGTTGTGAGCTTAGCATAATGGAGTAAAAGTAAAAAATGGTGGAAAATGTCAACTCTGTTACGTCAACTGTCAATTTGATTGTAACAGAGTTGACGATACGTAAGTATTTGGCAATAATTGATATTATTGATTATCATTATTGATTCTAGGTTATTTTACTGCAACAAGTACATCTGTGTTACACAATTTCAGGATAAAAAAAGTGAGTAACTTATCTTCTAGGGAGATGAGTCTTTCAGCAGCTGAAAGGCAGAGATATTTATATCCAAGATGTATTATTTAGGATAAAAAAAAATCTGTATATAAAATGTTGTTTACATGTTCAAATGAAGCCGGAAGTTCAGGTGAATGTGTAATTGTTTTTGTCTTTTAACTATGGGTGGTCAACTCTGTTATGAACGTCATCTCTGTTACCATCAATGTCAACTCTGTTTGAGTTATGTTTTTATTTAAAATTGATGATTAAATACATTTTATTGTTATCAAATTGATTATAAAGTGTGAAATACCTTACCTATTTACCACAATAAATTACAATTTATTTAATACATTTTTAAAGCTACATTTAATGAAAAAGGACACGATCTTGACATCATATCAGTTAAATGCATTGGCATAGTTTACTTTTTTTTTAAAGTCTCTTTCTTATCAGTCTAAAAGTTTAATTTATGGATATAGAGATAAAAGTTATCTTAGGGAGGGCAAGGATTTAAATTATATATTGTTATTTTACTCTATATAATTGACCCAATTTGTCTCTAACAGAGTTGACCGACTTTACTGTTAGTATGATGTTTTTGAGAATAAATATTTTAAATCATAAAAGTTTGAGGTCAGAAGACAATAAATATACAACATTAAGATTGTGTTCTATCAGAATAATAAAGTTGAATTGGAAAAAATCACAAGTGTTTCCCATATTTTTTTCCATACCTGAAATGTACCCGCAATTCTGGAATGAGCCTTATATTAACATAAATAAACCGCTTACTTCACCTTTAAATAGGCCATTTTCACAGCATTATTAAACATATTTATGGCCTGGCCCAAAAAAGGCCTTTCAAAGAACCAAGAGCCAGTTCCGGGCTGGAGCTGGGGCCAGTTCAAAACTGGTTACAGTCTTATACCAGTTATGAACCGGTTGGTTTCATACTGACCAGAGCCAGCCATGGAGCCGGCAAGAGAGCAACGTCATGACGTCACTGTAAACGTGTGTGAACGTCGCCCGACGCCACTGCTCTCGTGGCTAATGCTAAAGCTAGCGCTAGCTTTAAGACCAACAACAGCGGCGAATACGTCTTATTTTTACACGTGTTGGCTCTCGCTTTGCAAACAGGACCCAAACAGCGTATTTTCGCCGGTCAATTTGATCGCTACGTTCAGTATTTATGTTATGTTTACGTCTCGTAGTAGCGGTGTTTTTAAATATGGCGGCATGAGGTTTGATTTGGTCTGGTTGGTCAGGATAATCCCTCCCCCGGCCGCTGGCGCAGGCAGTTCTCACCTCTAGCCCAGCTCAATCCTGGGGTTGAACCGGTTTTTACAGCCCGGAGCCGGTTCTCTGGCATTGTGAAACCAAAACACTGGCTCTAGCTCCGAACTAGCCCGGAACAGGCTCCGATTTTGCGGCGGTGTGAAAGGCCTAGAGGGGGGTGAATTTCTTTGGATTACGCTAGTTTTTAAACTATTGGAGGTTAAAATTAGCGAATAATTAAGTGTTTAAGTGTGCTACATAACACATAAGCCTACATTTTTTTTGTGCTAACTGTATGTTACCTTCACAGCTTCCACGCTCCGAACCGTAGTTGGGAGCGAGCTGTTCTCCTGCTAATAATTTGGCTTGTTGCAGGTAACTTGCGTCTAGTGGAGCCGAAGCACACACAGTGAGATGTTGGTTGGTTGCAGCAATGAACACGGGCTATATTCCTTCACAGTGGTACATTCACGGGTAAAAAAGGCACTTGCTTGCTAGCATTCGGCTGGAGCATGGACTGCGCTACCATTATATTCGCCCCGTAGACTCAGACTGATTCCCACGTTATCATTTGACCCACAACACACCTGCCGCACTACGTCACACCTGTGTCACACACATATTTTCCCAAACAAGCCGCCAGGGCGAGGCAGAGATTGCAACACGTACCTAACATATACGTTTTTTTTGTTGTGTGTGTGTTACCTACCACATACTCTTTCTTTTGTGCTACTTAAGTGGTCGTGTCCACCAAATGCGCTTTTCAAGGCGGAGTGCCTGTCTGCAATGCATTCTCTACGGTAGGACGTGCTTGCAGCGCCCGTATTAAAAAAGCTTGGTGGACATGGCACACAACAAATATATATGAATGATGTGGTAGGTAACACACACAAAAATAACTTATGTGGTAGGTAGCACAAAATTAAAACACATTTTGATTGTTCAGGTATCACCCTGCGGCCAAATGTTGCGTTCCTGCCAAGGTGCTTCCACGCAACCGCCTTTTTAAACTTAAATTTTTTTTGTGCTGCTACCTAACACAGGTTATTTTTTTGTGCTACCTTTGTGCTTTTTTTTGTTAGGCAGCACAAAAACATATGTGTTAGGTAGCACACATTTTTTTTAAGTTTAATAAGGCAACACTCAGCTGGTAAAATATGTTTGTAGCATGGGTTTGCTGCTGTTGTTGCAAGGAGAAGAGGCCTCATGTGCAGTTCAGTTTTTAGCAGGGCTTCTTTTTCTCTTTCTTTTTTTTGTTTTAACTTGTTGGAACCAGAAACTAAATCCTTTTTTGAGAGGAGCTAGAAGCTTTTGTACAGTCGAGTGTTTATTCTCAGTGGAATTGGCAGGATTAGCATCTTTGTTCTTTCCTCGCTATGACGTCTACACTCAGGGAGGATCAATTAACTTTTTAGTTCAATCATTTCTCAATAGAGTTCAACTTGGAACCTTCAACCAATGATTGTTTCCAACAAATGATGTTCAGTTTGGCCTCTAGTCATATCATGTAGCCTACTTGTTGTCATCTTGGTGGAATGTCAAGAGTATCGCTACCACTCTCATGTCTCGTAAATATTTAGAACCAGGAGATGGTTGACTTAGCTTAGCATTAAAACTGAAAAGAAGGGAGAAACGGCTAGCCTGTGATAATCTAAACGTTCAAAAGAAATCTGTCTACCAGCTTCTGTAGCTGGTGCGCTGGTCAGCTAACAAGTAACTAAATATAAATCACTGATTTTTTAGATTTTTCCAGAACTGTGTGGAAAAATCAACTAAAGAAACATCGACCCATATTTGGACGAGACAAAAACAATGAACAATTCTTAGCAAAATATCAGCATGTAGATGGAGCTACAAGGTTTGTTTTAAAAAATTGTTGGATTCTCTCAAATGTAACAACCTAAGGAGGCGCCCTTGGCTCAATTGGTAGGGCGTCCCCCCCATGGGCCTCGGCCAGCAGCGGACCCGGGTTCGGTTCCGGCCCGCGGCCGTTCTCTGCATGTCACTCCCCACTCTGCCCCATTTCAACTCTCTCTGCACTATCAATAAAGCATAGAAAATGCCCCAAAAAAAAATTAAAAAAATTAACAACCTAGCTACTGATAGCAACTTCAGCTTTTTTCTAAGTTTTCCTTTTTTCCCGCTGTAAATGTCATTATCTTTTTATATTCGGCAGCAGTGTATGTGGAATCGACTCAAAATAAACTACAGTCATCATCAAAGTGAGGGCACATCACAGCACACTGCTGTGGTTAATTGTATACTGTGTATTTAACAGTTTCTGGACACCGGAGATCTAAGGCACATAATAAGCATTCGCTACATAGTCAATTCTATGATTTCAATCACATCATAGTAATAATGTTTCCTATCAGTGTAGAATCTACACTGTAGATCCATGAAAAAAATGGAACCGTAGAATTCCAGAACCCTACCTGTAATTTTTGGAGTTTCTGACGTCACAGTACGGAACTCTGTACTCACTTTGTTTAGAGATCAACACAGATCAAGACATATTAGAGAACCTGAGGTTTTTTAGTTCAAAGTTTCTGCGACAGACAACCATCGATTTCTAACTGCCTTGTACATTGTACGAGCCAGTTCCCTGAAAGTAAGGTGAGTCTATAACCTTTTATGTACTATTATTTATCGATAGGCTTCACTATCGTCCCTGTCACTGTGTTAAATTAGCCGTTATGTTTTTAAGACCTTTTAAAAACATAGTTGTCTTAATTAAGAAATAATATTTTTTTGTTTGTGAGATCAGATTTGGGCAGTATTACATTATTATTATAATAGAATCTATACTTAATCCTCTGTTCTTCTATTTGTATATGATTTAGACCTAAACCTCATGTAGCTGCACTAACTGATCAAAGCAATCTACCATGAATCTATCATTTATGGTAGATGTTTTCAGTGTCACATGTTAAAAGTAAAATTTTAGGGCTTCCAAGTTTGAGAAAATATTTACTGTAAATATTTGAGGTAGGATGGACAACATTGTCATACTCTAAGCTTACCTTTTTTATTTTTATATCTGATCCATTTAGTCAACATGGATGGAAAAGGAGATGGAGAACAAAATGGTAGAGATCGTAAGTACTTGGTTCATCACAGACCCATTTGAAATACAGTCTTTCAAAAAACGTATTTAAAGGTTTGGTAGGCTATTCTTGAGAATGTCAATGATTCCTACAAAAAGTGATTTTTCAAAAAACATTCCTCATAATCGCTTACCACACCTTTAAGAGGGACAGATTTACTGTTTAATTTTATGAATGGTTATGATAACATTGTCCTCTTACTGATCTTGCAGGCCCAAATTTTGCAATGCGTTTATATCCAAGAGGAGAACGGCCACCAGCTGATCAGCTTCAGGCTGGATTGCTTGCCTGGTTGGAATTTCTCTTGAACAATCGGATGGAGCATGTTGAGTTTGCTTTTCTTTTGGACGTGCTGCAGAATCCTGAGCAAGCACATAACATTGACAACAACGCAAACCCAGAAGACGGTGAAAACCATGACAACAATGACAATGAAAACATGGATAACAATGAAAACCGTGACAACAATGTCAGCAATGAGAACCTTGACAACTTTGACTTATATGATGTCCTCCACAATGTTGATGTAGATGAAAATGTTGACGTGCACAGCATTGACAATCCCAATGTAAATAACGCAGACAACAATAATGGAAGTAGAGAAGATGCTGGGACTGGTGCTACTCCTAGGGTCAAGGTTGGAAGCAACCAGGGTACAGACGAAGAAGACCCCCTGCCTGGAGGATCCAGGAATAGGTCAGGAGAAGAGGATGGCCGGGAAGTAGACGAAATAAGCAGCAAACGATACAGATGGTGGGATGAGTTTTCTGGGGGGGTCACTTCTGATAGTGACAGTGATAAGGATGATAATAATACTAGATACAGTCCAGACAGACATGGAGGTACTGCGGTTGCTGAAGAAGACCCTCTGCCTGGTCCATCCAGGAGTAGGACAAGAGAAAATGTCAAAGTAGGAGATGAGAGAAGCAGCAAATGTTTCAGATGGTGGGATGAGTTTCGTGACTGCATGACTGACAGTGACAATGATAGCACTGACGGGTACAATAATAACATTGACAAGAATACTGGAAATAGTCCAGTCAAAAATAAAGGAGTTTGCGTTGCTGAAGAAGACCCTCTTCCTGGTTCATCCAAGAAAAGCACAAGAAAGAGTGACAAAGTAGAAAATGAGAGTAACAGGAATGATTCAAGACAGTGTTACATGTTTGCCGACAGCAATTCTGACACAGTTATGGTCCCAACTGGCTACGATCTTGCTCACAGTAGTAGCGACACTGGTCCACCTGAAGATGCAGGTGCTATGGAAAAGACTGACAAAGAAGTTGCACAGCAGATGGAGGAGGAAGACCCACAGCCAGGAAGTTATCAGAATAATTCAAGAGAAGATGATAAAGAAAAGGAGCAGAGAGGCAGCAAATAATTCAACTGTTAACCTGAATCTGTTATTGTTGACCAACGCTCTTCTGACCTTGAACCTTTTATACAGAACAGACACTGAATACCTTCTACCTTTACGCAATGGTCAGCCAGTTCTTTCTTATAGTGTTGCCTTACCCAAATAGAAAGTGTAGTATCTGCATATACAGTATCTCACAAAAGTGAGTACACCCCTCACATTTCTTCACATTTTTCTTTATATCTTTCCATGGGACAACACTGAATAAATGACACTTTAATACAATGTAAAGTAGTCAGTGTACAGCTTGTATAACAGTGAAAATTTACTGTCCCCTCAAAATAACTCGACACACAACCATTAATGTCTAAACTGCTGGCAACAAAAGTGAGTACACCCCTTAGAAAAAATTTACAAATTGGGCCCAAAGTGTAAATATTTTGTGTGGCCACCATTATTTTCCAGCACTGCCTTAACCTTCTTGGGCATGTAGTTCACTAGAGCTTCACAGGTTGCAACTGTAACCCTCTTCCACCCATTTATGACAGCATCACAGAGCTGGTGGATATTAAAGACCTTGCGTTCCTCCACCTTCCATTTGAGGATGCCCCAAAGATGCTCAATAGGGTTTAGGTCTGGAGACATGCTTGGCCAGGCCATAACCTTTACCCTCAGCTTTTTTAGCAAGCCACTGGTCGTCTTGGAGGTGTGTTTGGGGTCGTTATCATGTTGCAATACCACCCTGCGGCCCAGTTTACGAAGGTTGAGTGCACATGGTCAGCGTCGTACACAGAGGTTGGCTTTGGAAAATAGACGTATGAGTGCTGCCAGCATTGCTGAAGGGCTTGAAGGGGTGGGGGGTCAACCTGTCAGTGCTCAGACCATACGCCGCACTCTGCATCATACTGGTCTGCATGGTTGTCATCCCAGAAGGAAGCCTATTCTAAAGATGATGCACAAGAAACCCCACAAAAAGTTTGCTGAAGACAAACAGACTACGGACATGGATTACTGCAACCATGTCCTGTGGTCTGATGAGACCAAAATACATTTATTTGGTTCAGATGGTGTTAAGAGTGTGGAGCGGCAACCAGGTGAGGAGTACAAAGACAAGTGTGTCTTGCCTAGAGTCAAGCATGGTGGTTGGAGTGTCATGGTCTGGGGCTGCATGAGTGCTGCCAGCACTGGGGATCTACAGTTCATTGAATTCTAACATGTACTGTGACATACTGAAGCAGAGCATGATCCCCTCCCTTCATAAACTGGGCCGCAGGGCAGTACTGCAACATGATAACGACCCCAAACACCCCTCCGAACGACCACTGGCTTGTTAAAGAAGCTGAGGGTAAAGGTTATGGACTGGCCAAGCATGTCTCCAGTCTTAAACCCTATTGAGCACCTTTGGGGCATCCTAAAACGGGAGATGGAGGAGCGCAAGGACTCTAATATCCACCAGCTCCTTGATGTCGTCATGAATGGGTAGAAGAGGGTTCCAGTTGCAACCTGTGAAGCTCTAGTGAACTACATGCCCAAGAGGGTTAAGGCAGTGCTAGAAAATAATGATGGCAAAACAAAATATTGACACTTTGGGCCCAATTTGGACATTTTTTCTTAGGGGTGTACTCACTTTTGTTGCCAGCAGTTTAGACATTAATGGCTGTGTGTCGAGTTATTTTGAGGGGACAGTAAATTTACACTGTTATACAAGCTGTACACTGACTACTTGACATTGTATCAAAGTGTCATTTATTCAGTGTTGTCGCATGGAAAGATATAATGAAATATTTGAAGAAATGTTAGGGGTGTACTCACTTTTGTGAGATACTGTATATAGAGTAAAGCAGGCAATAGGTAAGACACACATACAAAAATTTGCCATCAGACCAATTTTGGCATCCATCAGCTGATCCTCCTGGAGGGTGATCCCTCTTTGACTGGCGCTCCTGAGGATTCTTTTTTTTCTGCCTCCTAGGGCTGTCTTGGGGAGTTTGTCCTTCCTCTCATTGAGGGTCAAAGGTCTGGCTGGGTATCAGTTTCTTTTTAATAAGTTAGTTTTGTATTTTCAAAAACAACTAAGTACTAGGTAACCAGTAGGAAACACAAAAAAAACTTATGTAGTAGGTAACTAGTAGATACTACAATTTTGTGTACCTTATTAAACCTGCTTCATCTCATCTGTTGTAATCTTATCTGTACAAAAACTGAAGCTAAGCTAACAGTCAGATGGAAGAAGCTTCATATCTTCTCACACTTGGCAAGAAAGCAAATAAGCATTCCTTAAAAGTGTTAAAAAGACTATTCATAGCCAATAAATGTTTGAATTTATTCACTTATCGTCGTTATTGTTTACATTTTTAAAATTTAAAATATAAGACGTTAGTAATATTACATGCCACCCACAATAGCTGTCTTTTCTAATCAAAAACTACATATCTGATTTTCACACATAGCACAGGTTGTACCCACTGCGCAGAAAGGCAGCATCTGCTTTAAATTCCCCCTAGGATCCAGATTTTTGCTTGTTATAGTGCCACTTCTGGGTTGCTGTCTGTGCAGCAGGGTTACAATGTCGGTATGTAGACCCTTGTTCCACCAGCGGACTTGCCTCCGAGCCTCAGTGTCAGCAAGCAAGTATCCATCCTGCTGACATGTCCCTCAGCTAGACACTGATGTTTTGTATGTGACCCAGTGCTCTGACCCGAAGTTGGAAGGAGAAAAGAGAAAAGATGTTTCTCCTGCAGGGATAAAAGAAACATTACATGGAATTAAAATCAAGTTGTGTAGATTTCCCAGATGCAGCTTTGGACGTGCGTGGATCAGACTCGTCTGTGATGTGCTCATCAATGTTGATGTGCTCTGAAGCTCTTCCCTCCACAGGGTGGCATGGTTTCACTATAACACACAAACAGTGCAGCTTTGAAACAGACCTGATGATTGATACTGGCAGCCGGTGGAATCCTGATGCCAGACAGTGATTCCCAATGGTAGATGCACATGGTCAGTCTTTGCTCCAGGACGATAATCATCAAAGGGAAAATACAGGTTATGTGAGGTATCAGTAGGAAGGCAGCCTGCAGGCTATTTGACACATGACCTGTCAGGGGCCATAAAGGCAGATGGCGAGCAGAGCCGTAGAGAGAGGTGAAAGCGATTAAACGAATGGTCCTTGTCCAGATATGCCTGGCTGCTTCTTTATCACTTTTGTTGTAGCTGAGGGATCTTGCTTTATTGTTAGCATGTGTGTGATTGACTAGACTGCTCCGGAGAGGATACGAAAACGTGACATTGCACAAAAATTTAAAGAGTGTTTCCCCCTATTTCCAGACTTTATGGTATGCTTGCCTGGCTGCTGCCTTACATTGAACAAACAGCCATTTATAGATATAAAAGAGGCTGAGTTGTGTGATTCATGCATTAATTTAGTTTTTGCTGTACTTGAAAGCAGAAGTGCTATGATGGAGGATTATGGGTGAATCTGCATAAGCAGAAATGAGAGTGAACACTCACACCTAGGCGAAAGACCATTACACTCAAACTTGCATGAATAATAAATGTACATGTTTTCACACTCCTGAAAGTGCCTCAGAGACATCCTGAAAAATGGTAATGAAGAATCCCTTTATGCTGCTGCACCGCAGCCAAACCAAACGGCATCAAAGATATACCACCAATCTTCACTGCTAATTACCGAGCCAGAGATATTTCTCGTTTTGTGATTATAATGTTTTTTAAATTGTCCCCCTCTGCCACGGCTGAGCTCCAGCATAGGGTGGTTTGTTTAGTATCTGTTTGGGGACAGGCAGAAGGTACAGTAAGCTTGAGTAAGCCTGACAAACTGGCTCCCAGGTTGCCTGCTAGGGATGAGGGATGGAGTGAGTGAGTGCATGGGGGTTTGCGGGTGGTGTGTTGGCAGACTTGACTGCCTGAGAGGAGGACGCGCGATACAGCTTTGCAAACAAATCCAACTGCCTTCATCCTCTTGGATAAGACACTCTGGTTGCGTTCCGAATCGCATACTCTTTATTTTTTCTATTCTACATACTACATCCGACGATAAAAATAATCTAGTTAGGATGCAGTAGGCATACTATTGGGACATACTTTACTCTCTTATTTCATCATAACATTGCGCCTTGATCTTGCCTCTTGCTTTTATATCCGTCGCATCCCCGTTTGTTTTCATATGGAGGCTTTGTCGATGTGACGTCACTTCACGTGCGCACTGGATTGTGTGTCAGAATCGCCCAAATAGGATGCAGTTTTCACTGCACTAACAATCTTGGCCGCATGAAGTAGGACATCCGGGTACTTCTAACCATCCTAAATCTGGCCACAAGAATCGGGACATCCTAAATCATTTTCCTACGTACTATATAGTAGAAAGTATGCGATTCGGAACGCAACCTGTGTCTTTTCTCCACCAGTCTTTTCCAAAACATCACAAATAATGTGGAGGTGTGTGATTAAAAAAATCATGATTTTTAAATCTTGTTTGCAGCCTTTTTTCCAAATATGTAGCAGACTCCTCAAGTTAACATAAATGTGTAGATTCTGTTTTGTTTTATTAATTTTTAAAGCAAAAATCCCAAACACTATGTGCCGGCATCTGCAACATGTAGGATATGGATGTTTCACTGTGTCACATATGATAGTAAATAAAAAGTTTTGGGGTTTCAATAAATAAAGAAAACAAAAAAGGTCATCAATCGTTGGAATACTTGCTTTTAAAGGCAACAGGAGGATTGACCGAAAATGTTGAGGTCATTTTTATTTCCTATAGATCAGTGGACTAATTATTAAAGCTGTTATTTTCTTAAGAAGCCTATAGCTATATGTCATAACTTCTGTAGTCCTTTGTTGCCATTATGTTTTTATTTTCATTATTTAGTTTAGTTAGTGCTGTGAATTGTGGTGAATTGTGGATATAGACTAGCTAGCCTATGTGTTCAGATTTAAATTTTAAAATTTTATTAAAAGTGGTATGACAAAAGAAAATAATCATTAGTCTGGTATGAAAAAAGAAAATAATCATTAGCCTAGCTGCAGCACCACTTCGGAAAAAAAATATGGTGATATTTGATCTTCTCAAAATCCTCCATCCTCCTTAATCTCTACTTCTACCCCTTCTAGGCTAGCCTACTGAAAACAAGCCGAGCATTCTAGGGGAAAGAGACAGCTCGTCATATCTCCCTGCTGTTCTGCCCCTCATCCAACAGCATAACCCCTCTTGTAAAACTGCTCTTGTCAGAAATAGCATTAGTGTCGGCTGTTGCGTCCCATGACGGTTGAAGAGATGGTTCAGACTACCATTTGGAACAACCACCATTAGTCCCTCCACCCATCTTCCCTTCCCAGCGGCTCCTCTAAAACAGAAAAAGCCCTTGCAACCTTCTCACCCGGCACCACCATCCACACCCTCACCCCCACCGGCAGCGGGCCATGATACCCAAGTGCTATTACAGGTTCCAGTGTTGCCTAGCAACTGGCTGGTGCATTACAATTGGGGTTGTACATGGTGGAGATTTGACGCTGTTTATGGGTGTGTGTGTGTGTGTGTGTGTGTGTGTGTGTGTGTGTGTGTGTGTGTGTGTGTGTGTGTGTGTGTGTGTATGTGTATTGCGGCAGATGGGACTAGTGTCTATATGACATGTAGGCTAATCTGTGGCCTGTCTTCTCCCGGCTATTTAATGTAAACTTGGCCTACCTGTAGTTATTATAGTGAAATATTAACCATGTGGCCTGTAAATCTTTGGACAAATTCAATTTCACAGCTGCAAGATGATTTCATGGTTGCTAAGCTTTAAAGTTCTACATTTTGGGTAATGCACACTCTTAACCTTTATTTACCCAGGCAAGCAAATTAAGAACAAAATTCTTATTTTCAAATGCAGCCTGAAGGGGAAGAGGGAGGGGAGTGCTAAAAGTGAAAACAAGGTTATATATATATATATTTTGTTTTAAATATATAAAATACACTTTACAATAAAATAAAATAAACAGTTAATCAATAGGGTATGACAAGAAGGGCTACTAGCAGGTGCAGGAGTCAACTATGATTTGTTGCAGATTTTGTTTGAAGACAGAGAGAGAGGTGAAAACAGAAAGTTTAAGGGTGTTTTGAAAGGTGTACCAGTCAAAGGCTGCAGCGAACCGGAAGGCACTGCGCCCAAAGACAGTGCGGACTTTGGGGATGGAGAGGTTGATGAATGCACTGGACCTTAGATTGCGGGCCGGGTGGGAGAGGTGTAGAAGAGAAGAGAGGTAGAGAGGTGTTATGCCGAGAATGGTTTTATAGATGAGCAGAAACCAGTGATGGAGCCGTCTTGTGTGAAGGAAAGTCCAGTCTACCAGGTTGTAGAGGTCGCAGTGGTGAGTAGTGAATGGAGCCCCTGTAGCAAAACGGATGGCAGAATGGTGGAGTGGGTCCAATTTGCTGAGAGTGGAGTGAGATGCAATTCTGTAGATGGTGTCACCGTAATCAAAACATGGGCAGGATGGTCATTTTGACGAGTGTGTGTTTGGCTGCATGAGTGAAGGAGGCCTTATTGTGGTAAAGGAAGCTCAGACGAGCTTTGACTTTAGATTGTATGTGCTTGATGTGGGTGGTAAATGAGAGGGATGAATCTAGCCAGAGGCCAAGGTATTTGTAACATGATACAAATTCGAGTTCAGAGCCGTCGGCACAGAGGATTTTTGGGACAGAGGTGGGAGCAGGCCCGGTTCTAGACAGTTAGATTTGGGTGGGCCTGTAGAAATTTTAGGTGGGCACACTGGGCAGAGAGACCGAAGATGCGAGCGCGTGAGCCAAAATTTTTAGCCCTTGCAAGATCTCTGCGTCTGCTTTTTGGCACATTTACTGTGAATTGTGTAGAACACAATATGCAAATAAACTTTGAGTGTTGCTGTGTGGGAGATTTGATTCTTGCATGTTTTTTTCCCCAAATGTTTATGAATAACATATAATATACATTATATACAACATAATGTATCTTTTTTTTAATTGCAGGCAGCCTGAGCTGATTGAAGAGAAAGCTTTGGGACTGGGCAACCTGGATGGTGGTAGTCCAGAGCTATATACTATACAAACTACTTTCCACTATTGCCTCTGATGTCCAGCTGGGTGAAAATAGTAGCCAGCCGAGGTCACGACCCTGCTAGGCGGGTCCGGGTGTATGTTTTTTTTTACCCCTTTAAAGTGGAATGCATGAATCTGGTGCACTTTGAGAGGAAAATTAAGAGGCTAAATCTGAGGAATTTTGTGTGAACAAATAATTTGGAGACACTGGGTCGGATGGATTAAAAGCTATTGAAGAAAGACACATGGATTTTCCATAGAAATATAAATTAGAAATAAAATATTATGCAGGGTCCTCTGGGATGGGCTTGGAGCTCTTTTTCTTTTACGGGACATATTTTTCTGTAATATAATGAATTAATTTAAATGCAGTGAGAAGAACGAAGCATAAGAACTCTGTTGTCCAGTTATCTTTTTTTCCACAGACGAGGCTGAAATAGGCTATAGACTATAGGCCTACACAGTGCATGGGCAACTGAGGGCAGCCCCATTTTCAAATATTTTTAAATAAACTCAATACACACTGTGCATGCCATGGACTTGAACGTGACGTGATCAGTTAACCTCGGATTACCTCCCAGATGAACTGATTCAATTATTAAGATATTAACTATCTACCAAAACATTGTATTCCTTTTATTGTATGATAATTCACATAATAGAATGTTGATATCAAACACACAAACTAAAAAAAAAACGAAATAAAAAAAAAATTGGGGGGCCCCCCTGGCAGTCGGGACCCTAAGCAACCGCTCTTTTTGCTTATGCCTCGGGCCGGTGCTGCTGACCAGTGACCACTATAAGCGGGTGGGTAACTTGGAGGCAGTCTGTCCTGCCCACCCAATAATACAATTAGAAGCAATGCATGGTAATGGTATATTCTTTAGTATTAATTAATTGTCTGAATTTTATTTGACATTTTCTTGGACAGCGAATGAACAGGTCCGCCCGATAGTGGGTCTGGAGTTCCACCTAAAAAAAAAAAAAAAAAAAAATTTGGGTGGGCACGGGGCCAGGGTGGGCACGGCCCACCCTGGCCCCTGGCTACCGCCGGCCCTGGGTGGGAGCGTGTTTCCGGTCAAAGATAATGCATTTGTTTTTTTTGGTGTTGAGGAGAAGATGAAGGCTATGGAAATGCTGTTCTACAGAAGTGAGACTGTTGTAGTGTGGCCGCCACAGAGGGGAGAGAAGGGCCCTCTGAGTATATGATGGTGTCATCAGCATATAGGTGGATCTTGGAGTTGCCTGCATTCCTGGTTATATTGTTAATGTAGATGGAGAATAGCGTTGGGCCTAAAATAGAACCCTGTGGCACCCCTTTGGTGATGGTGAGAGGCGCTGATTTGATGTTATCCGATTTAACTTGCTGGACTCGGTGGATTAAGTAGCTGGCGAACCAATTGCAGGAGTGTGGTGAAAGACCGATGCTGGAAAGCCTCTGTAGGAGGATGGGATGGATGACGGAGTCAAAGGCCTTAGAGAGGTCAATGAAGGCAGCGATGCAGGTCTGCTTGGAGTCCAGAGAGGAAACAATATCATCCAGGACCTTCAGCGTGGCTGTGGTGCACCCATGGCCTGGCCGGAACCCAGATTGCAAGTTGGACAGGATGTTGTTGGAGGTTAAGAAGTGGCTGAGCTGTTTATGTACCAGTTTCTCTAAGACCTTAGCCAGGCACGGCAGGATGGAAATAGGCCTATAACAGTTGGGATCAGAGCTGGAACCTCCTTTGAAGAGAGGGATTAGCAGCAGTCTAGCCGGCCAGCAGGTGAACACTGTCGGGTAGCGGTGTAGCAGGTAGGCGGCGTCCTCCGTGATTGACAGCAATCCGCGGTCGCAGGTAAGCGTCCAGGAGAGCTGGCAGGGTGGCAGCGGACCAGTCCGAACTGGTGTGCTTTGTGGGGCACACCGGCGCAGGCTATCCAGCCACAGTGCGGAGAGAAGCCACAAAAGTCCCGCGTGGTGGCTCTGTGGTGGTCAAGCTGTCCCATGCTACTCTTTTTTCCTGCTCCCGGAAATCAAACAGAGTGAGACCTCTCCCCACACTATCGTCTCTGTTCACAGCCCCGTACAGCGTCTGATCTGGCTTGTCGGGCTACGTCACTGTCACAGCAGCAGGAGAGGCGACACAGTTTGTTTCTTGGAGAGAGTTAGGTGAGAATATTGATGACCTATCTCATACCTGTCTGATACATTTGAAGCCAGGGGAGAGTTGGCTTAGCATCAAGACTGGAATCCTGCCTGGCACTTTCCAAAATCCACATAGGCCTACCATCACCTCTAAAGCTCACCAATGCACTTGTTATAGTGTGCTTAATCCATATAACAACTCATGGTTTTGCAGGGGTTAAAGGTGGAGTCAGCAATTCTGAAGAATGCTTGTTGTCGAATCACTTTTTGTCAAAATTAGTGAATATCTCCTCATGATCTGCCGCCTGTCCATATTTTGTTTGCACTGGAAAAAGAATCTTAAAATTAATACATAGCCTAGGCTCTGTAAAATGTAATGTAAACAAAAGATACGTCAAAACACAGTATGTTTTTGCGCTCACAGTATGGACAGGTAGTTGATCGTGAGGACATATTTACTGATTTTGACTAAAAATTATTTTGACAACAAGTTTTGTTGTAGATGCGCTTCTAGCCATCAACCCCAGGAAGTACATGGGAGAGGACAATTTGGACCCATTTTCAATCAATCTCTCTACACATATAATATCAAAACAAATAACTCATATTTTTAATCTTTCTATCTCCTCCGGTATTGTTCCTAAAGTTTGGAAAAAAGCTCATGTCATCCCATTGCATAAAGGGGGTGACAAAAGTGATCTCAATAATTATAGGCCAATTTAAAAACCCCCATGCCTGGCAAAAATCCTAGAATCAGTTATTAATAATCAGTTGAAAACCTTTTTATCCATTGCTTCCATTTTGAGCCCATTTCAATCTGGTTTTAGGGCCGGCCACAGTACTGTATCTGCTTTCACTTCGGTCTTAGACAACATTGTTACAGCTATCGACAAAAAAAAGCACTGTGCAGCACTTTTTGTTGATCTGTCAAAAGCCTTTGATACTTTAGACCATTTGCTTTCACAGAGGCTGCATGAAATTGGCTTTGATTATTCTACATGTAGCTGGTTTAGGGACTATCTCTCAGATAGACAGCAGTCAGTAAAACTGGGAAGCCACCAAACTGAGTTTTTAACAGTTACAAATGGTGTTCCGCAGGGCTCAATTTTAGGTCCAGTCCTATTCACAATTTACATCAATAGCATTGTTTCATCGCTACAAAACTTTCACGCCCATTTGTATGCTGACGACACTGTACTGTATTGCATTTCTGATTCGGTGCATCAATCTGTTCAGAACCTTCAGAGCTCTTTTAACACCCTGCAGACTGTCTAGCAGACATGGGGGACTCCAGTCACATGACTTGACTCGAGTCAGACTCGAGTCGCAAATTTGAGGACTTGAAACTTGCTTGACTAACACTGATAAAAGACTCGACTTGACTTTGACTTGGTCTTCATGACTTGAGACTTGACTTAGACTTGGGACAGAAGACTCAAAATGACTTGAATTTTTTAAAGTTAGATTACGTTAGAAATTATGTTTTATTTTGAAACATGATCAGGTGATTTTACAGTGCAATGCACGCAGCGCGCTGCACGGACAAACAGCGTCAGCAGGTCAACACAGGAGCAGCAGTAATGGAGGCGGCTAGACCAAGAATAATTCACGTGAGCCTCCCACACGCTTATAACCCAATCACAGTAAATATGTAGCGCCTTCTTCCCTTCCCTTTTCACGTTGTAACGGCCCCGGGAAGTCTTGTAAAAGAGAACGAAATTAACGAGCGTTTCCTGCAGCGCTGCTGCCTTGTTAATGCACGCTTCCTTATCGAGCGCCCTACCTCCACGGACTGTAGGCTTTATAAAAGCATCTCTTTGAGACTAAACAGTGGTTATGATGTAGCCTAGGCCTATATGATGCAGTTCGACCTTCCACGTTCACCAGCTCCTTCCGACAGCTCACAGCCGCCGCCCCCGCACCGACAGTTCACAGCAAACTGCCCGTTATGACAGTTCGCCCCCCAATATGAAAAACAAATTAATCGGGATGAATCAAAATGTGATCCTGCCATAAAAAAAAGGTGATATGATATTTTTGCCATAGCGCAGATCATTGCCCGGTTTTATTTTAAATGCATTACGGGCATTAAGTGTCTGTTTTGTGTAAGTATAGGCCTATCTGTTACTATTTGCCTTTCTTGTTTTCCATGTTAAAAGTAAGCTAGGCTACTTGGAAATTGAAAGTAGCCTAAATGTGGTTGAAAGAAAAGGAAATGTGCGGTGTTGATCATATGTGATAGATATAAGGGGTCGCTATTGGATGCAGACATTATGAGATTCGGACCTTTGCTGTAAGAAAATGTTGTCAACTGGACCCATTTCAATTTTAGTTGAAGACCCCTCGGTCAGACCAAGAATAATTCAATTGTAGTTCAAGGATGATGTTGTCGATGACGGTATGAAGGACAGAACTGTGGAATGCAGGTCTTTTAAATGTAGAAACTGGGTTAGATCATATGATTTTTGTATGACTTGACTAGTGACTTGCTTGACCTGAGCAATGACTTGACTTGTGACTTGCTTGATTCTCACCACAGTGACTTGGACTTGCTTGAGACTTGAAGGTTATGACTTGAGACTTGCTTGTGACTTGCACATTAGTGACTTACCCCCACCTCTGCTGTCTAGTAGTGGACCTCAGGCTTGTTCTTAATACAGACAAAACAAAATATATGTGTTTCTCCAGAGCAAGAACTACACATTTTAATGATCTTAATATTCATACAAATAATGGATCTCAAATTGAAAATGTCACTGAATATAAATATATCGGCATCTGGATAGATGAAAAACTCTCTTTTAAATTTCACATAAAAAATCTTGCCTGTCGTCTGCGACAAAAGATTGGATATTTTTATAGGAACAAAGCCACCTTCCCGTTGTTCAGTAGGAAAAGGATTATCGAGGCAGTTTTTATGTCTGTCCTTGATTACGGTGATGTGGTTTATCGGCATGCATCTCGTTCATGTCTTAAACTCCTAGACTCTGTTTTTTACTCTGCATTAAGGTTCATTACAGGAGATGTTTTTGACACACACCATATGAAAAGGTTGGGTGGTCCTCTCTTAAAGAGAGACGTGATGCACATTGGCATATTTTTATATATAAAGCCCTGTCCGGAAAGCTACCACTCTATTTGCAGAAATGCTGCATATTTCAGATGGGCTTTATCAAACCCGCTCAACTGACATGCTCATGTTATATGTTCCATACGCCCCGGTCTGACCTTGGTAAAACTGCTTTTAGCCACAGTGCCCCTGACTCCTGGCGCATGCCCATTGGAGATAAATGGGCATGCGCCGTCTTTGTAGGTCTATGTGCGCCAGTTGGAAAACAACAACAACAATGGCGGATCACCGAGCTGTATTCGCTGTGCTGTTGCTGGATACTGCGCCAAAAAGGACGCCAAAATGTCCACATACTTAGACTGGCACGATTGCCATGTTTGTTGTTGTTTTTCACAGAGCTGAGAAAAATAATCGTTCTTGCGCAGGCGCGCCTTTTTATTAAATTCTTACAGCCGACACCGGATGCACCGGAAATGCTATTTACTACTACCTTGTACCGCCAACTGCTGGCTTGGCATGCTTACTACATTGATTTCGTCCCGTTTCCTCTGAAAACATGTGTACGGGTGAAGATGTCAGATAAATTGTGTCTGAACGGGGTTTTAAAAAAAACAAAAACAGGAAAACTGTCACGTTTTCACCGTGAGAACAGGGCCTTAATGTGTTTTTCTGTGTAAGCATGGGTGCATTACTGATTGTTGAAAGGTCACTCTCGGAGGTAGTGTTCCAGACCTAATTCAGTTGTTTTTGAAGAGACATTACCCTGGACAGGAAGATCCAAAGTTGAAAAATTGAACGCTGGTCTGGACTAGATAGTGTTTTGCTTTATTCTACTCTTTTCTCATTTGTCTTGATTTCCCACCTTCAAATCAGACACTATTGTTCAAAGTCAAACAGACGCTGAATAAGACATGTGGTTGGGGCAAAATAAAATCAAAAAAGGATGCTGTTTGTGTTATTTGTAAGGTAATGTGTTGCATATGTTATATAGCCCATCGTACACAGCTTTATTGTCCCCATTTAATATAAAAGTTTCTCAGTAGGCCTACCCTACCAAACACATTAGCAATGTGTCTGTCCTCAACAAAGGCACAGCAATTTTTCCAATAAATCCTGAATCCCTGGGGATTTTAAAAAGCTTCGTGAGGGCAGAGGAGGTTTCCCTGATGTGTAAATCAATATCTCAACAGAGCCGGAATAACTTCAGTTTCCTCAGTGATGCATCTCCTAGATGATTTGTTTATTTGACCGTTTTCTGATGAAGGCCTCTCTCATTCTTATTCTAGTGAAAAAAACAGTGTTAAGATTCTCTCAAATGATCACGACAGCCTTTCTCTTTTCCTCCTTGCCCTCGCTCCACATTTGTCCTTTGTCCCTCACTGTCTGTCATTCTCTCTCTCTTCGTCTCTTTCCCTATTCTATTTCCCTTCCTCTTGTTGAAACTCTATTAATCAATTAGTCTTATTTCATTATCACTGCACTTTCAAACACTTCAACATACTTTCTGATTGCTGCCCAGAGCTTATGTTGTGTAATGAAACCAGCAAAATAATTCCTAAGAATATTTCACGTCAAAATAACATTTTGTTAATGTTTATTAAAGCCACTACGAGTAACATGGTACGTTGGAGTCCCCTTTGGACAAAAGCGGTAGTATTTTTATGACACTAGCTGTCGTGAAGCTGTTTTCTAGCTCGTGCCAGGCGTGCGAGTTTCAAATGACCAGGAAGCAATATAGTGCATGTCCGTGTGTTGAAAGTGTGAGGGCACCGGACTCTTTTCGGCTCCGTGAGAGTGGTTAGTGACACAGCATCAACTAATGCCGATGAGGTAATGTGTTTATGTTGTTGTAAATAATTACTATTTCAGATGAATAATGGTCATCAGCTGATGATGCTGGTGAGGCAAAGTAAACTTTGTTTTAGTAGACTACCGCTCATTCATTTAAGAGTCTAGTTCGCTCCCGTGAAATTGTGTATATGTTGCTTGGCAACGCCCTCCCGCCCGCCTATCTCTCCCTTTTAGCTTTTCTTCATTGCATTTTCTTTTTTTCTTTGATGGTTCAGCCCCGTTATCAGTCATTATGACGACAAACAACTGTCTCAAACAAGGCTCCCGCTCCCCTTCCCTCACCTGGAGGGATAGGCTTCTCAAATCGCGTTGTTGCGCCACACTGAAATCTGCGAACAATACGGATATGTGACCATAGAGCATGCACGCGTGAACCGAAAATCGGACTGGGTGTGTGACCAGACCAAATGCAGTAATAAAAACTATATAAAAACGTCTTTCTTTGCACTGATGGTCTCGTTTGCTGTTAAAGGTAATTTATGATTATGTGAGGAAACATGAGGCCGTTTAAAAGATATTTAAATGTTACTCGGAGCTGCTTTAATTAAAATGTTACCTAATAAGGACCTTGTTTCATGGATGCTACGCTGCAACCTGTCTGTCACAGCCTCAGTCTAAAATTAGCATGCGTCTGATATTTCCGTGTGAAATTCATCTCATTTGATGTCACCCTCTGATTAGAGCTTCACACAGAAATCTGTTCAGATCCTCATAGTCCTTTGTTATCTTAATTCATACACATGGACTCAGACGGTCACATGTTTTAATCTCCAGATAAACATCACCAATTGGTCAGATAACATATAATGAAGATCAGAGTTCAAACCACAGCCTTCAAACCTGCCACGTGAAAGTCATTGAAAATGAGATGTCATTAGCTTTCATGTGGTCAGCGGTGTGATATGGAGATTCTTCACACTGCTGAAAAGTTTGTTAAAGCATGTGTTAATTTAAGGTTTTGAATCAATTTTCAGTTTCCTGTGAAATGGTACAGATTGAAGTACAGACTGAGTCAGCCTAAGAGGCTCTCCGGCCGTGGCAGAAAGCCACTATTGGTACAAAATACCAATAATGTTTCCTATTAATCCAAGAACAATGACTTTATGAAGATGCGAAGCCAACATCGGTTAGAGAAATCTCCATTTTCAAAATGCCCTTTCAAAGCCCCTTTTCCGTATCAATGTCCTTTTATAATATATTTTAGCTTTGGAAGTGGTTCACTGCACATTACCAAATGCTGGATGTATCCATTCTTGGGCAAAAAAAGGAAAAGTCGATTCCATTTTCACATTTTCAAGGAACATTTCAGCACTTAAGGCTTCAGCTCAGCTTTCCAACATTGCTGACTTAACAGCTTGTCGGCTAGCACTCTGTAGGCGAATGTATGCAAAGCTGTGTGAGATTTATATTATGCTGTGGAAACCCAGAATCTGTATGACGTTATGGCAGATGTAACTATTAATTTCAAAGCATTTTATTATTCAAAAAGAGCATGGTAATCTTGTGACCCCCTATCAGCATTTCCTGGTTTCCTTTTAGTGTATCCACACCATTAAACATGCAGTCACTATAATAGTAATGGCTCGCGGAAGGTGAGAACCCATTGCTGTCCACAAAAACTGGGCAATAATCTTTAAGAGCCGTCTCTCATCTATGATTTCCTTATTTGGTTCAATGAGAAAATGATCGAGCTGGAACTAGCCGTTTGAAGTTATGATCATGCTTTTTCCACAGAGTATCTGTCATAGCCTGCGGGCTATTGATTTTTGCAATCTAACACATTAGCGAATAAAGCGGAGTCTTTTATTCTCGTCTTGCAGACAGGTTATTACTCTACGTGAGGTACATAATGATATGAACACACATGGACATACTGCATACATTTACATTCCCTTGCCATGTGCGAATTGTGAAAAACACAAATGTGCCAGATTAGGCTGCAGGGTTCATAAGAAGATGCATACATCACAACCGCTTGTGCAGTCATGTAAACTTAATCTCCTCTCTGAGTGAATGCAGCAACGTGTGTACATATGGCAATCCTCAATGTCGCTCTGTTTATCGCAAAACAACATGTTTTTCCTTGAGGGATCAAAAATAACTCACTACAAAAAATCCCTTCAGATGGGAAGACGCTGTAATATGTGCTTCATGTTTGTGTCTCTACCTCAGTTTCAAAGCAATTTGCACCTGCATGTCTAATACTCCTACCTTAGTCAGATGCATCTCTTATCTGCGTATGCAAAACTCCATAGGGGATGAGTTGGAGAAGTAGAAAAAGGTAACTGGGACAGAGATTAAAGGCACATCCTATATGCAGCATTATAATATGCAGCTCATTTTCGATTTTCAGATCGGCGAAAGACATGCTCGAGGCTAATACTTGCACTGTTAACATGTCACTGTAAACTTATGAGGTATTATTATAAAAGAGAGTGTCTTTTTTTCATTAGATAAAAAAAAAAAACCTCAGAGACAGTTCTAATGATGAATTCTCTGATTTTTATCCTATAAATATCACTTCAAGTGATACAATTTTTATTTGGCTTGAACAGTAATAATCACCGCCTTTAAGGCAGGATACTCTGGTACTGACATTCTCCCTCTATATGTTCTGAATGAAAATCTCTTCATTGAAATGTCCAAAGCAATCTACTTTTATGAGGATAATGATTCACATAAATAAACACCACAGTTCTGCAGTCAAGATTTGAGTCTGCATGTTTCACAAATTTCTTTTTGTAAAGTTTGTCCTCCCCTTTCTTTTTTTCTTCTTTTATCTTATATCTGTTCCTAACCACTACACCATGAGCGCCCCTCCAGCATTTGAGTATCATCAATTTCACACTTTTTTGGGGGGAGACAATACAGAATTGGGTAACTCTTCTCACTGAGTAATAATATTGAATAAGCGGCGTAGAAGAGAGCTGTGAGAAGCTAATACATCATTTCTGATTGCTGTACAAAGACCTTGCACACACATGGTTTAGAGTCAGAGAAAAGATGACCTTGAGAGTTCAATCTGCCCACCTATGTTTGCCATAATTTCCATTATTGGAGGAATTGCAGTTGTATGTTGATCTTCTATCTATAAAAATCTATATGACGTCTATCCTGTATGTTGTGAAAAGCTTATTACAATATGTGTGCCCTGTATAGGAATGTGCAGTCTTTTGTATTTTGTCTCACTTGAATAGAAAATAAAGTCTATCCTTGTTGTACTATGTGTATGTGTAGATATAGCCTAGCTCAGATAGTAGTATTATAGATAGTGAGTATCAGGTAGAGGTAGTATTTTAGACTTAAAAATAAGTTTGATATACGACCTCTGCCACAGTGCCACGTGAAATAAGACGTTTAAACACCTTATAAAGTGTGACAATAGCACAAAATGTGAAAGCTAATGAGCTATCAATTATTATTTTGTTAACTTGCTGCCAATCTGTCCCATATCCTGTGCCTGTTGTCAGATTGTCCACAATTTAAGAAGTTGTTGGAGCATTTAAAGGGACTATTAAAGCCACTACGAGTAACATGGCACGTCGGCGGCCCCTTTGGACAAAAGTGGTAGTATTTGTACGACGCCAGCTGTCGTGAAGCTGTTTTCTAGTGCGTGCCGGGCGTGCGAAATTCAAATGATCAGGAAGCAATATAGTGCATGTCCGTGTGTTGAAAGTGTGAGGGCACCTCTTTTCGGCTCCATGAGAGTGGTTAGTGACACAGCATCAACTAATGCCAGTCAGTGCTACACACACCTGATTGCAATGAGTTGATGCAGTGTCACCTCTCACGGAGCTGAAAGAGTCCGTGTCCTCACACAAAGCGAATGAACGAGAGACGGCAGTTAGTATGGATCACAATGAGGTAATGTGTTTATGTTGTTGTAAATAATGACTATTTCAGATGAATAATGGTCATCTGATGATGCTGGTGAGGCGAACTAAACTTTGTTTTAGTAGGCTACCACTCACTCATTTAGGAGTAAACACTGCAGTCTAATTCGCTCCCATGAAATTGTGTATATACGTTGCTTGGCAACGCCCTCCCGCCCGCCTATCACTCTCCCTTTTAGCTTTTCTTCATTGTATTTTTTTTTTCTTTGAGCCCCGTTAAATAAATAAAATAAAATAACTGTCTCAAACAAGGCTCCCGCTCCCCTTCCCTCACCTGAAGGGATAGGCTTCTCAAATCTCGTTGCAGCGCCACACTGAAATCTGCGACCAATAGAGCCTGAACGAGCGAACCGAAAATCGGACTGGGTGTACGACCAGACCAAAAGCAGTAATAAAAACTATATAAAACGTCTTTATTTGCACTGATGGTCTCGTTTGCTGTTAAAGGTAATTTATGATTATGAGAGGAAACATGAGGCTGTTTAAAATATATTTAAATGTCACTCGGAGCTGCTTTAAATTCACCTCAGTGACTGCAGAAAGCTAACCCACTTTTTGACTGCACTCTGGAGTGCTTTGCAAATAGGTTTTTTACCTCTGTTTTCTAATTCTTGTAAACTTTCCAAGCTGTTTTATGTCTAGAATTACACTTTACAATGGTATATTCATTTTTATGGTATGGTAAAAAAAAAAAACTCGTAATGATTGATGTAAAATATTGTTGTAAAATATTGCTAATTGTGTTGTGTTATTTCACACTGCTTTGCATGGCTGCACCAAATAATTAATGTTAATTATAACATCAAATGTTTCACTGCCTCCTGTGACTGGGCTGTTCTTAGCGTCTTGCTGTATGTTTATTTTTCTTTCTTTTGCACCTGTTGATACGTTTGAGAATGGCACAGTTACGGAAATGTTGATTAATGTTTGTTTTTTCACCTTATATATAAAGGAGTTGAAGCATGCTACACCCACTGCATACAATACCGCATACTTAGTGCAAATAAATTAAAGTATATGTATGAAATCTGTATGAAATTAGCATTGTGAAGATAATATTGCACCATGTATTTTTACACAACAGAATGCGTACATTGTGTACTGTATTAGTGGCTCCTACTTTATATTTGGTTCGAGGAGCCCTTCCTGAGTGTTTGTCATCTGTGTGTAACCAGGCCAACTGGTTCACTGATGTCATTTGTTCTTGTCAGAGCAGTTGTGGCCATTGTTGTGGTCAGCTGCTTTCACTGAAGCACTTACACCCGTCCCTGACATAATTGGTGTGGAGAGAGCAAGTAACTGCAATGCATTTATAATGAGATTTTCAGTTTTTTACATAAACAGGAGGCAAGCAAGTAGAGATATGATGAAGAGGAGAGGGGTGGGGGGGGGACCCAAAAGAGGTGAAATGGGATTGAAGGATTTTTAGACAGACTTGGCAGAGTGGTTTCGCTGAATTGTGTTGTGTGTGTGTGTGTGTGTGTGTGTGTGTGTGTGTGTGTGTGTGTGTGTGTGTGTGTGTGTGTGTGTGTGTGTGGCATAAGCTGTTTCTATGAAGAAGTGGGAGTCATCCTTCTTCTGGAGGCCTGTGTTCGTTATATTGCCGTGTTAATGCAGTCATGCGTGTCCGTGCCATGGCATTAATTTAATGGAAACAGAACATACATGAGGCAGTGTGTATTTGTGCATCTGCCATGCATACTGACCAGCATCAGTGACTGTGAGTCCATTCAACAGCCCAAGCTATGTCACCGCCTCCTGGCTCCTCTTTTTGATGGACGAAGGGTTTCAGGGAACGTGGACTCGACACCAAAAGAGTGAAGCAAGTCAAGGAGAGGGACAAGTCAGATGAGAAGATACAAGAGACACACAGAGAACACCAATTGTGTCCCTTCAATAGACACAAGAGGGAAATAGCATGTTTCCTCCTTGTCTATCACTGACTCAAGAACCATTTGCTTAATTATACGTGGGAACTGAGACTGAAGAAACTGTGTGTGCGTGTGTGTGTGTGTGTGTGTGTGTGTTTAAATATAATGTTTTTTTCACAAAGCCTGCTTTTAATAAGATACACTTTGTTTGTGTGAGTACTTGCATCGCTCACATTACGGGGACTCATCTATCTTTTGGGGAATCATACCAGGTCACAAGGTAAACCATGGAATTTTTTGTTAAGGTTTGGTTTTGTATAAATAAATATAAGAAATGGCGTTTTGATAATATTGGATAGTTCTGATATACTCTGGATTATTTCAGTGCAAAAAAAATTACGTTAAACATTACTGCCCCTGGCTGTTGTTTGCTAGACCCAACTCACATCACCTCGTAAAACTGGTGGGAAATGAATAGCTGATTTCGATGAGTGCCGATTTTCAAAATATATAATTTTTCTAATTCTGTTCTATTTTATGCACATGGCAGCATTGTGAGTGCAGAAAAACCTCCCTAAATTGAAGTTAAATGCACCGCTAGTCTCTAAACTTGTAGTTTTTAAATGACCTACTTGGCTGCCTTTTTTGTTCAAATGTGGCTATAAGCAAATGAAGCCGGCCACAAAGAACGACTGTCACTCATTTTAATTAAGCTGAATGGTTTCCATTACTGAATATTGTGTTTTTTATTTATTTTTCATGTATCAGGCAACACTTTCTCACATGGAAAATACATTGTTGGGTTGGGATCTTGTTGACATGAAGGATAAATATGGAATATAATCGACCTTGTGCTTTAGGTTTGCAATGAATGCAAGTCAATGCAACGTCCTCTGTAGTATCAAAACCAAGTGTGCATATATGTGTGTGTGTGGGTGGGGGATGGGGGGAGCGAGGCGAAACAGTCACATGCACAACAGAATGTCAAGGAATAACTCCCCACTGCCTCTCTCCCTCTCTCTCTCTCTCTCTCTCTCTCTCTCTCTCTCTCTCTCTCTCTCTTTTGACTCCCTCCATCCTCCTCTTTATCTTCTTCCTCCTCCAGAATGCCGCTCTCTTCTTTCCATCCCACTCCTCTTTTCCATCTCAACTTGAACTATCAGTGCATTTAATGCTCAATCAGTCCCTCTTTCTCCCTATCTTTCTCTCTCTCCCTCTCTCTAGTTTCTGCTCCTCTCTTCGCCACCTGTTAGTTAGTCTCCCTCTCCTCTCTGTGCTGGATTCCTTTCCTTTTTATGAGGAGTTTCACACTTGTGCTATCACTGAGGTAAGTACACTTTTTTCTTCTTCTTCTTTTGCTCTGAATTGTGTGATCGATACACATTTCCTTCCCCTGATTTCTCTGCACAAAATCCACTTTTATGTTCCATACCTCTTCTTTATGTTTTTCTCCTCCACCCCTCACCCTCTATAGCTAGAATTGTATCTTCACTTCTTGTCCGTTGTCTTTTTGGTCCATGTGGTTATTTTTTTCTTGTTTCACTATGCATGACAGAATACTAATTTTAAAAAGACGACAACATTTTATTCAGCAACATTCTCTCACAGCAGGGAGATGCAACATGTGGCAGCCTGGTATTATATCTTTCACCTTCTTTCACACCATCCGTCACACACAGGCACGTGAGACACACACACACAGACACACTAACACATTTACACACAGAAGTTTAACAATTCCTGGCTGCCTGAAAATAACCTGGCTCTAATTGAGAAGGGCTGACTGTTGGAGTGGCTGGCTGAAAATGTTGTGCTGACTGTCAAGCGCTAATAAGAAGCTTCAGTGTGTGGCACTGTGCTATACCATCTGCCTGTCAGCCAGCAGCTTGTTATTTAAAGGTGAAGGGAGCCCACCGCAGGGGCCGATTGTATGTAGGACACAACAGAAGAAGAAAAAAAACAGCCGGAAGAGAGAGAGTGAGAGGATGAGACCCTCACAAACCTACAGGTGGAATAATGGTGTCTGAGAAAAAGACTGGGGGATTGATATTAAGGCAATAAAGAGGGGAGAGAAGGAGGAGAGGTGGAGATAAGAAGGTATAGAGGAGGGGGCTTGAAGGAGCGAGCGTTCATGCTGTGATGTGACTCTAATTTAAAGTGAAGGAGTCGAAAGAGGAGGAGGGAGCGTCGCATGTTGCACACAGATATTCATGACTACCGGCTTCAGGCAGCTGTTGAAGCTGGGAACCTATGTAACCTCAAAAGTATATGTACAACGGAGCAATGCCTGAAACACTGTACTGTACATTATGGTTGCATAATGCCCAGCCACGGGGCTACTGCAAGTAGCTGCTGTTGACAAGTTGGGCCCTTATCTTGTAGCCTATGGGAATTATGTAAAGTTATTCAGCCATGCACTCCAAGGCTTAGAGTCATATAGGTGAACAAACTTTGGCACATCCACATCTGTGAAGTGTGAGGTGAAACACGTAACTTGTTGTTGTGAGCGTGCATTGCCTCACTTTTCAGCAATGAGTTGATGGTGGTGATGCTGACGCTGATGAAATGAGAAGATAAGAGAGAGATGCTAGCTGGCATCATAAGCCCGATCAATCCCAAGCTCTCTGTGAGCCTCTGCTTCCCCTCGCGAGCTGCAAGCCACCAGGTCCCCCACCCATTTGGCTGTACGTGTGCAACTGCTGCTGCTGGGGCTCCAGCCTACAGCCACATCTGACAGGGCCGGGAAGCGACTGACTACGCACATTACATCAACAAGCACTCGCTCACAAACCTGCAACAGCTGCATAGTGTGTGTGTGTGTGTGTGCGTGTGTGTGTGTGTGTGTGTGTGTGTGTGTTTGTGTGTGTTTGTACTTAGAAACCCAGCTTTGTGAGGACCAATTACAGTTTTAAACCTTAGGAGGGAGAACATGTTTTAAAGTGAGGACATTTCGCCCGCCATCAAGCAAATTGGGACAGACATTTGAGGTACAACTTCAGACTTGGTGAGGTTAGAATGACGTTTACATTAGTGTAGGGGTTTGGATTTTGACATTCAGTTGTGTTCGTTAAGGTAAGGTTAAGGGGTGAGGGAAAGCATTATGACAATGAGTGTCGACGAAGACAGCAGTATGCGTATAAGTGTGTGTGTGTGTGTGTGTGTGTGTGTGTCTGGAGAGAGAGAAAATCATTAATGATATGACGGTAGTGTATTTGCTGGCCTGCTCGAACAAATTTAATGTCATATGTATGTGTGTGTGTGTTTGTGTGCTTTGATGGGTTATATATTACTCATAAGAGCAATCATAATTACCAACTCATCCAAGCTAATGAATCTTCCACAATAAATCATCATCATCATCATCATCATCTTCACAGGACGTTTCATTAAAGTGTTTTTACCATCTCCTTATTGTCTTGCAATCTTCCACTTAATTTAAGATTATTTCCTTCAGTATGCAGCTTCACTGTTGTTTTATTATTGTCACAGACTCTCATTAACGCCACAGTAGCTTTGATAAGCACCGGAATACTCATCCACCTCACAATCGTTTTAACAATGTTTAACGTCCCTTCTGTTATCTCTGTGAGACTCAATTGAGAAGTGATTAACTCTGACCAGTCATTGAATGCTTCAGGCGTCATTAGTTTTCCTATGGTGGACCTCAGTGGCCCCAACATGGCTGGTGATGGTTTTTCCTACAGCCAAGATGTCCATCCTGTCCCATTCCAGAGCCAGTGGTCAATCAAAGTACTGTCAGTCAATTTAGTTTGAGGTTTGGAGGCTGGCACACAGCGGCATGTTCCCGAAGTTTGTGTCATCTCGAGCCAAAAAAGGAAGGTGAGGCTGAGATGCAAGTGAACATCTCCCACTGTTGTGTACACAGCAGAGAAATGGCACCATATGGCGCTTTTCCACCGCACATGTAGCTCGGCTCGACTCAACTCGACTCGACTCAACTTGGTTTGGTAGCAGCACGGGTCGTTTTCCACCGCAAATAGTACCTGCTGAACGTGGGCGGGGTCGTCGTAAGGGGCTGAAAGCCTACTCCGGAGCAAAGTAGCAAAGCAGAAATTACGAGCAGTTGTTGCACTATTAACTGAACCAACCGCCAAAAACACGGATGAAAAATGTTTAAGAAATACCCCCCTTGTATCTGTTTGCTAAAAGAAGTAGAAGAATATTGCTACGGGCCATTAAAAGGGATGGTTGTTGTCCCGGTGTGTGACTCTGCCACACAGTCAGCTGTAGGGATGCGTCACGTACATCCCTATGCACGTAAACACGGGCATGATAAAGTTTAGTGCTTGTTTCAGGATACGTGTTTTCAAATGCAAGCCGTGTCTCAGCCTGAATATTTTATTGAGGTAATCAGTTCAGTCCGAGGCTTGTAATGTAATCGCTCGCTATCATGTCTGTCCCAGCTGGCTACTATTTAGCCTAGCTGCTAGCTGCCCTACATGTCTCCTCTCGTATGTAAGTAACTTCCCCAACAACCAACACTGGGTGAGCTTAGCGAATATATGGAAAATAAATTCGGATCTGTGATGCAAATCAAATGAAAGAGAGCCAGAGAAGGCTGCACGCGGCGTAAAGACACTCAAAAGTCCCGGAGAGTTGGGGAGAATAAACAACAGAATGAAGCCGGTAGTCTCTGGCCACTGATTGGCCAGACAATAGTCTCTGGCCAATCAGTGGCCGGCCGTCTGCCGACGTCACATTTTAGCATCGGCTCAGCTCGCTTGGAACCTAGAGCAAGGCGATACCAAAAAAGCAGCCGCTACGTGGTACCAGGTACCATGAAATTGCGGTGGAAAAGCCAAAAATGCGAGTCGAGTCGAGCTGATACCATGCGGTGGAAAAGTGCCAATACATGACAAATGACCCTCCCCTGCTTGTAATTCTGCTGAAGGTCAACAGTAAGGGTTTTTCTCCAGGGTGTCATTGGTCATATTGACATAATCCAGATGACTGAAGACTCTAATATTAGCTCATTAAAGGAAAGCATTAAATTAAAGCTACATTGATAATAAAGTATTCTAACATTTGTAGAATCTGATACCACTGTTAATTCATGTAGCCTACGGTAAATTCAGCCGTTAGCTTAGCTTAGTTTAGCAGAAAGACTGGCAACAGGGATCCAGGTAGCCCGACTTTTTTCGATGGAAACAAAATTCTCCTACCAGAATATCTAAAACTCACTGATTAACATATGTTGGTGGTTTAATCTGTATTGACACTGTTAATGGATGCAGGTTTGAGATTCAGAAGATTAAGATTAAAAGGTGAAGTAAGCGGTTTATTTATGTTAATATAAGTGTAAAATCGCTCTTTATTCACACAGTGATCACTTACATAATGTGCGCGTTTCATAAAGCCGATGTCTCAGTCAGTTGCTTTGCACGTAATCGGCAAATAAACTTATTGTAGTATTCCGAAATTTTTATCCAATCAGAAGAAAGAACGCTACAAACCGAAATTTCGTCTCACTCATATATAGTATATACACTCCATGGTCTCACTGCCGGTGCACGCCAGAACAACAGATGGGTGAATGTGTATGCGCCTACAATGGCGGAGCAAGTAAAAATCCCTCCCAATGTCTGTTTTGATGGTTTTTATCATGTTTTATCACACTTATGATGCTAGATAACGTGCTGCTTGAAGACCGCAGTGCATTAATGTGGTGACGTAGGGACGAGCGAGGGGACTGCTAACTGCAGTAACTGACAGGAAGTTAGCTAAAAGAACCATTCCGCTTACAGCACCTTTAAGAGATGAAGAATTTTGTCTAATGATCGTCAAAAAATAGTGATTTACCTCTCAAGCTACCTACAGTCCCTTCAGTCGCCAGAATTTGGTCCATAATATGAACACCTTCCCTGAGAGTCCTGGGATTATATTCATTTTGATATTTCTAAGTCTCAATTTACAGACAAAACGGAGAAAGCGCAGGTGTTGGCACTGCACATATGTCGGTTTCAGTTTGGATCGATAAAAAGGGGGGAGATTTGTTCAGTGTCAAGGACAGAACGCCCCTTCAAGGCCTGCTGTCTTTAGACAACAAAAGATGTAAGGTACTTGTAATCCACCCACCTATTTTTTGTATTTTTGGGAAGAGAGCAGACACCTCGGCCTTGTGATCAACCTCACTCCCTGCTACCACAACTTTATATAATCCACAGGGCTCTTCTGTCCGTCAGAGTGTACTGAAGAGCCTGTGAAAGTCTTCATCCCGTAATTACCTGTCTGCCGATGGAGGATTTGTAAAGCACTTAAGATAACACGCGTGCCTCACACAGACTGCAATTTAATCAGGGATTTGAGGGAGACCCATATTGTCCTATTATCCTCTAATTTTCCTGATATCCTTGAGCTTATTCAGATCTAGCCTACTTCATTGAAATGCAAATGTTTCACACACATTCTTCTGTATTTTGTCATTTTACTATTAAAGTGGCTACAAGTAACATTTAAATATCTTTTAAACAGCCTCATGTTTCCTCTGATAACCATAAATTACCTTTAACAGCAAACGAGCCCATCAGTGCAAAGAAAGACGTTTTTATATAGTTTTTATTACTGCATTTGGTCTGGTCGCACACCCAGTCCGATTTTCGGTTCACGCGTGCATGCTCTATGGTCACATATCCATATTGGTCGCAGATTTCAGTGTGGCGCAGCAACACGATTTGAGAAGCCTATCCCTCCAGGTGAGGGAAGGGGAGCGGGAGCCTTGTTTGAGACAGTTGTTTGTCGTCATAATGACTGATAACGGGGCTGAACCATCAAAGAAAAAAAAATGCAATGAAGAAAAAGGGAGAGATAGGCGGGCGGGAGGGCGTTGCCAAGCAACGTATATACACAATTTCACGGGAGCGAACCTAGACTGCAGTGTTTACTCCTAAATGAATGAGCGGTAGTCTACTAAAACAAAGTTTACTTTGCCTCACCAGCATCATCAGATGACCATTATTCATCTGAAATATTATCATATATCATTATTTACAACAACATAAACACATTACCTCATCGTGATCCATAACTGCCGTCTCTCGTTCATTCGCTTTTTGTGAGGACATGTAGGCCTAACCTTTCTGCTCCGTGAGAGGTGACACTGCATCAACTCATTGCAATCAGGTGTGTGTAGCACTGACTGGCATTAGTTGATGCTGTGTCACTAACCACTCTCATGGAGCCGAAAAGAGTCTGGTGCCCTCACACTTTCAACACACGGGACATGCACTATAGCCTATTGCTTCCTGATCATTTGAATCTCGCACGCCCGGCACAAGCTAGAAAACAGCTTCACGACAGCTGGCGTCGTAAAAATACCACCGCTTTTGTCCAAAGGGGCCGCCAACGTGCCATGTTACTCATAGTGGCTTTAAGTCTTCTAAGTTCTAATTATATTGAAGGAGATTTCAGTATGGGATAAATGTTTCCTACGACAAGTTCCTCTTATGGCAAATGAGAAACTCTTTAGGCGTAATGATATGATATCTCTTATTCGGCGGACAATTCAACATCAGGAGCATTACTCCAAAAAGCAATCAGCTAATTCATCTTCTGTCTGACTCAAATATGGACTTTCTTTGTCTGACTGAGACGTGGTTGAAACAGTCTACTCCCTCAAGTGTATTTACAGTGCCTGGATATCAATGTTTTAGACGAGACAGACCAGATGGAAGGGGAGGGGGGGGGTGCTTTTTTATGTAAGAGAAGGCATTAAATGTGAGCGCGAGGTTTATAAAGCGGGTAGCACTTTGGAATATGTTGGGATAAAAATCATTTTGTCTAAACAAATGTCTTTTAACATTATAGGTGTCTATAGGCCTCCTTCTGCAGATGACACTTTTTATGATCAACTTGCTGAAGTCTTGAATGAGTGCAATCACAACAAAGAACTACTGCTTATGGGTGATTTTAATGTGAATTGGGAGGATAAATCCAAAAGGAAAAAACTAAAAATGATTACCGAAAAATTCCACTTAGAACAACTAGTAAAAGGCCCAACTAGGATTACAAAATGCTCAAGTACACAAATTGACTTGATATTTACTAACAGAGCAGAAAGAATAACGAAAAGTTATAATTTAATTACCGGCCTATCTGACCATAATTTAACTCTGTGTGCTAGAAAACTGTCTAAAAATAGATTTAGGAACACAGCAAATAAGACAAAAATCTGCAAGTGCATACCGAAAGCTAAACAAGAAGAATTTGCAAGTGAAATTAACAGTTTGAATTGGGATGATGTATTATCCTCTGATGATCTGAACTATGGGTGTAACACTTTAACTCACAAAATTAATTCTGTGAAAGAGAGATTTAGTGTGAGTGTCAAGACACAATTTAAAAACAAAAATAATTTACCTTGGTTCAATGAGAATTTATGGAAGCTGATGAAAACTAGAGATGCTGCACTGAGGAAGGCAATTAAAACTAGAAGAGAAATTGATATGCTGGTTTATAAAGGTTTGAGGAACAAAGTTATCCAAGAACTAAGATCAGCTAAATCCCGATTTTATGTCAATATTTTAAATGAGGCAAGAGGCAACATTAAATTGATATGGGAAAATATTGATGATCTCACAAGGAGAAACCATAAATCTATTGGAGATCTTATATTAAAAGTACAGGGAGAGTTAATTGAAGATAATTGTGTTGTTGCTTCTGCTCTTAATAATTTTTTTCTTGAATCTGTATGTGAACTTGGGAAAAAATTTCCAACAAGAAAACTGGATGTTGCTCCACTAGATAAAACAGCCCCGGTCTTTGAACTGGTAGAAACAAATGTGTCACAAGTACAAAAAATCATCAGCTCTCTGAAAAGCTCAAAATCTAGAGATGCTTTTCACTTTGACACCAAGTTTGTTAAGTCACATAAGGATATTTTATCCTGTCCTGTCACTCACCTAATTAATCTCTCTTTTAAACGTAGTCTTTTTCCTGATGACTGGAAATGTGCCATTGTCACACCTGTTTTTAAATCTGGAGACCGCCTTGAAGCTAGTAACTATCGACCTATAAGCATACTGCCAGTATTTTCAAAAATTGCTGAAAAGGTTGTCATTGAACAACTGACCTCATTTCTTAACACCAGCAATTTTGGTCTACATTGTATGCAATTTGGTTTTAGAGCGAACCATTCAACCGAGACTGCCTCCTTACATTTAATAGAGCAAATTAAATCACGGCTCGATAAAGGCGGAGTAGTTGGTGCTGTATTTTTAGACCTGCGTAAAACATTTGATACAGTTAACCACAGTGTCTTAATATCAAAACTTTCTAAATTTAATTTTTCACCTAGAGCTCTGGCTTGGATGTCGTCATATTTATCAAACAGGAGGCAATGTGTTAAAGTCTGTGATGCACAGTCCAGTTACAGGACATGTACTATGGGAGTCCCACAAGGCTCGGTATTAGGTCCTTTATTATTTAGTCTTTATATTAATGATCTTGCTGAACAGTGTGCTGACGTCGATCTGCAGATGTATGCAGATGACACTGTTGTTCATGTACATGCTAAAACAGCTGACTTAGCAGCTGCTAAGTTAACAACTGCACTGGAGAGAATCACTCTTTGGCTTGATCAATCATGTTTGAGTTTAAATGTAAACAAAACAAAATGTATGTTTTTTTCTAAAACCATGGTACAAATCCCTGATGTTGAGATTCTCATTAAAGGTGAACGAATTGATATAGTTACTGAATTTAAATATCTTGGCCTGTTTCTGGATCCAAATTTAAAATTTAAGAAACATGTCAAAAAAATGGTTAAAACCATAAAATACAATTTAGTTAATTTTAAACACATCAGAAATTGTCTCTCTCTGGATGCAGCCAAGATATTTATGCACGCCATGATTTTGTCCCGCATGTCATATTGTATCACCTGCTGGGGGCAGGCTGGTGAATCTACTTTGAGACCTCTGGAGTCTTTATACAAACAAACCTTAAAAACACTGGACAAAAAGCCAATTCGTTATCATCATTGTAGGATACTTGAGAAACATGAGTTATTGAGCTTTGACAATTTTAGGTTATTCGTCAATTTGTGTATGGTCTATAAAATTTTAAATGGTTTGGCCCCACAGTCATTATGTGTTTTTGTCCACGCTCGCTCGTCAAATTCCATCAGATCCACTAGAATATCCTCCATACGAGATTGTACCATACCATTTCGCCGCACTGTAGCGGGGCAATCTGCTTTTTCTGTAAGAGCCACAAACCAGTGGAATACCTTACCTGACGCCGTAAGGGGCAGTAGCTCTCTCAGAGTCTTCAAATCTAACCTAAAAAATCTGTTAAAAGCTGCTCAGCTCTGCAACCACTAATTTGGTCCTTAGACTTGTTTTTGTGTGTGTGGGCGTGGGTGGGATGAGGAAGGTGGGGGGAGTTGCACGCAGACGTGTGTAGCCATGTTGTTGTGGTGTTTTATCCCTGTATACTAATAATCTGTCTTGTTACTGTGTTGTATTTTTGTGACCTGCCAAGGGACTACAGATGCAAATTAGCTTAAAGCTATAATCTGGTATAGTGCATCAAATGGCAACATTTATGTTCTAACTGTACATTGTCCCTTTTAAATAAATTAAATAATAATAATAATATCTCAGAGAAAGACACAGTACAAGATCTCATTAATCACCGACCATCTCACTTCGCTCATTTATACTTACCTTACTTATCATGGAACAGCAGAGCTAGAATGGAGATCAACAGCTCATGTCTGCGGATCAGTTTTTTCACTCCTGCTTCGGACGAACAAATTCCGAAATAATCTTAATCCATCTCTTTCCCCGCAGCCCTATCGCAGCCCTATGACTGTGCGAAAAGGAAAAAGTTTAGCCGTCGCCATCCAGGAGCACATGGCTATTGACGTTTGTCCGGGCCCCATCCGCCCCATCCGTCAAATCTCTGCCTACTTTCCTCGCCTGTCGCCCACTTCCTCCTTTTCTGAGCCGCTTTCGCCCAATCAGGTGGCAGCGCCCGCCACTCTCAGCCCCAGGCATGCGGTCCAAGGGGGAGGGGGCGTCGGTGGAGAAGGAGGGAGCAGCTGTCTGTTGTCACCGCTGTTACCAGGGGCGATGGGTGGAGGAGGGTCACTGTCAGCCATGAGCAGCATGGACACCTCCATCGAGATCGACAGCTGTGACAGCGACGATAACAGTGAGTCACCTGAAAAGTGATGACCTGGTTTCATTCAAACTCTAATTACTGTGCACATTTGCACTCTTTACTTTTCCAAGTTTTAGTTTGATGTGTGTCTCTTTCCTGTCCACCTGTGACTTTGTGTTGTACTGGTGCTGTGTGACCAGATAGGCTATCTCTTGAGAACCCATCCACCCCCCCCTCCCCCCCGTAAATTGTGTCCTTGCCTAAAGGCCTAAGTAAAGGTTAAATAAAAATAAAGCTGGTTAGCTTGGCTTAGCAGAAAGACTGGTAACGGGAAAACAGCTAGCTTGTACAAAAACTACAGTGTAGAAGTGAGAAGAAGTTGTGATTTAACAAAGATCATTTCTTGGCAGTAGCCTACAGGGGAAAAGGTCACTTCCTATAGTTTTACAATTGAACAAACAAGATATAGCCTATTGCGGTTGGTAGGGGAGAACGGGGTAATTTGTCACACGGGTTGGTTGTCACAATCGTTATATCTCGGAACCAGAAGGCGCTGTCTGTGAAATTTTGGTATGTAAATATCCAGAATTGGGATCAGAGGTCACCTACATAGTCTTCCTTGGAGTTAGACTGCTGAATTTGAGGTGAGAGGACTGTTGGTGTTTTTCATGTCAAATTGAAAATATTTAGCTCCTCAGTATTTTTCTTCTAGGCTTTTACACAATGGGTTCAAAACAAAACAGTTGTTACCCATAAAAAGTGTGAAGGGTAAACTATAGTTTAGATTGTGGTTAGCAAGCTAATTAGTTGTCAGATGGTTGTTGGCCTTGATGCTAGCAAGAAATTCAAGTTGGGGTTGGTCGTCACATTTTTGGGGGGGTTGGTTGTCACATGTCATCCAAAGGCTACAGCCAGAAAAGGAACCCAATAATGAAAGAAATTGTTAAGCTGTATCCTCACTGACACCCCAGAGAAGGAAAGAATAGAGCAGGAAAAGGCAGCTAGCATGCAAAAGAAAAAAGGGCAACAAAATCAAAACAACCCAGTGCATCTCAAACTAGACCAGTTGCCAAGGCTACAGTAAGTTATGTAGGCCTATTTGTCAACTTGACAATGCAATTAAATGTTCAAATTTAGTTCTACTTTCTTTCCTTCTTTTTATGATTATTCCCATTAAGATAACATTGTGACAAACAACCCCATAGTGTGTGACAACTGACCCCTTGATGGGGTTGGTTGTCACAATGTGTAAGGGTGTCTTTGATGATTAATTTCTTCTTTATTACATTAAGATAGAAAAAGTGAGGGGTACACATTTCAAGCCAACACCTTAAGCTTCAATTTAATGTAGGAATGAGTATTGAAAGATGTTTTGGTGATGAGCAATTCTCACTAGAGTAAAAAGTGTGCCTACTTACCCCGTTCTCCCCTACTCTACAAGTGTTATTATGTGTTACCTTAGACCAGCCAGACTAGCTGTCTGTTTCACCGTTTCCAGTCTATGGTAGACTAAGCTATTTAGCTGCAGGCTGTAGACGTATATCAATCTTCTCGTCCAACTCATGAGAGATTGGAAGAGAGTGAGTAAGGAAATGTTCAAATGGGATTTTCTGAGTGTCTTCATTAATGCTGGGGTATGTGATTTCTGATTGGTCAAAATTAACACGAGCTGTACACTTTGACCAATCAGAGCAAGGCCCCGATTCTCTGTTCTTATTGGCTGTTGGGACTGTCCATTCACTTTGGCACAACTTTGTTGGTGTAGAGCGTATCAGGGAGGGACCATAGGGGAGGGACCAAAGAGAACAAGTGGAGCGGGTTGAGGTATTTGGATTCGAATCTCTATCCCAACTGCCATTTTCTCCCCAAATCATCCACCCCAGCTTTAAGGCAAGGATAGACAGTTTTTTTCTGATAGTCCATAGCCCATTTGTACTTCCTCCTGCCATCATTCTCTATACAACCTAATAAAGTAATTTGCTGAAAAGTAATTACTGAAGTAACTGGCACATTTTTATCAACTGCCTTGCAGCCTCCCTGGGGACGTTAGAGTTTGATCTTCTGTATGAGAGAGCCACCAGCTCCTTACACTGCACAGTCCTGAAAGCAAAGGTAAATACTGTCCTCTGAAAAATCCACCAAAGCAGGTACTTTTTCTTGCTGCAATATCTGTTTTTAAGCCATTCTCACATTTGACCCCTTTATCCCAGCTTGGGAATATCTCAACAACTATTAGATGGGCTGCCATTTAATCTTGTACATTCAGGGTCCCTGGAGGTTGAGGTTGACATTTTTGTTTTCCAGTTAAATGTCTTGACAACTGTCTAACTAATTAAGTGCATATTACCAAATGTGACCATGCCATTTTGAACCATTGTCATAAAATATCATGCCTGTTACATCAATAGGTGGAATTGTTTTGGGGGGTATAATAGCATGCTAATGTTAGCGCTGATGTCGAAGCACCCCTGTAGCCTACCAGAATAGAGCTTATACAGCTGCCAAAATAGGCTTAATAAAACTGGTTCCTTTTTCCCTGGCTTACAACTTCATTAAATAGCTGCTAAAAGTGTTGTAACTGGGCACCACTCTAATTCAAAATAAAAGTCTGTAGCAATGGGTCAAACAGACCTTCACCTCAAACTGCATTTTGCATCAGAAACATAGATTCTCAATTATTCTCATCTTATTAGAGGATGTTTCATCCTTCAATTCTACAACCTTTAAAAGCCTCTCTGCACTAAGTGGTCCCACTGGTCAACTGAAACTATCCGTCAAATTAAAAGCCACCCCACCACCTTTGTACCACCGTGCTTAGATTCAATTTGTAAATGAACCCCTCATCAGCCTGGTAATTATTTAACACTTTAGTACTGGTGTGGGCAGCAATGTTCTCCCCAAATTATTTTATCTCTCTCTCTCTCTCTTTAATCATCTCCCTCTGTCTCTATTAGGGTCTGAAACCGATGGATTTCAATGGATTGGCTGATCCTTACGTCAAGCTGCACCTTCTGCCGGGAGCCTGCAAGGTCTGATTTATTATTAGACCTTTGTTTATACTGCTCATTCTCTTTACAATTGAAACAGACCTTCAATAATCTGTTACCGGGGATTTTTCAGTGCACATACTTTATGATTCTCGCTTTGGGCTGCGTTATGTAAAATGCAAGTGAAGACCAGTATATCTGATCCAAAACAAAAGGACCTCAAAACCTCTAAGAAATGATTTTTCTCTCGAGGTTGCTGCTGGTGTTAACAGCTCTGAGAAAAAACTACATTATTGCTTTTTGCTCTCCTCCTCTCAGGCCAATAAACTGAAAACCAAGACAGTCCGCAACACGCTGAACCCGGTGTGGAACGAGACGCTCACCTACTGTGGTATCACAGAGGAAGACATGTACCGCAAAACACTCCGGTAAATGTTTGCCTTCGAGACTCTCTCTCTCTCTCTCTTGCTATTTCTGTCTCCTTCACATCCCTTGCCACTCTGTTGTGTCTTGCCCATCAGAAACCGTCTCTTGCTTACAAAGGATTTTCTTATCGTCTATCTGAGTCAAAGAGTCCTCGGCTCTTGCTTTATAGGCCTTTATCCTTTCTCTCTCCTATCTCTGCTGATCCTTTGATCCAACCCTCTGTCACCTCACCTATGTGCTTTCTGCTCCTCACATCTCTCCTGTCCACTAGAATCAGCTGAGATCTCCGCACCTCATTTCTCCTTCTAAAGCATCCTTCTTTATTGGTTTCTCTATCCGTTCTCTTTCTCCCTTCCTTCCTTTCTTTCTTTCCAACTTGCAGTGACAGATTGAGGTCAGACTAGGCACCGCAGGGTGTTTTAATTTCATTGACCCCCTGCCAGAGGTGACGAAAGCTGCGAATTGTCTCTGCCTGTGACTAAAACTTGGGATTTAAATAGGTTCGCCCGGTGATCTCTCGAGGGAAATTAGAGGAGACTGGCCCCTTCTTCACTGTGTTGAACCGAGGACACTGTGTTCATTCAGCAGAGGCATCTAAAGATCAGGGAACAGGAAGGTTAACCTTTTTGAAACATGAAAACATGTTGAACTTTGTCCACTGCAATGCACTGACATCTGAAACAACATTCAGTTAAATCTGGTTTATGTAACAGATCAAAAATTAGGAGTGCTGTTAGGGCAAATTTGAAAGGAGACAATTATTACACATTTCACATACAGCTTTATGAGCCAATATTGTTGTCTTGTATAGTGTTTTTATTTTACTTCCACTGTATCTAAAAGGATAAATGGCAGTCAATATTTGAGCCATCTGAAATATTAACATTAAGAAAGCCAGTGTCAGTACTAAATAAACTAAATGTCAACACGTACAACGTAGGGGAAACAAAATCCATCACAGCAAAGGACGGTTTTTCCAATTCGAGCAGAACTCAATGATACCACAATGAATGCCACATCTCTTTAAAAAAGGGCAGAACTCTTCCTTTTTGTAAACAGGACAAAATGCTGCTGTGTTATTGGTTTTTCTCCTCCAAGTTAAAACCAGATGCTGCAGGCAGTAGAATATGGAATAGCTGTTCCCACGACAGTTTCTGAAAAATACCATTCACAAGTTACAATTGTTTATGTACAGTATATTGCTCTCTGATGACGGGAAGGAAGGTCTTTTTTTTATTCACAGCTGTCTGGACGATATGGGCCAATAAGCTTTTCCACAATAAGATATAAAGGATATACTGTATATAAATATATATAGGCTTAGATAAAAAGTAAGGAATGACACAAATAAATACATTAATTGAGAGTCAAACCTCTCATTAAGAATTTAGATTTTTCGCTCTCCTTTACAGTAAAATTCAAAATAAATACAATAACGGTAAGTAAATTATTTGTCTTATAAATGAAAAACGATCTACTGAGAATTAGATACTAGTATTATCAGAAAATAATTCAACATTTTGATGGAATATCTAGTTTGACCTAGATGATATCTAACTTTTTATAATTATTTTTCTGGCAGAAATGAGCCTCCAGAAAAGGTGTCACTATGTATTCATGACTATACTCATAGCGGTTGCAGCCTTTGAATTGTCACTTGAACTGAAGACGGCAGCAGTGATCATGTAGGCTATTAGTCACATGTCTGGCGTGAACGAACGTGAGCTGTCATACTGACAGTAGTATGGGTATATCACCTCGTAATGTGTGACATTGTGCCTGACCTAGCGTAGGCCTACTTTTATTTACTGTCTATCCTCAAGCTTTTTTTTCTCACAGCTGTGTGATCTCACTCATACATCACATCTTTCACCTCTCAGCTCTGACTGACTTCATCTCTCTGTCTTTTCTGTCTTTTTCTTTCTTCCATTTTTAATCTGTCCTGGGTTCATTTCCCCTCACTATCGATGCTGAAGGTTTCAGGTCTCCTTTTGGGCAAGCTACCTGACTAGAAACTACCTCTGGGGATGTTTACACATATCTGGCCCATGTGACTGGCCTCTTGCACCTTCTACAGTTCTACTTTATAACATGAAACCGAAAGCAGCTGGCGACCGTGACGTTTCATTCTGACAGTGATGGAATTTTTGTTTTCATATGTGGACGCCTCCTCTGAGGGATTGCCTTCTTGGTTGTTCTACTTTCATTCAAATGTACAAGGAGCACAGAAAAAGCTAGTCACACCGGATCTATGTTAGCGTAGGCTATAGCATACTGATTTTCCACTCCTCCTGCCTATAGACATTTACAGGCAGAAATCATAGGCATGAATCCCCCCCCCCCCCCTTTCTCTCTCCCTCACTCTCCCAAACACTCACTCACTCACTCACTCACTCACTCACTCACTCACTCACTCACTCTCTCAAACACACACACACACAAACACACACACACACACACACACACACACACACACACACACACACACACACACACACACACACACAGATTTTAATAAACCCTCACATTTTTATCTCCCACTCTCACCCACCCAGTCACTCCACAGTCACTCCATCCCTCGCCCAGCGGCTTTTGATTTAACTTTATACCCAGTCTCTCTCCATCGCCTTCACTCCTTTCCTCACTGCTGCTCCCACCCACTTGTGCATTTCGGGCTACAGTATGTTAGGTGTAAAGGTTTACGAGGCACATAGATAATGGATTGACTTCACCTTGCATGCTGCACTTTCACACTTTCTACATCCCAACGGGCAGAGAAAATGCTAATTAGGCCACTTGAACGATGCTGGTTTTATGTATGAGTGTTTTTTTTATGATTGTGTGCCCTTTTAATTCAGGTCGGGTTTTTGTCGAATATTTCCTTCCCTCATTAAAATGTTACCAAATCGTCAGGGATTCTTTAAGAGTCACAACATGTAAAATTGTTTCACACGTAGGCAGATACACACATATGCATATGGTTTAATTTTTTTCTAACTCTGTCTCCACCTAACAATCAGCCCTCCTCTGTCTCTCACTCCTAGGGTGTCGGTGTGTGATGAAGACAAGCTGACGCATAATGAGTTCATCGGGGAGTCGCGGGTGGCCCTGCGCCGTGTGAAGCCTGACCAGACCAAACACTTTAACATCTGTTTGGAGCATCCTCCTCCTGTGAGAAGGGTGTGAGGAGGGGGGAGGGGGGGTTGAGAGAAAGTAAATAGGAAAACAAGAGTGTACAAGAGAGTTACAGTTTTTGCCTAATGCTTACACACTAATAGTGGTTGCTAGGCCCAAAGCATCACAACCTCTAACTTTGGTGACCATGTCCTAAACACAAGCATCAACCCCACAAACACAAAATATGCTTTGCACTGTGTTTGAAATTCTCCAAAACACTACACACAGTTTTTTACCTACCGACATTGTTCAAAAATGAAATCTCCGGCAATCATTGGGAAAACACATCTATGTAAAATACAAAAAACAACCAAACTTGGAAAATCACACAGACTCACACACATGAAATATACAAAATAAAACTAATTGAATACCAGTCAGTGTGAGCCTTGGCACTACAAATAGACTTCAGGTTAGCTCAGCTTCTTTGTGAGACAGTAAGAGTCAGGGGAAGAGGACAAGAGAGAGCGATAGGAGGACGAGGACAAAGAAGGCAACAGACGGAGACAGGGTCACTATAGTGGACCATGTTATAGATCATGGCCTAACAATATAGGAGCCTGGGCAAAAAGTCCAGCCCAACTACACAATAGCTCCATAATTAGGTAATTTAGACTGGATATCAGGAATATTTTCGCTGTTGGTTCTCGAAGGATGACATTGCATGTGATGTCGATGAGGCGATGTGGCCAGACGCAAGTGTGAGGCGGTATCCTCATGAGGCGGTATTTTTTTAAATTTTCTCAGAATTGTTTTAGAGTTTACAGTATAGTAGTGATACACTGAATTGCTTTTTGAACTGCATCCGACCTATTGTTTTTTTTGTTTGCCAAAACCATGACATTGCAAAATACACTTTTTTTTCAGAAACTTTTTTATTTTTATTTTCATATGTCTAGATGAACTTTAGTGAATCAATCTTTCACAAAAAAACCAGTATGAGACTTTTAAAGTCAAAACCATCCAAAGTACTGAATACAGCTGTGTTTTGCATAAAGCACATCTGTGTGCTGTTGCTGCTAGGAAAGAGTAATTCAAAGGTGCATGTGTGTATTGTTTTGATGCTAAAAACAGTTTTGAAATGGGATTGTTAGGTTTTGTTTCAAGAGCTTCATTTTGCCGTATAAGTTAGAAGTTTGTCTCCATGTGCTTTGTTCTATTCGGCCTGTGTGTTAAGTTTTGACACAGTGGGCCAAAGTCTGCAACATGTGTGTAAGCAATCGGCAAAAACTGTAAATGACTGGGAGTCACAGTTATGTTCAATATAATAAGGCTATTTTTATTAGACATACTTATCCACTCCAATGATGAGCACACACCTAGGTTACAAAACATATTAAATGCCAATGTCTCTGTAAAGTTACTGTTGCAAAGGCCGACTATTATATCACTATTTATAAAATGCCTAAGCAGTTGCACTGCATAAGAAAACAAATATGTGGGCACTTGAATGAAGTATGTGGACACTTGAGAATGATATGCAAATGAAAAAATTAACGCAAACCAGGAATAATTCATCTGCCACTGTACCAGCCTCCACTCTTCTTGTAGGAAGTCTTCTCAACTAGCTTTTAAATCCAGGTTGCAGGAATTTTGTTCACTCTCAGCAAACAGCATTAGTAAGGTTGTCCTCTCATGTTGAACGATGATGTCTGGCTGGAAGTCACCATTCAAACATTTGCACACTGGGATTGTTAGGTTGGAGCGGGAAAAGTCTGCCTTCAACAGACTGTTGTCACAAAATTGAAAGCACACAGCCCAAAACAAGATCAACAGCTCCAGAACCAAAGCTTCATACTTTGGGCCACATCTTGTGTTTTGCGTTTGGCCCATATCAGGCTGTCATATCGGCTTATTGACATAATTGAGATGACTCTTGCCTAAAAATTACAAATATAATTGGGGTACAGAGTATCATATGCATTCTTATGGCCAACAAATAGCTCTTTGTGCTGGCTAAATGTCAGCCGGGTCACAAATGTGAAAAGAGATAGGGAGAATAAATGGAGAGGAGAAAGAGGGGAGTGGATGAAAGGAGAGGAGAGGCATTAATTCCGAGGGAGAGCAAAAGAGAGAGATGAGAAACAAATGGATTAAAAAATAAAAGTGGAGTGGAGCTGGTGGGGGGGCATTTGTGTGAACAGAGGATGGGAGGGTGCTTTTTGTTCTTCGTGAGTTGGAAAGGGCTGCCTGTGATCAAACGCTAAAGCCCCTCTGTCCTCCTGCCAGGCAGACGCTGTGTCAGGCTTGTTAATTTCAAAGTGGCTTCTCCCTCGACTCCACACATCCATACATTTTGATTTCCTTGCTTTGCTCCGCTATCCTTTTTCTGTCAGTCACATTCCCCTCATTATTATTCTTTTTGCCTTCTCTGCCTCCAGCTGCCTTCACCGACCGCCATGAGCACGGCCCTGAGAGGGATCTCCTGCTACCTGAGAGAGGTGAGCACCACACCCTCCCTGTGTGTGTCTGTCTGTCTGTCTGTCTGTCTGTCTGTCTGTAGTTATGTCTGTCTGTCTGTCTTTGGACTTGCAGGTTGTGTGACATTGAAATGAAAGCGTCTACTACAAATTGCTGCATGTTTTACATCAAAGCTACTACAAACCGATTGCACAGTTCCTCTACTCATCCAATCTTGTAATTGTTGCTGTTGAAAAAGTGACAATTACAGGTTAATGCAAAAAAAGAATAATGCCAATGCATTAAATGATTATACTAAGAAGAAGTTCACATGAGTTCTGTAAAAGGACTGACAACTTAAAAAACACTGATTTTGTTCTATAACTAACATTCCAACTTAGGAGCTGGTTAAAGTAAATAATGAATTTCAGAGCCAATCCTCCCATGCCATTTTGGGTTAAAATTGACCAAGGGGCAGGTCCAAAGGGCCAGTGTAGTCTTTCTAACGCCATTAGGAGGGCAGCAGTGGCACAGCTGCAATTGAGTTTCTCACCACATTCAAGGTTGCAGAGCCCACCCATACATTTTCCCCTTCCCTATTCTTCTTGTCACCGTGTGTGCTTGTAGCACGCGTGTAGCCGTCTGTCTGCACATTGACGCCTGCTTGTTTCCACCTTCCTAATGAGTTGCTCACTATCGATCTGCGACGCTCTGAGTTGTTTCATTACCACATACCTGTTGCAAATTATCCACGCTAATGGTCAACTGCCCGTTGACAGTAATGATGACACCAAGAGAGAAACAAAGACAAGGAGCCATTGAAAAATGGGAAAAGGGATAATTTGAAAACAGAAAAGGGGCAAGCTGTTGAGACAATTAAAGAAATTAAAGAGTGTTGGGCGTGTGGGGTATTGATCGTCAGAGCTCTGTGCACCTCTCGCCTTAAGATAAGACTTAATGAGAGACGGACTGATGTCAGGGGAGAAGACATTTTGTGAAAAGAATACAGTAGATGAGTGATGAACCCATTTCACATTAAATATATGATGGTCTTTGATGAAACAGCAAACATAACTTTAGCTGCAGCTGTAGTGATGAAAGTCTCAAAAATAGTCAACGAGCAGCTTCCCTATAAATAAAATACATGTATAACCATGAGGGTGAGTCACGGTCCTATGGGAACATCGTCTTCCCCTCCCTTCTTTAACCTCTGCTGCCGTTTCCGCGCTTTCTTTCATCTGTCACTTTTAATCTGCTCTGTTGTTCCAGTTGTTGTCAAATGCTTTGCTAACAGTTTGATGTTCTACATGAAAAATACTCTAGCCCGGCAGCGACAAAGTTCATACGACTTTAAGGTTCGACCAAAACAGGTCTTTGCCATGGTACTGATTGCACTCCCGCTTATCACAATGACATCGTGGGTGGGGTTTGTCTGTGATCTGTGGCAGACGAGCTCAAACGTTAGATGAGTCACCGAGCAATAATGTAGGTGTGTCTGCTGCGAGAAGAGAGATGAACTACATCTCAGTGAAGGAAGTAAAAGTGCATCAAGAAAGATCATGTAACTGTTGAATGAGAAAATGACATGTATTTCTAATAAAACTTTGAATTTTTATGAAATGTACTCAGTTGTTTGCACTCAAGGGCAGCCTACGGGGCCGCTTTACGGTCCAGCCTATATCGGCTGGACCATAAAGAACTCTGCTACTGCTATCAACTATTGTTACTGCTATCAACTACTGTTATCAACTATTGCAACAAGTGACTGGCTAAATGCTACACAAGCAAAACCAAGGAGATGGTGTTCGACTGGAGCAGGATGAGAGGTGACCTCGCCCCTCTGCAGATAGACGGGGTCGGCGTGGAGAGGGTCTCCTCCTTTAAGTTTCTGGGGGTGCAGGTCAGTAAGGACCTGACCTGGCACACCAACACGGCTGCGGTGGTTGGTAAGGCTCAGCAGAGGCTTTACTTTCTAAGACTGTTGAGAAAATGCCAGGTGGAGACTAAGCTGCTGCAGACCTTCTACCACTCTGTCATTGAAAGCGTTCTTGGGTATGGCATAACAGTGTGGTACGCAAACTGCGCAGCCAAAGATAGGAAAACCCTACAGGGGGTTATAAAGACAGCAGGAAAAATCATTGGCTGCCCCCTGCCCTCCTTGGAGGACATTGCAACCTCCCGTGGACTAAATAGGGCAAGGAGCATCATGGCTGACCCATCCCACCCCGGCCACAGCCATTTCCAACTCCTCCCTTCCGGTAGGAGATACAGGTCCCTTGGGAGCCGAACAAACAGGCTACGGAATACCTTTTATCCCTGGGCTATTCGCCTATTAAATGCCTGAACCCCCCCCCCCTCCCTCACCCCCCGTCCCCCTCCCTCCCCCCCTCGCTCCCCCCGTCCCCCTCCCTTCCCCCGTCCCCTACTGGACATAAGAAATCCTCTATTTTTAATTATTTTTTCTTAAACAGACACTCAGATTTTTATTTAGCATAGTTATTAAATTATTGTTGCCTATTGTTGTCTGTGTATGCATGTATGCTAATTTGCACTGTGGGTGCTGAGCACCACCCTAATTTCGTTGTACTGTTTGCACAATGACAATAAAGATTGAATCTGAATCTGAATCTTGTAGCATTTAGCCAGTCACTTGTTGCAATAGTTGATAACGTTTGCTTTGATTTCTACTGTGGATCCACTCTTTAAAGCTTTAAACCTTCCTCAACTGCTTCACTATACACAACACTGTCATATTTTCACCCTATTAGGTTGATATGTCGAGCATGTTAAGACGAAGCAGAGCATAAGTGCCACTGTTTTAGGCTCCTCCAGTCTTTGCTCTTGACCAACTACTGAGAGAAATATCTGGTTCTTTAGCGGCACAATTAATCAGTTGGTCACTAAATGTGTGAAGTTCTGGTGATGAGCAGGGGTAGTACAGTGAGTCTATCAAAATGCCTGATGACAGCATGAGAGTGGACAATAAAGCAGTGGGACATACATCCAAAACAATTAGCCAAAAGTTTCTAAAAAGCTGAACAACAGCAGGGTTTAGAGGTAATGCCCTGAGCGTCCATCACTCCAAGTGACTCTCTTTCCATTTCACATAGTAATTTAATCCATTGGTAATGTAAAAATATAGAAAACAGCTGCTTTAGAGAACAACTACCTTTATTGTGTAATTAGCAGATGATGGCACAACAAGCCTTCGATGCATCTTTTTCAATATTAACCCTAAACCTTAAAGGTGGAGTCAGCAATTATGGAGAATGCTTGTTGTCAAAATCCATTTTCTGTCAAAATACAGACACTGTACGGACAGGTTGTGAATTGTGAAGAGTTATTCACTGATTTTAACAAAAAGTAAGTTTGACAAACAGCATTTTCCAGAATCGCTGACCTTTGAATCAATAATCTAAAAAAGAAAAATGCAGCTCACACACCTTTTTCCTGAATTTCTGTCTTTTGTGTCCCCTCGTTCTATCAGTGGGAGACCGAGCAGCAGAGAAGCCTAGAGGAGAGAGGTCGTTTGCTGCTGTGCCTGCAGTACCTCCCCCCGGCCAGCGATGGCAACGTAAAGGGCGAGTCAAAGGAGGCCAAGGAGCGGGCTCGTGGCGGGCTGTGTGTGGGCGTCAAGCGCTGTGCCCACCTGGCCGCCATGGACGTCAACGGTTACTCAGACCCATATGTTAAAACGTGAGGATGCCATCCAAGCACTAAAGCTGAATAATGTTGCAAGCTGGACGACAAAACAAATAATTTATGGCGAAGCTTAGCAAATGTAAACACATAAAAATAATTGTTGAGCAGCTTAAATGATGGATCGACGTTTTGCGAGCCACATTTCAGCACAATTTCCACAAGATCTATCCAGCGCCAATCTCCCTCCCGACAATAATACCTGGTCCTAACTGGCCCTTGGCTTATATTGACCCCATGAATCACATTTTGTTGCCATTCATGAGTGATGGATGGCTTGAGTCAACCACGGAGACGGCAATGGTGACAAATGAGGGGAAGCTTCCACACAAGTGGATGGCACTGTGAAAATACCACTCACATGTAATGATCACAGTGTGTGTGTGTGTGTGTGTGTGTGTGTGTGTGTGTGTGTGTGTGTGTGTGTGTGTGTGTGTGTGTGTGTGTGGGTGTGTGTGTGTGTGTGTGTGTGTGTGTGTGTGTGTGTGTGTGTGTGTGTGTATTGACAGCCTAGGCAAAGGCGGCAACGTGATCTAATGTTATGGGCGGACTGTATCACCATGCAATTGTTGGTGTCACAGAGGTCCTTTGGAGTTTCATTACTCACTGATGAAAGAAAAGCAATACTGTCTGCGTCACTGTGTATATGTTTGCATCTGGGCCAGTGAGGTTTGAGTAATGCATCCTGACAGAAACTGGACAAATGAGACGTAAAATGCCCCTCATCTTCCCTTAGTGTTCCCCTGGGTTCTCGTTTCTGGAATAAAAACACTAAACAACCTCCCATTGTGCAGACACAAACACATGCTGATGTGTTGGCCTACCATCAGTAAACACCTATCCGCTCCTCCCATGCCTAAAACTCATTCTTTACACCCTTAGAACCTACGCAAGCATCCCTCGTACATTCACAGCAATGCTTCGTGTGCCTTACTTCATTTGGGCTGCATGCTTGCGTCTTTGGCGGGAGCTCTTTTTTTATTTTTCTCTCCCCCAGATGCTTTGTTGTGTCTGAGAGCGGGTGGGAACATACGCTCTCCAAGCTGTGGGTGGTGGGTGGAAAGCAAATGTGAACAGAGATTTGGCCACGCTCCTTCCAGCTGGCTCAAAAATATCCTGAGAATTTAATGACGCCCGCTGAGGGATGCTGAGATTCTTCCAGTACATGCTGTGGTGGGTGGGTGAAGGAATTACTTATCAGTCCTCACGCAGGGTTTGTTTCACAAATAATGCATATAAATGTTTGATGAAATAGCTTTTAGCTTAAAGGCTGGAAACAGTTGGAAATAGCCTGGCGCTGTCCAAAGGATTCTAGGTCCACTTTTTAAGTGTTGTCACTGAAGATGTCACATTTCATGCCCAGTGAGCTTAAGAGGATCTGCTTTGAACGTAGCATTTGACACTGCCAAAAACACTGAATCCTGAGGGAACGTAATGAATTTCTGTGTCACGTAATATGTTCACCACTGGTATTTATATGGTTCCTTTATTTTTTATTTCAGCAGTACTTCAAATGACAATGTATGACGTTCCTCTGTCTCAGGTACCTCAAGCCAGACGTTCATAAGAAATCCAAGCACAAAACGGCAGTCATAAAAAAGACTCTCAACCCGGAGTTTAATGAGGTAGGCGTCCATTTTTGTGTACATGTGCATGTGCATAACTGTGGGAGCGAGACGCACGTTAACAATGGCTCAAATGTATAGAGAAAGCTCTTTCAGACACATGCGGTCCACAGACACCACACTGCATGCAAAGTTTCTGCAGCCTTTCAGTGAGACAGCCAATTACTTTTTGCATATGAATACGTAGCTGCCTCATTAGGGAGTATTTAAGTTTATTAGAAGAAAACTAACATGCTTGTTAGGTATTGCTCTTCTGACTTCAGACCCCAGTCCGCTCATCACACTTCTCTTTGTTTCCACCCAGGAGTTCTTCTATGAAATCACCTTCTCAGAGTTAGCCACCAAGACACTGGAGGTCACAGTGTGGGACTACGACCTGGGAAAGTCCAATGACTTCATAGGTGAGCTGATGCCACATAACACATTGCCAGCTAATCGTTTACTGTATTGGTGCTTTTTAGACTACTGGTTCGTTGGCTGGGCATGTTAAAAGCCACCTAATCGGGGCGCCCTTAGCTCAGTAGGCAGGGCGTCCCCCCCGCCGCCCCCCCGGGCCGGGCCCAGCAGCAGACCCGGGTTTGAGTCCTGTCTGGGTCGTTCTCTGCATGTCACTCCCCTCTCTGCCCCATTTCACCTCTGTCTCTTCACACTATCAATAAAGCATGAAAAATGCCAACAAATATCTTTAGAAAAGAAAAGAAAGGCACCTAATCGTGTTGCACACATGGCAAATGTTGCCAAAGATATTTGAACATGCTGTTCTCTGAGAGCAGCAGTGTGTGTCATATACACAGGGTTTAATTGCCAAAACAGGATCTTTGGCATTTTGGCTGAAAACAAGCTTTATGCTCTACTTACTCTGTGAGTGGGAGTAAGCAATCCCATTTACTCCTGCTGCTATATTTAAACAACTTGTGTACTTAAATTCAAGATAAGTGTTTCTTACGCCAGGTACAGGTTATGTCTGGTGTTTTTTCTATATGTGTTTTTTTTTTCATTTTCAACAAATCCTGAAAATAGCAAACTAAAATACTCCCTTTTTTGCGTTGAACACCATATTTTGAAGTGTTCTACTATAATAGGAAAAACATTTTTTCGGCTCATTCAGTCTCAGCCCTTGATTTCTTTTAGAAATGGAAATGTTTTTCTGCCTGTAGGTAATTACTCAAACAACTAGGGAAATAGGCCAGGAACAGAATGAACAGTTGCTGCTAATTAAACTGAATGATATAGAAAAAAAAACAATTACACAATGTGTAGAAGATTTTCTGTAGAACAACAATCTTCAGCCCATTATGCCCACTCTTCTTACAGTGCAAAGATCTATTCGGCATTAAAATTCTTGCAATGCGTGTCCATTTCCATGGTCCTCACCTGTTATCTTTATGGAGCCTGCACTTCCCTCCCGAGTCAACCTGACTTTTATCTTTTTTGTGTCTTGTGCGGGATAGGGGGGGTGTCCTTTGGGTGTCACTCACAGGGGGAAACTCTGCAGCACTGGATAGACTGTCTGAAGAACAAGGGCACGAAGGTGGAGCGCTGGCACACGTTGACCAACGAGCTGCCCGGGTCCTCTCTACAGGACTGAACTGATGCTCCTCTGCTGTGCTGTGACAATGGACACACTCGGGGGTTGTAGAGATTCATTGCATGTCCTGAGGCTTGTGTGCATGATTATGAAGGACTCACGTCATACTTACTTTATGTCATAAATGAGACCATAATCCACAACAACATAACCACAGGGGGTCACATTCAAGACATCAATAATCCATCTGGGATTCGAAAATAGATGGATCTGGAAAAAACTGTCCTCCCCCTCCCTGCCACAAAGCTAAACGTATGAGAATTGTTTTAATCATATTCATAAGGAGCCATGTCCCTTTATTGGATTCAATGTTAATCTAAATGCTCCTCTGCGTTCCTCGGGGGGGGAAGCTGGTCGGATCTCAATGAACAAGAGAAATTGAAAACCGTTCTAGAAAATATAATGAGGGAGAAAGCTGAATTATTCTCACATGTTGTCCCTCCTGTCAGGTTTGCCAGCTCTCGTTGTATTGGGCCTGTTGTTTTCATTAACTGCTGACATTGAAATTCCCTCTCCCTCGCAATAATAGGTTTTGCCTAATGCTTCCGATGATTTCCAAGTGGTCTTAAAGCTGTCGGGTATTCTTTCTTTTTTTTGCATCCATTGATCGGCTTGCCATTGGATTTCCTACAGACAGCACGACCCAATAAGATAACTGGTTCTTCCATGTTGATGGTTTGTGTCGGTAACTTGCATGTTTGGTTGTTGTTGGAGCAAACTGAAAGGCTAATGGGAAGAGATGTTCATCATTGTGTTTTTCCCAGTTCTCCTTAAGGTGTGGTGCTCTGATTTAAAGCCTCTGGAAACCTGGTATAAAATAGTAAAACTCTTTAGGTGTCTCCATAAGCTTTTAAATACATCTGCTTGAAAATAAATGTTCATAAAAGGGTGGGTTGCCATATTAAGCCGTTTCCATGGTAACAGTCATTGTTTTTATAGTATGTCCAAGCAGAAAACTGCAGTGATTGGTTCAAAACACTAAATGTGTCATAAGAAACCAAATTTCTGTGAAGTTTATCAAAAATATATATTTATACTTTAATGACAATATCTTTAATTAAGTTTGATACATATGCCTAACTCTTTTCAGATGCTTACCATCATGCAATTTACTCCACAAATTACATCGTTAGAAGGATTTGGGTTTACAGGGGCTTTAACTGGAGAGGATTTATTTTCTTTTTTCATTCAAAGGGTGACATTTTTTCAAATGTTGTTCACATCTGCTTAATGTGTGAGCAGCTCTAATAATTATCCGTTACACGTCGATGTATGGGAGAACAGAGATGTAATTAAGAGAAGCGTTTGAGAGGAGGTTCTTTTGTGGAGAGCCATGCATGGTTGTATTCACAACACACAGTAAATAAAATCTTTGTTGAGTATCTAAATGACTAAATATGAATGGTATATAGAGCACAGTGTTGTCTGACATCTCTCTGTGGCTGCTATTTTACTATAGATTCTGCATTAACTGAGCTGCAGGTAAAATAGACCAGCTGAAAATACCAGTGGTGTTCATATGTAAATATATATTGTGTTTGCTTTGGATGTTTGTCTTTTGGGAACTTAAAGTGTGCACGATTGTTATTTTTTTGTTTGTTTTTCATAAAACATTCATATTGATTGAGTGTGTGCATCTCTGAATTGTTCTATTACATTTGCTCCATGGCTCCAGTGTGGCCTCTTTGAATCTCTGGTTGCGTTCCGAATCGCATACTCTTTCTTTTTTCTATTCTACATACTACATCCGACCATAAAAAGAATCTAGTTAGGATGCAGTAGGCATACTATTGGGACATACTTTTCTCTCTTATTTCATCATAACATTGCGCCTTGATCTTGCCTCTTGCTTTTATATCCGTCGCATCCCCGTTTGTTTTCATATGGAGGCTTCGTCGATGTTACGTCACTTCACGTGCGCACTGGATTGTGGGTCAGAATCGCCCAAATAGGATGCACTTTTCAACACTAACAATCTTGGCCGCATAAAGTAGGACATCCGGGTACTTCTAACCATCCTAAATCTGGCCACAAGAATCGGGACATCCTAAATCTTTTTTCTACATACTATATAGTAGAAAGTATGTGATTCGGAACGCAACCTCTGTTTACTTATGCGCAGCTCAGTGGCAAACCAATAAAGTCAACACTGTCACCTAGCGTTCTGGGTCTGCTGCTGCAACATCTCCCCTGACTAATGTGAGCAAAAGTGATCCAGCAGATCCGTTGAGACACAGGTAGAAGAAGCAACAAAACTATGATTTTGTGATTTTTGCCTATGATAGGTCAGATAAAGGTAAACTCTCAGTTAAGGTTTCTAATCGTTTGAATCTGAAAGGTAATAATGAAATGTAATCTCTATTGATAACATAATTTACAGGACTGAAATATTTGACAAAATATGAATTCTTGTGGTTTAAATCCCCCTCTGAACATTTCAGATGGTGATTTTAAACAGTGAAATGTGGCGGTCGAATACAAAATTAAGGTTGGTAAAATTCAAATGAATGCCTGAAATTTGATTAGTTAATTGCTGATCTGAAAAAATTTAAGTCAAGTCAAAAATTCAAATTAAATTAACCCACACTCATATTTGATTCTTTATCTAAGGAAGAAAATTCAAAAGGAAATCTTCTGGAGGATTACAGAATACATCCTGACTGGACAGACCTGATTGTTTGTGTATAAGTTGAGCAACCAAATAGTTAAATTGGTAACACACAAAATTAATTCATTAAAGTGTGTTGAGTTAACTTGGATGAATCTGTCAAATGAAAAAGTCTGGCAAAGTTCGCTACATAAGAGGATTTATTCAGATGTGTTTCTCATCACCCTCTTGTAATATTCCTATTAATTGTTCCATTTGACAGGAGGTCAGTCAGAGGTCAGCCTCAGTATGTTTTTGATAAACACACTGATGCTCACTGTTCCACACCACACATACATTGATATGCTGTGAGGCTGACAGTGAGCTGCCCCAGTGTCTGAGTCAGAGACAGAGTCATGTACGTGTGGACAGAGGCTCAGTCTAGATTTTAAATAGTAGAAGAAGAGGAGGCGTCAGAAAAACACACAAGGCTCTCTGCAGCTTTGCAGTTTCTGATTATTTCGCATATTCTCTTGTATCCTGAGTTGGAAAAGAAGCTCTTTGTGGAATCAGAGAAGGCTACTCCTGTTTCGTCTTAGTCATTGTTTGTTCTTCGCTGTGCTCCTGGCCTGACCGACAAACACCAGAGACGCCTGTCCTCTGCAGATCCCGTCACTTCAATACCATTCTCCCTAATGTGGGCGATCCCACTTATAGTAATCCACAACTAAAACTAAGTTTCATAGCACTTCCCAAAACGTATATAAAATTTTAAAATACATTGACTAAATTTGTATGAATTGTTATTTTGTGATCACGAGATAAGGAACTTGTCATCCAACCAGGCTCTTTTCCTTTATATCTATTTCCTATAATAATATAAGTCGTAATCTCGACATCACCAGTCGAGCCAGTGGCACCTGATATTTTAAGTAATGAGTGGAAACAAGCTTTGTTATCTCGTTATCACTGGCAAACAGAGAAAATAAAACGTATACCATGTCAGTTTAGGGCTTCAGTACAGAATGTGCAGCTAAATGCATGAAGAAGTGATCCTTTCATGTGATGACCTTAATAGAAGACACAGGAAAGTACCGTACACAAACTCACTTTCTAGTGACGCAGACAGACTCTAATATGGCAGTTAAACAATAGTAGTCATTTTTTAGCCCAGGGGGGATTAATTTAAAATCCAGCATTTTATCGGATTTCTGTAAATCCACCAAATATTTATTTTAGCCCAGGCCATGCCCTGTCTGTAGGAACAAGCAGCCAGCATTACTGATGATGATTGAGAAAACACATAATGGATAATGTTGAGAGCTGCCAGAAGCATACCAGGTCACAGAACAGTGAACTGCAGCACCAAACATCTGGCTCCATGGTACTCTGAAATGGTTTTGATTTTAATAAACATTCACAAAAAAAAAAGATTGTATTTAAGTCCATGTTGTCGAGCTACTGCTACTGGTGAATCTATTACAAACTACAAATATTCGCTGTAGTCATCTTTGGCAGCGTCACCTCATCAGAATGAAGCTGGCTGCACAATGAGCAGGTACGGTAGGAACAGTATGAATTATAAATATTATTATGATATTTCACAACAGAGGAACAAGGCCTTGAATCCACTCTGTGAGTAGTTTCATGAAAGTGGGGCTGTGCAATAATAATGTGCCAAATATGAGCCTAAAGCTCACATCACATTTCAATTAGTTTAATGTATAAAGGTACTCAATTATAAAGTAGATTTATGAGTACACTACCTTCACATGTCACTTTCAGTCACAGTTACATTTCAGAAAGGACGATTACCTTGTTGATAAAGTTGATAAAACTGTATTTGTGTACTGCGAAGCCTAAACTTTGACTAAAAAGAAATTCAGTTGGAAATACTGCCTTCATAGGAGGCATTCAAAAACCACATTCAAAAAAATGTGGTTTGGCATTGTGACCATTTTATATAGCCAAGCTCTTTATTTGAATGCCTCTCAGGTCCTGTGCTATTCTGCTTTGTTGCTCAATATTTGATGCAATTTTAAATTTTTAAATGCTCCACGCTGCCAGATCTCTCTTGTACGAGAGAAAGTGTACTTCGAGAGACTTCCTAGTTGAACCACGGTTTAACATTTTAAATTAAAAAAAAATAATTCATCAGGTTAACAGACAATCGTCACAACTTTTCCTTATGCATACATAGATATATGGTGGAGGAAGTATTCTGAAACGTACTGATACCACAATGAAACAATATTAGGCTACATACTAATGTATGTAGCCTAATACAAAATAATTCTGTACTGAAAATGTTATCTAAGTACCTTTGTGTAAGTATAATAAGTAAATGCACTTATTTAAAGTTAAAGTAGGCCTACTCAACACAGACACATGGCCCCTGATATTATTAAAATATATCATTAGCATATTAGTGCTTCTCACAACCACAATTACCAATAGCCGCACAAAGTTACCCCTTCAATTAATTTTGTTTTTTGCCACATTACTGAGTGGTAATCAGCTCAAAAATCTATGAAAAACTTTACATAAACTGTTAAATATTTGTATTGGAGTAAAAATAAACTATAGGTCCCTCTGAAATGTTGTTGTAGAAAATGTTGGCCGACTTTAGTCACATTCCACCGCTGATGCTGAGAGGGTAAACCTTCAATCACCTGTCCAACTGACCTTTTTTTCTCTTCTTCTGGTCTTCCGATTGTGTAATTATCCCAGCATCTATGCAGCCTGCACTTCATGACAGGAACTATGGTGATGCTGCTCTAGGTCCCTAATACATGGCGGTGTCATTTGAGGCATTCAGATGTTTAGGAGGATATTTATGTCCACTCTTGGCTAAGATACGGTTAGGACAGATGAGTCTTCATGTGCTTATATCATTTGTCTCTCACATTGTGGTGACTAACATTAGGCTTCCTGCGCTGTTGACAGATTGCATTAATTATTCATTAAAACAAACAGCAGCAAACCCATAAAAGCCTATTTGACAAAGTGTGAAACCCACAGTAAACATCTAGCAGTTTTCCCAGCAGCAGACATGTTGAAATGTCAAAGAAAAGCACAGGTTTAAGAAAAAATTAAATTAATGATTAGTTTTGGGCTGCTTGTGTTTTGCTTGCTGTCAGGTCTGTTTTTTGATGTATCACTAGCTACAGAGTTCTTACAGACAAATGTTTCTTGGCCATCAACACATGTTGGATATAAGTGACTGTTATGGAAAATAATCAGCCCTCAAATAAACTGGATTTCTTATTCTTCACTTTCTGAGATTCAATTACAACTACTTCCTCTTTCCAAATAGAAAATCCCACAACAATCACAGAGCATTATCGATAATGATTTTTGCTTTGCAAATTAGCAGGCGCCAACCGAATGGCACTGCCTCAGGTCAGTGTATCTTAATATGCCGTCAGTCGCTATGTGGACTGTCAGGCTGATTCGTGATGCATCCCAATGCTGCCAAGCTGACTCCCTGGCCTCAGTGTTTATGTGACCCAGCTGGACAGTCCCTGACCCACTTTCTGCATCTGGATGTGACCCTGTCTGATGTGCTAATCCCCGTCTGAGCTATACTCTTCTGTTTGACTACTGCTAAATTAGCTGAGTGCAAAGAAAAATACCCTTTGCTGTCAAAATGTTAAAATTCCCACAGATGTTTTTTTTTGAGTGCTGTTCTGCTAATGTAGTTGACTGTTTTCCCATTCTGAGCTCTGGAAGCTTTCTTTTAAGAACACAGTGACGTGAATTAATATCCTCAATATAGTCACGTTTATTTTTAATGTATTTTTTATGTTGTGTCACTGCACGCTATGCATTTCTTTATCCTTTATATACAGTCCTGGACAAAAGTCTTGTCGCTTATCCATTTTGTAGACAGAACAGCTAATAACCTGCCTTTTAATTAATCCATTGGTTTTAGAAATGGCTCATATGAAAGCTAAAACCCTCCCAAATTATGTTTAATAAAATAAAATAAATTTGCTTCACTGAAGAAATATTGATCATTTAATGAACACAGAAAGGTCAGATGTTGGCAGGACAAAAGTCTTGTCGCCTACAGAGAGTAATATGAAAATGTAACAAATAATTTACTTGAAAAACAAAAATATGTTGCATGACATCAGTGAATTAAGTAGTGGTGCTGTGAGATCCATATTTAATATATTGTATGACTTCCATGAGCTTGAAGGACTGCATCCATGCGGTTTGACAATGATTCATACAATTTATTGATGAAGTCATCAGGAATAGCAAAGAAAGCAGTCTCAGAGTTCATCAAGATTATTTGGTTTGGTCTTCCATGCTTCCTCTTTCATTCTACCCCAGACATGCTCAATGATGTTCATGTCTGGTGACTGGGCTGGCCAGTCCTGGAGCACCTTGATCTTCTTCGCCTTGAGGAACTTTGATGTAGAGATGGAAGTATACGATGGAGCTGCAAAATTTTACCCCTTTTATGGTTGGGAATGTAAGCGGTAGCTAATTCTTCTTGATATTTTAGGCTATTGATATTACCTTCCACCCTGCAAATCTCTCGCACACCCCCATACTGGATGTAACCCCAGACCAAGATTTTTCCGCCACCAAACTTAACTGTTTTCTGGGTGAATCTCAGATCCATGCAGGCTCCAGTAGGTCTCCTGCAATATTTGCGACGACTGTGATGGAATTCAACCGAAGATTCATCTGAGAAATCCACCTTCTGCCACTTTTCCAGCATCCATCCTTTTAGCAGGCTGTGGGCCTTTTTTAATTGCCTTTTGTTTAGCTCTGATTCGACCAGGAAGGTGGATTTCTCAGATGAATCTTCGGTTGAATTACATCACATGGTTGCTCCATCGCATACTTCCATATCTACATCAAAATTCCTCAAAGCGAAGAAGATCAAGGTGCTCCAGGACTGGCCAGCCCAGTCACCAGACATGAACATCATTGAGCATGTCTGGGGTAGAATGAAAGAGGAAGCATGGAAGACCAAACCAAATAATCTGGATGAACTCTGGGAGGCATGTAAGACTGCTTTCTTTGCTATTCCTGATGACTTCATCAATAAATTGTATGAATCATTGTCGAACCGCATGGATGCAGTCCTTCAAGCTCATGGAAGTCATACAAGATATTAAATATGGATCTCACAGCACCACTACTTAATTCACTGATGTTATGCAACATATTTTTGTATTTGAAGTAAATTATTTGTTAAATTTTCACATTACTCTCTGTAGGCGACAAGACTTTTGTCCTGCCAACATCTGACCTTTCTGTGTTCATTAAATGATCAATATTTCTTCAGTGAAGCAAATTTATTTTATTTTATTAAACATAATTTGGGAGGGTTTTAGCTTTCATATGAGCCATTTCTAAAACCAATGGATTAATTAAAAGTCAGGTTATAAGCTGTTGTTTCTACAAAATGGATAAGCGACAAGACTTTTGTCCAGGACTGTACTAAGCCCATGGGCTACTTTTATTTATTTTTTCCATGTGACATTCAAATGTAGCTTTCAAATTTCCTAGAGGCCAAAGTGACAGCTCCAAACATCTTATCACAACCCAAGATAATGAATTCACTTTCGATGTGAGACAAGGAAAAACAGAAAACTTACATTTAAGAAGATTAAACAAACAGATATTTGGTATGTCTGGCTGGATAGATGTTGGTACGGGCTTTATTATTCCTGCATGGGTTTTTTTTTTCAAATAATGATGATATATTTGCAAGACGATCCAGGATGTTAACATTCATGGTGTTGCTCGTGGCTGTATGAAGCAAAGCAAGATCCAATAACGCCTCGAGTGAAAACATTTGCACCCTGTTTTCTGTGTTGTCTAGAGTTAATGTGTGTTATTTCTAAGAACCATTTGCCCTGAGGGGACAATGCCTTTACTCAGTCATATCTTTGAACGCTGATGATGGTTCTTGCTTGCAGGCAATACAGATCATCAGAGTATTTTATCTTCTGGTCATACCATCTGTCATCTGACTAGATAAACTGATATAATTTTGCTTCATATATCTATATATCTATCTATCTATCTATCTATCTATCTATCTATCTATCTATCTATCTATCTATCTATCTATCTATCATCCAAGAGGGTCAGATTGTTGGTTTCTAGCTATGTGTTTGAACTATGATCATAAAAATGGTTTAAGACTACTCATTACATGCCACTTGATTGGCTGAGCGTTGCCCTGGGGGTTCTCTCCCTCTGTCTACCAAGCACTCTCCATGCTACTCGACTGATTCCGAGTTCTGTGCGGAATCAGCTGTCCTAGGAACGGATGCTCCCCGCCTGCTATTGCCTCACATCAGCACTGATTCACCGTCCATCAGGATAGTACTCTTTCTACTCGCTTGCTTGTTCAATCTTTAAATTCATTTTTGCTTTGCTCATTGGTTGCCTGTCTGTCCTCTTCCAGTTTTCCCTGGTCGTGACGAGACGGTGTGGATCTGGTCCCCCCTCCGGTAACATCTGAGAATGGACCATCAACGCGAAAGATGTTGCAGTGGTTAAGGACGCCACCTGGAGACGTGGGATGTAATCCCGGCGATGGAAGCCTTAGTTTTCCCTGGTGGAGACGAGACGGTGTGGATCCTCTGGCAGCATCTAAAGTCTTCCTGCATCCACACTATTCGCACTTTACTTAGTATTACCATGTAATCACCTGGTCAATGATCAAATTCCTTCGTGATTTTCTCTACTTATGACATCTATTGCAGCATGTCCGTCCTGGGAGAGGGATCCCTTACTCTGTCGACTCTCCCTGAGATTTCTTCAATTTTTTATTTTCCTGTAAAGGGTTTTTACTGGGAGTTTTTTCTCAGCCGAGCTAAGGGTGTAAGGGCAGGGTGTAATATCGTATCATATATCATATTGTATGAAATGTAAAGCCCACTGAGACAAATGTGTTTGTGATTTTGGGCTATACAAATAAAAAAGTAAACTGATTTACTTTGTTATAGACACAACACAGCCTTTAAATGTTGATAGCTGTCAGTTTGGAGCTTTTTTTTTTGTCATAATTACTAAATTGGTCAAGAGCATAGTTTCTCTAAGAGTGTAAAACCTTAGAAAATAATGTGGGATACTGTGTTTAAATGTTGTTTAAGTCGTTTGATGCTTTAAGTCTCATTACAGAATGCAACAGTGCATTTTCTCTGCTCGGGGCAGCTCCCTTTAGCATTTTGCTCTTCCTGCTTCGCTCCACTGCCTGACGACAGCATGCGCTCGCAGCCCCTGAAGCTTACTATCACAGCACTACATAAATACTTGTCCATTTTTCCTTATTCTTTGCTCTCTCTGAGCTCTCTTCAGTGGCGAAGCTCTCTCACTTTTTGACCTTTTGACATGTATTATCTCCCACAAAAAATAAAAAAACTCTTTAATCTCCACAGCTCTTCATCTCCTCCAAAACAAAATAGAAAATGAAAACACGTTGCATGCATTGTGTCTTTATTATGAATGTGCGGCAGAAGTATAATATTACCAGTGCCAGCCTTAGTCATTTTTCAACTTCTATCATCATACATGAATTTAAAAAAAAAAAAAAAAACACACAACATGCCAATAACCAGATAGATAATAGGAGCCTGGTGTTAATACAAGGAACAGTTAGGAAGCTAGCCGACAGCTCCTGTGCCTATGTTAGATCATAATTTCTTAACGCTAACTAATATAAACTAGAGAATAATCACAATATTGACATTTATATCTGCAGAATAAAAACTGCTGATTAGAATTAAATGTACATAATGAATAAGTACTAACAGAGGAAAATAAATTCCATATTAAATCACAGGAAAATCATTTGCAGGTGTAATTACTGATTAGACTCCAGAGCTGTGGCACTTCTGTACATGTTTAAAAATCCAGGATATAGAAAATAAGAAGGTTCTTGAGGAAACCCAGTAGTTTCAGATCACAGTGAGAATCACAGGTAGATAACAATTTGAGGTTAGTTATGGATACACATGAGATGTTATCGTAACAATGATATTAATAAACCAGATTATATCCATGGAACCATGGGACCCTGAACCAGTGTTTTACAAATTACCACATCAGAAGACAGCATCCCACTTGCGTGTAGACAACATAATTGGCATCGATTATAAAGTTGTTAATGTTTAAAAGGGTACAGAAAATGCCACAATTGAGAGTACAGGTTACCTGTGAATGCAGCCTGAGGTCACAGCCACAGCTTTTGTCTGCAAATCACAAGCTCTTTAAATTTGTTAACCAAATATCTGAGGCCCTTATGCATCCAACACTGCAGCACAGCACTTCAAAGAGCCTCACGTTACCAAAATCAAATTTTTCTTGTTCCAAAATTGTGTTTTACAAACATTATCAAACAATGTTTATAGGTGATGTAGCAATATTGGTGTCGGCGTTAAATAGAGGTTTTAAGTATCTTGCTGCAGTGTTTTCTCCCCTGTTCTTTTGTGTGGACATACCCTTAGTGTACCCTTCCCGCGGACTCACAGTGGTCATTGGTGTTGAGCAGATTATAAACGGTAAAAGGTGCAGCAGAGTAAAAACCATTTGACGGTCCTATCTACAACAGTTGGGTCTTTACAAAGCCATAAACTGGCCCACCAAATTCTTCGTTTGGCACACATTTTTCCTTACAGTGGTAACACTACAGCGTGAGACTTTCCATAATCCCTTTCATTTTAGCACCCATAGCTAGTCCTCGCTAAGCGTCTTTTTCAATCCATACATCCTCCTTCACTATATGTCTCTCTCTTATCAAACACAAGACGTATGGCATAAGTCATGAGAGCCACAGAGGAGAGTCTGAAACATGAGGACTGAACAGTGTTTGAAAGTGTTTCTCCTCCGATTTCTGCTTTGTGAATCCAACGCGAGCAACACTTTCCCAGAGACCTTCCCAAAGTATTCCGGAGGGGGGGGATTTAACATCAGGCTGAGACTGGTGTCGTCGGTGCAGTGAGGAATGGATTTTTGGCGGACATTTTGTGTCTGGCCGAACCCACTGTGTTTCACGTTACAGTCCACCTCTGTCTGAGTCATTTCTGCAGAGTGATGGCGGAGAGTTTGTGTCTTTCTGGGGAATCGTTCCGAGTGTGTTGACCAGAATATGAAGGGACTGATTAGTCGTTCTGCTCCCTCCTTCATCTAACAATCAGACGGACAACCCTCCCCCCACTCAGAGCAGCAGCATTTGCATATTTTCTTTACTTCCATTAGCAAAAAAGGGATTTATATAGATTACAGAAATATAAGCGCTGTATATACGAGTGCATATTTGTCACGTATCCAGGTAATGACTAGGCGGTAAAGACGGTGGTGCAGGTCAGGCGGTCAGTTGTCTTATCCGGTTTCACCCTGGGATGAAACTCAGGTTTTCACATTTACTAAAAAAAAAGAAAGGGTAGCATATTAGTTGAAGAGCTGTATATTCTGCAACCTAATATGGATGTCTAAACTTTCACAGAACACAAGAGGACAATGAAATAATGAGAAGAAAAAAAAACAGGGATTGCTGAGTCCCAGAGCCCTCAAACGCAACCTGTGTGTACACTTGCTCTTCCAGTCATTAAGTTAATTAGGACATGTTTTGGCTTAATGAGACCCAGCAGACTGTAACTCTATGCAGCTAAAAGAAAAACCTGCGTACACAGAAGTATCTGTGAAAACGGCATTTAACTGGCTGTTTAACTTGTGCATGTATTTAAATACACAGAACTGCAAAAAGACAAATACTAGTACCTTACTTAAAAAGGTGCACTATGCAGTTTTAGGCTATAGGGATTTGTTTACATTTATAGAGCCTACAGTTAGTTTACAAAATATATTTACATGTAATTCTCAATATTGAATAATTATATCATCATGAATCTAAACTCAGTTATTTAGAGGCACCTGGAACAAACGTAAGACTAGAATATGTTTGTAAACCAAAGAAGGCTGGAGGGCACCCTTGCACATGGAGGAGGAACATGTCATAAAATGTTGGTTGGACTGATGCGAATGGGATTAATGTGTTCTGATCTTTGTGTTGCTGTGTAAAAGGCTTGTGCAGGCATTGTAGCTAGAGGAATGTAGTGCAATACATTGACGGTATAGAAATGTCAGTGGATACAGTAAGATTTTGCTTACAGAGCTAAATATATTGTGATGGAATAAACTGCGACCGTGGCAGGTTTTTATTTGGTCGGTGGGGTCAGGAAGATTTTAGGGGGGACAAAACGGCTGTACACAACTACACAGGAGGGGGTAAAAGGGTTTAAAGGTCAGATTTGAGACACTCACTGGCTAGGTTGACAATGCAGGCGATGATAATGACCGTCCCTCCTACTAGTGACACAATGGAGAGCATCTTGGACACACGTCCCAAGCGCACAGCACCGTCCAGGTTCCCCTGTTCCAGACTGTTCTTGGACTTAAGGAGAAGATTGAACCATTAGTTTGGAAACAGATGTATATTTCAAAGGTCACATATTATGCACGTTTCAGTTAAAATTTGTAATTTGGATTTCTACTAGAAACTGTTTTCATGGTGTAGAGTACAATAAACCCTTTGCATATCTCAGTGCTATTGCTTAATCCCTACTTTTAACCCTTTTGTCGGAAATGCTCCATTTTGGTGCATGTCTCTTTAAGCACCACTTTCCAAAAAGTCTGCTCTGATTGGCCTTGAATCTGACTGCGGGTTTGAATCTAACTGAATCTATCTAGAATTATTATCATTATCACAGCAAGAGAGAGTGCTAAATTAGATTGGTTATGAAGGGGCATGGCTTCTCCCATCATGATGTTATAAGGAGAGAGAAATCTGATTTGTGTTTTTGCAGAGGTTTTCAGAAAAGTAGAGATGGAGAGTAGGTTTGGGGTCTCTAGAAACCCCTGGGACCCATATTTATTGTTGAAAAACCATGAAAAAGTGCATTTGGCATAATAGATGACCTTAAACAAGAATAAAATATCAAAGTTGCATAAGTTACAACAAAACCATTTTTTTCCAACAAGAGAGACAAAAGATTCTGTTTTACCATGATGGAGTAGATAAATCCCACGATGTTGATGGGCCACACGGGGCAGAAGCAGGCCAGCACGGACAGCAGGAGGTAGTCTTTGACCTTTGTGCGGTCCAAGGGCGGGTTGGTGGCGATGCTGGAGTGGCGAGAGATGGACGGCCTTGGCGAGAAGGCTGTGTAGCCGACGGAGCTAGCCCTGCTCCCCTTCCTGCTCTTGTTGTGATTGTTGTGATGCGGGTGAGAGATGGAGTGTTGTCTTCTGGGAGGAGACGAGATGACAGGAGAGGTGCTCTCTGTGGGCGCCGGGTGGATCCCATTACCTAGACGCGGGGGATGAAGAAGTGAGAAAGGCAACTGCGTGCAAACTACTCTCCTAGGAGCTTGTATGTGCACTGGAATTCCACTTGTCCTGAGTGAGCTGACTAAGCAGAGCATGACCCTCACCCGCCTCTCCCCCTCCCGCTGCTTTGATAAGAGGTCAAACTCAGTCACTTACTGTTCAGCTTCTCGTTGATGACTATAACCAGCTCTCCTTTGGATTTGCTACGGGGGGGGCTGGTACCAGCTGGGCTGCTGCTGCCGTGGATGAGTGGTTCACTAGTTCCTCGTGGGCATGACACAGAGACGGGGGCTTGGCTCAACAGAGAGTCCTCCTGGTCAAGCAGCGAAGGTTGTTCCTCCCCTGGCCAAATGTCGGGACCTGGCATCATGTTCACAGCCATGTAAGCAACGTGAAGCCTCTGTTTGTGTTCCGGTCCTCCGCGTTCTGCCTGTTGTTACACCTGCGGACCACAACATAGTTCTAATCATCTTTGTAAACAAAAGCTGCGTCAGAGCTTCTTTTCCTTATGGACAGTACAAAAATGACTGGAGTGGGACCAAATAGTTAAAACGAGAGGATTGTTTGGTCTTATTTTGCTGAAAGGAAATAACATAAAGTAGGTTACCCAAAGTTAGATTTTATTTTATTCTAAACAACATAAATGGTGCATTTTGACAAAGGGACAATAGATGTGGACAGGATATTTGTTAATAATACATTAGCCTACATTTCAAAGGAGTATTATTTATCACTAACCTAGAGTTGCTGCTACCATCACTTTATACTTTACTTTAACAAAAAAGATGTAATGTCTTTAATGCATCATTGAAAGGGTCAGTCGCAGCTCTTTGTTTGATTGGGTTTTATGTGAAATCTACAGTATATTGCACTAAAGGGGAACTTCACACATTCTCTTTTGAGATTTGTTTTTAAAGTCTTTTGTTACTCGAGAGGGAATTGTGGGAAATCTTCATTAGGCTACATAATACACATACCGGAATTTCCAACCAAAACCATCTGTGGTTGATGTCCATTGTGCGTAATTGATGCGCCAGTTGTTGACAAGGAGAACTAATGTGTGGAATAAATATAAAATACTTTCGTTATTGATTTTGTACGACGCCAGAAATGGCTTTTCTGCAAAAGGATTTGTATGAATTAAGTAGTACCATTTAATCCACATATATTAGGGGAACGTGAATACTTTTTCCCCCCGGAGGTCCAAATATTTTTTTGGGGTGATTTGTTGTTTCCGTATTTGCCGTTGTGTCTTGTAAATTGTTGTCTTTACCTAGGCTATCTACCGTTTTGATGGCACTTCATGGCCACCGTAAATTAGCCCGCCTACTACTACTTATAACTTTTATAAAGTCGCCAAATAGGCCTACGCTACATCCCACTTAGACCGATAGTTTAGAGCCCTGCTCAATATCACGATAAGCCTCTAAATATTCCACTTTGACAACAAATAACACAAATCCTCTTTTTGCGCTCGTTCAATATGGACTTAATAAATAAAAAAAAGAGAATACAAGAATTAACACTGTAGATCAGGCCTTAAAAGTCGCCACAGCTCATTAAAATAGTATGCAAGCTATATCAGGTAACCATAAAAAAAAGAAAAAAGAAAAAAAGGAGGTCACTAATGACACGAGGAGTACAAAGGCATGGCAGATGGAGGCAGGTCCCTTTGAAGAGATGGTAGCAGGTGTGTGTACATAGAATTGTTTTGCTTTGTGTGTACACAGGCTCTTAATGGCATAATGGTGGACGATTGTTGAGCAAGGGACAAAAGGTAAAGACGGAGAGAGAACAGAAAGGGACGAGTACAAAGGGAAAAATACTCGGATCCATGGACCAGTGGAGGGAAGGGGGAGGGTGGCAGTCATTAGCTTGCTGCTGCCGATTTGAATTCAGCGGATGATACATCGCAGTGATAAGCAGAACAAAAACAAACAGGCATCTTGTATTGAAAAGGATAATGGCCGAGTTGTAATAGCAAACAAATCACTTACATTATATTTAGTATTTCTTCATATAGCCTATGTATTAAATGGGTTGCTATGAAGATAATCACACTGACCTTTTTAATGCGTCGCCTGTCAACACAACCGGAATGTCCCAGGCTTTTGCATCGTGGTAATGTTATTCTCATATAGAATACACATCGTCTATGAGAAAAAAAATATATCGAAGCTTGACTTAAATCCGAGAATTTCCTTGCGTGTTGTGTGAAAGCGTGAGAAGCGGAGTAGCGCCTGGTTCCAGCGCAGTGTGCTGAGATGGAGACTGGGGAGTCTCCTGGACGGCAGGGTGGATTGGAGAGGAGGGGGGTGTGCGTGAAATGAAAAGTGAAATCCACCAGACCACGTGATGTGGGAGGGAGGTAGGGAAAGGGAGCACTGGATTATAGCATCCTACTAAACCTCCCCAAAAACAGCTTCTAACATTGATTTTCTTTCCGACTGATACTGCAACCCAGCCGCCTGAGATACATGGGTGTCCTCAAGGGTCCTCCTCGCAGAGGACAAGAGTCCACAAATTAGGTTTGAAAACCAGAAATGGCTGCCAACTGCACCCAGAGAGGGAGATCAGATTATTGATCAGTGAGATGTTTCAGGACCATATGTGAAAGTGACCAGCAGATGTATTTATGACCATGAAATAAACACTAAGCACTTTCAATGACATGCTAGACGTTTATTAAAAGCAATAGGGCGCCATCCTCTGGTATACAGTGGCAACTACAAAAACAATCAATATAAAATCATGTCAGATTCTGAGATATACATTAAACATAGGTGTGAAAATACAAAAACAATAAAAAAAAAAAAATCATTTCACCATGGCACTCAGGATGTTTGCCTGGAAAGAAAAGACAAACAAATATTATCATTTAGTTAAGCAAGATCATCCCCAAAGCAGCATAATATATGAAAAGACTTGCCTCCATCTACAATTTACTAGTAATAACAACCGTCATGCTAGTGGGTTTGTGAGGCTCTACTGAGGCACAGCAGAGCTTTAGGGTATAGTTAAGCAGTAACAGTGTTCATCTTAGCATTCTAACAGTCGCTGCTCCACACAAAACATTCACCCCTTAAGTGGACGGGAATTTAATTAGTTTGAAGCATTTCATCTTAAACATAAAGTTTGACTTGATGGCACTTAAAAAAAAGAAAAGTCAGTGGACCACTTAAGATATACAATTCCCTCTGGAAAACACAAATGTGTGCAACAATTATGACAAAGCATCTTACCTTCATAAAAGTGGAAAACCTCTTTTCTGACATACCCTCCACTTTAACCAGATCTTCCAACTGCAAAATAAACAAAACAAAGTCAGGATGAAATAAAAAAAATCTAGACAAAAAGGTGTGTTTGGTTTGGAGGAAGCTTCATGATAAAACCTTTGAGCTCAGTGTTTCTCTACCAACCTTCATGAAGTGGCCATGTATCTCCCTCCAGCCCAGGATGAGCTTGGCCTTCTTGTCACCGATCTGCTGCAGACCCTTCAGGTCTTTGAGGGAGCCGGCATTCAGAACCTGCAGGATTTGATTTCTGGACTGCTCCAGCACTGACGTTTTGAGTTGGCTCTCCCAACCTTTACCGATTATATTCTCTTTACCGTTTGCGGGCTGAGAGAGAGAGAGAGAGAGAGAGAGCGAGAGAGAGAGCGAGAGAGAGAGAGAGAATAAAGATCTTTAACATATACATTTATAATTTGCTGTTCAAACATCATAGAAAAACTGTTTCCAAAAATCTCATTTTAACCGTCAACATTTATCTGCCCATATAGATCTTGAAATAAGGTTCATTTTGTTTGAGCTCTTGCAGTGTCTGTCGAGTGAAAATACGATCTGAAGCTAATGCACACTGTCAGCCTCTTTCTTATGCTTGCAATTCTGCAGATGTGTCAAGCTAAGCAGAGCGCGAGCATGGGATGCTGACCTGGTCTGAAAGCTTCCTCTCCTTCTTGACACAGACGGACTGTTTCTTGACGACTGCAAGCTGCTGAAGAGGCTGCAGCTGGGACACTGACAGGGAGGAAACATTTTAAAAGATGATGTTCAGTGGGGAAAAAAAACATTTAATTTAAACCCAAACTTTGCATTTAAAAACAGTCCAACATTTTTATATTTGCATGGGGTTTAAAAGGTGGAGTCAAAATCACTTTGTCTATATCAGTGAATATCTCCTCACCGTGCATGTGCTGAAAAGAAATCTGGTGTTAATACAACGCCTAGGCTTTGTAAACAGGCATGTTGCTAGCTACAGTGGGCCCTCTTTGTTTATATACCCATTTACAGGGCCTAGGCTGTATATTAACACTGGATGTATTTTCAGCTCACACACGTTGCGGATTGTGAGAGATATTCACTAATGTTCTCCAGAATTGCAGACTCCTCCTTAAATGCCAAGTGCATGAGACAAGTACAGTGGAATGTTAACCGGCTCACTCTCAAAGCTGCCGAGTGGTGTAAAAATAATTCCTCATCATAGTAATTTGATATATACGCTGGCTCCTGCCGTGTAGAGTGAGCTTTTGTATCGCATTGCAGCTAATCAATAGCTCCAGTGGTTCAACATGACATAATTAGTAAGGAACTACTTTTAAGTGAAGCATGAACAAGTAGGATTGACACAAAAGGAAGAAAGTTTTTCCAAGATCATTTTGTCATGTAATTCTCTCTCATTAAAAGGTCAAAATGAAGACTGTGGTATCTTGGATGTGTTTAGTCTTAACATTGTGTTTATTTGCATTCATGTAACATTATTAAGAGTTTATTTCAACACTGCGCTCATTTCTATTTGGCTCTCAGCTGAATTCTTACAATTTGAATCTACTTCTTGTATCTGACTGACCTTGTAGGGGTTGGACCACAGCCTGCTGCTTATTGGGTTTTGTGGCAGTCGACGGTTTTCTTTGCAGAGGAGCCACGGTGTTCTTGAAGGCGGGCTCCTGTTTGGACTTTTCTCCAGCCAAGCGACTGAAGAGTTTGGCCTTGCTCTCATACTCCTTCTGCTTCTCTTTGAGCTCCTGCAAAAAAATCAGAAAGAGTGCCAGGGTTGGCTATCAAATATCTGTGAAGGAGAGTCGATCGATCTGTAGAAAGTTGACAGCATCAGCGTCTGGGAAATCCAATGCACACATCGATTATAACAAACAGAAGAAATAAGTTTGGAGAAAAAGTAGTTTTAAATTATCAAATCCTGCAATGTGAATGTTATACAGTATGTTAACCCCCAGTTGGATATAAAAACAAGCTTTTGCATTAGGTGTGGGTCGTCACCTGGATCTCCTTGCGATACTGCGCCACATCATTGAGCATGCCTTGTCGATCCTTGTCTTGGCTGTTCTTCATCAGCGTCTCCAGAGCTGTTAGTCTGTCCATTACCGAAGGATCTGTAAGGCTGAAGAGAGACACAAACAAAATCAAGAAAGAGAACAAATACAAGTTAATGAGATTCAAAGCCTTGACAGACGTATACACCCGATAACAGATGACAAGATAGCTGGTACACCTCCAGTTATCTTAGCCCCACTAAACACAGCAGCTGTAGCCAATGAGGGCACTGAAGAGAGACTTGTTTTCAGCACAAGCTTTGAGATCTTGGCCCACTGCTTTGATGCTACAGCTTGTCGAAGTTGCTGTGGTATTGACTCAATTTGATCTGGTAGCTTTTGGCTTTTTCACAAACATCACAGTTCCCAACCCTGCTTAGCCAGCCAAATAAGTGTGTGTGTGTGTGTGTGTGTGTGTGTGTGTGTGTGTGTGTGTGTGTGTGTGTGTGTGTGTGTGTGTGTGTGTGTGTGTGTGTGTGTGTGTGTGTGTGTGTGTGTGTGTGTGTGTGTGTGTGGGGTCTTTAACCTGTGACAATGTGCAGAGGGCGAGGAAGCATCTTGTTCAGTTTTCCTCTCCTCTTTCTGCCTCTTCTTCTGTGGCTCCATGCCAGAACCCCGTGCCTCGTTGTCTTCTCTGGCTCGCTTCACTGGAGATGAAGGCAGAGGGCAAATTAACAGTTTAGTATTCAGTGCAGTCAAGCAACAGTTTGTGGGGTTCTCTAGAGTGCAGACCTTTCCGACTGAAAAGGCGAGTGCATTTCTCAGTTACACTAACCTGGCAGCACAGTCACAGTTTCCCGAGTGAAAGGCTTGTTCACAATAAGCTTGGATTTGGCGGCGAAGTTCAGTGCACTAAAAGTATCGAAATAGTATTTGTACTCGGGCGCAATGTTGGTGATCATGACGGAGTGAGCAGAGCCGCCCAGCGAGTCCTGCAGCAGCCGCGTCAGTTTACTGTCTCTGTATGGCACACGGACGGCAGTGCCAGAGTTAAGAGAGTCCACCACTTTGCTTAGTGTGAAGAGAGACAGGTTGATGGCACCGCTCTCCTTCAGGCGGATGCCCTGGTTGCCGGTGCGACGGTTGTCCTCAGACCCAGCCAGGTCCACCAGGTACAGCTTGCCTATTTGTTGTCTGTGTGTCAGGTCGCGCTGTGTCCGAACAACCTACACCATTGAAATGATGAAAAGGTGACACCAAGGTTAATGTGACACATTCAGCAGAACAACATTGAGAGTAAGCACAAGAGCAGAATTAAGGATTAAGTAAGAAAGAAGGACAGCAGATACAAATGTGTTTCTCTCTCAGTATTGTCCCAGAAAGCACAGTAGTTGCTAGTGGGATTGTTTGCAAGAGAATTGATTTTAGCACCAGCTACCAAATCCTGGCCTACTGAGCAGAGGCCACAACCTGTTTAAGATGCTTTGTTACCGGCCTTTGATGACACAGATCAGTTTAAAGAACAGAAAGGAGCAACTCCCTCAAAGATTATTTAAAAATGCAATAATTTATATCTTTTCCCAGAGTTAATTGGACTGCATATCAAACCTTGAGGAGGAGGATAGCATGGCTGCGACTGGAGCGCTGGTTCAGTTTGGTAGAAGCTGTGGTACGATTGAGGCTGGCAGGGACAAAATGTTTGTCAAAATCTGAGAATGAAGAGATGGTTGTGCTAGTGAGGCCGGGGATGAGGATGTTCTTGTCCTTGTCCTGTCTGATTGGCAAATCCTGGGAGCCTGGAGATAGCAGATCTAGCACCTGAGACAAAGAAAGAAGCATTGATGGATTGTACAGTGTCAAAGATTAAATTGCTCCTTTAATAACCTGGGATGCTTTAAAGCAGCAAATAAACTGTAACTACAGGAGTTTGAGTAATATAATAACAATAATAATAATAATAATTAGGGCTGTCAAAATTAGTGCGTTAACGCAGGGTGATTAATTTCTGGAATTATCGGCATTCATTTTTTTAACGCATTTAACGCATGTGCAGAATGATCCGCCACGTACATCCCACCGGCTCTGTACTACAGTCTCTCTAACGTTGTGGCTGACCCAGGATCAGTAGCTGCGCGCAGCCAAAGGTAGCAGCATGTTAACCCGTGCAGTGTTTTAAAGTTTTAAACTCACGTCTGTGTCGGGGGCATTGATAGTATATAAAATCAACTGCCGCGGGTGACAGTTGATGTCGGGAGCAACAGGAGGAGAAACATTGTCCGCTCTGTTCAGAGCCCGCGAGGACACAAACCGTCTTCAGAGGTGTGTGTGATCAGACATCAACATAACGTCGGCTTCCTGGCACACATGAACAGTCCCCTACGACGTGGTCGCGCGTACAAACGCACCCACACACAGCGAACTGTAATCAAGTTTTATTCAAGAATGCACAACCTATAGATTCACCAAATAAATGCCATCCTATATTTGCCCAAAGACATAGTAAAGAGACAGACCAATTGAATTATGGTTTGCTAGGTAGGCCTATATATTTTAGTTTGATTTAAATTTATTTTCAGTATTAAAACCATCATTTGGATTTTCAATTGATAAAAGTACTAATTTTAAATGTACATATCCACCTTCTGTCATTTATCTTTCCATTCATACAACAATATACAGAGGAAATTCGAATTTTTCGAATGGTAAAATTAATCGTGATTAATCCACAGAATCCTGTGATTAATCTGATTAAAAATGTTAATCGTTTGACAGCCCTAATAATAATAATAATAATAATAATAATAATACAAGGATTGGTTGGACAACTGAAAAGGCAAAGGTTATGTGGGCCCATTTACATGATAACGACTTTGTTTTTCATTAATAAAATTGTTAAATAAAAATAAATTGTATCAGCATTTATTTTAAATATCAAAACAAGTCATCTTCAAAATCTATAAAAATCCAGGTGGTTGGAATTATTCCCATTTTCCCATGGGTCACATAATACCATAGTGAACCCTTCATACCTTCTCATTGTAAATTTCCAAATAAGACATGCTAATGCTGTAGTCCCATCCTCCATCTTTCTCATCCTTAGCTTTGACAAGATTAAAGACCTCAAGGACTGCTCGCGGGATCACGCCTGGCTGCTCTGAACTGCCCATCATGGTGTGGGTCTTTCCTGAGAAATGACAGTGAGTGAGTTTATTTGCATACCAACAAAAGGATTTAACTTTAAGAGCGACTTGCCTTGACAAAAACATTATAGGAGGCCAAAGGAAATACTCAAAACAATCTTAAATCCACATTAAGCATGATGATGACTGTATTCTGAAGCCCAACATATTGCATACATTTCATTGAGAACAATGTGAAGTGGAAATAGCATGTGCCTTGATTACCATATTTAATATGAAACCACGTAAACAAGGAAGAAGTTAACAAATGCCATAACATACCTGCTCCCGTTGGTCCGTAGGCAAAGACACTGGCATTTTGTCCATTTAATATGTGTGGTAGAATGGGCTTCACGGATGAGATGAAAACCTCTCGCTGGGTCGTTTGCTCACCATGATAAGCGTCAAAACTGAAACAAATCCCATAGCACTCTCAGAAATGATTGTTGCACAACAGTTAGGAGACATTAAAATATAATCATTCAGAAATCAGAAGAGTTAAGTCATGCTGAGGAGGAGGACACTGACTGGTATTTGACCGATTCTGTAGCGTTCCTCCAGTTGACTATCTCCAGGTTCTGTGAGTCCAGGCCTCGGACACACGGACCCTCGTCTTTCTCGTCTGGCTTGCTCATGTAGGGTCGCAGACGAACCGCTACCCGAACCCTGGACGTCCTTTTGTTAGATCCATCTGGTATCCCCACGCGTTGAGCCATGATTGAGCTCTTGAACACAAAAGGCCAGGAAGATAACAAAAGGCAACGTATAACTTGCACTGATGTTTACATGCGTATAATGGCAGTTCAAAACAAAGTTTAAAGAAACTTGCTTACATATAACAAACACAACTAGTGAGTCATGCTTCACCTATCTTTGTTAACGACGATTAATTAGAACAGCTGGGTTAACGGTAAGTCACGTCACTGTTACTATTGCCTTTCAAACAAACGTTACTAAGGTCAGTTAGCCCTTTACCAACATTATTCATATGTCATTTGTACTTACTGATGTTATTTGCAGACTCCTTCAACACAACATTTGTTATTCTCCAAGTTTCCTTATACGCAACATTGCGAACACCGTCTTTTAACAATGGCGCTTGAGCCCTCAAAGTGTAACTGAACTCTTTTTAAACGAGAAGCGGAAACGGCATTAACCAATCAGAAGCACTGGCGCCTCTTTGACGTCGGCCCATAATATTCACAAGATGAGTAGGCCTACTTGTTCTTTAAATATAAAAGTCAAACTAATGTCATATAAACATATATTTAGACCTTTAAAATCAAGTAATTAGAAATAAGAAATAACATGTTTGCTTTTTTTTTGTCCCCATATGTATTCGGCGCTTTTTGCGGTTGCACACTGCGCAGGAAGTCGTTCCCAAAGTAGATCTATACGACACCCAACTCCACTGCAGTCGGTGCCTCGCTCCATCGACGGAGCCATCCATGTGACGTTAAATCAGTGCCAACTGTGTTTCTTTATAATTCCATGGTGCCAACGCGGAGTCCGTCATATCCGAGCAGATTGTCACAGTTCTTGTATCCAAAATGGCGCTATGTTTACGTCTCTGTATAATCGTTTATTATCCCTAGCGAGTCTCATGGAGAACTTCGCCTTCTTTCTACACTGGGAAAGATAACTTAATATAACATTAAGCTACAACAGCGGTGATACGCAATCGTATGGACATTCGGTTATGACAATTTAAGGTACGTATGCCTAACTAATTTTAATTCGCTTTGTAGAATTAGGCGGTCAGGCCTAACGTGAGCTAGCCGATAAAGTCAAACAAAGACAATATTACCTTTAATGTGTTTTTTGGTGTGACATTTCATATCATTTAGCAAAGGTAATGGCTATCGTCGGGCCACCTCATAGGCACGCTATTGCTCACCGCTAGCTCTCTCGAAGTCCTCTTACCGCACATACCTATTGTAACTTTTAGCTGTGCTTAAGTTTGTTCTGTTTCTTATTGCCTCCTTTTAGCAGATCAGTGGCTCTGAAGTTCCCAGTAGCAGCAGGAATGATGCAGGCTGAGGCCGCAGACTCTGCACTGAGAGAAGGCATAGAGGCTCTGGGTGTGCAGGACACGTTAACACCTGCGGCATGCAAAGAAGAAGAGGGAAACACAGAGCACCAGGACACCGAGATGACTGCTGTCTCGGAGGAGAACGAAACGACCAAGGATGACAACGGTAACTCCATTATGAAACATATAAGATAATTAATTTAGCATATGAAGCCAAATTTCCCGTGAGAAGTTATACGTCTTTATTCAGTGTCTGGTTGTACTGACCTCATCAATAAGTAATGTTACAAAAACCATTATGAGTAGTGTTGTAGGTAATAATACAAAGCGATTGTCAAATAATGATGTAGCTATAATTGGATAAAGTAAACATATGCAGGTTAGGTAGAACATTTGTGTCCAAGTCCAGGAAAGGTACTTTAGTGTCAAGCGCAGAAAATGAGTGAGAAACTATTGGTTGATAAAAATAAGTATGTTCAGTTTATTGGTAGGTAAATATAAATGAGGTGCAAGATATCAATCAAGCATGACACTAAATGTGTTGTTAAGAATACTTTGAACATGCCTTATTGAGGATTTAATTCAGCAGGACGTCATCAGTATATTTACTGCTGAATATAGTTTTATAAACAGTATACAATGTGTTATTTATTAGATTGAACCGACCCATAATGTAATACTGATGTGTAAACTAGGGTTGCACTGTTGTTCCTACCATGAATTTCCTTAACACTTAAACTGCCTTTCTATGCATTTTTGTCACCTTCTCAGACGGAGCCACGGATGCAGCGGAGGGAGAGACACACAAGGACAAATCTCAGGCCGACTCAGGGCTGGATGGCAAACAGGGAAAGCAGCAGGCGGCGGCAGCGGAGGGTGAATGGGAACTCCCGTACAGCGATGAGGAGATGGAAGACTCCAAAAACTGGATGCCCCCTCCTGCTGAGATCAAAAGACTCTATGAGCTCCTCGCTAAAGGGGAGATGCTGGAATTGAACTTTGAGCCCCTCCCTAGGAGGCCCCCTACACCCGAACGCACCCCCTCGCCTGAAAGAGACGACGAGGAAGAGGCCACGGAAAGGGACGGGGAGGAGAGAGACCACAAGTCAGTTTTACCATCTCTCATCATTACACCTCTAAGGGTTTTTGATGTTTCTGTACAGGTGCAGGATATGAGAAGCCTCATTAATTCTTTTTTTTTACAGGCCTCTATCTCCAACTGAGTTTGACTTTGATGAAAAGGAAATGCAAGCCACTCCGAAAAATGCCTTCATCAACAGGCGTAGAACACCAGGTGCGACAGGCAATACTTTTACGAAACGTTTGGTTTCATTATCTATCTATCTATCTATCTATCTATCTATCTATCTATCTATCTATCTATAAAGCAAGAAATGTCTGTCTGTGACTCGCTTATCTCTCTGACAGTAAGTCAGATCGGCCTCGGCTTCCGGATATGGCTTGCGCATGGCACAAGGGTGTGCATCCTTGATTTTGATTATGAAGTTATGACCAAATATGTAGAAGTTATCATATTTGCATCATGCTTGCAGCAAATACATGCGCACACTGAAGACCACAGTAACGACGGGCATGAAGTAGTCTCAGGCTAAACCCCGCCTCCCTCTGATTTGATTGGCTGCTGCGACCAAAGCTTGAAATGAGTGACGAGCCAGACACACACAGCAGACCTGTTTCCTATGGGCACTGCACTAGTATTCTGAAAGCGCAGTATAAGTGATGGGTTGGCTGTTTTATGGGAATCCAGCTGACAACTTTTTGTCTCACCTTCTTTTCCAGGATCTTCCGCCCGCTCCTCCGTGAAAAGGGAAGCTCGGCTGGACAAAGTGCTGTCGGACATGAAGCGCCACCGCAAGATGGAGGAGCACATCCTGCGTACGGGTCGGGATCTCTTCAAGAGCGAGAAGAAGCGCGAGGAGGCTCTGTCTCCCAACAGCCAGAAGGAGCGGGAGAAGGAGAGGGAACGTGACAGCAACCCCAACACCATCTTCTCCCCGCGACAGAGGAGATACTGAAGTTTTTTTCAAAGATGTAGACTTTGCCCCCGCAGGCAGACGAGGCCAAGAGCTTTCACAGGCTTTTTTCCAGAACTTGAATTTTTTAAATGTAACAAGTTTTGTATGTTTTGTATGTGTGTTTTGTATATTGGCAATAAACATTTTAATTCTGGAGAATGTTAACTGATCTCTTGTAATCAGTGTGCTTTAGGGTGGGTGTTATGGATACAGACTCCTCTGTAACGGCATAATATTATAATATTGGTATATACTGTATACACTCACCGGCCACTTTATTAGGTACACCTGTTCAATGGCTTATAAAAACAAAAAGCTAATCAGCCAATCGCATGGCAGCAATTTAATGCATTTGGGCATTTAGACGTGGTCAAGACAAAGTACTGAAGTCAAACCGAGCATCAGAATGGGGAGGAAAGCGCGTTTAAGTCACTTAAAACATGGCATGGTTGATGGTGCACGGCAGGATGGATCCATACATTCATGTTGTTTACGCCAAATTCTGAACCTGCAATCTGAATGTTGCAACTGAAATCGATCTTCTATTGTCCAATATTGGTGATCCTTTGAGAATTGTAGCCTCAGTTTCCTGTTTTTAGCTGACTGAAGTGGCACCCGGTGGGGTCTTCTGTTGCTGTAGCCCATCTGCTTCAAGGTTGCTTGTGTTTTGCGTTAAGAGATGGTATTCTGCATAGCCTGGTTGTAACAAGTGGTTATTTGAGTTACTGTTGCCTTTCTATAATCTCGAACCAGTATGCACATCCTCCACTGACCTCTGACTTCAACAAGGCATTTTACTTCGACACAAATGCCACTGTTTTTTTTTTTTCGTTTTTGGGCCATTCTCTGTAAACCCTAGAGATGGTTGTGTGTGAAAATCCCAGTAGATCAGCAGTTTCTGAATACTCAGACCAGCCCTTCTGGCACCCTCAACATTGCTATGTTCCAAGTCACTTAAACCCCCTTTCTTTCCCATTCTGTTGCTCGGTTTTAACTTCAATAAGTTGTCCCGTCCAGGTCTACACGCCTTAATGCATTGAGTTTCTGCCATGTGATTGGCTGATAAGTTATATGTTTTAACAAGAAAATTAACCGCTTTACCTAATAAAGTGGCCGGTGAGTGTTTCAGTTGGCAACAAGTTATTTAACCCTAACTGATGCAGTGAATAACTTCATATTTCTTAAACAACCATGTTGGAAGACACATGCTGTGGTCGTGGAAATATGGTACTCTGTTTCGGAAAGGTCAAGTCATTGGCCTGCATCAAGCAAAGAAGCTACTGAAGAGATTGCTGAAACTACTAAAATTGGGTGAAGAACGGAACAAGGCATTATCATAACCTGGATGGACAGTGTGGACCATCATCTTCATCAAAGAAATGTGGTGAATAAGAAGTCTTGAATTAACTCACTTAACCGTTTGGTGAAATCAAATTGTAAAATATCCACAGGAGGACTCACGACTATGTTTAATAGTTTAATCACAAAAAAAGCTTCAATTTGCCAGGGAGCCAATAGATCGGACTCCGGAGCAATGGAAAAAGGTTGTTTGGTTTGATGAGGGATGGGTGCATCATGGTAAGAGGAGAGGGCAGATGAAGTGATGCTCCCATCAAGCCTAGTGCCTTCTGTACATGACTGTGTGGCAGTGTACAGTAGGATCTGGGGTTGCTTCAGTTGGTCAGGTCTAGATACAGCAACCTTATGTGCCAAAAACACTCAACAAATAGACGCAACGGCTAATCTGTGCCATAATCAAAGCTAAAGGTGGTCCAACGGAGTATTTGAGTGTGACCTTTTTAGTATTAATATACTCTTAAATCTGGTCGTTTAATTTTTGGCCCGATAGAGAATAATGCATCCAATAAATGCAGGTATGTTGTATAAAAAAACCCAATATTGCTAAACATTAGTGCTGCTCGTTTATGTGCATTACCAACAATGGCCTAGTACACCAAGATATTAAAAGTTACACCTATTGCACCATACATAGTGTAATCTTACATTACATAACTTTATCTCACTGTATTAACTGTCTCAATCCAGTGTACAAACATGGTGTTAGGCTGGAATTATGTACCATTTGTTTCCTTCATTATAATGTGTGTTTCCCTTAATTAAAAGCCTTTTTTCGTATTATGGCGACAGAATAATTTAGGCAATGCTCAGACTACTTCCCGATGCTTAACATTTGAATGTTTGTAGAGTTATAAAAGCATTGCATAAAACAATGGACTCTGGTTTCTAGTGACACATGTTTAGCCTTATGGCTAAAACAAATGACGGTACGTTCATTTGAAAAAATAAAAGGCATTTGATCAATCCTACTTTTCAACATTGAGAAAACACCATGGAAAGCACTTGATGATTAAAAATGACTCAAGGCAGGATGAGGACAGAGAATTATATTTTAGCTAAGTTTGAGTAACAATACAGCCTTCACATGAGGCTCAGAAGCATATTGTATAATATGTATGCATACATATGCATTCAAAACCACAAACCAAATAAATAAATAAATAAATACTTACAAATAAATAACAAGCATTTTGTGGAATATACAGTACATCCGTTGAAATGTTTTAGTATTGTCAAGAAGCAGTACCTTATGAATTCATGGAACAGGGGAATGGATATTCTGTTTTCAACATGCCCACAGTTTGTCCAGATGTTTTGGCACATGCCGCCTGTTGTAATGGTTTTTGAGCTTTGTTTAATTTATTTTTTCTAGACCCATTTCCAGCACAGTGAAGCTGCTTTAAACAAACAGAAAAATGTTAAACTGACCAGTTTGCTCATAGAAGGTTCATAGAACCAGTGGCTCAAATCAATCGTTCAATAATAATAGCAAATCATACAAATGGAAACGGCCTAAACGATCCATAGACTAAGTTTAATACTAGTTAAACATGTATGATCAACAGTAAAATAAGTTGCCATGGACAAATGTGCTGCATGGTAAGCACAAGAGAATGCTTCCCTTAAAGATTATTCCTCACTTTTGTTTCCCTTCAAACTGCAAAATTAGGAGCCTCCTAAAAAGCTAAAAATACTGGATCCCTTGGTAAAATATTCAAGCCAATCAAATGAATATTTGGAGTATTACATCAGCACCAAACTAAAGAAAAGGGAAAAAAAACAATTTATTTTAAAGTGACTGCTAATATACTGTGCATCACTGCAAAAAACACTTTGTGATAGCAGTAAATGGAATGAAGTCAAATCTACTGTGAAACGAGCAGCGCTGCTGTAACGTCTGGGTGAAGTCAATGTACATTAAGCTATCAAACTGTGAAATGTGTTAAGTTGAAATGTCATTGTTCTAGAATGAGATGCAGAAATTGGACAAAATCTAAAAAAAAAAATAAAAAAAAATAATTTCAACATTGATCTAATACTGACATGGAGATTAGGACAATTTTACATCGGCTATGTACATACGTCACATCTGACGGAGCTCATTCCTTCTCCTCCGAGGATAAAAAACAAATAAAAGTTTAAAGAAACTGCAAACGATGGGGAAAAGGGATAAGGCAGCAGAATACAGTCTTATGAGATTATCTCCGTTCTATGGGTGAGTCAGTCTGCAGGTTGGTTACATTTTGTTAAGAGTGACAGTGACTACATAGAGGATACAGATAATAAACACTAACAAGTCAAAATACTGCTTAGCTGGGTTTTTTTTTTCTTTTTTTCTGAAGGCCTTCTTCATTACTAAACTGAATGAGGCCTTCCATCTACAGCAAATGTACTAACATACAATATAATACATTCCTATTTTCCTGCTCTTCCTATACCGCGAGGCAGAGAGGACTGAATTTGATCATCTACATGAGGGAAATAGCCACCTATGCTTGCTATACATCCAGGCAAATTCCTCTCAGCTCAGTGCATTTCCCATCCGTCACAGTACCTGATGACATCTTTAAATACTGAGTGCACTAACACTCCATTTGTTTTCTACAAACTGAAAGGCTGAAATCCTTGAAGGCCAGCGACCAAACATTTGGCTATCGGGAGTTTGACTGCTAGCCCCAAAAACTTCAGCTCTATTTGAGGCCATCGTCTGTAGCTTTCTTCATATTGCTACTTGTTTAAGAGTCTTGCCTTTCCCCACACAGCTTCCTTTCCTTTACATACTCATTGGTACATTCACCCACCCACCCCTCTCCCTCCCTCTCCACACCTCTCAGTGAGTGGCCAGCTCGGGCTCTGTGGAGCTCGTGCTGTAGCCATTGGCAGGCTGGGGCAGTGCGTTGCCGTCCGTCTGCCGCTCCTTGGCTGCGGCTGTACCCGAGTGCGGTCTCTGAGAACGGGAGCGGCCCGTGAAAAGTCGCAGTGCGCCCCTGCAAATAAGGGAGAACCAATAGAGCTGGGGCCCCATGAGCAGAGCAGCGCCCAGGTTACAGTGCCAGGGCACCGACAGGGGCACCATGTGGAAGGGAATGGACGCGTACCTGGATCCAAGCGGAGGAGACATAAAAGGATGGCAAACGTTGTGTTTAAAGTCTTATTCCCATAATCCATAGGATATGGAATCATGTGTAAGTTACCAACATCAGCTCAGCCAGACAAGAAGAACATGAGAAAACAAAAGATGGAAAGACAGACATACCTTCCATAGGCGTAGTAGAGGTAAGGGAAGAGGAGGACTCGACAGATGAAAAAAGTGATCAGCATAAGAGCCCCATTCACTTTGTGCACGAGAGTGTGTTGCTGTTTGTACTGAGAGCGGAAAGAAACAGAGGTAGAGGCCGAGAGAGAGAAAGGGAGGGAGAAAGGAGAGCAAGCAGTACAGTTTGTTGAAAGCTGATGGTGTTAATCTCATTTGTCATCGTTATTGTAAAGACTAAGATTGTAATATTTGTAAAAATGCAGGGACTGATCAAGTGGCGACAGGATATGTATACCATGCAGCTCATTGGATTTTTACAGGTGGCAGTGAAGTGTTTTTTTTAAGAATCATTTGTTTACAGCAGGACATGACTTTTTTCTTCTTGAACAGTCAGTCTGCTTTAGTGAGATAACACTAAGGACAAGCGTACATGCACTTATCTAAAAAGGCTTTCCTCTTGCCCATTCACTAGTCTTGTGTCCCAGAATGACATGGCATCCCAACAATAAATGTTCTATTGTTTTAAATTATACAGGTGTGAAGAGGGCCGCATTGTGAGGCTACAGCTTTTAGCCCGCTGTTGTTATCAAGGGGCCACATGCACCGTTGTCAGAGACGGGGATGGAGGGGTGTCGAGTGATAAAGGGTGGAAAGACAAGCTGATATTGTATCTGCTTAACATCCAGTCTAAATACTAGGGGCTATATTCAGATGCTAACAGCTGTGGGGTGCAACCTTTAGCCAGACACCGAAACATTGTAAACACTTCCGCACAAACCTAAAACAAATACAGGGTGGGATGCAGGTCCTACAGTGTGTATTCAAGCAAACTGTGTTACCAATTAGTGACTGATGTTTCTGACTGTGCTGGATGGGTGTGAACAAGCTGCATGCTAGGAATGACCGGAAATATATTTTCCATTGAATGAAAAACGGTGGGTGCGAAAAAGAAGTGGAGAGTCCAGAAGAAATTTAGTGTGGCACACGCACATGCAGCAACGCACTCAAATCTTTCCACAGCTCCACCGAGACACTTACCTGAATGAGTATTTTTCCTAAGCAGACGGATGGAGTGCTGAGCTCAGCCATGAACATCACACCCTGGAAATAATCTCCTCTTCCTTGTCGCCAATACTAGAGAGAAACAGAGGTTGATTATCTGTCTAGAATGCTGAATTATTTTGACTGTTTCGATAAAGTAATACAGACTGTCCTTTAGTTTTTAAGGTTTTGTATTTCCAAACAAAAGTATTAACAGAGAACTTTAAAGACTAAGCTTATATTTATAAAGTGTTTAAATCTCTGTCATTATGCTCATTTACCAGCTTTTCAGGAGATTGACTGCACCACTTAACATAATTCATACTGATCCCTTATACAAAATAAGTACACGTCTTAAAAGGTTCAGTAAGCGGAATGGTCAGTTTAGCTAACTTCCTGTCAGTTACATCAGTTTGCAGTCCCCTCCCTCGACCCCACATCACCACATTAATGCACTGTGGTCTTCAAGCAGCAAGTTATCTAGCATCATCTCAGATCCGTAAGTGTGATAAAACATGATTAAAACCATCAAAACAGACATTGGGAAGGATGTTTACCTGCTCCGCCAAACCAGGCGCATACACATTCACCCATCTGTTGCTCTGCACGTGCACCGGCAGTGAGACAGTTGCCGGTTTGTAGCGTTCTCTCTTCTGATTGGTTATTAGTAGTGGGATCCCAGAAAAGCTTATTTGCCGATTACATGCAGAGCGAGTGACTGAGAGATCGGCTTTATGAAACGCGCACACTACATAAGTGATCACTGTATGAACATAGAGTGATTTAACACTTGAATTAACATAAATAAATCGCTTACTTCACCTTTAATGTCTGACTTTGGATCAGAAAAAAAACAGGCATTTTTCCCAATAACCCCTGTGTCCCTGCAGACATGCTAACATTTTCAAAAATCAAAAAAGGAAGAGCCAAGTGTGACAGTTACCACAGAGACGGGGTAGCAGACGGTGACCATGACAACATGGTGCAGCACCATGAGGAACTCGCGACGCAAGTAGCTGGTCAGTGCTGATCTCATCTGGGGTGCTGCCGTGGCCTCCTCGTGCCCTTTGACCCGGAGCTTGTACCAGTAGCACATGAACATTGCGTAGATGTCATACACGAAATAGGGAACAGCAAACAAGATGTAAGAGCTGGTCAGCCAGTGCCTGTGTAGAAAGGAAGAGACGCTTGTGTTAAAAACCAATAAGGGAGGGATAGCAAGAACAAAACGTCCTAATACAATGTTTGCCTGTGAAATTGGAAACAAGCAAAATTGGACATCTACAACAATTATAAAAAAGTGCTATTTCTTTACACAATATAGACCATTTTCCCTCTGCAATCTAGAAAAACAAAATGTTAAACTTAGATACATCTCAACTATAAACTGCTTAAACCCCCATATACAGCACCGGACCTTTGCATCAATATCGACTTGAGTTAGATTTTTTGTTTGCATTTGGAGCAGATGTATTCTGTGAAGTCCAATCCCTTTGCATGGTGATTCTCAAAACTTTGGAAATGATCAATCCTGACAGCTGCCTTGCAAACACACAAGGTGCTGATAAACACAGCTTGACTTACTGGTCCTCAATGATGTCCTTGCAGGATGATGCAATGATGTAGCCAGCTGAAGAAGCCATGACTGCCTGAACTGACGACACCAACCTGGGAAAAAGGCAAGTGCAGAATTGTATTCGTCATTAGCCAATGTAGTGGAAGGTTTTAGATTGTCTAGCTGACAAATGGTAAGAAAGAAGGGCCCTTATGCTATCTGAATGTTAAACAACTTGGATGGCAGTGCAATGAAAGAACCACTGAAGTACTGGAATCTTTCGGGGACACGTTGTTGTAGAAGTCTCACAAACTTCACCTTTGTTTCACTTGCACAGATCAGTCTGGACTTTCTCCAATCTCCATGGGGAGGAGGTGCTCTGATCTAAAGTTGGTTTGTTCTTGGAAGGCCGCCCCTGATTGGTTTGTGTAATCATTAAAATAGCCTCCAAAGACCAACAGTCAACGACTACATGAACCAATCGGTGGCTGCCTTCCAAGAATGGACCTAAAGTAGGGAGGGCCCGTTCTGGCTGGAGACTAACCCTGCACTCCAATACCCATTCAATCTACTATTTAGTATGGTAGAAAAAAATATTTAGGATGTTCTAATTCATGTTGAAAACAGCATCCTATTTGGGCGATTCTCACCAGGTTAATAAGAAAAAGTGAAACGCCTGCATCCAGAAAGACCACACAGAAAACGAAAAGGTCTTACCTGGCAGATACAATCACTGCATCTCCTTCGCTCCACCTCAATGCTGGAATTGACTTCAGGCATTGTTTGGACAGGAGGAAAAGGCCTGGAAAGAACACAGACCCGGCAGCTAGGATGGTAAGCATGGTCCCTGGTGATCAGTGTGAGAGGCAATAGGTTCAGCAGGCAATCTGGTCCTCGTGATCAGTTGCACTTTACCCAGTCTGGAAAAAAATTAAACACACAACTAACAGTGAATCATCAGTTTGTATTGATCTCACAAGTGGCAACAGACCCATGTTTACAATTAGCTGCACTTGAAGATAACATACAAAGCATACTATCTAAGTCAAACATAAGTGGCGATACATAATTGTAGTTTCACTGAGATGAAGAAGGCTACAAATATATATATAAATAAATTAAACAGCCTAGGCACAATGTGGAGAACATGATTATATTAAAGCTGAAAGACAGAGTGGAGTTGCTGGAGGCCCTTTTGTGCAGCATGTTGGCTCTATCCATCTGATGACACTGAGCGCTATTCACTTTCCCATTAATTTCCTGGGGCTCTTGTAGTTCCATGCGGTTTAGCGGTTTGCTTACATTAGACTAGCTGACTCATTAAAAACTTTCAGTCCACTAGCAAAATTACGCATTGCGCTACTTTTAAACCCGGAACATTGAAAATATCGACACAGCACAGGCATGGGCTGCTGGTGCTGCAACGTTAACTAGTGTAACCTGTCCGTATGGAAAACGAGTTGCTGACTGCTTTGGCAGGTGACACAATAAATGCTAGAAAAGACTGGCTGTTGATTGACATGTAACACAATAAGTTAACCAGACCATTGTAGTACTAGTAACTAAACTGTCGAGCGTTATTGTTGTAAGCTTCAGACGCTAAAGCAACGTTGTACAAGTTGTGCAATAAGTTCGAGAAAACACATTCAATCTACTCGTACAGAACTAACGCCAATTTAGCTTCACCATCACATACACCAGCCAGTCAAGCTAATACATAACTGCAGATAGCTACAGGTAACACTAGTTAACGAGCCTCCTCGTTTCGGTTGTCATTTAAAAATAATAATAACTGGGTAACTCATACACAAGTATCTCGGCTTAGTGAACAGAGGCGTCATTGCTATCGTAACATGTCATGCCCATGGTCGCCCCCGCCTCGGTGAGCATGAACAACTGTCAGCGCTGTTCAAACGCTGCTAACAATGACGCTAACCACGTTAGCATCTGTCGCTAGCTGCGGCAGTTACTCAACGCCGGCTTCTGTTATCATCAAACTCAAATCACTGTGGTTCGCAAAATGATGGCAGACAAAAACCGAGAACTAATAATTGAATATGTTACTGTCCATGTTTTGGCACTTATTCATACTGACGTTATGTAGATGTTACAACTGTTTTGTTAGCTTATTTGTTTGTAGCGGTTAGCAGTTCCGGCTAAGCTAGCTAACAGACACCGTGAACGACCCATGGCTAACGGACTGGGGGGGTTAACACATGTTTAGAATAAATTGGCAAAATATTAGCCAGCATTTACACAGAGACTCTGCGGCGTCCAGTCAGCAGCCAGTCGAAACTTGTGTCCTGCAGAAAGCGTTTAACGTTAAAGATGTCCCGGGGGTCTCCGCCTCGATGATCCGCATGTTTATGTGGCCGCTTCGGTGTCTGAGGGGCAGCAGCAGCGGGCTAACGCTAGCTTACTAAAACAAGTTAGATCGAATATATATGCGAGGGCAGCTCACTGAGAGCATCGGTGACAAACCTGCGATCTGTCCAGCTCGTGAAAAACAGCAAATTACAGCCTTAACACGGCAAACCCGGCGAAAAACGAGCTGCGCCGCAGTCTGATCCAGGTGTCACGCTAACGTCGGCTGCTCCAGTCGCTATGTCATCTCATATGTCTCGGCCACACAGATGCCACTGCTTCCAGCTCGGCAGATGCAACGCCGTGGACTGCTGCGCCAGCTCGTTCTGTTCCTACAGGTCCAGGCGGCAGCTCTTGACACGATGAGAAATCTGCACCAGTCACTGACTGCACTGCATATTGATTACAGGGTTTAGTTTTCTATGCAGGGTAACGTTGAATGTATTTCTCATACGGAGGCTATCTATTTCAGCTGCATCCTTAGTGTGCAATGCCCAATTCAAATATGTAGTAGCCTAATTTACATGCAAACAAAGGGACTAAGCATTAATGGAATTGATTCAGAAAAGAACTGGAGAGTGGCATTTATCTTTGACAGTTTACTCACTTGACCTTTGAACAATCAATTATCAATCATTAGCTGCACATTTATCAGAGATTATTCTTGATATTTGTGTTGGCTCAAGGTCCTGACTCGTTGGTTGCAGTCAGATTGCATATTGATCAATAGGCTACTCCATTCAGGCTTTGTAGTGAAAAGCCAGCCCTGTCCTTGTGCAACAGTGGCTTTCCTGTTTCTATTTTTTATTTATTTATCCTTTATTTAACCAGGTTAGTCTCATTGAGATTAAAATCTCTTTTACAAGAGAGACCTGGCCAAGATGGACAGCAGAACACAGTTACACATAAAACACAATAGGCCTACAAAATACAAGTTCGATATTAAGTACAGTTGTATCGAACTTGTTCAACTGAATAAAACCTTTTCAATACTACAAATAAATAATTTAGGTTGAGAAGTTACACAATTTGGTTTATTTTTATATTTTTTTTAAATACATTTTTATCAATTTGTGTCTATTTCAAATAGTTTACTCACTGCTTATGCATTGAATAGCTGTGAACACAGACGCAAGCAAAGACTTTGGTATGTATGCAATAATAACTGATTTTTTAAACCGAAAGACGTCACACAGGAAAGGTGATATTGTGTGTCGACATTGAGAAAGAAACCTTTTCTGTGATATTGATGACATAACCATGGTTCAAAGAGATTTAATAAGATTGCTGGGGGGGGGGGGGTCTAGTAACTTTTGTTGCAGCTGTGTCAAATTGTCCACATCTGGCCAGTAATTAATTGGAAGTCTTTCCACTTATATGTCTTTTGGGTCATGCAGCAGCTTAAAAAGGTTTGCTTTGACGAAAGCGACTTAATATTTCTATAAGACTAGGGACTCTGCTTTCAGAGAGGCACAGTAAATGGCCCTTTCCGTGTCAACTGGAGTCTAGTTTGGTGGCATATGAATGAACTGAGTTAACATTCATTGAGGATCCTTAAAGACCCACTTCACCGGTGGAAATGAAGGTATATTGAACTCTGAGATTCTATGTAGTATAAATGTGCAAACATTTTTTAAATCAGTTCATCCTATCCTGAGAAAAGGCAGAAAGAGTGTTCTATTTCATCCTTACTGACCGCCAGAGGCGGTGCATTAAGCACTGGATATATCCATCTAGCGCATGCGCAGTTCGAGTACCTATATCAAAAAAGTCACCTGTGACCCTTGTGACACCGGAAGGGCTATATAGCCCGGTGTCTACAGCAGGCCCCCAGGACTGTGCCGTCTCCGAGCAGCCAGCATGGACATGTGGCCAACCCATTGGTATTGCATGGTGAGGGGTGGAGCTTATTTTCATGCGGCCCGTAGGCAGGTTTCTCTGTCCACACAGTACAAGCGGTGAACAAGATTGTGTCTCTGCAAAAATGTTCTGGATATCAATCATAGGCTCATACTTATCTTTAGACCATATACTATTAAAATGGAAGTTTTCTCATTTCAAAACGCCACCTCAAGCGTTTTATTAGCCCAACGGCTTTTAACGGCTTTCAGTTTGTTTTCGCCAGGCTATATGCTACAGAACGAGAATGATTCTACTCCCGCCTCCAGTCCGCTACGCTTGCCGCCCTCTTTCTTGATAGGTCCATAGTGCAGCTACGTCCATGCTACGTCATGCTTCCGGGCCGCATGGAATTTCCGGATTATACTTCCTTGTTGCGTCTCTGCGCCAATGAGCAGCTTTCATAGGAATGAATGGGCGCCGTGTTTCAATCCGGTGTCCATTTCTTTATATGTCCATGGTCTACAGAGGATCTGTTCCTTTCATCTTCTCGCGACGCAGTAGAGTACCGCGTGCGGACAATCGTTCGTGTTTTTGGAAGGATCGTGCTTCTGACGGTGTGCAGCCTCGCGACCAAAGAGGTCAGAGTAACGGGTGAGCTCGTCCTCCAGGGGATGTTTAGCTGTGAAGCGCAGAAGAAGCTATCGCCGCTACTTTGATGGTGGGTCAGCTTAATTGGCTTTCCCCCACTGTGTGTAGCCGCTAAAATATAACTTCCCTTGTGAATGATAGAGACAGCTCGGCTGTTTTCTGAATTGCCAAATTTTTTGTCTGGTAAACTTTTTCGTAAAAAAAAAAGAAAAAATCTCTTTTCAGTCACTTATCGGTGAAGGCTGCGCTCTCGCGTCCTCTCCTGGTAACACTGCTGTGTGTTTCTTTTTCAGTCACTTACTGGTGAAGGCTGCGCTCTCGCGTCCTCTCCTGGTAACACTGCTGTGTGTTTCTTTTTCAGTCACTTACTGGTGAAGGCTGCGCTCTCGCGTCCGCTCCTGGTAACACTGCTGTGTGTTTCTTTTTCAGTCACTTACTGGTGAAGGCTGCGCTCTCGCGTCCGCTCCTGGTAACACTGCTGTGTGTCTCTTTTCAGTCACTTTCCAGTTAAGGCAGCGCCTTCGCGTCCTCTCCTGGTAACACTGCTGTGTATCTCTTTTCAGTCACTTATCGGTGAAGGCTGTGCTCTCGCGTCCTCTCCTGGTAACACTGTTGTATATTTGAGCTCAGTAACTTACTGGTGAAGGCTGCGCTCTCGCGTCCGCTCCTGGTAACACTGCTGTGTGTTTCTTTTTCAGTCACTTACTGGTGAAGACTGCGCTCTCGCGTCCATTCCCGGTAACACTGTCTTGTGTTTTTTGAGTAAGTATCTTACTGGTGAAGGCAGTGCTTTCGCTCCCTCTCCCAGTATTCTGCTGATGGCCATGATTGCTGCCCCTCGTGTCTCGGCTTTGAGCATTTGCAGGAGGGCCTTACTAAGAGGGACTGTATGAACTGCGGCTCCATGCCCTTGGCACTCAGGGTGGCTAGACTGGCAGCGGCGGAGCGTCCGACGGCTGTCGACCTTCCCTCAATGACACCACTTCCATCGGCTCAGCCCGGCCGTTCTTGGAGTCGGGGTAGAGCAGTGCCCCCCCCACAGGAAAAGGGCTAGGAACGAACTAGCATCCAAGGTGGATCGCTTGTCGTCCGACATAGTGAGAATACAGGAGCTCCTCTTGACCATGCAACCTGGGGCGGTAGCTGGCGACCAGCCTGACCCTTCCGTGGGGGACGCGCCCGGCATGGATGATGTCCTGTCTCTGGCGGCTTTGGCGAGCCTCTTTAGTGGGGAGGGAGCCTCGAACACTTTTGAGGAGGCCTTCTGCTCCTCTGCTCAATGCGCTCAGCTTTGAGCTTCAGCTTTCCGTGCGGCTCTGGCTCGCCTGGGGCTCGATGCTCCTCAGGCAGAAGTGGCTCAGCCTAGCGCCTTTTTCAGGTGCCCTGCCACAGCCTCTTTCTCTGTCCCTCCTTCGGAGGAGTACTTAAAGGAGCTACACCTGTGCTGCAAGGATGCCAAGGCTCTCTCCCGTCCTAGTCCCAGTGCTCTGGCCTTGGCTGCCATGTGGGATCCAGCGCAATATGGGCTGGGTCGCAAGCCCGCCATTGCCTCGCTCATTTTGGCTCCCGATCAGGCTTTGCTGCCGGATGCCAGGTGTCCTCGGCCCCAGTGCAGGGTCATAGACGACCTGCTTTCAAAAGCCTGCGACGCAGCAGCGCGTATGGGTCGGATAGGCAACTCCCTCTCCCACCTAATGCTGGCACTCTCGACTTCGCTGCAACAAGCTGCAGTTGAGCCAGCTACAGTATCTCACAAAAGTGAGTACACCCCTCACATTTCTTCAAATATTTCATTTTATCTTTTCATAGGACACTGAAGAAATTACACTTTGATACAATGTAAAGAAGTCAGTGTACAGCTTATATAACAGTGTAAATTTACTGTCCCCTCAAAATAACTTAACACACAGCCATCAATGTCAAAAGTGCTGGCAACAGAAGTGAGTACACCCAAAAATGAAAATGTCCAAATTGGGCCCAACGTGTCAATATTGTGTGTGCCCACCATTATTTTCCAGCACTGCCTTAAACGTCTTGGGCATGGAGTTCACCAGAGCTTCACAGGTTGCCAATGGAATACTCTTCCACTCATTCATGACGACATCATGGAGCTGGTGGATATTAGAGACCTTACTCTTCTCCACCTTCCGTTTGAGGATGCCCCACAGATGCTCAATAGGGTTTAGGTCTGGAGACATGCTTGGCCAGTCCATAACCTTTACCCTCAGCTTCTTTAGCAAGGCAGTGGTCATCTTGGAGGTGTGTTTGGGGTCGTTATCATGTTGGAATACTGCCCCGTGGCCTAGTTTCCGAAGGGAGGGGATCATGCTCTGCTTCAGTATTGCACAGTACATGTTGGCATTGAATGAACTGTAGCTCCCCAGTGCTGGCAGCACTCATGCAGCCCCAGACCATGACACTTCCACCACCATGCTTGACTCTAGGCAAGACACACTTGTCTTTGTACTCCTCACCTGGTTGCCACCACACACGCTTGGCACCATCACCCATGGGCGCCATTCCATTCCGCCGGGAGATGGTCACAACAGACGCTTGTCTCTCAACTGTTAGAGCCACCGTTTGTATTGGTAATAGCAGCAGGGTTCACACTGAGTCTATTTTCTTCCATTCAGTCACTTACTGGTGAAGGCAGCGGTCTCGCGCCCTCTCCTGGTAACACTGCTATGTGTTCCACTCAGTCACTTACTGGTGAAGAAAGCGCTCTCGCTTCCTCTCCCGGTAACACTGTACAGTGCTAAGCTACTTTGTTGTTGAGGCAGCACGTCAGCTCCCCTCCAGCATTTGTAGCTGCTATTTATAGCTGTCCTTTGTTTGTGGATAGAAGCAGCTAAGCTGCGTTCTAGGTTACCACATTTGTTTGGTAACTCTTTCTTTTAAAAAGAAAGGAGAAAGGTGTTTTTCCATTCAGTCACTTACCGGTGAAGACAGTGCTCTCTCGGTAACACTGCCGTGTTGGTCTGCTGCTCAGGCTCTGCTGCAGCTCGCCGGGGCACCCCACTGACAGGAGGGACCTCCTGTTACAGTTGGGGGGTCAGATCTGGCATCCTGACCCACGTCGCCTTCAGCTCTGGGCTTGGCCACTACAGGGCCCGACTCACTGCTGAGTGATTGCACCTTCAGGGTTATTGTCCTGAATGCCAGGGCAGCATCAACCAGGAGGCAGTTTGGGAACAGGTGGAAACTGTTCTCCAATTGGTGTGCAGCTAGAGCTGTGGACCCAGTGCACTGCGCTGTGTCCCCTGTTCTGGAGTTCTGCAGCCCCTCCTGGATAGTGGTTGCTCTCACTCCACCTTGAGATTTGAGGTGGCTGTTATCTGCTCCCCTACACGAGGGGGTTGATGGTGCCACGGTAGGATGCCACAGGTTAGGGTCCCTCTTTAATTGAGGTGCTTTGAGGCTGCGTCCCCCTAGGGCCTGGCATGGGACCTCCCTCTGGTCCTGGAGGCCTTGTCACCTCCCTCTAAGCCTTCGGTCCAGAGGAAGTTGAGGTGGCTGTCCATGAGGGATGCAATTTCACTCTCCATAGCCCCAGCAAAGCGGGTTGGAGAGTTGCATGCCCTATCTGGGAACGGTACATGCCGGAGGTGTAACTCTGGCTCATGTATCAACCTGTGGCCGGAGGCTGCGTTCCCACCAAGTCGCTTCCACCTTAGCCAGCACATCCAGCTGGCACGCTTGCCTGCCCCCCCCCCCAGCTGAGGAGGGCAGGTCTGAGCTACTGTGCCCGATGCGGGCTCTTTGGGCTCTTTGGATATTTCTGCTACCACCTGTATTCGTCAGTTGCATCAGCTCTTTGTTTGCTATTGTGGCCCTAACAAGGTTCAGGCTCTAAACAAAGCAGGGGCTGTCACACTGGATTGTTCATACCATTGCACATGTCCATGGGACTAGTGGACGCCCCCCGCCATCCATTCAACCAGGAGTGTCTCAGCATCATGGGCTGCCCTGAGAGGGCTGCCCGTGAGGACCATCTGTGCCAAGGCGTCGCCTAAGCACATTTTCCCCATCCAATGGGGGTGGTCCTATGCCAAGCTCTGCTGTCTCCAACCAGTGAGCTGATTGCTTGGATTCTTCGTGACGTTGTTGGTATTGGCCATCCAGTGCTTAATGCATCAGTAAGGATGAAATAGAACGCAGAGTTACGTATGTAACTCCGGTTCTATGAATCCTGGATGACCGCCAGAGTAACAGGTCACTCAGAAGTCTTGTGGTTCGCGAGAAGATTCTGGGAACAGATCCTCTGTAGACACCGGGCTATATAGCCCTTCCGGTGTCACGAGGGTCACAGATGACTTTTGATATAGGTACTCGAACTGCGCATGCGCTAGATGGATATATCCAGTGCTTAATGCACCGTCTCTGGCGGTCATCCAGGATTCATAGAACCGGAGTTACATACGTAACTGCGTTTTATGGTCTCACTGTCTAACCCTACATTTTACTAGTGTGACATCACACTAGTAGAAATGTAGGGTTAGAATAAACACGAAAGCTGGGAGGACTGAGGATAGACTGAGGGAAGAAAAACCTGTATGATAATAGAAATTTTATATTGATAGAACGCTGGTTCCGTATGGGTAAAGTATTCCTTTAAGGATGATCTAATCATAGTGACCTGGTACATCCTGCAGAACTTCAGCATGCGTTTGTACCATTATTACAAAGTGTTACAGGCGATGATGACTAAAATGATTGTCTGTGATGTGAAAGCAATTATCTGCAGTAGGTGAACAGATCAGCACACAAAAAACAATGATGTTTACTCTTTTTACTTTTAATCGTCCAAATTACAAAATAATAACATGATCTCTACTTCATCTACAAAATAACGTAATATTTCTGACTGTAGTAAGCATCGTTTTTTGTTGCTCTAACAACCTTTTAGACATGCATACTGTAAATATAAAAATATAAATATAAATACATCCCATTAATATCCTTAATGAATCCATGACTAAGATTTGAAATATTTCGTCATAAAATAATTAAAATGCAGTTGAGTACGATAAGGCATTAAGATGTATCACAAGAGCTGTACAGAATCCTAGAGGTATTATTATTTTTTTCTTAGTGTTATGGAGAATAACCTAAATTAACGTATTTTTTAAAAAATCACTACTTTTTCTCAACAGGAAGAACATATTTCCAAAGAAAGGAAAAAGAAAAGAAAAAGGAAGGAAGTAAGAAAGAAACAACTACAAATTTCAAGGAAACATGTTAACACAAAACTGAAATAGCACTCCAGTACAAAACCAGGATTTTGTTTACAGCATACCAAGTGGTGTTGTCAAACTCCAACTGTACTTATTGATCCTGACCTATGACTTTATAAGCCCTTTCTCAAACACCACGTCACAATAGAACTCAAAGCAACAGAAAACGGACAGGTGACTGTTCTGTATGTGATTGATAATGACTCGCGCTCAGAATATTATGTGCTATACAAAGTTAAATGACTAAATCTAATGCATAAGTTTCACTAATTGGACTGGTACATAGAGAAAACAAACAAAAACTGACTATGGCAATGACAGTTACAATCAAATGAATGGCCGACGATGTTAAAAACGTTCTGAATAAAATCAACACTTTTTTATATAATACTTTTTTAGTTTTGTTTACAGCCAACTAACGTATCAGAACAGCAGTGTTTTTCTTTTACCATGGCGGCTCCCTAACAAGAAGCATGACAGAGCTAGCTTACTTTCATGCAAAAGGTTGTTTTTTTCTGGTGCAAGAATGTGCCATGTCAGAAGCTGAAGTGTTGATTAGCAGTCATGTTTCTTTCCTTTTAACTTTTTTTTTCAATCTTATGGCCTGATACAGACAGGAAGACTCAGAGCAAGAAGATAATCCAAGAAATCTCAAACACATTTTGATCCTCGCAGAATCAAACAATAACTATTTAAGGTGCTTGACACTCCTGAAACGCAACTCCTTATCCTCATCTCGGTACCGTTAGGAAAATAAATTAACAAGTACATCCCACAAATCCGCACTGTCCACGACGCGTATTGGCCTCTGTCCTGATCTATAAAAAGCCATCTAGAGACTTAAGAAACGGGCGTTACAGCTTTTTGAGAAAACTAAACGTTGATTTCAGTTTTGTGAAACAAAAAACAGGCTAACATGCTAGAGGAGCCCTGACTTATGCACACCCAAAATGCATAACCTCCCCCCCAATGTGTTTTTATGAGAGCTATTTTCTCCCCTACCACCTTTTTTTAACGCAAGCCATTTGTATTCTTAATAAGTGAGTTGGAAAATGGAGGTAAAGATCAGAGCTGGTGTGAGATATACAGTACTTGGTGCATTTGCAGAGAGCAGCCGATGCCAGGGTTGAGGGGAGGGAGAAAGAGAGAAAGGGCAGAGGTGAGAGTGATACAGTAGATGCTCACAAAACCACAGTTTCGTTGGAGACTTAGATGCACGGGAGCATTCAGGAATATTCGGACAACACATCCATGTCTGTCGTTAGTGTCTGTGAACCTGCCGCGGCCACAAAGGTCCTTCCTTCCGTGACTTTTTAATCAAATCCTTTTTCCCCCTTTTCTCTTGATGCTCCAAATCTGCAGCTGTGAGGTGATACACCCACCCTTAATCCTAACCTTACCTATAAGTGGGCGTCATGTACAAAAAAAAACTGAAACCGGAAGAGCATCTACGTGTAACCTTAGCCTTTCTCTAACCTTTGCCCTCTGCTAAAGGGACTGAGGTGGTTATTGCTCAGCTCTCCCTGCTGCTAACTGTGGGTCTGCGGCGCGGCGATGCTAGAGCAGTCCGTGACCAGCAGGTCCACCACTGTGTTGCCGGTGACGTACACGGTGGGCGCTGTCACCATGTTGCTAAGGGAAACAGAGCTGCTAGCGGCCACGTTGGAGGTGATGGGGCTGGGGGCGCCCTGGCTGTTGCCATGGGTGCCCATGTGCCCCTGGAGCTGGGTGGGCGTCTTGCAGTGGACGCCGCACAATTGGCAGACGAGTATGCCGCCGGAGGACGTGCCAAAGCCCCCCGGACTGTCCTTCCACTCCTGGCCGTGGTGCTTCTGAGCATGGACACGGAGGTATGTCAGCGTGGTGAAGCCTGGGGGAGGACAGAAGAGCGGACGTGATGCTTTTTGTTTTTTCAGCCAGAGAGATGTTATAGCAAAGGTTTGGTCAGCAAGATGATTATGTCCCAAAATCTTCTAAAGGAAAGCGAGTGAAAGTGAGACCACAGGTTGCACCGCAATAAGGTAATGTATTTATATGTGACCGTTAATAATGGTGATATGAAGAGGGTGAAGTTAACTTTTCCGATCTGCTTGCCATAAATAATTTTGTCGGAGTCCCCGGGAAAATTGTTTAACATTTAAAAGTTCCTCGTAGGAGGTTTAAACAGATTAACCTGCTCTTTTACACAAAGCTAGAACAATATTTTGAAGCATATAGCAATATTGAAGTAATGAGCAGTAAGATGCTTTAAAGCTCCACAAAGCCGAGGATAACGTCAACGAGAAACTAAAGTGTGTGTGTACGTACTGCGGTTGCAGAGATGGCAGGCGTGGTGCTGGGACTGGTTGTGCACCCTCATGTGATCTGTGATGTAAGCAGCAGACAGGAGCTTGCCACATATGTGGCAGGGGACCTTCTCCTCGTGGCGGATCATATGCGCACGCAAACGATCCTTCGTGGCAAAGCTGGACTCACAGGTCTGAAAAAATGTAATGGATAGAGAAAAATGTAAAAAAGGAAAATCTTCAGCACATGAACATGCTCTTTTAGCAGTTAACCTTTACCGTTCAAATAACTTTTTTTATATTATATACATAATAATATGTATGAACCCATACACAGGTAAACATGGTCATCAGTTACATGGAAAAAGATGCTGTGTTATAATTAAACAGTGTAAGTGTGACGTACCGGGCATTTGAAAGGTCGCTCTGAAGAGTGCACCTGTCTGACGTGACTGTTTAGATGGTCGGGCCTTTGGAAGGAAAGGGAGTCAAGATGTTAGGAAAGGTGATGCTTCCAGTTTTCACGCTCAAAGGAGTCTACTGTGAGATTGTTCAGGAACATTTGTGGTTCACCTGGGTACAATTTTCTTTCCTAATTCCTTAAAATAAAACAAAACCAGCATGCTCATATCTTCTTTGAAGAGCAAATTTGCAAACCAGTCAACAATAAGCCGATTCCCTTTGTTTCAAAGATGTGTGAGACAAAATCTACAGTCATTGCTATGTGCTGAAGCTAACATTAGGCTTCATAAATCATAGTTAGCCAAATTGGTTAAGCTTGAGACAGCACAGAATTAGGGCTGTGGATTTTTGTCTGCTGTCCAGTTCATGCAACAGGAACAATATTAACGGATAAAGCTGTTGATATACATGTGGGCTGTAAGAGTTGTTCTGTTTTGTGAAACATTTGAACACAAAATTTAAAACAAATTAGGTCTCAAAAAGCTTTGGGATCTTGAATAATCTAAAAAGTGGTCATGTTCTTATGTAATTTTTTGTAGAGAGCAGCAAGATAGTAATTTTTAAAGGTGCTGGTAGTTGGTGGATTTGTTGTTTTTGGGCAGAGCCAGGTTAGTTGTGTGTTTATCCTATTCTTTCCATTCTTAATGCTATGCTAATCTAAGATAGCAGAAGCCTTACGCTTCAGCAACAGTACTGTCATTGATTGTTCCCCGTGTGTCACCTGGAGAAAGCCTTGCCACAGTGGGGGCAGACGTAGGGCTTCTCCACGCCGCCCTGGTGGGAGCGCACGTGGTGGCTCATGCGGTCCTTCCTCTTGAAGCGCTGCTGGCAGATGGGACAGGAGAACGGCTTCTCGTCAGAGTGCGACAGGCGGTGGCGGTTGAGGTGATAGACGTCGCGGAACGCCTTCCCGCACGTCTCGCAGGCATGGTTCTTTCTCACCGGGTTAGGGTTGGGATTGGAGGGCCGCTAAAGGCGCAACAGACAGAAGCAAATAAGACACACTACAGACCGATGCAAAGTGTTTTTCTGCCGATATCTGCGCAAAAAAAAAAAAAAAACTCATTCAGGGTCAACTTTTTGAACATTTGGAAATCTTTTTTTTTAGCTGAGACCATGCAAATGCGCACAGAAATGTTTGCCTGGATTTCTACCAAAGTCCATAACTTGTGCAAAAATATTTCTGACAGTTTATTGACAGGTTAGATGAAATGCTACTACCCACTGGATTTGAAGTCTTTACCTGTGTTACAGAGAACATGCAGGAAAGCGTGAGGGAGGAGAGTGGGGAAGGGGGGACTTCTAGCACGATGTTTCTCAAACTGGGGACCACACAGCGAAACACTGGGATGGAATGGTCCCTGAGCTGGATTATTGTACACAGACATTTTGTCAAATACATACAAAACATGGGAGAGAGTTTCACTAGTGTCCCCAAAACTAAATAAAAACACGGCAGCTGAGCTTTAACCATCCCATGCGGCCAGGCAGCTTCAGAAACAACATGCTTGAAGGGTTTTTTTGGGGTTGTTGACGACAGACAGCCATCTCCACAAGGCCCTGACCCACCTGTACTGTCGCCCCTGTGGCCATGACGACAGCAGCAGGAGGCGGAGCATGGGGGTGAACACTAGCCATTACGTTTGGCATGGCAAGCCCTTCACCATCCTGACTACCCAGGGGAGGCTGCTGCTGGGCCCCCGCCAGCACGCGGGGAGGGGCGAGAGGGGGAGGTACGGAGAGGTGCAGCAGAGAGAGGGGCACAGTGGGCCTCTCCGCCCTCCCTCCGGCCCCCACCGCTCCCTCCTTTGCCCCCTCCGCCTGCTCTCTGGCCCTGTCCTTCATGCGTACCCCGGTGTGGACCGACTGGTGCCGCCGCAGGTTATAGTTGTTCTTGAACTGCTTGTTGCAGATGGCACAGACATGGGGCGCACGGGTCGGTCGGGACACTGGCTTCACTGGAAAACCACAGGGAAGGCGGGAAGGAAACAACAAAAGAGGAAGAACGTTGTTAATTTAAAAAAAATACATGTTATAAATTGTTTAAAAAGCTTTCAGGCAAATTGAAAAAAGAGGTTCAAAAAGTTTTAAAATGGTGTTTGTAAAGTAACTGATGTAAAAGTGAACGTTAACTAGGAAATATTCACATTCCAGATATTAAGGCTTTGAAGTTTTGAAAAAAAAATAAGACAATTAATCTATTCAAAAAGAGTGCCAGTGCATTTTTATGGTCGAACAATTGATTGACTTATTGTTTCAGCCCTAATCAGAAACTTCATCAGGGCTCAATCTAGAATGTTTCTTAGGTTTAATCATTTAACTTTTAAGTAATTTTGAAGTTTGCATTTGTAAATATTTTAGTGTGCAAAGTTTGAGTTGTTACCGCATCCTCTTACGGTTTAAAATATGCTAATCATACCACCTTTATTAAAGGAGCTGTAAGCAGGCCTGTCCAGACAAATGACTGGGCCCCTGAAAAGGTCCAGTCATTGGGCCCCCTTTACTCATACTGAACTTGTATCAATGAGCATGATGCGCTTATTCCTACATAAACACATACCTGTACACAGGGCCGGTTCTAGCCAGTTAGATTAAGGTGGGCTACTGGAAACAATAGTGGGCAGAGACACAGATGAAAATTGAACGGAAAATTTCTGCTCTTGCAAGATCTCTGTACCTGCTTTTTGGCACATTTACTGTAACTTTTCCTGTAATGTAAGCTTTAAGACACACCAATGCTGTAGGGGGGGTTTACCATGATAGCACTGCTACCAGAAGTTTACCTCATCAGTATAACAACCATCTGCCACCTTCATTTAAAGGCTAAATATGTAATTTTCTAATTTTCTTAGAAAATAATAAATAAAATATACAGAATAATTTCAAAGACACCTCAAAACTTGATGAAATATCACAGTATCTCTGAATTGAAAATACACTTCTGCTAGCAGAAATACTGATATTAAAGCTCCCTTATTATACACTTTTCGGTTCTATTATACACCATATTATATGGTCTTAGTGGTCCCTAATACGTTTTTCTTCAATTGTTTGCTGAAAAAAACTTTCAGATAATTTATTGTACTATGCTGATGTTCAGCTAATCTCACAATGGCCTATTTTTTAAAAAGAGCTGCAGCTCCCCTCGTAAATATACAATCTTTGAGCTCCCCCCTCCCCCTGTCCGGAAGCGAAGCCAGATACGCCTCGCCCTCTGTCTGTTTGTAAACAATGATGACGTATAACTAACCTGTTAGCACAGTTAGGTTTAGCCTACCCATGAGAAGAACCAAGTCTAGTGCTAGTAACGCACTTTGAACAGTTTGACATGACCTATCTTTGTCTACATGAAAGACAATGTTCATACAGATGCACTGACAGCCACACACTAATGGAAATGGCATGTTCACAATAAAAATGCTGCAAAAGATGGTGGCTACTGCGAAGCTAGCTCGGGAGCTAGCTGCTAACAATACCACTAAAATCAGTGAAAAAATTATCTTCAAAGTCAGACTTCTTCAGTATAACTTCCAATCCTTTGTCCTGTTAAAAACAAGGCATTTCCAGACTGGTGTGGGTAATAGAAATATGTTTTTATGAGCAAAAGCTGAATGCTTGTCCCAAAGCTAATAGCTATACACCAGTCAGGCAAAAATACCAATAAAAACATTTATTTCAGTTTCACTGTTTGAAAAAAAGCACAAATAGCTTCCTATCCGTTGTGTTATTAAAAACGAGGCTGCTGTGGTTAAGATAAATTTGTGCATTATGCAACATTCATCATGTTTTGCCGTACTACAGGCATCTTGTTGCTTAGGAACAAGCAAACAACATGGGGGTGAAGGAATATTTTTCGAGAGGATCTCGGGCCGTGGACCAATAAGAAATAGGGGGGTGGACTGCACAGTGGAAGCTTCTGGCTTTCCAGTTTTTGACGTCAGAAACGGGGAGAATTCTGACTGGAGTATATTGGGTGGAGAGGTGGAGGGTTTCAGAAAAGGGGAGAGTGAGAAAAGGAGAGCTTTCTTTTTTTGATACTTTGGCAGTCTGTAGGCACACCGTAGACCCATAATTATTTTCAAAAACATCGGAAAAGTGCATTTGCACAATATGGGAGCTTTAAGGAATTTTCCGGGGGTCTAAAGCCCTTGGAAGTTCCCTTTTTTTTCCGGTACCCTGATTTATGTCCAGGTCCTGGCATCACTGAGCTTGCTAGGTTAGCTTGCTCATCATCAATGCATGCAACAGTTTTGAGGGGGAAAAAACGACCCATGATACTTTTAGTTTTTCAATATAAAATGTGATATATTTTACCCAAGTAACAATGAATAAAATGTTTTCTTTTATAGAAAGTTATCTTGCAAATATAGCGTTCATAATAAAGGTTGGCTAAATTAGGTAATCTGCAAAAAAATAAAATAAAAAAAATTCTGGGCCCCCCCTGGTGGCTGGGCCCTAGAAAGCTTTCCCACTTTCTACCCCTTTATGGACGGCCCTGGCTGTAAGCGGAATGGTTCTTTTAGCTAACTTCCTGTCAGTTACTGCAGTTAGCAGTCCCCTCGCTCATACTGCAGTCTTCGAGCAGCAAGTTATCTAGCATCATCTCAGATCCATATGTGTGATAAAACATGATAAAAACCATCAAAACAGACATTGGGAAGGATTTTTACCTGCTCCGCCATTGTAGGCGCATAAACATTCACCCATGTGTCGCTTTGGCGTGCACCGGTAGTGAGACCATGAGTGAGACGGGTGCGGACGGGTGTCGGTTTGTAGCGTTCTCTCTTGTGATTGGATAAAATTTTGGGATACTACTTAGAGTTTAATTACTTATTACATACAGAGCAGCTGACTAAGAGATTGGCTTTATGAAACGCGCACATCGTGTAAGTGATTACTGTATGAATGAAGAGCGATTTAACACTTATATTAATATAAATAAACCGCTTACTTCACCTTTAAACAAATACATATTGAGACACACTTAGAAGCTATTGAACGTCTTTTAAGTTTCTCTAGGTTTTGCCTTAAATTTCGCACAATTTAGAATTTAATTATTGTTCATATGCTACTGCTTTTTTTTAATCCTTTGTTTTTAAATTGCACTCTGGGTCGGAGAGAAACGTATTTTCAAGCCTATGTCTGGCACATATAGGAGAAATTGACAATAAGGTTGACATTGACTTTGAAAATCAATTCCTTTGCTTATCGTATGACATCATATGTTCAAACCTGGAATTTGAAAGTCTGAACGTGAACAATTCTATTTGAGCAAGCAGATTTGTTTTGCTTGAAGTTAAATCTTGTAAGCTATTGAAATTTAGTTTTTGAACATTGGACACTTGAAATTGGTCAAGTGACTTTTTTCACCTGCAAATCACCAAAAGGAATGTCACTTCATCACCTGAATGACTTGAGTTCTGCCACTGATTTATGCAAATTAAGAGTTTGGTGGTGTAATTTTTATTTTTTTTATTGTTGCTGGCTGATGACAGCTCTGCAGGTGTGGAGTACAGTGCAGTGTCCCTCACCGGGCAGGGGCTCCTCATTGAGAGCGGCGGTGTCCACAGTTGAAGGAGGCTGTGCCATGTGCTCTGTGGGTGGGGTTTGGGGCATGAGCTCTGATTGGAGACTCCCCTCCACTTGGTTTTGGGTGGGAGTACTCTGGAGAAGCGAGCAGAAGGCCATCACCAAATGTAAACACAAGTCACAGCATTATCTCGAGGTGCTACATTGTTACACAAGATGTGAGGGGCTGCCGGACACACGCAGACACAAACACACTCACACAGAGTCCTATGTGAGGAAATGAGGGCCAGTGGTGCCTGCACAACGAGCCTACCTGGAAGAGGAAATTGCTCCAAGCAGCGTCCATTTTGCGCCACGGCGATGGAGATTATGAAGTCAACGGCTGATTGAGATCGAGGAGAGAAGCCTTCGCATGTTTTTTTTTGCTCAGCCCGTTGGTGATCGGGGGAGCAGACAGTCGCCTGTTCTGCAGCACAAACGACGGGCTGCTGGATTTGCTTAGCGGTGGAAAAAACGCGAAAAAAGTAGTCTTCAAAAATATGTTTTTTTCTTCTGATTGAGGTAGCCTAATGCTAAATTAAAATGCACGCAGCTGTTGACTAGCGCAGGCTGCAGTGGGAGCAGGCCAGCTCCAACAATGGCCTGTTTCTCTTTCACTTAGGTTTCTAATTTGAATTATTTAAAAAATAAATTAAAATAACTCTGTAAAAACGCAATATCACACAACAAAAAACTGCTTTCCAAAAATAAAATAAAAAATAATGGCTCCCCCAAAGTATCGCATATTACAGTAGCCTATTACATTTTAGCAATAAACATAAACCAGGCTGCGTGAAATAAATGCATTTTCCACGCAATAGAACAAATATGGGTTATAGCACACGGCGGGTCATGCTTTGTTTTTAATTTATGAGTCTATTTTCCCGATTTCCCCCCCAATAGGCCAATCGGGTGTTTGTCGAAGCCTCGCTGTTGGATTCAAGCCCTGACCCCGGCGAGCGGTGCTCTCGCCGGGCCGCAGCCTATCGCTCTACCTCGGCCGTTCAGCTGCGAGGATGTCATCTTTCTTTTTTTATCGCCCGCGCTCCCTCCTCCCTCCCTGTCTCTTTCTTCCTTTTCTTTTTTAATTCCTCTTTCTTCTCCCCCTCCTCTCCTTTTCTCGCACCGCTATGTCCCACTCGCTCTTAAAGGGATCGGGTTTCCTCTTCGGACACCCCCCTCTCGTTTCCGTCTGGAGCCCGTCCTCTCCCCTTCCTTCCTGGGTTGATTATGCCGACACAAAATGGTGTTTTTCTCCATTCGCTCCACCTCCTCTTTAGACCAGCTGGAGCAGATCACGGGGCTATTACACCGTAGCGACAAGCCACCACACACTTTAGGCTCGTTCGACCCCAGTTTCGTCTCGTCTGGAAAGTAGACGAGAGTAGCCGAGTGCAGTCGGGGGAGTGACGAAAATGCCTGACTGAAGCCGGACAGCTCCGAGTCTGCTCGACCGTCGGAAGTAGCGTCCTTGTTGCGGATGCAGTTCGTTTTCTAGTATTATTTTGAAGGCCTATTAGAAACATATTCGTAGAAGAGCTACACATGCTACAACCGATTAGAAGCAGAACAAAAAACAAAGAGGAGTAAACACTTCAAAAGCGAGGGACATTTTCAAAACAAGAAACGAGATAGGCTATATCCCCATTCCCCACACATCTTTATCTTTCTTGTTATTTTACTAGAAAACCTACTTTTAAGTGATGAAAAATAATTTACAAATCCAAATAAAGGAGGTTCAGTATTTCTCCCTTCACATAACGAATATGATCGGCCTAAAGACAGTTAAAGGTATATTAAAAGATCCCTTATTATTATTGTATTATGTGTAACATGTAACATACAATTCCCAGACCATTTAGATTACTAAGGCTATGATTTAATCTTAATGGCATAAAGATATCACTTCACCACGAATGTGACTCAAGTTTGTGTTCACTTAATAAATCTATACAGGAGAGTTAAACCTGCATGCTAATTAGGCCTATTGCTTTCCAAATAATTTCTCTGTCAAGGGTTCAGATCAGCAGAGGTTTAACTCTGATTAAATATATTTCTGCTTAAATGCATTCACTGCAGTGCAGGCCTAATGATTAAACATAAATTAAAATCAAAAAGAATGGATCGTAATTTAATTTTGAGCGGTGATGTCAGACTTTTGCGTAACCAATTGGGCAAATGCATCAAAGACAGGGGTTTAAACTCCCAATTAGCGCTCAGCTTCGCGCGTCAGCAAGACGTTTCCCATCAGACATTTCGCTCCCGCAGCCCGTGGGGAGCAACAGCGACTTGCTCCAGTGTCTGTGTCCGTCTTGATACCGCGGGACTTCAAAGTCTCAAGCAGCCGAGCCGCAGCCAGCCGCGTGTGCAAGTGGGACAAAAAGTCTAACCATAATGCAGTGCGCTCAGCAAGAGGAGCGTCATAATTGCGCAGGTCTTAGCAAGACGGCGACAGGTCGAACGAGCCTTTTCTATTAACGGAGACATGGCAGACGCATCTTAAAGGGGAGTGCGCACAGATCCTTCCAGTCGTCCTATAAGAATGATGTCAGAGTCAGAAATAGCATAGTGGCCTACACAGGACGGACAGCAGCTGAGGATGCAAACACAATAGATAACAGATGACCCATTCATACACATATGTTTAAGCAAGAATAACACAAATGATGGTGTTGTTATTACAGGCGACATAAGTGGAGAATCTGTAGGCCTATAATAAACGAAGCAATTGCTGCTTTAATGAAAAGTCTAGGCACACAAAAGTATACAGAATCAATTAATAGTGTAAGCTAATTAAAAGGTAAAATCCTCCAAACTGACTGTTTCCAGTGCCTCAAATGTGAATATTAGTTGGTTTTCCACAATTGCTCTTTGACTATGGTTATTTTGTGAGTCAAAATAACCATAGCCAGACAAAATAAGACAGTTTTGCTATTCTCTGGCATTTTGATTAAATGATTAATCGATTATCAAGGAAAATAATGCTGCAATTATTTATTTTTTTATTAGAATGTTCTTTTAGTTTAGCCGTTTGGTGGAGGTAGCCTATTCTTAAAGTGGGATTGTAAGGGGTACCTTTAGTTATTTCCCTTATGGAGATGGAGTTCATTGCAGTAACCTTCAAAAAGTCCTTCTCAATACTTACATTTTCTAACGACATTTTGTGTCTGACCTACATATTTTGTCAAATATGATTGAAAACAAAGAACAGCATTACATATTCACAGTTGAGAACCTTGAGCAGAGACGGTTTTTGACATTTTCCTTCCTAAAAAAATAATGAATGGATCATCTTTAGCTGATTAATCTTCTGACAATGGACCAAACAAATACTTACTGGTTTCAGCTTTTAATAATAAAGTCTTCTGAGTAAAATACATCAAATCAAGACAAGTTTGTGTTAATATCAATTTATTATCTTTTTTAAATGACAATTTTTTTTCAAAGCACCCCATTTATTTTCCAATACATGTGTCAAGAAGATACCCTTCTTCCCTCTCCTCCCCGAGCTTGGAGTTGCTTGATTTGAATATTTAATAAGGATTTTGACTGCATCCCTTCCCTTCCCATCCCAACCCCAAACCCAGCCATTCGAAAAATCTGCAAAACACAGGTGAGCCTGCGTTGCTTCTTCTTCTTCATCTTTCATTCGGGGCGTGACACTGGGAAAACGAGATTCCTCCCTGCCCCTAGTCACCACCTCCCACACTGACAACTAACCCGACTAAAAGCACTACCACATTGATCCCCACCCCACCCCACCCCTTCCCAACACAAATGCCATCCCGGAAACCCCGCCAGTCTTCACTTTATATAAGGAGTTTTATGCATGCACTGAGATTTCCAACCAAGCATAAAGTAGTAGGTTATACAGGGGAATTGTCTTGAGCTGGTGTTTCTTGAGTCATACAAACAGCAGGGTGATTATCTTTGTTTTTCTCCAATAATAATAATCAAAAAACATACAACAAATAACAGTCCAGTTATTACTGATGCCAGCCCACAAAAGGGGAGATAGAGCCTTCAGAGGCATCAGAAAACATTGATTGGTGTCTTTAAATGTGAGGGACGGGCTTCTACGGTCACTGCTACCGTGAGGGTGCACCTTCACAGCAGCTCAGTCGACGCCTGTCCGCTCACTATCACTACCTCTTCTTCTCCACACAATTCCAGCTTGTTTTGCCGTTTCTTCCCCGCTCTTCCTTTGAGAGGCTAAATGTGTTAAAACATATTCCCTAAACCGTAAACAAATAAATAAAATGTAAAAAATACAACAACCAGCATTTACATTCCAGTGCCCAATTGTAAAATCTTTTTTCTTTCTCTTATGAGAGTCCAGAGGAGGTCAGAGTTCATGTGAATTGTACGAGGTGCTTTTCAAATATTACCTCTGTTTTTGTCTTTAAAAAAAGAGAAAGAAATGTAACAATATAATCAAGACTTTTACCGCTCGACACACACACACACACACACACACCCACACACACACAATTAACAATTATTAATAACAATCCCTTATTAATAATCATTAATACCTTGAACACAAACCATACCTGACAATGCAACTTTTTTTTTATCATCTATTTTTACACAGTCAAAAGTGGGGGGCCCTTTTTCCTCCTCGCAAGAAAAAACGTGAACATGATTACAACAACAATTACATCAGAATTAGTTATTATGGTAATATCGACACCTATAGAAAATGCGGTTGGAGTCGTCGCTCTAAATCTTGAATTTAATACTCATTTGAATATATCAAAATTACTATCATGATCTGTGTTACTCTATAAAACCAATGAGCTGTGTTTTGCCTTTTAATATTCCCATAAATATGTACAGAAGAGATCAAAATGTGGGACAAGTGATCTGAAATGCCAGCGACACTCGGACTGGTACGGTACATTTCAAATGTGTTTGGTCATGTTTACAAATGTTCTTCTTGTACATCTATCTCATGCATTGGAGTGACTCCTGAAGACACCTATGTTGTTAAGATACTCTTTATGTCATGGATGCTGGAAAGCCTTTTTGTTGTTGTTGTTTTTCTTCTTTTGGATTTGTACATGTCCACAAAAATGTTTCCTCCTCATCCCAGCTGCACTTTTAGATGTCTCAGGCCTTTACAAACATTCTGTGTATTCGTGTTTTGAAATCATCTTGCAGTCATCAAATAAAAACTTTGATGGCACGACATCCCTTTAAGAACCCCTTAAAGGCATTGGTGACGTTCCAAGCAACTTTTTTTTGTGTGTTTTGTTTGTTAAATACACTTAATACAAAAAAATCAACAAAAGATCAACTGTTGTAAATTAATAAGTGTTTTTAAACCCCCTAGTTCCCGGCAAGAAACCGGAGACCAAAGTATCTCATATTTTGTGATTCTTCCCCCTTTTACCCTTTCCGGAGCAGAAGTTTACGAGTGCTTGCTAGATATATCCGGACACTACTGACTACGTACAAGTACATACACAATGCAAAAAGGAACCGCATAATTTTTTCTTATTTCTTCCCTCTCGTCCTCTCACTTTCTCCATTCCGGCGTAGAACATCATAGAAGAAGACATGGCTGCCGCCCCAGGAGGGAAAAAAAGGCAAAATATCCCTTCTTTCACACTTACTATCTCACGTTTAGACAGGCGATAACTAAGATAAAAATATTCAACACAAACATCCACTTTTTTTTGTATCTACTATCACCTGAACCCAGTGGTATTATAGGTGCTTACATTCCTCCCTCCCTCTTTTGTACCTGTGAGAATGGGAGAAAGCCTCTCTTCCCACCCTGAGTCTAAAGAAGCAGGGATCAGCTCAATAAAAGCAGTTTGTCCTCCCTTTGCCTCCGGCCTTGACGGAAAAGGGTGATATCCCATAATCCTCAGTCCAAGAACAAGGCAAAGGTGGCAAGCTGAGAGTATTGAGATGCAACCCTGTGATAGCTACCTTCCTAAATCAACCCCCAGCTCTTCATAGTGTCAACCCCCGTCTAAGAGTAGGAGATGTGGGAGCCATTAGAGATGTGCGAAGTGACCGAGGTGCTTCGGCTCAGGACGCCGTCGCTGCCCGCGGCTCCTCCGGGCCCCCCGCCGGACGCCGTCCTCCTGAGAGGCTGGGGGCTGTTCCTCAGGGCCATGAGGCCGGGGGCGCCGCGTACCGCCAGCCCCCCACCTCCATAGATCCCCCCCTGGGAGGAGGAGGAGGTGGAGGAGGAAGAGGAGGACGGGCCGGAGATGGAGGGAGGTGCGGGCGGCGGGGGAGGCAACATGGCCAGGGACTGGGAGGAGGAGCGCGAGGGCAGGTGGTGGGAGAAGGGCATGGGGTGAGGGTGGGCCAGGTCTCCGCCGGAGCCCCGCACCCCGGCCCACTCCCGCTCCTTCTCGCGCTCCCTGTCACGGTCTCGGTCGCGCTCCCTCTCGCGATAGAGCTGTGGCGTGCTCTGGTGGTGGTAGTGCTGCGGCAGGTGGTGGCGCTGGTGGTGCGAGGAGGAGGACGAGGAGGAGGAGGAAGAGGAGGCCGAGGAGCGGGAGGAGTGGTGCGCCTCCCTGCTGTCGCGGCCCAGGCCCAGGAGCATGCCCAGGCCGTGGGAGGAGGAGGACGACGACTCGCTCCTACGCTCACTCTGACCGCTGCTGCTCCCGATGCCGCTGCTAGCGCTGCTGCTGCTGTTGTGGCTGCGGCGGGAGTGATGCTGCTGCTGTGGGGGTGGGGCCTGCGGGTGCAAGCCGTGGATCCAGTGGCCGGCGGAGCGGGAGGCGGGGGGCGGCGCGTTGGGGTAGCCCTGCATGGGGTAGGCCTCGCTGGGGATGCCCGACAGCGCCATGTTGCTGAAGCCCAGACGCAAACTCTCTGAGTCAAAGGACTCGATCTCGCTGGCCTGCCGCTCCAGGAGGGTGCGGATGCGGTCAGAGCGCTCGTTCTGCAGTGACAGCATCTCTTCCTCGATCTGAAGAGAGCAGACGCAACATGAGGACACGTTTTCCTTAAATAGTAGCATCATTGAAAGGTGTTCAAATGTTAACCTAAAACAAAAGGTCAAGGTTTTGGTTTTGCAAATGTTAAAGACTGTGGAAACTTAATTCTCACCACACGTTAGAGGCTTTTCTTTTGCAGATGGAGTTGAACAAGTGTATAAAATGTGAAACAAATGTGATATGATCGAAAGCCCTGGGGCACATACTGAGTGGACCTTGTGCTCAAGTTTTTTTCAGTTTTTTACGAGAAGTAATGGAAAGGAGCTTGTGGACAAAAATGCCAGTGAAACTCTGACGGGTACGGTACATTTCAAATGTGTTTGGTCATGTTTACAAATGTTCTTCTTGTACATCCTATCTCATGCATTGGAGGGACTCCCAAAGACACCTATGTCGTTAAGATACTCTTTATGTCATGGATGCTGGAAAGCCTTTTTGGATCCTTTTTAAAATCATCCTTAAAGCTCCCATATTATACACTTTTCGGTACTATTATACACCATATTATATGGTCTTAGTGGTCCCTAATACGTTTTTCTTTAATTGTTTGCTGAAAAAAACTTTCAGATAATTTATTGTACTATGCTGATGTTCAGCTAATCTCACAATGGCCTATTTTTTAAAAAGAGCTGCAGCTCCCCTCTTAAATATACAATCTTTGAGCTGCCCCCGCCCCCTGTCCGGAAGCGAAGCCAGATACGCCTCGCCCTCTGTCTGTCAGGGCCGTGGACCAATAAGAAATAGGGGTGTGGACTGCACAGTGGAAGCTTCTGGCTTTCCAGTTTGTGAGGTCAGAAAAGGGGAAAATTCTGACTGGAGTATATTGGGGGGGAGGGGTGGGGGTTTCAGAAAGGGGGAGAGTGAGAACAGGAGAGATTGTTATTTTTTTTTATATTTTGGCAGTCTCTAGGCACACCGTGGACCCATGGATATGTTAGAACACATTTAAAAAGTGCATTTAGCATAATATGTGACCTTTAATGGTACTACTACTTTTCAAAAAGTCATATCTGAGCTAACACTGCTATAGCTAACATCAGCACTCCACTGTTATCTTACCTTGGAAATGAATTACACCCAGTTTGCAAACATCTCTGCTGCTCTTAACTGGATTACTTAAAACTTACTGGGGGATTTTACAACATTTTAAGGAGCTTTGTTTTGATAGAAGTGATTGCCAAAGGCATCTAACCCTCTGCTCCAGCAAGGCGCGGCGGATGGAGACCCTCTGCTCCAGGTCCTTGACCTCCCTGTCGTGCTGTGTGTCCGTGTGGATCTTGATCTTGCTCTGGTAGGCGTTGAGCAGCTCCAGCTCCTGCTGCAGTTGCATCCGCAGCACCTTGTACTCCGCCTCCTGGGTCTCATCCAATCGCAGCTAAGAGATTGAAAAATAGATGGAGTGTTGTGAAATACGGATTTGGCTTGATTGTACGGCTAACAAATTAGTGTTGAGGGTAGAAGAGGAAAGCTTGACGGACATGAAGAAAAGAGGAGAGGATCAGGGGTGTGAGCGGCAAATTGGGTGGTGTTTGATTGTTTGTTTGCCTCCATGTGCTGTATTCTGTAGGGACAACATATTCTCTATGATATTGACTTTTCAGATATAATTTCAAAATGTTTTAATGTAAAAAATAAATCAGTATAATATGACGAAATGTAGCTCAACAGATTTGACCTATTTGATGATGCCTATTTCACAGTGCCCATCCAGACAGCAGATCAAATCAAAAGTGTTTCTATATTTAAACATATCATTTTTTTCTGACCTCAAGATTGACATTAATCAGTAAGTGGGAAACCTTCCCAAAGAGACTTTAACCAAAGCATGAGGAGATGTGCGGACCAACAAGGGCAGCAGGGATTTGGCTTACCGGGCTTATGTGGCATGCTGCCATGTGAGGTAATTAAAGTAACACAGAGTTATGTCACCGACAGTTCTGTCATATCCTAGCCTCTTCCTGTTATGTTTTATGAATTTTAAAAGCCTGGGATTTGTGTGTTTAAGAGGCCTACGCTTAGATGAGTTTAAAAGATTAGCCATAAGGGACTCTACAAAAATTACTGACCTATTTAAAAAACTGAATCTCCTAAGCAGTGGTGGATACTGAAATACATTTACTAGTACTATGCTTATGTACACATTTTAAATACTTTACTTTAGTATTGTTTCAGTACATTTTCATGAAAAAAGGAAAATATTTCATCGACCCAGCATCTCAAATGTGGAGATTCACTGCCTTTTAATTTTGTTGGGGGATAATTTAATTTGTGAATGGAGGAAAAAATATACTTATCTCAAGCTGCTGCAATCTTCCTGTTAAAGTGTGATGTCCATCTTTATCATAGGTTATGTAAGGTGAAGTGAATGATTGGAAAGATAACGTAGGTGCTTAAAGGGGAACTCCACATGAAATCTGATAAACTGCCCCATATGACATCACTTGAGGCACTTTATAGTGGTTTGAGTTTGAAGACTACTGTTTGAAAATAAAAACCATCTGTCCCCTAAATAGTTTTTGACTAGGAAATGTTTTGAAAAATAAAAAATAAAACTTTGATTATTTTTCTTTTGAACTGTCCATCGGGAGTAATCTTTTTAGGATAAAACTGTGTGTGTGTGTGTCTTATTATATGACTGAATATGAGGTTAATCTCCAAGACATTCAGAGGTTTGTAATAGCAGGTGAAACAGGAAGATAGACAACGTTTGGTACTACACTGGGTGTAGGTGGACTTAAACACTGAGGGACTGGTAGGAGTCTTGTTGGGACACAGGCAGGGAGGAGCCCCCCCCCCCCTCAGGCTCGGCTAGTGGTGGTGCGAGTGTGAAGTGAACAATGTCTTCTTGCCTTACTCACAGCCTGTGTGGACAGCATATCATTGATGGAGTGGTCATACTGCTCGGCCAGGATGGCAAGCTTACGAGTCTGCTCGTCCTTCAACCGCTTCAGCACGGCCTTGTGGTCCGACTTGGGCGTGTTCTCCAGCAGGTGGTTGCGCAGCGCTTTGTACTGGCGGGTTTGGATCTTACAGGTGTCCTGGAACTGCCGCTTAATCTGTAGCTCTTTGGACTGGAGGAGAGAGAAGAGAGATGGAGGCAGCTGGGCTAAAGTGCTCCTGTGCTTTTGTAAATGGACTACGTAGAACACAGAAAAATAAAAAAATTGATGACAGAATTGATGGCTGATGACAAAAAAAACATGTACATTATAAGCAATCACAGATTTTAAAAATATAAATACCTGTCAGGTGTTGAATCTTTGCCAGCGACACCATCACGGCCAAGCTGACAAGGCTTTATAAATCAGCCTTTTTTGTTTGTACATGCGTTCTAATAATATATGTTCTTTATGAAAGGCCTGAAAAGTGAAATGCATTCAAGCATAAATGCTTCTTCAAGGTCTGCTTTGTATTTACACCAGCTGCTTAATTATTATTATTATTATTATTATTATTATTATTATTATTATTATAATATAGTATAGTATTTTCAGTGTAAATGCACAATTTAAAGAAATGATAAAGCATGCTTGATTTCTGTGTCTATTTAATGCTCACAATCATGAAAACAATGTTAATTTGACTGATGCAATGAATTCATATTTAGTTTTTTCTTTAAACTGGTCACTCGTGGACATTATAAAGGTTCTGAAAGGTTGATCTGTAAGAGTATTTGTGGGCTCATTGGAGCCTCAAATGAGTAACAGAATCGTTTAAATTAAATAAAAAATTGTGATTTAGCATATACGACATGGATTCAATTAATACCCCACTTTGGAGGCCTATGAATGACTACATATCCATCAGTTAACAGTTTTAACTGTATTTGATCAGAAATAGCATGACTTTAGGTGGGTGCTTGACAAAGGAAAACATGAGAACAGATCAAATGTGTGATGATACAGGAGGAATGATGACAAAATGGTGGAAGGATCTTTCTGTACAAGGGATCAAACAAAAGAACAAACATGCTAATAATGGAAATGGAAATCATAAAAACAAACAAGACAATGATTTTCACACAAAATAATTTATTTCTTTTGTGTAAAGAAAAATCTGGAAGCATGACAAAATATTTCTCTATGCTTGCGAGCCACACAGCCATACAGTACGCTGACACTCATGCAGCTAAAATGAGAATAAAAAGGACAACAGAATGACTGCTGAACACAATGCAGTACTAGTCTTAAAAATACTGCAAACATTTAAAAAAAATACTTAAATAAAATAAAAAACTCAGGGTGATATAACTCAACAAGACGGTGTCACAACAAAACAGAGTACAAACATGTAAACATACACAGAGGAACAGGAAATAACTGATACTGGAACACAAATGCAAAAACAATGGCCAATAAGTTACATTCAAATAAAAACAATATGGTGAAAGGTATTTTTTTTTTTTTAAACCTAGTCCTCCCAAATGGAGATCACTCAAAAGATTGTCCTATATTTTTGATCCGTCTGGTTTAAATACAGTTAAGATTTGAGCTTTCCTACTCAGTCATTTTCCTCCATGTGAATGGCTCAAATGTTTAAGTCACATGGGTGCATTTTACTCATCTTAACCACATTTCCTTTGCAAATATGCAAACATTTGAAAAAATCCTTATGAATATTACAGCTGCACATTTTCACCTACATTTGGTTCATTTGGACTTCCTTCAATTAAATGTACATATCAGAGCATTTTTGGTATTTACGTTTGCAAGAGCATGAGATAATAGCTGGTTTTGGTTTTGGTCCGACTGAAACGATCAACTGATTGGTTGATTGAAAAATTCATCGTTTCAGTTACTATTCAAGTAAAAAATAATGAAATGACAAATCCAGCTTTTCACATCAGAGGATCAGGTGCCATATTTTTAATGTAACCTAAATATCTTATGATGAATAAGTTATTGCAAGACCACATTAGGCTTTAAGGCATTTTTTCACTGTTTTTTGACATTTCCTCTAAATGTTTAATCTACAATATCATAAGCAAATTAATCATTAATGACAATAATCATGAGTTGCAGCCTAAACTGACGCGATCTTAACCCTACATTTGGTATATTTCTTAAATGTTCTTTCTGGATTATCTTCTCTTCATATGATTGTGAACTTCTTATTCTTCACGTTCAGTAGTTGCATCAACCTTTGGACTTATTTAATGATTGCATGTCTCAAAAGTAGGGCTGTCAAGCGATTAAAAAAAATTATCTAATTAATTACAGGCTCTGTGATTAATTAATCTAAATTAATCGCACACTTATATGACACTTTTATGCCTGTTTATAAACAACTGTAGGCCTATAGGCTACCGTTCGTCTCTCTCTTTCTCTCTCTCTCTCTCTCTCTCTCTCTCCGTCTCTCGTAACTTCTGTCTCCTCCCCTCAGCCAGGCTTCTACATTAAATATATTAAGGAACTACTAGCGCCGAAAGAAAAAAAACACAAAAAAACAAGCAGGCTAAATGACGCACACACACACACAAAGGAGGAAAAAGATAGGCATATGCTAGGAAGAGTGAGAGGGGGCGGGTGTTCCGTTGAGACGATCGCAACTAGCAAACAAAAGTGAGACACGAGGAAGATTGAGAGATAGGCCTACTGTTTTGAACCTACATTGTTAATTAGGCACCCACTAAATCAATAATGCACAGACACTGCGAGAATAACATAAAACGTATTCCTACCTTCATGCTTATTTGCCCTCGGCCCCTTTCCCCTGCTTCTTTCTTTACTCTTTAATCCCGTGCGGGCCGTGTCCGCAAGATACAGGTGCAGCTGCGCTATCATCTCACCTCTTTTGCACCGGGTCAAAGGGCAATATAGAAGTGCGATTAATCTGTGTTAATTTTTTTAATCGCGTTAATTTTTCTGTGATTAATTAATCGAAATTAACGCGTTAATTTGACAGCCCTACTCAAAAGATTGTCTATATGGCTTCAGATAAATTAAGCTACATTGAAGTATCAAATAGGCTTTTATTATACCATAATATCCTGCTTTCTTAGGTTTCCACTGTAAATCTAGGATATGTCACTTCACAAGAGACTTAACATCTGTGCAAAACAGTAACTAGGCACTCAACTGGTGTAAATGTATGATTATAAAAGGGCAAATTATTTATATATATTTAAATGTTTACATGGTAAATCATAAAAAGATTATTGCATAAAGCGCAATAAAAACAGCATATATAGTATATATACCTATAGTAATATAATATAATATCCAATGATGTCTTGGCATGGAATAATTAACTGGATAGGCTTAATCTTCCAGCTAAAAGGCCTCAAACCTTATTGTTTGAAGTCCTACAAAGTGAGACGTCCGGCCAACGGTTTTCCACTTTGACTTCTAAACATAGAAACTACATTTCAGAGTGATATCAGATATCCTACAGTGGTCCCTGGTATTTCTGCTCAGCCGTTTATTGCACTTTTATACTGACTGAGAGCTAGTGTTCAGGGTGACGTTAGTGATATTATTTTTTGTATTTTTCACAGTATTCAGCTTTTGGAAGTGAAATTATAGCCACAAAGCTACTCAACACTGTAATGTTTGTTCTAAGCACTGAGGTAACAGTGCACTCTATAGAATAAGACCACTATAGAGGGAAAACAAAAGATTGCACAAAAACGGTCTTAAAAATAACCATAAGAATATTTGTCTTACAAATTAAGAGCAAAATAATAAAATTAAAGAAACTTAAAAAGGAACTTTTACAAAAAGCACAATAATGTAATGTTCAAACTTCACTGGGTTTGGTACAGTAATGGTTTGGTTCTATGCCTAAGTTCGCAGAGCCAACTGTTTCAACAGTACGTGTGTGCCCCCATATTTGGACGTGCTTCAACAGCCAAAATCATTTTCAGCCTATGCACCTTGATGTGCTGATGCACGCAGGGTAAAATAAGTCTCCTCTTTCAGAAAATGTGACCAAAAACCAGTTTGGGAATTAAGTAATGAGAGACAAATGTGTGGGCACAAAAAAAAAAAAAAAACACAAACAATGGCTGATCAATGGAACACATAATCATCCAGCACACATATTCCTTCAAATTGTCTTTCACTCTTCTCATCTCCAAGGCCGAATTTTCCCCCTGAGTAACCTTCCGGATGCAGTGCGTCTTAACCTACACTCCCACCTCGCATCCTCACGAAACATCCTCTCCCTCTCTTCCCTCCTCTTCCTTTCCCTCTCTCTCTCCCTCCTCTCCCTCTGTCTCCTCTCTCTCACCTCTCTGGGCAGCAGTATAGGCAACCTGCTCGGGCTCTCCCTTTTCAAGATGCCCACAATTTGCAATTTGGTACGGACATTGAGCGGCAGCTTTTTAAGAAGAGGTCTGGCTAGGTGTAACACTATGGAGTTAGCCAAGTCCGCCAGGACCCCCAGGGGTCGTCTACTGAAACGCTTCACCCAGAGAAGGCCCTTGGCCAGGGCAGAGATGCTACGGCGGCGAGCTTGATACTCTAAAGGCAAGCTCTTAAGGGGGACCGGGATTTTAGACTGGCGCCCACCCCAATTGCGCCCTGCTTTAGGAAACATCTCATAGAGGTTTCGCTCAGCCATACCACCAAGGACCGACTGGCACATGGCAAACAGAGGTCTAGGCAAGCGGAAAAGGACACGCATGTAGAGGCGGTTGACTTTGCGGGGTGCGTGCTGGAGGAAGTCGCGGGCCGGCCTGACAACCAGCACCACCACCAGGTAGAGAGAGAGGAAAAGAGAGGGAGAGCTGAGGAAGGAGGCTGAGATCAGAATCATGGGGATATAATAAATCCCCAAACTGAAGGAGAGTCCCAAACTGAAGAGGCCGCTGGCCCAGAGGCTGAGTGACAGATAGGAGGAGAGAGACAGGGAGCAGCAGGAACGAAGGAAGAGGTACGAGAAGAAGAGCGCTAAGAAGGCCAGCTCGGCAGAGAGAAGTACCGAGGCCACAGAGGGCAGAGGGGGGGATCGACGGAGGGAGAGGAGAAAGATGGAGAGAAGCATCAGAGTGAGGTTGGAGGGCTGGGCAGCAGCAGAGAGGGAGAGGAGGAGGCAGATGGCGTGAGAGAACAGAGAAGGGAAAGATGTCTGGGCAGGGGGTGAGGTGGGTAAAGGGTCCAGCTCCTCTGCAGCATCGGGGAAGTAAAACTCAGACAGCTCATCGATGTCTCGCTCGCGGAGCCGCCTCTTTTCTGAGGACAGCGATAACATGAGCTCTGACGGACAACCATCTGCCACGCCCCTGCCCTCTTCCTCCTCATCTTCATCAGTGTCTACATGCGCAGCTCTACCGTGGTCGTCCTCAAACTCCCACTGCACCCCCTCTACTTCCCTCAGCTCTGTCCCTTCCTCAACGTTTTCCCACTTCTCCTTCTCATCTTCTCTGACATCATCTCCCTTCACCCTATTGTCGTCTTCCCCCTCCTCTTTCCTTTCAGCCACAGGGACAGTCTCACTCTCGCCCTCCACCTCCTCATCTCTTGGCTCCAGTGGCGCTCCATCAAGCTCATCCTGACCCTCACACGCCTCCTTAGCTACCAACACCTCGCCCTCCTGTTCTAACTGGCCATCCGTCTTGTCCTCCACCTCTACGCCTACATCTACCCCCCCCGGCCCCTCTGTAGGCTGGCCCTCGCCCTGCTCTGGGGACCCCTGGCTCTGGCCGCTCTCACTCACTTTGAGGCTCTTGGGCTGCTGGCGGACCTCCACGGCGTGTTTCTGACGCAGCTCCTGCTCGCGCCTCTTGTTGTACTCCATCTGGTTGGTGAGCTCCGTCTGGTGCTGCGTGCGGATCAGCTCGGCCCGCGTGTGCTGCACCAAGCCCAGCTGGCGGAACTCCAGCTCCTGGGTGGACTCGTGGTGACGGAGGAGCATGGCGCACTCCAGGTCCTTCAGAGTCTGCTTCTTGTTCAGATCCTTCAAAGTAACAAATAAATAAATATGATATTGAGACTGGAAGGATATTCTACATTTTTGGATAGATTTTTCTACAGACCTATGTTTCAGTTAAGTGACGAGCTGAGTTGATTATGTTTGTTAAAGTATAGTGTAACATAGCGAAATGCTTATTCCTATTAGCGAGTAAATGGGGTTTTCGATTATATGTTAGCATTGAGCTAGTGGACTAATCACGTGTTATTTGCCAAATGGTTGTAGCAGTTATTCTCACTATGCAGAAAGATATTCTGTCTTTAATGACTAAATGCAATCATCGCAATGACGTCAATGCAGCCTGATTGGAGGGGGTGCGCAGCTAGACGCAGTAAAATAGGTGATGGAAATGCAAATGAGCACCGCACGGTTTGACTCGGCACAGCCAAAAGTGCAAGTGGAAAAGACCCATTATAATGACTGAAAGTAAATCCTACTGGACAACTGGCTACTTAAAATATGTCATTGGCAGTATTTAACTGTAGATCCATCTTTGACGTGCCACTCAAATTTTAAAAGTGTACCTCTCTTAGCAGATCCTGCTCCAGGTTGTGCCGTGCCAGCAGCATCTTCCTCTTGTACTGGCGACACTGCAGCTCATAGTACTGCCTCTGCCGTCGCAGCAGGCCAGCCTCTTCCTCTGCCTGCAGCTGCTGCAGACATTCCTTCTGATGCACCAACCACTCTTGTTTCTCCCGCTTTGGTGTTGACTGGTTCTCATTCAGTTCCTTGAGGGGAGACGTATCCAGTGTTCAGTAGTGTATAGTTCAGTGCTTAGGTACAGTAGTGTTAGCTGAAAAGGCATTATAACCAAGCTGAAAGATCAATGCTGTTTATGTAGTGTAAATGTGATGCAGGTTTCATTTATGTTGCAGGGTAGAACTGAAAAGAACATGAAAGTTAAATTTTTATTGAATTGAACTGGATCACAAAACAGGAACTGTGTTTTATAATGGTATATCTTACACAAATACTTTAGTGGGATTAAGCGGTCCGGTGACATAATGTGACTAAAGCTAAAAGCACCTCTTTGAGCTGCTCCTTGCGTTGGCGATACTGCCGTTTCTGGGACTCCAACAGGCTTGTCAACTCCTTCTTCTGCTGGGCCAGTATGTGCTGCTGGAACTTCTTTTCCTCAGCCAGGACTCCCTTAGTCTGTGGGAAAAAGAACTGCCGACCTCACACCTCGGTTTAAACCATGCGCTTCCTGACTTCCTAGTCTAGTGTCACTCCCCCCCTTACTCGTACTCATGTGTCCCTCACTCCTCCTCCATTAGCTCACCTCCTTGTCCAGTATAACCATGTGCTTCTTGGAGAGTTTTTCTCCCTCCATGGAGAAGCTGTTCCTCTGGTTCTCCAGCTCTTTGTCCAGTCTCAGCTGGTGTTCATCCATCTCTGACTTCAGCTTGTTCTCCAGGCCCATCAGCTGCTTCTGGTGCTGCCGCCGCATTCGCTTGTACCTGTGGGGAGACACGGGAGGGAGGTTAGCTGGAAGGAAGTCAGTCCCAGGAACACTGAGGGCGCACTCACACTAGGCAAGTTTGCCTGTACAGTGCTCCAGCACCATTGCCCCCCCTCCCCACTGGCATGTGCTCACACTGCTCCTGGCCTGGGCACGATTGCCCTTCCCTACGTCACCGTGTGCGTTTGGGATTTGGAGCATAGTCTACTTGTAGGCTATACGACTATTTGTGAATATTTTCATCCGGACAAATTTGCATCAAATATTCCACTTCCACATTAGACCAAAGAGAATCCTTAAGCAATATATTTTTAAAAAAATGTAGCCTTGACGTAATGGGTCGCGGTGGACAGTCTCATATAAATGTACAGCGCGCTGTTTATTATTAATATAATGGCCCGTCATCAGACCATACGTACCGGATGGTTTTATACACATCGATTGCTCCATCAAGTAATCCAAGTCAGAACTTTTTGTATGGGCAGAGATCGTTATTTTAAGTGTATCTTTATAAAGTTTCTGATTAAACGTAAGTGTAGGCTACTGTTTCCTTATCACCGGACCGCCGAGTTCCGCTGTGTGTTGTTTTGGGTTCGTCTCCACCGCCGTGCGTAAAGACAGCATTATAACAGCTGACGGGAGGAAAAAGAAAAAAATCATCTGACGAACGTGAGTAAACACTGCGGGCCTTAAGGCAGCGGTCAAGAAAAACCTTTTTGCTTTGCTTTCTGCTGCTCTCACCTTTTTAGCTCTCTCCCTCTTTTGTTAGCCCACACCTTAGCCTACACACACGTTAATTCTCACACATTTTAAGTTCAAGTCCAAGTGATGGGCAATTCTGGTGCCGACTAGTAAGGCAGTGGACGTTTAACCGACTATGCATCCTTACTAAATTCACATCAGGAACGCCGCCTGTGCGCTTGCTTGTGCGCGTGTCATCTCATTAGCATCTGTACCGTGCCCGCGCACACCTCTCCCAAGCGTGCCGTGGCCGAGGAAGTGTTCCGTGCTGGAGTACGGATGGCGTGCTCACACTAGCCAAACAATCTAGACTTTAGGGGCAAACATGCTAGGGCACGAACAGATGGCCTAGTGCGAGTGCACCCTGACAATACTTGCCTGGCTTTTTTTTTCCTACCCATGACAATTTTCTTTGCTCTCTTTGAATTCAAATGTTACAGCTGTCTGTTTTATTTAAAGTTTTATATGTTGGGCAGCGGTATTAGGAGTTTTACAAATTTTTACAAATAGTTGATTGATCTTCCTTTTATAGCCATATTTGCATGTATATCAATAGTTTACCCAGACATCTGCTCTCTCAGGGCCGAGCCCTGCTCATGTTCCTGGATCTGACGGGTGACGAGCGAGGCCGTCCTGATGGTGGCAAAATGGTCTCTGCCTCTGCGACGCCTCCCTCCTCCTCTTTCTCTTTCTCCGCCTCCACCAGCGGAAGAAGCTTCCCGGACTAAGTCAACCTCTGGCTGATACGGGTCATCGTAGATGTTGTCATGGCTCTACATAGTGCAGACACAGGATAGGGATTTTCAATTGACTTGTCTTCTAACTATATGTCATCTTAGTACTTAAGAGTCCGCCAAAACTCGAATCTCTGGCAGTTGGTCTGGTGAGCTTGCTGCAATGCTTCCTGGTCATTTTAATGACACGTCTACTGTGCATTTGCGGCCCTAAACTGGGGCTGCTATTACCTTCCATTTCCTGCAGGTTGAGTTTGCATGTGATAAACTGCTGTGGTCCATCTGCAGCCAATACATAGTTTAACAGTTTATCCCAGTCTAGTATTTAAGTAAGAGAACTTAAAACAACTTAACCTTTATGTCTATTTATTTTTAAAGTAAAAGTTTACTTAATCATAGGAAACATTTTTATAGAAAGGGATACTTTTCTTTATCTTAACGTAAGATTATTTCAATTACGATATATAAGTCTGTCAAATGTGTCAAAGTGCGGGTTGGGAGGGTCAACATACACACACACACCCCACCCACGGACAGTTAGGCATAAAGACTGACCAGGGGCTTGTGCAGAACGGAGCTGTTGGAGGTGACCGTGTGCTCTCCCTCCTGCATCATGGCCATCTCTCCGCTGTCATCAGAGCCGTCTGCCAGGCTGTTGACCGAGCTGCTCTGGGAGCTGGCGCTGATTGACATGGATGGCAGAGAGTGGGAGCTCTCCATGCTGTTGACTGTGCCGGTGCGCAACATATACTGCTCCACATCCTGGTGGAGAGGAAAGCAGTAGGATGTTTAGTTCAGTTCTAAAAACATTTATTAAAATGCGTGTGGGGAAAGACAACACTTCAAGAGTGGTGATAGGGGTTTCTTTATTTCATAGGTAGCTGTGGTAAAAGTGGTTTGTTTATCAGTTTATAGTGAACATAAAAAGGCTTATTCTATGAAAACCTTTCTGAGCAAAATATGAAACATGTTAACAGCGAGACACAGGCCTAATACTCTAGAAAAGAAAAGCACCGCATTCTCTGGATTCCTTCATTTCCTTTTTGGAGGGGGAACAACCAACTGGAATGAAATGTTGATGGAAACAAAGGCTTTTGTATGGAGAGGAAGGGGTCATAAGTTCACAATATATATTGAGAAGAACAATACAAAGGCAGGATGGATGCTAAAACCAGCTGGCTGTGATATATACTTCTTCCACTGCAGTTTGAGAGTTTGTCTTTAAGGCAGCTACTGCTAGTACTTTATTATTTTGTTTAAATAGAAACCTGCTTTATTTGGAGTTACTCCAGGGGCTTGGTTTTGAAGAGTGAGTGATATTTTCCAATGTTATATTTACAATAATCGATGTAATCAACAAATGATGACTACACACAGTCTTTTCAAATGTGTTTTTAAATAAATTTTTTCCATATCATAACCAAATATTCGTTTAAAGCGGCTACGAGTAACATTTAAATATCTTTTAAACAGCCTCATGTTTCCTCTCATAATCATAAATTACCTTTAACAGCAAACCAGACCATCAGTGCAAAGAAAGACGTTTTTAAATAGTTTTTATTACTGCATTTGATCTGGTCGTACACCTAGTCCGATTTTCGGTTCACGCGTGCATGCTCTATGGTCACATATCCGTATTGGTCACAGATTTCAGCGTGGCGCAGGAATGTGAATTGAGAAGCCTATCCCTCCAGGTGAGGGAGGGGGAGCGGGAGCCTTGTTTGAGACAGTTGTTTGTCGTCATAATGACTGATAACGGGGCTGAACCATAAAAGAAAAAAAAGAAAATGCAATGAAGAAAAGCTAAAAGGGAGAGTGATAGTCGGGTGGGAGGGCGTTGCCAAGCAACGTATACACAATTTCACGCAGCGAAACTAGACTGCAGTGTTTACTCCTAAATGAATGAGCGGTAGCCTACTAAAACAAAGTTTACTTTGCCTCACCAGCATCATCAGATGACCATTATTCATCGGAAATAGTCATTATTTACAACATAAACACATTACCTCATCGTGATCCATACTAACTAACTGCCATCTCTCGTTCATTCGCTTTGTGTGAGGACACGGGGACTCGTTCAGCTCCGTGAGAGGTGACAATGCATCAACTCATTGCAATCAGGTGTGTTTAGCACTTACTGGCATTAGTTGATGCTGTGTCACCCATAGACTCACGGAGCCGAAAAGAGTCCGGTGCCCTCACACTTTCAACACACGGACACGCCACGCACCATATTGCTTCTTGATTATTTGAGTCTTGCACTCCCTGCACGAGCTAGAAAACAGCTTCACGACAGCTGGCGTCGTAATAATACTACCGCTTTTGTTCAAAGGTGTCGCCAACGTGCCGACTTACTCGTAGTGGCTTTAATCAACTTACAGTTGTGAAAAAGAGGTGAGTCAAAGTGAGTAGTTTATGGCTGTAATTTGAATGCGTCAGAGATTTAATCTACACTTGTGTTAATATATCGAATTAATATATCCCTGCTTAATGACCCTCATGTCTCCTGCGACAGCCCATTCTTACCTCTTCCTCATCACCTCCTTCTGGTGCAGGGCCATTGTGTGCCTCATGGAAGAGGATTTTCTTCATTTTCCGGTACTGAAGGTTGTCCAGCTCGCGGACAGCATCCTTGGTGCGTGAGATCAGGTCCATCACTGCTGTCACGGGACGCTCTCTGCATAGGAAATGGTGCTGGGTGGATGAAAGGGAGAGAGAAATAGATAAGAGATGGGGAGAACAACTCAATAGACACAGGAGTCTGAAAGCAATGCAACATGTATAATGCCAACAACATTTTGATGGAGGGTTTTTATTTAAATAGATAAGCTGGGGCCACTATGGATTTTTTTGTGTGTTTACACTTATTTGGGTTGACCAAATCAGAATATACTGGGACAATTAGTCCTTATTAAGCATATGGCCATCATTGTTGGCACATAAGTGGCATATTAACTTAACTACTCTGCATATACTTTCCGACGATGGTCGTCTATCACACCAATGCTTCCCAATTACATCCCCCCTCATCGTTTCCTTTTGATATTTCCCTTTGATGTTCAAGTGCAAACCACATCATTTGTTTACCAAACAGCAAAAGGCTGACCTGCTTGTTATACCAGCGAACACTTGAGCCAACAGTAAGAGCAAATGTGGCAACTACCTTAGTATTTATTCAAAACTTAACAGCTGGTTGCAGCTGGTTTCAAAGGAGCACTTCATGTCGCTTTAAATGTTCTCTTGCTTGATCATAAAGACAATCTCAAACAATTCCCTGCATGCCTTCACATCAAACAATTCTTTGGACGCTGTGTACCTTCAGCAGCACATCAGAGGTAGGTCTGTCCTGGGCGATCTTCTGCAAACAGGAGTCCACAAAATTGCGGAAGTAATCCGACCTGAGAATGATAAAAACGTCATTGTGAAAACAATTGCGATGAATTGTGATGTATAAAAGCAGTTTGATAGTGTTCCAACAGTAACATAGATCCATTCATTCAGGTGGACTACTTTTTTCAAAATAAACTTTTAACTTTTTTATTTATTTTTTATTTATTTTCTTATTGTTGTTGTAGTTAATGAACGGATTTCACACAGAATTTGGCTTAAGACCCTTTTAAATGGGCCTATTCTGACAGCACACTGGGGCATGACACAAGCTTCACACAGGAGGTTGTGTGGGTTCTGTCAATATTGAACAGGAATGATAAAACTGCGTCTTTATATTACACCATCTCTTACCAGTGATTCGACTGCAACACAGGGCTCTCATTCTGGGCGATGTGGTATAAGGCACTCATAGCATTCATGTTGAACAGAGGAGGCTTCCTTTCCGCTAGAGAATGGCGAAGAACGACATAAGAGTGACGGAGACAGTGAAAGAACAAGAAAAACATGAAAAAAAAGGGAAAGGGTTGGATGCTTTCAGCTTCATGCACACACAATAACCACACACACTTTTGGACTATTTTAAGACGGTCTCTTACCCAGCTCTATGGCGGTAATGCCAAGTGACCACACATCCACCTTCCCATCGTACTGACCCTCGTCCATGGCCAGGATTACCTCGGGCGCCATCCTGCATGGGAGATACAAAAAAGCAATCCATTTCAGGCTCTTCTCCTTTGATCCTGGGCCAACAACTAACACTCGCTCATGTCCTTTGAATTAATTTGAATCCGACTTTTCCAAGAGTACCTATTTGCAGACCCATGGAGAAACGGACCTCCACCGGAAACACGATGGGGCCACGCCCCGAACTCATTTCATTGGTCAGAATTGTAACCTACTCTGAGTTTGTTTTCACTTTACGCTGCAGCTCCGACTGAAGAAAGAGTGTCCTGTACAGACCCTGTACAGTTTAAAGCAAAATCACTCCATAGAAATCGCCATCGGAAGGTTTTTATCATTTCCTGATGATTTTACGTTTGATCGATCATTTATCTGATCAGTAGCATAGTTCTCAGCCCTCGTGCCCTTCATATGCGGCCACCTTACACATCGTGAACATGCTCTACATTCAGATTAATGAACCTATTGTAGCGTACGCAACATGCAGATATGGCACAGGTTCCATGAAGAATGGAAAAAAAAAATATATATATATGTATATATATGTATATATGTATATGTATATATATGTATATATATATATATATATATATATATATATATATATATATATATATATATATATATATATATATATATGATTTTTTTCTTTATTTTTTTTTTTTTCAGAATTGATTCGCGGGCCAGATCAAAACGTGTTGCGGGCCATGTGGTGTAGAGCGTGTCAGGGAGGGACCAAAGAGAACAAGTAGAGCGGTTGAGGTATTTGGATTCTAATTTTTATCCCAACTGCCATTTTCTCCCCAAATCCTCCACCCCAGCTTTAAGCCATGAATTGATGAACTAGCATCGAAGAAACAATGTCAGTTTTCCAAAGGGCTTTAAATAGGCCAATCTATGTGGCTAAATAGCATGCTAATATTGATGTTTGATTGTGTTAAGTGTGTAAGGATGAATGCTAACATTATCTGGTTATGTGTTATGTAGCTAACGTTAGCTAGCTACTGATAGCCCATCTCTTTTCTTTCCAGTGGTGGCTTTGCATTTCATTACCGATGTAAACTGTCATAAATAGTTTACACCGGTGCTGGGTCATGATTCCTAAAAAAAATGATATTCCATATAGGGCTGGCCCGAATTATTCGAGTATCCGAGTATTTGTTTGTTAAAGGTGCAGTGTGTAATATGACATCATCAAGAAAGTTCTACAAAGTTCTAGAATGCAACGCTCCCTGGATAACCCCACCCCTTTAGAATAATAACAGAAGCTACAGTGGCCTTCAAGGACAAGAACAATTCTAAATTTCAAACAATGCACCTGATGACATTCCAACTATGATACTTTCAAGATGGCGGCACTAGGCCATGGTCCAAGATATGCAGAAATATGGACATATATGAGACCCTTTCTAAGGGAAAAAAATAATTCAAAACATTTTTTTCAGCTAGTATGCACTAAATTAAATGTACTTATGGATAATATAATTATTTTCTACAAAATCTCCTAGGAAATAAAACCCAAAATTCTACACACTGCAGGTTTAAATTAGTATTCGGAGCTCAATTCAGTATACAGGATACAGTGTTAATTTCGTAGACTAAGACTATGACGAAAGATATTCGTCTACGAACCTTTTTCACGGACGTAAACTAAATAAAAACTAAATAAAAAGGCAGATGTGATGACGAAGACTGAGACTAATTTAACTGACACTATAGTCTACGAATAGGAACTAGACGAAACTGTTAGGGCGGGACGAATGGAGAAGAGATCCAATCAGAACTACTCTTTTTGTGGGACAAGTTGGGAAGAAATCCAATCAGTGCAAAGCAGCGAATGCAACCCTGTGTCGGTGAAAATCGACGGGAGACCGCGCAGGTGTGAGCGGGTGGAGTGAGCCGCTGTGCTGAAAAACTCTGCGGTATGATGGACAATAATGATAGTCAGGGATATCCTGCCCGTTAACGATGTCTAGGTGAACGGCTAAGTTCCGCGATCTGTTTGTAGTAGGCTATGTCTCGAGTTTGAATACACAGAGCCATGTGAAACTGCCGCCTCCGTCCGTTAGTTTCTGTTTTTAAGTTACAAATCAACTCCGACGCATGGACAGCGTTCAATTAAAACCTCTAATTGTATTATCTAAAAGGCTTTGATGCAAAAGAAGTCCGAACACACACAGCGGCAGCAGTGTTGCTTAAAGGAAGGCGCAGTTGCTCAAATTTATCAGCACCTCAACTGCGTGCTGTTGCTGCTGCCCAGGGGCGGCCTTAACGATCTCGGGGCCCGTTTCAAGACCTAGTGTAGGGCCCCCCACTTTTTTAAAATATTTTCTTTATTTAATTTTTTTTTATAAATAATGCTTGTGCATGCTCCCCGCAAAAAGAAAAAAGATTGTGGAATCTAGTTGGTTCATAGACAGATCATGAGATAATGGACCCCCGGGCACAGGCTCTTAAAGCCCCCACTCCCCCCTATCCAGTCAGGTACACTGATTGTATGTGAGATTATTACTAATGAAATAGAATACATGTTTTGTATTACAACCATTAAATCTGTGTCTGTATTGCATATTCAAACCTTAATACCATTCAATGAAGAAAAACACTTAGTCGACGAAGTCCGCTGTAGATTTAGTCAAACTAAAATCTGCTTATATTTAGTAGACTAGACTAGACTAAGACTAAAATATTTTAGATGACTAGAATAGGACTAAGACTAAATGGTGTGATATTCAAAAGACTAAGACTAAATCAGAATTTGCTGCCAAAATTAACACTGACAGGATATTCGTTTTTTTTTTTTTTTGCAAAGGTAGCTCAAACTGCAGTATATTTTGTCAGCAAATACTATTTGGATATACAAGTTATAAAACAATTGTAAAATACAAATTAGACGTTCATTTAAAATATATTATCAAATTATTTGAACTTTGACCTAGTTGGCCGGTGCCCTTTCAAAGCACAACCGTTGATATCAGCTGTAGTAGGCTACGTGATGTTACCAGAGCGAGCTAAACTAAAAGCGGTACCAAGCGCAGGAGGGAGAGAGAGATGGAGGAAGAATAGATTGTGTTCTTAATAACTCTATAGGCTACCACAACATTAGCGCGATTTCGGAAGGAAATGTAATGCTTGACGTAATGCTAACGTTAGCTTAGCTCAGCTGTTTGTTTACATTCAGCCATGCTATTCAGCCATCATCAACCGTGACTTGCTTGCATCATGGGAATAGGCAGTCAATAATGGATATAATATGGACACAAAAGACTATCAATATTGGATCTTTGTATGGATTTATAAATCGCCGAAAAGATGCACGTTCCTGGATGAATTGATAAGCTCCTGTATTGGTTACGATGGCGCGGAGGACAGCTGATTTGGAACGGAAAAACAGCTGTTTGCCTCCACGGGGAAAAAGTAAGGAACTCCGACTTTACTACCGTTCGAAAGTTATTAAAGCATCAACAAACTACGCAGCTTGCTGTCTCGGCTCACACACTCGGTTTCAGTGAGTACATTGGCATTATTAATGTTGGTTTTGATGGTGTGTTTTTCTGGAACGAATATCCGAATATTCGCTCGGAAAAACCAACGAATACTCGAAGCCTGAAAAATGGCATTGGGGCCAGCCCTAATTCCATAATAGCTCTTTCTCAGTGAACCTGAATGTGTTATTCTCCTTCACAGAAGAAAAAATACATTTCCACTAAATCGATTCTAGAAAAGGCACAGATAGGTGGATTTTTATCCACCAGAATGCAGCAAATTAAGTGTTAAGTTCAAAATGTTTCTGGGGGGGGGGGGGCGCCCCCTTACCTCCCACCTATAAAATGTACCCCCAAACAAAACAAAACCTAGCCTGTATGCCCTGTACGCAGGTTGTTTTACAATATATTCATATTTCATAGGTATGTTGTTTTTACTTTTTGGATTAAAAAGAAAGCATGTCGGTAACGTACATGTCTGGCCCTTAGTATGATTAACATATCGTAGAGTGGCCCTTTGTGAAAATGTTGACACCCTTCGTCTAATTGATATTTCCTACATTCAAACGACATCAGTGCAGCACATATTCTTATATTCCATGTTGTGGCCCAAATAAATCATGTTCACAGCTTGACTGCTGTGCAGGGGTTGACACTAAGGTTTCAAATGCACTTGCCCATAGGGCAAGTACAGGTAATGTTTTACTTGCCCGAATGTTGTGTTCACTTGCCCAAAAAAAAACTAAAAAACTGTTAAACAATGATATATACGTATAGGCTAATTGAATTATACATTTTAGCGATCTCTTATCTCTTAAATGCAAACACTGCTTACTAGTCTCATCCTGACCACATAAAACGAACAACAATTCATATAAGCCTAGATATCATGACATCACACACTACACCAAGCGCTTGGTCCTGCTGCAGCATCGTGAAAGGGCCTCTTTTCGCCATGCACCTTGCCCAGGGGCTCAGAAAACTCAGTCTAGCTCAGAGTCAAGCTGAATGTTAGCTTCCACAGAAAAATTTTACTTATTTAAAACGGTCACATTGTGCCAAAAAGTGATTGTGTGCCATAAAATTATTAAAGTCCACCATGTTAAAGCTATTGCCCAGTTACACTGTAAGTAAGGAGGGGGATCATTCATTTCTATTCATATTGATACCATTATAAAGACTCCACAATCCAAATCTTTATCAATACCTTTCTATTATTTTGTTTAAAGAGAACTGGTATTATTGCTTTAATTGCTTACAAGATGAGCAGAGCTCTGGATAGGACTTTAAGCAGGTCATAATTCCATATTTAGGCCTACTATTTAGTTTATATTGCTGGGAAAACAAGTTTTTTACCCAAACTGTAGGCTATTATTCAAGCTTCCCGCGAAAAACTCAAATTTCTTATTTTCTTGATGTTACATTTGAACACATCATGATGTAATTTTATTGACCTTTGCCTAATAATCATTTTACTGAGCCGACCTGAACACATCACATTTGAACCGTTTGCGATTTTTTTTAGCTAACTAGGTCTTATCCTGCATATTTTAATATGGATTTAAAAACTATCCGTTTTTTTAACTGCGGGACTTGTCACTAGCTACAGTCTCTCGTTTGTTGATCACCGCTGCATTGAATGAATGATGAGACGGTGCGGAGCCCGTCTGCAGCGGCAGCGGCTCAGCAGACAAGAGTTTTTTTTTTTTTTTTTTTGAGACGGAGCGGGTGGAAGGAGTTTCTTCAAGACATTCGAAGGTAGAACAGTTTTACAGTCCATGATGCGGTCCAGTGATGGAATAATACGCTGAAGTAGGCCTAATTAGATGAAGATGACCCGACTCAATATTTAAAATTATATAATGTGACCTAGCCTACTGGACTCCATAGCGGTATCGATAAGCTCAAACGTTATTGATTTCTGGGTTTTGAATATAGCGGAACCAGGTCCGTAGGATAGAGCCGGCTTTCGGAACGTAGACAGCGAAACTGCGCGCACACAGGCTGTGTGTGTGTGTGTGTGTAGTGTGTGTGTGTGTGTGTGTGTGTGAGAGAGAGATAGAGAGATCGAGTGCGAAAGAGCGACCGTGATGCTGCTGGCTGCCGCGCGCAGCTGCTCAATTGCGAATATAGCCGATCTATTTTGTGTGATTTAGCGAAAAAAAAATGTTTTGCAGACTGTAAAACACATGAATACATAGCCTAGACTACAGACAAACCCTCTAAAATCCACTTTCCCGTCCGGGCAACCAAGAAGCAATCTCAACTTGCCCAAACATTATTTTCAGTTGCCCCGGGCAAGCGGGCAACCGTTAGTGTCAACCACTGCTGTGTATTATAGCGGTGATGAATGCAAGCTTAATAATAAGAGAATAAACCAAGGTGAACCAAAACATCTCAAAAATAGCTTAGGGGCTACTAGGGTTACACTTGTTTAAGAGTCAGCATCAATTATCCAATCTATAGTAATACACAAGACTCCTTGACTCCTTGAATGGGATTTAAGTGCATATTCTCCTCTCAAAGTGCACCAGATTCATGCATTCAAATTTAAAGGGTACAAAAAACTTTCGGCGGGACCACACCACCGCTCCTGAAGAAAATTCTGCGGGAAACACTGAAGTGCAGCTAGCACGATGAGTGTTTCTTTCTGGGCGCAATGGTATTAAACCATACTAGCTGTTACCACAGTAACCATAACTGTCTACAAATCAGCCAGGAGTGAACTCCTGAGGGTTACAACTTCATAAACAGCTTACAAGTGGATTAGTATGATACTTGAACCTAGTTAGTGTAGCTTGAGAATATCAGGAGGGTGAATGACATTTAAATATAAGAGGGGTCTTTTTTTTCAATAAGGTCTGTTTGGCAATGCTGATAACTACTGACATGGGCAAGGTGCAAGCTTTGCTGGATCATAATTTGGTGTAGAAGTAAGTGTTCTCAAGCCATTTTCTAATGACGAGGGTGACACTGTAATACCATGTGTGATGTCTTACCAGTAAGGTGTTCCCACGAAGGAGTTGGCAGGGGCGACGATGGAGGCAGAGCCAAAGTCTCCCAGTTTGACTGTGCCTGGCTCCGTCAGCAATATGTTTCCTGCCTTCACGTCCCTGAGAAAGAGAGAAATGATCAGATAAGAGAAAAGCACTGGTCAGGGAAATCGTGAGAAAGACAAAGAGAGAGAAAAAGTATATAGTTAGGGGCCGGGGGAGCAGCAAGTTGAATCAAAACGTGTGGCTCCACGGAGCATGAGCACAGCCACCGTTGCATAAGCCGATCTGAGGCGGCACAGTTTGTGCTTTCTCCCCTGTATTTGTTTTGCCTCTTGTGCGAAGTGTGGGCGAGGAGAACAGAATAGATGGTGAGAAAAAGAACGGGGGCTACCTGTGAATCATGTTGTGAGAGTGAAGATACGCCAATCCCTGCAATGCACCATGGGTTATGGCAGCGATTTCCACTTCCTGGAGGGGTTTCTTGTGAACTGGGAGAACAGAGATAATAGGGGATATCAGACATTGTTTAGGTAAACAACTGACATATATCATTTACTCGTTAGGGCGTCTTAATTACTCATCCGTCTTTTTTTCTTTCCTACTCACCTTCTAAGAGGTCTGAGGCTGAGCCCAAGCAGTACTCCATCACAAGCTAGGAGAGACAGAGGGACTGTTAGGCTGCACGCTATTTTAGGGAGACGAATGCAGGATCACACATGACATTAAGGACTTATTCTACATGACCCAATAAAGAGAGATTTTTTTGGACAGGAGGCATTTTTTCCCTGAGAGTTCAGCATAGTGTGTAAGTGAGAGAGCTGATTGATTCATGGGATTATGCAAAGCCAGCAATAGGTCAAACACAGTATCTGTGGCAACTGCAACTTATGTACCAATCATAGACAAAATAAGGAAGTCAGGGCACCATTAGTATCGATATTAAGACAAGGGGTCGACATTTCTTGTTGTTTGTTATTGGCAGTGTATTGGCAAGGGCATCATGATACGATGACATATCGCCATACATTGAGATATGATGTATATTGTGATATATTGCAGTCTTCGCCTTGTATTTGGAAGGGACCGCTCTAAATGTTGTCATTTGTAACGCCCATGCTGCCTACAGCTTTCACTCTGCCAAACACCGGGAATGACACCCGGCAATTCGAGGCAACAAGCCATACTGCGACATCTATGAGTTGAGTTGAAATTCAAAACAGGTAAAAACTCACCCTTCAAAATATATATATATAAATATACATGGAGTTGGAAAACGATACAGATATCAGGAAAATAAATATCAAGATATATTGTCGTATGGATTTTTTTTAGCACAGCCCTATTTGCGATCATGCAGCTACAAATACAAAAAACCCTTTAATCTGCCCTTGGACTACTTTTTAAAATCACTGTTTTGTCCCATTGGGACCACCAAGTAACAGCATTGACATACTGAGAATCACCTCCCGTTCAGACAACATAATGCCTTTCATGTGGTGTACGGAACTGCCATAGATTTGTATCCAATTCACAGTTGGGATTTCATCCACGTCTAAACAGTACACACTCACCCATGCTGTGTGCTCTCTCAGGTAGCAGCCGCGGTACTCAACAGTGTTGGGGTGGCGCAGCTTCTGGAGGAACTTCACTTCCTTGACGATATCTTGCCATTTCTGGATCATTAAACAGAGCCACAGACAATTGATGAGAAAACTTGACTTGTAAACTGATATCACATTAATGAATGATGAAGGATCAGAGTTACCAGGCCTTACCTCATTGGACTGTTTGCCACTATAGGACATCTTCTTGATGGCCACCACCTCATTTGTGCGGATGTCATGGGCCTAATGTAAAATAGAAATATTATGAATGACAGCAAGTACATTTATTTATTTAAATCACATTTGTAAACTTCATTTGTGTGGCAGCTTTCATACAACACAATGCAGTTCGAGGTGCTTTAGGTTAAAACATAAAGACAAGAAAAGCAGTCTGCTCCCATTCTCTTTAAACAGTAGTAGTTGCTTTATACTGTATATCTGAGAGCAGACACGTGAGAACTCTATGATTAATTGCACCCAACAAAGAAATCCCTATTTTATAAAACAAGGATTTCTGATGAGCCTCCTTTGCGTCCTCTCTCCTCCCGTCGATCTCTTCATCCATGACTAGCTCCTTTTCACCCTTCATTAAACAGGCCTTTCCATCCACCACTTGTCCTTTGTCCTCGACACATACTGTGCCTTTACCCTGTTTTTCCTCTCCCGATGCCTTTCATCTCCAGCTGACTTTGTTTGTTGACAACACAATACCCACCGTCACCACCTTCCCTCCTGTAACATACACACCAATTCTAACCCACAACACCACTATTATATTCAGATATCTCAATGATAGGAACTCAAATCATAATGATGCGGAAAAACCTACCGTGTGGCAAAAACCTGAAATAGCTTGAGCTAATGCAACTGACCAAACCAATAGATTTTTAAAGTATAACGTTTTGTAATATTACTTTCATTCGTAAAAAAAATACTTGTATTAGTTTCTATTTGTCTAAAGAGCAGCTGAGCAGGATGACAGTCAAAGCCATAATTGAAAGTTTGGCCGTAGAGTTTGTGAGCTTTTATGACAAAAAATAATAATAAAAAAAATCGCATCAGCAAGGTGTTGCTGCTAAATAACTGATAAGACCTTAAAATACATGTTTGTTCAACATTTCTCAGTCACTAAATCCACTCTACTTGTGAATTAGGGATGGCCATTTAGAATTTTTTCTTTAACCGGTTAACCACAAGAATTAACGGTTATTAACCGGTTAACCATTAAGATTTAATGTAGCCTATTTATAGTGAAATACATGAAACATTATAGCAGGGCTCCCAACCTTTTTTTGTTCCAAAGACCTGCATATTAAATACATGTTGACATTCACACGGCACATTGTCTGATGTGAGAAGAGGTCTAGTATGCGAATGTAGGAGCAGAAAGTGAAATAAGTGACTGAAAAGGGCCATTTACACAGGCTTAGGGGATGGGTAGCCTACCGAAACCTGGTGCTAAGTAGTGCTGAGCACGAGGCAACATATTGAAAGGCCGTAGTATTGATAAGCTCCGACGTTATCAGTACTGCATAACGGTACTTTACGCTTTTGTTTATGACGGATTTTCGCTATTGGTCCTCGCACACAAACATGGCAGACCTCTCTGTGTCTGTGCAGGGGCACTCACTGCCTGTCTGTCACTCTCTCACACTCACTGAGACGGTGATGCAGGACAGCATCCACCTCAAGAAGGCTAATGCTAGCGCTATGTTAAGCTAGCGGGAGCCCACGCTGTTAATGAAATTATACAAACACATGGCAGGGGAGTGTTGTGACCATAAGTTGTGACTGGCTATCTTTCTGGGAGCGTACCATGGACCTAATATAACGTTGAGAGTAGCCTACACGACTCTTTTCATTCTTTACCGACAGTTGGCATTCTTACATCCGGTTTAGCGATATCAAAATAAGAGTCTGGATTTGAGAGAAATTAAGATTTCATTTTTTTTTTTCATTTTTCCTTTATTTAACCTCGAAAGATCAATTGAGGTGTGACCCTCATTTACAATGACGTCGAGAATACAGATACACAATATACAATGAGAATACATAACAAGTTTACACACACACACACACACACACACACACAACAACAATTTAAAACATTCAAATCAATTGAATGAAAGAGACATAGCCTAATTAAAACAGTTACTAGTGTAGAGGGGCTGATTCAAAATAATAATTTTAAATTGGTTAACAGTTATGAGTGTATTTATTTTAATCGTATGTTGAAGGCTGTTCCAGGAGTCAGGGGCACTATGGCTAAAAGCGGTTTTACCAAGCTCAGACCGGGCATAGGGAACATATAACATGAGCATGTCAGTTGAGCGGGTTTGATAAAGCCCATCTGAAATAAGCAGCATTTCAGTCAAATAGAGTGGTAGCTTTCCAGTCAGAGCTTTATATATAAAAATATGCCAATGTGCATCACGTCTCTCCTTAAGGGAGGACCACCCAACCTTTTCATATAAAATACAATGGTGTGTATCATAGGCATCTCCTGTAATGAATGATTATTTCATTTTGTTTAACCTTTAGTATTAACCGGTTAAAGATCTTCTTAACAGTTAACAGTTAACCAGTTAACCATGGACATCCCTATTATGAATGAATACTTTATTGTCATTGCACATGTCACAAGTACAGAGCAACAAATTACCATTTAATTACCATATAATGAAGTTGAATGTAATTCTGAATCAAAATTTCAGTAACTCACAAAGTACACTGCTCCGAAGCTCCCATGGCCGATCTCCCTAAGGTCGGTGAAGAGCTTCTCAGGATCTTCCCTGAAGAACAGCTCCGCCACATCCGGGTCCTTCAGGTTCCCGGCCCGCACACTCGACGGCATGGCCAGCGCCTGGTGAGCATGGGCGAGACACACACACACGGTGAGCTTCTGTTTTTTTGAGGGATAACAAACACTTGTGTTGAAAACGTTAACCACTGAGAACAACATGGACCAAAAGCGTGTGTCGCTCTTTATCTGCATTCAAACTGTCCGCAAGAATGCAAATCTGTGATGGCTGATATGAATGGAAAATATCATAGCGCTTATCAGCTTCAAATGACCTTTCTTCCACCTGTCGGGAATACAAGGCTGAACAATGGTGGCAAAACTTACATTGCTGTATTGTTTTTTTTGTTTTTTTTACAATTAATATTGCAATATTCTAAATGTGTTAATTAACACCATTTCACCAGACACAAAGAGATATGAGACAGAAATCTGTCTTACTTTATTATCTTTGAGCCTTTTTGTCTACCAGCAATCTTTATTAATGGTTTCCTTCATCTTCCCCACTCATGTGAAATTGGGATAACACAAAATGCTTTACATTTCGAGATTGTATTCTTAACAATTATCTGATCCTTCATTGGCCGACACTATTGACTGTATGGCCAGCACAGTTAGGTGTGTGCTCTATGCAAGTGTAAGTGTGTGTGTGTGTGTGTGTGTGTGTGTGTGTATGTGTGTGTGTCTAGGAAACAGATGAAGAAAATACAATAAATGTGGTTTATTAAACTTTTATCGAGCAGTTAAATCTTTAGTTTAGACAGTATACCATGGCTGGTCTGATTGGAATTATTTGCAATGTGAAAACTGTACATGCATAAACAGCAATGTTGATGCTTAAATACAACTTTGTGAAAATCATGGTTGCGAATCCATCAGGAAATTGATAATCCAGTACAGAAAATAGCCCGACAGATACTGGATTTCTGAGGCTCATACTGATACTACTCTTTAGTCTAGTTATGGAAATACAGCCAACAAAGTGGAGTTCACGAGAGGATAAAGCACTGAGGGCCAATTCTGTCATACATATGTGTCTTGAAACTCAGACCAGCCAATGATATGATGACTGAATTGTTCAGTATTACCAGTAAAACACTTCCTATAGGATCATGTGATGTCACTGAGAATATAAACTCAGAGAAAAGAACATGGGATATCGACATAAATAAATGCAGACATATCTCCAATTGGTAGTTTTTTTCCATTTACTTTGCATTTGAAAACATTTACAGAATCTAAAATATTAAGGGGTTATTAATTGTATACCGCAATTATCATTACAGATACTACACACCACATACATAAAACCAGATCAATTCACTCGTAGCCACAGCCTTTTTCTAAACCCATTTTAGAGGGTAGTCAGATAAAAAGATTTGTTGTTGAAAACAGATAACAAGCAGTACACTTATTATTCTGTTTCACTGTCTGTGACACCGGATCAGATTGTATGTGAAATGTCTGTTAAGATAACAGCCTAGCATATCATGGAATATATCATGGGACTTTTGGGGAGTTTTTTTAAAAGGGCTAATGTGGAAAATGAACACATGCTCTATATATAAAAGTTTCAGTAATTTAAAAACTGTGCCCTTGTGTCAGTATTTTTTCTTAACAATTCAAAATTAGTGTGCATCAGGTCAAACGTTAATTTCATGTATTTTTTATTTATTTTTTGCTACTGTGAAAGAGGAAGCCAGTGGTTCCCTTTGAGAAATGGTAAGTTATTTAAATCATGCAGCCAAGCCTAAAGCCAGCTCTCAGTTTGTATTATGAGAAGCCATACATGTCAATCATGTGGTTCCATCCTAGATTGCATATTTATATCCATGGATTGCAACTCATACCTTTGTTGCAAAATGTTCCATCCTGGAGAACCCTGGGCATATTTTGAAGAAAAAACATAACAAAAAATCAAATTCATATTGTCTTTGGCTGGTGAGACAGAGCAGTGATTATGTAGATAGGCGTTTGCCACAAGCATCATGCAGCTGCAGCATCTCAGCTGAGCCAAGCTAGATGAGGGTGTTTTGCACTTGGCTGGTCAATTAGGCTATCTTTGCTCATGCTCGCCAAACAAATGCATGACATATATTCAACAGTAGACAACAACAACTCCAAAAGACAGGCTGGGTGTTCAGTCCACAGGCCAATAACAATCCTTCATGTCAAAACGTCTCTTATATGTAAATATTAAAGCTGGTTAATTGCACTGGCTGTTCTTTTCCAGTGCGAGCACAGACACAGAGATCCACTCTGCTGCTTTAGTGCGCTGAATGATTTATAACAGTCTTACCGTGGCTTTTGGGATCCACTGTAGCTAGCCCTAGAGCTAGCCAACCGGCCTGGATGGAAAATATTGGTCTCGCTCCCCCTTTATCCCTCGACACTGTTGTCTATTCAACACGAACACATCGCATTATGTCTGCCAATGCTTTCGCTCAAACTCCTCTCCATCCCGGTGCTCCCGGACAATCGGACAGCAAGCACGTCCGCGCGACTGGACATCGGTAAAGCGCCAGTAAATTGTGACAGCTGTAGCGTAGTGACGGCTACCAGCTGAACAAGCCAGTCAGCTAGCAGCTGAGAAAAACCAAAAGGGGCTAGCTCTACAGCGGGTGTTAGCAACCCCGCTAACTAAATAACGTGACGCCAGGAGCCGCTTTCAACGGGAGGCCGGTAGGTTAATTCCCGCGGGTCCGCTCCGTGTACCGCCTCGCGCTGTCATTACGTTAGTGTTGTCGGGCGGATTTCACCTCCTAGTAGTGTTATCCCCATTTTGCTTGACTCCCATCCGTTTTTTTTTTGTTCAGGACTTCATGATGGCGGAGCGGGGCGGGAGCCGAAAGGAAACCGGAAGTGTTCTTCTTCGACGCTTCGGTGGCACGCGCGCTGCAACGACGCCCCCTTGTGGCCGAGGATGTCCGTCAAAACCATGGACCTACTGTAAAAAGAAACACCTATCCATGTAAAACACCAACATGGTAAAGTAAAATCAACAATTAGTTTTTTTTGTAAACAGACATTATGAGTATGAAAGACATTTACACAAAAACTGTTTCTCATTATCAAAGAGAGATGTAACAATTGTTATTTAATTCGGGGTTTCTCATTTGCATAGGCCTATGTCACAATGTGATGTTCAGTAGGAGAAGTCCTGGTAAAAAACAATAAACAGTTAGGCTATGGAAGAATAATTTGGATTATTTACTGAGGTAAAATAGGATATTTAACTATTTGAAATACTCATAGTCCTGCATTTATAAAGTCATGTTATCAGCTAGATGTACCAAAAATAAAATGCCTCGTGCTCAGTGTATCATTGTATTATGTATTATTTTAATGGCTTATTATTACTGACACGATAACGTGTAGTTAGTTTTTTAATGTTGTGGCTGGTCAGTGGTCAAGAATGTTAATAAAATTATCATATGTAAACTATGCACCAAAAAAATAGAAATGTGCCATTGTAAAACATTTTTTTTAAAGCAAAAAATAATTATATTTTAAATCTTCACCATGACTATGGGAAATACCTGGCAAATGCAATTTTCTACCAAATGTCTCGGCCACCCATCCATTTTAATAACCAATTTTTTTTCTATACCAATGTATAGAATCACATACACACACACATATGGTTTGTTTGGCCCAGCTTTGGCCCTCATAATCCACTCATCATAATCTCTGGGTTGTGCACTTTGGTCTGAAACACCGCATACAACACACAGAATACAACCGGACGTCTTTCCTCTATGTTACTATCTAAATATCTTTCTCTGTTGCTATTGAAGTCTGTAGGAGTTTTTTTTTAATCCACAGTTAATAATAGAAAATCACAATCGCAATAGGATATTTATGGGTCAAACCAGTTCAAAGTCATGACTGCTTGTATCTGTGCTTCGATGCTGCAATGGCATTTAATCCTTTAACTAATCCCCCCTAAAGATTGTGTTTTTCATTCTCCCTAAAGCTCTAAACTCCCTGTAATTTATTTTATTACCAAAAATCAAACCTGTATATCTTTAACCTTGTAGCCCTCCCATCTCATCTGGGCTTTCATTTATTTGTTCCTCTCGCTCCTACATATGCCCTCCACGCCACAGGTATCTCTACACAGCTGCGGGTGCCACCTTGCATAACCCCCTCACTCAGCCGGTCCACTGCCACCAGGAAGGGAGGAAACAAAAGAGAATAAAAAAGTTTCTAGTTTCTGCTGCAGGGCCCGTCAGATTATGCCTTTAATGCCAACCGATTTCGGATGAATTTACATAACAGGGAAGCAGGCAGAGGGGAGAGGGTCAGCCGAGAGGACACAAAGTCTGTCACGCTATAAACTTGGCCGGTTAATTCAGATTTGTGAAGTGAAGATTGCCCCCTGGGCTCTAATCCGGACATTGTCATCAGGGTATTGCATAGAAGAAATAATCCTTATTTTCCAATTTAACCAACACTAATTCAGATTATCACACGTTGGGATTCTATCTGTAATTGCCCTGGGACTCTTTAATAAATCCAAAAAATCTGTTTTCCTGTAAAGTCTCTGAAAACAATAGGTCGAAACCACAGACTGGTGATACAAATAAGCCTCTTTTGTCACTGTAAGATTTTTTACAGGAAAAAGAAAGCTTAGTATTCTGGGTTTTCACTAACATGTTAAACCTACCTAATTTCCAGTTATATTTGTCCAAAAAACTCACTGGAAGAAAAGTTACATTAACAAGAGTCAAAGTAAGGACTTTGGTAACTAATGTTCAACTAACTGTGCTGAGAATACTCCCGTGATGCAGGAGAGGTAGAAGATATACATTCTGTAGGTAAGCAATATAGGAAATATCGAAAAATTTATTTAACATAATGCGTCAAGAAAATCAAGTGGACTAAAAACCACTGAGTGATAATACAAAATTCGAGGAACACATGGATTAATTTGGATTCTTTTTTATATGTTATGAATAATCATCTGTGAGGTTTCACTAAAATAAATTATGCTTCTTTAACTTTTACTTTGATATCAATAAGTTGATCAATAGAAAATGAATATATATGAAGTATCAGACTAAAAATGAATTACAGAAATGCGACTGACTCTAATCGTTGATCAAAAAGAATTATTGATTACAGCCCTAGTTCTTTTATTGAGTAATGTACACTGTGCCCTTTGTACAGTGTTGCTGTACAGAGCTGCAGCAAACTGGACAACAACTACTGCAATTAATTCACAGCAAACAAAACAGGAACTGTAACGTGCAACCCTGTGAACTAAAAGTATCCTATTTCCTCTGTCAGCTGCAGATGGTTCAGATGGCAGTATAATTTACAATATGATGTCATCACCTCCAGCTGGAAGCCGGGCGGCATCTCTCTGTGGCTTGCACTGCTGACTCCTCCCCGCAGGAGCACAACCCTGGATGCAGCCCCACCCCCCCCCCCCCCCCCCAACCCACCTCATACAACCTCCCAGCATCCCTGCAGGCTGGGCATACAGGGACCTGGCTGAGGAGATACAGAGACAGACACTGCGAAGACCATCAGGACACAGAGGGCAGACAGAGGGCTCCTTGCACTGCGCAGCACAGCAGCTGAAGCGTCAGGGTACCGTAATATGTGAATTGCTGATGAGAAGAAATCACCACAAGACGGTGAGTACAAATATCCACAGTGTGATACTTTAATTTTTAGTATTCATCTCATGACTCAATGGTCCATTACCCTTTAAAGTAAATCATGCAAATGTTTCGATGAAGTGATCGGTTTAAATTATTGCAGAATATTGCAATTTTTAATGTAGCAGTACCATCAAAATTTACAGTTTTCAGAATGCTTACTTGAGCAAAATGTTCTCATAATGTCAGAAAAATGAGGACACACAATTTAGACTTCATTTGTCAATGAATTCATAACTCTCCCGGATCACACGCTGTTTTTCCTTTTGCAGAAATGAGTTTTGGGGCAGCGTGCATTTTCCTGCGCGGCGGAAAAAATATTGTGAGTACAGCAGTCATCGCCTTTGCTTGTTCGTGATTTGATTTGTGCTGGAATTTGCAAACTGTTATGAACGCTGGATTGGATTATAACCCAAAAGATAAAGGGATAATGTAAAAGGATGAAGACTTTTCTTGATTGAGTTATTAAGCTGGCCCATATTTAGCCCACCTGCCAGAACAGGCAAATACTACACATTAAAGGACAGTTTAATCTCTATGCTTTGGGTGCCATTTAATTAAACATTCAACACCAAATCATGTTCTTCATGTCATTGCATATAGCTTTGTATTACAGGGTGCAGGGTTTGTTATGAATGTTGGTTCTACACAGGACCTAATACTTGATTGTATTTCTCTTGCAGTCAAGGGAACTGGCTGACGATGAGATTGAAGGTAAGTTAAATTCCCACCATGGACACCTTTGCCTCACGTTTGGAGATTGAAAGATCAAACTGATTGTTTTGACTTGCACAATTCACAATATATCATTTATCTATCTTACACCTTAACTACCTGACTGACTGAGCATTTTGCTGCAAACCCCTGCAGAGCTGCGTGAAGCCTTCAATGAGTTTGACAAAGACAAGGATGGGCTGATCAGCTGTAAGGACCTAGGGAATCTGATGAGGACGATGGGCTACATGCCCACGGAGATGGAGCTGATCGAGCTGGGCCAAAACATCAACATGAACCGTGAGTAGAAAGTAAAAATACAGACAGAAAATGCAGAATGTTTACAGTCACAACGGGATTCTGTGACGCAGAGCTCTCGGATATGCAAATGGAGCTGTCAGTACCAGAACGAGTAGTGGATGTTTTTCAATTTCTGCATCTCGTCCTTTAATTTCTCCCTCCAACCAGTTGGCGGAAAAGTCGACTTTGAGGACTTTGTGGAACTGATGGCTCCCAAGCTTCTGGCAGAAACGTCTGGGATGATTGGCGTGAAGGAGCTGAAAGATGCCTTTAAAGAGGTTAGAGTCACCCGTTTTCCTCAAACTCTGCAGGCACTGAGAACTTAATTTTTTATAAAAATGCAGCAGCTATGCAACATACCCAACACACTTTCTTTGATGTTGAACAGCTAAACAGTGCACTGAACTAATTTTTTTAAATTTTTGATAAATGTTATTTCTCCCGTTAGTTCGACATGGACGGAGATGGATCGATCACGACAGAGGAGCTGCGGGCAGCTATGACCAAGCTGATGGGAGAACACATGAAGCAGAGGGAAATCGATGCTATAGTGAAAGAAGCAGATGACAATGGAGACGGCACAGTAGACTTTGAAGGTATAGGCCTACTTAAAGAACTGTCTTTCCGCTGCAGTGACTTAAACACATAAAAACAACATGAAACTGATTGAACACTTCTTCTCCCGTTGCAGAGTTCGTCAGAATGATGTCCAATCAATGACAGCTGATGATAGCGTCAAAAAACTACGGACCTTCTTCAGTATCAATACTGTCTTTCTATTGAGCTTTTTGACTTATCGACTTGTTCACAACAAGAACAAATCATTTTAACATTCAAATAAAAGTGTTGTGAGAACAGTTGAGCAATATCAAGTCCCTCTCAGATAGACTTTTACATCTATGCAAAGACCCTCGATCATGTCCTGAGACTTTTTTTATATAGATATAAATGTGTGACTATTGAAGAGTATGTTAACAAATGGCACTTTATTGATGTTTATGATTGTTGGATGTTGGTTTATTGTGTGCACAGGAAGTTGTCTTGGATTGTGTTTGTTGAACTGACTGGAATTTGCTAATGGACTATATTTATTCTTGATTTAATTATTCTGACAGTATTTCATATTTCATATCACTGAAACAATGTCGTAAGGCAAAGACACCAAGTTATTGAGCTAAGCTACTCCTATGTATACAGTAGTCTGGTTACCTGTACAGCATTTATGCCGAGCTTGTTTTACTCTGTGCTGTAACATGTTCAACTACATCATCCATTTATTAAAGTTAGATCCTGGTACCAGGTGTTTTCCAGATGCAAAATAAAACACATCTAATTACATATAAACTTTGCACAAGATTTTTGATTCAAATGAACGCAACATGATTCCTGTGTGACGCCTGAAAAGAAGCCAGGGATACCGGGTGGGAATTATTCAGCAATTAGTCCGCATGAATTTGACTTTTGGCTTCGTCACATGTGTGACGAAAGACTAAAGCTGCTCTATAACTTGGTAAATTCCACAGAAAGGAAAGAGTTTGCATGACAAAAAATATCTGTTATGGCACTTTGTAACTTAATCCAACTCAGCAGGACTGCAATACTAATACACAACTATACTAATAAATCAACATTATGTTTCATGGATTTTGTGGACCAAAGGACGGATTTAGAGGATGAATCAAAAACATTATCGATGCTGCTGTGCTGTTGGTAGAAATGTTGACCCGATGTTGGAAGGATGTCAGGATCAAGAAACTGTGTTTCCAAAAGATGAACAGGCCACTGATTTTATAAGATTGCAGCACATGAATCATAATCTTGAAAATTCTGACATCATTATTATGACATACATGACAAATTAAGTCCAAAAAATACAGGGAGTGGAGCAATTCAATTCTCTGTACAAGTTGATAATATTCTTTGGAAATTTTGGACACTGATGTAAAATAGAGGGAAAGGTTTATGGGTATTGACCTTAACTGAATATGAAAAAAACATCAGAATCATCAGAGCATTGTTACCGTCAGGATGTGATCTAGAAAAGCCGCTTGTGCAAATTTCAACAAACAACACAGCATAAAAAGTATTACCGTATACCTGAATTGTCTAAAATTATCCCCAGAATTTCCACTGATTTGACACAAAGGGCTCTGTAACGCAGGTGGTCTCCTCTTGTGGTTTATCTAAAGTGCTGTGTCAAACTGACATAAAGCCAGCACAGTGGAGGTCAAACACCTGTGTTTGTTTTGTTCTTTTTTGGGCATTTTTATATTTTATTTGATAGTGTAGAGACAGAGGTGAAATGGGGCAGAGAGGGGAATGACATGCAGAGAACGACCGCGGGCTGGAATTGAACCCGGGTCTGCTGCTGGGCCCGGCCCGGGGGGGAGGGGGGGACGCCCTACCAATTGAGCTAAGGGCGCCCCTCAAACACCTGTGTTAACGGATTTCAGCGATGTGGATGAGGATGCACTGTGGTCACAGAAGCCAGACAGATGTTATTGCGTGACGAACCACAAAGATCTTCGAATGGACGGACAGATGGGGCCCAAGGGCTTATAGTACCAATTAACAAAAGTGAAAAACACAGGCCTAATAAGTAAACACACATCTGTTAACGGCACACAGATTGAATGCAAGAGTTATCTGTACAAAAGTACGTAACAGAAATGATATGTGTGATTTTGTTTTTGTTTGTTCTACCTGTAACTGTTTTAATTAGGCTATATTGTACTTTGACCCATTTTAATTGCTGCCACTCCTCACCACTGTGTAAATGTTTCAATTGTGTTTTTTTTTCTTCTCTTCACCTGTTGTTGTGTATTTGATGTATTTGCATTGAATATTGTGTATGTATTGTTGTTTTTCCTTTGAATTTGTTTGAACTCGACGTCATTGTAAATGAGGGTCACCCCTCAATTGGTCTCTCGAGGATAAAAAAAAGTTAAATGAAATGAAAATGTTTTTGGGGGGTGTTGTAAATAACGTAATATTTGGGCAGCCTGTCAGAGTGAAGGTAAGAGAGATTAATATGCCAATGTGTGTGTTTTAAGGATGAATGATGGGTGGCAGAGTGGGTGAGATTGAGGGGTGATGGATGAGCCTAAGGGAAGAATCATATGATGTAATGCTTGCTGGCTGGCCTCTGCCCTGATCCGTCCCTGATCCCACAAACATCCAGCATAGGCCTTTATTTTGTTAATCCACAGTAATCTCCATCTCGGCCTCCCTATTCCGAGGGAGCCACTCTGCACTGCAGCTCCACGTAATGCACTTTTCTTTTTTTGCCCTCATCTTCCCAACGCGATAACCCTTGCGCTCTGTTTTTGTTTTGTGGATTTCATTTGTTTTTTTCCTAAATTCCCAGTAATCCTTCTGAGAAATGGCGCATGCACCCTGGGTATCTACAGATCAGACAACATGGGTCTCTGAGATTTATTACAGTTTATCAAAATCACCCAGTCCTCTCCTGTTTATATTTATATGTGAATTTGTTTTATAACTTATAGCACATATTAACAATAAGGTTGTGTAATACCAACAGCAGTGTAAAGTTTGCTTCTGGTTTAACCTGTTTTTCAATACATGAGCTGAAACCGTCTTTTAGAATATGATAATATAATGAAAATGTTTATCAGTACTGACTCTGGGGGCAGGACACATCAGTTGAGGGAATGATGACATTTTGTGTGTTTGTGCATCACTGATATACTAAACAAAAAGCTAAGTAAGTTGCTACAGCTTCATTTGATTAAAATTCATCATCTCAAGTTTTATTATCAAAATTTGAATGTTACTGTAAAAGTAATGCATTATTATAATGTATACTGTAAAGTATTTTTTCAGGTTTTGAATCATTCCACTTTTACTCTGTAATTCTGGGTTTCAACAGTCTAAGGACTAAAGCTGAAAATAAATATATAGATATTGTTCCTGCCAAACATGATAATCAGTTCCGCCATAGGCATTCACTTTCTGCATTTCTGGCAACGTGACCAAAATCAGAATTCAGGTTTAGTTTGTAGTATCAGTTTAAATTGGGTTGTAAAGTTTTAAATATAGACTTTAAATGCTGTTTTCCAAGCTACTATGATATTGTAATCAAATATCGTAGGGTAAGAGTAGCCTACTTTTTCCCTATCGTAGGCATATAGTAGCCTATAATAAAATAGACTACAGTATGCCTACTAAATTAACTATATGGCTATAAATAGATTGTGCTATTTTTTAGTGTAACCTTGACTAATTAATCCTTCATTAGGTCAACAACTGCTGATATCTAACTAGAACAGAAACATTTCATTTGACTTTCCGCCAGCGTTTTTGCAATACAACCTAAAACCACATAATTTCCGCGTTGCTAATAATATAATAAAGTTCACTTACGCATACATTTCAGCAGACCAATCAAAACAGAAACGGAAGGCGGAGAGGGACATTCGGCAGGGCTCTCCAATAAGGGTAGGCTTTCTCTCACTTCTGGAGAAATGTCTGCAGCAACAGAGCGACACTATCTTCTGGAGTGAAAGGCATAGTATGGTGAACTCACTCGTCGTGCGTGCACAGTCGGATATGTTCGTGCAGTGTTTTTAATTATAGCGGCGTTTCTTCCGTATGAATAAGCAACTAATGTTGGCTAACCAGCTAGCTGTCCGGTTAGCTGCATGCTGCCAGTTGCTGTCACAGGTCACAACTCATAGTTGCTGCCAGGTCATGTTAATTCCATAATTTCCATTGAGGATACAGCATATTATTCACAAGGAACAACAATTCACTATTTTTAAGTCTTCAAAAAAGTTTCTATCGTTAGATTACATACTGGGATAAAAACATACATTAGAAAGTTGTTTGTAGCAACACATAGCCTATAGCCTACAACCTGAACATTATAATATTAACTGCTCAACAAAAAATAGCTTTGTCATTAAATGTTATTCAATTTAAGGTTATATGAAATAGAAGAAAAACATGTAGGCCTACCTCGTAGTTTAAAAGCCAAAATCTGTGAATATTACATTGCATTTCCTAATAATTAATAAATCAATTAATCGTTTCATGGGGATATGAATTTGATGTGGGGTGTCTTCAGTATAAAAAGGCAACTTAAAGGTGTTTGGTGCAATTCACACGTCCTTCTTCTTTAGCTATTCTGTTTTTGTGTCCAAACAGGTCTCCACTGATGTTGACTGGATGTAGAAACCTCTCTTGGTCAGTTTTTTCACTCGCCCGTAGCAGACTTTGCTTGACCTCACAGGCTACTCTCTACTCCTCCACCTGTACACCTCCATCCATCCCTCCATCTCTCCCTTCCCTGACCTCAGTCCCTCTAAACTCATCCGTTCGCTTCCCCTCCACCCACTGCCCCTCTCAACCCGCTCAGCATTCAGTCAAGATGGAGCTGAAGGAATTCCTGCAGGTGTTGGAGCAACTTGCTCCTCTGTCTCTGGCTGAGTCGTGGGACAACGTAGGCCTGCTGGTGGAGCCAAGCAAACCTCGGCCCGTCAAAAGTGTCCTGCTAACCAACGACCTCACAGATGCCGTCATGGAGGAAGCGGAGGCTATGAGCTGTGACCTCATCGTTTCGTATCACCCTCCGTTGTTTCGGCCAATCAAGTGCCTGGTTCAGAAAGACTGGAAGCAGCGATTGGCCATCCGGGCTGTGGAGGCGGGTATGGCCATATTCTCTCCTCACACTTCGTGGGACAGTGTTAAAGGAGGGGTGAACGACTGGCTGGTCGGGGGCCTTGGTAAGACGTCTTTCTAAGTGGAAAATGTGTCACACTCACCTATGGCACTTGCATATTTAATGAAGGTTCAGGCTAAAACGTGAGGACAGGTGACACTGACCCAGGGGTCATCTACGTATTCTGATCAAAATTCCTCTATCCTGGCCCCGGGGTGTTTTCCTTTTTTGTCTGGTTGTTTTTTTCCATGTCTGGTGTCTGTCTCTATCCCTCAGGGAGCGGTCAGGTGTCCGTGCTGAGTCAGGCCCTCAGTGGAGCATCCCACAGTCACAAACTGGAATTTGTGGTTAAGAGCACAGAGGAACTTAACGCCGTTATGGATGCACTGAAAACTTGTGACAGTGAAACAACCCTGCAACATTCAGTCAACAGGTCCAGTTCACATTTGCATAATAGGCCAATACGATAAGCATATTCAAGCACATGTGTGTTTCATTAGTGCTTAATATCTTGACTTTAATAAATTACCATTTATGGTTGTCGCACATTGCATGTATTAGCCATTTATACTACAAGTACAGTGTGCTTTACATATTTGTGCAGAGTTATTACAAATCATACAATATGTTTGACATTGATTCACTTAAGTCATTCAATTGCCCTTTACTGTAATATCCTTAATTTCAGTATAGCATGACATTTATTTGAAGAAAATCTGAGACTTCCACAATGAATCTAACACAGTAATGTTTCAGTCTGTTTGTCAGAACTTTCACTGTCAGTTTGCTACTGTACTAAGAAACATCCAATGTTTTAGATTTTCAAGCCGCTTAGCTTGTAAAAGTAATGCTCTTGGCAGTTTACTTCCATGCCCTGGATATCAAAGCTTCCAGCAATAGCCAGACACACAGACTCAGCTCTCAGCTCCATTAGCACAAGCTGGTTACATAACTTTGACCACAAACTCATGGGTAAAAAGCATACTTATATATATTATCGCAAGTTTTTAGTCAGAATGGAGACTTTGACGAAATACTGAAAAGAACAGAAACATGTTATTGGAACATAGTCAGTTGTGTGATGTAAGGCACACAAAAACTGTAGGTGAGAGGTTTAACTAGTAGTCGGCACTAAGCTTTATTGCCCTTGTGAATAATAGTCTCTTTCCCCACTGAACTGAACAGACCAGACAGCAGTGGGATCCATGTCAGCGTGACATGCAGTGACTCAGCGCTGACCCCCAGTGTCCACATGCTCTTAAGACACAATGTGGGAGCATCATCCCTCAACATCCTGAAATTAGAAAAGGTGTGGCACAAAGATATCATTATTAGTTGATGAACTGGAGAAAGTTGAGACATGTGGGAAAGGCCATGTTGTTAAGATTACCATACAAATGTAATAACAATGAGGGAAACAAGTATGTTCGAAAGAAACATTTCAAAAAAAGTAGTGGTTAATATACTGATAACTGTCCAACTTTCACTCCCTGCAGCACCCTCTCCCAGGCCATGGCCAAGGGCGACTTAGTGTTTTAGACCAGCCAGTAACTGTGGAGACAGCCATCCAGAAAATGAAGTCCCACTTGGGTTTGACTCATCTCCGTTTGGCTCTGGGATGGGGGCGGACTCTTGGTAATTAGCCCTTTTGCTGGTAAAATAAAAGTACATAAACATGTAAACAATGTGTAGGATGTGAGCACTCACCGATTAGCCCAGCAGAATGAACAAATTGGCATTGTTCCACATATGAAATCATTATAAGCAAGTCATCATTGTGGTATCTTTCAGAGTCCTCTGTGCGCACTGCGGCTGTGTGTGCTGGATCTGGAGCCTCAATACTGAATGTCAAGGCAGACCTCTACATCACAGGTAGAGGTTTTGAAAAAAGTCCTATTTTGCTTCTGTTTAAAACAAGCTGTATATGAATGATATTGTTTGTTTCACTGCTAGGCATTGTTGGGCCCACTGATGTTACTGTAATGTCCTTTGTTCAGGTGAGATGTCCCACCATGAAGTGCTAGATGCCGTGGCGAAGGGAACCAGCGTCATCCTCAGTGACCACAGCAACAGTGAGAGAGGTTTCCTGGCTGTCATCAGGGAGCGGCTGGCTGTGCGTGTTCCTGAGAGCGTATCAGTGGTGGTGGCAAAGGCTGACAGAGACCCTCTGGAGGTGGTGTGATCGACTTCAGGCTACAGCTGCACCATTTGCTCTGCTGGGGAGATTCTCACGGTTTTGACTGGATAAAATTGACAATATTACAAAAGCATTCTAATGGTGCAAGTCAAACAGATGTGTCTGATATCACTTCCCCAAAAAAAATTAAAATAAATGTTTTCCAAGATATCTAGAGACAACAATTAGCACATTATTTAAGTATGTTTGTGCCTCATGTAATTATGAAATATGTTGTATTTCTCTCCAGGTCTTAATAAAACAATTCTGCTTGATCACAGAAATGCATGTTATGTGTGTTAGACGAGAAAAAAATATCCTCAGGCCACTTGCATCTGTTATATGCAGAGGATCTATTAATGGACGACATGATTAATGTTTTAATCATAATTAAATTACAGAGAAATTCCACATCCATTTCTTTTCCCCAACAGAGAGTGCACACCGGAGCAAAAACAAACAAAACACTAATCCCTATCATACTAAAGGCTTGCTGTTCCTTTGCTGTGAACACGCACGAGGAAATCGGACAAGCTCCTCCTATACAACATTGCACCAAATCCAAGCCCAAAATGAAAATGCCTTTCATGATATCTTATTTATTCTTTATAAAAACCTTTTTTTTCCCCAATGACCTGACCTTTAGACCCTCGGCGAGCAAACAAAGGTGGATACCAAACCACTTAGCATATGCATGTCAAAGAGTAGGTGGTAATACATATTGCAACCTTCTAACAATCCTCATCATTGATTCTGTTGGTAGCAGCACCCTGCAAAACACCTGTCGGCTCGTAAACACATTAAGAGACATTACACACACCTCACTGCCCCCATCAAGGTAATGGCCTTTATCTCAGCGTGGTGTTCACACCTCTACTTCCTCCCAGTCCACACTCTTTTATCCCCCAACACACATACATACGTACACAAATGGAGAAGGAAAACAGCAACTACAACAACATTACTTCACTGCTGTAGAATGACTCCAGCTGTCACTCTTTTTATTGGCAGAGATGTCAGGTATATTTCGGTCCTCACATGATGATGCTCCCTGAAATCATTCAGACAAAGGGAAAGACACAAGAGCTTAACCCTTTTTATGTTGAAACGGCTCTACTCGTGAGAGCCTCTATGGTCTGTTGACATGTCCTCCAAAAAGCATCAGTTCCATTGCCAGTTCGTGCATAAATAAAATGTCTATTATAAGGGTTTTACTGTGTCTGTTGTCACCTCAAGGAATTTAAGTTGAAGCCACAAAAGCGGAATGGAAAAGCTGTTGACAGCAGCTGCTAAATGAACTGCTACAAAATAATAAAGTTCACTACATGTCAAATTCTTTTTATTTATTTTTTTTATCACAAAACGGTTTTTCAGTTATACATTTTCTTAAATTTCCCTCACATTTTGCACTATGGCATTTAGTACATTTACTGAATATATTGCACTTAAACCTGCAGTGTGTAGAATTCTGGGTTTTATTTCCTAGCAGACTTTGTAGAAAATAATTATAATATCCATAAGTACGTTTAATTTAGTGCATAATAGCTGAATTTTTTTTTTAGAATTATATATTTTTCCCTTAGAAAGGGTCTCATATATGTCCATATTTCTCCATACCTTGGACCAAGGCATGAGCGCCGGCATGTTGGAAGCATCATGGTTGGAATGTCGTCAGGTGCATTGTTTAAAACTTAGAATTGTTCTTGTCCTTGAAGGCCACTGTAGCTTTTGTTATTATTCGAAAGGGTTGGGGTTACCCAGGGAGTATTACATTCTAGAACTTTGTAGAACTTTCTTGATGATGTCATATTGCACACTGCACCTTTAAAATGTTACACAGTGTCCCTTTAAGTACAATGTTACATTTTCTATTAAGCTACTTTAGTCTTCTACTCAGCCTCATTTCAGTATTTTTATGAGCAGATAATACTGTATGATGAAATTCATTGCTACAGTATGTAAACTAATTAACATAAGCCCCCCCCCCAATCCACTGGCTACAACATTTAATATAAATTAGTTATCTTCACCCAAAAATATAATAAACATTTATAAAAAAAAATAGTAGCTACGTTTAGTACACAAATAATACATTTTGCTTATAATACTAATGTACTTCATATATATACATTTTGATTGCCACTCCTTGCCATGGAGTATTCTCACATTGTAGTTCATTTTCATTAGTGCAGTGAATACTTAACACAACTCATATGTTTAACTAACTGACTTTCTGATGCTACCAACAGAGGTTTGTCTGTGTGGTCTGTATTGTGTGTTTTATTGTGTTTTAACTAGAACTCCTGACCGCTCAGCCTCACTATACAGCAGAATTTCGCATTGAATCAATTCAACAACTCTAGTGGCAAATATTCCAGGAAACGCTTGTTTTGAATCAGCCTTAACTCTTAGCTCATACCTGAATTCAAACTTGTGGCATAAACTTCTAGACGCTGATGTTCATGTTGTGGCCAAATTGCAGCCATGAGCCAAACTGTCTTCCTCTGCCACCTTCATGGCCTGACTCCCCGCTGAGAAAAGCCTAACAGGCAGACTGCTGAGAGGAAGAAACATGTCATCAAGTCGTCAAACAGCCACAGGGGACCTGTCAGTAAACAACTGGATTTATAAGAGGCCTTTGACTATTGGAGAGCATTTCAGAAGAATAATTCAATGAATCACTTAATTTTGAAAATAAGATGTCAAAGGGCAGTTGTCTGTTTTAAACCCTACATGTCATTCTCTGACTAAATGCTGTCAAACAAATAAATAAATGAAAGATAAGTAAGAATAAGGAATTCTTTAGAGCATGCTTTCCTAACATGTAGAAAAACAAGAAGACGTATTCTGATCCTTTACTCAAACAAAAGTAACAACAGATTACAGAAGTCTTGCAATGAAATCTTTGATTATCAAAATAAAAGCACTTACATGTTGCATTATTCAATTGTGAATGCGTTAAAAGTACAAATAACATTTTGATGACGCTGGTCAAGGTAGAGGTCAATTTGAACTACTTGATTAAAGTTAAGGGGTTGTTGAGGAGGCTGATTTTTGGTTGTCAATGTTATAGTATTACTCCAGCTGTAAGATATTTGAAATTAAGTAAAAATGTAGCCTCTGAAATGCAGTAAAAAAGACTTGGTGTATAAACAATCCAAAACAGTACCTTAGTGAAATTGCTTCTCCTGTACTGAATCACATAGATTTTCCTGAAGTAAATGCTATTTAAAAAAATAAATCACCTCTTGAAATGAATAGTGTTGTTTGTGTTTGTGGAACAGGAACAGAAGGGTAGATGGGGGCGTAGTGTGGAGAGACAGGGAGGCAAATGAAGAGCTGTGTTGAGGAGAAAAAAAGGGGGTCCATTTGGCCTCAAGTGTGAAGCTCCACACACCTATTTAACAGAGCAAGTCAGCACCGAGGGCATTTGTGGCAAAGCACAGCAGAGGATTAGGAGCAGAAGTCAGGAAAGAAGAGCTGATGGAGTGAGATTTTACTTGGAAGTAGCTGAAGAGGACAAGTTAACAGTACAGACACAGACGAGAGAAGAAGAAGAAATGCTGAGCGTGGAGATGTATCCCAGTTTGGCTCTGGGGCCGCAGAGGATCGGAGACTGCTTTTACAGAGGTGAGAGGGACTGTGTTTATTTTTACGTGCGTGTAAGAAAGGGACCTCAACCTCCATGCAGCATCGAGCTGACTCATATGTCACTGAAAGGCTTTCAAATGAATTTGGCCTCAAATGTTTACTTGAACTTTAACAGTAAGTTTATTGCCTGCTAAATGTGACTGTAATATCTTTTTAAGTTAACACATGCAGGTACTCAACCAAAATACTTGCACCAAACTTCCCTTTAATTCATCCATTTCATCTTGGATCTTGGATATTTGTGTTTCCACAGACCGACAGGCTGCGGCCCACATGCCCCTGTTCCCTCCCGCCTGCGACATGGCGGCCAAAGGCTTGCCCCAGAGACTGCTGGCCCCTTCCCCAGTCTCCAACCAACCGGCCTCCAAGACACCGCAGGAGCAGGTGAAGATGGAGCTGGAGAATGCGTCTCTATGGAAGCAGTTCAGCTCGGTGGGCACAGAGATGATCATCACTAAGAAGGGCAGGTTAGGGAACACCAATGCGTCAACCTTTGACCCCACCCTCTTTCTTTATGTTAACTTTAAAACCTCCTATACATACCATGCAGTGAAAGTCTTCTCCAATCTTCCTTCAACTTACGACCCACTTCAAATATGATATATACTTCAAAGTGGGCTAACTTGTGTCATTCTTTTAGACGGATGTTTCCCGGGCTGAGGTTAAAGCTTTCAGGCCTGAACCCTTCTGTGCGATACATTCTCCTCCTGGACATGATCCCGGCAGACAACTCCCGCTACCGTTTCCAAGGCGGTGGCTGGCAGGCTGTGGGCGGGGCAGAGGCAAAGCTACCCGACCGGGTTTTCATCCACCCAGACTCACCTGCCACGGGTGCTCACTGGCAGAGCCGCACCATCTCCTTTCACTACGCCAAGCTCACCAATAACACACTGGATACACAGGGACACGTGAGTGCTGCAGAGTGAACAACTTGGCAAATGCACAGAAACAGAAAAACCCTAATACTGGTTGTCTCTATGGTGCAATTTTTTACTTCAATGTCCTTCTTCTTTGTTTCCAGATAATCCTGCACTCCCTGCATCGCTACCAACCCAGAGTTCACCTCATTGAAGCCAGAGACGTTCTAATGTGGGGTGGAGGGCAGCACTCCTTCGTTTTCCCAGAGACCCAGTTCATCACAGTCACAGCCTACCAGAACAACAAGGTACCGTATCATTTAATTTAATATATTTTATTCTCACATATGCAAAATGACATGCAATGAGAGTATGTCTTTGACACTTCCGACTGTAAACATTTTTTCCCGCTGTTGTTCTTTTCAGATCACGGAGCTGAAGATCAACGCCAACCCCTTCGCTAAAGGCTTCAGAGAGAACGGAATGAACAGCAAAAAGTAATTCACAACTAATGCCTGCACAGAAACGCACACATACAGATACAAATACCTCAAATCCATGCATAGTGCGGAAAATCTAAACCCCCCGTTTTTTTCTCTCCTTGCAGACAAAGAGATGCAAGACAGAAGCGCAAAATTTCAGACACCTTGGATATTGGTAAGTGGGAGAACCAGCAGACTTAAGCCTTCATTATCACGTGTACAGTATTGTGATAAAACTGCTACTTCCTACATCACCTGCGATTGCCTGATCCTAAAATACCTCAATTTTTTCTTTCCGTCCGTCTCAGTAAGCTGTGATCCATGCGATTCTACAAAGCTTCTATCGCAGACCATTACCACCGGCGTAGACTTGCAGGCCCTCGCGCTGGCCTCTTTGCCTCCGCTACCTAATCCCTCCTGTGGGTTCAGATCAGAGGAGGCTTCCTATCAAGACACGCTGGTCCCACAGCAGCCGCTAGACCTCGGCCAGGCCTTCATGGCATCCCAGATGTCTAATATCGGCATCTCCATGGACAACGGGATGCAGGATACAGCGGGAAGTGAGGTGGCCAACAGCATGATTGAAAGGTAGGTATACATCTACATCTAAATGTTAAAAATCACCTATCATTCAAAATGCACTCAATTGTTCGACATTTATATTGGTCCCAGGGGTGTCTAGAGACTCCCAAAGTATATTATATATGTATAAAAAAAATACAGTTTGTTCTCCAACTCCACCTTTCTGAAAACCTGTGTTCAAACAGCAGTCCGATTTTTCTGCCTGTTATGACCTCATATGAAGAAAAGCCACACCCCTCCCATTTCCAACCTAGTTTAGCACTATCTCCACCCGGATACCCCTGAATCTAAGTGGCAGTTAGATTCAAACCGGCACTTAGATTTTGACAGAGGCTGAAAAGAGTAGATTTAGCAATGGCAATGTGAGAAATATAAAGGGTTTGTTGAACACTACACCATGGAATCAGTTTAAAGTAGAAAGCCAAATTACTATTTTTAACCTGAAAATGAGAAGAATATGTGTCCTTTAAATGAATACTTAGACAGGCATTAATACGTTAGAAAAACTCAAAAAATAAGTAAATTTGATGGGTATTACAAATCTTTTGAGCACTAAATATCTATCTATCTTTTTTCCCTCTACAGATCTGACTCTATGGGTGAACAACCTTACACCTCCGCCTTCCCTTCTTCTCAGGCAAACTCCTCCCCTTTCACCTCAGCTCCTCTTTCTCAGTCGACCTTGTCATTCTCCTCCCTCCCCATCCCTGACTCCTCAGACACATCCGATCCCCCCATCCATTCTATTGACTATCCCTCCATTCTCTCCTCTTCTCCCACTCTTTCCTCCACCACCACCACTCCCTCACTGCAGCAGACCTCCTTCACCTTCCCCACTCCCCCTCATTCCAGTTCCTCCTCGCCACAGCCAAACCTTTCCTCCTCCCCTTCTGCCAACACCTATCACTCCATTCCAGAAACAATCAGCCCACATACAACTACAGATGCCCCTTTTTCCGCCCCACCTTCCACATGTAATTTGGATCTGCAGGCCCAAATATCAGCTCACTCTATGCTCGCCCAACCCAATCAGCCATCCGATACCAGCGTAAATAATTCGTCCAGCTTCCAAAGCTCAGCAGCATTTATCTATCCAAATATCCTGCCTCCACATCCTGAACCTTCGCCGGTTCCCGCGCAGCCTCTCCCCAACCAATACCACCACCCACCTGCTCCGAGTATGCCATGCTCCATATCCAGTCATGGTGCCCCCACGTCTTTTGCCTTCCCCTCTGTCCCTCCACACATGCAAAATGTGTTGTTTGCCAATGTGTCTCCCAGCTCTGCCCACCATGCCTTGCACTTCCCGAATCTGAGCCACCAAGCCCAAGCTCCTTCCCTTGCTGCTGCCTTCCCACCCTCCTCCTTCACTCACTCATCCTCCTCCCTCCCTCACCCTTCTTTCCAGCCCTCCTCTTGCATGTCCGTCTCCTCTTCTTATCAGCAATCAGCCACCCCTGCTTCCTCCCTGCCACAGACAGCTCATCATCAAAACCTGCACAATCCCACCTCCACTTCCTCATACCCTCCTGTTGAAATAGGCGCCATCCCTCAGTATAACCACGCTGCCCCCTATCGCCCAGAGATGGTACTGCACCACCCATCTCTTATCCCTCAGCTGGATCCATCACTTAACTCCAGTCTCTCCTCCACAACCCCTCCCCAAGCCCTCTACCAGGCCTTCCCTTCCTACCCGCTCAGGCTGTGTCAGGACCCTCACTCGTCCCTCTCCCTCCCGTTCAGGCATCTGTATAGACAGCACCAGCATGGACACGCTCACCCCCAGGGGTCCTACCTGGATGTGAGCACCAGAGCTGTGTATTAAAATTGTAGGAACGGAAATGTTGATTTGATGTTTTGGCTTGATAGCGCTTTTAGTTTTTTCCCCCTCAATGTGTAGCTTTAATTAGAGTTGCCCAATGTAGCCTTCAAGTTTGTGCTTGTGTGTGCAGGTGTGTGTGTGTATGTCATCCATGGTGTCATCCCAAGAATTTAACTGATGAACAGTTGCATGAAATTGATACAATTTGTAAATACCAGTTGAAGATTTTCTTTTAAAATATCCATTCCAGAGTGAAAAATAAAATAAAAATATAAATCTACACATTTTTGATTCTGTTCCTTTTAACTGAAACATTGAATATGCTTAAAGTGACAGAGGAATTAAAAATGGGGGTTCTTCTTTACGCTATAGCGTCTAGAGCTCTGGATTAGCCTACCTGTCGAACACAATCACTTAAAAAGACAGTTTGATATTTAGAGTAATATACTGATAAATTTTGTGCGAAGAGTTAGATGAGAAGATTGATACCTCATGTTGGTTATATGAAACTAGCTCTTGGATGTGGTTAGCTTAGCGTTGCATTTAGACTGTTAACAGTAGGGAACAGCTAGCCTGTCCAAAGGTAACAAAATCCCCCTACAACACCTCTTAACCTGAGTACTTGACATGTTAGATCTTGTTTGCTTAATTTGTAAATAAAAGTAAAAACGACAAGCAATATACCTTTGGGGGGTTGTGTGCAGCGCTATTATTTTTTATATAGTCTTACCCCAAATTCTTAATTTTATTAAGCTACATTTTTTATTATTTAGTAGCAGCTCACAAACCTGGTGCCTAGTAGGCTATGTATTTAGATATGCCACAAGTGTTGCTAGCACTAACTTTGGTGTACTGAAATGTATGATGTCTCATGAAAAAGACCAAAGGGTTTTCCATATAGCCTAACGGCATGTGAGGTGTTAGTGCTCCACAGACAGATCTTTGCACAACAGTTTCTGCCCCGGTTTCACAGCTAGCAAAATGTTTGACCCTCTAAATGCTATTAATATAATGGGGTAACATATTGAAACCAGTTGCTATAAGTAAGACAAAGTTCAGTTTGTCTTTCAACGCTACTAGCAACTCAACATTTTCAGAGTTTGGTTTTAAAAAGGATTAAACAAATAAGATATAGTGTCTAATTATATCTAATAAAACAGCTCACAGCTTTTCTAAATCTGTTAGCCTCTGAGAAGCTGTTTTGAGTCTTTAAGCGGCAGCCTCAATCTTCTCATCTAACTGTCGGCAAGAAAGAGAACTGATTTTCCCTAAATGTCAAAATGTTCCTTTAAACTGCAAGGTAACATCTAGACTAAAAGTTAGTCTCTCTGACCTCTCTCCACCACTGTACCATTTCTTGATATAATAAAGACTATCTAAATGAAATAAAGACCTTTTCACAGAATATTAGACACTTCAAGTTCAGTTCCTGGGTCACAGAGATATTTTTCTATTACAGACTCTATTGGTTATTCTAACAAATTACTAATATAATAATTGCTTGAAAAGAAGCAGAATTAATCAAAAGGTTATTTTTCATGTGCTCCTTGATAGATCTTACAATGTCACTCTAAAAACACAATATAAGATTACTTTACTTTTTGTGTAAGCAATGGTGTGCGGCAAGGAGGAATTCTGTCTCCTATGTTATTTAATGTTTATATGGATGACCTCTCTAAGCAACTTCAAGAGTGTAAGGGTGTGTGGTGGGAGAGAGTATTATCAACCACCTCATCTACGCTGATGATTTGGTCATCATGTCGCCATATAGTGCCGGGCTACAGCAACTGCTTCAAGTGTGCTCTAGTTACGGCATCCAATATGACATTAAGTTCAATCCAAAGAAGAGTGTTATTATGATTGTTAAAACTAAGGAGGATCAGAAGATAACGTTTCCTTCATTCTCACTGTCAGACTGTACTCTACAGGTGGTTAGAAAGGTACGTTATTTAGGTCACATCATCACTGATGATCTTTGTGATGATGATGATGTCCAGCGCCAGTGCTGTAAACTTTATGCACAGGCCAATATGTTGGCACGCAAATTTCATATGTGCACAGAAGATGTGAAAGTTAGTCTCTTCAGAGCTTACTGTACCCCATTTTACACAGCTCACCTCTGGTGTAAATATAGAACAGCTAAACTAAGGAAGCTGCAGGTAGCGTATAACGATGCCTTTAGGATCCTCCTTAAGCTTCCAAGGTGGACTAGTGCTAGCTCCTTGTTTGTGACAAGTAATGTCCCCACCTTTCATGCTGTGTTGAGGAATTTAATGTATACATTTATGTGTCGACTTCTTGAGTCAAAAAACAAAGTAATAATTGCACTCACTGACACTAAACAGAGTGATACAAGGTACTCCTCTGGGCTGTGGAAACATAGGAATCGATGCTTGTATGTATTTTAATCTGTGTTGACTTGTATTTGTATTGTATTTGTATTGTCTTTTTATATGGAACTTTGAGTCCGGAATAAAGTATTCATTCATTCATTACAATTCAGTTGTTAGCATGCACAAAAATAAGGAAAAGAGAATAGTAATGCTAGTAAAGAAAAACGATAGAAAAAAAACATACCAAGCAATAAAATTGGGAAAATAATAATGTTAGGAACTTGTGTTTATGGGAATTTTATAGCTTGCACAAAATAGTAACAGTCCTTATTGCAAAATCTCCGGCATATGGCGTTTATGAGCAAATTTACTTTTTCATTCTTGTCAACAACAAAAAAGTTTGGAATGTCCTTTTGGTTGATGCCCACCCGAGGGGACCCTTATGGGTTGAGGCCAAGGTTCAACTCTGTGTAATCGAATGTCCAAGCCACTTATTAACCAGTGAGTCAGCTGAAAGATGATGAATCTTACTGGTCCAAAAACAAACCCTCAAATCGCACCTGCTTAGCTGTTCATTTAAAGTCTTCTGAGTGTCACTTTTAGCACGGAAGGTAAGGTGCTTCTACCGTGTCATTTTATTGGGCATTTTTAGTGCTATTTTCAGAGACGTTTGTTGCTTTAGGGGTAGCTTCACAGAAACCTTATTCAAACTTTCCGGAACATTGTACTTATTGATCTTCTCTTCTGGCATGAGAGGACATAATTTCTTCTTGAGCTGACCCCTCAGGCTCCAAAAAAGTCTCTCCTCTGTGAACACAAAATAATTTTAAAGGAAGTTTTTATTTTTTTTACTAATACTTTCAATCATCGAGACTCCAACTAGAATCTTTTCTGGGACGATGTTGTGCTCTCGTAAGTTTCCCTCGCTCCCTCGCCTCTTGTCGCTGAGGCTACTGGGTACCGCAGCCTCCAAGACAGTGGCGGTCAAGCAGCCTGATATTCTCTCAGCGACTCTGACCTTTGAGGATCCCAGAGCATTCAGGGTGAAAAGTTTGGGCGAGCTGCTCCGAGCTCTTGGCATCTTCAACCTCTGCTCCTTCCCTGTGCTGGTTAACAACGCTGGGAAGGTAAGGCTTGAGTCTGACACCCATAATGATTATTCTGAGGAAAAGGAGATGAATAAGACTGATGAGTGACTGATTGAAGAAAGACATGAGAGAGCTCTTATTCTCTTCTTGCTCAATATCTTCCACTTATTTTTAACAGGTGTTAATAAGGTATTGACCATGTACAATCCCAAGGAAGGATTATAGCCTCATGATCTCCATTAATCACCTGTCTGCTTCCCATTCTTCTTTTATTCCACTCTCAGCTGATGTCGTTAGCCCGCACCCTCCTGGGGAGAAGGGGGTTCTCCTTGATGCTTCGGCCCACTGTGTATGCCCAGTTTGTGGCCGGAGAGAAAGAGAGTGAGATCTCTCAGTCCATGGAGAAGATGAGCTCGCTGGGACTGAGGCCCATGCTAGCAGTACCCATTGAGGAGTACCTTGGAGAAAGCACTGGGTACAACACATTTGTTGGTATCTTGGACATGTTGCACCACAGCTCCACTGGAAACACACATGTCCTGCTGCTATCACACCATATGACGCTCTCACATGTTGAAAAGTGGAAAGTACATTCATGTCTTTTGTTGTGCTTTGTGTCTCCACCAGAGAGAAGAGATATGATGATAACATGGAGGCCATGTTAGAATGCGTGCGAATGTCCCACAGCAATGCCTGGAGCAAAGACCCAATGATGCAGCTCAAGATCACAGCCCTGCTTAGTCCTGAGCTGTGTGTAAGGCATTCAGAATGTTTTTAGGACATTTAGTAAAATTCTCCTTCTTTAAGCTATAGTGCGTAACTTCTTTCGCCCCAATGAGGAATTCTAAGTAATTACACTGTTGACGCTTCTACATGAGGTAAGCCTTAGGTTATCACACATGGATTTTATACCTTCTGCTGTATGTCGAGGTATATTTATTGGAGCGCTTCTTGGGACTCTTCTATGAAATACTGAGAGAGCTTTGTTGAGCTAAAAGGCTTGATCAACTTTGTGTCAACTTGTTTGGCGATGGCTTGAATGTTACCAACATTCACTTATATGAAAAAAGTTATGCACTATAACTTCATACTTAAAAAGCTATTTTACTTTTACTTGTAATGGAGTATTTCCACAGAGTGATATTAGCACTTTTTACTTAATTAAGGGATCTTCTTCCACCACTGTAATGGCAATGGCAATTGCCAAGATTTTATTTAAGTTTCCAGAGCATTTTGGTCACAAGTTAAGCCATTTGTGAAATGTTCCCTTTTTTTCAACACACAGCATAGTGGACCTGGTCCGCCCAGTCACTGAATATAGTTCAAATACGTGGGAAAAAAAGATAAGAGCACATATTTCTAGTGTTTGGTTTGTCCACAGCCGTTCATGTTCCCCTGTCCCAGCGTCTATCCTTCTCTTTTGATTCAGTGTTAAAATTGTGTCTTTCATTTCACAGATGAGTATGTGCTGCTTTTATCTTTAGGTGAAACTCACAACCCTAATTGCAAAACAACCGTATGATCTGAATCTCCTTGTCAGGGCAATGGATGGAGAGGTACGTCTTGCAAGCAACCAGATAACACTGTTTGTCACATGTCCTCTTTTTCCCCAGTTCATATACATGTATACATTCACAGAGTCTATAAGGATGATTGTGTTCAATGACCTTTGTCTGAAACTGCCTCTTACAGCAAATCAGCTTCCCAGGTTTAGATGTAAGTGAAGTTGCCCATTTCCTCTGTGGCCTGCAGAGACTCAACCAAATAGCAGAGGTACTGAAGTCAAAGTGATATTATTTTAGAATTATGAATCAGTACATTGCATCTTAAAAATTCAATGTGAACATTTATTTTAAGCTCCAAGACTTCACCATGTTTCAGTTTTTAGTTCATAAAAAAATTCATTTTCATAAAGATTGATTGTTTTGTTTAGGCAAGTGTGAACAAAGTCCGCATCCTGGTTGATGCAGAGTACACCTACATGAATCCCGCCATGTCTCTAGTCACGATGGCGTTGATGAAAAAGTTTAACAAAGATGGCACCTGGATCTGGAACACATATCAGTGTTACCTGAAGGTAAATATCTTCATGTATAATTTTTAAAAAATATCATAACATTCATAGTATTTCAATGAATACCGTAAATGGTAAATGTACTTGACTTATATAGCGCTTTTAAACCGATTTTCTCAGCCCCGAAGCGCTTTAAAATTCTTACCACACTCACACACCGATGGCAGTAGCTGCCATGCAAGGCACCCTCTGAACCATCGGGAGTAATTTGGGGTTCAGTGTCTTGCCCAGGGACACTTCAACATGTGGCGGGTAGGCGGGGGATCGAACCTTCGACCCTGCACTCCAGAGGACGATCTCCCTACCCACTGCGCCACTGCCGCCCACCGTAGGTTAAAAAGACCAAGTAAGCAGTTACCATGGTTCCTACGGCTTAATGCAAGTTAAATTAAAGACTTTTTTAATGCCCCTTGAAAGGAAATTTAAGACCAACAACACAATCAACACAAAAGGAAAATGTAATTGTCACGTCGTTCAGAAACAACAGTAACTGCTTTCAGCTGTTCATCTGTTCAACTAACAGAATGATCTGAATATGTATCTGTATTCGGATGTGAAGCCGGAAGTGGGCGGGGCTTATGTCTAAATATTTTGTTGTTGCAATTATTGTCTCTTCAGAGCTTAAAATTGATTTAATATTGGCATACCATTCATTATAAAATATATTTCTACCTCATACTGTACTTTTCATCTGTTTCTCTCTCTCATTATAAGTTATATGAACTGTCTGAGCCCCACTAGCCCTTTGACAGGGGGACATTGAACATTCAGAATCTGAAACAGAACAGTATTACATCACAGTAATTCATTAACTTTGTCTGTTTTATTTATTTATTCATGTCTTTCTCCCTTTTAATTTTTAACTTAACTAAGTTTTATGATCTATCAATCTATTTTCCCATTTTATTTCCCTCTTCTCTCTCTTTCCATCTCTTTTTTAATTTCTAACTTGGTTCAATGAATAATGACTTTGGACTAGGAAACAGCGCTTTATTAACCTACAAGTGATCAACGCACAAAAACAAAACTTTTTTTCAGCAAATCTCCTATTATAAACAGATTGTATGAACTAAACAGGTGAAGTGTTTGCAGTTTGTGGAACCCTGGGTACTGTATTTTGCTCAAAGGGGACTTTATCAAATACACCCCTCTCCACCTGTGTCTCTCAGGAGTCCAGGTCTCTCCTGTTAGAAGCCCTGAGTCTCTCCAAGGCTGAGGGTTTCTGTCTGGGGGTGAAGCTGGTACGAGGAGCCTACATGGACAAAGAGAGGAAGCTGGCAGAAAACAAAGGCCGTATGGACCCTGTCCACCAGTGCTGGGAGGACACCAATGTCAGGTGGGCAGGAGGCAGTGATGATCGGTCAAACCACATGGAACTGAATCCAAAACTCGACTGGATTACATTTTTTTTAAATCTAGATTTAAGAAATTGTTTTGTAGGGGGATTAAGACTGTTACACATTGTAAACTTGGCATTCTACAGCTCATTTCTGAAAGTGACCTAATTTCATCTGTTTTCTTGTGTTTTTTGCAGTTATAACAGCTCACTGGACGTAATGCTAGAGGACATATCCCAGAAACCTGAGCGCTACAGAATCATAGTAGCCACTCACAACGAAGAGTCAGTGAGACGAGCCGCCAAAAGGTAATATTGTTAGAAACTTTGTTTATGACCACAGGTCGCAAGAATCGTACAGAAATTTGAATGTTATGGGATGCCAAGTACCAGTGATATCCTACCCCTTTGGCCTTAGAGTCAGTAAAACTAAATATTTTCAGCACAGACTAATATTTTTCCTTTTAAAAATATATTTAAGAGTCTCGAAAAAAGTTAAATTATCAATTCTGGGTGAGGGATGGATGAGGGAGAACTTCACTTCTGTTAAAGGGGAACTCCCATGATTTTATTTTCAGCAAAATCTGTTTACAGGTTAGTGTCTTGTTGCTACTGTCCAAGGCCTTGACGGACCAGGATTTAAAACGTCTGCATCGGGAGGCAAAATTAATCAACGAAAAATGCTGCTGTCCTGAGCAGCAGAGCGTACAAAATTAAGGAATATATTTACGAGGTCAGATAAAATTGAATTCCATTCAATTTTATTTGACCTCATCTGTCGGAATAAAATCTGTTGTAAAAAGATAATTGATTTGCAGACAGTTATGAGAGCAGGGTCGATATAGATATGTGAATAATTTGAATAAACTGAACCTATCGTCCCGTAACAGATAGGGTTTTTTTTTCTTTCCTCGTAACATGTAGAGGTAGCAAGTTGACAAGTTTTCTAGTTTGCTTTCTGACAGTTTGCAAGCTATATTTAAACTTTTCATTCAACAAAATTGTATAAAATGAAAAAGAAACATGCAAGGGGAAAGTGGCAGTGAACAGTAAAGGTAAAATATAGTGTTAGTATAGTGTGACTAAATATCGTCGCCTTTATCACGTGACAGAAACGAGACGAGATGCAACGTAAATGGTGGTCATGTGACGAAAACTATAGGCCTAATCAAATATAGAATGCAATATTGTTGACGAATAAAAAAGGGACTAAAGCAGTTTACAAAAATAAAAACTCAGCTAAAATATCTTATTTTCGTTGACCAAAATGAAACGAGACAAAATGTTATAACGTTTGTCTCACTATTATTAGTTTTATTATTATTAGTCTAAAACTAGACTTAAATGTCACCATGATAAAAATTGTCATGGATAATTCTGACTAAAATATGACTAAAATACTCTGACTTTTAGTTGACTGAAACTAAAAAGAGTATTAGACTAGTAACTAAAATGACAGTTTGACACAAAAACTAGACTAAAACTCAAATTAAAACAGGCCGCCAAAAACAACACTAGTCAAACAGGTTGAATCTTCGAGAGCTATGATAAACGGTTACACAGTCCATTGAGTCCAACAAGTCCAGGTCGGGCACTACTGTTGTAAATGACCTAGCTGTTGTGTGTATCATCTTCAGGATGGAAGAGCTGGGGATTGAAAAAGATGGAGGCTCAGTGTGTTTCGGCCAGCTATTGGGCATGTGTGACCACGTTTCCCTCACTCTGGGTGAGCTGTGCCTCAACTGGTTCTCTTTACATTTACATTATGTGCCAGAGTACTGTGTCTTATTCAACAAAAGCTTCACCTGACAGATAGCCTAGCTGTAGTAAGCATTGAATCATTGAGTTGTGGGACAGCATTCCTGACCACCTCATCTCTCTTTATTTTAACTGCTATGTGCAAGACGTAAATGATTAAATATGGTCTCACCTGAAATCAAACAGTGGAGCTATACAGAAGGAAAGCACTGCATTTCCCTTCTTCTAATTCTGGTTTTAGGGGTGTAGGCTTACATGAGTGGGAAGTAGTTATGAAAAAAGTAGGTAGGCTTTAACCATGTCCTCATGTTGTCTCTCTTCTTCCCTCCAGCTAAGGAGGGTTATGCCGTATATAAGTCAGTGCCATATGGCTCAGTGGATGACACGCTACCCTACCTGGTGCGTCGGGCCCAGGAGAATCGCACCGTGCTGCAGGGAATCCGCAAAGAGAGGGACCTACTGAGGCAAGAGCTCTACAGGAGAATCCGCCAGATGGGAGGCAGCTGATAAACCTCCCCTCCCCTTCTGCGAAGACAGAGGCAAAACTGAGGTCACTGCTGTGTGCAAGTTAGCCTTTAACTCTGCTACTGAAGCATTGAACACTCTCATAGTAAGATTCCCAATTAATGGGTGGTGAAGGGAATGTAAATTAAAGGTCCACTAACATCTACAAATCAATTTACATATTGCATTTGGCTGAATGGGTAGCAGAAGCAGCGATGTAACTTGAAAAATAAACTTTGTCCGACTTTGTCCTTTAGCTGAAACCTGTAGCCTAGTAGATTTATTTTTTCTGAAAAGGAATCAGGTTGGATTTTTCAGCGATAAACCAAATGATGTGACTTTTCTGTGAGGACCAGAGAATGTTCCACATACTAACAGGAGAAGAAGAAGCTCAAACGGCTAACGACAACAGCCGGAATGGCAATGTCCAAATCATAACGTTAGTCAAAGTAATATGCATAAACTAAATAGTGCAACAAAACTTACCTCATCCATCATTGTAACCAGTCATTAACGTTGTCTTGTGTATCAGTTTTGGCCGGATGCTTGCTCACGCTAATGCAGTGAGAGCATGCATTTCAGGCTGCTCACTTTACTGCCACTGGCACTGAAAGTAATTCTAAAAGTTCCATAGTGCCCGTTTAAAGGTTCAGTATACAAAATGGTACTTTTAGCTAACTTCCTGTCAGTTAGCAGTCCCCTCCCTCGTCCCTACCTCAGATCTGTTAGTGCGATAAAACATGATAAAAACCATCAAAACAGACATTGTGAAGGATTTTTACATGCACCACCATTGTAGGCTCATACCATGGACCTATAAAGATACACACTCACCCCTCTGTCGCTCTCTGCACGTGCACCGGTAGTGAGACGTGCCGGTTTGTAACTTTCTCTCTTCTGATTGGATATCAGGTTGTGGAATACCCGAAAAGTTTATTTGAGGATTACATGCAGAGCGGGTGACGGAGAGACCTGTGTTATGAAATGCGGACACTATATACGTGATCACTGTATGAATATAGAGCGATGTAACACGTATTTAAATATATATAATGTATATAAATTAGGGCTGTCAAAATTATCGCGTTAACGTAAGGTGATTAATTTCTGGAATTAACTCGTTAATTTTTTTTATCGCAATTAACGCATGTGCAGAATGATCCGCCCCGTACATCCCACCGGCTCTGTACTACAGCCACTCAAACGTTGCGGCTGACCCAGGATCAGTAGCTGCGCGCAGCCAAACATCACAGCACGCTAGCCCATGCCGTGTTTTAAACTGCTAACGGTCACGTCTGTGTCGGGGGCATAGATAGTATATAAAATCATCTGCCGCGCGGGTGACAGTTGATGTCGGGAGCAACAGGAGGAGAAACAGTGTCCGCTCTGTTAAGAGCCCGCGAAGACACAAACGTCTGCAGTTTTCAGAGGTGTGTGTGAGTAGACATCAACATAACGTTGGCTTCCTGGCACAAATGAACAGTCCCCTAGGACGTGTTCGCACGCACACACACACCGCACACACACCGCGGACTGTAATCAAGTTGTATTCAAGAATGCACAACCTATAGAGTCACCAAATAAATGCCATTATATAGCCTATATTTGCCCAAAGACATAGTAAAGAGACAGACCAATTGAATTATGGTGTGGTAGGTATATGTTTTAGTTTGATTTAAATTTATTTTCAGTATTAAAACCATCATTTTGATTTTCAATTAATAAAAATTCTAATTTTAAATGTACATCCACCTTCTGTCCTTTATCTTTCCGTTCGTACAACAATATACAGCGAAAATTCGAATTTTTCGGGCATATTTCGGATGGTAAAATTAATCGTGATTAACCCACAGAATCCTGTGATTAATCTGATTAAAAATTTTAATCGTTTGACAGCCCTAATATAAATATATCGCTCACTTCACCTTTAAACATGAAACTTTCTAAAGTAGCTTTAATACAAATTACAGTCAGAATTGGAAACTGAAGTGCAACAGTTTTGTGAAGTTTATTAAAACAATAGGCTCTGCATTTGAAATACAGCTCTGGGAATAATGAAGAGACCACTTCAAATAATAAGTGTCATTCATTATACTATTAATAGGCATATGTTTGAGTAAAATTAACATTTTGGTTTTGCTCCATAATGAAGACCTATCAGCAATATTTCTAACAAATTACGGATTTTTTTTTTGTCATTTAGAGCATTTCCATTGAGGAATGTAGAGATGAAGATTTTTTTTTTTAAGATATTTTTTGGCATTTTTATGCTTTATTGATAGTGTAGAGACAGAGTTGAAATGGGGCAGAGGGGAGTGACATGCAGAGAACGACCGAGTGCTGGAATCGAAAACGGGTTCGCTGCTGGCCGAGGCCCATGGGGGGGACGCTAAGGGCGCCCCCGAGATGAAGATTTAAGAAAAATCCAGACTGGTCTCTTAATTTTTTTCAGAGCTGTACATGCTATATTGGTTTTGCTAGTGAGAAGACACAGCCTCTGAGCTTCTGGCCAAACCACTAAGGGAAACTGTAAATAATGTGCGTGATAAGAAACCCATGGACGAACAGATCTGGTTTCGCTGCAGCTGGCAGATCTGACCTATTTGCCTTTGGTGGCAATTTGATGAATATCCCCCAATATCCCACATTGCTTTTGCTTCTTGGGCCTTAGTAAGCAATAACAGGAATTTGATCTTTAAGTAGGCCTAATGTAGCCTATGTAAGCAAAGAAAAGTCATGTTTGCATCTTTCTTGTGATCTCAAGAGAACAAAAGGCCATTTTGACAAGATCATGAAATCAAATTGTGTCAAGAGTTCATTTGGGTGTTTATCATAATTAAAATACTTTATTTCCCCAAAAATAAACTAGCAATCTTGAAATAACTGCATTTATTGTGGCACTAAAGACATACTTGCAAAAACTGCCATTCTTGTCTCCTGTAAAGCTAGCCAAGAAGTTTACCCTTTAACTTTTTTGCAAGTATTTTTAATATCTAATGAATAAAGGCGACCTCACTGCCAGTTAGTTAGAGAGAATCCGTGTTGTTTTATGTCTGGCCACAGAGTATTTACGTTCAGCACTTTTCTTGAGAGCCTCTTCATTGATTTCTGTGTTCCTAGCTTCCCCTTCTATCCACACACATAACCTATTTATGAGAAGCCATGTGCCAGCTAAGTGCCTGTTTGTATTCTGCCTCAACACCACGATGAAGGCTCTTCCTTATACTCAGGAGACAAAGAATGCCTTGAATTTTTTAACTGATGAAGATCAAAACATGTTTTTTAATAAAGCAGAGCCTAAAACCATGTTCCTTTAGTTTGTATCTTTATTGAAGTTCTGAAAAATATTAGTCGAAATTGATTCACTTGTCCCCTATACCAAGTATGAGGATTTGAGTTAATCGGAATTATAATCCGTATAAACAGAGCCATTCAAATTATGGAAGACCTAATTTAGGGTTTAGTGTGGAGGATTAATTTAGCAATTTTGCTTTGTACTTTGGTTTTATTATCTTTGTATTGAGTTGATATTAAAACAAATAAAACAAATAATTTCCAAACACTGTTTAGTATAGTTTATTGGTTAATTGTAATTCAACAATATCTGCCATGTTTGACACCTGACTGTACTGCTACAAGCCAGCCACACTGCAATGCATTTCTTATACAATATTCTACTAGCAATAAAAATTGAGATGGGCTTGTACTCTGATAACCTTCAGCTGTTTCAAAATCAGTGGGAAGTAGTTTTGAGTCAAATGACAGAACGGCAAACAGCAGAGTGGCGTGCACAGAAACCCAGGTTGTTGTGGTGGAATGAAGACTTAGTTCAGACAGCGAGAATGAAACTCCACACGTTGCAAAGCTTAGTAGTTGCTTTGGTTTTGATTTCTGTAGCCGCCTCGATAGCCACCCTGGTAGCCTCCACCCTGGTATCCTCCTCCTCCTCTTCCTCCTCCTCCCTGGTGGTCTTTCTGGTGGTCTCGCTGGTAGCCCCCCTGGTGGTACCCTCCTCCTCCCTGGTACCCTCCACCCTGGTGATCTCTCTGGTGGTACCCTCCTCCTCCACCCTGATACCCTCCTCCACCCTGGTACCCTCCTCCACCCTGGTACCCTCCTCCTCCCTGGTACCCTCCTCCTCCCTGGTACCCTCCTCCTCCTCCCTGGTGATCCCTCTGATGGTAGCCGCCCTGGTAGCCTCTCTGGTAGCCGCCCTGTTTCCCCTGGTAACCATCTTTCTGATCTGTTAACATGCAAAGAGGAAAATGCGTTTTACCTGCGAGAATCCTAAAGGCAGCACTTCATCAAGTGAAAAAATTGCTTATCAAGCGTTTATTAACCCTCTGAGACCCACGGGACGGCACACCCGCGATCCCAAACACCATGGCATCTTTAGAGCATCATATCTTCAAGACGTTTTGAGATAAAGACAGATTGTTTTTTTGCCAGCAAACGAGAGAAAGAGATCGAAACAGCAAGCCAAAGTGCAGCAGTGTGAAACGTTCATTCACCATCGCAACTGATGTGAGCAAGTAACCGCAGGAATGCATGAAGTATGCGCTTATAAGTTGCAAAGAAAGTAAAACGCCTGTAGACACTGCCTTAAAGAATGAGCATAACTCCTGTACTGCAGAAGCTAGAAACTTCTGTTAACATCGAGAAGATCTATCAATTTAATTCATTTAGCTTTTCTTTCATTATAATGGCTCACAGTTTTTTCTCAATTAAATACATCTTAACATTTTAATTCTTATTTTTTTGGTTACATGTTCAAATATTCCATTATATAGTGAATAAAATAATAAATTGAGTGACATACAATTACCTGATGATGTTCCTCTTTTGGATTGGAAACCTTGATGATAGTGTAAAAAATGACAATTTTATCAAATAAAATATAGCATAACTGAATGTTAGAATGGTGGGTCTCCAAGGGTTAACAAACGTATTTTTCCTTTTTCATGTGAACTGTTTGCAAACACATAAATGTCTTCTAGGAAAGACTGTCTGAAAAGACATGTTAACAATATCAAAATTAGTCTTGAGGAACAAATTTAAAACACCAAACTTATATTGTTCAAGCTAAACAACCCTTATCTGTAACCTAACATTGCTATGCATTACAGTTAGTTACTGATTAATGGCAAACATCGCAGTAGGCAACATAGTTAGAAGCGGCAATGAATAAACAGCCTCTGCTTGGGAAGGTCACCATGTGGCCAGAAATTGTTTTTGTATCCAAAGTGTAACAGTGTGGCATAACATACCTCCTCTCTGGTAGTTTTGCTTTTGTTGGTAGCCACCTTTCTGATCTGTAATGCAAAAAACCACCAGTTATTTGATGTTAGTGCTGAAAGGCACTATTCAACCTTTGACAGCAAGGAGAGCATTAGAGGTGTTAAAGGAAAAGGAACAGATAGAGCAATCATAGCTTTGGAGAAATGCTTTAATGTAACCTATTGTCACCTATAGAAAAAACAAGGTGGATTGTGAACAACATGCAAATATAGGGGGGGAAAAAAGGAAAAGAAAAAGCAGACTGAAGCCTTTTATCTAAACTCACCTCTATTGAAGTAGCCTCCATAGACACCCTGTTTGAGGTCAAAGACACGCTCGTTATTCTCCACCAAGTTGCCCAGTTTCTCAGCCAGCTGCAGAGCCATGTTTTGCAGGGACGTGGGCTCTGTGCGGTGCATCACCACAGTCTGTGTTGGCTGGTCGAGTGACGCCTGTAGGCAAGAGGAGTGAGGAAAATAAGATTTGTACATGTAATGATGCACCAGGACATTGTGTTGCGTCTGCACCGATACAAAAGCCACTCTGACAGAATAGAGAAGAAAATAAACCTACCATCAGCTCCTCGTTGATGATCATCTTGCTGATGATGCTATGAACTGTGGGTATCTCCAACTCAAACATCTCAGACAGCGTCTGCATGCTGCAGGACAGACAAACATTTTAATAATTGTAACCCCATTGACATAAAAAGAGGTTAAGCTTTGCTGGATCTTGCTTCTGTGGTTTACATTAAAAGTAGTGGCTGGGCGACATCTGACACTGTCTTTTCTGATTTGAGTGTATACGAACTAAGGCTTCAGTTGAAAGCCATCGGTCATGAATCTTTAGCAGATGCTCTGAGCTCAAGCTTTAGTAGCCACAGACTCCAGCATTGTTAAATTTTTTTTGCATCTTACTCTTACCTGATGGAGTCATATACACTGCTGTACGTGAACAGATAAGTCCTCAGTGACTCCTCTTGGATCTTTCTAAAAAGGGAAACACAATTCATCAAAATATTATTACACAGGAGCACAATCGGTCCATACCTGTAATTATTAATAATTGAATAGCCGGATTAAATCACAGCATGATCTAAAATTATCATCTGGATGTCTACCTTTAAATAAATTGATAATAAGCAAACAAACTTTTATACCTATTACTATTATACGATATATAATATTCATACTATGTGTGTGTACACACACACTTGCATACACACACACACAACACACACAATATAACTTTTACAACAGCGACACCTAATAATGGCAGATGCTAACCTCACAAGCATCTCGCGTACTCGCGTCGTCTCAGGAAACAGGTCCCAGACCTTACTGTTCATCTTCTCATTGATGATGAATGAGTGGCAGGTGCGCCAGTCTCCCATCTTCATGGCCTTGCTGGCCGCCACCACATGTTCCCTCATGCTCTCTGGGGGTCCTGGAGGACAGAGAGAGGGGTACGGTTATCCTCTATGGATTCTCTCTGGATTAGACATGCCGGTGTGAAGCTGACATGTTACGTACCAAGCAGTGGCTGTCTCTCTCCCACCCTGAGCTGGTGGTGGAACTGCTTGCTGATCATCCTGCGGCGGGCATCAAACTCATGGGCTGCCATGTAGGGAATTTCCAGCAGCATGGCCGAGACCAGGTACACACACTCCAACAGCTCCAGGTTGATGTGCATGTGGAACGGCACCTGTGAGGGAGATCAGAGCAATGTTACGATAATCTTGCCAGGTTCCTTACAACACAGTATGTTCTTTATGTTTACCAAATGCTAAGAAGACAATATTTATACTACCCCAAGAGCCATGGCTAACATGTATTTAAACAGCCCAAAACTACTCATGTGAACATCATTTTAAAGAGGAGCCCAACCAATATGGTTCTCAGGTCCACAGTCATATCAAACATTAGTTTATCAGCAAAGCTACATAAGACGTTATCAACATAAACACTAGGATGATCTTGGACATTAGTTTACTGCTTATGTATGACTTACTTGTCTTCTCTTTTCAATCTTCTCCTGCTCGGCATTCCTCTCCTGCATGTTCCTCATGAGCAAACCCTGACCCAGGAGCTCCTTGGCACGGCCAGAGGATTGGATGTCCAACAGGGCATTGTGGGCATCTTTAATCATGCCCTGTCTAAATGCGCAAATGCCAAGCTGGACCATAGTTCTGTTGTACAGGATCTAGACAAGGGAGAGAAAATAGGTCATTAGAATTTATGGTGTATGTTGTTCTATCGAGTAGTCTTGTTATCCTTCTTCTCACCTGTACAGGCGGGTCAGCGTGCTGGATGTTGTCCTGCAGGTGGCTCATCAGCATGAGGTCACGGGCTTGGTACCAGCGTGAGTGCAGAGCGTGGTGGTAGATGTGGGAGAGGATGGCGCAGGTACGGATACGGTCGGTGCGATCCTTGGCGTAGATGAACTTGCAGAGACGGTCCATGATGACAGCGCTGTCCTCCCCCTCGCTCTCCTCTTGGTCCTGTTCAGACTGAACAGCAGACGACTCAGCACATCACACTCAATAATAAAATTCAAAGAGACGGCGGCATAGCTCATGGCAAGACTGTATACAGGGGTTGACGCTAAGGTTTCAAACGCACTTGCCCATAGGGCAAGTACAGGTAATGTTGTACTTGCCCAAAGAAAAACAAAAAAAAATTTAAACAGTGATATATGCTTATTAAAATATACATTTTAGCGCACCGTATCTCTTAAATGCAAACACAGCTTACTAGCCTCATCTTAACCACATACAACCAACAACAATTCATATAAGCCTAGATATCATGACATCACACATACAGCCAAGCGCTTGGTCCTGCTGCAGCATCGTGAAAGGGCCTCATTTTGCCATGGACCTGGCCTGGTTTTGGGGGTCTCAGAAAACTCAGTCTAGCTCAGAGTCAAGCTGAATGTTAGCTTCCACACACATGTGTTCAGAAAATTTTTACTTATTTAAAACGGTCACATTGTGCCAAAAAGTGATCTTCTGCCATAAAATTATTAAAGTCCACAATGTTAAAGCTATTGCCCGGTTATACTGTAAGTAGGGAGGGGCATCATTCATTTCTTTTCATATTGATACCATTTTAAAGACTCCAGAATCCAAATCTTTATTGATACTTTTGTATTATTTTGTTAAAAGAGAACTGGTATTATTGCTTTAATTGCTTATAAAGATTAGCAGAGCTAAGGATAGGACTTTAAACAGCTCATAATTCCAAATTTAGGCCTACTAATTATTTTATATTGCTGGGAAAACAAGTTTTTCACCCAAACTGTATTATTCAAGCTTCTCGCTAAAAACAAAAAATAATTATAAAATAATAAATAGTTACATTTGAACACATCATGAAGTCCTTTTATTGACCTTTGCCTAATAATCATTTTACTGAGCCGACCTGAACACATCACATTTGAACCGTTTGAGATTTTTTTTTTTAAGCTAACTAGTTATTATCCTGCAGATTTTAATATGGATTTAGGGACTTGCTAAACAGTCTCTCGTTTGTTGATCACCGCTGCTTTGAATGAATGAAGAGACGGTGCCGAGCCTGTCTGCAGCAGCTCAGCAAACGGGTTTTTTTTTTCTTCTTTTTTGGAGACGGAGTTGAAGCGGGTTGAAGGAGTTTCTTCAACACAGTCGAAGGTACAACACTTAAGTTGAAGATGACCCGACTCTACTTGATATTTTACATCATGTGACCTACTGGACTCCATAGCGGTATCGATAAGCTCAAACGTTAGGCCTATTGATTTCTGGGTTTTGAAGATAGCGGAACCAGGTCCGTATAGTGAGTCTAATAGAGCCGGTTTTTGGAACGTAGACAGCGAAACTGCGTGCACACAGGTTGTTGTGTGTGGGTGTGAGAGCGTGATGCTGCTGGCTCCTGCGCGCAGCTGCTCAATTGCAAAATATACAGTGGTTGACACAAACGGTTGCCCGGGGCAACTGAAAATAATGTTCGGGCAAGTTGACATTGCTTTTTGGTTGCCCGAACGGGCAAGTGGATTTTAGAGGGTTTGTCAGTAGTCTAGGCTATTTATTCATGTGTTTTAGAGTCTGCAAAACTATTTTTTTTCCCCGCTAACTCACACAAAATAGATCGGCTATATTTGCAATTGAGCAGCTGCGCGCGGCAGCCAGCAGCATCATGCTCGCTCTTTCGCACTCTATCTCTCTCTCTCACACACACTCACACAGCCTGTGTGCGCGCAGTTTCGCTGTCTACGTTCCGAAAGCCGGCTCTAATAGGCTACGAACCTGGTTCCACTATATTCAAAACCCAGAAATCAATAACGTTTGAGCTTATCGATAGGCTACATGATGTAATTTTAAATATCGAGTCGGGTCATCTTCATCTAATTAGGCCTACTTCAGTGTATTATTCCATCACTGGTCAGCATCATGGACTGTAAAAGTGTTCTACCTTCGACTGTCTTGAAGAAACTCCTTCAACCCGCTCCGTCTGCCAAAAAAAAAACTCTTGTCTGCTGAGCCGCTGCCGCTGCAGACGAGCTCGGCACCGTCCCATCATCCATTCAATGCAGCGGTGATCAACAAACGAGAGACTTTAGCAAGTCCCGCAGTTAAAAAATCTGATAGTTTTTAAATCCATATTAAAATTGGCAGGATAAGAACTAGTTAGCTAAAAAAAAATAGCAAACGGTTCAAATGTGATGTGTTCAGGTCGGCTCAGTAAAATGATTATTAGGCAAAGGTCAATAAAATGACATCATGATGTGTTCAAATGTAACGTCAAGAAAATAAGAAATTTGAGTTTTTCGCGAGAAGCTTGAATAATACAGTTTGGGTAAAAAACTTGTTTTCCCAGCAATATGAAATAATAAGTAGGCCTAAATATGGAATTATGACCTGCTTAAAGTCCTATCCTTAGCGCTGCTCATCTTATAAGCAATTAAAGCAATACTACCAGTTCTCTTTTAACAAAATAATAGAAAAGTATTGATAAAGATTTGGATTGTAGAGTCTTTATAATGGTATCAACATGAATAGAAATGAATGATCCCCCTCCTTACTTACAGTATAACCGGGCAACAGCTTTAACATGGTGGACTTTAATCATGTTATGGCACACAGTCACTTTTTGGCACAATGTGACCGTTTTAAATAAGTAAAATAAGTTAAATTTTTCGGTAGAAGCTAACATTCAGCTTGACTCTGAGCTAGACTGAGTTTTCTGAGCCCCTGGGCCAGGTGCATGGCAAAAAGAGGCACTTTCACGATGCTTCAGCAGGACCAAGCTCTTGGTGTAGTGTGATGTCATGATATCTAGGTTTATTTGAATTGCTGTTGGTTGTATGTGGTCAGGATGAGACTAGTAAAGCTGTGTTTGCATGTTACGGTTCACTAAAATTTATAATTTAATTAGCCTATGCTGTATATATCATTGTTTAACAGTTTTTTTATTTATTTTTGGGCAAGTGAACACAACATTCGGGCAAGTAAAACATTACCTGTACTTTCCCTAGGGGCAAGTGCATTTGAAACCTTAGTGTCAACCCCTGATATAGCCAATCTATTGTGTGTGGGTTAGCTGGATTTTTTTTTTTGCGGACTCAAACACATGAATAAATAGCCTAGACTACTGACAACTCCTCTAATATCCACTTGCCCGTCCGGGCAACCAAAAAGCAATCTCAACTTGCCCAAACATTATTTTCACTTGCCCCAGGCAAGCGGGCAACCGTTAGTGTCAATGGCTGTGTATACACTTAAACACACACTCATCCAGATACACTTCCACTTTATGGCCTACTTGGCTCTGTCATACTTAAAATCTGTTGAATAAATCACACTTTTTCTTGCTATTATAGTACCGTAATGTGTATTTCTCTCTCACTTAGGCCGTACCATTCTGGTGATTTTTCTCACCTTGGTTTCTCCCTGGAGGCCTAAGCTGCGCCTGTGGGCCTTGTAGTCAAACTTGTAGTAGGTGTGCATGATTCTGCGCAGGTAAATGCGGCAGACCTCCTCCGTGCTGCCTTTGGTCTCCATGTAGTCGAGCAACCGGTCAATGATGCCACAGACTCGTCCCTCGTCCTTCAGATTGTCAACATATTCTGGAGAAAAAAAAGAGAAGACAAAAATTAGCCAAAGGGAAGAGCTGCAACTCGAAAATTATTCAGCAACACATGGGGGATTCTTGTAACATTTCACATTTAAAATGATAATACCAAAATTATTGAGTCCATTTTTTGGTATAGCTCACCTTGCGAGTGGGGATCAGTGTTCTGCATGATCTTGGTAAACTCTTCATCCATCCTCTCTACCAGCGTTAAGATGCATCCACGCACCCTATATGGCTGACAAACACATGATAAAACAAGGAATATTTATATTTCTAGCAATAGTTCAACTATTTCGATGTAATCATAAGACAAATAAATGATTATGTTTGAATAAAAATAAATAATGCAGACAATCTATAGCATACAACACAGATGATACAAAAACATAAAAACATTGTTGCAGAGACTTTTTACAGTGATCTACCATCTGCCAGGATAAGTCGCAATCCAAAAATACCATAACTGTACAACAAAAGCAGAAAAGAGAAGATGGGATACCTGGTCTGAGGTGATCAGATTCTCGCTGTCCTCCGCGATGTTCTCCCCGATGAAGATGTTGTCGTTATCGAAGAGGATGTTCAGCAGCTCATCTATACAGTCCAGACACTTCTTCCACATATCAGGCTAAAGGAGGAAAAAAGCTGAATGATTCAATTTGAAATATCAGGATCAGAGTCTTGTTTACCGTTAAACTGCCTACAACACAAATTGTAACATTTAGAAAAACAGTGACTAGTACCTTCATGAAGGCTGCCAAGTTGGGGTTGTAGTCATACAAGGAGGCAATGATGTTGAACTTAATCTTGACCGAGATACCTTCGCCCAAGTTATTCTCAACAGTAATGGCAGCCAGCGCATGAAGCAGTTCAATCTGGGCGGCTCTGTAATAGAAAGAAAAGAGAGGAAGAAGTGGTAAATCACAGAAAGGGCTATACATATCTAAAATAAAAGTGATTGTATCTTTGAATGTAGCATACAATATATGATAAAACAGGTAAGGAGATTGCTGAGGGCATTGGTTATTCTTTACTCGATTTAACTGGTTCATTAGGACTGTAGTTTTTATTACATACTTTTTAATTTAATATTCTATAGTATAATGTTTAATCTCTTTAAGATATTTTCTGCTCAGATTAACATTATTTCAAGTCCTGCATGTGAAAAGCCTTATGCAATCTACAAATCAAAATTTAAATGTTGTGGGTGTAAATAAGATAATTAATTTGCAGTTGCTTTACCAAGAATGTTTCTCTATGCATCTTGTTTATTGCATTGCAAATGCATTATTAATTTAAAAGATTATTATTAATATGTGCGGCCATAAAGTAAAGCTTTAGCATATTCTATGCTGTGTTACCTGTCAGTGCCCTTTTTGCCTCTTGCTTGCAGGATCTCATTCAGCTTCTTCACCACCACAGGGACGTTGATCTCTGTGCCCTTAGCGAACATCTTGGGCTTTTCCTGATAGATTGAAGACACCACAAAAGATCTTTAATATTGCAAAACATAACAGCAGATAATCTGCCTGGCTTTTATCACCATCTCTCCTGTATCTTTACCATTGGTGCGCCTCCTTTCACTTTCTCCCAGCCTCCCTCGCCCTCCTCTCCTCCCTCCTCCTCAGCCTCCTCTTCAGGTCGGTCCTTCTTCTTGGGCTTCTTCTTCTTCCCGACGTGCTCTTTGCCGGACTTCTCAGCCCTGAGGACAGACACACAGTAGACAGTGGTAAGCATACACAATACTGTAAAGAGGAAAAGGTAAATTGCTTGTTTCTTTGGTCATCTTGCTAGGGCTGCAACGTATTAGTTTTATTTATTTATCACATGCCAATACAACATTCTCATTTCTATGTCACTCATATATACGTGTATATGTGTGTGTGTGTGTGTGTGTATATATATATATATATAGCTGTAAACCAAAACAAAAAAAAAGGTGTGGAGGGGTTCACTCACTTCTTAAGGAAGGCCACAGCCAGGGAGGCGCTCACTCCCTCGCCGCCTTCATCCGAACTCTCACTGTCACTGTCTACACTGTCTGATCCCCAGTCTTCATCGTCTTCATCACTTGAAGAGGAGTCATCCTGTCAAGAGGGACCGCTCCAGCACATTAGCTCAGGTGTCCCCTCACATAGCAGTTTATGAATACAGGAATAAAGTATATGGCATGCTGGCAACTTACCCCGGATCCCTTGGCAGGCTTGAGGAACTTGCTGGCCTCCGATGTAGCCTCTGGCTTTTTCTTTAAAAAGGCCTTGGCTGACACTCCATCATCACTTCCCTCTTCGTCGCTATCAGAAGACGAGCCTTGTGGAAGAAAAAATGAGGATGAATTTTTGAGATGATGCTAGAAGTTATTAAAAACAGTAAAACAAATTAAGTCTTAAGGTTCACACAGAATCTTCAAGCTATTGTGTGGCACATATTTGTAGATAATACAATAATGTACATGTGCTAAGCCATCAAACATTTCTGTATGCTCAAAATAACTTTCCCATCAAATTTGATGTTAGGATGAACAATTGCTTGTTTAGCTTGACTTTCACATTTTATGGAAATCTTGTGATTTAACATACAAACAGCAAGCTTACCAGAATCCCCAGGCTCCTTCTCCTCCTCTTCATCAGCAGACTCCTGTGGGTTCTAATGGGGGAGGGGGGGTGGGGGAGAGAGAGAGAGAAAACATTAAGATAAAATTGTTTTACCTCTCTGCATCAACACGGCTCAGACACATATTCCCACATAGAAGCTGACCACTGCAGCTGTACTCGGATATGTCGGCTACACTGGTGTTTATATGGTGGTAATGTGGAAGGAGCAAAAGCTCCTCTTTTACTAATCACACACAGATCCATGTTACACACCGAAACAGACTTAAACTAACGACTAAGATCTCTTCACCAGACACTTATCTGTACATTTTGAGGCATGCGACCACTCAGAGAAAGTTTTAATATTTACCTCTTTGTATGCCGCTATTTCTGTTTCGTAATCTCTGTTGTACTTTCGTATCTTCTGACGCAGTGTACTGAGGGCTTTAGCGTTGTTTTTGTTCATCTTCTTCTTACCCTCTTTGTCCTCCCAAAGCTGGAAAGAAAATATTGTTCATTATTTGTACTGCACTTGAAAAGCAAAACAGACCTTAAAAGTATATTAGCATGCATTGTTCTTTGCATATACAGCCAAAAGAAATAGTTATAAACTTGGGTACTGACCTGGTTCAAGTACTCTTCCAGGTCGGCCAGAAGACGGATATAGAAAGAGGGAACACCCTCTTTGTCCACTATAGTCTTGCTTTTGAGAAAGGCTCGACATAACTGCTCAAACTCCTCGAGGCATTTGGACATGTCACGAATCTTCATAGCATTGCGGATAGTCTTGATGAGGTTGGTCAACTCCTCAAACCTAGGATAAAGAAACGAATGCATTAAAAACAAAACTCGATAAAACAATTGTGCACAGTTTTTAGGGTGTAGTGCTTAGAAAAAAGATACACCACCAACCTTTTGTCTTTGGCGCTGCGCACCACTCTCTTAGTGTCCTCCTCATCATCACTAAGAAGCAGCGACCTGTGAAAACAATAAGGATGTGTTCAATTAACACAAAAAGCAGAATTGAATTCCTTATGATGGGATTTATTTGAAGTTGTACTGACTGCTTGAAATTTCCCCCCGGTGCTTTTGTAATGAGCTCATCGGCAGATGTAGACTCCTCTGACTCGCTGTCAGACCCGGTGGCAAAGAAACGAGACATTGCTGTAGGGAGCTGTCAATCTGTGAAGACAAAGTAAAGGATGTGAGGATTGATATTAAAAGACTTACGTTTGTTTAAATCTGCATCATATGAAATTAAAGACAGTTGCGCCTCCAATTATGAATCAGCTGGAAAATAACTTAACTTCATCAATGTCATCCTTGTACAGGAAAACCTTAACTGATCCAATTTGGTTTAAAAAGGGAGGAAGGAAAAGTAACTAGTGCAGGAAACTGGAAAATATAATTCCAGGTGGTTAATGGAATAAGACAAGATACGTACTAGTACAGTATGTTGCTACATAAAACAGGGCGCAAATTAGATTGAAGAAGTCATGTCAGGCTATTATTTGGATAACTAACATTATCTTCACTGTCACTATGCCACAACCAGCCGATAGGAAACAGTTCCATACTTGCAGGCGGCAGCAGTGCAGATTTTATGTGCCTTAACCCAACATGTTCATTGTTTGAACGTTGATTCAGCATAACGAGACAAGCTATTAGTGACTGCTGCAGTTTTCCAGAGTGAAGTTAATCAAGCTGCGTACAGACGCTAGTAATGTTACGTTAGCAACCCGCAACCTTCATTCAGCTAACGCTCTGTAGCTTTGACAGATGGATACAATTGTCAATGAAACTGGACAACAAACCTTAGTTACACCGATAAGTCTAGCACGTTGTTTTTTCAAAAATCTAAATTATTTTGACACGCACCACAGTCTAATATTTAAAAATCTAACACTGATGTATATCTCAAAATACATCGCAACCACTAACGTGGCGCGGTGTTGTTGCTAGCAGCTAGCAGCAAGCGAGCGCGAGCGCAGGGCCTCCCCGCATGTGTAGCCGGTAATCTCACGTCGCTACAGCGCACATTAATCACACCGAGTTAAATAAAAAACGGAGGCAGACTCACCTAGGTCCTTTTGAAAGTTATCTTGCGGTGTGTCTGTCCACTTTGAATCGTTATAAAATCCAGTTTTGCTGTTGAGCGGCCACAAATAAAGGCGTGCGAGAGCCTAGCCGGGCACTTGGGTCAGGAAAGGAAGTGAGCGTTAAACCGGCAAAAATAAGAGCAGATACACACTTGCAACAGAGGGAGGCCCCCGGGAGAGGCTGCCACCCAGCGGGGAGAAATTTAAGTTCAACCGATGATAAAACCATTCATTTGTTATGAGGCATCATAATAAAGACAGATTTGTATCAGACAATAATAAAATACAAAGCCCATTAACTCTTTAGATATTATATATCTTCACAGCATATGTATTTCAAATATCTCAGATACATGCAATAATCGGTCTTAGAGTAAGAAGCTGTCCATAATGTCCTCAAAGTAACATCAACATGGCTATACAATCGTATCGCATATAAGTAAACTTTGTTATTCACAATGCCAGGGGTTCTAGCCACATTACAGACAAAGCTTTATCATTTCCTTCCACGTTTTTTCAGGTTAGATGATGACTAATTTAGAGCATTGTGTGATACAAGTTAATTATCCTATCAATTTCAGTGGTTTAAGCCCATTTTGTGGCCTTGTGGAGTTTTTCCTTTGACCATGACCAGATTTTCAATAATGTAATAACAGGTCAACCACAGCCAGTATTCTACACGGAACAGCTTCATAACATGCAGTAAGAATTAAACAATTGACTTAATCCTCTGGGCCTGTTATAATATTAGGCACACTTGCACCGCTAAGGTGCGTAAAATGGACATTTCATTGAAATAGCTATAAAAAATAGTATAGCCTACATTATATTTTTACTTTTTCTTTTCCCATACATCTGACCTAACTATTGATATAAAATACTTATACATTTTCAAAGATTTTAACCCTTTGACTGCCAGGTTTTGGTGATGATGCCATCGTATTTTAGATGAAAAAAACTGAAAAAGTCAATTATTTTCAATATACTACTTGCAAACTAATTTTTTTTTGTTGAATTATTAGGCCTGGGATATGTCAATCATCAGCAGCAAAACTGATTTTTAGGCATTATTATTTTGTGTGCAATGTCAAATACTCTCGTACACTCGTACCGCTAAGGTCCGTAAAATTGACATTGAGGTAGCTATAAAAAATATTATAAATTTTTTTTTTCCAACTTTTTTTTTGCCAATTATTTTCCCCTACATCTGACCTAACTATTGATATAAAATATTCATGAATTTTTTAAGATTTTAACCCTTTAAATGCCAGGTTATGACAGGATACCACCATGTTTTAGATGGAAAAAGCTGAAAATATTATTTTCAGTATACTACATGCAAACTCTATTTTTTTGTGTTGAATTATTAGGCTTGGGATATGTCAATCATTAGCAGCAACACTGATTTTCAGGCATTATTATTTGTTGTACAGTGTAATAAACTGACACTCGTACCGCTATACGTAAAATGGAATTTCAAAGAGGTAGCTATAAAAAATATTATACGTCGATATTTTTCCAACATTTTTAGGCTTAATTTTTAAATCAGTACTAATCATAAATTGAATTTCTGTTAGGAAAATAACCTCATCTGCAGTCCATCTACATTTGCCACTCTTTTTTTGAACAGTGAATAGTGAACCAGCCAGGAACAGTGAAACAGGAACATCATTGGCTTAATAAAATTCGCAAAAAAAAGTGTGTATGAGAGAGAGACTGTGCGTGTGTGTGTGTTGGGGGAGGGTGTATATATGTTTGTGTGTCCTTGACATTATGACATTATGAGCAAAAGGCTAGTGGTTTTCAAGTGGCACGGTTTTCATTCACTATGTTCCATGTGTAGTGTTTCATGCAGAAGTTCCATTAACGCGTAACAGGTGGGTCCCTGTACTATTCCAGTGGCATCAGGAGTATATCGCTGTGTATGGGTGTTGGTAGGGCCCAGTGAATTCTCCACTTCTGAAAGTCAGAGGACACATCCCAGCTCTCTAAGGAGGATTCAGACACAGGAAGGTATTCCTCTCCTGCAGTGTCTGTGTCAGATTCCTATTGCTCGCTATCAGAATCAGACTCCATCACTGTTTCCAAAGCTTCATGCACTTCTTGTGTAAAGGCTCCATCCATATTGCCAGGTAAGAAATAACTAGTTCCACTGGTTGCTTTGTATAAACTCTGGCTTCAATCGCAGCTGTGTATACAGCTCAACAACTTGTTATGCGTCTCTGACGGCTGCACCTTTGATGTGATTGAAGATGACCCATGTTTTCATTTATTTGAAGCAGTGCATGCTTGTGTGTATGGACCTCAGGTAGGTGTGTGTGCTGTGCATTTATACAAAGTAAACTTTAGAGGGATTTAGAACTTCTGCATGAAATAATAGACATGGATGGAACAGAGTGAATGAAAACAGTGGCACTTGAAAACCACTAGCCTTTTGCTCATAATGTCATGGATACACACACCCACATACTCCTCAGGGTTAAAGCTAAAGGGAGAGGGAGGGGGGAATTGTGACAATGCCATCTAATGGAAATAGCATGTTTTTTCTCCATATGCCAAATATGGTCATAATGAAGTAATATGGTGGAGTAGTAAAAATGATCAATTTCAAAGTAGAAGCCCAGATTGACACCCAGATATAAGCAAATGCATGAATTATGCTTTAATGGCAGTGAGTTGAAAAAAGGCTGTTTGTGGGTGTCAATGGACGTTTGATGGACCTTAGCAGTCTGAATGTAACTCTTGTTTGTATACAGTGTATTTTAGCCTTATTGTAAGAGCTGAGCTGGAAATAACATCATGTAAAAATACACTTTCTTACCAGATTTCATGCCATTTGCATGAAAACAGCCAAAACTATCAAAAAAAAAATTAAATGTCCGTAAAATGGACCAACCAGAGGGTTAAATAAAGTAAAGCAGTATTTAAATGTTAAAAATGTAGATACCTTTATTGATTAAAAACAAGAACATGTCAAATGTGCAGATCAAAAGTTAAATTATTATTTTCAGCATCTCTCCTCTTTTTGGCGGTACTTCAGGAGCTCTGTAAAAAAAGAAAAAAAAAGCATCAATGACACAAATCAACTTGTACAGTACAACAACACTACTGAACCACATTCAAGCCCACCTATACGTTGTACATACTGTCACCGATCACCGAACTACAGTGCTGCTTGAAAGTATGTGAACCCCATGAGGCTTTGGGATTTTATTTTATTTTAACCATTATTAATTAATTTTTATCAATACCAGTATTTTTTATATGAAATAACAGATGTTTGTTTATCAATTCAACATTTGTTTTCCCTCCAGAGATCAATTGTTAAAATGGACAAAACAAATGATTTGCCAACTTTTGTATGTGCAAAAGTTTGTGAACCCTGAGCTGCATTGCTTAAATCGCGCAGGTAAACACAATCACGTTGGCCAAATTGAGTGATGAAATGGACCAATGTAATGAGAGATCTTTAGGGACGAAATTGGGTGGCATTAGATAAAACAGATATAAAACCAGGTCAGTTTAGGCACACCAAAGTGAACCCATTCAGGTCAGACATGCCAAGAGTAAAGGAAATCTCAGAGGATCTCAGGAATAGAGTTGTGATGTTTCAAATTTGTCCGGGGACAGCTATATATTGGTTTTAAAAAATTCGAGCTCCATCGATCCAACATGAGGCAAATCATCTACAAATGGAGAGCTTAAAGAGTGACTTAACATCTGCCTAGAAGTGGACTTCCTTCAAAAATATCCACAAGCGCCACAAGAGTGATTTTTTTAGTTAAAAGCCAACCAAAACATTACATGTAGCGATTTGCATTCCTCTCTTGTCTGCATTTGGGACAAATGTGCATGGTTCCACAATAAGAAGAAAACTCAGTCAACATAGCTTTCATGGGAGGGTTGCTGAAGAAGCCTCTGCTCTCAAAAAAAGAACAAAACTGCTTGTCACAACTTTGCCAGAGTGCACCTGGAGATACCAGCAGTCTTCTGGAAGTCTGTTCTGTGGACAGATTAGTCCAAAATTTAACTGTTTAGTCATAACCAAAACCGCCATGTTTGGGCTAAAATGCAACTCTGCCTGCCACCAAGAGAACCTTCACCAAGTGAAGAATGGTGGTGGCAAATGGTCTGCAAATCTCCAGGTGTAATGTTTGGATCGGCCTTTACCAGAAAAATCACTTTTCTTGTGGCACTTGTGGCTATTTTTGAAGGAAGTCCACTTCTAGGCAGATGTTCAGTCACTCTCAATGCTCTCCATTTGTAGATGATTTGCCTCAAGGTGGACCGATGGAGCTGAAACTTTTTTTAAATTAATTTATAGCAGTCCCCGGACAAATGTGCAACATCACAACTCTATTCCTAAGATCCTCTGAGATTTTCTTTCCCTTTTAGGTGGCTGACCTGTATGGGTTCACATTGGTGAGCCCAAACTGACCTGGTTTGATCTTCGTTTTATCTAGTGCCGCCCAATTTCTTCCCTAAAGATCTCTCATTGCATTGGTCCATTTGATCACTCAATTTGGCCCACCTGATTGTGTTTACCTGCTCGATTTAAGCAATGCAGCTCAGGGTTCACAAACTTTTGCACATACAAAAGTTGGCAAATCATTTGTTTTATCTGTTTTAACAATTGATTTTCAGAAAATATTTTTTTTTGAATTTATAAACAAACATGTTATTTCATATAAAAAATACTGGTATAGATAAAAATGAATGATTAATGGTTAAACTAAAAAAAGATCCAAAATTCTCAAGGGGTTCACATACTTTCGAGCAGCAATGTATTTGATGATGGGTAAGGAGGACAATGAAATAACACCTGAGGTTTTGCAAAAAAGCCCCAACATGTTTCTTTAATTACATAACATTTCATAAATCATTTGAAATAGATGCATTAAGATGAAACCACAGTAATGAGTCCTACCTTCTTTCAGTCTCATAATTTCTTCAGATCTCATTTTGAGTTGCTGGTTAAGGATGAGACAGTGGGCACAATCTGCAATACATTTTGAATTTGTGAGGACAAGGTCTCGGTCCTTTCTGTACCATTTTCATATTTATCTATACAAGATTTGTGAGGGAAACTACCCGATGTATAACTTCCCTATATTACTCCTGCTTCCTCTATCGCTATATGGTTAAGGTGGCGCTAATGCAGTTAGTTATAATTCAGAGATACCCGTTTGAAATGAGTAAAAAAAGTCCGTACAACACATTTTGGTAACTTTAATTGTGTGCCATGACCATTATGATCACTAGTAAAAGCTATACAAAACACTTTGTAATATACAGATGGTCCGCCTAAACATTTAATTAAACTAGACCCTCAGGTGATTACTTCAGTGTCTCAGCATTCCTAGCTTACCATGGCATTGGCGTTTAGCTGGCAAGCCTCTATTGCTGTTTGCAGGGTGTTTGAGGGCTCCGACTCTGCTGATGGCAACATCTGCCGATTGAGCAGTACTGGTTGGCAATGCAGCACCTGTAAGCACGTGAGAAAGAGCAAGTAATTAACTTACGAGAAGTCACCAAACTCACTAAACCACAAAAGCCTGTCCTCCAGAAACACAAACTAACACAGTGAGTCCCATTCCTGCTCAACTGTAGAACAGAACACTACAATCCACACACACCAACACTTTGGGCTTTAGCTGGCAAAGCTCTCAGACTGCTTGTGGGCCGTTTAAGGATTCTGGCTCCGTTTGTAGCATCAGATGTTGTGGCTTCGGCATTAATGGTTGGTAAGGTAGCATCTGAAAAGGATCAGATAAAAATGTGGGGCAAGTAAGTTGTGCCTATTTGGCAAGCTCAGAAAAACCCAGTTTAAGAACAGCGTTTTCATATAACTTGTCGTACAGTTTCAGTTGCAAGTACTGTCAGTTAGCTTTTGTGCAAACATCAACCATGCGGTGCTAAAACATGCTTCAAAATAATAAATGTATGATAGCATCATTTACCTATTTTCTTCCTCTTTGCTGCAACCGGCAATGATTCACCTCTGCCTAACGGGTGTTTCTTTCCTTGCGAAATCTTTGTCAGAGGGTTAGCCGCTGTTTGCAAACAAAAGCTATATTTAAATAATTAGCATGTCAGACAAGACAGATACAGTCTCCTCCAAAAGTATCGGAACGGTGAGTCCAATTCTTTTATTTTTGCTGCAGACTGGAAACATTTGGGTTTGACACCAAAAGATGAATATGAGACAATAGATCACCATTTCAGCTTTCATTTCCAGGTATTTACATCTGGATCTGATACACAAAGGAGAAAATAGCATTATTTGAAAAGGAACACCACATTTTTAGGCAAGCAAAAGTATTGGAACAGATAGACTTTAAATAAATTAAAGTGAATAAAACGTAATATTTTGTCGCAAATCCTTTGCTTGCAATACTGGCATCAAGCCTGTGACCCCTTGACATCACCAAACTTTTGCATTCTTCTTTTGTGATGCTTTTCCACGCTTTCACCCCAGCCTCATTCAGTTGCTGTTTGTGTTAGGGGTTTACTCTCTTAAGTCTCCTCTTTAGCAGGTAAAATGCATCCTCTATAGGGTTTAAGTCTGGATATTGACTTGGTCAGTCTAAAACCTTCCATTTCTTGCCCCTGATGAACTCCTTTGTTGTTTTTTGCAGTTTTTCTGGATCATCATCTGCTGCATGATGAAGGATCTTCCAATCAGTTTGGTTGCATCTTGCTTTAAATTGGCAGACAACATGTTTCTGTAGACTTATTTTACTGCTGCCATCATGTGTTACTGTGTTGTTGTCAAGATGAACCTTTACCAAAGTGATGGAAAGACTAACGTTTGGAGAAAGAAAGGATCTGCTCATGACCCCAAACATACAAGCTCATCTGTGAAACACGGTGGAGGCAAAGTCATGGCTTGGGCTTGCATGGCTTCTTCTCGGATGGGCTCATTATTCTTCATTGATGATGTAACACATGATGGCAACAGCAAAATTAACTCTAAGTCTACAGAAACATTTTGTCCTCCAATTTAAGAAAATATGCAACCAAACTGATTGGAAGATCCTCCATCATGCAGCAAGATAATGACCCAAAACACAAAAAAGGAGTTAATCGGGGGCAAGAAGTGGAAGGTTTTAGACTGGCCAAGTCAATCTCCAGACTTAAACCCTTTAGAGCATGCATTTTACCTCCTAAAGAGGAGACTTAAGAGAGTAACCCCCTAACACAAACAGCAACTGAAAGAGGCTGCGGTGAAAGCCTGGAAAAGCATCACAAAAGACGAATGCAAAAGTTTGGTGATGTCAATGGGTCACAGGCTTGATGTGGTTATTGCAAGCAAAGGATTTGGGACAAAATATTACGTTTTATTCACTTTAATTTATTTAAAGTCTATCTGTTCCAATACTTTTGCTTGCCTAAAAATGTGGTGTTCCTTTTCAAATAATGCTATTTTCTCCTTTGTGTATCAGATCCAGATGTAAATACCTGGAAATGAAAGCTGAAATGGTGATCTATTGTCTCATATTCATCTTTTGGTGTCAAACCCAAATGTTTCCAGTCTGCAGCAAAAATAAAAGAATTGGACTCACCGTTCCGATACTTTTGGAGGGGACTGTAAATGTATGCTTCATTTTCCCAGTGAAGAGAAGCACCTCAAACAGGCACCAAGTATGTGTGACTTCAAGGCATGCTCAGCGATTGTAATCCAGAACACTTTGTCAAAATCAGCTAATATCTACTCACCATCAGCTACCTGTCCATCATGTGTGAACACTGACAAAAAGTTGGGTGTTAACAGCGATGTAAGATCGCTTGCCCCACCCTTAATATCAGAATAAACAGCCAAGGCATACAGTCTGAAAACTATATGGGGTACCTGTAGGTCCAGAGAGTTTGTCAGTGATAGAAGCAGCTGGGGTGATGCTTCTTGCTAATGGCGGCCTGAGACCCGATGCAGCTCTCTGGATGCCGGACGGCATGCCAATCTCCTGCAATTTCCGCAAGCCGGAACAGGGCAGCTTTGATTCTAATGCCAGCACAGAGGGACACACTGTGAGTACAGGATACTGTGCGTACACACATCTGTCATTCAGGGGGCATTATTCAATTCAAATTGATGATGAAAAATAATAAAAAACACATTATCCACCTTTTGTAGCACGTAAGTTGTAGCGGCCTGATGTTTCTGTGGTCTAAAATACACAAGAACAGAGGTTTTCATCAATATAAGCAGACAATGCTTGTGCTTAGCTAACTGTTCTCATTCATAAAATAAATAAGATTAACAGATCAATCAAACCAATAAGGGTAACTGAGTTAATTTCCGAACTTTAAAACAGAAGGTGCAGTCAACATTTTTTGTATGTAGAGAATTAGAAAAGAAACAGACAAGTCAAGACAAGTTCAACATTCAAGTCTTACCACATTAGTTGCATCGGAAGCAGCAGTATCTCTCAAAGCGTCGGCTTGGGTTCTTTGTCTCGTCATCGTGGCCGATTTCAGCGGCTCAAACCTTCCTGGCCGTGCAGAGACTGGCTTGTACTTCAGAAGCAGGGTCGTGGCTTTCGGAGGCAGCAAACGGGCCTTAGCAGCGGGTTGTGTCAAGAACGTTTTTCGGTCACAGACGATGTTATTTGGGATGCCCGATGCCATCTGACCACCATCTGTTGTACAGGGACCATCCCCATAGAGCTTCTTCTGTGCCCCTGCATTTGTGCCCTCCAACCGTCCATCTTTGAAGCAAATAATTTTAGAGGTGGGCATTGGAGTGGAAGTCAGAGAAGGGTCCCCCCCTAGATCTAAGGTGTCATCCAGATTGAATGTGTTTGCTTTGTTGTTGTTCCCCATGTCCATGCTTTGATGGCCCATGTTTTCCAACAGACCGTCCGTCAAAGGCAGACCTGACTGTGAAAGATCCTTATTCTCATGTCCATCAGCTCTGTAGGGCATTTCTACAGCTGGATTTGCTTCTAACGTGCTCTCACTGGGTTCTATACTAACTGTTGACCCATTCTTTTTTGACAGTTCATGTGGCTGGACTTGATAATTGCCTTCTGTGGGGCTACTCGTTACATTGCAGACTTTAGGAGGAGAGGGCTTGTCGATAGTATTCTGGTGAATGTCATTTGAACTACTTTCCGACAAAGTTATTGTGCCATTCTGTGCAGGAGGAAGTTTGGTATCAAAAGTGTCATTCTGTAGGGGACCAGTTAGAGCATCAGCTTCCTTTAAATTAGCATTGCCACTGGATTCTTGAAGAGAAAGCTGATCGAAAGTGGCGTTCTGCACGTCACATGAACCACCTGCCTTTAGCGCTAAGCTACTTTGATTGGTAACAGGGGAAGTCTCAGTGGTAATATTGGAGACAGAAGTAGTCAGATCTTCATTCTCACCCTCTACTTTGGGGGTGCCTACATTAGAAGGGAGAAGATCTAGTGTGTTATTCTGAGGACAGGATATTTGAGCATTATAGTTCAAAAAGCCAGGGGTGCTGAGATTGGAGTTTTGGTTGACGTTAAATGTGCCAGGGGTGCTGAGATTGGAGTTTTGGTTGACGTTAAAAGTGCCATTCACAGACACAGCCGTTTTGGGGCTCGGTAATGTCACGTTAAGTATCTCTTCAGTATTGGAGGTCACCACAGGTCCATCAGGCTCCTGCGATGAACGACCACTGTTCTCTGAAACACTGCCAATAGATATATCACGAGTAGCCTCTAAGGAAGCTTTCGTTGCGTTTTCCCCTGCACACACATTCGATGGTTCACTGAAGGAGCTCACATGGGTGCCATTGCCATTGAGAGTACTTGACAGTGATTCACCTTGGATGACGTCCCGTGTGCCAGCCTCTGGCTCAATCGGTTCACTGAGCTCGGAGTGAGGCACGTCGTTTTTCAAACTCTTCTCCGGCGAAAGATCCTGCATGACCGTCATGTAGGAAAGCTCCCCTCTTGGTGACGACTCTGAATTACGTGTTATATCGAGGAGGGTAATTTCTGGGAAGTAGGGAAGCCAGCGCTGAGGATTATACATGCTGTCAGGGGGGTGAAGGTGGAATTCAGAATTGTTCTCTTTAGCAGTCAAGTGGGAGGGCTGAAGAGTGCTGTGCATAGAGCTAGCCGACGCCGTTACAGGTGTAGCAGGCATGCTGTCAGGAAAAGCGGAATCATTTTGAGTCCTGTGCATTGTGGAGTCACATGTTACATCAAATAGAGTAATTTCTGGCAAGGTTTCGTCCTCCAGCAAGCGCACAGGAGCATTCATGTCACCAAATGGACGCCCAGAATGGCTACTGGAGACATCTGTATAACTAGTGGCAACAGTCGGATGAGACTTGTTCCCATGTTTTAAAGCCTCTGGAGTTGGACTTGTATTGCCAATGTTCAAGATTTTTATCATTGGTGTTAGAGCGGACTGTAGACCAAAGATCCGTAACTTTGCCTTGATTCTATCATTGCTGTTTGTTTGAGTTGGGGTGGATGAGTCGGAGGTATCAGCGTGTGACACTTTTTCTGAGCCTGTCTGCAGGGAAGAATTTCCTACCACATCTCCAACTTGTGCCTTGAGCTTTGAAGTCCCAGCTTCAGCAACGGCTCTGGGTGGAATATTTTCACGACATTCATCATCCTCAGAATTTACCTGAATACACAAGGTTTGCACGGTTGTCTCATTGGCCATGCTATACGATTTCTATTTTCCTTACAAGCATGAATAGTTTTCTTTGTTATAACCTCTTAACACCTTTTTCCCCTCCAAAGTGCCTCCTCAAATGCTCTTTCCGTGCAGCCTGGGGATGATAAAATTGAATAAATATTTAAAAAATGTACTCTCCCATTGTTAGATCATGTTAATAGTAAGCACACATTATTATGCCACAATTATTGTCAGCTCTGAAATCAAAATGTCTTTCAGTGGATTTTGAAGTACTAACTTACAAATAAATATAAATTTAAAACTTATTATTTTAAAACACAACTTCCTGACTAGTAAGTTAAACCATACAAGTGGGCACAAAATCACAACGAGGCCCACTGATCCGTGTCATCCACTCCTGTCATGGTGGTCATATTAGCAAACATTTAACGTTAACGTTACATAGATAGAATAGCATCGCAGCTTCAGCCGGCAGAGAAGAAGCACATACTGCGCAGGTAACTCATACAAATGAGTTTAACAAAACAAAACAAACAAAAAAAGACCGATGTTTACAGTAGAGACGGTCGCTCATGTTAGCTTGGGAACGTTAGTCGGTAAAACATAAACACCGTTGACTTACCAATTTGATTGGCTTTTCCTGATAGAGATTTATAACTTTAAATCGTTTTTGACACTCGAGTACACGAGACAAATCCGCTGACGTCCATTGAGGTGAAACCCATGGACCTATGCCTCAACCACTGGAGCGCAGTTCTGTTTCAAAAGTCAGCATTTCTCAAACATATGGGATGATTCAAACCAATCACAAATTGAGGTTTCTTCTTCGTGTGCTTTACAGTGAGTGCGCGGTAGAGGTAACACTGCCATCTAGTGTCCCCAATAAAAACAATACCCCTATGTCAGCCTGATATCCTACAGCACGGGTCACCAACCCTTTTGAACCTGAGGGCTACTTCATGGGTATTGAGTCATTCGAAGGGCACCCAGTTTGATACACTCTTATGAAATAACAAATTTGCTCAGTTTGCCTTTAGTTATATATTATTATTAATGATTAATGATATTCATATATGTGAAGACACTGATCATGTTAATGATTTCTCACAATAATTATCAACAATGACTTAAAAAAGGTGGGAAACAGATTATTATACTATTTTTATAACAGGCCTGCGGGCACCTCATATGCTCCTTGCGGGCTACCTGGTTCCCGCGGGCACTGTGTTGGTGACCCCTGTCCTACAGTAATTCACACATTTTAGCTTCACACAGTATAATTGCAAAGCTCTTTTCCTTTTCAATATAGAATCGCACATCCTTTTCATATATGCTGTACATGTTCAATTTATATTCTTTGACTTTCCTTAACCATAGGGCCTTTACTTATGTTTCTATGTTTGTGTTTCTTGTGTCGGACCACAGCAAATTCCTTGTATGTATGAATGTAACAGAAATATTCCATGATTATAATTAAATCTAATCTAATATTAAAACTAATATGCAGATATAAATACAAATAGCCACTTAAAACTATTTATGAATTTAATAATTTACCTGGATTATAAAGTGTCATAGTTCAGTGTGTTTGTTTTATGTAGCAAAGCACTTTGCAAATACTGCACATCAAAAACTAAAATGATTAGTTTGATTAATCGTCATAATATAAATATATCACAAGTTCACCACCCGACCAGATGTCCGTTGGAGAGTTTGGACTGACATGTCTCTCGGGAACAATCAAGTCGTTCTTGAGGCTCAATGTGGCTCAACACCTTATGAAGGTGTTTCCTTTCATTTTCATCCATCTGTAGGACTAATGTCAAACTGAGATTTTTCATGTTTTCCATGAGTCTATTTCATTATCATCAACACCTGTAGGCCAACAACTGTAGAAAATACTTATCACTATCAAGTTTTGCATCATCTTTCCTCACTAATAAGTCTAGTTCAAACATAGAGGTGTCAAACAATTTCCTCATTCTTTGTCAATTTCTTGCTTTTTTATTATGCTAAGCAGATGAGATTAAGCATTGTTGCCTCTTTTGTTCTAGTCTTGCGTTCAGTGTTTTGTTCACTGGAGGGTATTATGAATGTGTGCTAAAAACAAACTGCAATACTTTACCTTTTACTTTTTGTAAGAGAAAATATCACCTTTTTATGTTAAACTTTATTACAAAAGTGAAACACAGGGCACATTATTACAGTAATTGTCATGGTAAACAATGCATCACTGTATTCATTGATAAATACACCAAAATAAAGCATTCAAATATTCACATACAGCATTACGAATCATCTCACTCTTTGGTCGTTTTCTTGAGTTTGGTCTTCAGCTCAGACATAAGTGGATTTCCAAACCTAAAGAAACATGAAAAAACAAAGAATCAGAAAATGTCTAATTACAAGATGTCTCTTTTGTTCTGAGGGTAATAACATATCCTGTGCTCTGCATTTTACCCTGGACGTCCTGGTGGCATCCATTTATGTTTGGGTTGTGCTTCATCTTGTTTGGGAGTCTCACTTTTCTGCTCTGGCTTTGTCTCTGGTTCCTGTTGCTACTGTGACATTGTATTACTATACATACCTCAACAAAATTGGTTTTAAAAACATAATTAATGATATTATTTTATTGGTACCTTTGACTGGTTGTCAGGGCTATTTTCGTCCCTCACCGCCCGCTGTGTCTTTCTTAAAACAGCTAAACCTGCAACAAACCCTGAAGAAAAACGTGACAGATTATTTAAAAGTGAAGAAAAATAACTGGACATCACTCAAGGTAGTGGTTATTTCATGTGTAGTAAGTGGCTTACTAGGCAGTTTTATTCCAATGCCCAAGCCTCCTAAGGGCACACCGGCGGGGACTTTGACTGCTGGATGTATAGCGGGTGTGGGATCCAGTGAGGGCATATTTAGCAGGGAAAGTCGAGTGCAGATTCATCCACCTGCGGGTACAAAAACAAGTGATTTCACGCCATCTTTGTAGGCTATCAATATTGTATACTGTTTTATGGTTCAAAAAGTAATTTCAAAAAATTATACCTCAATCTCATCTTCAGACTTTTTCCGCGGCTGTTCTTCCACCTCAGCCCTGTCTAGCCCAGGTAACGTATCATCTTGTGGACTAGATTGTGTAGATCCATTTCCTCCCTCTGACGAAACTTCTGAGCCACTTCTAGACCGTGCTGGTTCAGTGTGCTGGATTTCATCTGGAGACTCAGGTGCTTTTACCTCAAGAGGCTGATCTTCAATTTTCAATTTCTTAGCGCTAATTTCTCTCAGTGACTTCACATCCTCTTCTTTACTTTCCTCCCAGTTAATTGTCCTTTCTACATCCTCAGCAGCAATATATTTCTGTGATCCAGTATCTTTCTCTGTTTTTCCTTCTTGTGATCCATCCGAATCCTGTTTTACAAGTCTGACCTCTCCTGAATTGGGGTGAAATCCTGCCTCATTGATAGATTCCTCCTCCTGCAGACATGATAGCCTTGTCTCAGCCTTTTCCTCCATAGGTATATCCTGAGATCCAGACAGAGGTTGTCGTATAATCAATTCAGACAAGTCTGCTGATTCCAACACATTATCCAAAATGTCATCTCTGCCTTCTATTGACCTTATGCTAGTGGATTTCAGGAGCTGCGTTTCACTGTTTTGGGTGCGCCATTCACAGAGAGATTGTTCTGAAAATCCAGATTCTGCTGTCGATGAAGACATCTCTGTGTCACTCACTGATTCAGAACCCTCTGTTTCCATGAGCTGCCATTTATCCTTCTCCATCATAAATGATGAGATTTCATCTTGATCTTCGTTTGATGGCTCTCTCTCCATGTCTGTTTGTGATCCAAGGTCAGGCAGTTCTTTTTGTTTTCCGGTATCCTCTGCCATCGTCTGTATCCAAAGATCAAGGATTTCTTCCTCAATCACATCTTGGCGTTCGCTGATTGGATCTTCAGCAGAACTTCCCTCTGATTCTGTCAAATGCTGTGTTAATGTTTTAGATTGGTCTTTTGGCTTGGACTCGGTTGTTATGGATTCATCAGCTGCTTCAGCGTCTGGGACTTGATTAACCATCTCCACTGCTCTATCTAACTCAGAGTCCACAATCAAAGCACACTCAATTTTGTTCCTGACTGTGGTTTGCTCCGCTGCAGTTCTCACCACTTGCAGATCTAAAATTTCCATCTCGTTATTGTCTTCTGCTGCTGCCTCCTCCTCAGCTTCAACACCTGGCCCTTCCATACTCATCCTCGAATCTTGCATTTCTACAGTGCTTTGTTCAGGTAACTTGGACTCAGGCTCATCGTTCTGTTTCAGGAATTCAAAATCGGCAATCCCTTTTAGTAAACTTGTTTTCCTGCTGCTGTTTCGCTCAGAGTTTGTGGCATCTACCAACACCTGAAAGAAGCTTGTCTCCGTCATACCATGCACTTCGGCCTCAAGGAATTCTAAAGTTTCATCAGCTGCCACCTCCTCTGCTCTTACAGCTCCTGTCATCTCACGGACATCACCTGTCGTTGTCTTATACATCTCATCTGTTGAGCGAACACAGGAAGGTATTCCTCTCCTGCAGTGACTGTGTCAGATTCCTATTGCTCGCTATCAGAATCAGACTCCATCAGTGTTTCCAAAGCTTCATGCACTTCTTGTGTAAAGGCTCCCTCCATATTGCCAGGTAAGAAATAACTACAATGGCTTGCAAAAGTATTCATACCCCTTGACATTTTCTACATTTTGTCACGTTACAACCACGTACGTACATTCATTTTATTGGGATTTGATGTGATACACCAACACAAAGTGTCGCATCATTGTGAAGTGGAATGAAAATTAAACGTGGTTTTAATTTTTTTCATAAATAAAAAACTGAAAAGTGTAGCGTGCAAAAGTATTCATCCCCCCTGAGTCAATGCTTTGTAGAACCACCTATCGCTGCAATTACAGCTGCAAATCTATTGGAGTATTTCTCTATCACCACTTTGAAACATGGTGGTGGCAGCATCAGCAGCTGTTGCGGTGCTTTTCTTCAGCAGGTACAGGGAAGCTGGTTAGAGTTGATGGGAAGATGGATGGAGCCAAATACAGGGCAGAAAACCTGTTAGAGTCTGCAAAGACTTGAGACTGGGGCAGAGGTTCACCTTCCAGAAGGAAAACTGCCCTAAACATACAACCAGATCTACTATGAAGTGGTTTAAATCAAAGCATAGTCATGTGTTAGAATGGCCCAGTCAAAGTCCAGACCTAAAAGCAATTGAGAAAGACTTGACAATTGCTGTTGACAGACACTCTCCATCCAATCTGATGCTGAATCTGAACCTTGAACTCTTTTGCAAAGAAGAATGGACAAAATATATCAGTCTGTAGATGTACAAAGCTGGTAGAGAAATACTCCAATAGATTTGCAGCTGTAATTGCAGCGATAGGTGGTTCTACAAAGCATTGACTCACAGGGGCTGAATACTTTTGCACGCCATACTTTTCAGTTTATTTACAAAAAATAAATAAAACCACATTTAATTTTCATTCCACTTCACAATGATGCCCCACTTTGTGTTGGTGTATCACATAAAATCCCAATAAAATAAATGTACGTATGTGGTTGTAACGTGACAAAATGTGGAACATTTCAAGGGGTATGAATACTTTTGCAAGCCACTGTAGTTCCACAGGTTGCTTTGTATAAACTCTGGCTTCAATCGCAGCTGTGTAAACAGCTCAACAACTTATTCGTCGACGGCTGCACCTTTGATGTGATTGAAGATGACCCATGTTTTCATTTGTTTTAAGCAGTGCATGCTTGTGTGTATGGACCTCAGGTAGGTGTGTGTGCTGAGCATTTATACAAAGTAAACTTTAGAGGGATTTAGAACTTCTGCATGAAAAAATAGACATGGATGGAACTGAGTGAATGAAAACAGTGGCACTTGAAAACCACTAGCCTTTTGCTCATAATGTCATAGATACACACACACACTCCTCAGGTTTAAAGCTAAAGGGAGAGGGAGGGGGGAATTGTGACAATGCCATCTAATGGAAATAGCATGTTTTTTCTCCATATGCCAAATATGGTCATAATGACGCAATATGGTGGAGAGTAGTAAAAATGATAAATTTCAAGGTAGAAGCCCAGATTGACACCCAGATATAAGAAAATGCATGAATTATGCTTTAATGGCAGTGAGTTGAAAAAAGGCTGTTTGTGGGTGTCAATGGACGTTTTATGGACCTTAGCAGTCTGAATATAACTTTTGTTTGTATACAGTGTATTTTAGCCTTATTGTAAGAGCTGAGCTGGAAATAACATCATGTAAAAATACACTTTCTTACCAGATTTCATGCCATTTGCATGAAAACAACCAAAATTATCCAAAAAAAGGAAAATTAAATGTCTGTAAAATGGACCAACCAGAGGGTTAAATAAAGTAAAGCAGTATTTAAATGTAGATACCTTTATTGATTAAAAACAAGAACATCAAACATGTACAGATCAAAAGTTAAATTATTATTTTCAGCATTCCTCCTCTTTTTGGCGGTACTTCAGGAGCTCTGTAAAAAATGAAAAAAAAAGCATCAATGACACAAATCAACTTGTACAGTACAACAACACTACTGACCCACATTCAAGCCCACCTATACGTTGTACATACTGTCACCGATCACCGAACTACAGTGCTGCTTGAAAGTATGTGAACCCCATGAGGCTTTGGGATTTTTTTATTTTAACCATTATTAATTAATTTTTATCAATACCAGTATTTTTTATATGAAATAACAGATGTTTGTTTATCAATTCAACATTTTTTTTCCCTCCAGAGATCAATTGTTAAAATGGACAAAACAAATGATTTGCCAACTTTTGTATGTGCAAAAGTTTGTGAACCCTGAGCTGCATTGCTTAAATCGCGCAGGTAAACACAATCACGTTGGCCAAATTGAGTGATGAAATGGACCAATGAGAGATCTTTAGGGACGAAATTGGGTGGCATTAGATAAAACAGATATAAAACCAGGTCAGTTTAGGCACACCAAAGTGAACCCATTCAGGTCAGACATGCCAAGAGTAAAGGAAATCTCAGAGGATCTCAGGAATAGAGTTGTGATGTTTCAAATTTGTCCGGGGACAGCTATACATTTATTTAAAAAAATTTGAGCTCCATCGATCCAACATGAGGCAAATCATCTACAAATGGAGAGCTTAAAGAGTGACTTAACATCTGCCTAGAAGTGGACTTCCTTCAAAAATATCCATAAGCGCCACAAGAGTGATTTTTTAGCCAACCAAAACATTACATGTAGCGATTTGCAGTCCTCTCTTGTCCGCATTTGGGACAAATGTGCATGGTTCCAGAATAAGAAGAAAACTCAGTCAACATAACTTTCATGGGACGGTTGCTGAAGAAGCCTCTGCTCTCAAAAGAACAAAACTGCTCCTGACAACTTTGCCAGAGTGCACCTGGAGATACCTGCAGTCTTCTGGAAGTCTATTCTGTGGACAGATTAGTCCAAATTTGAACTGTTTAGTCATAACCAAAACCACCATGTTTGGGCTAAAATGCAACTCTGTCTGCCACCAAGAGAACCTTCACCAAGTGAAGAACGGTGGTGGCAAATTGTCTGCAAATCTCCAGGTGTAATGTTTGGATCGGCCTTTACCAGAAAAATAATTTTTCTTGTGGCACTTGTGGCTATTTTTGAAGGAAGTCCACTTCTAGGCAGATGTTCAGTCACTCTCAATGCTCTCCATTTGTAGATGATTTGCCTCAAGGTGGACCGATGGAGCTGAAACTTTTTTTTAAATTAATTCATAGCAGTCCACGGACAAATGTGCAACATCACAACTCTATTCCTAAGATCCTCTGAGATTTTCTTTCCCTTTTAGGTGGCTGACCTGTATGGGTTCACTTTGGTGAGCCCAAACTGACCTGGTTTGATCTCTGTTTTATCTAATGCCGCCCAATTTCTTCCCTAAAGATCTCTCATTACATTGGTCCATTTGATCACTCAATTTGGCCCACCTGATTGTGTTTACCTGCTCGATTTAAGCAATGCAGCTCAGGGTTCACAAACTTTTGCACATACAAAAGTTGGCAAATCATTTGTTTTATCTGTTTTAACAATTGATTTTCAGAAAATATTTTTTTTTGAATTTATAAACAAACATGTTATTTCATATAAAAAATACTGGTATAGATAAAAATGAATGATTAATGGTTAAACTAAAAAAAGATCCAAAATTCTCAAGGGGTTCACATACTTTCGAGCAGCAATGTATTTGATAATAATGGGTAAGGAGGACAATGAAATAACACCTGAGGTTTTGCAAAAAAGCCCCAACATGTTTCTTTAATTACATAACATTTCATAAATCATTTGAAATAGATGCATTAAGATGAAACCACAGTAATGAGTCCTACCTTCTTTCAGTCTCATAATTTCTTCAGATCTCATTTTGAGTTGCTGGTTAAGGATGAGACAGTGGGCACAATCTGCAATACATTTTGAATTTGTGAGGACAAGGTCTCGGTCCTTTCTGTACCATTTTCATATTTATCTATACAAGATTAGTGAGGGAAACTACCCGATGTATAACTTCCCTATATTACTCCTGCTTCCTCTATCGCTATATGGTTAAGGTGGCGCTAATGCAGTTAGTTATAATTCAGAGATACCCGTTTACCAACGGTAAAGCTTACCATGGCATTGGCGTTTAGCTGGCAAGCCTCTAATGCTGTTTGCAGGCTGTTTGAGGGCTCGGACTCTGCTGACGGCAACATCTGCCGATTGAGCAGTACTGGTTGGCAATGCAGCACCTGTAAGCATGTGAGAAAGAGCAAGTAATTAACTTACGAGAAGTCACCAAACTCACTAAACCACAAAAGCCTGGCCTCCAGAAACACAAACTAACACAGTGAGTCACATTCCTGCTCAACTGTAGAACAGAACACTACAATCCACACACACCAACACTTTGGGCTTTAGCTGGCAAAGCTCAAAATAAATGTATGATAGCATCATTTACCCATTTTCTTCCTCTTTGCTGCAACCGGCAATGATTCACCTCTGCCTAATGGGTGTTTCTTTCCTTGCGAAATCTTTGTCAAAGGGTTAGCCGCTGTTTGCAAACAAAAGCTATATTTAAATAATTAGCATGTCACACAAGACGGATACATGTATGCTTAATTTTCCCAGTGAAGAGAAGCACCTCAAACAGGCACCAAGTATGTGTGACTTCAAGACATGCACAGCGATTGTAATCCAGAACACTTTGTCAAAATCAGCTAATATCTACTCACCATCAGCTACCTGTCCATCATGTGTGAACACTGACAAAAAGTTGGGCGTTAACAGCGATGTAAGATCGCTTGCCCCACCCTTAATATCAGAATAAACAGCCAAGGCATACAGTCTGAAAACTATATGGGGTACCTGTAGGTCCAGAGAGTTTGTCAGTGATAGAAGCAGCTGGGGTGATGCTTCTTGCTAATGGCGGCCTGAGACCCGATGCAGCTCTCTGGATGCCGGACGGCATGCCAATCTCCTGCAATTTCCGCAAGCCGCAACAGGGCAGCTTTGATTCTAATGCCAGCACAGAGGGACACACTGTGAGTACAGGATACTGTGCTTACACACATCTGTCATTCAGGGTCATTATACAATTCAAATTGATGATGAAAAATAATAAAAAACACATTATCCACCTTTTGTAGCACGCAAGTTGTAGCGGCCTGATGTTTCTGTGGTCTAAAATACACAAGAACAGAGGTTTTCATCAATATAAGCAGACAATGCTTGTGCTCAGCTAACTGTTCTCATTCATAAAATAAATAAGATTAACAGATCAATCAAACCAATAAGGGTAACTGAGTTAATTTAAAACAGAAGGTGCAGTCAACATTTTTTGTACGTACAGAATTAGAAAAGAAACAGACAAGTCAAGACAAGTTCAACATTCAAGTCTTACCACATTAGTTGCATCGGAAGCAGCAGTATCTCTCAAAGCGTCGGCTTGGGTTCTTTGTCTCGTCATCGTGGCCGAGTTCAGCGGCTCAAACCTTCCTGGCCGTGCAGAGACTGGCTTGTACTTCAGAAGCAGGGTCGTGGCTTTCGGAGGCGGCAAACGGACCTTAGCAGTGGGTTGTGTCAAGAACGTTTTTCGGTCACAGACGATGTTATTTGGGATGCCCGATGCCATCTGACCACCATCTGTTGTACTGGGACCATCCCCATAGAGCTTCTTCTGTGCCCCTGCATTTGTGCCCTCCACCCGGCCATCTTTGAAGCTGAGCATTTCACAGGTGGACATTGGAGTGGAAGTCAGAGAAGGCTCCCCCCTTAGATCTAAGGTGTCATCCAGATTGAAAGTGTTTGCTTTGTTGTTATTCACCGTGTCCATGCTTTGATGGCCCATGTTTTCCGAAAGACCGTCCGTCAAAGGCAGACCTGACTGAGAAAGATCCTTATTCTCATGTCCATCAGCTCTGTAGGGCATTTCTACAGCTGGATTTCCTTCAAACGTGCTCTCAATGGGTTCTATACTAACTGTTGACCCATTCTTTTTTGACAGTTCATGTGGCTGGACTTGATAATTGCCTTCTGTGGGGCTACTCGTTACATTGCAGACTTTAGGAGGAGAGGGCTTGTCGATAGTATTCTGGTAAATGTCATTTGAACTACTTTCCGACAAAGTTATTGTGCCATTCTGTGCAGGAGGAAGTTTGGTATCAAAAGTGTCATTCTGTAGGGGACCAGTTAGAGCATCAGCTTCCTTTAAATTAGCATTGCCACTGGATTCTTGAAGAGAAAGCTGATCGAAAGTGGCGTTCTGCACGTCACATGAACCACCTGCCTTTAGCGCTAAGCTACTTTGATTGGTAACAGGGGAAGTCTCAGTGGTAATATTGGAGACAGAAGTAGTCAGATCTTCATTCTCACCCTCTACTTTGGGGGTGCCTACATTAGAAGGGAGAAGATCTAGTGTGTTATTCTGAGGACAGGATATTTGAGCATTATAGTTCAAAAAGCCAGGGGTGCTGAGATTGGAGTTTTGGTTGACGTTAAAAGTGCCAGGGGTGCTGAGATTGGAGTTTTGGTTGACGTTAAAAGTGCCAGAGGTGCTGAGATTGGAGTTTTGGTTGACGTTAAAAGTGCCATTCACAGACACAGCTGTTTTGGGGCTCGGTAATGTCACGTTAAGTATCTCTTCAGTATTGGAGGTCACCACAGGTCCATCAGGCTCCTGCGATGAACGACCACTGTTCTCTGAAACACTGCCAATAGAAATATCACGAGTAGCCTCTAAGGAAGCTTTCGTTGCGTTTTCCCCTGCACACACATTCGATGGTTCACTGAAGGAGCTCACATGGGTGCCATTGCCATTGAGAGTACTTGACAGTGATTCACCTTGGATGACGTCCCGTGTGCCAGGCTCTGGCTCAATCGGTTCACTGAGCTCGGAGTGAGGCACGTCGTTTTTCAAACTCTTCTCCGGCGAAAGATCCTGCATGACCGTCATGTAGGAAAGCTCCCCTCTTGGTGACGACTCTGAATCACGTGTTATATCGAGGAGGGTAATTTCTGGGAAGTAGGGAAGCCAGCGCAGAGGATTATACATGCTGTCAGGGGGGTGAAGGTGGAATTCAGAATTGTTCTCTTTAGCAGTCAAGTGGGAGGGCTGAAGAGTGCTGTGCATAGAGCTAGCCGACGCCGTTACAGGTGTAGCAGGCACGCTGTCAGGAAAAGCGGAATCATTTTGAGTCCTGTGCATTGTGGAGTCACATGTTACATCAAATAGAGTAATTTCTGGCAAGGTTTCGTCCTCCAGCAAGCGCACAGGAGCATTCATGTCACCAAATGGACGCCCAGAATGGCTACTGGAGACATCTGTATAACTAGTGGCAACAGTCGGATGAGACTTGTTCCCATGTTTTAAAGCCTCTGGAGTTGGACTTGTATTGCCAATGTTCAAGATTTTTATCATTGGTGTTAGAGCGGACTGTAGACCAAAGATCCGTAACTTTGCCTTGATTCTATCATTGCTGTTTGTTTGAGTTGGGGTGGATGAGTCGGAGGTATCAGCGTGTGACACTTTTTCTGAGCCTGTCTGCAGGGAAGAATTTCCTACCACATCTCCAACTTGTGCCTTGAGCTTTGAAGTCCCAGCTTCAGCAACGGCTCTGGGTGGAATATTTTCACGACATTCATCATCCTCGGAATTTACCTGAATACACAAGGTTTGCACGGTTGTCTCATTGGCCATGCTATACGATTTCTATTTTCCTTACAAGCATGAATAGTTTTCTTTGTTATAAGAGACAGTCAGACCTCTTAACACCTTTTTCCCCTCCAAAGTGCCTCCTCAAATGCTCTTTCCGTGCAGCCTGGGGATGATAAAATTGAATAAATATTTAAAAAATGTACTCTCGCATTGTTAGATCATGTTATTAGTAAGCACACATTATTATGCCACAATTATTGCCAGCTCTGAAATCAAAATGTCTTTCAGTGGATTATGAAGTACTAACTTACAAATAAATATAAATTTAAAACTAATTAGTTTTAAACATAACTTCCTGACTAGTAAGTTAAACCATACAAGTGGGCACAAAATCACAACAAGGCCCACTGATCCGTGTCATCCACTCCTGTCATGGTGGTCATATTAGAAAACATTTAACGTTAACGTCACATAGATAGAATAGCATCGCAGCTTCAGCCGGCAGAGAAGAAGCACATACGGCGCAGGTAACTCATACAAATGAGTTTAACAAAACAAAACAAACAAAAAAAGACCGATGTTTACAGTAGAGACGGTCGCTCATGTTAGCTTGGGAACGTTAGTCGGTAAAACATAAACACCGTTGACTTACCAATTTGATTGGCTTTTCCTGATAGAGATTTATAACTTTAAATCGTTTTTGACACTCGAGTACACGAGACAAATCCGCTGACGTCCATTTAGGTGAAACCCATGGACCTATGCCTCAACCACTGCAGCGCAGTTCTGTTTCAAAAGTCAGCATTTCTCAAACATATGGGATGATTCAAACCAATCACAAATTGAGGTTTCTTCTTCGTGTGCTTTACAGTGAGTGCGCGGTAGAGGTAACACTGCCATCTAGTGTCCCCAATTAAAACAATACCCCTATGTCGGCCTGATATCCTACAGCACGGGTCACCAACCCTTTTGAACCTGAGGGCTACTTCATGAGTATTGAGTCATTCGAAGGGCACCTAGTTTGATACACTCTTATGAAATAACAAATTTGCTCAGTTTGCCTTTAGTTATATATTATTATTAATGATTAATGATATTCATATATGTGAAGACACTGATCATGTTAATGATTTCTCAAAATAATTATCAACAATGACTTAAAAAAGGTGGGAAACAGATTATTATACTATTTTTATAACAGGCCTGCGGGCACCTCATATGCTCCTTGCGGGCTACCTGGTTCCCGCGGGCACTGTGTTGGTGACCCCTGTCCTACAGTAATTCACACATTTTAGCTTCACACAGTATAATTGCAAAGCTCTTTTCCTTTTCAATATAGAATCGCACATCCTTTTCATATATGCTGTACATGTTCAATTTATATTCTTTGACTTTCCTTAACCATAGGGCCTTTACTTATGTTTCTATGTTTGTGTTTCTTGTGTCGGACCACAGCAAATTCCTTGTATATATGAATGTAACAGAAATATTCCATGATTATAATTAAATCTAATCTAATATTAAAACTAATATGCAGATATAAATACAAATAGCCACTTAAAACTATTTATGAATTTAATAATTTACCTGGATTATAAAGTGTCATAGTTCAGTGTGTTTGTTTTATGTAGCAAAGCACTTTGCAAATACTGCACATCAAAAACTAAAATGATTAGTTTGATTAATCGTCATAATATAAATATATCACAAGTTCACCACCCGACCAGATGTCCGTTGGAGAGTTTGGACTGACATGTCTCTCGGGAACAATCAAGTCGTTCTTGAGGCTCAATGTGGCTCAACACCTTATGAAGGTGTTTCCTTTCATTTTCATCCATCTGTAGGACTAATGTCAAACTGAGATTTTTCATGTTTTCCATGAGTCTATTTCATTATCATCAACACCTGTAGGCCAACAACTGTAGAAAATACTTATCACTATCAAGTTTTGCATCATCTTTCCTCACTAATAAGTCTAGTTCAAACATAGAGGTGTCAAACAATTTCCTCATTCTTTGTCAATTTCTTGCTTTTTTATTATGCTAAACAGATGAGATTAAGCATTGTTGCCTCTTTTGTTCTAGTCTTGTGTTCAATGTTTTGTTCACTGGAGGGTATTATGAATGTGTGCTAAAAACAAACTGCAATACTTTACCTTTTACTTTTTGTAAGAGAAAATATCACCTTTTTATGTTAAACTTTATTACAAAAGTGAAACACAGGGCACATTATTACAGTAATTGTCATGGTAAACAATGCATCACTGTATTCATTGATAAATACACCAAAATAAAGCATTCAAATATTCACATACAGCATTACGAATCATCTCACTCTTTGGTCGTTTTCTTGAGTTTGGTCTTCAGCTCAGACATAAGTGGATTTCCAAACCTAAAGAAACATGAAAAAACAAAGAATCAGAAAATGTCTAATTACAAGATGTCTCTTTTGTTCTGAGGGTAATAACATATCCTGTGCTCTGCATTTTACCCTGGACGTCCTGGTGGCATCCATTTATGTTTGGGTTGTGCTTCATCTTGTTTGGGAGTCTCACTTTTCTCCTCTGGCTTTGTCTCTGGTTCCTGTTGCTATTGTGACATTGTATTACTATACATACCTCAACAAAATTGGTTTTAAAAACATAATTAATGATATTATTTTATTGGTACCTTTGACTGGTTGTCAGGGCTATTTTCGTCCCTCACCGCCCGCTGTGTCTTTCTTAAAACAGCTAAACCTGCACCAAGCCCTGAAGAAAAACGTGACAGATTATTTAAAAGTGAAGAAAAATAACTGGACATCACTCAAGGTAGTGGTTATTTCATGTGTAGTAAGTGGCTTACCAGGCAGTTTTATTCCAATGCCCAAGCCTCCTAAGGGCACACCGGCGGGGACTTTGACTGGTGGATGTATAGCAGGTGTGGGATCCAGTGAGGGCATATTAAGCAGGGAGCGGGGATCTTTAGGTGGCCTCACAAGAGGGTTTTTAACAGAAATTCGTGACTTTTGAGCAGTAAAGTCGAGCGCAGATTCATCCACCTGCGGGTACAAAAACAAGTGATTTCACGCCGTCTTTGTAGGCTATCAATATTGTATACTGTTTTATGGTTGAATAAGCAATTTCAAAAAATGATACCTCAATCTCATCTTCAGACTTTTTCCGCGGCTGTTCTGCCACCTCAGCCCTGTCTAGCCCAGGTAACGTATCATCTTGTGGACTAGATTGTGTAGATCCATTTCCTCCCTCTGATGAAACTTCTGAGCCACTTCTAGACCGTACTGGTTCAGTGTGCTGGATTTCATCTGGAGACTCAGGTGCTTTTACCTCAAGAGGCTGATCTTCAATTTTTAATTTCTTAGCGCTAATTTCTCTCAGTGACTTCACATCCTCTTCTTTACTTTCCTCCCAGTTAATTGTCCTTTCTACATCCTCAGCAGCAATATATTTCTGTGATCCAGTATCTTTCTCTGTTTTTCCTTCTTGTGATCCATCCGAATCCTGATTTACAAGTCTGACCTCTCCTGAATTGGGGTGAAATCCTGCCTCATTGATCGATTCCTCCTCTTGCAGACATGATAGCCTTGTCTCAGCCTTTTCCTCCATAGGTATATCCTGAGATCCAGACAGGGGTTGTCGTATAATCAATTCAGACAAGTCTGCTGATTCCAACACATTATCCAAAATGTCATCTCTGCCTTCTATTGACCTTATGCTAGTGGATTTCAGGAGCTGCCTTTCACTGTTTTGGGTGCGCCATTCACAGAGAGATTGTTCTGAAAATCCAGATTCTGCTGTCGATGAAGACATCTTTGTGTCACTCACTGATTCAGAACCCTCTGTTTCCATGAGCTGCCATTTATCCTTCTCCATCATAAATGATGAGATTTCATCTTGATCTTCGTTTGATGGCTCTCTCTCCATGTCTGTTTGTGATCCAAGGTCAGGCAGTTCTTGTTGTTTTCCGGTGTCCTCTGCCATCGTCTGTATCCAAAGATCAAGGATTTCTTCCTCAATCACATCTTGGCGTTCGCTGATTGGATCTTCAGCAGAACTTTCCTCTATTTCTGTTAAATGCTGTGTTAATGTTTTAGATTGGTCTTTTGGCTTGGACTCGGTTGTTATGGATTCATCAGCTGCTTCAGCGTCTGGGACTTGATTAACCATCTCCACTGCTCTATCTAACTCAGAGTCCACAATCAAAGCACACTCAATTTTGTTCCTGACTGTGGTTTGCTCCGCTGCAGTTCTCACCACTTGCAGATCTAAAATTTCCATCTCGTTATTGTCTTCTGCTGCTGCCTCCTCCTCAGCTTCAACACCTGGCGCTTCCATACTCATCCTCGAATCTTGCATTTCTACAGTGCTTTGTTCAGGTAACTTGGACTCAGGCTCATCGTTCTGTTTCAGGAATTCAAAATCGGCAATCCCTTTTAGTAAACTTGTTTTCCTGCTGCTGTTTCGCTCAGAGTTTGTGGCATCTACCAACACCTGAAAGAAGCTTGTCTCCGTCATACCATGCACTTTGGCCTCAAGGAATTCTAAAGTTTCATCAGCTGCCACCTCCTCTGCTCTTACAGCTCCTGTCATCTCACGGACATCACCTTTCGTTGTCTTATACATCTCATCTGTTGAGCGAATGTCAGACTCAAACTCCTCTGCCGATTGTTCGATCTCCGCCATCATTGAGTCAATCAATAAAGTTCCTTCCTCTTCCACAAATAATAGTCCAGGTTCTTGTATTATTTTCTCAGCAAGTGGTTTCTCTGTTTCTTGTGGCGATTCAGCATTGACCATATCAAAGTCTTTCTTAAAATATTCTGTGTTTTCTTGTTCCTCTTCCATTTGCTCCCTCACCAATAAATAGTCAGTCCCAGTGCTGTTTTGAAGGCTCTCCAGCTCTTTGCTCTCCACCCCTTCTTGTAATTGGGTGGTCTGCTGGATTTCCTCGGAATCTCCTTCTTCCAGGAACCTTTGTGTTGTATTTTCATCCGGTTGTGACTCATTGTTGTATTCAGGAACTCCCTCCTGGGTTTCCTCACATGTTGGATAATTGCGCTCCTGCAACACAACGGCCCGGCCTTCACATATCCTGAGGGGAATTTTTTTAAACTCTGTACTCTTTTCCTGTCCGGTCCCACTTTCAAGTTTTACTGCAACAGAGGTGGCTGTACATCCTATTGCCATGTAACTTTCTTTGCTGCCTTCTTCACTGGAAGGCCTCTCCCCCCCCGCTTGACCTTTATCAAAAAATGTATCATCTACTGAAGCTTCAATTTTTTCATTGGTCACTGTGCCGTGGCGCCCAGTTTCAACATCATCGACCTCTGTTGTTTCGGCTTGCACTTCAGGGTCCTTAGCCACATCCTCTTTCTCACCATCTGTGTATTCAGCTGTGTGCATTTCTGTTTTAGCAATTTGCAGGTTTACTTCGCTGCACTTGACATGCTCATTTAAAATGTCACCTTCTTCTTGACCGTCTTCGGTCACATTTTCGATGTGGTCCTCCTGCTCTGGCACTTCATCTATTGTCTGGTTGTTTGCAGCCTCATTCCCATACTCCTCTTCAATGACAGCACCCTGCTCCATCTCATTCTTGGTGCTCTCTTCGTCCTCAGCTTTATCACTCCTATGAGCCATCATAAGCTCTTGTCCAGCAATAATGAGCTCTTCCTCTGGCACACTGCCACTTTTGTTGTGTTGGGAATTTTGTAATTCAAAGTGCAGAGCGGTAAAGCCAGTGTCTTCCTCTATAACTCTGTTGTCACCTGAGAACTCCTCCCTTTTTAAGGACTGATTTTCAACCTCCCTTTCTCCCTTGTCAGGCTTGTTTACGTTTTCAGAGGCCAGCTTTAACTCACCATCACCGTTTTCTACTTCCTCATGCGCCATCACAGCTGTATCTGTATCTTTCCTCTGCACCCTTGACTCTTCTATGTGCATGCCACTCTCCTCCTCTAGACTCAAATGTGCGCACAATTTCATCCCAATGCCTTCTGCCTCCAATTGTTGTTCTTCATGGTGCATTTCATCGTCTTCTTCCTTCACTTGGGTCTTTGCAATGGTGTCGTACATTTTTTCACAATCATCCGATGCCAAGACCCTCTTAGTCTCCTCCTGAGCACCAGCTTTTCTTTGGCTTCCCTCTCCGTCTTCTGTCATCATCAAATCACCTATAAGTCCTAGTGACCTTGTGTTCACACGCTCTTCATACTCATCATTCTCCTTTGTCTCATTTTGTCTTCCAGTGTACAACCTGACCTGATCTCTGTTGTCTCCTTGTGTGTCTTCTTTTGCTCTCTTATCTTTAGCGAAGAGCAGTTCTGCATCATAATTTCCTGCTCGGCTAAGCTTTTCCTCCTCAGTGCCCTCACCTTCCTCCGATGGTTTGCTTAGCTGGGTTTTGGACCGCAGACTTACTTCATCAGGAATCAAGTCGATTTTATTGGTGCAAGACTCCCAGGCCACAACTGTCCGAGGAAAGTTGAGCATAGAAGGTGTCTGAAGAGGTTGTTCCTCATAGACTCCGGTTGCGCTTTCGTCACCATCTGCAACATGCCCACGGTAAGCAGGCTCACTGTCAACTGCTGATTCTTGGAGGGAGTCTTGGTCATTGCTAACGATGTTAGCTGGCTCAGCCCTGAATAATCTGTTCACAGCTCCACTTATATAGCCCTGAAAAGGAGATGGAGGGAAGGGAAGGAAAGGGAGACTTTGACTTAGTTATGTTACTGATTTATCGACATTTGTTCTCTGTACTCTCACATTTCTTCGATCATGTGTTTTGGGGATGAAGCCAATGTAAATACATCAGTCTTTATAGCCTAGCCTATACATTTGGTCTGAGGCTATGTATATGGTTGTGGAAAGGTTCCCTAGTTTCAGTTGTAGCATACAAGGTTATTTTTCACAATAGCGTCGTTCCAGATTTCAACAACAGTTAGGACGAAGGCCCTTTCCTGTTTCAACATGACGATGCCCACATACACAAAGCGAGGCCCATAAATGGCTCTCGTGAAAGATGTTGAGAGGCCGGCTCATAGCTCCAACCACAACCAACTTTGAGGTGAATCGGTGTAACTACGTGCTGGGCAGACATCACTGTGACATTAAGCACTAATTATAGGGAAAATGTTTGATGTTCAAAACCATCCAAAGTAGGGCTGGGTATCGTCAAGGACTTCGCGATACGATACGTATCACGATACACTGGTCACGATACGATATATCACGATATATTGCGTATCTTGATATATCACGATATATTGCGATATTCCATAAACAAGTTGCCTTGTCAATCATAACAGCACAATATAGTGATAATTGTACAGACAAATGAAGTCAAAACTATTTCATTCACAACTTCCTTTACTATTTTCTTCCTTTTTTTGGTTTTGGGAAATGATCAAACTGCAGCTGCCATAACATCAAAATAACAAATGCAATTCACTCTTGTACTAACTGTACAAGACACAATGCAAATGAAAACACATCAGTGTGCTTTTGTGACACAGTGAATCTTAAGTGTTCTAAACAAAACATATTTAATTTCAATAGTCAGTATCCTAGAGGCTCAGGCCTGACAGCAGACATGGGTTTGAATCTGACCCGTGGTTGTTCTCTGCATTTCTTTCCCTCTCTGCCCCATTTCATATCTGTGTCTCTGCACTGTCAATAAAGCCTTGAAAAGCAAAAAATATAATTAATTAAAAAAATATCGATTTTTAGTTATAAAAATCGATACTGATATCGCGAAACTAAGTATCGCGATATATCGATATTTCGATTTTTTGACACAGCCCTAATCCAAAGGAAGATTCCAAATATGAGCTGCTCTCTTTAACATACACATACTGCATTTGTCTACAGGCAAGTCTGCCTCTGTGAAAAATAAACTTCCCAGCGATCAGTGGAATGATTAAAAAATATTTTCATGGTTAAAAATAATCTGCAACCGATCTAACCGTAGCCAGATTTAAAATGTTAATGTTGAATGCCAGTCACATAGTGGTGTAATGTTTGGGTGTGCACATTAACTTTTTACACAGTAATGCACATTTAAAACATCATAATGTACATTTAAAATATAAAACAATCTGATATCTCTTTTTCAGAGATATCAATAGTCTATTCAGTGTGTGTGTGTGTGTGTGTGTGTGCTTGTGTTTGTAAGAGAGAGCAATATAGCCTACATAAAACACAAAAACGTGTAGGGGGAGCGGGGAAATTAGAGGGTATACAGGCTACTAGCGAGAGAGAGAAAGAGAGAGAGAGAGAGAGAGAGAGAGAGAGAGAGAGAGAGAGAGAGAGAGAGAGAGACGGGGATTTAGGGTTTTTACATCCACATTACAATTGAAGCGGTTGGTTATCTTATTGGGCTACAGTTTGGCTTTAAGTGATGCAGCGGCTCACCCAAACTGTCCAGAAAGTCCTCTCCGCCCTGGAAACAGGACCGTCGGGCTCCATCTTCAAACTTCCTCCTCTTTTTGTCTCTGACCGTCGGACTTAATTTCGCTCTGGATGTTATGATAAACCACACTGGACCCGTCACTTTCCCTATTCAGTGTGCCAGAAACTCGAATCGCAAACTCTGATCCCAACACTTGAGCAAAATGCCGCTGGTTGTCAGGGTTTAGTTCCTCGTACAGCCATATGTCCGTTGTGTTGTTATGAGGAAGAGGGTGATTAACACAGCTGAGAAGCCGATGCATCAAAGCCTACGTGATGGAGAGTTTGCGGACGTGCGCGAGAGCCTCCGATAAATCCGACAAGTGTGCGTGATAGTTTGAATTGATGTGTGATACGGATGTTTGAAAATAGACGCGGTCACCCACAGCATTGGTTAGTGCAGATCCCACAAGTTACTTACAAGCATGGTTGAACAAAATGTTCAACGTTGTGTTGTTCTCGCTGAAGTGCCCTCAATTATGAGTCAATTAAACCCTAAATATATCAGTGAAAACCATTGAACATGATTGACATAAGACAGACTGAGGCAGTGGACTGTGTGCACGGGGAGGGGGATTTCCAAACTTGCACTTAATGGTCATATAAGGGACATTTGAGTGGCTCAGGTGCCCCTATGGTGTGACCTTATGGCTTAAATGAAACGTTTCTTTCTACCATAGGGCACACTAGTATCAGTCCCTAATTTTTTTCTTACATCTAAGTTTTGAGGGACGTTTGTGCGGTTGTGTGTGTAGGCCTACCTACGTGTCACCTAATTCAGCCAACACTTATTTTCACTTTCATCATGCACACACACAACACCAGTTGGGCTTCTTTTTTTCTTTTTAAGTACGGGTCCCCAGTGTAACTGGGGACCCGTAATTATGTGTTTGTTGCAATGCTCCTTTAAGAGTCTGTGCAAGCCACTGGACTGAGGAACATAGTCAGTATGTAGGGCTTGGTTTACCAATGATCGCATGCACCCACACAACACTTCAATTGTAAGAATGTGAGACTGTATTTTCATGAAAGTTGAGTAGCTGTATATGGCTTTTATTGATAAAGTAAAATGGTCAAAAGTATAGTGTATGCAATAGTTGTGAAAGTTAGAATACAAAAAACTGATTTTCTAACAAGGAATGAAAACTTTATTTATCTATTTACAACATGCTTATTTCCAGTTGTTGATACAGCCCTGCTAGCCAATGTACAACGTACTTGTTGTATAGAAGAGGAAACAAAATCTTAATTATTCAGTTTAAAAAAGCAAAGCAGAAGTGTATTGCGAAAATGAGAACTTATTTCAGTGGTTGATCAACAACAGATACCGTAACACTCAACAGAAGAGAACAACTTTGCCTGTACAAATGGTTTGGATAATATTTTCTGATGTAGATCTAGAAAACAATAATCCAACTGACTGGATCGTTCCTGTAAAATTATTTGCACAAAAATATGAACATTTGTAAAAACATAATGGAGTTGTGGAAAAAAGTAATTGATGACAGATTAAGAATATAAAGTAATAAATAAAGATCAAAACTGTTTGAAACAAAACCACACTTACTGATCACATCAAAGACAGTTGGCTAACCTAAAAGCATGAATGTTACATTTACTATAGAGACATAAGATATATTATATGAGATGTATGAAATAGAAATAGAAAGGCCTCTTGCACACATCAGGGTTTTCATGCAGAGGAGGACATTTCCTCATTGGGCTCTGAAAGAGAGGATATGAGAATGAGTTGAGAACATTTGGTTGCCACATTGGTATTCTTTTACTCAAGCATTAAGTTTCATGCTTATGCTCACAGTATTTATGCACTACTTCTAAACCTAATCTCTGGAACCACAGGACTGAATGGTTAGTAGCATCTTACCTGTCCAGGTTCGATAAACAGGAAACTTGAGTGACGGGTGTGTGAGCTCCACGCAGACTCTAAAAAGTGCTTTTTCGTTTTCTCTGGGACCCCTCCCCAAGTTGACTCTGTTGATGTGTAGCGCGCCTGGCTCTTCCTCTCTTTCTTTGTCACTGTCCTCATCCGCCTCTGACCTTGTTTCCTCATCCTCCTCAATGTTGTTATTCTCCCCATCCACTTTTTCATCTATGTATTGTATTCCTTCTGCGTCAGGGTCCGTGACAGCAGCTCTTGTTTCTGTAAAGCAACACCAACAACAAATGAAGACAGCACCAACACTCATACAGTGTTGTAGCCAGAAATTAAAGTTTTAACTTAGTATATCTGTAAACATTTATTATTAAAGGAATATAATGCACATTATATTTTAGATCTCAAGTTAGATGCTATACCCACGTCTTTTGAACCCCAAGCCCACAGTATTAAAAAAAGAAGAATCACATGTTAAGCTTCTTAACACAATTGTTTTCACAGACTGAAACCAAAACATCATAAAGAAGTCTCCCCTAACATTTTTAACAGCAGTCGTGGGGCTAGGATGCCTGGGATTTGTAGTTGAATGCTAGAAAAAGAAATTACTAAGAGAAAAAATAGTGGAACAAAGGGTACCTAGGAAAATAAAGAAGTATGTGAATATATTTATTTATGACAAGTACTTATTGCATGTCCATTCTTCCGTCTCTGCAGCTGTTTGCTTGTCTGGCTCGGCGGGCCGCTGGACCTCTCCAGGGCGCACACACTCTTCAGCTCCCGCTGTCCATCGTCTCCTATCTCCTCTGTCTCGTTGGACACCAGCGGTGAAAGAGTGGCTCCTCCCGCCGCCCAGAGTAATTTGACCTTAGGGTGACCTCCCTTTAACAGGAGGGAGAAGACACCGACCCCTTCACTGCTCCAACAGACAGACAGCGACGGAGGGATGGAGGGAGCGACTAAGGGAATACAAGCAGAAATGTAAGTGAATGAAAAAAAGACAGATAATTTGTGATGTTTTTTTTTCAGATAGTGTGGGAATGTCCGCAACGTTACACTCTAAAGATCAAGTTGTTGACAGTAAAAGAGCCTACAATGATTCATACCAACGTCAACATTTCGCCAGTGTCTCTCAATAGGCTCGAGTAGGGAACAGTGCTCCACCCTACAAATAATCCCTCCTCCTCTATCCTTTTTCTCCTGATTTGTGGCCCTTCTCTTCAGGATGGCTGTGGCCTTGAAGAGCCTGGGATGAGTCTGCATGGGGCCCCACATCTCTCCTCCCTCCACCACCTCCTCCTCTCTGTCATCCCTCTCTCCTTGCCCGAGCTTCAGCCAGGTGACCGATACGTTCGAGGGGTAGAAATCTGTGATCTCACAGCCCAGCGTAAAAGTCTGATCCCGGGAAGAGGTGGAGTGAATGATTTCGGACACACATGGACTCCTTAGGAAGCCTGTTTGGGGATAAATAGGATAGTTAACCTGTATTTTCCCATCCATAATAAAACAAATAATTAAAAAAGATTAGATTTAATGTGCATTCTTCTCGTCTTTCTTACCTATGGTCTCGCGGGTGACCGGCTGCTTCAGGGCAATGTGGTGGACACTCACCCACACTTTAGTGCCTCCTTTTTCCACTTCACTCCGGGGCAGTTTGCACTGGCTGGAGGCTGAGAAGAAGCCTTCAGAATTGGGTCGAGGCGAGGAGGAGGCCTGGGAGGCAACAGGGCTCAGCTCACTCCCCTGGCAGAACCAGCGGAAGGTAATGACGTCTGGATGGAAATGGGATGCCCGGACAGTCAGACTGATGACATCTGGAAAAGAAGAATTTGCAGGGATGTAGCCGCTCATGCCAATGAGTGTTTTTGCGCATATCAATATACAGAAACATTTTAACCTTACCAGAATCATTTGGTGCCTCTGTAAGCTGGATCTCGGAAACCTCTGGTGCAGCTTAAAGATAAAGTTAACCCAAATTTCCATTATTGAAAAAGTAAAAAATCCAAGAAAAGTACAGGTAAAGAGAGTAAAAAGAAAACTTTTTCTTACACAGAATTGTAAACTTCTCAGACACCCTCTCCGTCACGATCTTATCTTTGCCCGCGTAGGACACCTGGCACTTAAACACAGCCCCCTTGTGGAATGAAATCTGGGGGATGAAGGTGAGCGAGGAGGTAAGCTGTTGAGTGCCACTCCCTGATGAGTGCAGTGGCCCCTGAGTGTGCAGCTTGTAGTAGCCCATCTCCCCTCTGGAGGGCAGCAAAGGACCTTTCTCTGACACTGGGGAGGTGAGAGTTAGACCGTAGGGCAGATGGATGGTGGTTAGCGGGTTAGAGAGGCAGTTAAATTTAGCTTTGGAGGTTCCTGTGTATGTTTGACGTTGTAAATTGTTAGCGGAATTAGGTGTAGAAGAGAAAACATGGTATGTTTTAGGAGCAGTTGCAATACAAATAAAATATATTCCAAGTGTCATCATTCACTTAAATCTGTTGATATAAAATCAATCCAATCACATTATATTCTATTTATTTGACATCTGGTTGCATCCCCTTTTATCTCCCCTTGAGTTGATTTACAGGAATATTTTGAAAGGTTCAAGTTAGATGAAGAGCTCTATACCACTCACATACTGTATACTGTAGTATATGTAATGCAATATGGATTTACCACCACCAGCGCTTAAGCTTAGCTTTGTTTAGCACAAAGATTGAACATGGGGGAAATCAGCTGACTTTAAAACTAGCGGTGCTGGTATTACATCTACGTTGGCTACCATCTCTACCATTGTGTCCTTGAGCAAGGCACTCATCCCCAAAACTGCTCCAGGGGCGATGTACTATGGCTGACCCTGCGCTTGAACCGCCTCAGAAGTGGGAAACTTGAGAGGGGATATGCGAAAAGACTAATTTCAATGTGCCCTATGTACAATTGAAGTAAATGGCATAGATCTTCTCATCAAATTCTTGGCAAGTCAGTGAATTTACCAAAAATGTTGAATGTCAGGAAATATCCAACCCTTCTGAAAGTAATCATAGACTCACTGTATAGCCTGTTCCAACTTTTAATTAAAGGCCTACTTCACCGGTTTGAATATGAAGGTGTATTGAATTCTGAGATCCTATGTAGTATAAATGTGCGAAAAAAATTGAAATCGGTTCATCCTAGCCTGAGAAAAGGCAGAAAGAGTGTTTTTTTTAACCCTATATTTCTCTTTCTCGTGACATCACTGAAAGAGAAATATAGGGTTAAAAAAAAAACTTACTTTGTAAATATTACTGTGATGTCTTTTACTGTGTCATCACAGTAATATTTACAAAGTACGTTTTTTTTTAACCCTATATTTCTCTTTCTGTAATGTCACGAGAAAGAGAAATATAGGGTTAAAAAAAACACTCTTTCTGCCTTTTCTCAGGCTAGGATGAACCGATTTTAATTTTTTTTGCACATTTATACTACATAGGATCTCAGAATTCAATACACCTTCATATTCAAACCGGTGAAGTAGGCCTTTAAGCTAAAATGACAAGTAAGTGAAATATTTAAAACTGAGAAATGTTGTTTATGGCTACTGCACTCCATCAAATGAAAATATCCTACATGTCTGTAGATACAATTGGTAACTCTTTGTGAACTTTGTCATCTCCCCATAGAATTAAAAGTCACTGTGACCTGTGAGTTATCAACAACATTTGGCAGCACACAGTGTGAGTTGGTGATTACTGACCAGTGAGGGATTCACCAGTGACAGCCGGTTATGTGGATGTGTGCAAGCTCTCCTACCTGTTAGGGAAGTGTCGGTGATAGGGGTGTTATTGAGGAACCATGCGGTCTGGACCCGGTCCACCCTCCTGCCCTCAATGCTCACTGTCACCCTGCCCTTATGTCCCACAATCACACGAGGAGGGAGGATGATCCCCGATACATTCAGGGACTTCTGCTTCTCTGAGAGAGGGGAGACATAAAGGAGATGACAGAAAGTGGGAAAAATGGGGAGGGTGGTAATTATTGTGCAATAATCAGAATAATCAGAATCAGCTTTATTGACTAGAACAATCTTTGAAACAGTTCTTGGCTTTGGGTCACAAACTACTATGGTCACAAATGGACAATGCTCTATTTAAGGCGTCACCACTGCCTTTGTTGGAAGGGGTAGGGGTTTCCGTACTCACCGTCCCTTCTCCTCCAAGAGAAGCCAAAGCAGAGCAGGAAGACAAGCACGATAGAAATACACATCATAGCCACAGATGCTTTTGCGGCTTTAGTCAACACCGGAGCCTCGTCTGCAGGAGAAACAGAACCGGAAATTAAGGAAAGGTGTGGCAATGACAAAGCATGAAGAAACAAGACGATCAAGTAGGAAATATTTGTGCAATGATCTCCAACAATAGCAAAACAACAACTTCTTTGGTTTATTTTGAAGTTATCAGAGCTGGTTCCAAACCTGTTCCTGATGTCAAAAGGTGGCAACCATAATTGCAGTTTCTCAAATCTCTTATCATATTTGAAGTTCTTACCGCGTGGATCCAGTTCCTCTAGGTACGCTGAGCCATGGACTGGTTGCACTACACCGGGCTGATTGACTGCACAATCCACCTTCCCACCTCGCTCTCTCTGCTCAGGGCTCAAAGTATAATAGCGTCTGGTTCTGTAGGTCCCATCTGGGTTCTGCTCATTGGCAGGGGGCTCGGGGAGGTCAGTGCCATTTTGAAGCCAGGACACAGACACTTCCTCTGGGTAGAAACTCTCCACATCACAGTAAAGAGTAAGAGGATTGCCGTTGAAGCGTATGGGCACAACAGAAAGTGTAACAGAAGGGAGGTCTGTGGAGAGAGAAGAAACTATATCACGGTCTGATTGGAATTATAAGCCGTTGCCAAAAAAGTTTGCATGGCGTAACGACGGAAGGAAGAAGCTATTCTAGGTTTACGGGGGAAGAAAAAATGTGTCATTGAGTGATGTATGGGCTTTTCTTTGTTGTTGTCACTCACAGGTGATATTGAGTTGGAACTCCAACTCTTGATAGCTGCCGTTGTGTGACACTTTGCAGCCAAAGGTCACATTCTGGTCCTCGGGGGTTGGCCAAATGGTCCGGTTGCCCACTGCCATGTAGTATCCATCTGGAGTCTGTTCACCTTCATCCTGGTAGGGAGGATACATCACTTGTCCATCTCTGGTCCAGGAGAAAAAGACAGGAGGAGGGTAGAAACCATCTGCCCGGCATTTGAGCTGGCTCTGTGTTTCCAACACCACCCACTGCTGAGGGATGGAAAGAGTCGGGGGAGCTGGAAAGGGGAGAAGTAGATGATATTGAGGCAAACATGAGAGAAAAAAAAAGCCTTTGTTCAGCTTTGTTTCTTCTTTTAGGTTCACAAATGTTTATCTCGACAACTGAACGAAAGACATACCAAGGATACCAAATGTAATGTTACTGGACTGCAGAATAGTGGAGTTGTAGCTGACTGTGCATTCATACACCCCCTGCAGGTCGAGACTGGCCCTGAGGATGGTCAGTGAAAAGTCCCCATTGACAAAATGTCTGGTGTCCCAACTGAAGCCTTTCTTTATTCGCACCACTTCTTCTCTGAGCGAGGCGACGTCAGAGCCGTTACTTATCCAGCTGGCTGCGATGAGAGACGGGTCTATTTTGTCCCCCTTCACAGAGAGAGGGAAGGTCACGTTGCAGGGGAGGGTTGCGTTTGTGTTTGGGCTGCCCTGTATTTCGGTTGGAGACACTGTAAGCAGAGAAAGGAAGTTTAGATGGTGAGAAAATGACTGGACATAATCTATTGATGGATGATCCTTGCACAGAAGGGTCTATGAGATTATTAATGAGATTTTGTCGACCTTTGGTCAAATTTAGCTTCGATATTGGATGATAAAGATGTCTGAACTTATAGGCTACTAAATTATGAATTGAAAATATATTACGGTCAAACTAAGGAGGTCTAAATGTTTATAGCCTATTTGAGTAAATAACATATTCAAGATGTCAAGCTCAACTTAAATTGAGGTTATTTATAGCATACATTGTGTTACATTATGTGATGACACAATATTTCTCCAACAAATAATAAAAAATGCAACACAACTGTAATAAAACCCACCTTTGTTCAGTTAAACACACTCACAACTGTTGCAAACCACAGTATTACTTGATATGGTGTGACCAGTGTTAGCTACTGTTAGCAAACCTAAACAAAAAAAAAAAACTTTATAACTGACATCGATGAGTTAGTTAGCTGACTTTAGGACAATGACTACAGATAAACAGATACATATGTGTCACCAAAAAATACAACAGCAACAACAGACAAAGTAGCCTACTATTTGCCGAAACTGATACATTGTAGGAATGTATCAGCTTGGGCCAATAGTACTTTTCAAGTGTGTTGTATTATGAGGAATCAACCTGAATGCACAGTGATACAGCGTTTTATGAAATGTTCCACCTCACATTCTTTCTTTTCACCTCAAATCGTAAATCAATGTTCTCAGTATTCCTCCTTGAATCGGTGTAAATAGAAAGCCTTTCAGTCAGGTCCGGCCACCCAATCAGCTTAATTAGTAACTAGTACAATAAATACTTGCCGGCAAGTTTAGAGCCACGCAATGGAAAGCTTTCTTTAGTGTGAAGTGTTTATGCTGCACCGCTTGTCAAGTGTGATAAATAGGCAGATCATAGCAGGTTGACAGGGAGGAAAAGAACAAGAGTTTTAAGAGAAATTACTAATGCGCAGTAGGCCTACTTTGGTGGGGTGTCATTTTTGACGACATTGGTACATCTAGTGCAAATCATTTAAGAGTTAACATCCTACTGATCCACCAACAAAGCAACGAAGCACTAAGGAGCGAAAAGAGATCTTTTTAATTAGAATATACTCATATACTTTTCACAGCTTGTAACCATGGTGATTATCCTCCTTGAATCACCAAGAAATGATAATACGGGTAAGGTACACAGAGTAGTGAGCCATGTAAACAGTGTTCCATGTTTTGAAATAGTTACTGGAGGTGCAGCCCTAAATAAGTGCATGTGAATATTATTGGACCTAAGGGCTGCCAGCATGGACTCGAAATATTTTCTACTGCATGTGAGATTTCACGTTGCAAAAGGATATCATATGTATTGTTATATTGTACATTTATTAGACATGCATTCTGAATCTGAATAATGACCAGATTAGCAATGTTTTGTTTTGGATAATTGAGTCTGAATCAAACACCCGCAGAAATCCGAGCACTTCATTACATTAATGCTGGGTTTACACTACACGACTTTTCACGCGATTTGACAGTCGCAGACAATCTTCCAATGTCGGACTGAAATCACGGGAGTCGTGCTGGAGTTGTGGCGCGCGCACGTAATCTCAGTCGTTTGGTGTAGGCCTATGGTGGTCTTCTGACCCGATTTCAGCCATCCTTCCCGTCTTGACGTTCCAACATTATCAAACAGGTTTGATATTATCGCTAGTCTTGGGGGTTGGCTCAAGCGAAATGACGTAAACACTGTCACACTCTCGCATGCACCAAGCACGACACAGGAGCAGCGGCATTAGTCGCGACCTGTGTCCGCCTGGTAAGGCACTTATTTCGGATACTTTTTCATAGAAGCCTCGGTGGAGAACCAGGCTGACAGCCGCGCAACCTGAACACTCTACTGTCAAATACAGGGTTAGGAGTTAAAATTATTGGGGGATGAGATCAGCAAATAAAGCTGGTCAAATAACTAAAGGAAGTCCCCCACTAGGAATATTGAATTAACTTGTTTTTAATTAAATAATCACAATCGCGTTTGCGGAAATGATATTAATCTCAAAAGGAATCTAGTTGTAGTCTTGCAATATGAGACCCCTGTCTTTTCAAAATCTCACTCTGTGACTGAAAACTAATGACTAGTTGTCTTCAGCTGTGAGTTGATTGTCTTTAGATGTAAGAGGGTTTCAGTCTTCAGTCTTTTCAAAGTATTTTAAAAGTCCTCTAGTGTAAACCCAGCATGCGAAAAATGTACATGAAGCAGTCCTAGTATAGAAAGCATAGTAAAATCACACTGCACACATAATTCTCCAAAAGTGGTCATAACATACATTCTGAAGATTAACACAAATCCACACTAAATAATGCTGACACCGACATGTGTGAATATGACTAACCTACGCCACCTCCCCTTTCACACAGATTTATCTGAAAAGAATGTAAACCGCAGTCCAAGTCAAGGTTAGATAGCTCAGAATCACTATTTCCAATTTCACCTTGTCAGCTCAGACATTGTCATTAGGTGAAGCAATGACAAAGCTGCCTTTGTAATGACACAATAGACTGACAACTACTCACCATGCTTTATGAGAGTCAGGAGGACAACAGAGACGAGGACTTTACCCCGCATGGCCAGACTTCTCTTGAGACCAAGTTCTTATCATCAGGCCCTTTCGCTGTCTTATATAGAGCTGCCAGGTGACAGTGGGCGGGTTTGTCCTGCCCGATGGGGAAATAAGAAATATTGTCCCAGGGCCTCAGAGGAGTGAAAGGAGGCCCTTGATATGTGTGTATCCTCTTAAATAAGCAGGCCTTAGAGGACCGATGGATCAAGAAAGAGAAGGGGGAGATGTGCAGAGAGACACAAGTGGGAAAACTTAACATTCAGGCGGGCCTCTTGCCAAGGTTTTGGGGCTACTTTACATTGGTGCAGTGTTGCCACGAACAAACAGAGAGGGTTATCCTGCTGAGCTGTGGGCAAACACTCAGGCAAGACCACAAACCTTTTTTTTCAAATCTGGGGAAAAGTAAGCATGGTGTTAAATTTGTGGAAGAGGATAAAACAAGGAAGATGGTTATTTTCTTCCCTGCTGTACAGGCTGTCTTTCTTTCCAGTCAGCTCCATCTGATTAAAGTTAATATTTAGCCACATCAAGTGCTCGATGTTTAAAGGAAAAGGTGTTGTCTGTTTAACCCGCCCCCCCCCCCCTTGAATATTCATTAACCCGATCAGTTGTTTAAATTGTTTGACTTTGACACATCAATTGTTCCTAACAAACAATCAGTCAGCGAGAATGTGCATTTCTTATTTGGAGATCACACAGGGTATCTGTGTCCCAGAGCTGAAGTGTTGTCTCCGACGGCTTTACCTTTCTCTTGTTCCCTCTCGGCTTTAGAAAAGAAAAGTGAGATGTAAATTGATAAATGTGTTTCATTTGGCTGTTTGTGTTTGAGTACTATGTGCTTGCTCATGGCTCTCCTCTTTCTCTCTGACACTTTATTCCTTTCATCAGTTGAAAGATTGAGTGGCCTTCAGGAAGGTCTAAACAAGAGCAGGGACTCCAGGGCATGATGGAGGACACTGGAATAAAATAATTTATATCAGGGTCAAAATGCAGATGTAGATATTGTTACGTCCCCTAAGTGGTCTAGGGGTAAGGGAGTAACATATACCAGATCAAAAAGAAAAAATAGGAGTCAGGTGGTCAAAAGTAACGGTGTTTATTGCAAACTCAAGCCCTTTCGTCAGGGAGACCCACAGGCCAACAACACAAACCAAAAAGGGTTCCCTGTCTTCAAACAAAAGGGTTCTTTCTAAAAGTAAATAAAAATACAAATGCTCACCTCCCTAGCCACAATCAAAAACAGGAGAAAAAGGGGGATAAACAAAATGGTAGGCCTCCCCTACATGGCTTCCTGGCTCAACACAGATTTGGATTTACAAAACAGAACTGCTAAGCAGTTGACAGCAACGATGCGCCGATACAACCAGGTAGCAGACAGCAGCACATCGAGCTGGTAGCAGAGCAGAGAGAGACCTTAACTGCCATGCAGCTCCTCTTTTAAGCATGTAGTCCCTTGATTAGGTCTCCAGGTGTGTCTCGTTTAGGAGCAGCTGAGGTAGTGGAGCAGAGGAGGATGGAGTAGCATACACAAGAGCATGGGAATGTAACAATAATTAAGGATATTCTATATATCGAAAATGTATGTTTTTTTTAATAACCATTATTTGTTTGTATTGTTGATAATTAAGCTTACTTTAAAAAATCCTATCCTTATTTATCATTTTTTTTAATTTTTTTTGTACTAGCCTTTTGTTTTAATCTTGATGGTTATGGCTTGGTGCTCATGGAATAAAAAAAACAGTAGCTCTAGTATAAGAATATTACATACAACCAATCAAGGAGAGGATTTGTGGTACAGAGATGTCAGCCTTCTGAAAGGTATGTTTATTCTAGATTAATTTCATTTTATGTGTGGTAAATCTGGAATATATGAAAGTTTCACTATATGTAATAAATTACAGACAGAAATGAACTTTTCAGTGATATTCAAATTTTTCTAGATATTCCTGTGTATATAAAGAAAATGGTTGTAGACAATATTATTATATTGATATATATTTTTAGATAAATATTTGCCATTAATTACCTTTATTTTTGTTTGTATGGTTGATAATAATTCTATTATTTTTTATAATTTATTTATTTATTTTTGTCATCAGTATTTTTGTTTCTTTGTATGGTTGATAATTAATTTTTACTTTTATCTACTGGAGTCTGCCGCCATGACATTTACGAGTTGTGTGTTCATATATCTTGTAAAAAAATATCTATGCCATGGACCAAACCTGTGCAAAATGTAATAAATATATTAAGATATTTTTTTTTTTACTGTGGTATAACTAAGATAAGCATGTGCTGTACATTTTGTTATGTTTACATTGTCAAGGTGAACTAGGCTGCAGGGTTACACACAATGCAAAAATTAGTGTGATAATGCTCAGTATGAAATGTGCAGTATCTGGTATTTATGTTAAGTTCACTTAAAACAAAAGACTTACGCCTGCAAGGAGAGTGATTGTTGTGGTTTGAATCTATTAGAAACAACTTTCAGTCCCAAGGATATGTTGCTCCTACATTACCTTTTATAGTAACATGGATTTAACAAAGTTTCGAAACACAGAAATTAATAGTTTCTACAAAAAAGGCAGTTTTTATTATTATCTAAAATTGTATTTATTGGAAATAAATAAAAAATAAGCTCACATGAGTAAAGTGACCACGCTAGTGCTAGTATTAGCACAATGTTTAGAACATGGGGGAAACTGGCTCTATCCCAAATAATAAAATCCTCATGATGTCTTTAGTTTTTTAATGACTTAGCTATGATCCCTAGTGCGTAACGTTTGCATAAATGAATGTTGGTTATATTAAATTCATTGCATAACAACTTGACAAAAAGTTGATTAAATTATCAGCTCCACAAAACTCAGTATGGCAGTGTTTACAAACTGCTTTTGCAAGATGAGGAGAGCAGAGGTCAAACTACTTTTGTCAATTTCAGTGAGGAGGCAGTTCAGCCCAAACTAGGGGGGTTTAGTTTTTAATCACCCAGTTAAAAACATATGACATAACAACTATATGCCCTCATCACGTAGGCTAAATGACATGCATGATCATGTTAAAAACTGCAAACGCAATTATGATTATTTAATCTTAAAAAAGTGAATTCAATATTCAGAGCGGGGGGAATCCTATAATCTTGCCTATAGTCAAATAATCGTCAATTATCAAGCTATTTACTTCCTGCTTGTTGTTTTTTCCTAAACCACACAAAGGGGCAAATATAGTTTTTCTTCTTGAGTTGGCATAAGGATTTATATCCAACTTAGTCATAACACTAAGGAGATTGATTAAATACTTGAGCAGGAAAATTGCATGACTCAATGGTCGACTAGCTGGTATAAATATCAAGGTCAAGGTCAAGGTCAAATTTATTTATAAAGCACATTTACAAACAGCGGGTACTACCCCAAAGTACTGTACAGGTTAAATTATAATAAAATAATCCACATTTATTACAAATAAGAAACCAAAAGAAAAACACATAAGAAAATACTCAGCTCAGCTGGTTCCGAAGGCCAGTACAAAAAAATGTGTCTTCAGCAGATCTGATGTATAAAGGAACAGAATTCCACAACTTGGGACCAGCTACAGCGAAGGCTCTGTCTATCAGCCTATTATAAAAAAATGTTTAAACCAACTGAAGGTTGTAATCAGTCTCCTTAGTTTGAGTGACTGAGGTAGACATACATTCTATTGTCAACTCAAGAAGAAAGCATATAAAATTGGTTTGGCCACTTTGTGTGGTGTGGGAAAAAGTGTGCCAATGTAGCAATTGAGAATATGGATCAACAAGCAATAAAAAAAATGGCTTGATTTGACGATTATTCGACTACAGGCAAGAGTCGACCAATCAGATTCAACTTTGTACATATTTAGTCGCGGACAGCACTACTACACAATATTTCATCAGTTCAATACTTTTACTGTACACAATACTAATTATTACATTGCTGTTTCAGTATTATTGATACAGTGCCACATTTATTAATACAGTTTTTCTGATATCAATATTTTACATAATGTATAACATGTCTCATTGACATATAGTTATTTCCAGTACTTACAATGTAACACTTTTCTGATGTCAGTATTGTACATATTGCATTTCTAATATACTCCAGTTATTTCCAGGACTTACTTTGTACATATTGTATAACGATGTTCATACTTACTTCTTATTCTTACATTATTATTATATTGTTAGATTTGTATTGTTGGTCAAACCTTAAGCACATATTCTTTACATTTGTTTATTTTCTTTAATGGAGCCAATCATTTGTTAATGAGCATTTCTTTATTTACTTAAAGCTTTATATATGACTTACAACACATTTGTGATATGTTAAAATAGCAGTAATTAATCATTTACAATCATTATATTACTGTTTTGTAAAGTATTGGTTCATCATCTAATGACTTATATATGACTAACAAATGACCTGTGCACCCCTTATAAATGAACATTATAATAAATTGTTACCCAACGGTTGATTTCCTTGTTTTAACTTAAAAAGGAGACGCCTAGAAAAAGGCCCAGTTGTATTCCTTCCTGTTGCTTTAGCTTGAGACTGAGATAGAATCTGCAATTTCGTCTTTCAACACATCCCTCCCAAGAATGTAATAATGTCTACCTTTCGCTGACAGTGGGTCAAAGAAAAATGTCCTGGTTCATATTTTGGAAGTGTATATTAAGAGAACGTGAAGAGCTACAATTAACTCCACAACTCACCTAAAATATAAACTAACACAACTGCAATTAATGAATTCAAATGGAAGATTTGTTTTTATTTCATTGTCATTTATTACAGCAAAGCAAAGTGTACTGTTCTAGAACTAATTTGTTGCACCAACAGCTGCTCGTTGAGAACAGAAATGTATGAGACAATCCGTGACAGGAGTGTGAAAACACAACTTGTTGTTGTGATATCAGCATTAAATATAAACAAAATATTTATAAATGCTGCACAGTTGTGTTTGGGTGTACAGCCATGTCATGCATTAGAAGGAGTTAGAGGAGGCAGCTGGTACAATAGTGCCACCTTGTGTCTGTAGTTACGGTAGTTACATACAGTAGATCTTCTTATTAATTGATGCGATTAAAACACACACATTAAGATATATAGATGTAAGTAACATTTTCTTTATTTCTCATTCCTGCAGGATCAAAGGCTCAGGGTGAGCACAGTTGGGCTTAATTTATTCTATGTTAATGCTGTAGAGATGCAATGTAACAACAAATACCATGGGAAACTGTGACTAAACTCAGCAACAAATGAACACATGAATCTGCCTAATTGTACTGCACAGTTACTGACACAAAGTTTTCCATGCTCTGTTTAAAGACGCAACACAATAACTACCTGAACCCAAGATGGATTGATCACAAAAAAAACTGTTATGTGGACTAGACAATAACTAACTACTCCAGCAAAATTGTACAACAGAGCACCTGCATTTATCGCCTATCAAGCACCAAATTTTGAACAGACAGACCTCTAAACCCTGGCAAATTAGGTCCAACCAGCCTGTAAAGAATGTGGACTAGAAAAAGTTCACCAGAGGCATGGTTCAGGTCAGCTCAGGTCCTTTTTTTTAGGAAACAGGAAAAGCCTATGCTTTTGATCAGATTTTTACTTTTATTGTTTGTTTGTTTTTTTGTTTTACTGAATTGAAGATTGGACATTGGGTTAGAATCTAAGATCTTAGATACACCTCAAGTCTAATTTATTATAAAACCCAGCCACACTGCAATTATAGCAACACACACTTCATTCAACAATGACATTGCCCTAATGAAGCTTTGCAGCCCTGTCACTTTCATTAACTACATCAGACCTGTCTGCCTGGCAAGTAATTCCAGTCAGTTCCACAACTCCACCTCCTGCTGGTCCACTGGCTGGGGAAGACTTGGTGAGGATGGTGAGTATGCCGTCCGGCTTTTCTTCTAGCACCATTATAAAGTCAAAGGTTTAAGACTGAAGTGACTAACTTTTTCATGTAAATTCATGTCCGTTAGATTCAAGCCATTGCCAAATAAATTGACACAAAATGTATTAAGTCTATGTGCTCCACAAAACGCTCTCTGGATTTTTCAGTATAGCAGTATAAGCTGATAAAAATGATACCTATTAAAAATCAACATGCATTGTCCCTGTGAGCAACTTAACATTGGGATTTAGCACAAAGTAGTGCTTTACCAGGGACTCCAAGAAGATTTTCTCTTGCATAGCCTGAATAAGAACATCATCGATTAACAAAGACATTTGACGAGAACAAATTTAGGCCAAGTGATTTATTTCCAGTCAACAAAGTTCTACTGGAGTAGTGAAGAAACCATGTTTAGATCAAAAGACAGGGAGAAAAACACATATACCCCCTAACACAGAAATGAAGGAATGGAGTGTCTTCTGATCTCCTACTCTGTCTCCCACAGTGTCCCTGCCAGCCTTGCACTCACTGCAAGAGGTTCATATTCCTGTCATTGGAAGAAAACAGTGCACTTGCAAATATATCCCGATTGCAGCTGCTACCATCACTGATGAAATGATTTGTGCAGGGCAAGAGAACAAAGGAACATGCAAGGTTATTACTGATCATTTATGAATACACCTTATTTTATTTTATAGTCGAATATTCATTTCTTACAGTTTACTCAGGCTTGCGGTTAAAATACTTTCTCTCATCTCATATCAATTTCAGCACCGCAATGTAACCTTATTATATTTGCTATTAAAGTGATATTGTCAGTAAGAATGTGCTTGGCAAACCTACTCCAGTCTCAGCAGCATTAATTAATTGTTTTCGTTATGTCTTTTCTTTTTTCAGGGTGACTCAGGTGGACCTTTGCAATGCAAATAAGGCTCAGTGTGGATGCAGGCTGGCATTACCACTTTTGGAGTATCTTGTACCCAGGCTGATATTCCTGAAGTCTATGGTTTGGATCATGGCTCATGTGGCTGGGGCGAATGTTAGTTTTGTGACATTCGCCTCTAAAGGTAGCGACCCAGACAGCAACTTTATGTGCCATATAACAGACTCAGAAAATACAACAACAAGGTCTTTTGCTGCAACAACCACAAGCTCTGCCGTGGCAACTGAGTTCACATTAGCTATCATCTTAGTGAAACTGTTCCTGCTCACTTTAGCCCTATAGCAGTTTGGCACCAACAACTTTTCACCTTCATTTTGATGTGTTGATTTACGTTTGTATTTTAAATATACGTTTTTGTTTTCAACCGAGATTCAGATTATACTTATGTTTTACATCATGGTGATTGTAGCTGAGCTTGATTGATTAAAGTGCAACCACGATGTAGCTTTTCAATCACATAATATTAACTAAATAATAAAACACATTTGTTATTTTTGCTCTATCATTAAAATACACTTTAGATCTGATCAACTAAAGAAAATAAATTAATTAAGTCTGATTAATTAACCTACTGCTGGTATTAGTTTCACTGCTAGGTAAATTATTTGGCATTGTGTTCACTGGTAAAAATACAACTACAAAACAAAGTCTACTGATGTAAGAACACTTAGATAGCGGCACAACATGCCTTCTTACATCATAAATGTGACACTTGGTCCAAAGTTTTGAATTATTGATAAGTCAATGTATAATACACCTTTGAATGTTGTAGCAGGACCATATGGTATGATGGCTCACTATGTTAAGATGTTATAGTGTCATACTTAATTACTTTTCACATCTTCATAACATGAACATATAGGATTGTTAAAATGTTAATGTTTGTTGACCTCAGGCATAATTCATAAAACCTTTTTTTCTTTTTGAAATATTCGTTGGCTACTAATTGGTTTACATGTTGTATGAAGATAGATACTCTGATAATGGCTTAGGAATCCACATGAAGGCCTTTTCAATCCAATGAGAGCTGCTTAAGTTTGACAGATTCCTACTGTTTGAGTGGACCTATTTGTAATGGTGTATCAGACATCTAGTGGAGCCAAGGACTTCGTAGGCAGTGTATAATCGACAAGCATGATGTATTAATTTAGCATGTTATGACAGTTTGATCAAGCAACTGTAGCATATATAAAGTGGATGGCACTTTTTGTCATACAGTTAACATCAGCATTTTTAGCTTGCTAACTTTCAGAATAAACTAGCTAACATTAAGTGTTGGACAAGTGGAAATTTTAACCTGTGTTATGTCTAAAATTTCACGTCAATCCATTAAATAGTTTTACCAACAATCTTGCCAACTGACACTGCTATGGACAATGGGTGATATGGCTTCACAGTTGTTTTCTTATCAGACAATGCACTTTAAGAAAACAATTATGTGGGCTAGCTATTCAGTTAAGCATCTCAGGAATATTTTTTGATTTCAGTTTGAAAATATCATACTGTAATGGGAAGTATAATTGTTATTGAGAATCAACCCTTAAATATATTCATTACGAAAAAAAGTAGCCTACTGATTTCCTTTTTATTGGTCTAATGCTATCACAGTATTATATGCTATGGCTTCAGCGTATTCATGCTGATAGCATGAAATTTTAAAATAATGATGTGCAAAGAATCAAAAAAGAAAGTAAAGCAACATGTCAGGGTAAATACTTTATTCCATGGCGTCGGTATGGATCATATACTCTCTTGGTGGAATCATACCAAGGAAAATAGTATTAGTTGTTTAAAAACAGTATGGGAATCTTCACTGGAAAAAAGTTGTAAAAATGAAGGGAATGGAGGCAGATCAGGATCCCCCAACTGCAGGAAAAAACCCAAAAGAAAGTTTTCTTCAATCTTTTCTGTTTTGTCTTTCTACCAAGATGCTGTGAAAGTGCTATTAGGCCGTGCCTAAGAGGACATGCCTTTTCCATGGTGCTGTAATTGTGGTGGTAAGAAGGTGGAAAGGGATTTGAATTGGGAATGTCCATGCTTAGTAGGCGTGGTTAGCCACAAACAGTGACTCTCCACCAGCAGTGCTGGCTCCAGCGGGTACATATTTTCCCTGGCAGGCAAGGTTGTTAGCCTAGGAGGCAAAAAGGACAGCATTATTGATTGCACAGCACACAACCTAATTTTGATGCTTATAGTACAGTGTATTGAACAAAACCCTACCACAGAATATGTGAAACACATTACTAGATGTTGACATACATTTATTTATAATAACATTTCTCTATTTACACGTAGGCTTACCTGAGCTCTCTTGAGGAACTCTTCTTGGCATGCCTTGCCATTCTCGGGCTTGCCACCCCACGCTTTGAGGGCAGAGGCCTGCAGGGCACGGCCGTATGAGAAGGTCAGGGCCCAGGGCCTGTGCAGAGGGCACTGGTTCATGGCGTTCAGGTTGATGGAAGCATCCTCCTCACTCTGGCCACCGGACAGGAAGGTAATGCCTAATGTACAAGAGTTTAGCAATGCACTTAGAAATTACTAAGACTAATTACTAAGAATTCAATGTTTTATGGAAATAAGCAAGGTTTTAAAAAATGCTTGTGTCTGCAAAAATGTCAAACTTTTGAATGTCAGTGAGAGAGTAGGCTTTCGTGTGAATCCAGCTCACCAGGGACTGCAGGGGGCACGGTGCGGCGCAGGGCGGTAACAGTTGCCATGGCGATCTCCTGGTTGCTGTACTTGTGGGAGCAGGAGTGTCCGGCGGTAACCATGTTGGGCTTGAGCAGGGTGCCCTCCAGGTAGACGTGGTGGTCGGACAGTGCTTTGTACATGGCAGCCAGGACCTTCTCTGTAACATACTGGCAGCGCTTCAGGTCGTGGTCACCGTCAGGGAGGATCTCAGGCTCGACGATGGGGACGATGCCGTGCTGAGGAAGGCAGAGACACAAGCAATCAAAAGGAAGTAAGTGACATATTTAAATTAGAGTCTTGTGGAACTAAAACTAGCACTGACGCTGCGTTTGTTCCTGTATGGAGCTTTTTAGAGTGTTGACAAGTTCTTTGATGTGATTAGGTTGGTATTTGAACTGACATTACTAAACGTTTTAAATAGAAACTAAAGCCAAACAACACTATCTATTTCCATAGATCTTTCCTTGCCATAAAACCTGTAGAATTACGTTAAAAAACCAGTCAAGACTCCACAATGATTTCAGCACGTATCTTGATGTGTCTTACCATCTGGCAGATGCTGGCATAGCGGGCCAGGACATTGGCGTTCTCAATGATGGCCAGTCTAGAGGGAGTGGTGGGGGTGATCTTCAACACACAGCGCCACTTGGCAAAATCAGCACCATCCTTCTTGTACTGGGCCATGCGCTCATACAGACCATCGAGACCTGTGAGTACACCAGATAAGTTAGACTAAGGTATTAAAAGGTGTTGGCACATCCCTCTCCTTGTGTCTGTATCTGTTGTACGCTCACCCTGGGTGGTTGTCTCGCCGTTGGTTCCGGCCAGGGGGACAACACCTTTGTCGACCTTGATGCCTACCACCATGCCTCTCTCTTTCAGGTACTGGGTGAAGACCTTGCCATCATTGGTCTTCTGGTACATGGTCTCGTGGAAGAGGATGACGCCACCAATGCAGGGGGTCATGCGCTCATCAGCGGTGAAGAGGAGCTGGCGGTACAGCCTCCTGTTCTCCTCAGTGTTCTCAGCATTGATGCTCTGGAAGCGCTTGGCCACGCTGCCTATAGAGGTTGGGGAGACATGAGACAGATGAAGACAGGATCCTTTTTTGGTGTGCTTGAGTGTTTGTGAGAGCACAAAATGTGCACTTTGTTGCTGAGAAATGTACATTTTATCACTGTGACACTGTGTTCATAATTTTTTTCCCACACAGTCTTTAAATTAAAATGTTTCAAAAGGCAATCCAATGTGACTGTCTAGGGAGTATTGTTTTTGTTTCATTAAAAAGTATATACATTTTCTTGAAATGCATTACCAGTAGACTCGTCTGCGGCGAGGATTCCCTTGCCCTTAGCGACGATCTTCAGAGCAATATCACTGAGCTCCTTCTTTTGCTCAGGAGTGAGGAAGGGGTATGCGTGAGGCATCCTGACTCTAGTAAGGGAGAGGAGGAAGACAAAAGGGGGAGACAATTAGGTCATATTTTCTCTCAAAGGTAAGACACAGGGCGAGAATTATGCATAGGTGCAAGGGTAAAAGTGCAACTCAGAGCTCAATTTGCAGGAGTTGTGGTTCCTCTCAAAAATACGTGAGAAACTGCCTGATGAAAGAAGGTCAACACTTTTGTCTCAGTGTGTGAAGGAAGTGGTGAAACAGTTTCACTAGAGGCCTGACTGTATGGTTTGCCATTTTCCTGTCTGCTTAGCGTCTGTCATTTTTAAAACATCAGACTGTGTGACTGCGGTTGTTGCAGCTGTGGCTGATTCAGTTCCATAAAGCACTATGCAGAGTTATGCAGCAGTCCCCGGGCACAATATGCATCGGCACAGGGGGATCCAGTGTCATCCCTCCACCCTCCTCTACCCCGCCCTTTACATATCTGACCACCCCTTGAAAAAAATCATGACAGGCGCGTGCATGACCTATTCCATTTTCTACTCTCTTATCCCTGACCTTTCCCTTCCCCCGTGACTGCTCCCTTCCCTCCCCATTCCTCCTTGATGTTCTATCCCACTCCTCCTATCAGACACCCCTCCCCCTCTCCCCCTGTCTGTGCCTCCACTGGCAATAGGCAGAACTAAATATAAACAGTCTACAGCTGTAAAGCAATGAAAGCCCCAAGGCTTGACCAAAAGGCATAAAGTGAGCAGCTCTGCACCACACTGTTTCCTAAGTCAGTGAGCTGCACACTAAAGGAATATTAATTACCACACAGCTTGGATAAATTTAGACGGCTTTAAATAAGAGTATTGGTCAATCCACTGAGTCACCATGGGCTGCTCAGAAACAAAGCAGTGGAAACTTTGCATCAGATAAGGGAGACTGTAGCAGCGACTAGTGATGCAATGAAGTGAAAAGTGTGAACTACTGTGTTGTTTTACAATACAGTAAGCGAAAGTATCAAGTGCTGTTTCAAGAAAGTCAAGTGCAAGTGAAGCAATTAATTTGTGAATAGTGAAAATGTTATTTAAAACATTGAGATACTTCAGTTAGATGAAAGTAGGAGAACTGTAATTGTAATGCGACAGCCACACTCTAGATGTACAAGTAACTTTTTTTAGCTATACGAATAGACAAACCATTGCATTTCTCTTGTGTAGAAAAAAGTAATGTGCATCATGCTTTACAAAATAAAGCTATATTCACAAGAAGCCAATTAAAGTAATGCATTGATCTCATAGTCCAATCCTATGTTAACTTTTTATTTATTTACCTTTGAGGTTTGGAGGAGAGCTGAGAGAGAAGAGAGAGGGGTAGAAGATCCTGCCTTCGTCTGCGACAAACTTCAAGCTTGCTGGCCCTTGTATTTATCCTCCCATTGTGACCCCTCACATTTCGGCTGCCCGGCTATAAAAAGAACTGTACGCAACCAGAGATGGCCCGTGACATTCAGAGACTAGACCTAGAGTAAAATGGTGGTGGGGAGCCAGCGAAAGGGCAAAGAGCTGTCTCTCAGTGAATGGCAGAGAAAGCGATGGAGTTGTGGGGACATTTAGGGAGGGAGGGATGTATATGGGACTACATAAGTGAAAATGTGTTTCAAAGGAATAAGGGTAGATGGGTTAGAACATTTTACCCTGAAAATACTTGTTAAATATGGGCATGGTCGATTTGGACTCACTATGAAGTCAGTGATCCTTACATCCTCCCTAAACAAAATGATGCACCGTTAAAGCAAGCTCATCCCTGCACCCTTATATCCTATATTTGGACTTTCACTACAATGAATAAAATCATGGATTTCATACGCCATTCAATCGAGTTAGTTTAAAATTTGCTGTCTCAACTGAGGGGAGCATCTTAGCACCCAGAGGTCATTTGAAAGGGCATTTGGAGAAAGATGACTTTGGAATACACACACACACATACACACACACACACACACACACACACACACACACACACACACACACACACACACACAGAGGATTGGAGAGCATGTGACAAAATTGCAAACCTGCCCTTAGAAATCCAATCCTGACACAGCAACACAGTGCGCTGATCCCTGACCTTTTCTCGACCTTTCCCGATCGCCTTTGCTCGGCACAGGGGGCAAATGGGAAACTTAGTAGAGGTAGTCAAGTTACAATATTAAGCATGAAAACATCATATCTGATTTGTTTGCTCACTCAGATAGGTCACGCATGAAACTAAAGTCACACATTTGAAAAAGATGTGAAGTTTGTGTTGGGCACAACTTGACAACAGTGAGAAGTAGGAGGAAATAGGTGCACTTCCTGAACAGAGGATGTGGGCTGTATGAGTCAACACGCAAGGTTGTGACAAGCAACAGGGTCCTTTTTTGGTCTTTAAAAAAAAATCATTTTCGCATCTAGCGTGGAGGCAGGGTTCAGAAATAAATGTTTTTTAGTCAGTCATGATGAAGTAATGCCGAATAATGCTGCGACAGCAGTGAGCTTTTGATGAGGCAGAGAGCTTGTATTTTTTATACAACATAATTATACAAAATCTCTATCCAATGTCCTGAATTTCTTCCTCCAAGTGTGGATGGCACCATCATTTAAGAGCATAAAGTTGATGGTTTAAAATTCACAGTAGGAACTGCCACAGAACTCCTGTAATAATGGATTATATTTCAAAACCATATACACTCAACAACAATATAAACGCAACACTTTTGTTTTTGCTCCCATTTTTCATGAGATGGACTTAAAGATCTAAAATTCATTCCAGATACACAATATTACCATTTCTCTCAAACATTGTTCACAAATCTGTCTAAATGTGTGATAGTGAGCACTTCTGCTTTGCTGAGATAATCCATCCCACCTCACAGGTGTGCCACATACACCAGATACTGACTGGTTCTGAGTCCCCAGACCCCCAATAAAGGAAAAAAATGCACATTTCAGAGTGGTCTTTTATTGTGGACAGTCTAAGGCACACCTGTGCACTAATCATGATGTCAGATCAGCATCTTGATGTGGCACACCTGTGAGGTGGGATGGATTATCTCAGCAAAGCAGAAGTGCTCACTGTCACACATTTAGACAGATTTGTGAACAATGTTTGAGAGAAATGGTAATATTGTGTATCTGGAATGAATTTTAGATCTTTAAGTCCATCTCATGAAAAATGGGAGCAAAAACAAAAGTGTTGCGTTTATATTTTTGTTGAGTGTATGAATGGCATAAAATCATCGGACATTGAGTCACTGAAATACTACTCTGCCAACTCACTCAAAGTGACTGCCTCTTACAATTGGCACATTGTCAATTTATTTGGAAAACAGATGGGATAACTGCAGAGGAAGTTAAGTAAAAAAGGAGAAATGGACCTTGTTTATTTTGGGTTTGCTGTTAATGATGGAGGCTTGTCTGAACAGTGCTTTCGTCTGTCTGACCCAAGTCAGATGTGTTCATGGCATGACAACTCCCCCCCTCCCAGACTGTTCTCTGGAGGATAGTCTGGGAGGGGGGGGACACGAACACCACTGATAGGAAAAAGGAACCTCACTAGCATATGTAAAGGAAGGCGGGCAGATTGTAGTGGCACCCCATTCTGATGATAACAACTTAACGGTTTGAGTTAAGTAAAATAGGGTCTGAAAGCCCACTTCCTTTTTTTGTTGCAAAGACTTGAACGCAACACCTACTAACAATAGCAATTGTTAAGGTTAGGTTTTGTTTTGTTAAATATGATCTTACTCCATATTTATCATCCTTGCATCCAAATAGCACCTGTGACCACTAGATATGTCTGCCTAGTTTCTGACTTTCTTTGACAAAGGAGAGCTTTTAGTAATCGGATCATGACAAAACATAACGTGTTGAGCAATGTTTGCCATCAAGCGACAACAGGGTGCATATTTTAACACCGCAGAAAGTGTTACTGTGTCGTGACCCCACCTACATATGAGTTCCTCTTTCTGGTAGCCTTAGCTTTGAGTCCCCTTGTGATTTCTGCATTTTGCTTTCAACATCTCAGTCATCACAGTTTAAGGAATATAGTTAAGTTAAGTTAAGTAGTTAATGCATAATAGCTTCCAAATAAATTAGAATGAAAGCCAAGAATATATAAAATTTTTAGTATTTACATAGGAGTGATACGATGGACTGGATAATTACTACAGTTTTCTTTTCAGGTAAGACAAGTTTATAGCTCGTTATTTTGTCTTCCATTGTTTTAGAAATAGTATAAAAGTGTAATTTCATAAAAAAAGAGAAAAAAAAAGAAAAAAAGTGTAATTTCATGTAATTACTTTTTATTTCATTTACAACATAAATCATATTCTATATCATGCTGGAGGCACAGTTACTTATTATCACCAATTATTGTTTGCTTTATCTAAAAAACAACTATGGCAAAAAAAACATTGTGACAATATAAAACAGTTGAGATGACTAATTCCACATTTGTATTTTAACTTCTAAAAACAATTTGGTGAAACATAGCTCCACCAACAGACGTCTAAAGTCTTTATTTTTTAATAGTAGAAAAGGTTTTTGATCGATTGTTGAAGAACATGTCATGTATGGGAATACTAGGGCTCTGCACTATTACAAGTCAAGTGTAAATATTGTCAAAGGAAAGCATTGTGTTTGAGTCATTAGCATTGAATTATGCCTATTTAAATGTATTAACTACTTTTATTAGGCTACTTATTCAGTCAAACAGTTTGTGACCGATACCACTTAAAGAACTCGTATCGTGGCCATATAAGGCGAAAAGTAAGGCTTAAATTCCTCAAAGAATAAGGAAGAAAGAAAAAAAACAGTCAGGAAATCCCATATGAGAGCCAATAAAGATGATTCACCCCTAGTTCATCTCATAGGGCTAAGTATGATTGGCAAAATTAAAATCAAAGTATAGCAAGTTAAATTTCTCACAGTTCAGAAAAATTTCCCTTTTGTCCCTTATCTTTTATGTTACTAATGTTTACTAATGCATCTATATGAATATTTGTTCAGTACTATGTTCAGAATGAGAACATTTTTGACTTTGGCTCTCCCTAGTGGTCTTATCAAGAAAGACAACATGGCACACCTTAGTCTACTCTGCCACACCCTATTATTCCCATCAAACTAAAAGACAATGTGACCAAAATATAGTTTTAAAGTTGTCATGATCACATTAACAAAATGCAGTGGTTCTGTCTTCTTTATCCATCAGTGTTAAACGATGCACTTTGTTTTAATATCGACCCTGTGGCTTGGAAGTCCCTGAGCAAACCTGCAGCCGGCTTTGGGTACCAGGTGGTGCAGAGACGGTCAGAGTAAGTCAAAGCATGTACCTTTTTTTCTAGAACAAATTGTAGGATTACATTTGCTACACAGTGCTTGCCAGATAGACTATTTCACATCTTCGCCTGTTTTTTTTAATTTACTCAGCTTGCTGGTCAGCGCTCCTCTTGAGCAATATTCACCAACAAGAAGGGGCCAGATATATAAATGCACTACCGCATCCTGCACAGAGCTACCACGTAAGCAACTTCCCATTTCCAAATGCTGCATGTGGATACAAGCATTAAACTCAAATGATGAAGGGGGATTTCAAAAGCTGATGAGCATTAGAGCATTAGTTATGGATTGTAAAGAGTTTTTCAAACCCTGATAGATTTGGATAGTTCTAGAAAGATACTGAGATAGGGTTTCTTGTTGATTGATGTTGACTAAAAACATAAAATAATATTAATTTTAATTTTCCTTTATTATCCTCGAAAGATCAATTGAGGGGTGACCCTCTTTTACAATGACGTTGAGTCAATTACAGGTACACAATATACAATGAAAATGAAAATACACAACAAGCTTACAAAGAGACAACAACAATTAAAACATTTAGGTCAATTGAATAAAGCAGAACAATAGCCGCATTAAAACAGTTACAAGTGGAGTGGGGCTGATTCAAAATAATAAGTTTAAATTGGTTAACAGTTATAAGTGTATTTATTTTAATTTGATGCTGTAGGTTGTTCCAGGAGTCAGGGGCACAGTTGCTAAAAACAGTTTTACCAAGGTCAGACTAGTCGCTAAAACTGTTGTCATGTTCTTATCACTATGTATCTCGAGATGTAACTGAGGGATGTTCTCATTGCAGTGCCAGCTTCTGCGGTCAACTTGTCCCTTGGTTTGACAATGACAAATGATCCCATCACACAAAAGACTTTGGTGAGCTGATAAACTGCAAAGATTCACTCTAGATTGTTTATATCAATGCAGAGGTCAGCAAATAATATGTCTTTGTCTTTGTCTTTCAACAAGTTAAATCATTTTCTCAATGCTTCAAATTCCTCTAATGCACAGAAAATTACTTATTCTATACTAATCAAGACTTAACACTTTTTAGGCATGTGGCCCTACTATCCCAAAGGACTGCAGAAGTATCACAATGTACAACGGATTATGCTTTGAGATACTCAGTACCAATCAATTTGGAAGTCAAACGCCTTCTTCTCTGGAAGGTTAATTTTTTGTTGTTTTTTTCACAATCATAAAAGCAGACATCAAATCATTCCACTGATAAAGGAAGTGGTTGAATAGGTCTGATAATATTTGAATGTCACTACACACGTGTCAGTTCACACACACAACCCAACATGCATACTGGTAGAAATCAGACCATCAGATTAGGTGCATTAACGCAAGGGGCTTGTCTGTAGTGATAAGCACAACAGTGCACCTGTGCAATGGAATAAGCAGACATACCAATATGTGATGTTAACCAATACAATGAAAATTTTCAACTTACTTTACTTTAGAAGAAATTACAAAAACTGCTCATCTTTTCTGACAGAGTGTGGGACTCAAGCCGACATTGCATTTCTGTTGGATGGCTCAGGCAGCGTTGGTCATTTTGATTTTCTAACAATGAAGACATTTGTGAAAAATTTGGTCAAATCATTCCTGGGAAAGGGTGTACAGGTAGGATTGTGTTCATGCTTGAAACATAGCTAATGACTCAAAAAAGCTAAAAATATTAAAATAAAACCGTTGAGAAAACTTTTTGGATAGAAGCAATGCATACAGAATTTATAATTATCTTTGCCAAATCTCATTCCCTTAATTGTCCCCAAGACATAAATGTTTAATTTTTATTTGATAATTTGACAGTTGAATACATATTTCTGTATTGGTACATGTTGACATCTCATTTCTTCTTTTTTTGCAGTTTGCCATTGCCCAGTTTGCCACAGAGTCCATCATCCATTATTATTTTGATACATTTGATGTTAAAATGTTGGAAACTCAAATTAATGGAATACAACAGTTAAACCAAGCGACATACACAGCTGCTGCCATCAAACATGTTGTGTAAGGGCCTTCATGATGTTTGTCCATGCAAAACTTTACCTCAAGATAATTTAATGTACAGACAGGAAGTGAACAATAAGATTTTCTTAGATTCGAACACATTATAGATGCTTCAAATTGTGATATGATATTATTCAGGTATATATTTTGAAGTGACTAGAACCATTTTTTTCACTCAATTGTTTTACATACTAAAAGATATCTAAAAAAATCCGAAATGACAATGTATTTTGGTGTAAAAATTACAGTAGTTTAATTACGGAGTATTTTGTCCTGACAGTTAAAAAAGATGTCAACTATTACAATAAGCCAGATTGTAATAATTGGACACTGGCATTAATTGGATACTTACAGTAATACCATTATCACTTCACTTCCTGAAATTTACAGTTTTGTCAAACCTCCTTCATTGTAAAACAGGGTATACAGTAATTAACCATGCCGCATATTATTTGCCTGATATTCTGATATTTCTACCTCCACTATATAATGGAGAATAAGCAAATGCAATTTTTTGGTGTTCAAGGCATTGATAAAAATAATTTAAAAACAATTGACAGTAACATCTGTTTCTAGAATTCTGTGTATCTCATAAATCAGAATCAGAATCCCTTTTATTACATCTTATTTTACAGTACACAAGAGTAAAATTCTAAGGCTTGGTTCCTCAACATTCAGAGAAATCTGAGAGATGAACATGTTAACTCATGTATAAATAACACCAAAATTAGCTGCTTTGGCTGCATTACACTAAAGATAGACAAGCAAATTGTCTTTGTAACTTGGGTGATCCAGCCTTATAGTTATTTTTCCAACTTTAATTAACATTTTTAACAAATTTGTGTGCAAGAACATGTATTGAAACCAGATCCTTTTTTTGACAGTGAAGACGTTTTCGCTCCATCTCGAGGTTCCAGGTCAAATGTAAAGAAGGTTTTGATAGTTATTACAGATGGAGAATCTCATGACCGCGGTAGATTGAAATCATCAACAGACTTGGCAAACAGCAAAAACATTGTTCGATTCGCTATTGGGGTAAGTATTTATCTAGTTGAAAATGTAGGATTTTACTAGCCTGGCTCCGCCCGCCCGCCTACTTCCGGCCAAATTTTATTTTCCCTTCAGTAGTCAGTCTGGGTGTACAGCCCATTTCCCAGTTTTGCCGGAGATTCGACATCCGGTCCAATCAGCGAACAGAGCGAGTGGCTGAGAACGATGACGTCGAAGTCGCGCTCCAGTTTCAGTTGCCAGAAGCCGGCTCATGACACACGTGACGACCAAACGTTATGCGATTGGTTGGCTAATCCAGAGTGGCACTGGGCAGATCCAATAGTTTTAAACTTTAACAGACACCCGCCTCCATGAGTGAACGTTTGCCAATTACAGCACTGCCAGACCTTCTGTACAAATGAAATGAAGTACGATGGTCTGGTAGCACCAGGCTAGGATTTTACTGTTGCACTGTTAGAAAGACATACAGCACAAAGAAGCTATCGTAAACTCACTTTTTGTGTGTGAATGACTAATTTAAGATTTTTTAAAAAATCAAGTCGATAATAAGAAAGGAGTTGGTATATTACATGCAAACATGGAAATCGTTTTTCTTAGTTCAACACCTCCAACAATTTTTTTCAACATCCCTAGGTGGGAGGGGCATTTTCCCAATACAGCGCTAAACAGGAACTGAATATGATTGCATCTTCCCCGCCAGCAAACCATGTGTTTGAGGTGCAGGGCTTTGGAGCGCTTGACGCGATAAGACAGAATTTGCAGGACAAAATCTTCTCTATTGAAGGTACAAATTTAAACTTTCCATAACTGCTTCCAAATGATTTTTACATGTGAAAATATGATTGTAAAAATTGTACTGCAGAATTCAACTTACATTCGGACCATAGTATCACACTGCATCGATACAGTTGCATGTTCAATCATGTTGCTGTTGCTGTTACAGGATCTCAAACAGGTGGAGATACACTTAAAATGGAAATGTCTCAAGAGGGATTCAGTGCAGCTTATGTGCCTGGGGTAATGACAATCACCAAACATTCACTGGACTAAATGGTTTTAGAAACACAGTTGTACACACACTTACACATGTTAAATGTTTGATGCATTCAGTCTTTTCTTTGGCTGATGTAATGTGGCAAACAAACTTTCTGAATTGCAGGGGATACAGCTTGGCATGGTTGGTGCCAACCAGTGGAAGGGAGGATACATGCAATACAAAAGAAACGGCGAGAAGATCTCATTTGAGCCGAATAATATGAAGCCTGACAGTTATCTAGGTAGGAGTATGACATTTATAACTGACTAACACATATATATGTGATCATATACAGTATGTGCACCGCATTACTGCTGTCATTCCTCCCACCTTTTGGAATCACATGGATTTTACATGAAAATGTGGAAAAGTGACAGGAGAAGGCAAGAAAATAGGAATAAGGAGTCAAAAGTTTGAAGGAGTCTATGCAAGCATCTTAGTGTGTGTTTGATGTCACGTGAAATAGTTTTGAAAAAGAAAAGGATCCATCTTGTTTTTCAAAAAGAAGAAAAAGACTACACCAAAGTTACAGTTAAAGAGACATTAAGGACAATTCAAAATAACAAATATAACACCCACCACTGAGCCTATCAGTAGATGGAATGGACGATATCAACATATACTGGAAGTGCAGATAATTTAGAAATGTGCAAAACAATCATCAATATCTACAATCAAGGTTGTAGAAAATCATATCTCCAAAACGCACTAGAAGGCGTATTTAAGGAATATTGGGTAAGGGCTGGCTCAAAGCAATGTTTTCTTTCCTCCATTATTAATATTTGCTGAAATGTGTCATTTTCAACTCTGTTTCTTGAACAGCTCACATTAAAATTTTGGTACCTGACCATAACACAATCAGTAATACTGTATGTTAACATTGTGTGCACAGTTAGCCAAACCTTTGGATATTTCCACATTTCGTCTTGACTCTTGAATTCCAGGTTACTCCATGGCAGTTGCTAATACAAGACAAAACTCATTGACAATCCTTGGTGCTCCAAGATATGAACACAGAGGAGTTGTGATAGTAGTGGACACAAATAAGCATATCCAAACGATTGACCCTTTTCGCTGGCAGGTGGGTGTTTGCAATTATGACGAATAGTTAAAAAAAAATTTAGTTTCTTTCTATATAATGCAAATCATTCCCGTTTTCATTTGTTGCTTTTACAGTTTCAAAGTGGTGAATATTTTGGCGCAGAGGTTTGTGCCATGGATTTAGATACTGACACCTACACTGACTTAATACTGATATCTGCCCCTATGTACGTGGATGCCGATAGAGAGGGAAGAGTTTACGTCTGCAGCTTAATTGGTTCGGTAAATTACTTTTACCCATCAGCATTAAATGCGTCTTTTTGTTTATTTTAAATGACCACGCATACATTGACTCTATCCTTTTTTGTCACCAGAGAGTCGAGTGTCACCTAGACTCTCCAACAATACTGAAAGGGGATGCATCAGACAAAGGAAGGTTTGGGTCTTCTCTTGCTGTACTGCCAGATCTTAACACAGATGGTCTCAGAGATTTGGCCATCGGAGCACCTTTAGAGAATGACGGTCAAGGCAGCATCTACATATTCCACGGCGAGGGAGGAGGGAGAGGAATCAACACGGCTTACTCACAGGTGAGCAAGATCAAACCAACAACACAGATTTTAACATATCTAGTATGGCTTTATTTAATCAATTCTAATAATATTCAAACACACAGAGAATTGCTGGCCCTAAGGTCAAGTCAGGACTGAAGTTCTTTGGCATGTCTATCAGCCAGTCATCTTTTGACCTCAGTGAGGACGGATTGCCGGACTTAGCAGTGGGTTCTCAAGGCACAGTTGTCTTACTCAGGTAGGATGTTCCCTTCATACATTGCATTTGTAACCCTAATGGTCAATCATTAAAGTTGTCAGCAAACCATGATACTTACATGTAAATAGATTGTAGTTTTGCAATTAGCACAGATCAAATAAAAAAAGTACTCATTAAGACCGAATTGTACGTCCATAACAGATTGTATAACGTTGCTTAGCTGTGCCATTTGTCAGTTTAGTTTTCTAATGTTTTACTTCAAAAAGCCAAAATCTGATCATGTGTATTTTCCTGCTCTTTCCATTTTCAGATCAAAGCCTATAGTAATGGTAGAAACTACAGTGACATTCAGCCCAAACCAAATCTCCACTCAAAACTCAGACTGTACAAAGCCACTTGAGAACACAGCTCAAATCTGCTTTACCATGACAAGACACTCTACAATACAGTCAGGTTCCTGATTCTCCACTATCCATCCATTACAATACTTGTATTTGTGTACATGAGCGACCTTTGAAATAAAACCCTTATCTCTTCTAGCTCAAGCAAGGATAAACTATACTTTCACACTTGATGCGTTCCGCAAGGCCCCAAATAGCCGGGCTTACATCCGTGAAAAACAACGAGAGGAGACTAGTTCATTACAGGCTGATTTACTCAGACAAAGATGTGACACAGTGACATTCTTTGTTGAGGTGAGTTTTTAGACATACAGGGCATTAAAATCAGGTAGGCTGTGACCTTTTGTAAAACATAAAAATAAACTACTTTAACCCATGAAAGTTCAATGCGAAGAACCAGGGCCTCTCACATCAAAATAAAACATGTTAGATGTCCATGTTATGTCAAAGAGTCCAACCCTCATAACATTGACAAACAGTGTTTTACAATAAGTGCACTTTTCTTGCAGGCCTGTCCTGAAGATTCTCTCAATCCACTTACCAATGAACTCAAGTTCACCTTTGAAGGTTTGCCTTCTAACAAAGGCCTCAGCCCGAGTCTTGCCCAGCAGGCTCAGACAACGTCAGTTTATCCTGTAAGTAATATTTAAAACACTTGCCAACACTTCTCAAATGTCATCTCCATTGTCTGTCCGAATAATAACTGAACAACTAAGCCTATTCTTTGTGAGGCAAAGAAAAACAGCTTCACTTTTGGCACTTTTTGTGAATGTGTTTAAAAGTTTCCACATAAATAAAACGTACCTTTTCATGTTAGCTGCTATAGGGTAAGCTAAGCATCTTTGCTCTAGTTCTTAACTAAAGTGTTTTACTTAATACTCTCGTCAACAGTTGGATTTCGAGATCAACTGCGGCGCTGATAACAATTGTGTAGATAACCTGAAAGTGGATTTCAATTTTACAGAGTGAGTTACAAAAGCCTTTCTCGAGTGTGTGGTCACATGAACACTTTTCACTTTTCTGCATGTGCTAAGACTTTGCTCAATTAAATTAATCAGCATACTCTTTTATTTCTATTCTTTCAGTTTGAAGGGATCAGCATGAATATTTGAGCTATGCATTATATATCACATGATGTATTTAGTATTGTTGTACTTGCTGGAACCCAAAATCAATTTGTGTAATGTTTTTTGCCATCAGTCAACCACTTTGGTTCCAACTGAAATATCCTATCAACTACTAATTGTATTGCAATGAATGTCTGTACAAAATACATTCGCAGATGTTAGCAAACTAAACTAAGATGGTAGAAATGGCAAACCTACATGGTAACATGCTGGCATTATCATTTTCCCCATATTCTGTCAGATCTCTGGAGGTTAAGGTGGGCATTGATGAACTGTTGAACGTCACCGTCTCAGTGGAGAACAGCGAGGAAAACTCCTATAACAGCCGTGTCATTCTCACATACCCAGCCGGACTCTCCTATAGGAAGTTTTCGATTCTACAGGTCAGGCATCAGGGGTCAAGTGTGTTTCACTTACAGTTATCTCGAGTCAGCTGCTCTGTCGTTGATGTGTGCTTTTGTATATTTTCATTGGTTTTTAGGGAAGAATTGAGTGCAACTCGTTTGACAGGGAAGATGTCTTATCGAGGGGAAAGACCGAATGCACTATAGACAAGCCTATTTTGAAGAGCAACACTAAGGTTTGTTCTTTGTGCACATGGCTCTTCTCACTGCTGTCTTGCAACAAAGAGTCAGCAATCTGCTCTCTCTTGTCATTTTAGGCTGTGTTCACTGTCTCTTATGGGATCGAAACCAACAGTCAACTTGACAGGAAGATTTTTGTCACTGCAAATGCTACCAGGTATGGTTCAGCTGCCTGCCTTTAAGCACACCAACAATGTACTGTATGTGCAACTGTCTTATGAATGTTTGTAGAAATAGTAATTTCACCTCTCTTTTAGTGGGAATCAGGAGCACTCCATCTCAAGTCAGCTCTACAAAATCAAAGGAATTGATGTTAAATACAGCATTTTTGTTACAATTGAAAGGTCTGTCATATTCTTCGTGAAACAGTTTAAAACGTCACAATCATTTTAGGTTGACATTCTATTACCTAATATTGTTAAAATGTGTTATATGTCTATAGCACCCTCAGCTACAACAATTTCAGTTTCGGAAATAATAATCTGCAGAAACCAGTCCAACAATCAATTACGGTAAAACATCTTTCCATATTGTAGGACCAGCAATTGTTTTAAAGGCCATTGACACTAATGTTAGTCCATCTAATACCTACCAACCTTTTCTTTTTTCTCCTTCAGGTTACAAATGATATCAGAGCCCTGAATTTCACTGTGTTGATCAGGGTGCCTGTAAAGCTTGGTGCTAAAGACATCTGGGTGGATGCGAGCAGTTTGCAGGTAATATACAGTATGTGGGAAATTGTAGTTACTGAAATCCAAAATGTAGGTGCTTTTGTGCAACTGCAGCCTTTGCCGGAGGGATGGATGTGGATGGGAACAACATCTTTGTGCTTCATTAAACCAATATGAACCGGCTCTATTTCAGATTCCTGACTGCCAAAGAGACACAGACGAGGAACCTTCTGACACAGATTTTGTTGGTCAGATACAAAAAAATAAGTTAGTGGTAAGTTTTCCTCTACCATCTTTTAGTTAGAATTAAACCTAATTTATTTTTAGAAATGTACGTTATTACACTGCATTATACATAGAACCCTCTGGATTCCGGTATGATGGTGCTTTATTGTATTGTATTGTTGATACTTTCTTACAGTTTTTTTCGATCGCTAAACCACAGTGGGCACAACTGTAGCTCAATGTGCAAAACTCTAACTAGAGTCTGCACTACCAACAGTCATTGGAGCTGAACAGTTCACTTCACCTGCAAAACAAGTTCAGTGCAGCAAACACTATGAACCAGCCTCATTGAGATAACACACACTGTCACTCAGAACCTGCTCAGAGTACAAACACTAGCATCAAACCCCAATACACACATTACAAACTTTTAATCTTTACAGTTTGAATAATTTGAGTTATTTCACACAAATTACATAATATTTTCTTTGATGAAAGGGTGAAATTATTTCACATGAAATTGTTTATTTTATAACATACCAGTTTTTTTAGGAAAACTAAAATAAATGAAAATCAGAAGTTTGCTTTAATAGATACATTTTGTATATTTTATTGAAAACATTTCTAAATGTAGTATTTATCTGTGTAAATATTCTATAATTGTAATACAGAAATAAATTCCTGTAATGTTGTCATTTACTGTAAGGATGCAACTCTAAGCTGTTTGTTTGCTGGAAAATTCGTATTACAGATGCAACTTTAGATTTTTGCAGATTGGGTTGCAATCTCAACCCTGCCTCTCTCTATGCAGACCATGATTCACAACAGGGTCTATCAGTGTTGCCCTTACTGTATTTCATCAGACATTACAGCTCTATGTCCACACATCCACACTCTCACTGCCACTCTTCTACCTCCAACAACCTGTCTTCCTTGGTCCATTTCCAAAAAAATATTTCCTAATAATTCCCTTTATACTGTATATATGTTCACTAACAAGTCTAAAACAAGACATCTTAGTGTTTCAGTTGAAATTGCAATCCGCAGTGTTTAAAAGGCATTCATTCTGTTTTGAATGTGTGGTTTACAGTTGTGGCAGCAGTGTGTTAGCATTTGAAAAAAGTGCTGGAAATCCACATTGTTGTGCAGGCTGTGGTTAAGCCATGAGATAGGTGTGTAGAGTTTTGAAAATTGTGTTTAAGCAATGAAAAACGAGCTACAGTTTGGTCCGAATGAACCGCTGCTCTGCATACTGTTGTTAGAGTTTTGCACATGTCGTTCCAGTTGTGCCCACTGTGGTTTAGCAATCGTAAAACACTGTATTGCCTTGAGTGCAAAGATCAGTCAATCCAGTTTCTTTTTCTTTTTTTTTTATCAAACTGGAGGTTGCAGGCCTGATTACAGCTCTCTCTGCTTTCTGCCTTCTTTTTTTTTCCAAAGGTTTTTTTATTCATCAAAGGATTTGCGAAGCAAATACAGTACAATGATTGAGTTTTTTCCCCTTTTTTCCTCCCCCGAACACACCCCGCCCACATCCCACCCCCCCACCCAACCACAAACAATCCTGCATCAAAAAAAAACAAAAAAACAAAAAAAACAATACACAATGTTAAAAAATTACATAAACGAAATACACGCTACAAGAAACAAATAAACAATCGATATGAAAAAACAAACAAAAAAAAAACCATAAAGAAATAAAATTAAATCAGATAAGAGAGGGGAGGGGGTAGCTACTCTTGTATTGTTGTTGTTGGTTTTTCAAAATAATCTAGGAAGGGGCGCCAAATTCTGTCAAATTTATTCTCGGATCCCTGGGTAGTATAACGTATTTTCTCTAAATTCATACATGACATAATGTCTCTAATCCAATGTGAGTGGGAAGGAGGAGCAGGATCTTTCCACTTGAGTAAGATAGCCCTACGAGCAAGTAATGAGGTGAAGGCCAGTACCTTCAACTTCACTTTAGGCAAGCCCGGATTTGGAGCAATGCCTAAAATTGCAGTGTAAGGGTTCGGCTCAATTTGATGCTGAATTACTTCAGAAATTGTTTGAAAAACTGATGTCCAGAACTCAGTCAAGGTGGGACACAACCAGTACATGTGAAAGAGTGATGCCAGTGCGCTCTTACAGCTATCACAGGTCGGGTCTACATCGGGGAACATACGAGCTAATTTAGTTTTAGACATGTGGATACGATGTACTACTTTAAATTGCACAAGAGCATGTCGGGCGCACATGGAGGTAGAGTGTATCCGATCCAGGACTAAATCCCACATGTGATCTGTGAAGGCAGAACCTAGGTCCTGCTCCCACAGGGTTCTTAAAGCTGCTAATGAGGGGCTATGCAACTTCGAAATAAGGTTGAAAAACACAGAAATTGAGCTTTTTAATGTGGGGTTTACCGAAAGAAACAAATCGACATGATTGGCTGGCGGTTTGTGAGGGAATTGGGGAATTAACTTCTGCGTAAAATAACTGATTTGCAGAAATCGGAAAAAATTAGTCTTTTCGATACCAAAATGTTTTGTCAATTGAGAAAAACTAACAAATAGATCATCAATAAATGAATCACAGATGCATTTTAAGCCTTTTTTATGCCAGATCTTGAATGCACCATCCACTGTCGAGGGAGTAAACAAATGATTAGCTGCAATTGGGCTGAAAAGTGAAAAATTCTGCATTCCAAAATTCTTCCTAAATTGGGTCCAAATTCGAAAGGAGTGCTTAATCACGGGACTACTGTTGGGAATAGCCGAAGAGAATGGAAGTACGGCGCTTAAGAGGGCAGATAGAGACAATGGGCTAATAGCGCTGGACTCCATTGTTACCCAGACTGGGGCTGAGTCGTCAAGGTGAAAATGCACCCAATACACTAAAGAACGGATATTAGCAGCCCAGTAATAGTATTGGAAATTAGGGAGGGCCATTCCACCTGTTTGTTTGGGTCTTTGAAGAAAAGCTTTCCGTAACCGAGGGTGTTTACCATTCCAAATATAATTTATCATTAAAGAGTCAAGGGCCTGAAAAAAGGATTTGGGGAGAAAGATGGGGAGACAGTGGAATAGATATAGGAACTTTGGGAGTAATGTCATTTTAATTGAATTTATTCTACCTATGAGAGAGAATGCCTTCTTTTAATCACCAACAGGACTGCTCGGTAGCAAAGTGCAGAGTGTTCAAGTGCAATAGGTTCATGGGAAGACTGGAGAGTATAAAGTACGAAATCTCCGCCAACCTCAGCTCTGGATGGATTGAGCAGGTAAATGCATATTCAACAAATTAATTCATGGATTATTGTGGGGAAATATATCTTAAGGAAAATAATTTTTTTCGCACAAAATAAAACACCAAAGGCAAGTTCCTCATCCACCTCCCCACTCTTTCTGAAACAGATTGGACTTCAAACTGCCAAATTCCTCTTGATCAGCACAGCCAGTCTGGAGTACGACAGAAACCTGTACATCTTCTTTTCAACTGGGTCTAATAACAACCCTCCTGTTCGCAAGGTGATTACGCATTTTTTTTCACTTCTTTGAGTTTTAAGAGATCTTCAATTTGACCCACATACTGTCACTTATTTGCTTAGATTGAGGCGTCGGTAGAAGTTTACCCTGAACCAGACTTCACCAAAGAGATTGTTGGAGGCTCCCTGGGAGGGTTAGCCCTACTGATTTTACTCACCGCCGGTCTGTATAAGGTAAGACACCTTACATACACTGCAATAGTTTATTGGCATTATGGGAACATTTTCAGTCAATTATTATGCATGTTTTTACATCTATATATAACTTTCTTTGTTTTTGACTCTCAGGCTGGATTTTTCAAAAGTAAATACAAGGATATGATAAATGATGAAGCAGGACAAGAAGGAGACCCAGGGGCTGAAGGAGACGCCCCCGCACTGGAATAAACAACCATTCATATTGTTCATGCCCAGTTCCAGTTTGCTTATAGCTTTAGCCGTCTAGGGGCAGCTCACCAAAGAAACGACTAAACTGCTCCAACATCAAAAGCTGTAAACTATAATAAGTTCATGTGTACCATTACTCAGAGTTAAGTCTAAAATGGTAAATGTTTAAAGTCTTTCCATGATCGTGAATGTACATTATTTGTTTGGAACAAATATCTGCGCCCCCACTTTTGCCAATTATTTAAACTAAAGCTTGGCTGTGGTTGTGAAATCCATGCCTGGCACGGCCCGCCTACCAACTTCCGCTCAATTTTAATTTCCCTTCAGTAGTCAATCTGGGTCCGCGGTATATTCGCAGGTTTTTCTCAGCCAGTTTTTTTGCTCACAATTTTCGATATCAGAGGTTCCCAAAATGGGATTTGGGACCTTGAGACCTTATTGCTGTATACAAATAATTGGCACATAATAATTTGTCAGAACATTGCGCCTTGAGCCCTTGACCATCTGGCTTGTTTCCTTTGCAGTCCATGGTTGTGTTCTATTGTAGTTCGTCACATTTTTTTTACTGTAAAACTGCTGAAATACAACAATGCATGCTTAAGCTGCTTACAAGAGCAAAATACCTGTATTTATTACAACTTTATTGACAATGTGAATTGCTTTGTTTAAGAATAAATGTTTAAATGTGCAATGTATTCTGAATTTATGTAAAAAGACATTCATTGTATGCTTCACCAACATTTATTACATATATGTTATATATATGTTAACGACTTCAAACCTGACTCATCATCACATTTAATATTGAAAGGCAACAGAGATATAATTGAAGAGAGAAAAAATAACATGAAAATAGTCCTTCATTTAGATGGAAACAGAGAAATAAATTTTGAAAAAAGACATTTCCCTTTACAAACTATTTTTAGATCATAGTACTGAAAAAAAGATTTGTTCTAATAAAAATGTAGACTTCTTTGGTATATTTATTTGTTTGACCTGAGTTGGTTTCCACGGGGGGGCTTGAGAAGAGTGTTCAAAGCTGCCAGTCATCTTGACTGTTACATGCAATTATGAACTACTTCAACCCCCCCCTGCGACAGTAGAACTAACATCATAACAAAAGAAACATTGAGGTAATGGGGAGAGCGATAGAGAGGAATAAGGATATTAGGACACCCGGTGCATTTCCTGTTGCTGCAAGAGACAGCATGTCGCCAAGTGTCTCCTTAAAGAAGGACCCGAATCTTGAGGTTCTGGCAAAGACCTGAACATCAACACGGACAGATTTACTTTCACTCATTGATACAACTGCCATCTGGAACCAAGATGAGTTTGACTTGCACAGCAGAGGACTGCCCTCATCCCCCTGCAAATACAAAAATTAAGGAGTCAATATCAGTGAGGTCTTGACCCTCCCATCCCTTGAAATATGCCATAATGACAAGTGAATCAGGTTTGGGAAAACTTTATTTTACCTGTTGAAGGTCCATAGTATAAGTGCAAATGTTCTCAGCGTCTGAAACACCCCCACAGCTTGCAACTTGAGTTTCCAGGTCTCGAAGATCTGAGCCGGCTTCCCCGATGCCAAGAAAAATCGCATTTGCCAAAATGAATACAAAGAGTCTTCCATCTATGCATTTTATACTGTATTTTCATTATGTAAAGCTACCTTTAATGATCTACAGGATCTACTGAATTTTTTTTATTTTTATTTTTTTTAAATTATTATTCATCCGGACAATCACACACACAATACACAATTTTCTCTTTGCATATTCACACATATTACTTTGTGTTATCGTCCGAAGGGTGGCAGGAGAAGCCAAAGGCTTATCAGGTTCCACCCCCACTGCCATAAGGTTCAGATACACAGATACACAGCTACTGATACAGTTAAAACAGTTTTTTTTTTCTTTTTTTAAGAAGATGCATTCCAATACACAGACAATTTTAGGTCTCCTTATTCATTGACAGTGTACAACAGACATGCTTTCCATTTTCCTCTCTGCCTGTGAAATTACACTAGCAACAAACACAAAAGCTTGATAAACACTTACCTCTGTTCTTGTTCCCCTTCTCCCAGCGTGCCACCCAGCATCGGCTTCCAATGGGAAAAGTTTTGGCATCGCTAATGTCAATACACACAGGCTGAATATTTTCTCTGAAACTGACTTTTTTGTCAAGCTGCAGCAGTGCGATGTTGGAACCTGTCATTTTGCTCACTGTAATGTTAACAACGCCCAGAGACATCTCAAACTTTTCAGAGCCATTCACACGTTGATGGCCAAGAAACACACTCCACTCACTGACATTTGGATTGGAGCTGTCGGGAGGATAAAGGGTACCTTTTGTATTATTGCACTCCTCAGTGACCAATTCATTAATAATGACTGCAAATCACTTAAATACTTACGTAGAGAAGCATTGGGCAGAAGTGAGGACAAAGATGTCCGCAATGAGGGTTCCACCACAGGTGAAGACCCCGTTTTTGTGGAGACTAACCATCCAAGGCCACGTTCCTTCAGGTACAACACTGCTGTCACCAACAGCACGACTGTTCTTTGGAGCTTTGCCACACACGGACCCTTAAAGAGAAATTTTAATATTGAAAATTAGGACATTTCTGCCTCATTTGCACAAGGAGTTTCAGCTTCTCCCATCTGAAAAAAAGTGTTATGTTCCAAAGTCTAAAATCAAGCGATATAATGTAAAAACAGTTTTGTTACAGCTGCAATCCAGCTGATGATCAACCTGTCAGAAAATTTCACAATTTGCTCAAAATATCTCTAGAGACTGGATTCTTGCATTGTGTTTTCATTCATTGATTTTTAGATAATTTTATTTGGTTTTTACTTTTCTATACTGGTCATTTTTAAGTGTTTTAATTGGTATTAATCCATCCCCAACCACAGCGGGTTCAACCAGCATCCAATGCGGAAGTGACACAAATTGCAGTTCACCAAGTGGCCACGAAGGGCAGGTTTCAAAAAAGAGCAATTTTTCATTGACTCACTAAATATGCCGTGTTCACAGCAGTATAAAACCTATTTAAGGCCTGGTACAAAAAACATTCTTGTCATGACTCATGACTATCATACCAATTCTAGTCTGTATGTTTAGTTCGTATTTCCATGACAACACTGAAGGGGGTGAATTTTTTTCTAGCAGGCTAATTTTTATTCTATTGGAGGTTAAAATGTATGAATAATTAGGGGCACGGTCTCTTGAGTGACAGCTAGCCGCCCGCTGGCCCTCACCTTGCCCGGAGGTATATGTCAGCTAGATGGGTGTATCTCCCTCCCCCCGCCGTCACATCAATCCCCTTTTTCGGTAAGAGGAAACGAGGCGGAGTAAAAATCTGACAAGATGGCGACGTGCGTAGGCCAGGACTACTGGATGCAGTTGGAATAACCGAGGTCAGCCCGGATGCTACATCCATTTTATAAACTATCTATGGTATTCATCAGCGTTGGTTTAGCAACTTGATTAGCACTGGAGCATTTCAAAGTTTTATTTATGTTATTGTATGTTATGGTGTTTGAAACTGTGTGTAACACCCAGCACTTTTCAACAAATGTACCTACGTGTACAAATAAAATAACCTGAACCTGATTTAAATTGTAGGGGAGAACGAGGTAATGTGAGACATCGGGTAATGTGAGACACCCCCTGTATCTAAGCAACAGAACCCATTTTTAGTCATGTGAGCATTATGTTTTCAAGCCCCTCCCATTTCCCCTTGGCGATGAAGTAGAGGACCTCATAGTGCTGTTTTAAGCATGTTTTTTTCACCAAAATGTATTTTTTGCATGTAAAAGTAAATTTTCTTGCTGTCAACTTAATCAACTGTTGTGCCAAAGCAAATGGATTCAGGTAGAAAAACTTCTGCTATACAAGTTGATGAACTACCAACATATGAAACCATGTGATGATGCTAACTGAAGATTAGCCTGAATTGCTAAGAGAGGTACTTTTTTCTCAAATTGTGGTGGTGGGGTAAAGTGAGACAAATGCTGTGGGGTAAAGTGAGACAGTGTCTGTGCCCTCTTTTAATGAATCCATTATATTTAAGGTAGCAAGGAAACTAGTTTGAATAGAGACAATGCGGGCCGGAGGTTGGGGTTGAATGGTTGAAGGGGTGTCAGCAAGGGCATGGTTTGGCAGGTATGTATGTGGGGGAAAGGAGAGTGACCTTTAACATCAATGGACTCTAAAGGTACTGCCACACCAAACGCGTTAGGCGCGGTACAGGCATAGAAAATCTTAATTTTTGCATAGGGAACCATTGGTTTAGGCGCGTTACACGCGGTTAGGTGCGGTGGGCGCATTTTTACACGCCTGCCGTGCCTAACGCACCTACGCTTGAAGTTAAAACATTTTAACTTTTATGCTCCAACGCGTCACGCTTAGCCGCGATAGCCAATCAGCTTGGAGAATGACTCAACGTCACGGTCCTCGGCACAGTCGGTGGACAGTGTACACACAGTGGCTGAGAAACACCGAAGAGGAACATTTATTTGTGGGCGGCCGTTGCTGTATGACAGCTGCTCGAGGTTAGAAGACGTGGGGAAAGTGAGCCAGGAGAATGGGCTTCCTGGTTAATTAAGTAAATATGTGCTTTAGCCAAAAAAAACAAGTTAGCGCCGGTCGGATAGCATTAGTTAACTCACCCGGTTGTGTGCAGCTAGTACCTCCATATTATGAACCCAAACATGATGGTTAAGTCCGGTGAACTTTCACGACAAGTACAGCAAAGCACCGGTGTTTATACACCAGCCACGGTCCCCAGTCACAGCCAGGTAGGGGAATGAAGGCTACTTGCCTTTATTTTGTACCGCCGTGCACACAATGCTGCTGTATGTGTTTTGTATGTTGCTGCCTTGCTGTTTACGTGCATTTCCGAGCGGCGTTAATATGCAATGCTGTTTTAATACTAGGCTATTTGTGCTGTTCAAATGCTGTTTATTTGTCTTTTGGCACACGTGTTGGCCATGTTGTCGTTGTTGTTTTTGTGCGGACATGCACGCTGTTGTGTCGGGTCTGATCGCAGCCATGGTTGATTAAGGGAATAAATATATATGGAGTGAGACTAGGCTCATCAACCTGCGTAGGCGCATTGAACCATTTTTGTGATACAAAATGATCAAGCGGCAGATTAGGCGCGTTAGGCGCGGTAGCCTACGTGCGTACCGCGTTTGGTGTGGCCGCACCTTTAGTAATATATCTTTATTCAATGAATGATCCCAATAAAACTAATGCAGAAAAATATTAATCAAAGACTCAGACTGGTTCTGATTGTCCTTTGCTCTGACCCCAATACACTATCTGGATCTTAAGCCCAGTTCAGACCAAATATTTGCCTCGCAACGACTTGCAACGAGACGGTTTTAGAAAGTCACGGGGGAGAAGTCGCAGAAGTTTAAACTGTTTGTTGCTGCGCGCTGCAAGCCGTTGCAAGGAGTCGCAGAAGATTCAACATGTCAAATTGCAAGGTCCAGTTTTAGAACGTCCAGGCCAGCTCGTTGCAAGAAGTTGCAGTTGTGTCTCGTTGCGAGGCGAATCTTTGGTCTGAACTGGGCTTAAGGGTCCTTTGTTCTGACCCCCAGACTGTGTTTTAATCTGACTGGTTCTGTCTGTCATTTGAATGTTCATTAAAACATTGAGAATTATATGTTGTATTTGATGACTTTACCTTCAAGTGTTTAGAAAAAAAAGTGCTTAAAGCTAGGGTATATGATTTCTGATTGGTTTAAGTTAACATGAGCTGACACTTTGACCAATCAGAGCGAGGCTCCGATTCTCTGTTGTTTTTGGCTGTTGAGACTGTCCATTCACTTTGGCACGACTTTGTTGGTGTTGTAGAGCATTTCAGGGAGGGACAAAAGAGAACAAGTGGAGCGGTTGAGGTATTTGGATTCAAATCTCTATCCCAACTGCCATTTTCTCCCCAAATCCTCCACCCCAGCTGTAATTGACCAAACCCCGTGATTCTGTTACTAATACGAATTTTTTTCTGGAATATGTGGTTTTCAAGCTGGCTGTTAGGATTCTAACTGTTACAACATGTGTTGTTATTGTAGTTTCAGAGTGGAAAAGGTAAGTGGATCAGTTCACCCCCTTGATTTCTCTGATCAAAGTGAGACACAAGACAACTTTTTTTTAAACAATCATATTTTCACTGCCCTTCGTCCTGAATAAATTCTGATGATATCCATTGCTAGGAAACATTCTGAATTAAGAGGAAATGTGTACATTTTACTGATAAATCATTTTAGCTCGCTGAGAGGGGAGCAAATGTAAAACGTGCCACACTTTACCCCACTCTCCCCTACTGCATTTTTAATTCTAACAGAGAAACATTTGACTTTGTTATTATTTTCTAAACACTCACGTGCAGGACTGGTTACAGTGTCGGTAGTTGTACTTGTTGTTGTACTTGGTTTGGTCGTTGGAGAAGTCAATGGGGGAGGTTCCAAACCAGGACATGTGTAGATGCTGTCAGAATCTAGCCCACCTGAGGTGAATGTTACAAAGCCTGGTTTATCAGAGCTGATGTGGGAGTCGATCCAGGACTCGTAGCGGGACACTCTGGAGTAGACTCCCAGGAGATTGGGCCGAGCACAGCCTAAACCAAAGCTCACAACTCCAGACTGGACCCACACCAGGCCCTGCTGGATCACCATTGGACCTCCTGAGTCACCCTGAGGAGATGGAGAAGACATGTCTGAGGAAATAAGATAATGCTAAACACATTTGACCACATCAGAGGAATTAAATATGGCACCTTACCTGACATGAGTCTTTGCCTCCTGCTAAATCACCAGCACAGATCATGTTGTCTGTGACTGTACCAACTCCATTAAGACAGTTACACTGTCTGTTCCCAAGAACTGGCACCTCCACTTCTTGAAGAGTTTCTGGGAAGGGTAATGACTCTGAGGGTGTAACAAGAAGAGATACAATGCACACATCCATTGAATGTTTATTGGACTAAAAAAGCTTGATGTTCAACATAACTATTCTTAACAATGACTCACCTCCCTCCCGGACTGCGCCCCAGCCGGTGACCCAGCTATCAGTACCATTGTTGAACACACTGTCAGTGGCTGCCAGACACACAGGTCTGATGTAGTCTGTGAATTCCACTGGTGAGGAGAGTCTGAGCAGAGCAATGTCATTGTTGCTGGTGTCGCTATCATAGTTTGGATGCAAAACTATTCTGGAAACAGTTTTGGATACTTCGTTTGGGTTTTGGCCTTGCAGGTTCTGACGACCAAGAGAAACCTGCCATCCATTTGTATTTGAACTAAAGCGGAAATAAAATAACACACAGTTTTTAATATTGAACTTGCACCAATAGTTCAACCATAGAATGACACTGTAAATACTTGGTTATCTTGCATTTGCCCACCTGGAGAAGCAGTGAGCGGCAGACATCACCCACTCTCTGTTGATGAGGGAACCACCACAAACATGGCCGCCAAATCTCTGCAGACTAACCTGCCAGGGCCAACTTCCAGCTGGAGCATCTTCACCTCCAACTATCCTGGTGTTCAGCGGAGTGACGCCACACACTGCAAAACATTTTTTTGCAATAAGTGGATCTTACATTCACCACAATGACACACACACACAAAAACACACAATAATAGAATGTATTGGAACAACAAAAAGCTAGGGGATGGCTTAAAATACTGAGGTAGCCAAGATACTTACATTCAGCACTGGATATGGTCAATGCTGGAACTGTGGTTTTAGATACTGGATCTATAATTATGTCTGGGCCTGCAGTGCCACTACTAGTAGTAGTAGTTATAAGAGGAGGTGGCAGACCAGGACAGGTAAAGCTGTTGTCAGAATCCAGCCCACCAGATGTGAATGTTACAAATCCAGGTTGGTCAGAGCTGATGTAGGAGTTGATCCAGGATTGGTAACGGGACACTCTGGAGTAGACTCCTGGCAGATTGGGCCTTGCACAGCCAAAACCAAAGCTCACAACTCCTGACTGGACCCACACCAGGCCCTGCTGGATCACCATTGGACCTCCTGAGTCACCCTGAGGAGATGGAGAAGACAGGTCTGAGGAAATAAGATAATGCTAAACACATTTGACCACATCAGAGGAATTAAATATGGCACCTTACCTGACATGAGTCTTTGCCTCCTGCTAGAACACCAGCACAGATCATGTTATCTGTGACTGTGCCGACTCCATTGAGACAGTTACACTGTCTGTTCCCAAGAACTGGCACCTCCACTTCTTGAAGAGTTTCAGGGAAGGGTAATGACTCTGAGGGGGCAACAAGAAGAGAGGTAATTCACATACCCACCTGCTGTTTATTGGACACAAAAAAGCTGAACATTAACAAAACTATTCATCAGGAGCAAGCAGACTCACCTCCCTCCTGGACTGCTCCCCAGCCAGTGACCCAGCTATCAGTACCACTGTTGAACACACTGTCACTGGCTGCCAGACACACAGGTCTAATGTAGTCTGTGAATTCCACTGGTGAGGAGAGTCTGAGCAGAGCAATGTCATTGTTGCTGGTGTCGCTATCATAGCTTGGATGCAAAACAATTCTGGAAACAGTTTTGGATACTTCGTTTGGGTTTTGGCCTTGCAGGTTCTGACGACCAAGAGAAACCTGCCATCCATTTGTATTTGAACTAAAGCGGAAATAAAATAACACACAGTTTTTAATATTGAACTTGCACCAATAGTTCAACCATAGAATGACACTGTAAATACTTGGTTATCTTGCATTTGCCCACCTGGAGAAGCAGTGAGCGGCAGACATCACCCACTCTCTGTTGATGAGGGAACCACCACAAACATGGCCGCCAAATCTCTGCAGACTAACCTGCCAGGGCCAACTTCCAGCTGGAGCATCTTCACCTCCAACTATCCTGGTGTTCAGCGGAGTGACGCCACACACTGCAAAACATTTTTTTGCAATAAGTGGATCTTACATTCACCACAATGACACACACACACACAAAAACACACAATAATAGAATGTATTGGAACAACAAAAAGCTAGGGGATGGCTTAAAATACTGAGGTAGCCAAGATACTTACATTCAGCACTGGATATGGTCAATGCTGGAACTGTGGTTTTAGATACTGGATCTATAATTATGTCTGGGCCTGCAGTGCCACTACTAGTAGTAGTAGTTATAAGAGGAGGTGGCAGACCAGGACAGGTAAAGCTGTTGTCAGAATCCAGCCCACCAGATGTGAATGTTACAAATCCAGGTTGGTCAGAGCTGATGTAGGAGTTGATCCAGGATTGGTAACGGGACACTCTGGAGTAGACTCCTGGCAGATTGGGCCTTGCACAGCCAAAACCAAAGCTCACAACTCCTGACTGGACCCACACCAGGCCCTGCTGGATCACCATTGGACCTCCTGAGTCACCCTGAGGAGATGGAGAAGACAGGTCTGAGGAAATAAGATAATGCTAAACACATTTGACCACATCAGAGGAATTAAATATGGCACCTTACCTGACATGAGTCTTTGCCTCCTGCTAGAACACCAGCACAGATCATGTTATCTGTGACTGTGCCGACTCCATTGAGACAGTTACACTGTCTGTTCCCAAGAACTGGCACCTCCACTTCTTGAAGAGTTTCAGGGAAGGGTAATGACTCTGAGGGGGCAACAAGAAGAGAGGTAATTCACATACCCACCTGCTGTTTATTGGACACAAAAAAGCTGAACATTAACAAAACTATTCATCAGGAGCAAGCAGACTCACCTCCCTCCTGGACTGCTCCCCAGCCAGTGACCCAGCTATCAGTACCACTGTTGAACACACTGTCACTGGCTGCCAGACACACAGGTCTAATGTAGTCTGTGAATTCCACTGGTGAGGAGAGTCTGAGCAGAGCAATGTCATTGTTGCTGGTGTCGCTATCATAGCTTGGATGCAAAACAATTCTGGAAACAGTTTTGGATACTTCGTTTGGGTTTTGGCCTTGCAGGTTCTGACGACCAAGAGAAACCTGCCATCCATTTGTATTTGAACTAAAGCGGAAATAAAATAACACATAGTTTTTAATATTGAACTTGCACCAATAGTTCAACCATAGAATGACACTGTAAATACTTGATTATCTTGCATTTGCCCACCTGGAGAAGCAGTGAGCGGCAGACATCACCCACTCTCTGTTGATGAGGGAACCACCACAAACATGGCCGCCAAATCTCTGCAGACTAACCTGCCAGGGCCAACTTCCAGCTGGAGAATCTTCACCTCCAACTATCCTGGTGTTCAGCGGAGTGACGCCACACACTGCAAAACATTTTTTTGCAATAAGTGGATGTTACATTCACCACAATGACACACACACACAAAAACACACAATAATAGAATGTATTGGAACAACAAAGAGCTAGGGGATGGCTTAAAATACTGAGGTAGCCAAGATACTTACATTCAGCACTGGATATGGTCAATGCTGGAACTGTGGTTTTAGATACTGGATCTATAATTATGTCTGGGCCTGCAGAGCCAGTACTAGTAGTAGTAGTTATAAGAGGAGGTGGCAGACCAGGACAGGTAAAGCTGTTGTCAGAATCCAGCCCACCAGATGTGAATGTTACAAATCCAGGTTGGTCAGAGCTGATGTAGGAGTTGATCCAGGATTGGTAACGGGACACTCTGGAGTAGACTCCTGGCAGATTGGGCCTTGCACAGCCAAAACCAAAGCTCACAACTCCTGACTGGACCCACACCAGGCCCTGCTGGATCACCATTGGACCTCCTGAGTCACCCTGAGGAGATGGAGAAGACAGGTCTGAGGAAATAAGATAATGCTAAACACATTTGACCACATCAGAGGAATTAAATATGGCACCTTACCTGACATGAGTCTTTGCCTCCTGCTAGAACACCAGCACAGATCATGTTATCTGTGACTGTGCCGACTCCATTGAGACAGTTACACTGTCTGTTCCCAAGAACTGGCACCTCCACTTCTTGAAGAGTTTCAGGGAAGGGTAATGACTCTGAGGGGGCAACAAGAAGAGAGGCAATTCACGTACCCACCTGCTGTTTATTGGACACAAAAAAGCTGAACATTAACAAAACTATTCATCAGGAGCAAGCAGACTCACCTCCCTCCTGGACTGCTCCCCAGCCAGTGACCCAGCTATCAGTACCACTGTTGAACACACTGTCACTGGCTGCCAGACACACAGGTCTGATGTAGTCTGTGAATTCCACTGGTGAGGAGAGTCTGACCAGAGCAATGTCATTGTTGCTGGTGTCGCTATCATAGCTTGGATGCAAAACAATTCTGGAAACAGTTTTGGATACTTCGTTTGGGTTTTGGCCTTGCAGGTTCTGACGACCAAGAGAAACCTGCCATCGATTTGTATTTGAACTAAAGCGGAAATAAAATAACACATAGTTTTTAATATTGAACTTGCACCAATAATTAAACCATAGAATGACACTGTGAATACTTGATTATCTTGCAGTTGCCCACCTGGAGAAGCAGTGAGCGGCAGACATCACCCACTCTCTGTTGATGAGGGAACCACCACAAACATGGCCGCCAAATCTCCTCAGACTAACCTGCCAGGGCCAACTTCCAGCTGGAGCGTCTTCACCTCCAACTATCCTGGTGTTCAGCGGAGTGACGCCACACACTGCAAAACATTTTTTTGCAATAAGTGGATCTTACATTCACCACAATGACACACACACACACAAATACACAATAATAGAATGTATTGGAACAACAAAAAGCTAGGGGATGGCTTAAAATACTGAGGTAGCCAAGATACTTACATTCAGCACTGGATATGGTCAATGCTGGAACTGTGGTTTTAGATACTGGATCTATAATTATGTCTGGGCCTGCAGTGCCACTACTAGTAGTAGTAGTTATAAGAGGAGGTGGAAGACCAGGACAGGTAAAGCTGTTGTCAGAATCCAGCCCACCAGATGTGAATGTTACAAATCCAGGTTGGTCAGAGCTGATGTAGGAGTTGATCCAGGATTGGTAACGGGACACTCTGGAGTAGACTCCTGGCAGATTGGGCCTTGCACAGCCAAAACCAAAGCTCACAACTCCTGACTGGACCCACACCAGGCCCCGCTGGATCACCATTGGACCTCCTGAGTCACCCTGAGGAGATGGAGAAGACAGGTCTGAGGAAATAAGATAATGCTAAACACATTTGACCACATCAGAGGAATTAAATATGGCACCTTACCTGACATGAGTCTTTGCCTCCTGCTAGAACACCAGCACAGATCATGTTATCTGTGACTGTGCCGACTCCATTGAGACAGTTACACTGTCTGTTTCCAAGAACTGGCACCTCCACTTCTTGAAGAGTTTCAGGGAAGGGTAATGACTCTGAGGGGGCAACAAGAAGAGAGGCAATTCACATACCCACCTGCTGTTTATTGGACACAAAAAATCTGAACATTAACAAAACTATTCATCAGGAGCAAGCAGACTCACCTCCCTCCTGGACTGCTCCCCAGCCAGTGACCCAGCTATCAGTACCACTGTTGAACACACTGTCACTGGCTGCCAGACACACAGGTCTGATGTAGTCTGTGAATTCCACTGGTGAGGAGAGCCTGAGCAGAGCAATGTCATTGTTGCTGGTGTCGCTATCATAGCTTGGATGCAAAACAATTCTGGAAACAGTTTTGGATACTTCGTTTGGGTTTTGGCCTTGCAGGTTCTGACGACCAAGAGAAACCTGCCATCCATTTGTATTTGAACTAAAGCGGAAATAAAATAACACATAGTTTTTAATATTGAACTTGCACCAATAATTAAACCATAGAATGACACTGTGAATACTTGATTATCTTGTAGTTGCCCACCTGGAGAAGCAGTGAGCGGCAGACATCACCCACTCTCTGTTGATGAGGGAACCACCACAAACATGGCCGCCAAATCTCTGCAGACTAACCTGCCAGGGCCAACTTCCAGCTGGAGCGTCTTCACCTCCAACTATCCTGGTGTTCAGCGGAGTGACGCCACACACTGCAAAACATTTTTTTGCAATAAGTGGATCTTACATTCACCACAATGACACACACACACAAAAACACACAATAATAGAATGTATTGGAACAACAAAAAGCTAGGGGATGGCTTAAAATACTGAGGTAGCCAAGATACTTACATTCAGCACTGGATATGGTCAATGCTGGAACTGTGGTTTTAGATACTGGATCTATAATTATGTCTGGGCCTGCAGTGCCACTACTAGTAGTAGTAGTTATAAGAGGAGGTGGCAGACCAGGACAGGTAAAGCTGTTGTCAGAATCCAGCCCACCAGATGTGAATGTTACAAATCCAGGTTGGTCAGAGCTGATGTAGGAGTTGATCCAGGATTGGTAACGGGACACTCTGGAGTAGACTCCTGGCAGATTGGGCCTTGCACAGCCAAAACCAAAGCTCACAACTCCTGACTGGACCCACACCAGGCCCTGCTGGATCACCATTGGACCTCCTGAGTCACCCTGAGGAGATGGAGAAGACAGGTCTGAGGAAATAAGATAATGCTAAACACATTTGACCACATCAGAGGAATTAAATATGGCACCTTACCTGACATGAGTCTTTGCCTCCTGCTAGAACACCAGCACAGATCATGTTATCTGTGACTGTGCCGACTCCATTGAGACAGTTACACTGTCTGTTTCCAAGAACTGGCACCTCCACTTCTTGAAGAGTTTCAGGGAAGGGTAATGACTCTGAGGGGGCAACAAGAAGAGAGGCAATTCACGTACCCACCTGCTGTTTATTGGACACAAAAAAGCTGAACATTAACAAAACTATTCATCAGGAGCAAGCAGACTCACCTCCCTCCTGGACTGCTCCCCAGCCAGTGACCCAGCTATCAGTACCACTGTTGAACACACTGTCACTGGCTGCCAGACACACAGGTCTGATGTAGTCTGTGAATTCCACTGGTGAGGAGAGTCTGAGCAGAGCAATGTCATTGTTGCTGGTGTCGCTATCATAGCTTGGATGCAAAACAATTCTGGAAACAGTTTTGGATACTTCGTTTGGGTTTTGGCCTTGCAGGTTCTGACGACCAAGAGAAACCTGCCATCGATTTGTATTTGAACTAAAGCGGAAAAAAAATAACACATAGTTTTTAATATTGAACTTGCACCAATAATTAAACCATAGAATGACACTGTGAATACTTGATTATCTTGCAGTTGCCCACCTGGAGAAGCAGTGAGCGGCAGACATCACCCACTCTCTGTTGATGAGGGAACCACCACAAACATGGCCGCCAAATCTCCTCAGACTAACCTGCCAGGGCCAACTTCCAGCTGGAGCGTCTTCACCTCCAACTATCCTGGTGTTCAGCGGAGTGACGCCACACACTGCAAAACATTTTTTTGCAATAAGTGGATCTTACATTCACCACAATGACACCAACACACACACAAATACACAATAATAGAATGTATTGGAACAACAAAAAGCTAGGGGATGGCTTAAAATACTGAGGTAGCCAAGATACTTACATTCAGCACTGGATATGGTCAATGCTGGAACTGTGGTTTTAGATACTGGATCTATAATTATGTCTGGGCCTGCAGTGCCACAACTAGTAGTAGTAGTTATAAGAGGAGGTGGAAGACCAGGACAGGTAAAGCTGTTGTCAGAATCCAGCCCACCAGATGTGAATGTTACAAATCCAGGTTGGTCAGAGCTGATGTAGGAGTTGATCCAGGATTGGTAACGGGACACTCTGGAGTAGACTCCTGGCAGATTGGGCCTTGCACAGCCAAAACCAAAGCTCACAACTCCTGACTGGACCCACACCAGGCCCTGCTGGATCACCATTGGACCTCCTGAGTCACCCTGAGGAGATGGAGAAGACAGGTCTGAGGAAATAAGATAATGCTAAACACATTTGACCACATCAGAGGAATTAAATATGGCACCTTACCTGACATGAGTCTTTGCCTCCTGCTAGAACACCAGCACAGATCATGTTATCTGTGACTGTGCCGACTCCATTGAGACAGTTACACTGTCTGTTTCCAAGAACTGGCACCTCCACTTCTTGAAGAGTTTCAGGGAAGGGTAATGACTCTGAGGGGGCAACAAGAAGAGAGGCAATTCACGTACCCACCTGCTGTTTATTGGACACAAAAAATCTGAACATTAACAAAACTATTCATCAGGAGCAAGCAGACTCACCTCCCTCCTGGACTGCTCCCCAGCCAGTGACCCAGCTATCAGTACCACTGTTGAACACACTGTCACTGGCTGCCAGACACACAGGTCTGATGTAGTCTGTGAATTCCACTGGTGAGGAGAGCCTGAGCAGAGCAATGTCATTGTTGCTGGTGTCGCTATCATAGCTTGGATGCAAAACAATTCTGGAAACAGTTTTGGATACTTCGTTTGGGTTTTGGCCTTGCAGGTTCTGACGACCAAGAGAAACCTGCCATCGATTTGTATTTGAACTAAAGCGGAAATAAAATAACACATAGTTTTTAATATTGAACTTGCACCAATAATTAAACCATAGAATGACACTGTGAATACTTGATTATCTTGCAGTTGCCCACCTGGAGAAGCAGTGAGCGGCAGACATCACCCACTCTCTGTTGATGAGGGAACCACCACAAACATGGCCGCCAAATCTCTGCAGACTAACCTGCCAGGGCCAACTTCCAGCTGGAGCGTCTTCACCTCCAACTATCCTGGTGTTCAGCGGAGTGACACCACACACTGCAAAACATTTTTTTGCAATAAGTGGATCTTACATTCACCACAATGACACACACACACACACACACACAAATACACAATAATAGAATGTATTGGAACAACAAAAAGCTAGGGGATGGCTTAAAATACTGAGGTAGCCAAGATACTTACATTCAGCACTGGATATGGTCAATGCTGGAACTGTGGTTTTAGATACTGGATCTATAATTATGTCTGGGCCTGCAGTGCCACAACTAGTAGTAGTAGTTATAAGAGGAGGTGGAAGACCAGGACAGGTAAAGCTGTTGTCAGAATCCAGCCCACCAGATGTGAATGTTACAAATCCAGGTTGGTCAGAGCTGATGTAGGAGTTGATCCAGGATTGGTAACGGGACACTCTGGAGTAGACTCCTGGCAGATTGGGCCTTGCACAGCCAAAACCAAAGCTCACAACTCCTGACTGGACCCACACCAGGCCCTGCTGGATCACCATTGGACCTCCTGAGTCACCCTGAGGAGATGGAGAAGACAGGTCTGAGGAAATAAGATAATGCTAAACACATTTGACCACATCAGAGGAATTAAATATGGCACCTTACCTGACATGAGTCTTTGCCTCCTGCTAGAACACCAGCACAGATCATGTTATCTGTGACTGTGCCGACTCCATTGAGACAGTTACACTGTCTGTTTCCAAGAACTGGCACCTCCACTTCTTGAAGAGTTTCAGGGAAGGGTAATGACTCTGAGGGGGCAACAAGAAGAGAGGCAATTCACGTACCCACCTGCTGTTTATTGGACACAAAAAAGCTGAACATTAACAAAACTATTCATCAGGAGCAAGCAGACTCACCTCCCTCCTGGACTGCTCCCCAGCCAGTGACCCAGCTATCAGTACCACTGTTGAACACACTGTCACTGGCTGCAAGACACACAGGTCTGATGTAGTCTGTGAATTCCACTGGTGAGGAGAGTCTGAGCAGAGCAATGTCATTGTTGCTGGTGTCGCTATCATAGCTTGGATGCAAAACAATTCTGGAAACAGTTTTGGATACTTCGTTTGGGTTTTGGCCTTGCAGGTTCTGACGACCAAGAGAAACCTGCCATCGATTTGTATTTGAACTAAAGCGGAAATAAAATAACACATAGTTTTTAATATTGAACTTGCACCAATAATTAAACCATAGAATGACACTGTGAATACTTGATTATCTTGCAGTTGCCCACCTGGAGAAGCAGTGAGCGGCAGACATCACCCACTCTCTGTTGATGAGGGAACCACCACAAACATGGCTGCCAAATCTTTGCAGACTAACCTGCCAGGGCCAACTTCCAGCTGGAGCGTCTTCACCTCCAACTATCCTGGTGTTCAGCGGAGTGACGCCACACACTGCAAAACATTTTTTTGCAATAAGTGGATCTTACATTCACCACAATGATACACACTCACAAAAACACACAATAATAGAATGTATTGGAACAACAAAAAGCTAGGGGATGGCTTAAAATACTGAGGTAGCCAAGATACTTACATTCAGCACTGGATATGGTCAATGCTGGAACTGTGGTTTTAGATACTGGATCTATAATTATGTCTGGGCCTGCAGTGCCACTACTAGTAGTAGTAGTTATAAGAGGAGGTGGCAGACCAGGACAGGTAAAGCTGTTGTCAGAATCCAGCACACCAGATGTGAATGTTACAAATCCAGGTTGGTCAGAGCTGATGTAGGAGTTGATCCAGGATTGGTAACGGGACACTCTGGAGAAGACTCCTGGCAGATTGGGCCTTGCACAGCCAAAACCAAAGCTCACAACTCCTGACTGGACCCACACCAGGCCCTGCTGGATCACCATTGGACCTCCTGAGTCACCCTGAGGAGATGGAGAAGACAGGTCTGAGGAAATAAGATAATGCTAAACACATTTAACCACATCAGAGGAATTAAATATGACACCTTACCTGACATGAGTCTTTGCCTCCTGCTAGAACACCAGCACAGATCATGTTATCTGTGACTGTGCCGACTCCATTGAGACAGTTACACTGTCTGTTTCCAAGAACTGGCACCTCCACTTCTTGAAGAGTTTCAGGGAAGGGTAATGACTCTGAGGGGGCAACAAGAAGAGAGGCAATTCACATACCCACCTGCTGTTTATTGGACACAAAAAAGCTGAACATTAACAAAACTATTCATCAGGAGCAAGCAGACTCACCTCCCTCCTGGACTGCTCCCCAGCCAGTGACCCAGCTATCAGTACCACTGTTGAACACACTGTCACTGGCTGCCAGACACACAGGTCTGATGTAGTCTGTGAATTCCACTGGTGAGGAGAGTCTGAGCAGAGCAATGTCATTGTTGCTGGTGTCGCTATCATAGCTTGGATGCAAAACAATTCTGGAAACAGTTTTGGATACTTCGTTTGGGTTTTGGCCTTGCAGGTTCTGACGACCAAGAGAAATCTGCCATCCATTTGTATTTGAACTAAAGCGGAAATAAAATAACACATAGTTTTTAATATTGAACTTGCACCAATAATTAAACCATAGAATGACACTGTGAATACTTGATTATCTTGCAGTTGCCCACCTGGAGAAGCAGTGAGCGGCAGACATCACCCACTCTCTGTTGATGAGGGAACCACCACAAACATGGCCGCCAAATCTCTGCAGACTAACCTGCCAGGGCCAACTTCCAGCTGGAGCGTCTTCACCTCCAACTATCCTGGTGTTCAGCGGAGTGACGCCACACACTGCAAAACATTTTTTTGCAATAAGAGGATCTTACATTCACCACAATGACACACACACACACAAAAACACACAATAATAGAATGTATCGGAACAACAAAAAGCTAGGGGATGGCTTAAAATACTGAGGTAGCCAAGATACTTACATTCAGCACTGGATATGGTCAATGCTGGAACTGTGGTTTTAGATACTGAATCTATAATTATGTCTGGGCCTGCAGTGCCACTACTAGTAGTAGTAGTTATAAGAGGAGGTGGCAGACCAGGACAGGTAAAGCTGTTGTCAGAATCCAGCCCATCAGATGTGAATTTTACAAATCCAGGTTGGTCAGAGCTGATGTAGGAGTTGATCCAGGATTGGTAACGGGACACTCTGGAGTAGACTCCTGGCAGATTGGGCCTTGCACAGCCAAAACCAAAGCTCACAACTCCTGACTGGACCCACACCAGGCCCTGCTGGATCACCATTGGACCTCCTGAGTCACCCTGAGGAGATGGAGAAGACAGGTCTGAGGAAATAAGATAATGCTAAACACATTTGACCACATCAGAGGAATTAAATATGGCACCTTACCTGACATGAGTCTTTGCCTCCTGCTAGAACACCAGCACAGATCATGTTATCTGTGACTGTGCCGACTCCATTGAGACAGTTACACTGTCTGTTTCCAAGAACTGGCACCTCCACTTCTTGAAGAGTTTCAGGGAAGGGTAATGACTCTGAGGGGGCAACAAGAAGAGAGGCAATTCACATACCCACCTGCTGTTTATTGGACACAAAAAAGCTGAACATTAACAAAACTATTCATCTGGAGCAAGCAGACTCACCTCCCTCCTGGACTGCTCCCCAGCCAGTGACCCAGCTATCAGTACCACTGTTGAACACACTGTCACTGGCTGCCAGACACACAGGTCTGATGTAGTCTGTGAATTCCACTGGTGAGGAGAGTCTGAGCAGAGCAATGTCATTGTTGCTGGTGTCGCTATCATAGCTTGGATGCAAAACAATTCTGGAAACAGTTTTGGATACTTCGTTTGGGTTTTGGCCTTGCAGGTTCTGACGACCAAGAGAAACCTGCCATCCATTTGTATTTGAACTAAAGCGGAAATAAAATAACACATAGTTTTTAATATTGAACTTGCACCAATAGTTCAACCATAGAATGACACTGTAAATACTTGATTATCTTGCAGTTGCCCACCTGGAGAAGCAGTGAGCGGCAGACATCACCCACTCTCTGTTGATGAGGGAACCACCACAAACATGGCCGCCAAATCTCTGCAGACTAACCTGCCAGGGCCAACTTCCAGCTGGAGCATCTTCACCTCCAACTATCCTGGTGTTCAGCGGAGTGACGCCACACACTGCAAAACATTTTTTTGCAATAAGTGGATCTTACATTCACCACAATGACACACACACAAAAACACACAATAATAGAATGTATTGGAACAACAAAAAGCTAGGGGATGGCTTAAAATACTGAGGTAGCCAAGATACTTACATTCAGCACTGGACATGGTCAATGCTGGAACTGTGGTTTCAGATACTGGATCTATAATTATGTCTGGGCCTGCAGTGCCACTACTAGTAGTAGTAGTTATAAGAGGAGGTGGCAGACCAGGACAGGTAAAGCTGTTGTCAGAATCCAGCCCATCAGATGTGAATTTTACAAATCCAGGTTGGTCAGAGCTGACGTAGGAGTTGATCCAGGATTGGTAACGGGACACTCTGGAGTAGACTCCTGGCAGATTGGGCCTTGCACAGCCAAAACCAAAGCTCACAACTCCTGACTGGACCCACACCAGGCCCTGCTGGATCACCATTGGACCTCCTGAGTCACCCTGAGGAGATGGAGAAGACAGGTCTGAGGAAATAAGATAATGCTAAACACATTTGACCACATCAGAGGAATTAAATATGGCACCTTACCTGACATGAGTCTTTGCCTCCTGCTAGAACACCAGCACAGATCATGTTATCTGTGACTGTGCCGACTCCATTGAGACAGTTACACTGTCTGTTTCCAAGAACTGGCACCTCCACTTCTTGAAGAGTTTCAGGGAAGGGTAATGACTCTGAGGGGGCAACAAGAAGAGAGGCAATTCACATACCCACCTGCTGTTTATTGGACACAAAAAAGCTGAACATTAACAAAACTATTCATCTGGAGCAAGCAGACTCACCTCCCTCCTGGACTGCTCCCCAGCCAGTGACCCAGCTATCAGTACCACTGTTGAACACACTGTCACTGGCTGCCAGACACACAGGTCTGATGTAGTCTGTGAATTCCACTGGTGAGGAGAGTCTGAGCAGAGAAATGTCATTGTTGCTGGTGTCGCTATCATAGCTTGGATGCAAAACAATTCTGGAAACAGTTTTGGATACTTCGTTTGGGTTTTGGCCTTGCAGGTTCTGACGACCAAGAGAAACCTGCCATCCATTTGTATTTGAACTAAAGCGGAAATAAAATAACACATAGTTTTTAATATTGAACTTGCACCAATAGTTCAACCATAGAATGACACTGTAAATACTTGATTATCTTGCAGTTGCCCACCTGGAGAAGCAGTGAGCGGCAGACATCACCCACTCTCTGTTGATGAGGGAACCACCACAAACATGGCCGCCAAATCTCTGCAGACTAACCTGCCAGGGCCAACTTCCAGCTGGAGCATCTTCACCTCCAACTATCCTGGTGTTCAGCGGAGTGACGCCACACACTGCAAAACATTTTTTTGCAATAAGTGGATCTTACATTCACCACAATGACACACACACAAAAACACACAATAATAGAATGTATTGGAACAACAAAAAGCTAGGGGATGGCTTAAAATACTGAGGTAGCCAAGATACTTACATTCAGCACTGGACATGGTCAATGCTGTTACTGTGGTTTCAGATACTGGATCTATAATTATGTCTGGGCCTGCAGTGCCACTACTAGTAGTAGTAGTTATAAGAGGAGGTGGCAGACCAGGACAGGTAAAGCTGTTGTCAGAATCCAGCCCATCAGATGTGAATTTTACAAATCCAGGTTGGTCAGAGCTGATGTAGGAGTTGATCCAGGATTGGTAACGGGACACTCTGGAGTAGACTCCTGGCAGATTGGGCCTTGCACAGCCAAAACCAAAGCTCACAACTCCTGACTGGACCCACACCAGGCCCTGCTGGATCACCATTGGACCTCCTGAGTCACCCTGAGGAGATGGAGAAGACAGGTCTGAGGAAATAAGATAATGCTAAACACATTTGACCACATCAGAGGAATTAAATATGGCACCTTACCTGACATGAGTCTTTGCCTCCTGCTAGAACACCAGCACAGATCATGTTATCTGTGACTGTGCCGACTCCATTGAGACAGTTACACTGTCTGTTTCCAAGAACTGGCACCTCCACTTCTTGAAGAGTTTCAGGGAAGGGTAATGACTCTGAGGGGGCAACAAGAAGAGAGGCAATTCACATACCCACCTGCTGTTTATTGGACACAAAAAAGCTGAACATTAACAAAACTATTCATCTGGAGCAAGCAGACTCACCTCCCTCCTGGACTGCTCCCCAGCCAGTGACCCAGCTATCAGTACCACTGTTGAACACACTGTCACTGGCTGCCAGACACACAGGTCTGATGTAGTCTGTGAATTCCACTGGTGAGGAGAGTCTGAGCAGAGCAATGTCATTGTTGCTGGTGTCGCTATCATAGCTTGGATGCAAAACAATTCTGGAAACAGTTTTGGATACTTCGTTTGGGTTTTGGCCTTGCAGGTTCTGACGACCAAGAGAAACCTGCCATCCATTTGTATTTGAACTAAAGCGGAAATAAAATAACACATAGTTTTTAATATTGAACTTGCACCAATAGTTCAACCATAGAATGACACTGTAAATACTTGATTATCTTGCAGTTGCCCACCTGGAGAAGCAGTGAGCGGCAGACATCACCCACTCTCTGTTGATGAGGGAACCACCACAAACATGGCCGCCAAATCTCTGCAGACTAACCTGCCAGGGCCAACTTCCAGCTGGAGCATCTTCACCTCCAACTATCCTGGTGTTCAGCGGAGTGACGCCACACACTGCAAAACATTTTTTTGCAATAAGTGGATCTTACATTCACCACAATGACACACACACAAAAACACACAATAATAGAATGTATTGGAACAACAAAAAGCTAGGGGATGGCTTAAAATACTGAGGTAGCCAAGATACTTACATTCAGCACTGGACATGGTCAATGCTGGAACTGTGGTTTCAGATACTGGATCTATAATTATGTCTGGGCCTGCAGTGCCACTACTAGTAGTAGTAGTTATTAGAGGAGGTGGCAGACCAGGACAGGTAAAGCTGTTGTCAGAATCCAGCCCATCAGATGTGAATTTTACAAATCCAGGTTGGTCAGAGCTGATGTAGGAGTTGATCCAGGATTGGTAACGGGACACTCTGGAGTAGACTCCTGGCAGATTGGGCCTTGCACAGCCAAAACCAAAGCTCACAACTCCTGACTGGACCCACACCAGGCCCTGCTGGATCACCATTGGACCTCCTGAGTCACCCTGAGGAGATGGAGAAGACAGGTCTGAGGAAATAAGATAATGCTAAACACATTTGACCACATCAGAGGAATTAAATATGGCACCTTACCTGACATGAGTCTTTGCCTCCTGCTAGAACACCAGCACAGATCATGTTATCTGTGACTGTGCCGACTCCATTGAGACAGTTACACTGTCTGTTTCCAAGAACTGGCACCTCCACTTCTTGAAGAGTTTCAGGGAAGGGTAATGACTCTGAGGGGGCAACAAGAAGAGAGGCAATTCACATACCCACCTGCTGTTTATTGGACACAAAAAAGCTGAACATTAACAAAACTATTCATCTGGAGCAAGCAGACTCACCTCCCTCCTGGACTGCTCCCCAGCCAGTGACCCAGCTATCAGTACCACTGTTGAACACACTGTCACTGGCTGCCAGACACACAGGTCTGATGTAGTCTGTGAATTCCACTGGTGAGGAGAGTCTGAGCAGAGCAATGTCATTGTTGCTGGTGTCGCTATCATAGCTTGGATGCAAAACAATTCTGGAAACAGTTTTGGATACTTCGTTTGGGTTTTGGCCTTGCAGGTTCTGACGACCAAGAGAAACCTGCCATCCATTTGTATTTGAACTAAAGCGGAAATAAAATAACACATAGTTTTTAATATTGAACTTGCACCAATAGTTCAACCATAGAATGACACTGTAAATACTTGATTATCTTGCAGTTGCCCACCTGGAGAAGCAGTGAGCGGCAGACATCACCCACTCTCTGTTGATGAGGGAACCACCACAAACATGGCCGCCAAATCTCTGCAGACTAACCTGCCAGGGCCAACTTCCAGCTGGAGCATCTTCACCTCCAACTATCCTGGTGTTCAGCGGAGTGACGCCACACACTGCAAAACATTTTTTTGCAATAAGTGGATCTTACATTCACCACAATGACACACACACAAAAACACACAATAATAGAATGTATTGGAACAACAAAAAGCTAGGGGATGGCTTAAAATACTGAGGTAGCCAAGATACTTACATTCAGCACTGGACATGGTCAATGCTGGAACTGTGGTTTCAGATACTGGATCTATAATTATGTCTGGGCCTGCAGTGCCACTACTAGTAGTAGTAGTTATAAGAGGAGGTGGCAGACCAGGACAGGTAAAGCTGTTGTCAGAATCCAGCCCATCAGATGTGAATTTTACAAATCCAGGTTGGTCAGAGCTGATGTAGGAGTTGATCCAGGATTGGTAACGGGACACTCTGGAGTAGACTCCTGGCAGATTGGGCCTTGCACAGCCAAAACCAAAGCTCACAACTCCTGACTGGACCCACACCAGGCCCTGCTGGATCACCATTGGACCTCCTGAGTCACCCTGAGGAGATGGAGAAGACAGGTCTGAGGAAATAAGATAATGCTAAACACATTTGACCACATCAGAGGAATTAAATATGGCACCTTACCTGACATGAGTCTTTGCCTCCTGCTAGAACACCAGCACAGATCATGTTATCTGTGACTGTGCCGACTCCATTGAGACAGTTACACTGTCTGTTTCCAAGAACTGGCACCTCCACTTCTTGAAGAGTTTCAGGGAAGGGTAATGACTCTGAGGGGGCAACAAAAAGAGAGGCAATTCACATACCCACCTGCTGTTTATTGGACACAAAAAAGCTGAACATTAACAAAACTATTCATCTGGAGCAAGCAGACTCACCTCCCTCCTGGACTGCTCCCCAGCCAGTGACCCAGCTATCAGTACCACTGTTGAACACACTGTCACTGGCTGCCAGACACACAGGTCTGATGTAGTCTGTGAATTCCACTGGTGAGGAGAGTCTGAGCAGAGCAATGTCATTGTTGCTGGTGTCGCTATCATAGCTTGGATGCAAAACAATTCTGGAAACAGTTTTGGATACTTCGTTTGGGTTTTGGCCTTGCAGGTTCTGACGACCAAGAGAAACCTGCCATCCATTTGTATTTGAACTAAAGCGGAAATAAAATAACACATAGTTTTTAATATTGAACTTGCACCAATAGTTCAACCATAGAATGACACTGTAAATACTTGATTATCTTGCAGTTGCCCACCTGGAGAAGCAGTGAGCGGCAGACATCACCCACTCTCTGTTGATGAGGGAACCACCACAAACATGGCCGCCAAATCTCTGCAGACTAACCTGCCAGGGCCAACTTCCAGCTGGAGCATCTTCACCTCCAACTATCCTGGTGTTCAGCGGAGTGACGCCACACACTGCAAAACATTTTTTTGCAATAAGTGGATCTTACATTCACCACAATGACACACACACAAAAACACACAATAATAGAATGTATTGGAACAACAAAAAGCTAGGGGATGGCTTAAAATACTGAGGTAGCCAAGATACTTACATTCAGCACTGGACATGGTCAATGCTGGAACTGTGGTTTCAGATACTGGATCTATAATTATGTCTGGGCCTGCAGTGCCACTACTAGTAGTAGTAGTTATAAGAGGAGGTGGCAGACCAGGACAGGTAAAGCTGTTGTCAGAATCCAGCCCATCAGATGTGAATTTTACAAATCCAGGTTGGTCAGAGCTGATGTAGGAGTTGATCCAGGATTGGTAACGGGACACTCTGGAGTAGACTCCTGGCAGATTGGGCCTTGCACAGCCAAAACCAAAGCTCACAACTCCTGACTGGACCCACACCAGGCCCTGCTGGATCACCATTGGACCTCCTGAGTCACCCTGAGGAGATGGAGAAGACAGGTCTGAGGAAATAAGATAATGCTAAACACATTTGACCACATCAGAGGAATTAAATATGGCACCTTACCTGACATGAGTCTTTGCCTCCTGCTAGAACACCAGCACAGATCATGTTATCTGTGACTGTGCCGACTCCATTGAGACAGTTACACTGTCTGTTTCCAAGAACTGGCACCTCCACTTCTTGAAGAGTTTCAGGGAAGGGTAATGACTCTGAGGGGGCAACAAGAAGAGAGGCAATTCACATACCCACCTGCTGTTTATTGGACACAAAAAAGCTGAACATTAACAAAACTATTCATCAGGAGCAAGCAGACTCACCTCCCTCCTGGACTGCTCCCCAGCCAGTGACCCAGCTATCAGTACCACTGTTGAACACACTGTCACTGGCTGCCAGACACACAGGTCTGATGTAGTCTGTGAATTCCACTGGTGAGGAGAGTCTGAGCAGAGCAATGTCATTGTTGCTGGTGTCGCTATCATAGCTTGGATGCAAAACAATTCTGGAAACAGTTTTGGATACTTCGTTTGGGTTTTGGCCTTGCAGGTTCTGACGACCAAGAGAAACCTGCCATCCATTTGTATTTGAACTAAAGCGGAAATAAAATAACACATAGTTTTTAATATTGAACTTGCACCAATAGTTCAACCATAGAATGACACTGTAAATACTTGATTATCTTGCAGTTGCCCACCTGGAGAAGCAGTGAGCGGCAGACATCACCCACTCTCTGTTGATGAGGGAACCACCACAAACATGGCCGCCAAATCTCTGCAGACTAACCTGCCAGGGCCAACTTCCAGCTGGAGCATCTTCACCTCCAACTATCCTGGTGTTCAGCGGAGTGACGCCACACACTGCAAAACATTTTTTTGCAATAAGTGGATCTTACATTCACCACAATGACACACACACAAAAACACACAATAATAGAATGTATTGGAACAACAAAAAGCTAGGGGATGGCTTAAAATACTGAGGTAGCCAAGATACTTACATTCAGCACTGGACATGGTCAATGCTGGAACTGTGGTTTCAGATACTGGATCTATAATTATGTCTGGGCCTGCAGTGCCACTACTAGTAGTAGTAGTTATAAGAGGAGGTGGCAGACCAGGACAGGTAAAGCTGTTGTCAGAATCCAGCCCATCAGATGTGAATTTTACAAATCCAGGTTGGTCAGAGCTGATGTAGGAGTTGATCCAGGATTGGTAACGGGACACTCTGGAGTAGACTCCTGGCAGATTGGGCCTTGCACAGCCAAAACCAAAGCTCACAACTCCTGACTGGACCCACACCAGGCCCTGCTGGATCACCATTGGACCTCCTGAGTCACCCTGAGGAGATGGAGAAGACAGGTCTGAGGAAATAAGATAATGCTAAACACATTTGACCACATCAGAGGAATTAAATATGGCACCTTACCTGACATGAGTCTTTGCCTCCTGCTAGAACACCAGCACAGATCATGTTATCTGTGACTGTGCCGACTCCATTGAGACAGTTACACTGTCTGTTTCCAAGAACTGGCACCTCCACTTCTTGAAGAGTTTCAGGGAAGGGTAATGACTCTGAGGGGGCAACAAGAAGAGAGGCAATTCACATACCCACCTGCTGTTTATTGGACACAAAAAAGCTGAACATTAACAAAACTATTCATCTGGAGCAAGCAGACTCACCTCCCTCCTGGACTGCTCCCCAGCCAGTGACCCAGCTATCAGTACCACTGTTGAACACACTGTCACTGGCTGCCAGACACACAGGTCTGATGTAGTCTGTGAATTCCACTGGTGAGGAGAGTCTGAGCAGAGCAATGTCATTGTTGCTGGTGTCGCTATCATAGCTTGGATGCAAAACAATTCTGGAAACAGTTTTGGATACTTCGTTTGGGTTTTGGCCTTGCAGGTTCTGACGACCAAGAGAAACCTGCCATCCATTTGTATTTGAACTAAAGCGGAAATAAAATAACACATAGTTTTTAATATTGAACTTGCACCAATAGTTCAACCATAGAATGACACTGTAAATACTTGATTATATTGCAGTTGCCCACCTGGAGAAGCAGTGAGCGGCAGACATCACCCACTCTCTGTTGATGAGGGAACCACCACAAACATGGCCGCCAAATCTCTGCAGACTAACCTGCCAGGGCCAACTTCCAGCTGGAGCATCTTCACCTCCAACTATCCTGGTGTTCAGCGGAGTGACGCCACACACTGCAAAACATTTTTTTGCAATAAGTGGATCTTACATTCACCACAATGACACACACACAAAAACACACAATAATAGAATGTATTGGAACAACAAAAAGCTAGGGGATGGCTTAAAATACTGAGGTAGCCAAGATACTTACATTCAGCACTGGACATGGTCAATGCTGGAACTGTGGTTTCAGATACTGGATCTATAATTATGTCTGGGCCTGCAGTGCCACTACTAGTAGTAGTAGTTATAAGAGGAGGTGGCAGACCAGGACAGGTAAAGCTGTTGTCAGAATCCAGCCCATCAGATGTGAATTTTACAAATCCAGGTTGGTCAGAGCTGATGTAGGAGTTGATCCAGGATTGGTAACGGGACACTCTGGAGTAGACTCCTGGCAGATTGGGCCTTGCACAGCCAAAACCAAAGCTCACAACTCCTGACTGGACCCACACCAGGCCCTGCTGGATCACCATTGGACCTCCTGAGTCACCCTGAGGAGATGGAGAAGACAGGTCTGAGGAAATAAGATAATGCTAAACACATTTGACCACATCAGAGGAATTAAATATGGCACCTTACCTGACATGAGTCTTTGCCTCCTGCTAGAACACCAGCACAGATCATGTTATCTGTGACTGTGCCGACTCCATTGAGACAGTTACACTGTCTGTTTCCAAGAACTGGCACCTCCACTTCTTGAAGAGTTTCAGGGAAGGGTAATGACTCTGAGGGGGCAACAAGAAGAGAGGCAATTCACATACCCACCTGCTGTTTATTGGACACAAAAAAGCTGAACATTAACAAAACTATTCATCTGGAGCAAGCAGACTCACCTCCCTCCTGGACTGCTCCCCAGCCAGTGACCCAGCTATCAGTACCACTGTTGAACACACTGTCACTGGCTGCCAGACACACAGGTCTGATGTAGTCTGTGAATTCCACTGGTGAGGAGAGTCTGAGCAGAGCAATGTCATTGTTGCTGGTGTCGCTATCATAGCTTGGATGCAAAACAATTCTGGAAACAGTTTTGGATACTTCGTTTGGGTTTTGGCCTTGCAGGTTCTGACGACCAAGAGAAACCTGCCATCCATTTGTATTTGAACTAAAGCGGAAATAAAATAACACATAGTTTTTAATATTGAACTTGCACCAATAGTTCAACCATAGAATGACACTGTAAATACTTGATTATCTTGCAGTTGCCCACCTGGAGAAGCAGTGAGCGGCAGACATCACCCACTCTCTGTTGATGAGGGAACCACCACAAACATGGCCGCCAAATCTCTGCAGACTAACCTGCCAGGGCCAACTTCCAGCTGGAGCATCTTCACCTCCAACTATCCTGGTGTTCAGCGGAGTGACGCCACACACTGCAAAACATTTTTTTGCAATAAGTGGATCTTACATTCACCACAATGACACACACACAAAAACACACAATAATAGAATGTATTGGAACAACAAAAAGCTAGGGGATGGCTTAAAATACTGAGGTAGACAAGATACTTACATTCAGCACTGGACATGGTCAATGCTGGAACTGTGGTTTCAGATACTGGATCTATAATTATGTCTGGGCCTGCAGTGCCACTACTAGTAGTAGTAGTTATAAGAGGAGGTGGCAGACCAGGACAGGTAAAGCTGTTGTCAGAATCCAGCCCATCAGATGTGAATTTTACAAATCCAGGTTGGTCAGAGCTGATGTAGGAGTTGATCCAGGATTGGTAACGGGACACTCTGGAGTAGACTCCTGGCAGATTGGGCCTTGCACAGCCAAAACCAAAGCTCACAACTCCTGACTGGACCCACACCAGGCCCTGCTGGATCACCATTGGACCTCCTGAGTCACCCTGAGGAGATGGAGAAGACAGGTCTGAGGAAATAAGATAATGCTAAACACATTTGACCACATCAGAGGAATTAAATATGGCACCTTACCTGACATGAGTCTTTGCCTCCTGCTAGAACACCAGCACAGATCATGTTATTTGTGACTGTGCCGACTCCATTGAGACAGTTACACTGTCTGTTTCCAAGAACTGGCACCTCCACTTCTTGAAGAGTTTCAGGGAAGGGTAATGACTCTGAGGGGGCAACAAGAAGAGAGGCAATTCACATACCCACCTGCTGTTTATTGGACACAAAAAAGCTGAACATTAACAAAACTATTCATCTGGAGCAAGCAGACTCACCTCCCTCCTGGACTGCTCCCCAGCCAGTGACCCAGCTATCAGTACCACTGTTGAACACACTGTCACTGGCTGCCAGACACACAGGTCTGATGTAGTCTGTGAATTCCACTGGTGAGGAGAGTCTGAGCAGAGCAATGTCATTGTTGCTGGTGTCGCTATCATAGCTTGGATGCAAAACAATTCTGGAAACAGTTTTGGATACTTCGTTTGGGTTTTGGCCTTGCAGGTTCTGACGACCAAGAGAAACCTGCCATCCATTTGTATTTGAACTAAAGCGGAAATAAAATAACACATAGTTTTTAATATTGAACTTGCACCAATAGTTCAACCATAGAATGACACTGTAAATACTTGATTATCTTGCAGTTGCCCACCTGGAGAAGCAGTGAGCGGCAGACATCACCCACTCTCTGTTGATGAGGGAACCACCACAAACATGGCCGCCAAATCTCTGCAGACTAACCTGCCAGGGCCAACTTCCAGCTGGAGCATCTTCACCTCCAACTATCCTGGTGTTCAGCGGAGTGACGCCACACACTGCAAAACATTTTTTTGCAATAAGTGGATCTTACATTCACCACAATGACACACACACAAAAACACACAATAATAGAATGTATTGGAACAACAAAAAGCTAGGGGATGGCTTAAAATACTGAGGTAGCCAAGATACTTACATTCAGCACTGGACATGGTCAATGCTGGAACTGTGGTTTCAGATACTGGATCTATAATTATGTCTGGGCCTGCAGTGCCACTACTAGTAGTAGTAGTTATAAGAGGAGGTGGCAGACCAGGACAGGTAAAGCTGTTGTCAGAATCCAGCCCATCAGATGTGAATTTTACAAATCCAGGTTGGTCAGAGCTGATGTAGGAGTTGATCCAGGATTGGTAACGGGACACTCTGGAGTAGACTCCTGGCAGATTGGGCCTTGCACAGCCAAAACCAAAGCTCACAACTCCTGACTGGACCCACACCAGGCCCTGCTGGATCACCATTGGACCTCCTGAGTCACCCTGAGGAGATGGAGAAGACAGGTCTGAGGAAATAAGATAATGCTAAACACATTTGACCACATCAGAGGAATTAAATATGGCACCTTACCTGACATGAGTCTTTGCCTCCTGCTAGAACACCAGCACAGATCATGTTATCTGTGACTGTGCCGACTCCATTGAGACAGTTACACTGTCTGTTTCCAAGAACTGGCACCTCCACTTCTTGAAGAGTTTCAGGGAAGGGTAATGACTCTGAGGGGGCAACAAGAAGAGAGGCAATTCACATACCCACCTGCTGTTTATTGGACACAAAAAAGCTGAACATTAACAAAACTATTCATCTGGAGCAAGCAGACTCACCTCCCTCCTGGACTGCTCCCCAGCCAGTGACCCAGCTATCAGTACCACTGTTGAACACACTGTCACTGGCTGCCAGACACACAGGTCTGATGTAGTCTGTGAATTCCACTGGTGAGGAGAGTCTGAGCAGAGCAATGTCATTGTTGCTGGTGTCGCTATCATAGCTTGGATGCAAAACAATTCTGGAAACAGTTTTGGATACTTCGTTTGGGTTTTGGCCTTGCAGGTTCTGACGACCAAGAGAAACCTGCCATCCATTTGTATTTGAACTAAAGCGGAAATAAAATAACACATAGTTTTTAATATTGAACTTGCACCAATAGTTCAACCATAGAATGACACTGTAAACATTTGATTATCTTGCAGTTGCCCACCTGGAGAAGCAGTGAGCGGCAGACATCACCCACTCTCTGTTGATGAGGGAACCACCACAAACATGGCCGCCAAATCTCTGCAGACTAACCTGCCAGGGCCAACTTCCAGCTGGAGCATCTTCACCTCCAACTATCCTGGTGTTCAGCGGAGTGACGCCACACACTGCAAAACATTTTTTTGCAATAAGTGGATCTTACATTCACCACAATGACACACACACAAAAACAAACAATAATAGAATGTATTGGAACAACAAAAAGCTAGGGGATGGCTTAAAATACTGAGGTAGCCAAGATACTTACATTCAGCACTGGACATGGTCAATGCTGGAACTGTGGTTTCAGATACTGGATCTATAATTATGTCTGGGCCTGCAGTGCCACTACTAGTAGTAGTAGTTATAAGAGGAGGTGGCAGACCAGGACAGGTAAAGCTGTTGTCAGAATCCAGCCCATCAGATGTGAATTTTACAAATCCAGGTTGGTCAGAGCTGATGTAGGAGTTGATCCAGGATTGGTAACGGGACACTCTGGAGTAGACTCCTGGCAGATTGGGCCTTGCACAGCCAAAACCAAAGCTCACAACTCCTGACTGGACCCACACCAGGCCCTGCTGGATCACCATTGGACCTCCTGAGTCACCCTGAGGAGATGGAGAAGACAGGTCTGAGGAAATAAGATAATGCTAAACACATTTGACCACATCAGAGGAATTAAATATGGCACCTTACCTGACATGAGTCTTTGCCTCCTGCTAGAACACCAGCACAGATCATGTTATCTGTGACTGTGCCGACTCCATTGAGACAGTTACACTGTCTGTTTCCAAGAACTGGCACCTCCACTTCTTGAAGAGTTTCAGGGAAGGGTAATGACTCTGAGGGGGCAACAAGAAGAGAGGCAATTCACATACCCACCTGCTGTTTATTGGACACAAAAAAGCTGAACATTAACAAAACTATTCATCTGGAGCAAGCAGACTCACCTCCCTCCTGGACTGCTCCCCAGCCAGTGACCCAGCTATCAGTACCACTGTTGAACACACTGTCACTGGCTGCCAGACACACAGGTCTGATGTAGTCTGTGAATTCCACTGGTGAGGAGAGTCTGAGCAGAGCAATGTCATTGTTGCTGGTGTCGCTATCATAGCTTGGATGCAAAACAATTCTGGAAACAGTTTTGGATACTTCGTTTGGGTTTTGGCCTTGCAGGTTCTGACGACCAAGAGAAACCTGCCATCCATTTGTATTTGAACTAAAGCGGAAATAAAATAACACATAGTTTTTAATATTGAACTTGCACCAATAGTTCAACCATAGAATGACACTGTAAACATTTGATTATCTTGCAGTTGCCCACCTGGAGAAGCAGTGAGCGGCAGACATCACCCACTCTCTGTTGATGAGGGAACCACCACAAACATGGCCGCCAAATCTCTGCAGACTAACCTGCCAGGGCCAACTTCCAGCTGGAGCATCTTCACCTCCAACTATCCTGGTGTTCAGCGGAGTGACGCCACACACTGCAAAACATTTTTTTGCAATAAGTGGATCTTACATTCACCACAATGACACACACACAAAAACAAACAATAATAGAATGAATTGGAACAACAAAAAGCTAGGGGATGGCTTAAAATACTGAGGTAGCCAAGATACTTACATTCAGCACTGGATATGGTCAATGCTGGAACTGTGGTTTTAGATACTGGATCTATAATTATGTCTGGGCCTGCAGTGCCACTACTAGTAGTAGTAGTTATAAGAGGAGGTGGCAGACCAGGACAGGTAAAGCTGTTGTCAGAATCCAGCCCACCAGATGTGAATGTTACAAATCCAGGTTGGTCAGAGCTGATGTAGGAGTTGATCCAGGATTGGTAACGGGACACTCTGGAGTAGACTCCTGGCAGATTGGGCCTTGCACAGCCAAAACCAAAGCTCACAACTCCTGACTGGACCCACACCAGGCCCTGCTGGATCACCATTGGACCTCCTGAGTCACCCTGAGGAGATGGAGAAGACAGGTCTGAGGAAATAAGATAATGCTAAACACATTTGACCACATCAGAGGAATTAAATATGGCACCTTACCTGACATGAGTCTTTGCCTCCTGCTAGAACACCAGCACAGATCATGTTATCTGTGACTGTGCCGACTCCATTGAGACAGTTACACTGTCTGTTTCCAAGAACTGGCACCTCCACTTCTTGAAGAGTTTCAGGGAAGGGTAATGACTCTGAGGGGGCAACAAGAAGAGAGGCATTTCACATACCCACCTGCTGTTTATTGGACACAAAAAAGCTGAACATTAACAAAACTATTCATCAGGAGCAAGCAGACTCACCCTTCTCCTGGACTGCGCCCCAGCCAGTGACCCAGCTATCTGTACCATTGTTGAACACACTGTCACTGGCTGCCAGACACACAGGTCTGATATAGTCTGTGAATTCCACTGGTGAGGAGAGTTTGAGCAGAGCAATGTCATTGTTGCTGGTGTCGCAGTCTGGGTGCAAAACAATTCTGGCAACAGTTTTGGAAACTTCGTTTGGGTTTTGGCCTTGCAGGTTCTGACGACCAAGAGAAACCTGCCATCCGTTTGTGTTTGAACTAAAGCGGAAATAAAATAACACATAGTTTTTAATATTGAACTTGCACCAATAATTAAACCATAGAATGACACTGTAAATACTTGATTATCTTGCAGTTGCCCACCTGGAGAAGCAGTGAGCGGCAGACATCACCCACTCTCTGTTGATGAGGGAACCACCACAAACATGGCCGCCAAATCTCTGCAGACTAACCTGCCAGGGCCAACTTCCAGCAGGAGCATCTTCACCTCCAACTATCCTGGTGTTCAGCGGAGTGATGCCACACACTGCAAACAAATGTGTTGCAACAGTTGAATCTTAAATCACTTCGCTGAGACACACACACACACACACACGCACACACGCATGCATACACACACACACACACACACACACAAACACACACACACGCACACCAATCATACAGGATGACATTTATAAAAAATATTTACCTAGAAATTTAAACAGATATTACATGTATTCAACTCACCATCAAGCTGAGCATGTGATCCTGGGAAGGAGACAACACAAATTGGTTTATCATATCAATCTGAATGCTGTGGTCTATTTCCTGGCTAACGCCCCAAAGAATAGAAACAGAATATGTTCCTTTTGTTCATACAAAAAGAGAGTGTTTTTCCCTGTTTGTGTACCATTTTCCCACATGTTCCCCTTTAAAGGCTTAAGTATTCAGAATTTCTTCAATAGAGGTAAAATAAATAGTAGAGCAATAAATGTAGTTTTGCTTTGAATATCAGTTATAACCAAATACTGTTTGGTACCAGGAATACTATTGATTTTCTCAGCAAAATGTATTCAGTCATCTACTGTTCTAGATGTCTTTGCAGTCATAGTTTTCAATTTTAATATTTTTTTCTAAAGAATCTCATATGTCATTATATTTTGTATATATACATTAGGCTATATACACACAGGTATCTGATATGATCATATAATGTACTATATATGATATACAGGGATGAATATAATTTGCAATTAACCGATTGAAATATGATTCGTACTCGAGCATGGGTGTCAGGTAAAATTTAGTTCCATATTCTCAATTTGTTGAGAATTTGTCTTCATTTTTTGTTGGCTTTAATTTGTACATTTTGAACCAGTAGCCTACTTTGTCCCCATGATTTTATCTGAATTAAGTTTTTTTTAAATAAAGTAACTTTACCATCTATTTTATTTATTATACAGAAGCAGCTAAACAAGCAGCGTCTATGAGTGCTCTGCATGTAATCGGCAAATAAACTTATTGGAGGATACCAAAATTGTTAGAGAGAACGCTACAAACTGACACCCCTCTCACTGCCGGTGGACGCCAGAGCAACAGATGGGTGAATGTTTATGCGCCTACAATGGCGGAGCAGGTAAAAATCCTTCCCAATGTCTGTTTTGATGGTTTTTATCATGTTTTATCACACTTGTGGATCTGAGATGATGCTAGATAACTCGCTGCTTGAAGACCGCAGTGCATTAATGTGGTGACATAGGGACGAGTGAGGGGACTGCTAACTGCAGTAACTGACAGGAAGTTAGCTAAAAGAACCATTTTGCTTACAGCACCTTTAATATAAATCTTCACGAAATGTAAGAGCATATACAAATCCATTTCAAGCCACTTATATTCAGCAGTTTAATATAGAAGTACATTTCCACAGATAAAAATTAATCAAATAATTTTTTATCATTTCTCGGTAAACATAAAATTATAAAAAATTGATGCTAACCAAACAAACAAACAAAATAACACCTGTTTTTGATGTTCATCAATGAAATTAAAAACTCAATAAAAACACTTTCACTGCTGTTTACTTATTTTATTAATTAATTATATTTATCTTACTATTACTATTATTGATATTATTATTATTATTAATAATAATAATAATAATAATAATAATAATAATAATAATAATAATAATAATAATAATAATAATAATCAAACAAATATAAAACAAAGTATTTATATCAGTAAAAGGAGTAAACATGTGGAATGCCTAGATGAAGAAACTAAAATGTGCAACACGGTACAAAGACGGAAAGAAGAAGCTTAACAAATATAAAAGTGATGCATGTATGGCACTGTATAAATGATTGTGGATTTATTTTGTCATAACTTTGCATATAATATGTATAAAATATACAGGAATTAATTATAACAATAATAATTAGAATAATTGTAAAATATAATACTTGTGAAAAAAAAATCCTGTGGGAGCTAAGAAAAACTAATGAATAAAACATAATATAAAAATGTTAGGTGCAATAAGCAAGTGCTTCAACCTACACTTTTTCGATCAGTACTACTTGAGCATAAGAAATGTCAATGTATACATTAAGATGACATCTTTGTTTTTGTTTGATTGTTTTTTTGTGTTTTTAATGTATGTATGTAATGTTGTGGATCTGCGTGATTGAAATAAACTAAACTAAACTAAACCAAACTAATGTGTAAAAGGCACACAACATCAACATTACAATGCAGTTGACCTTCACAAGCCCAAATCAGAAAGCCCCAAAGTCACATTTATGTCCAGGTAGAAATATGTGGATTTTTTTTCATATGTCTGTAGGTCTACTTCAGTATAATAAAATATTAAGACAGAATATGATGTACAACCTAAGATTGACTTACCTGCAGTAAATAGACTCGCCAGAGTAAATATGCAGATACTCTTCCATGAAGCCATCGCGTTACTGCCCAGTTCATGTTTGTCACTCTTTTTATACTCGGTTTGATATATCGCCTGCCTCCACCTGCCACCCCACATAATTTCAAACAAGAAAACTTCCTTGTTTCTTTTGTCTTTCTTTCTGGAAGGGGGGGGGGGGGGAGGGCCAGCACTCTGCTCTTGCTCAGCATCACCATTACTTTTAGGGGGAAACGGGGAACTAATAGCAGCAATACAATAATGATATTTGATACATACAGACACAAACAGGTTTGAAGCTACTGTCCTGTGTGCCATTTAACTGTAAGAATCAAAAAGTGGGGTGAGGATAGTTGGCTACACAAATCGACTGAAATAAAGGGTAGTAGAAACTATCTTTAAGAAACTTGATGAAAAGTGGCTTTTATGACAGAGAACTGCCCAATTTACTGTCTGTTTAGAATTCAATACATGCGCATTGTAGCATTATTTATTGAGACTGGTCCTCACTTCCTTTGTGTCCCTGTCAAAGGCATGGTCAGATCAGTCACATATGAGACTTTTGCATATCCGGAATGGGAGATTGCAAATAACTAACATGCCTCACGGTTGAGAAACATCTAGCAGTGGAACATTTTGACAAGATGTAACAAAGGTGTCTGTTGACACTGTTTGGGGGACAATTGCGGTTTTCAGCACCTTAGCTTACCATATACAAATACAGTAAATAGAGAGGTATTTCAGAGACAAACCCCCTTTTGGTTATGTCACTGGTGTCGGGCAGACAAGCTTTTATCATGATAATGTGACAGGATGTAATAATCAGGCTACTACCGAAAGGCATTCATCATTTGTGAAAAATACGTAAATACTGTAGCCTATGTTTCTTATTCTGCTAAGCAGATTAAATGGCATCGTTTTACAGCATGATGTCAATTGATTGGATTTTTAATTCAAGTGTTTATCTTGGTTGATGAGTAATGCAAATAATTCTGTTCTCCACTCACAACTTTAGCCACCCGCATCATTCATCATTCACAGATACACTTAACTAATATTTTCTTCGGCTCATGTACTCAGTCAATTAATTAATTAATCTACAAAAAGTAAGTACCTTAAAACAATCTCAACAAAGGGACGGAAGTCAACTAGAGTGACATGGTGTACGTAACAATTCATGTTATGAATGTGACGCATTACAACCCATCCATCATTTTCCGTGTGAAAATATGTAGTTTGACAGTAAGGAGAAAGACCTTTTCAAATGCAGTTCTATAACATTTCAAAACAACACATTGTGTGGTTTGCTTGATTAATTATACAATTTTTCTTTGTGAAACCTGGATAAACTAAGAGGTCACAACAGGATCAAATAATGACCTCCTTAATCAATCAGTACAAATAAAATTGTTTAATACTCCAGAGCCATCAAACTGCAGTTATAGTTTAGCAACATTTTAATTATTGCAGTAGGCTTCATTAATTCTATCAGTCTTTGTAAGAGAGCATATACATTTGGGTGCTGGTCCAAATCATCTGTATTAGTGTATAGGCTACTGTACTGCGGTGACAAGTGTCTACGCTCAGCGCCGTCGTATGGGGGGGTAATGACAATTATAAGGGCCCACAGCCCCCAGTAGCCAGTGTGAAAAAATGCATACACTGAACTAATATATATTCATACCAATGAATCCGAATTAAAACAAAGCCACAAGTCATACAATATTCGAATTTTAATCATTTCAATAACAATTGGCTCCTTCTTAAATAATGGTTTGGTCCACCCGCCCCCACCCTCGCGTCTGTGAAGAATCTGCCAGGCGCCAGCTCCTCGCTGCGCTGTGGCCGTGTCCGAACTGCCATACTAGCGTCCTACATCCTACATACTCACCATCTATATACTGCATACTCTCTACTCAAAGATCGATTGTGTATGCGAGCTGCGTCGAAACGTTCTCAGTTGAAGTATACTCAAACAATGAAGAATTTCTTCTTCTTCTTATAAGATTCAGGCAGTTTAGACACTGTTAAGCTTATAACCGCCCTCTACAGGTTAGATATTGAACTAGATTTTTACAGTCCTGTGTTCATCATCTGTGTTTTAGACCTCTTGTTTTATAATAATTATATTTTGAGGCGGAGGATCCCTCCGACGCTCTCTGTCCGGCTCATCAGCACTCAGCTGTCTGTGAGTTGAGCTGGACGAGCCGCGGTGTGTGGAACAGCGATCTGTTCTAATCTCTCTCCACTATCAGACTCACTTCACTCATTTCACTTAGTGACTCTAATGTTGTTAGGTATTTATCTTCATCTCTTATCTATTGTAAGAGTTTATGAATGACTGCACGTACATCTGTCAGATCGCGGAACCCCAAACAATGTTGTTGCCTAGCAACTTGCTCGAAAATATTTCATTTTCCTGGGCGGGTAGAATTGACCCAATGCATTGTGGGGCGGTTGAGTAGGAAAAGTATACAATCGATTCATACCCAAAATCTTCCCGGAAGTTAGTACTCATCCGGGAATTTCTCACATACCCAAACTCGCATACCCAACCGTCACATACTCAAATTGAAGTCAAAATGAGTATGAGTAGGACGTTAGTATGGCAGTTCGGACACGGCCTATGTCTCAAAAAGTGGTGCCAAAAAGTGATCGGCCGCCATAAAGTGATTTCAGCCGCGGGAGCGCGCACAGCCTGTGGGCTATATCGCCTCGAAACGTGTGTGCGGCAGCAACTTCTGATCAGTCATACTACTCAATAGCACTACAGGATTATTGTCCGCTGTATTAACACATACATGTCTTTTAAGGCGACCAGACATCAACGTTGTACGGGGATCGACCCCGTTTTTGGTGGCTCTCTGTGCATCAAGGTGAAATAAAATAACGTGATTAAGGCATTAGGCATAGGCTATTGGTTTTTGATTTGTTTATGTGCTCCATGAGTCAATTATCCTGCTTTTTGTTTTTAAACCACTGTAATTGAAATTATTTCTGTTTTATATAGGCCTACCTTAAAATGAGTTGTAAACATTCATGAGTATGTCAATTAATAGATTATATCATATCCAGTGTCTATTACCAGCTGAAACAACTTTAAATGGGCAAATATAAGATATTTCAGTCGTTTTCTTGCTGCCAGAAATTGATCTAAAGCCCTATCTTGATACTGACATGTTTTATATGCCTTAAAATTAGTTGTTAACATTCATGAGTATCACAATAAATATATTTTATCCCATCCAGTGTCTATTACCAGCTGAAACAACTTTAAATGGGCAAATATAAGATATTTCAGTCGTTTAGCACCTGCCAGAAATTGATCTCAAGCCCTATCTTGAAACTGACATGTTTTATATGCCTTAAAATGAGTTGTTAACAGTCATGAGCATCACATTAAATAGATTATATCCTATCCAGTGTCTATTACCAGCTGAAACAACTTTAAATGGGCAAATATAAGATATTTCAGCCATTTTCACCTGCCAGAAATTGATCTGAAGCCGAATCTTGTAGTTAAAATGATATTTCTGCTCCAAACTGACATTATAACATTCATGTGGGCTATATGGGGTAGATAAGAACAAATTCAGTCTCTTTTAACAGCTGTAATACATTTTAAAGCAAAAATATAACACAGAGTCGTTTTTCTCCTGCCAGAAAATTATCTCAAGCCCCATCTTGATACTGAAATATTTAATATGCTTTAAAATGAGTTGATAACATTCATGAGTATCACATTAAATAGACTACATCCCATCCAGTGTCTTATCAGTTGAAATACCTTTAAATGGGCAAATATAAAATATTTCATGTCACAATCCTGCATTGGCCTCAAGCCCTTGTGTTGTTTTTCCCCCTTTCCCCTGTCTGTGTGTCTGGTCTGATTGCAGGGTTGGAGTCAGGTGAGTCAGGTACCAGCATCCACAGCTGCCATCAATCACCAGTCAACTGCTCTTCACAAACCCGACCCAATCTTCCATACAGTCAGTGCGTTTACATGCAGACTCATAATCAGATAACTAAACGAATAAGACCTCAACAGGACTTTTAACCTGCATGTAAACACCTTTATCCGATCTACTTCGGACACAAATCGGCACAATAACGGACAAGAGAAGTCGGATAAGAACACCTAGATAATTCGTTCATTGTCGGCTTTCTCTCTGCATGTATACAGGGATCGGATATCGCATATCGGACTTCTCGTTCTGTGCTTGTGTGCCTGCGCGTGATAGGCTACACCATGGGTTATTGACGGAAGAGAAGCGGACGTGGCTCTAAAAGCACTTGTTGAAAGCATGGTTGAAAGGGCTACAGCGCCACCTAGCATAGTGGGGACAGCCATGCATCGGACATTTATCCGATTTCTGAAAGGCCATGTATACACAGACAAGTGACACGGTCCGTTCGAGTGTCTTGTTCGATATATGTGATAATCCAATCTAGTTGTGCCATGGAAACGCACTGACTGACAGACTGTAGACTTTGCTCACAAAGTCAATTACTTTCCAGCCACCTTCCTGTTTGCAGTTCCGCTGGCATTTTTGCCATTTCTAATATCTGTTTCTCTCTGCCACAGTTCTCCCGGTCTGACTCCTGCCACCAGCTCCTGCCCTTGCCAGCCAGCACTCTCCCCCAGACCCCCCTGCCTGCCTGCTCTCGCTCAGCTCCCTGGACTTTCCCCGCTGCTCTCCCCCTGGAACCCCATGCCAGCAAGCTTCCCCCCAACGGATCACGGCCCAAACCCCCAGCTGCTTCCTACAAAATAAAACATCTTAAACTACTGTCTCCGCGCCTGTGTCCTCCCTGCCCAGACATAACATTTCAGCAGTTTTGCACCTGCCAGAAATTGATCTGAAGCCGAATCTTGTAGTTAAAATTATATTTCTGCTCCAAACTGACATTATAACGTGCATGAGGGTTATATGCTTATATGTCCATGCCTATATGGGGTAGATAAGAACAAATGCAGTCTCTTTTAACAGCTGTAATATGTTTTAAAGCAAAAATATAACACATTAGAGTAGTTTTTCCTCTGCCAGAAAATCTTGATATTGAAATGTTTCATAAGCTTTAAAATGAGTATATAACATTCATGAGTATCACATTAAATAGACTACATCCCATCCAGTGTATATTACCAGATGAAATACCTTTAAATGGGCAACACATTTGAGTCATTTTGACCCTGCCAGAAATTGATCTCAAGCCTTGCTCTGTAGCCTAGTCGAATGATTCTGCCGTACAATAAATTCACCCCTTTCATGAGGGCTATATGGGATATAATAGATGAGTATGGCCACGTATTGATATTTGAGAAATTGGAAAGGATATTTTTTTTACACAACTTAAGAATACATTTAACACTATGGTGTGTTCCAGCCAAATTTGACTGATACAAAAGTTTTCTCTGAAAAATATTCTTAATCTATTCTGATTGGCATGAGTTGATAGTTAGTTGTTTTTTTGTGTAACAGATACTAAATGAGAGAGAGAAAGTTAATAATGAGTTGCAATTTTTTATTTAGCTTTAGCAATAGTGTCAGTTATAAGATTATTCCAATAAAGTAAAAACATTTCATTCAGAATGCAGAACTGGCCTACTCCTGGAACTGGCTTTGATTGTTTCAGCTGGTAATAGACACTGGATAGGATATAATCTATTTAATGTGATGCTCATGACTGTTAACAACTAATTTTAAGGCATATAAAACATGTCAGTATCAAGATAGGGCTTGAGATCAATTTCTGGCAGGTGCAAAACGACTGAAATATCTTATTTAAAGTGCGTATTTAAAGTTGTTTCAGCTGGTAATAGACACTGGATAGGATATAATCTATTTAATGTGATTTCTCATGACTGTTAACCAGTGGCGTGCACAGGTAGACCTGAAGTGGTGCTGAAGCACCTGCCCTTTTCCCCTGGCCCAATGAAGTGCCCTTTTGAAAAAAATAAAATCTGAAAGTTTTTTTTTTTTTGTTTTTGTTTTTTTACAGTGTATGTGGCCCATGCCGACATTGTCATCTATACATGCTCAAGATTAAAAACGTTTGACAATAATGCCCCAATAAATATGCCCCCCCTCCTCCTCCGCACACACTTCCTTTGTCAACGCCACACAACTGAGCATAAATTAGCCGACTGTCCTGCTTAACAAGCTAGCCCCCCCCAAAAATAGATATGACTTGATGAACACAACTAATGTCGGCGGAGTTTGTCATTGGTACAGCATGTGTATCTATCAATATGCTGAATATTTAGTGTTGTTTAGGTTTACTTTAGGTTATATAATTAACACTTCACTTGCAGTAATTTATTTGCTAAATGACAAACAGGCAATTCCCAATTGCCTGCAGAAAAAGTAGCATTGTGCCTTGTTGTAATGTAACCAAGCAGTCTTATTCATATGGTTGGTCTCTTTTTATTTACAAATTGCAGTATAATGCCTAGAAAGGAGAGGTTAAAAAAGGAAAAAGAAAGGGAGCTACAGCAGGGGAGCAGCTCTCTGCTCTCCTGTATGAAAGCATCCACCAGCAGCAAGGAGGAAGATGAAGATGAAAGGTCAGAGTCAAGACCAGAGTCATGTTAACTGTTCAGGGCCTTTTAAAGCTCAGATTTTAATGTTGAACTGTCCCTCAAATGTTATTGAAATATCTTTAGCTGTCCACACATTTTATTTTAACTACGCAAAGTGGGTTGATGGTACTAAATAAGTCATGAAGCTATATAAGCTAATTATATTATTTTGTCCCAACCATAAGTTATTTCTATGTTACAAGACTTGCAGTAATCTTGTATTTAATTACCTTAATAGGATATTATTAGTACGGAGATCAGGGGCCTAATGAAGACTTCAAAGACAGAATTCGGGATAAGGGATTATTTAAAAAAATCCTAAACTGACTGTTTTTTTTTCAAACATAAATTTTTTCTTTCTGCTTTTTGGTGATTCTGTCTCCAAATTATTCCAGAAAATAGTACTAAATAGCCCACATTGACACAGGTGATTTAGCCTTAGCTTTCTTCTCAAAGTGCACCAGATTGATGAATTTTACTTTAAAAGGTTAAAATTTTTCTTCCGGGGGAGCATTCCCCCAGACACGCCTAGAAGGTCCAGGGTCCCAAACACAGTCTCCCAAATTCCTTTGAGAAACACTCTATGTGTGGCTGGGTATTAAAAGTCATTAGGCCAGGGGGGGTTTTGTACAAGTACCCTTAAAATGATTTGGTCATTCATCGATAGAATATATTGTGCCCTTTTTTTTGCACTGAGCACCTGCCCCCCAAAATGGCTGTGCACTCCACTGCTGTTAACAACTAATTTTAAGGCATATAAAACATGTCAGTATCAAGATAGGGCTTGAGATCAATTTCTGGCAGGTGCAAAACGACTGAAATATCTTATATTTGCCTATTTAAAGTTGTTTCAGCTGGTAATAGACACTGGATGGGATAAAATATATTAATTGTCATACTCATGAATGTTTACAACTCATTTTAAGGTATATAAAACAGAAATAATTTCAATTACAGTGGTTTAAAAACAAAAAGCAGGATAATTGACTCATGGAGCACATAAACAAATCAAAAACCAATAGCCTATGCCTAATGCCTTAATCACGTTATTTTATTTCACCTTGATGCACAGAGAGCCACCAAAAACGGGGTCGATCCCCGTACAACGTTGATGTCTGGTCGTCTTAAAAGACATGTATGTGTTAATACAGCGGACAATAATCCTGTAGTGCTATTGAGTAGTATGACTGATCAGAAGTTGCTGCCGCACACACGTTTCGAGGCGATATAGCCCAGTTTAAACAGGCTGTGCGCGCTCCCGCGGCTGAAATCACTTTATGGCGGCCGATCACTTTTTGGCACCACACCGGTGCAATACACAAACACAAGCATGCACTCGCAGTGCATCACTCACGGCGCCGCGGACGAGCGTTTCGGTTAAATACGCTAATAAAGTTCGGACCAGAATTGACGTGAATTTCGCTGGTTACTGAAAGTAAGTGAAATAAAACACAAGTTATAAAGCCCAATATTGTCCAATGAGTAGGCTTCACCTGTTCAACCTGCATTCAACGTGAACACGGGATATTTGATTATGTTATGTCGGTCCAGAGAAGCACACTAACTCAGCAGTTAACTAGCTAATAAAAATGAGGCTGTCTGTCATCTAATCGTTCAGCTTAGTTTGCCACACTGCCACGAATCATAAAATAATGCATAGCCTGCTGACTGAGACTAGTATAGCAGACCCTCCTCCCTATAGCAGTGACATACGGTACAGACAGAGAGGAGAGAAGGAATACTGAACCATGTTTTCAAATTCTTTTGAACTTTCCTCAGTATTCTGATGTCAGAAATAGATTATGATTTAATATATTGTGACATTATTGGGTTTATTTAAAAAAAATGTGGATGCCCTCTCAGTTGCCCATGCACTGTGTATAGTCTAGCTAGCCTATTTCAGCCTCATCTGTGAAAAAAAAGATAGCTGGACAACGGTTCTTCATGTAAAGTTAACGTTCCTTTAAAGAAAAGAAAATAATATTGAAAGATTACAACTTTGTGGATGTTTATTTGCATGATATTCTATTTTATATTAATATGTTTATGGGAAAAAAATACATGTGTCTTTCTTCAATAGCTTCTTATTCATCTGACTCAATGTATCCAAAATATTCCAAAAATAAGAAGGCCTAGTACACAGAAAAAAGTTGTTCACACAAAATTCCTCAGATTTAGCCTCTAAGGGTGTATTCACACATGCCGTGTTTAGTTCGGTTGAAACGAACTCAGGTGCACTTACGCCTTCGGTGCGCATCTTAAAGACGTGTGAATACAGTAATCGCACTCGGGCGCGGACCAAACAAACGCTCCGAGACCCAGCTGAAGAGGTGGTCTCGATGCGCTTCAAAACGCACTCTGCTGCAGTTCGTTTGTGGTGTGAATTTGGCCGGACTCGATCCGACCCAATTGCAGGAAGCACTGCGCCCTTTCTTTTTTAATAAATCGCCATCAGATTCACATTATGGGAAAGTGTTGTTGTCGCCATTGTTAGGAAGATTAGTTGTGGTTTGACCGGGAGCCCCAAGCGTAAATATTGCATTTGATAATGACGCATACACATGCTGATATGTTCAGTGATCAGATGGAGAGGAGAGTCTCCCGTAGCCTACAGTGCCAACAGGTTCACGCTGCGCTTTGCATGAAGTGTGTGTGTTTTATTGTTCTTCCCAACGGGACCGTGTCAGTTTGGAGCTGAACTGCGCCAAACTGACACCAAGCTGATACACAGCTCAATCAGCTGTGTGTCAGTTTGAGCTTATTCTTCTCGCGAGCCGCGCGTCCAGCAGCAAAAATACAGTAACAATTATGTTTCACATCGTAGGCTACAAGCCACATAACGTGGCATTGACATAGGGCTACATATTATAACCATATGAAACAACAATAATTGTATGTTTTTCTTCTTTATTTATATGCTAGATGTAGGCAATGATAAATTCGCAGTTTTTACTTAGTTCTTCCTGCTTCTCTCCACCCCATAATGTCTGTCCAATTAATGAATGACCTTCAGATCACGTGTTTTGCCTCGTTATGCTGGTTCACTTGCAAAAGGGGCAATATGAAAGTGGACCACACCAAAAAAAAATCTAAATTCTATTTGGTCTGGACCAAAGCAAGTGAACTAACGGACTTTCCATGTGTGAATACACCTTAATTTTCCTCTCAAAGTGCACCAGATTCATGCATTTCACTTTAAAAAGGGGGGGGGGCATACCCCCAGACCATTAATTGTAAAAAAGGAAACAAATTGGGTGTATTACACCAGGCACCATTAAGAACACTGAAAAACAAGAAAATTGAAGGTGTCAATGAATGGGGTAGAGGGGCCCACACCGATATCCTTTCAGGGGGCCCAGAATTCCTAGCAATGGCCCTGTCTACGCTGCAGAGTGGATCATGACTCACTCAAGGAAGTGTGGAGAACTTACCAAGTGCGGAGGTAAACTATGTGAGAGAACAAGATAAGGAACAAAAAAACAATTTTAGGCATTGTGATGTTGAGCAACAAGCTTAAAAGAAGCTATAATTAGACAAACATATCAGTTTGGTTGCGTCTGAGTCTTTGTGTATTTTCTTTGCAAAGTCCCATCTGTCTGCACTGTAAGTCAAGCGGTTTGAGAAACAATGACGAGAGCTGCTGAAACCTTTGTTTTAGGGCACCATGTCACCTTTATCTATACAGGCTGTCTTTTAAAGAGTAGCTTGTGAAACTCTGGTAGCACGCACTCCGTTGAGTATTTAAACATTTTTGTAATGTCAGTTTGCTAACAGGACTTCACGTGACCTTCAATTTCCTGTAATAAGAGCTGGGCCATTTTCTTTCTTTAAAAAAGCACACACTTTATCTTTAGCTATTTCTAAATTCAATTGTGATAAGTGATATCTAAATTCAATTGTTTGATAAGTGCAAAGGTGTTTTACTGGTTCCTTTTCAATCCGTGTACCTTCCGTTCAATCCATATCCGTTTGGAAATCAAAACACGAAAAACGAAAAAAACTGTTTGATTTAATTTTTTAAAATTTAAAAAAATAAAAAACGGACTGTTTTATTCAAAATATGCCTGTAAAACATGAATTGATTGCCATTTCTTATTTTTTATTTTCCATGTCGCCCTTTACATACGAAAATGGGAAAGGAGACAAACAGAAAATGTAAGAAATGTGCATTTTCATTTTTGAAGTTCCAAATAATAGTTTATATTAGTCAGCGGATTAAACTGTGTCCCGCTGCCACAATGCCACGAGCTATGCGCGGCCAGCGCCGTGATGGCTCTGACCCATAGACTGTTTTCTGACCGTGGCTATCTCCGTCTTTTAAGTAGGCTAAAGCCTCTTGTTGGTAGTGGAAACGCATGGCAGATCTAGTAGGGTAACCCTGCCGAACCGAACTGTACTGCTCAGAGGAAACGAGGCATGATCGAAACAGCGACAGACATAGCTGTTGATCCAGATCGAAACGAGACAAACCACCAAATGTTTAATCTTTATTGAGAGGGGAAACACATTTTGGCTGGCTGCCATCAAGAGCCTTATTTTACAAAAAGCTCAATTCAGACAGCCTAGCCTAAACGTGGACAAAATATAGCCTAGACAAGTTTCTTCTTTCCTCGACACACACACACACACACACACAGACGCGCGCGCGCGCGCCCTTAAACTGGGTGATTGCCCACTTTGACTCGACAAGTGAAGTGAAGACAGGGAAAAAAGAGAGACAGAGGATGATCGCCTCAGACGCAATGTTCACTCGTGGACCTAACCAATAAAAATGCTTTCATATGCAGCTGTCTGCACTGGGGCTCATGCCTCAGCTGATCACGAGTATCAATAACATTATCAATAATGTAGGGTGTGTCCCTCAGTTCCCAGTGCGATGCTGACGTCCGCACGTAATCAGTGATTAATGAATGAAGAGTAAAACAAACATTTATCAGATGATTATGAGACCCAAGGCAATTGCCTACCTTTGCGCAATGGTTAAGTTCGCCTCTGGGCGCGCGCACACACACACGCACATGCGTGCGCACGCACTTCTTTCACTTAATTGAAACATGTATTTTTCAAAATCAACATTTAGGCCATTATTCTCATATTTGATATCCTGGTCATGAATTGTGATTAAAAATGGATAAAAACGTGTTTTAGTAAAATATATGGTGTAGATGAGAGGATGATTATCAAAAAAACAGGTCACTTTTCGTTTTTCGTGTTTTGATTTCCAAATGGATATGGATTGAACGGAAGGTACACGGATTCTTTTATTTCCTACATTCAATTCTGACAGTAAAACAAATAAACGAGCCTCATTGGCTTTTCCGTCTGTGGGCGGACTTCTCCTGATTGGTTGAAGCGCTCCTTCAGTTGTGCTACTGAGCCTACTTCTGTATTTCCAGCATAAAAGTAACCTTTATAAAAGGATCGAAAACTGATACATTTATCTTCAGATTGTGATCAATGTTTGCAATTAGAAAGTAGGGAACTCAGAAAGCAGCACATAATAAGCCTAAATAGGCTATAATCAACCTCTAAATAAAATGCGTGGTTGGACATATAATAAAAGGTCGGAACATTGTTAATTTTTTCATGTGAATATGATTTTTTCCTGATATATTTTTTTTAACGTCACGTTTTGCTTCAATAGCGTCCATAGCAACAGGGGTGAACACCTCGCCAAAGCCGCAACATATGCCGTGACTATAACCTGCTGGATAGATGGTTAGACCTACTCTGAGTTTGTTTCACTTTACGCTGCAGCTCCAACTGAAGAAAGAGTCACTGTCTGACACAACGCGTCCCTGTACAGTTTAAAGCAAAATCACTCCATAGAAATCTCCATCGGGATGTTTTTATCATTTCCTGATGATTTTACGTTTGATCGATCATTTATTTGATCAGTAGCCTTGTTCTCAGCCCTCTTGTCGTTCATATAGGCGGCCACCTTACACATCGTGAACATGCTCTACATGGGATCATCCCTATGTTGTCCGGGTGCTATGTTCCCCGCTTTGTATGTGACCGGGTAACATTCCCCGTTTTTTCCAAAAAAGGGTCCTATGTTCCCCGGTGGTTCATGCGCCGTAGCTGAGGGCAGCCGCTCCAGCCCTGCCCGACTCGCTGGCTCTCCCAGCGGGGAGCAGCTCCAGTGATGCCCGGCGCGCAGTCGCCCTCTCGACCTCTCTCGACCGAGCGAATCTAGTGGCCGCCCCCCGCCAGATCTGCCTTTTCAGCTTTGCTTTTCAGTCCAGAGATTCGACTATTCGGTGGCCGTGCGGGGCAATTGTAGCCAACTTATTCCTGTCGGGTTTTAATTAGAGCACAGCACTGTGTCGCAAGACTGACTGCGTGCCTATAGAGAAAATGTAGCCTTAATGTGAGGGGAGACAGTCGCTTCCCTCTGTGAGATTCTATCTAGCAAACAAAGTTACAATGAATCAATCACCACCGTCACATGGACAGTGTTTAAATAAAGCTTCTCTTTATCATTATCAATAGAGCTAAGCAAATGGTGAATATTAAGCCTGCGGTGCACCTGTAAGCGCGCAGTTTGCAATTTATGTTCAGCACCAACTGCAGCTGCAGAAGAATAATAAAAAAATCACAATAAATGTGTCGATTCATCTGACACGTCTACACTAATTACTCAAATAAAAACTCTTAGAAAATACACAATGTAACGGTCCTCTCTCTCGCTCTCTCTCTCTCTCTCTCTCTCCCTCCCTCCTTCCTGCTCGCTGCATTATAATGTGTGTGATTGCGTGTTGGTAGGGGTCCATGGCTGGTTTGTGTCCAGGGCCCGTGGACATGTTAATCCGTCCTTGCCTGTGCGGTGGCACATGCCTTGCCAATGTACTGGCTATAGAGGTAGGCTATATTATTGCACGTCGAAAAGTGACTCAAAGGGACACTGACCATTCGTCAATGAGGACGAGTTGGGGAGAAATGTTGAGTGGTTGGGAGTGAGAATGTGTTCTAAAATAAAATATTTGGCCTATTATTTTATTCGAACATGTAGGCTATACATTTTACAGATTGTGCTCAATAGAGCATAGGCTATGGGTCAGTGTATGCTATGATCCTATTATAAAGGCTACTTTTACGCTGGAAATACAGAAGCAGGAAGCTCTCAGTGGCACAGCAATCCGTGTACCTTCCGTTCAATCCATATCCGTTTGGAAATCAAAACAGGAAAAACGAAAAGTGACCTGTTTTTTTAATAATCATCCTCTCATCTACATTATGTATTTTACTAAAACACGTTTTAATCAATTTTTAATCACATTTCATGACCAGGATATCAAATATGAGAATAATGGCCTAAATGTTGATTTTGAAAAATACATGTTTCAATTTAGTGAAAGAAGCGCTCAGAGGCGAACTTAACCATTGCGCAAAGGTAGGTAATTGCCTTGGGTCTCATAGCCTAATCATCTAATAAATGTTTGTTTTACTCTTCATTCATTAGGCCTAATCACCGATTACGTGCGGATACGTCAGCATCGCACTGGGAACTGAGGGACACACTCTACATTATTGATAATGTTATTGATACTCGTGATCAGCTGAGGCATGAGCCCCAGTGCAGACAGCTGCATATGAAAGCATTTTTATTGGTTAGGTCCACGAGAGAAAATTGCGTCTGAGACGATCGTCGTCTCTGTCTCTCTTTTTTCCCTGTCTTCACTTCACTTGCCGAGTCAAAGTGTGTGTGTGTGTGTGTGTGTGTGTGTGTGTGTGTGTGTGTGTGTGTGTGTGTGTGTGTGTGTGTGTGTGTGTGTGTGTGTGTGTGTGTGTGCGTGTGTGTCGAGGAAAGAAGAAACTTGTCGAGGCTATATTTTGTACACGTTTAGGCTATAGGCTATCTGAATTGAGCTTTTTGTAAAATAAGGCTCTTGATGGTAGCCTATGAGACAATGACATAGCAGCCTTTGGCAGCCAGCCAAAATATGTTTCCCCTCTCAATAAAGATTAAACATTTGGTGGTTTGTGCCGTTTTGATCTGGATCAATAGCTGTATGTCTGTCGCTGTTTAGATCATGCCTCGTTTCCTCTGAGCAGCACAGTTCGGTTCGGCACGGTTCGGCATGGGTTATCCTACTAGATCTGCCATGCGTTTCCACTACCGACAAGAGGCTTTAGCCTACTTAAAAGACGGAGATAGCCACGGTCAGAAAACAGTCTATGGGTCCAAGCCATCATGGCTCTGGCCGCGCATAGCTCGTGGCATTGTGGCAGCGGGACATAGTTTAACCCGCTGATTAATATAAATTATTATTTGGAACTTCAAAAATGAAAATGCACATTTTTTACATTTTCTGTTTGTTTCCTTTCCCATTTTCGTATGTAAAGGGCGACATGGAAAATAAACAATAAGAAATGGCAATCAATTCATGTTCAACAGGCATATTTTGAATAAAACAGTCCGTTCTTCATTTTTTTTAAATTAAACAAATAATTAAAAATGAAATCAAACAGTTTTTTTCGTTTTTCGTGTTTTGATTTCCAAACGGATATGGATTGAACGGAAGGTACACGGATTTAAAAGCTCTCCGTTCTTCCGTATCCTTTCTGTCACTTTGGACTCAGCTCTTAATACAGAGGTTGCGTTCCGAATCACATACTTTCTATATAGTAGGCCTATGTAGAAAAAAGATTTAGGATGTCCCGATTCTTGTGGCCAGATTTAGGATGGTTAGAAGTACCCGGATGTCCTACTTTATGCGGCCAAGATTGTTAGTGTTGAAAAGTGCATCCTATTTGGGCGATTCTGACCCACAATCCAGTGCGCACGTCAAGTGACGTAAATTCGACGAAGCCTCCATATGAAAACAAACGGGGATGCGACGGATATAAAAGCAAGAGGCAAGATCAAGGCGCAATGTTATGATGAAATAAGAGATAAAAGTATGTCCCAATAGTATGCCTACTGCATCCTAACTAGATTCTTTTTATCGTCGGATGTAGTATGTAGAATAGAAAAAAGAAAGAGTATGCGACCTGGGAATGTTCCCTAAGGAGCAACAGGGACACCATTAGAGAGAGTACCTGTACTTACAAATATGCATGAAAAAAACATGACACACACTTTTCACCCTAACATTTAACCAGTCAACAACCCTGTCTTTGACTGGTATCGTAACTCCTCTCATTATTGATTTGCACGCTTATACATTATATAAATACATTATTCACAGTACATTTTTAGGGTGATAAAGGACTACAGATGAGAAGTAGCCTTCTGTTTCACTATTAACAAACTGACGTATTTTACTGTGTACTAGCCATAGATAGTATAATATAACTATATACTATATACTATATACTAGCACCATAACCGGTGGAAACTGTGTATTAGTATTCACCGCTAGGTGAACTCCGGCAGTAAAACAAAAAGAAGACAACAAATTCAGAGTAGGTTACAATTCTGACCAATGAAATGAGTTCGGGGCGTGGCTTCCGGTGGAGCTCCACTTTCAATGGTTTCCCCCATGGGTCTGCAAATAGGTACTCTTGGAGAGATACCGGTTAGCTCTGAGCGAGGGTATGTGTTATGTTGGACCAGATAAAAAAAAAAGAGCCGGGCTCTGTTGAGTTTGTTTCGTAGTATACCCCCCTGAACTGAGCAACTGAACCAATTGCTCCTGAGAGCCAGCTGAGCACCTTAAAACAATTTGCATTATTCCATTAGGTTTATGTTTTGCTTACATTACATTTGTTGATGTTTTTGTGTGTGTGTGGAGGGGGGCTAGGCTGTGTTAACTGGTATGTATACAAAGGGTATGTAGCCTAACAAAGGGGACCACCGTAGCTAGCAACATACCTGTTTACAGAGCCTTGGCTGTGTATTAACACCATTTTTTTTTCATTGTTTATCTACTCAATCCTACACAATTTTACACTTATTTATTTTTTAAAGAAAGTATGACTGCACATATTCCTTTTTAGAAATACTTTCTATTGTAAAAACAAATTTCATAAAAAAAAATCATATTCTATGACTTTTTTCTATGTTGATGGTTATTGTACTGTATGTTTATTGTATGCACCATCAGACTATGAACAATCCTTTCTGTGTTTGAACATACAGTACTTGACAATAAACCTGATTCTGATACACGATAATCTTGGGCATTTAGCCCCATCTACTGGATTGATTGAGTAAAGGCATGTCTTTATATCGCTTTACCACATTGTTGTTATTTATTTATATATAGGATTTATGTTGACATCACAAGCTGGGTCTTAATCTCACGAGACAAAAATGATGTAATCAGCAGCATCACAAATGCACATGCATACATAAAAATGAAAGCTGCGTTATCAAGTCGCAAAAAATAAAATATGAGGTGCATTTCAAATCCTGTTTCGAAGTCTTGACAGGTGTTCACAATGCAGCCATACTGTGGGGTGAGAATTTAATTTCCATATCCAGTGCAGAGCACAGTGTTTTAAATGAAAATAGTAAAAAAGGTGTTGAATTTTGCAAGTAACACTTTCTATCTAGCCTTTTCCTTTATTCCTTGCAATGCTCTCTTTCGTTTCAGGTTGGTGAAGAGGAGAGCAAAGTTGATGATGTATGTTGACACGCAGACCATGCAGAAATCCCCCAGAACAAAGGCGAGAATGAATGCGAGATAGAGGGAGCCTGCCACAGACACCCAGGAAGAGAAAACCAAAAACAGTGCTGCGTTTTTGGACAGAGACAGTGCTGCAGAAAAAGAAAATCACAAAAAACACAAACAAACACAGATGAGCTCAGTTCAATCAATAGGCTACCAGACATTACACATGCAATATCTGAGAAATATAATGTTTTAACTCATTATCATATTACGATGTTGTTATATTTATTTGAAATGCAGGCCCAGACATAATTCACTGACAAGCTTGATTTCAAAGACTGTATATTTTGCCTAAAAACAAAAAGCACTGCTCTGTAATTTGCAGAAGAGAATGACAGACTAACCGAGGCCCATCTGAAGAGTGTAAAATATGATGCCAAGCACACTGTTGGGCTGGTTCAGATGGCTATCTTCAGCTGCAAAGTACTGTACCAAGCCAAAACCTCGTCCCCATCTGCCAAACAACAGAGAAAACACATTATTGATGGGAAAATGAAAATATAGTCTATATAGCCTACCATGGTTTATAACGCATGTCATTTTCAGGGAATCAATTTTAAACGTGTTAGTGTCCGTGTGTATAGTAACTGATGTGTGAAGCAATGCAGAGGATTTTAAAACGTGGCAATGAACGGGGGTGGGTGGGTCGGACGTGAAACACAAAACACAAATGATTCTGCACAAATCAAGCAGGCACGAGATGGTGGGATAAAAACAACAAAAACGAGGACTGAAAGCTGCAAACATACCTGGAGGAAAACACTTTGGAGCAGCTCACAGACTCCCCCAGGTCGCACATCGCCCTATAATCTGGGTTTCTCTCTCGGGACAGCTCGACGTGGAGCGCATAGACGGACAAAAACAAACCGAAAACGCAGAGAAATGTTTGCGCTTTCCTCTCCCATTTCGGAAATGCCATAATAATTTAAATATTTGTGAAATTGCCTGAGTTAGTTTCCTTTCAAACTTCTATTCCCTAAACCGTCCTTATAGTGGCCAAAAGTGCAACGTGTGGTTAAAAGTCAGGTCCTCTCTTTTGATTGGTCAGGTGGATTTTGTCAGTGCCTCTGATTGGACAAGCGGGCACAGATGTTAGAGCAGCCTGGGGGAGTGTATTTTGTAATGGTGGGCTATTTACTGTGGACTTCAGTCAGTCTGGCGCACCACTGCAGCCTTTTTTCATCACACTGGAGCCTACATGTGCCCTGTAGACCTACATTGTTCCGTCTGCTGCCTGAACACAGCACTATGCTGGATAAGAGCTGGAAGAAATAGCCTACTTAGTTTTAAAAGTAGTAGGCTAATAGGCTACTCCATTTCAAGTAAAAGTGTTAGATGTAGGCTAGGCTACAGAAGTGTAGTAGCCTATCAAATTATTGCCCAATGTCCCAACCTTATTGAGTTGTTATTTTAGTTTATGTGCTCACATGACACATGCCTTTATTCCCAAATACAGTTGTACATAGAACCAAACTGCCATTTTGACATGAAATTGGGAATTTAAAACATAGCAGAGTAGGCCTATCATATTTTGAAGAATATCGCATATTTTGGAATTGAGTTGAGCTGTAGGCCTAACCAGTAGGCCTAGTGAAATAGAAGTAGGCCTATTCTCAGTAATGTAAAATATTAATACTCAAGTAAGAAGTAGGCTACAAGTAGGCCTATCTTTAAAAAAGTAAACATATAGGTCACTGTTACGAATTTATTTATTCATGCTTTCAAACACTCCTTTGAGTATTTCTTCATGCTTTCAAACACTCCTTTGAGTATTTCTTCATGCTTTCAAACACTCCTTTGACTAGGCTATGTAGGCCTGTTATCTATCTATCTATCTATCTATCTATCTATCTATCTATCTATCTATCTATCTATCTATCTATCTATCTATCTATCTATCTATCTATCTATCTATCTATCTGTCTGTCTGTCTATCTGGCCTATCCAACCAGTGTTATGACAAAGGAAGCTCTGTCTATTGTTATCCAAAGTAGGCTATGGCTATTGGTTGTAGTATTTGTTCTACATAGGTATTGTTGTAATTTACTAGCTTCTTGTTAATTGTATTCGTGCATAGGCCTAAGAACCTTAAGGGCAGGTTATTGTGTCCCAAATGCGGCCTCTGAAATAGGCCAATTGATTTCTGGAAAACCGCGTCACCACCAAAAAGACCATAGGCCTACTGTCTGCACTAATGTCCCGCCTCGCAGCACTTTCTCAGATTTTATTGGATAACCTTTCGGACGTCGCCTAATCTCATTGGTCCACACACAAAGCACTCTAACCCAACGCGGAACTGTACGAGGAAGCTGCGGACAAAAACAAGATATAGCCGTTCTACTACGGGGTTTAAAAACACAATGTAACACGGATGTTGTGTTTGACTCACAAGGTGAAAGTCTCTTCCGTTATTTAAAAGGGTTTGTCTATGTTGTCCCGGTTGGTCAAATAAACCGAGATTGTCAGGATTTATCTGGTTACCTCCATAGAAAGCCTGAGCTTCAGGTAACTAGCCGACGCCCCTGCGTCAAAAAAGTGGGTAAGGCTGAGTCTTTATCATTTAGTTAGTTAATTTGAACCTCCTCTGTATGACAACAATTGGCGGGATCTTAAAAACTCCACGTAGATTACTTCTGTGTTTGTCTATTATAAGATGCTGTTCTAACCAGTTGTGACCTAGAGACTTCTTTGGGCTGAGAGCTACAGTTTTTGGCCACCTGACCCACAAACCTGATGTTAATCTGGGCAGCGCGATGGTCATGCCTAGTTTCTGTCTGGTCATCTTATTTTATGAAGCACAATCAGCATGTCAGCATTTACACAACCTCTGTTTAGTCAATGTTGTGAGTGAACGATTGGTAAATCATGAATCCTGTAAGGTCTGATCTGTCTGTGGTGTAGCTTACCTAATGACCTAAATGACTACTGACCTTTTTTTTGTTCGCTCCTTGTGCCCATGGGTTCTGGCATGAGGAAAGCCTTTTCTGTGAACTTACTACATTTTTTAAAAGCATTGAATACATAAATCTAAAAATAATGTCTCTAACCAATCTTTCAAAAGTCTTATAAAAAGGGAACCATTGAACAAGCAGGTTCATCCTCTGTTGCCTCTATGTATATCTATCTACTGTATGGCATGTTGTTGACAGATATATGTTGTTGTATACCTGCAAACCTTTTTTATAAGATTTAGAAAACATAAAAAAAAATCTTTCACAGGTCTTATAAAAGCAAAGTCATGGGGAGTAGGACTTTTTTTTAAACTGCAGTTTAAAAACCTCAAATTAAGGAATTGGTAGCATCCTTTTAGCCAATATATATATATATATATTGGCTAATATATTGGCTAATATATATATATATATATATATATATATATATATATATATATATATATATATATATATATCATTTACTAATGCCTCCCCCCTTCAGTGGCATGCAGATCAGTAGTGTCATGTTGCAACATTGAAGTGAAACAGTATTATTTCTGACATTCAGCAAATTAAGAATAACCCAACGTAATAGATGTCATTTTTCTCTACAATTTTGATAAATTTAAAATTAGTCTTAAATTCCTTTTTAAGTGGCATTAAAGTCTTAAATCCAATTTACCTCAAGCTGTCGAAACCCTGTACACCTAGATCATTGTAAATTGGCAGATTTCCACTTACATTTCCTGTTTGGTCTTTCTGACCAACAGTCTAAAACCTAAAGATATTGAATTTAGTATAATATAGGATGAAGAAAATCTACAAAAAATACTCAAATTTGACAAGCTTGAAACATTTAGTTTGGCATTGATCAATCCTGCGAAAGAAAATTTTCTGTCGATAAAGAACTTTTTACCTCTTACTTACTTTCCTTTCTTTGATTGTTGATTGATAGAACAATGTCAACTAAGGTGGGCAGAGACGATAAAAATGGTCAACCTGTGTCCATGTCGCCGGAAAGAATGGCAACCGACAGAAGCAGAGAAAACCAGCACCAGCATGCGAATGAGGCAACAGGAGGCACCACAGACACCAGCACAACAGCAAAAAACTTGGCTTTGCTTAAAGCGCACTCTCTGGATGTGAAGTTTGATGTGGGAGAGGAGTATGATGTTATAGAAACAATTGGTACGGGTGCCTACGGTGTTGTTTCATCGGCTAGGAGAAGGGACAACGGTAAGGCTGATGTGATGAACAAATCACACATCACTCATTTTCTGTGCCTGGTAATACTCCATGTTGAATGTGGAAATTATTCAGTTAATATTTTCCTTCAAACTCAGTTATACACACCGACCTTCTGTGTTTATTTCTCTGGGTCTTATTTACATTTCACAGGCCAGCAGGTGGCGATAAAGAAGATTTCTAATGCTTTTGAAGTGGTGACAAATGCCAAACGCACATTGAGAGAGCTGAAGATTCTCAAGCACTTCAAACATGACAACATTATCGCCATCAAAGACATCCTGCAGCCCAACCTTCCCCACTCAGCCTTCAAGTCTGTGTAAGTGTACTCGCTTTATTTTCATTGCGGCTTTGGTGGCAAGTTATTCATGCACAACTAGGTTTCTCCCCAGGCTAGAAATATGAAGAAGTCTTTAAGTTTCATTGATAAAGTCAATATCTGGACATTTTGGGGACCTAGATGAAAAATGTATGTTTAACCTTCAAGTGTAATTTAAAGACCAAAATCTCGAAAATATTGATTTACATTTAACACTATTTTATCAGTTGCAATGAGTAACATCTTTCAGTTGTAACTTAAAGGTGCTGTAAGCGGAATGGAATCTTTTAGCTGACTTCCTGTCAGTTACTGCAGTTAGCAGTCCCCTCGCTCGTCCCTACTTCACCACATTAATGCACTGCGGTCTTCAAGCAGCAAGTTATCTAGCATCATCTCAGATCCATAAGTGTGATAAAACATGATAAAAACCATCAAAACAGACATTGGGAAGGATTTTTACCTGCTCCGCCATTGTAGGCGCATACACATTCACCCATCTGTTGCTCTGGCGTGCACCGGCAGTGAGACCATGGAGTGTATATACTATATCAGTGAGACGAGTGCTGGTTTGTAGCGTTCTCTCTTCTGATTGGATAAAAATTTTGGGATACTACAATAAGTTTATTTGCGATTACATGCAAAGCAGCTGACTGAGAGATCGGCTTTATGAAACGTGCACATTATGTAAGTGATCACTGTATGAATAAAGAGCGATTTAACACTTATATTAACATAAATAAACTGCTTACTTCACCTTTAAAATAGAAATGGAGTTTTTCTTTCTGATGCTAATTATTAGGGTGAAGGTGCATTTTAGGACTACAACTACTAGAATATTTTTACAGCTAGTCAGTAAATCAGGAAGACTTTGGTTCTGATTGATCAATGAGAAGTTTGTAAACTGTTGAGAGCTCATCTCAGTTTTCCCCTTCATATTTATGCAGGTACGTGGTGCTGGACCTCATGGAGAGTGACTTGCATCAGATCATACACTCTGCTCAGACTCTAACCTCAGAGCACACACGCTACTTTCTGTACCAGCTCCTTCGTGGCCTTAAGTATGTGCACTCTGCCAATGTCATCCACCGTGACCTTAAACCCTCCAACCTGTTGGTGAACGAGAACTGTGAGCTGAAGATAGGTGACTTTGGCATGGCGAGGGGTCTAAGTTCACACCCGGAAGAGTCTCATTCCTTCATGACTGAATATGTGGCAACTCGATGGTACCGGGCTCCTGAACTCCTGTTGTCTCTAAATCATTATAGTTTGGCCATTGACTTGTGGTCTGTGGGGTGCATCTTTGCAGAAATGTTAGGGCGTAAGCAGATTTTTCCTGGGAAGAACTACGTCCATCAGCTCCAGCTCATCTTGTCTGTGTTGGGCACTCCTCCCGAAGGGCTGATTGGTGCTATTAGGGCTGACAGAGTGCGCTCCTATGTTCAGAGTCTTCAATCCAGGTCTGCTGTGCCTTTGGCAAAACTGTACCCACAGGCCGAACCCCAGGCTTTGAATCTTTTGGCAGTCATGTTGAACTTTGACCCTCGTGAGAGAATCTGCGTGACACAAGCGCTGGAGCATCCTTACCTGGCCAAGTACCACGACCAAGAAGATGAGCCAATTTGCGTGCCTGCTTTTGACTTTGAATTTGACAAACTTCAAATGAATAAGGAGCAAATTAAAGAGGCGATTCTGATAGAGATCCAGGACTTTCATCAAAACAAACAGATCTCTCGTCAACGACTGCAGTTCAAGCCCTTGTCTAGGGCAAACGGCCGAGCTGCAGCACAAAGCAGTCACCAGTGTAATGCTCAGCCATCCACTGCTAACCTGAGCAAATCAACACTGGTTCCAATCGCGCAGTTGGCACAACACCCACAAGCAGCACAGATACAGCAGCAACAAATGAGGGAAGTGAAATCTCAACAGCTACAAGACCACACATCAGCTGAAGGAAACCACACATTTACAAATCAGTTGCAGAACTTTAGTAAGCCTGCGTCCATTTTAGAAATTGCCTCGCCTCAAGTGACCCATGACTTGCGTCTCCTCTCTAAAAGCGAAAGTGGCCCAGTTGATGTGGACATGCCCAGTGCCAACTCAGACAGTGGTCATCCAGAGACTATAGATCTCACAACACCTGTGTCTAGTCAGGACACTCCCTCAGAACCGATGAGAGACAGCGAGGTACAAGAGCAGCTAAACAGCAGTCAGGCCACTCTGACTCAGCCCACCCAGAGCCAGTCCATGACCCAGGCGCCCACCACCATTCCTGCAACGCAAGCACAGACCATGACAGTGCTACCCAACACTGTGCCTTCCCTTTCCCTTTCTGCGGCACAGGCCCAGTCGCTGTCTCAGTCCCTCTCACAGTCACTGTCCAAGAATCCCAGGCCTCTGCCAGGTGCAGGAGAAGGAACCAGAAAAGAAGGAGCTATTTCAGAGGATACTAAAGCTGCACTTAAAGCTGCTTTATTGAAATCAGCTCTAAGAAATAAAGCCAGGGGTGGTAAGTTCATTCATTTTGTCCCACATGACTCGTATACAGTGCTGCTTGACAGTGTGTGAACCCCTTGAGCATTTTGGAATTGTATTCAGTTTAACTATTATTAATAAATTTTTATCAATACCAGCATTTTTTATTTGAAATAACAGATGTTTGTTTATCATTTCAACATTTTTCTTTTCTGGAAATCAATTGTTAAAACAGATCAAACAAATGATTTGCCAACTTTTGTATGTGCAAAAGTTTGTGAACCCTGAGCTACAATCAGGTGGGCCAAATTGAGTGATGAAATGGACCAATATAATGAGATATCTTTAGGGAAGAAATTGGGCGGCACTAGATAAAACGGAGATCAAACCAGGTCAGTTTAGGCACACACCAAAGTGAACCCATACATGTCAGAGATGCCAAAAGGGAAAGAAAATCTCAGAGGATCTCAGTAATAGAGTTGTGATGTTGCACATTTGTCTGGGGACAGCTATCAATTAATACAAAAAAAGTTTGAGCTCCATCGGTCCACAGTGAGGCAAATCATCTACAAATGGAGAGCTTTAAGAGTGACTGAACATCTGCTTAGAAGTGGACTTCCTTTAAAAATATCCACAAGCGCCACAAGAAAAGGGATTTTTCTGGTAAAGGCCAACCCAAGCATTACATCTGGAGATTTGCAGAGCATTAACCACCACCATTCTTCACTTGGGAGAAGGTTCTTTTGGTGGTAGGCAGAGTTGCATTTTTGCCCAAACATGGCGGTTTTGACCAAAAAGTTTAATTTTGGACTAATCTGTCCACAGAATAGACTTCCAGAAAACTTAAGGTATCTCCAGGTTATCTCTGGCACAGTTGTGACAAGCAGTTTTGTTCTTTTTTGAGACAACTTTTATTGTGGTGCGTGTGGATATTTTTGAAGGAAGTCCACTTCTAGGCAGATGTTCAGTCACTCTCAAAGCTCTCCATCTGTAGATTTGTTTGACTCATGGTGGACCGATGGAGCTCAAACCTTTTTTAAATTAATTGATGGCTGTCCCCGGGCAAATGTGCAACATCACAACTCTATTCCTTAGATCCTCTGAGATTTTCTTTCCCTTTTGGCATGTCTGACCTGTATGGGTTCACTTTGGTGTACCTTTTACTGACCTGGTTTTATCTCTGTTTTATCTAGTGCTGCCCAATTTCTTCCCTAAAGATCTCTCATTACATTTGTCCATTTCATCACTCAATTTGGCCCACCTGATTGTAGCTCAGGGTTCACAAACTTTTGCACATACAAAAGTTGTCAAATAATTTTTTTTATATCTTTTTTAACAATTGATTTCCGGAAAAGAAAAATGTCGAATTGATAAACAAACAACTGTTATTTCATATAAAAAAAAAACGGTAATGATAAAAATTAATTAATGTTTAAAATAAATAAAATTCCAAAAGGCTCAAGGGGTTCACATACTTAAGCAGCACTGTAATTGGCATGGCACAATTCTTTATTAGGGCTGAGTATTGGCAAGGACTTTACGATATGATCCCAATGAAGATGGTGATGGGACTAAACATGTTATAACAGAGCGAACTTAAATGTGGCTGTGTATGATCTGGATGGTCTTAATACATCATATCACATTATATTGATAATTCAAACACATTTTTGTTAAAATATACTTAATTCAAAGCTTTAATTCCAATTCATAACCGGGCAATTAGAGGCAACTAGCCAAACAGTTAAATCTGCAGGATTGGGGGCGCTCGTGGTGTAGTGTTTAGAGCGCCCGCCCATAGAGGCTCAGTAATTAAAGCATAAGGAGCTAACAATATGATAGACCTCACGAAAAATAGGTATAATGACATATTGACGTATGTTTTTTTTAACACAACTATCGGATTTTAATTTCTCCATTGCAGATGGCTGCACCTCTGTTCTGGGCATTGAAGCCGGTGCCGGTGGAGGCGTTTCGTCCTCCCTGTCTTCTGTTCCCGAGTCGCGTCGGTCTGTCACGGCCCAGGAGCGTCAACGAGAACGAGAGGAGAAAAGGAGGAAGAGGCAGGAGCGAGCGCGGGAGAGGGAGAGAAAAACCAAGGAAAAGGAGAGAAGAGAGGGAAAGCAGGGCGACTCGCTGGGCGGGGTTTTACTGAGCGACGACGACAAAAGCCTCTTGCAGCGCTGGACAAAGATGATGGACCGCCGCAATGAGAGATCTCAGACCCCTAGTAAAGACGGAGCAAACAATAAGGACTGCAACGTGAACTCGCACCACGGGGTAGCTGTCGGTGATAACACCCAAGGAGCACTGAAAAACAAAACCGACAAGGAGGCCAGGAAGATTCCGCCTCACGAACAGTTAATCTCTCAAGTTAAACCAAACCCTAACGCGGGCATGTTTCTGCCCCCATCCTTAGTTTTCTCCATGAGCCAGAGGAAGCCTCAAGCAGATATAGTTGTTGCTGTAAGCGGAGGGCTAGATATAATGACTGTCACCAGTGGCTTTATTAAGAACAACACGCTCAAACCGCACAGCGAGAGCAATGGACAAAGTGGTTTTAACTGTTTGGGGAATTGGACCGGGCAGCAATCAGAGGTAAGGCCACCATCACAACCAAACAGAAAGCAGCCTCCTCCATCAAGCTTTCTTCAACCTCAAACCCAGCCCGACCCCCAACCTCAGTCGCGACTGCTTCCTCTGGAGAATTTTTTGACTAAAGCCCAGACACTAACCACCCGAGAGATAAATGGGAACGTGGACATCCGAGGCCAAAATAACTCCAATCCTAACCCCTCGACTGCAAGTGCTGGCCTGATGGAGAAGCTGTGTCCCTCTGCAGGAGAGAAACCCGGGCCACAGACCACAAACCCTCTCTGTGGGGCTTTAGGTGTCCCCTCACAGCCTCATCCCAGTTTAGGATTCACAGACACTGGACAGCAAGGGCCCTCCATTGCCCCGGACATCCATACAGTAACACTGCAGCTCTCTAAGTCCCAGGTTTGTCTGTTATTAATGTACACAGAGATCATTATACCCAGATAATATGTATGTATTGACATAGTGCTGATGTTGCTTGCTTATAGAAATATTTTCTTCTATATATAAAAACAAAATATATATATCAGGCTTAAATGTCATACTTTCCTGCTATCCTTGACCTCTTCTTAAGGATACAAAGTTCAGTTGACCCAATGTTTTCTCATGTTTCTCCTGTCAGGTGGAGGATGTTTTACCCCCGGTGTTTTCGGTCACCCCTAAAGGCAGTGGGGCTGGGTATGGCGTGGGCTTCGACCTGGATGACCTTCTCAACCAGTCTCTCACTGATCTGCAACACTGTGACCGAGACAGGTAAGGTTTAATACTGCTCAAATGAACAAAACCATCCATTCATAATCAGAAAACGTGCCTTTGAGAGTTGTATTAGACCTTGTTTAGCTGTGTGTGCACTTTGCATTACGCCCTCAGTTGGGAGGTTTTCACGCCAGGTTCATCATAATAGACCCAATAGTATTATTTAACTGAATAATTTTTCTGAAACTGTGGAAGAGATTTCAGGAGATTTGGATGTCTTTAGCAGAAATATTTATTGAAGCTTGATTGAGGAGAACAGGAGAGCAGCGCAATTGAAACATTGTATTGTCATCCAATTCTGACTCACTTCCTGAGGTCAGTGTTTTAACATTGTGCTAGACACAGAAGAATTTACGGCATATCTCTGCAATCTCTAAGGTCACCATGGTTGGGCACCACACATATCCAGGTTTTGGGTCTGAGCTGAACTCAGTGAACAATACAACCGTCGCATCTAGGAAGATGAGACTTTATCTGCACAGCTGACCTCAGTGTTCTTACAGGAGACAAAGCTGAACTATTGTCTGTGAGATACAGACACATAAGACAGGCAAAATGTGTAATATTAATTTGAGCTATTAAGATACAGGCCAGCTGGTCTAAAAACAAAATTCCCTAACAATGGCATTACCATGGCTAATTGGCCAGATGTACATTTAAAGCATGATTGGTCGCTATAATGGTTCCTTGTGTGGCAGTAAAAACATCCCTTTTCAAAGCAATGTCAGTTTTAAAAGATGGGGGGAGTTAATATCTTCCAAAGTGTGTATTTTTAGTAGCAAATACCCGTTATGTCCCAATTGCATATTTATTATTTTATTTAAATACATTTCTGTGGTGTCAGAGATCACATGATTAAAAAAATTCAGTCATTTTTGTTGTACATGCAAGTGCTTTATTACACTTATAATCATTTGTCTGCCAGTTATTTTTTTATTAATCAATTTATCTGCAACATGAAAAATGCCCATAGTAGAAATAGTTCAATGTTCATTAACATCGAATTTGTTGTGTCCTACCAAAAGTTCAAAATCTAATAAGATTCAGTTTATAAATCATACATGACATACAAACATATAAAATAAGTCACATTTGGGAAGCTAGAACCGGTGAAATTATGGCATGTTTCACTGTCACAAAATAACAAACTAAACTATTTAATTTTAAAAATAGCTGTGGATTAATTCTATTTTGATCAACTGTTTAAGCTCCATTTGGCTTAAATCTCAACAAAGACAGTGTAATACACAACAGAAATATGACTAAGGTGTCCAAATCAGTAACTAGTATTTTCCACAGCAAGGATATATCAGGTTTATAATGCTCTACAATCATGTTGTTTGAATCCAGGTCAGTATTTCAGAGCCAAGTCGGCTTACTCATGTCAACCCACCATGTCCAAACATCACATCTACGTAAAAGTCCATAAGTCTAGTGTAATCTGTTGAGTCTCCCAGTCTACTTAACAGTTTCAGTACATGACTAAGTCAACAAATGCTGCCTTATAACAAACTTCAGAACACTGGACCCATGATGTTGTGATTTGCAATATTCCCTCTTACTCACTTGAATTAAATTGATGTTTAAAGTGAGTACGCAGAAATGTTTCAGCATATGAATGGGAAAACAGTGTTCTTGTGTCAAACTCTGAACTGGCATCATTCTGCTCAGTGAAGGTCAAACATCCATACATTTGAGTAGGGACGGATACTGCAAAGTTGGCAGCAGACATACGTGTAGTTTCAGGACTTAGTGTGTAGTATTTTAAAAACAAAACAAATGGCGATGCTGAATGCTTTTTGTATTATTCCTGTTCCATCAGTTACGACTCGGCCCCCCTCTCAGCCTCCCTCTTATCTGATTGGAGCGAGGTTCACCGCATGACCCCAGCTGATCTGGAATCTCTGCAGCAGGAACTGCAGCTCGGCTCTCCAATGATCCTCTCAGATACCATCCCCCCTGATGCCTAACTTTCCTTTCCTCATGTTCAGAAGACGATCCCTGATTTTGATTTGTGTAAATGTTATATTTGTTTTTTAGCATGAAAATCTTGACTGAAAACGTATGAATTTAAAGTGTGCCTTTTTCTAATAGGCATACCACAGACATGCTGCGCTTTTTTAATAAAACAAGAAATCTTTCATTACCCATCTGTGCCTCTGGACACTTAATTAACTTAAAAATGATTAGTTCACAGTCAACCCTTTTTGTATTTGCAGTTCTAAGTGGATGTATTAAACAGGGATATACAGGGTATCTGCAGGTTTCAGCATGTCAAATTTAAGACTTTTTAAGACCTTTTTAATACCACCTTGAATGAAATTTAAGACCTAAAACACAATACATGTAGGCGATATTTGGGGGTCCAGCTGTATTACAACCCAAGCATAGCTTGTGTGTCACTCAATGAGACACATTCAAGTTTACTTTTTGTCTGTTTATTGAACATAAAGTGATACTCATTTATATCAGAAGCTAGGAAGAAAGTAGCCTCTCTCAGGGTATCTGCACATTTTAAGACTTCTAATGAACACCAATACCTACAAACTACACTACAGTATATGCTCTGTAAAGAGTTTTTTTAAGTTTGAATATCAAATATTCAATGCACTTTAGCTAACAACTGCTGTCTAATTACAGAAAATAAAAAATGTTCAGCAGTCTGAATGTCCCCCCGCATTTACCATCAAATAAATATAAGATCCCTGTAAAGGCAACGTGAAAACCCATCATTACCACCTTTTCAACCTATTATAGAGCTGTATCAATTGATTGACATTTTCTGATAAACCAGTCACAAGAACAGTTTAATCAATAAAACAAATGTGTTAGCTGCAGCATGCAGTATTAGAATGAAATACAAAAATCTGGTAATTTATGGGGAAGAATGTCCTTCAAATTTTAATTAGCCTACTCATTCAATAAACAACCAACTTAGTCCATTAACTTTATTTTTCAGAACTTGTGGCAGAAACTATTTAAAAATTGGTTCCACAGGTGAATGATTTTGCACTTTCAAAATCGGGAAATAGGTTACTGTAAAGTAGGCATAGCCTACTGTATACAGGTTTGCGTCGACTGGGGGATGCCCACGGGACCAGCGGTAATTTGCGAAATGTTTTATTTTCTTCATATTGTTGCAGGCGGCCAGGTTAATAAACTGCGGGTATTAGGGTTGTACCGATTGGTGATGGAAATGTAGGCTACTGTCTGCGATTGACGGGACGATCGGCAATAGTTCTTAACTAGCCGTCAGAGAGCGAGGGCAGAGTGGAGAGAAAGAAAGCGACAGACAGAGAAGCAGAGACTCGCGTCTCACTCTGTGAGCTCACGGCAACGCGACCCGAATGACCGTCTGATGAGCAGCTATTAATTAATAAATATAGATAAATAAACATTTTTACTAAACAAAATAAATCTGTTTGTTTCTGTGTGATTTGCGTTTGGGTCAGTAGCCTACCTACATCGCCAGCGGGCGGGTGGTTGCACACCTACGGAGTAGCGGCAGTGTGTGGTCGCGGGGTGAATAAAGCCAGCCATGATATTTGTCGTCCACCCTCCACCTCTGACTGAATGTATAATAGCAGGGCATGTATTTCGCTGGGTCGTTCTCCCCTTTCTTGCTTTCACGCGACCGACTTCAAATTCGGAGGCAGGGGACACACATTCTTCTTCTATGCTACGTTTATATGCGGATCACAGCCACACACGGCCGTACTGCCTCTAGCGTAGTGTCAGACTTTTATATGAGCAGTTAGTTAGAAAGTAGCCTCTCTACATCTCCTTCTCGGAAAGTCACGGAAGAAAAAAAATATATAACATTGAATAGTCCTGCCCCGACAAATTTAAGACCTTTGAGTAATGGATTTAAGACCAGCATATCAAATTTTTTATGAATTTAAGACTTTTTAAGGCCTTAATTTTAGATACATGAATTTAAGACTTTTTAAGACTTTTAAGACTTCCGCGGACACCCTGATATAAAAGATATAAATTTGAACCAGTGCACCTACTTGATTTTAAGTATCAAACACATTTTGAATACAAAATATTTTTTTAATTTAGCTTGTAATTCAGGTTTAAAATAAAAATCTATCAAAACAACCTTGGATCAAAAACCATAATGTAAAGTTGTAGTACTAAGACAGTGATATTATTACAGTACATGTTCAGTGGCTTCATGTGCATGTCAGATGGTCTAGTTTTACCATTCAGGACAACCTTAGACTTATGTCAAACATTTTTGATTCGCCTCCTTCATTTGGCTTGGTTTTAAGTTCCCCTCCCAGAACTCCAGTTTTCAGTGTCTCATCCCTGAAGCAGGTACACTAGAGCGGAGAGAAAGCTGACCAACACTGATGTCTCCCCGCCCCAGTTATGATGAGCTCGACCATACAGCTTGATCTCTGGTACTATGTTGGTGATGAAACTTGAGTAGCTTGACAGTCTGGTATATACACCTGGCTGGTTTGCTTGTGCGCAGCCCACTCCGAAGCTGACCACACCAGCCTGCACCCATGTCCCATTTACCATCTGGCAGACGAGAGGCCCGCCTGAATCACCCTGAAAAAATGACAAAAAAAAAACACACAAAGACACATTCAGGTTTCACCACTGGAAGGTATCAAAGTCACACTCTGGCTGTGTTCGAAAATCCATACTTACGTCCTCCCTCCTACATCCTCAACATGTACAGTGCCTTGCAAAAGTATTCATACCCCTTGAAATGTTCCACATTTTGTCACATTAAAACCACACACGTACATTTATTTTATTGTGATTTTATGTGATAGACCAACAAAAAGTGGTGCATCATTGTGAAGTGGAATGAAAATTAAACATGGTTTTAATTTTTTTTTAGAAATAAAAAAACTGAAGAATGTGGCGTGCAAAAGTATTCAGCCCCCCCCCCCCGTAGTCAATGCTTTGTAGAACCACCTATCGCTGCAATTACAGCTGCAAATCTATTGGGGTATGTCTCCACCAGCTTTGCACATCTAGAGACTGATATGTTTGCCCATTCTTCTTTGCAAAATAGCTTGAGCTTCAGATTTAGCATCAGATTGGATGGAGAGCATCTGTCAACAGCAATTTTCAGTCTTTCCAGATATTCTCAATTGTATTAAGGTCTGGACTTTGACTGGGCCATTCTAACACATGACTATGCTTTGATTTGAACCATTCCATAGTAGATCTGGCTGTATGTTTAGGGTATTTAACCTTCTGGAAGGTGAACCTCCACCCCACTCTCAAGTATTTTGCAGACTATAACAGGTTTTACGCCCTGTATTTGGCTCCATCCTTCTTCCCATCAAGTGTAACCAGCTTCCCTGTCCCTGCTGAATAAAAGCATCCCCACAGCATGATGCTTCAACCACCATGTTTCACGGTGGTGATGGTGTGTTCAGGGTGATGTGCAGTGTTAGTTTTCCGCCACACATTGCACTTTGCATTAAGGCCAAAAACTTCCTTATTGGTCTCATCTGAACAGAGCACCTTCCTCCAATCCTTGCCGCAAGCCATGCGGGAGACACAGCATAGTCAGATGAGACCAAACTTGAAGTTTTTGGCCTGAATGCAATGTGTAGCGGAAGCTAACACTACACATCACCCTGAACATACCATCCCTACTGTGAAACATGGTGGTGGCAGCATCATGCAGTGGAGATGCTTTTCTTCAGCAGGGACAGGGAAGCTGCTCAGAGTTTATGGGAAGATAGATGGAGCCAAATACAGGGCAGAAAACCTGTTAAGAGTCTGCAAAAGACTTGAGACTGGGGCAGAGGTTCACCTTCCAGAGGGACAACTATCCTAAAAATACAGCCATATCTACTATGGAATGGTTTAAATCAAAGCATAGTCATGTGTTAGAATGGTCCAGTCAAAGTCCAGACCTAAAAACAATTGAGAATATTGAGAGACTTGTAAATTGCTGGTGACAGATGCTTTCCATCCAATCTGATTCTAAAATCTCAAGCTATTTTTAAAAGAAGAATGGGCAAAAATGTCAGTCTGTAGATGTGCAAAGGTGGTAGAGACATACCACAATAGACTTGGAGCTGTAATTGCAGCGATAGGTGGTTCAAAGCATTGACTCAGGGGGCTGAATACTTTTGCACGCCACACTTTTCAGTTTTTTATTTCTAAAAAAAATGTAAAACCATGTTTCATTTTCATTCCACTTCACAATGATACGCCACTTCGTGTTTGTCTATCACATAAAATCCCAATAAAATAAATGTACGTGTGGTTATAACGTGACAAAATGTGGAAGGGGGTATGAATACTTTTGCAAGGCACTGTATATACTCCATACTGTCTACTTAATGATCGATTGTGTATGCGAGGTTGGTCGGACCGTTTACACTGAAGTATACAGGAGCAATAAAGAAAAAGCAAATAAAGCAAAAACGTCAATGTCGTTTGAAAAGACGCAATGCATTGTGGGGCGGTTGAGCAGGAAAAGTATCCTATCAATCCATACATAAAATCTTCCCGGAAGTTAGTACTCATCCAGGCATTTCTCGCCTACACAAAATGAGTAGGAGTAGGACGTTAGTATGGCTTTTCGTACACAGCCCATGTCTGTGGACATTAGCTAAAAAAGTAGCTTCTTTTGTTCTAGTATTTGTTAATGTTAATGCAGCAGCATCAACAGCTGATCCTACAGTACCTGGCATGCGTCCTTGCCGCCTTCCTTGTACCCAGCACAGATCATGTCATAAAGGATGTCCACCTTATCTGTCGGGATGTTCTGGTACATCTCCTCACATTCACTCTGGGAGATGATTGGTACCTGCACTTCCTGGAGAGTCCCTACTCCCGTCAGAGGCACTGATGGGATGTGAGGACATATGGAGGATGAAGAACAAAAGTACTGTTTGACTTCTATAATGAAGCACTTTGGACCAAGAGACATTTTGAGAAAGACATATTGACTATGTTTTATGCTATTTATAGTTATTTTCCAGTGTTGATACTCTTACTCTCTCTCTTGCTGTTGTTCCTTGTGTTTATTTCCTCAAATATGTAAATAATAACATAAAATCACACCAAGCCAGCACCCACTCACCATGCACATTTTTTTTATCAAAATGTCACTATACTGAGTCCTGTTATGTTTGGTCTAGTGATTGACTGTTTTCTCTGTTATTTTTTATGTGTGATGTGAGCTGTTGCATACATTATGCCACGCAGGCCTAAATAAATATGTACTGAAGGCATAAAATCATTTGTAAGTACTGTTAAGTCCTACACTTTATGTATGGACTGTATACTATCCAACACCACCTGGAATCATCTCTTGTTGAAATAGCAACACAGATCCTGGCTAAAAGCATTTTTCTCCTCCTTTCAATAATTTTTTTTTTATTTTACAAGTAGAAAGGGTTATTTGATTAATTGCATTTGAGGGTCCAGGAAAAATTAACAGGCGTTTTTGAGACTTGTGCAACTGCTGGATAAAAGTTATTTGCATGCATGCTAACACGATGTGAAGAATTCAGTGTGCCTCACCTTCCTGTCGGATGTCTCCCCAGCCGGTGACATAGCAGCGCATGCCACTTGGAAACAGACTGCCAGAGGCTGGCAAACATATGGGGTGGATATAATCGCTCCAAGTTAATGGGCTAGACAACTGCAGTAGCGCCATGTCCTGCCCACTGTGAGGCTCGACGTAACCAGACGGTATCACCACCCGGCTCACCTTTCTCGTCAACTGATGTGAGTTGTAGCCATTCAGCTGGTACCGGCCAGCGTACACGATGTAAGAGCTCAGATCGGACGGACTGAAAGAAGATAGAGGAACACCGAATGAAACATGCTTCCTTCAAAACCGAGGAGTGGATGTTTAAAATGTGAAACCTCTTAATTTTATATACAAAAAGGTATTGAATTGCTTTATGCCACGCATGTGCTCCATGAAATGGGATTGGCGTTTGCCATATTGTAGGGGATCATAGAATCACATGGATGACCAGATTTGTCTGCTTTTTCATTGTCAGAGTTATTTTATTTACTATACCATTCGCCTTGAAAATAAACACTTGTTCGAAAGGGCTTTAGCAACATTCCAGTGAAATGAGTCAGATGCCTCAGAATTGAAGAGGCACACCAAGTGGATGGGTGCTGCTAAGCTGTGAATGCACCTGCTGAGTTTGGTCTGCTGAGAGTTCTCTTACTTGGTGATGCAATGAGCAGCTGATAGGATCCAGTTCTCTGTGATGATGGAGCCTCCACAGATATGACGGCCGTTTTGCTGGAGGCCAAGGACAAAGAAATACATAGAAATAGTGAGTCACCTCAGCTTAACTCTCTCTCCCTCTCCCTCTCTCTCTCAGAGCAGGTCAGGTTCATGAACAGGACATGGACAAAACCAAACGTATAACCACCCACCCAGAATTGATAATATAGATCAGATGCCATGGCTGAAGGTCTTGCCGAGGGATCCTACCTGTATAGCCACCTGCCAAGGCCAAGCACCGTCTGAGGCGTCCAACCCTCCCACAATCCTGTTCTCCAATATCGGTGCTCGGCCGCATTCTTGGGCGTAGGAAGCCCACATACCTAAATAGGCAACAAATGACATCAATAAGTCATTCGGACTGATGCAACTGAAATTCTCTTCTGACAGTAGGCTATGACAAAAAAAAAGTAGGCTACGGTAATTGAATTACGAGTATCACAGGCTATTCTTTGCAGGTGAACAAAGGAACAGAAATGGCGAAGGTAGGGGGAGAACATGGGAAGTACGGCTGATTCTCACCTGTTACGCACCAAAAAATAGCAGCAAAATGCAATTTCGGCGACATTTCTGCAAAGTTCCGCGGTAAAAGAAAACAAAAAACGGTTACAACCGTTGCTAAAGTGGGAACAACAAGCCTATAGGTTAAGTTATCTCGGAAAACCCAAACCTCGAAAATCAAGTTTCTTCTTTGAAACCGTTAGGCCTGCATCTACCGTCACTATTCCTCTGTTATGTTGTGATCGAAACTCGAGCAGCGAAGTAGCCTCTGGCCTTTTTCAAAAAAATTATTACATCTTTGAGTAGCAAAAAAGGCTCTTTCCTTAACCGTCGTCAAGACGCCTTCACCTAACCAAATGAGGTGCAGGTAAGCGAAATCCAAAGTAAACGCTATCCAAGATCTTTTCCCGCCCTTCTTATCCACCTGAGCCAATAGAATTAAAGGACTGTAAGCGCGGACGAATCAGATTCTCCTCTTGGCTTGGTCACAGGTACACATGCTTTACTATGGCCCATACAATGTTTTTGGACATTTAGCATTTTAACATTTCATCAGATCAATGGTTCGAGCATTGAAAATAACAATAGGCCTACAATAATGTTCATTAGCCTATTTATCTTAACCCAAACTAATCAGCTGCTTCTAAGTGGCGTTGCTGATTGGGTTATTTATTTACAAAAGCATAGTATGTTTTTAGATATGAATGACATGATGACACCATGTCAGAGGTAGGTTTAAAGATCAATGGAGGTATTCAAATGAAGGGTGAGGGTCATAGAAACATTGTCTCTTGAGATTTGAATATGTAGTTGTATCTAAAGATGTAATCTGTCTGGTTTCTTTCACTTAACGGCAATCATATTTTTGAGCAATTTGTGTCTAACAAATAATGTGTCTAATTTTTTTTACATGATACCTACTAGGCCTTACAGTTTCTCCAAATTAGGATTGAGATTAGGAGCCTGCTCAAACTGCACAGTGTACCAGTGATATTGTTGGGACCAGGAGTGATCCATGTCCTTGGCTCCGGGTGGTTATTAAAAACCAGTTTTACAAGTATATCTGTAAGAGGAGAAGCAACTGGGTTATGGCTGACGATTAACGGAATGCTGGGCGTATATTCTCATCCAAAGGCATGTAGGATTAGGCCATAGGATGAGACACTCAGGTCAAAGGTCAAAAACAGTCCCAAATAAAGAATCTGTGTTTTAATTGGTTATATGTTTTAATGTTATCATTATTAAAGTGTTTTGCCTATGTGAACATTAATATTAACTCATCACATTGTTTTTTAGAGTGTGCCACACATCTGGGCCGTGCTTATCCTATATTTCTTTCACATGGTGCCAAATGTTTGTTCCTTCTGTCCATCTATAAATTTGTCTGTCTGTCTCTCTTTTTCCTTCCTCTCCTCTGTCCCTCCCTCCCTCTCTCCCCCTTCCTGCCCCAGGCAGTGTGTCTAGTTTCACAGAGCAATTGAAGGTGACAGGGACAGAGAGAGAGGGAGAGGGAGGGAGGGACAGAGGGAGGACACATCACAGTATAGCCCGGGGCTACACAACAGTAGAGGAAGAGCGAGAGATGGAGGGACAAAGAGAAAAGAGAGGAGAGGACTCATGAAAGCACTCATAGGGAATTCCATAAACAGGTAATGGGAAAATAAAGTTACACACACGTAGAGTTGAAATGTGTGTGAGAGCGTATGTGAGCGCTTCACATATGTGTGTGCCTGCGGGTCAGCTGATATTCACCTTTTTTTCTTCTTTTTTCAACAAACGGTCTCTCTTAGTGTGCGGCCTCTTTCTCTCTGCTCCTCTCACTCATAATATATGAACACATTACAGGATCCAGTCAGTAAGAGCAATTATAATGCTCTCCCGTTTGTTTTTATTTTAACGACTTGATGAATATTTGTCGTGGCATTGTAACCATGGTGACTGCCTCCACTGCCGCCGCCTCCCCCCTGCACTCCCTTCCCTTCCCCTCCCAGCCCGTCCACCACTACTACCCCCCCTCCCTATCCCCCCTTCAGCGCTGAAAAAGCAAGGGATGGCGAGCGAGAGAGGGAGAAAGAGAGGAGAGAGAGGTGACAGGAATGAACTAACAAGATGCACTAAAAAAAATGCATGTCCTGGAGCTACATGAATCTTTGCAGTGAAGCACGCGCCATATCTCTCTCTCTCTCTCTCTCTCTCTCTCTCTCTCACCCACACACACACACACACACACACACACACACACACACACACACATTATTGCACTCAGCACATAGGGATCACATAGGTTAAGCCACATTCCAACAACTGGAACACAATGAGATGCAGCCATGATTTCTGAATAAAGGAAAAACAAAACATGGACCAGCTAAAAAACAATTGTGGGCTTCCATTTTTTTTTATATTTAGTTTTAAATAAACCCAGTTATTTTTTAATTAACTTTCACTTGCTTTCTTGATTCACCCCATTACCGTGTGCAAAGCACATATGCCCAAGTAGTCTGTAATCAGTACAATTTTGAGTGATACTTGTAGGCCTACGTGAGTATTTAAATTTTTTTACTACTTCTACTTTATACTTAGTACTTACAGTACATAACATTTCAGAGGGAAATAAATATTGCATTTTTTACTCCACATTTATTTGACTAGACACTTTTTGTAGATCATGATTACACAAAACACACAATGATTTAGTAAACTATTGTAATTGATGAAACATCCGGACATCAGATTAAAAAGCTTCAATGAACTCCACTTCAACCAGTTATACATATTTAAGTTCTGCTCATATATTATATATAGTATATAACTTATAGTTATTCTGCATTATGAGCATTTTACTGATAATATGTTATATTTTAATTTCATGTAATTTAATATTGAATGCATGAATTTGAATTGTAATGGAGTAATTTAATGTTGTAATATTGGTAATTTTATTCTTTTGCCACTCTTCTTACTCCTTTTTACCTTTGAACTTGTCAAGTCCTTTCCTTTCTCTGAGGCTCGTCTCAGAGGAAAGTAACAGAGAAGGGGGTGGGGTGGGGGGGGGCAGCAGAGAAAGAATAGCAGAGTATGAAAGAGAGAGGGAGCGACAGAGAGAAAGGGAGCGCAAAGTCTTGTCAACCGGAAATAAAACAAGCTGGCACCCACCCCATCCCCAAGCCCCTGCATCCACCCCAAAGTCACATACTTCCTCTTCACTCTCTCTATCTCTCCCCCTCTGCCTCCATGCTTCCATCTTCCAATCTCTCCCTTCCGCTGCAAAGAGATGTATTTAAACCCCCGTTCTACCCTGCTCTTTGACTCTACCATACATACCGTCATACCTGCGTCATTACTTGCACCTCACTTCAGACCCTGTGGGTCTATCGCTGAGGGTTTCTGTATGGCCCTCCTTTTAACCTGCTCTGAGGCCACACAATGCTTTGTTAATTGTCCCATAGCTTTAAGCCTGGTGTGAGTTAGAGCAGGAGAACAATTACCTCTGTTGTCAAGGAACAATACCTAGGGAAACTGTGGTAACTTTACACTTGCAGTATCTTTGAAGCTCACTAGGCCTTAAACACCTGTGTCAGGAATACATAACTCCTTCCACATTAGCATGATGTCAAATAGCTGATTAAGAAATAGAAGCTGAGCCTAAAAAAGAGCGATTAGTCAAATTGTTTATTAGGTAAGAGACAAAACATTAATCAACTTTTTTGAAGCTTAAACATCGTTTCAATCAAAACATTTTCTGAATTATGGGAATATGCTGCATCCTCCATAAATCAGCATTGTATAACATAATATAATAAAAACGATATATTTACTCTATATATTTGTTATTAGTATTATATAATCAAAATGCTTTCATACAATATATTCGACATAAACGTTATAATACAAACCATTAATATTTTAGATCATTTGAGACATCTGTATCACATAAGTACAATAAATTAAGAAAATAAATTAACGTACTAACTTTACCTTGCTGGTTTAAGAAATTAGAAAATATTTCTAATGACACAGCCTGTAACAGGATCTTTTGATAGATTTGAAAATCATGAATATAATAGCTTAATTTTACTACTTATCAATTCTGATAAATGCTTTTATTACTATTACTGCTTATTAGTTAGCCTGATATTACGATCTCATCATAACAGAGATTTTCTTAAGCTTTAAGATTTTTAGAATTATTATTTTTATGACATAAGATATAAAATAAAACAATACAACCATGTTATTAAACATTAAATCAATTCCCTAATAATCAAATAAATTCACAATAATCTGTTATTTGTGTCTCTGTGTGCAGAGTACAATACAATGGCAGACACGGGAAAGTGTCAATGTTTTAAAAACATCTCTTTTGAGTGTGAAAACTAGGATCAATGAAAATTAGTCCTCACTAGAGTGAACATTGAGTTTAATCTAATAATAACATCAGTTGCCTTGTTGCACATGTGTTCGTGTGAGAGAAAAAAAATTAACACACTTGACTGCCGATTGTACCCGACATTTATGTGCAATCTATGGTTAAAATGGAATTCCATCATCTATTTATCATCTACTATATCTCCATTATCTGTGCTTTATGCTCCACTCTCTCGGCCTCCCCTCCTCCTCTCGCTGGCATTAAGTTCAAACTTGACACTGATGTTGACTCACTTTGTCACCCCTCTGTGGCTCCCTCTCTCTCTCCCTCTCTCTCTCTCTCTCTCTCTCTCTCTCTCTCTCTCTCTCTCTCTCTTTCTCTCTCTCTCCATCGCTCGGAGGACAAGAGTGCCCGCAGACGCATTTCTCTCCAGAGCCCCCCCTCTCCCTCTTTCACTCTCTCTCACCCTGTCTAACTCTCCCCATCTCTCTCCCACTCTCTTCCTTTACACATACACGGTAGTGTCAACAAAGCTGAAGAACAAGGGACATTTGGGAAATTAAGGTCTACAGAGGAGGAAAGTACCGCACAGGACCCCGTGTCATTTCACCTGGACACTTGGTAAGTTTTGCAAAAAAATTAAAAATAAATCTAGTGCTTTTGTGTGTATCCTTCGGTGCCGGGATCACTTTTTTAACATGGACTTTGGAATTGACGAGGATACTGCCAACACTGCTCATAAAATATTTTTCTAGCATCAAATTGAAAATCGCATGACAAAATTGTTGTTTTCCGCGGGCTGCTTCACTCAAATGAATGCGGTTTGACCTTTGACATTCGTGCCACTGCAGTAGTTTGTGACATTCGCCTCGTAATTGACAAACCTTTGCATCCCATTTCTGATTATCCAAAGTGGACATTTATAAAATTAAAGGAGGAATGTAAGATTAGGTATGAGTAAAGTGGAGAAGTTTTTTCGTCTCAGATTTAAATATATTTAGTCGTGCCGATAATAATGGCTATGGACATATATGAGCACTTATGTATTATACTTATAGTTAAACATAGGCTTGGTCCGAATGTTTTATGGGAGATCTCGTATACAAATCCACTGGTTGTGTGTGTGTGTGTGTGTGTGCGATACCAGTTTTTGGGTGTGTTTAAATTTGTGTTTTTTCATGCATGTATTAGTCTGTATGTGTGTGTGTGTGTTTGTGTGTGTGTGTGCGTGCATGTTCAGGCTCACTAGTCAAAGATGGAGTTAAAAGCAAGTAGCATAATAAATGTCACGGCTTTCAGAGTGGGTTCTAATGTACCTAAGCTCCCAATGGCATACTAGAATACCAATGTATAACACACACACGTTACGACAGCGAGCATGTAACAAACTCTATTTCTGTCTGTCATCATGAGGCTAATTCGCCACAATGCCGACCATGTGTGAACTCATGCGATATGAACCCCTCCTTCTTCTGCTTCTTCTTCTTCTTCTCCCCTTCGCCCCCCACCGTGTCACCCCGCCTCTCCAGAGGAAGCATTGGAGGAGCCAGGGAAGGGGGGACAGGAGCCGATAGGTGACAGTAAACGTTGGCAAGCACAGGACGGGACTGCTTCATTTCTCTTCATGGTGGTCTGGACACTCGTAGTATGTATGAGAAGTTAACCATGCTGAACCTGCAGAGCGGCTCAAACTGGAGTGGGCCTAACAACTGGTACCATGACCCAACTGGCGTTCAGACGCAACACAGCACAGGTGAGGGGGGGACTTCTTAACATATGGCCGGTACTCGAACATCATCATGTTATCGCAGTAGCTCATTGGCATCTTTAGATGTCTCACCAAGTCCTCGTTAGTCCAAAGCATGAACCTCACACTTTTGTTATGTCTAAAAATGTAAAAAACAAAATGACGATGCTTTGAGGTAGGAATTTTATATTGACGCTCTCACATCTCTTTTGTCACCTTCCTCCCTGCCAGTGTCTGAAGGCTGTCTGCTGGACACAGAGGGCAGCATGGGGGGAGAGGCGAGGGGAGGAGGGGGCATGGGCCGAGGAGGAGGAGTCCCTGTGGACAGGGACGAGGGCGAGGAGTCTCAGCTGAGGCTGCAGCTCAAGAGGAAGCTACAGAGGAACAGGACCAGCTTCACACAGGAGCAGATCGAGGCTCTGGAGAAAGGTCAGGGCCACTGAATCACGCACAACACAGCACTCTCTTCCTTGCTTTTATTTCAGCCAATCGCTGCCCTCCGTGTGTGCAAGCAAGACCAGAGTGTTTCCATGTCGCAGCTTGACGACACCTATGTTATTACACCCCTTTTTACAGCTTTTTGGTAAATAGACGGAGACATAAATATGTGAAATGAACAACATGGCACGCAAAACATCAGTCTGTTTATCAGGTTTGGTGCCTGTCTGCTGATTTAAGCTACATGAAACACTAGAATTATTTTGACGGGACTTTTATGCATCCCTGCAACCCGTGCGACCCATGATCACTTCCAGATGCAAATCACCAAGAATCATAACTCCACAAATATATCCACTCCAAAAGGCCTCTGGCAGCGAGCACAGCAGAGGTTTGCAAACACATCATTGCTGTGGTTGTATTATGCATTAAGATCTGCGGCCCGTAGTAGCCTGCGCTGAGAGGGATCAGAAAGCCACCCTTGACTGGATATGGCTGCAGCGGACCCTTGAGCTAAATAAGGACGCAATGTCCACTGTGCAGCCGAGTGGAAATGTATCACTGTGGTCACTCCGTGCAAATGACATTAATGAGGTACACTGACCTCAGTGCACGGCCAAGGCACAATAACAATCATGTGTTGACACAGACGCCAATTATAACCAAGCCAATTATAACAATTTGTGAAACCGACTCAAATTTTAAAGCCATCGTTGTTGTCTGTTGTCTTTGTGCAATACGGACCTATTAACCATGTGTTACCAGTGAAAACTTTAATTATTTACCAACACTGCTAGTCATTTGATATTATATGCTCAACAACAAATAATAAAACCAATCACCCAATCGACTGCCTTTTCAGATGTAACCAAGTCTGTCTTAAACTGAATATTAAGGTGATTTATTTGTTTTGGTTTCCGTCTCTTGACATTTTATTGGCATGCTGAACTAATTTTAAGCATCAGAAGTGCAGACAGATAAATCTATAAGGAAACGCCTCCATTGCCAGACCTTAAACCTCAGAGTTTATTAGGATGAGTCAGACTGTCAGTTAGAGGGTGAGGCATATTCTCGTTTCGACTTGTCAACAACAAAAATGTCAGCAGTTTGTCAACTAGCAATTAACTGCCACAATGAGAAAATTAAACTCTGATACAGAAAGTCTCACTCACAAAAGTACCAAATATTAACTGCTGCTAAGAAACAGCAATGCATGTGAGTGCAAAGTTAAACATAAATCATAACAAGCTAATAAACAAATTAAATTATTGTCTTCCAACTTGCAACACTGAGATATTGAACACTGGTACAAACTCAGACAACAAAAATTTAAAATTATTTTAAACAACCACTGAGTAACAATCAGATGAAATCAAAGCTTTTGATGATGAGGGGGAATTTAGAGAGAACCTGATTTTCTTTCTGTTTAGTTTCAGTCAGCGTACGTGCTTAGGCAGCATCTCGACTTGAATCCTTTAATTTCTGCGTGTCCCATGATGATAAATAATTCATACAAAGTGCAACAGATAAATATTTCAAATATATGTAAGGATACATCTCGGCTTCCTCCATTTGTATATTCCAATGACAAGGTAATTAGTGACAATGATCTCAAGTCGCCATTGCCTGATAAGCAAGTTAACATCTGTCAAACATAATAACACATAATTATTAGGTGATTGGAAAGTCATTTCATTTTAATATAAAGCTAAATTTTTTTCATAACGATAGATGCAGAAATGAATGCAAAATACATTAATGCTGCACAGCGAGGGGTCATCGGACGAGCTGCTCTGCAGTAGTCCTGTTGCACTCGATAAAGACTCGCATTGTGTGTTTGACATTACTTAATGTCCTCCACAGAGTTTGAAAGGACACATTACCCAGATGTCTTTGCACGGGAGAGATTGGCAAATAAGATTGATCTACCAGAGGCCAGGATACAGGTAACCGAACTCTCTTCATTACAAGTAAAATAAAGACATTGTCTTACATACCCCTTTACATGATTAAGATAACTTTTTGATTGACAGGTGTGGTTCTCGAACCGAAGAGCCAAATGGAGGAGGGAGGAGAAGCTGCGCAATCAAAGGAGGTCAGGGGGCGTGACTTCCTGTTCACAGAGCCAAGCCCCTCTGACCACATCCTTCAACACGTCTGTCTATCATCAGCAGCACGGCAGCAGTTCAGGTACACACCAGGTCACTTTTAGTTATTGTTACTTTCTCTGATTTTGATGTGTGCATGCTTTTTTCCTTAATTTCTCACATTAGAAGTACCCAAAGCAAGGGTTTAAATGTGCCATCTATGATGTATATGTTTTCTGACAGAAATATATAACTAGTTTATAATTAGAAACTCACTCAGTTAACTTGCTTGACATTTTTAGGCAGGCAAAGCATCAGTTTCTCCATTAAAGCACATCTATATTACAACGTTCCCACTGAGAGATGTTTCTAGCACATGTGTGTGTAAATGTGTGAGTGTATGTGTTTTTGTGTGTGTGTGTGTGTGTGTGTGTGTGTGTGTGTGTGTGTGTGTGTGTGTGTGTGTGTTTGTGTGTGTGTGTGTGTGTGTGTGTGTGTGTGTGTGTGTGTGTGTGTGTGTGTGTGTGTGTGTGTGTGTGTGTGTGATAGTGTGAGTATGCTTACCATCTCGCTGTGTGTGTCTCTCTCCAGGGTCCATGTTGAGTCAGGCTGAGTCGTCCCTGCCCAGCTACAGCTCCCTGTCCGTCTTCTCATCCGGAGTCCAGGTTGGACATTCATCATTCATCAGCACCTTCCAAACTTTATCGAAGCAGGTCATCGTCACAGGGCATGACCTGTCCGGAGTATGAATCATAGGATAACAAAAAAAGAATAGATAAATTGATAAATACTACTGCAGATTTTTAATGGGAATGCTAATGATTACTCCTTCCACGATTAATAATGAAATAATGAAACTAATCTTCTCATTAAAACTACTAATAGCAATAAATGGTAATAATTCAAATTTATAGTAATAATACAAACAATACAGAGGAATTAAATGTAACACAGGAAGGAAGCAAATTGGGAAATATGTGAATTATACAGTGTATCAAACAGTAATTTTTTTAAAAGAGGCAGAAGCAGCTGTTACAATATACATTTAGAAAAGCTTGGATATTTTTCCTTTGATGGGGACATAGAGACAGCTTCTATCGTCCACTTGTATCAGATTGTGCCAAATGATCGTCTAAGCCTCAGCAGCAGCATGAAAATACACACATATATTGTTTTATTACATGTCTTCCTCTTCTATGAAACGTCACGCACTAGCTTCAAAACCGGTACAATTGATGAACTGAATCGCCTGCACACCGCGACTCATTAAACTATTTTACTTCTGTGTGCATTGAATAATATTTATTAATATGGTTCTGGTTTCAGTCATTGTTTCTCCTTTATTTGAATATCCAGCAGCTTCCTCTAACAAAAGCAATAGTAAAAAAAAAAAAATTAAATAACACGGTATCAATGGAAGAAGAAAAAAAGGATAAGCAAAACATTAAGATCAGAAAAAAAGAGACATCATTTTGCATAATGTAATCCAAAGAATGTGGGCTGCTGCTTCTGCCACAAAACACTACTCTAGCGCCTCCATGTGGTTAACTGAAACCATGCCGTCGTCACTACTTGCCTTTTACAGTACGTGGTGCAATATGCAGAATGGCTCCTGACAACCTTGAAAAGAGAGTTTTCTTAGATACTATAGTGATTTTTGTTGTTGTTGCTTCAGTACAAAATTTAACCCAAATCCTCTCCCCATTTCCTCCACTCCTTTGCCCCCTTCTCAGTCTCTTGCTCCCCAGTCAACCTCTTCTTACTCCTGCATGTTACCTCCGTCCCCCTCTGCCCCGCGCAGCTTTGACTCATCAGCGTACTCCTCACCTCATCTGCAGACCCCGTCCTCGGCCAACTCCAACACTGGTGAGTGGGTTGGTTTGAGATTAACACTTTGTTCATGAAATACACAGAAAAAATTCAAATTGTTTTTTTTTCTTCTTCTTCTCCCTCTCTCTTGTTCAGGGCTCATATCGCCCGGAGTTTCCGTGCCGGTCCAGGTTCCAGGAGCCGATCAGCAGAGCATGGGTCATAACCTGGGTCAGTACTGGGCCAGATTACAGTGAGCGACAGACAATCGCTGTCGACACACAAACAAAGAAGAAGGGAAAAAACTGAGAGGGGATGTAACAAAAAAGTGTGGTTTTGAAGGAAGCACAGGACTGAGCTATAGAGGGGGAGGGGGGAGGGGGCTCAATGAGTTGCAGACCCCCCTGAAATGCATTAAATGTTTACAAATTCAGCCAGAAGCAGCTTTGGTTGCACTTGACGGCACTGTGGTCCCACTGGTATTTGCTTAGTATTATCCTCTTCATTTTATCTTATATTTTATTTAGATTGTGTGTTTGGGATTAAAAAGAAATCTGAATGATAGAATATGGGTGTAGTTTACGCTGTTTGTGGAGATGCCACAAATGACAATGGTTTAAATCGCCCGGTAGTTGAGAATTTACATTGGACCCTTCCTAAGTTTAAACATATTGTTTTATGTTGAACATTTTGGCTGATAATTATACTGATAGCTTTACAATCCGAAAAACAAAAGACTACAAAAAAACAGGGGAGAAGAAATTACACAAAGCACTGGACGGTGAGAAAAAACTGACAGACTCTCTACCAAACAGAAATGCTTTAACAAGTGATTCAGTGATACTAAGTAAATGCCAGCAGGCGTCTGTATTGTGAAGTGTCACCACAGTTTCTTGTTACTTGAGCAGCATAATGATATTGTGAAGTCTGTTCCCTAAGCGTAAGCTGCGTGAGGCTGTGAAGACTTTAGACTTGCTTATGGCAATCACTTTTACTAAAACTTAAAAACGTACTATGAAAAAGGAGAGGAAATCCTGCCTTCCCTGCCAGCAACATTACACGAAGACTGATACTGCATATTTTTGTACAGACATCTGTGTATGATGAAGATAACTGTGGAATATTGTCAGATATTATTGGAGGGAAGAATGTAGCACGTTGTAGACTCAAATCATCCTCAAAGCACAAATCTAATTTGTTAGAATCAAGTGTTGGCGATGCACTGTATCAATACTAGAATCAAATGTCGCCTGACATTTAAATATTAAATATTTACAAGTATCACAGATTTTCTGCCAAAAAGTACAGTGGGTCGATTTTGATTTTTCAATATTCTTTTTGTTGCATTTGTGTGTGCGCGTGTGTGTTTGTGTGTGTTTTATGTGAGAGTATGAGTACGTTCTTTTTTATCCATCAAAAAAACAGAAGCAATCCCATCTGAAGACTAGCTGTGACACTTGGATTGACAGGAAATCTTTTGTACGTAACTAATGAACATCAGCTGGTGACAATCAAGCATCATAACACAGCAAACAAGTGAGACGATTGACAATCAAAGCTGGAGGTAGAGGAGATGAAAATGGGAAAGAGAAAAACTGTGACATTATGGCAACACTGTGCATACAATGTAAAATGACATTCTCAACTGTGCATGACCAAAATAAGTCGCTATAGACAATCAGCTATACTTGCAGAAATAAATCGAGTATTGTACAAAACCGCTACTACTGAACTTTTTGCAGGGGTTTTAACCCTCTGCTCACTTTCCTCTGACTATTGGTTTTGTTGATGCATCTCAGTTTAATCTCCTAAGAATTGTCTTACAACTCTTATTTATTTGTCTTTTCACTCGTTCACCAAAGGTCCTCTGTGTTGTTTCTGTTGTCATTGTGCGTTGTGTTAGTACTGTATAGCTACCAAGAGTCAACCCTTTTGTGAAGGCCTTGGATCCCTTTAATGAAAATAAAACTGTGTGTAATGAATATAAAGTCAAAGGTCTTTCTTTTTATTATATTTAAAGGGGAATTCAATATTATGTGGAAAAAAAACCTGTGTTCCTTAAAAACGTAAAGGTAACAAAATGTTAAAATCTTCATTGTAGCGGTGACTGGTGCTGCAGTAACATTAATCAATACACAAAATGCTTTGAGCTAAAAAGATTGATTTATAGTATTATATTTACAGTAAATCACATGACTGCCTTGAAGTGAACATGAAGGAAATTGGCCAACCATTAACAGGGCAGCCTCTGTGCTAATGGCACGACTCACTTGCTTCCCTGGAGGATAGACTGAAATTAAAGAAGGGAGAGGAGGAAGGGGGAAAGCTAACACCAGTGATGCTTTACAGAGCCCCAATAACAATACTGGACTCTTAGATCAGATGTGAGATGCTAGCTAGTGCATGTCAGCTTAACGCAGATTCATCAACTTCCTTAAAATGTATTAAAAGTACCTTTTGTTGAACAACAATGGAAAAATAGCTGTCGTTTGAAAAAAGATGTGACGGATAATTGTCATAGAGCCACTCTGTTTTTTTTCTCCACACAAGGATTATCATGTAAATGCATGGGTGCCAAATTTAAAAGGATTTCATTTTAATCTATTGAATTATTTTTCAATTGGTGCACAGTGTAATAAAAGATTAAAATGTTACTATAATTTTAATCTAAAAATCTAATTTTTTAATTTGTATTGCAGGAAAAAAAACAGATCCGTCCATGCTTAGATTCTAAATTTATAATATGATTTCAATCTAATATTGTCAGAGCTGAAGTCAACTTTACACTAGATTTTACACTATGAAAACATGGCAAAAGTACACTGGACAATTCTTGAGCGACACACCTCCATATTATTCACATATGACTATGAAAATTACATAAAGTATCTATAGTATGTCATTTAGGAAGGCAAAAAAAATTAAATAGAAAGTAAACAAAGTAAAAAAAATTAAATAAGCCAATGCATTCCTGTAAGAGGCCTTCATTAATGACTTAACATCCATAAAAGCAGATGGCTGATCATGAATCGGTGTTTGTTAAGGGATTAGACACAGTTTAGCCCGCTGATTAATATAAATTATCATTTTGGAACTTTCCCATCTTCGTATGTAAAAAATTTAATAAAAAATAAAAATAAAATATTTTGAATAAAACAGTCCGTTTTCTATTTTTTTTTAAATGAAACAAATAATTAAAAAATGAAATCAAACAGTTCTTTTCGTTTTTCGTGTTTCGATTTCCAAACGGATATGGATTGAACGGAAGGTACACGGATTGGATTAGTACTACTACTCTGTAAAGTCATTAAAGTCACACTCAATTATTAACTATTAATAAAACCATTTGATACAGCATTGAAAATAAGAGAGACCTCCATTTCCAATATTCTAAATAAAGGTTTACAATCCACCAAAAATCAAAAAGATGTAATAAATATATATAGGGGAGAACGGGGTAATCTGAGCCACTTTTTACATTTGCTCCCCTCTAAGCGAGTTAAAATGAGTTATCACTCAAATGTACACATTTCCCATTAATTCAGGATGTTTCCTAGAAATGGGCATTAGCAGAATTTTTTCAAGACAAAGGGCAGTGAAAATATGATTGTTTAAAAAAAAGTTGTCATGTGGCTCACTTTACCCCAGCTGCGGGGTAAACTGATCCACTTACTTTTTCCACTCTGAAACTACCATAACAACACATATTGTAACAGTAAGAATCCTGAAAGCTAGCCACACATTCCAGAACTAATGTCGGACTAGTAAAATAATTATGGGGTTTGGTCAATTAAGCAAAGCAAATTTTCTAAACACTTGAAAGTAACTCTGAACAAAATCAAATACAACATATTATAATTAAAAAGGTTTTAATAAGATTCAAATGAAAGATAGAACCAGTTAGATTAGAACACAGTCTGGGGGTCAGAACACAGGACCCTTAGAGCCAGCTAGTGTCTGGCGGTCAAACCATAGGAAAATCAGAACCAGCGAGAACAGCCTGGGACTCAGAACACAGGAGAAGACCCAACTGGATTATAACATCAGCCTGTCATACTCTACAACTAGGCCTACTCTACATTCCAGCCCTGAAGGTTACAGGGAAAGATGAGAAGGTGCTCTTTCCGTGTGGTTGCCCCAGGTTGTCTTCCTGGTGTATTTCCTTGGCATGATGGCTTTTCTACAATGTGTTGATACCAAAGTACTCTGCTTTCCCAATGATATGGTGTCGGACCTAGAACAGAGAATCCTGGAAATTGCAGCTGCACACACAACTGTAAAGAACATCATTCTGCACATCGAGTCAAATGATGTTGTAAGACAAGAGTCTGAAATGTTGAAACAGGACTTTAAGAATCTCCTGAACACGGTCAGCTCACTGAATGCTGAGGTGTTTATCAGTGGTCCTCTGCCACCAATCAGAAGAGGACCTGAGAGATTCACTAGACTGTTAGCACTGAACACATGGCTTTCAACTGCGTGCCCTGACCACTCAGTGCATTTTATTGACAATTTTAATATTTTCTGGAACCGCAAACAGCTTTTTAAGACAGATGGACTTTGTCTAAATAAGGCTGGAGTCAAACTATTCACATCCAACGTGATGTACGTCCTACGTCACCAATCTGTTCGTGCCAAGGACAAGGCCCAGGAGGAGAAGATAACACAGCGTAGCAGCAGCGCCGAAGGACAACTGCCGGCCCCAGATGACAGCTCAGACCAGGAGAGATATCAGGGCAGAGAGGAGGGGGCTCCACCCATCCCCGTCTCCCCTGGATCCCGCAGGTCATCACCAAGCCGACCTCTCTCTCCTCGTTTCTCTCCTTCAACCACCCTTTCTCCATCCTCTCCTGATCTGGGATTTAAAGAAATCATACATACCCCCAGCAGTCAACGTCCCCGTCAACTCGCCAATCTAAGCCACAGTGCCCGGCTCTTCACCCCTCCACGCACAATCCCTCCGATCCCACCGCGACGTCATCATCAGTCTCCCTAGCCTGATGATGTCAGCACTTGTTGATATGTGCCGGGCCGCGGCTACATAGTTAACGCCTACAACTCTCAGGATAAGCTGGGGCCCTGTTTCTCAAAGTGTATCTCAAGTAACAGGAAACTCTTAAATCCTGTAAATGTATCAAATCTGATAAGCATTCCTCTTCAGCCACAGTGTGCTGAAATATATCGGGCTGACAATGCTTCGAACACACTAAATTTAGCTTTATTAAACATCAGATCCTTGGCAGGTAAAACATTTTTAATTAATGATCTTATTACTAGGCACAATCTTAATTTTATGTTTTTAACTGAAACTTGGTTAGACCAAGATAACAGCTCAGCTGTACTCATAGAGTCCGCCCCCGCAAATTACAATTTTGTGAGTGAATCCAGAGTGCATAAAAAAGGAGGGGGGGTTGCTATTCTGTTTAAAGAATCTCTACAATGCAAAAAGATGTCTTATGGAAATTTTTATTCATTTGAGTATGTGGCTCTTCAGTTAAATTCAGCCTCTAGAGCTATTTTCATCAATATCTACCGGCCACCACAATACAATGCAAGCTTTTTTGATGAACTTACTGAACTGCTGTCTGTAATATGTACTGAGTTTGACTGTGTATTAATCGTCTGAGATTTCAATATTCATACTGACAAACCAGAGGACAGATGTGCGAAAGAGCTGTGCTGTGTCCTTGACAACTTTGGTCTAAATCAGCATGTTGACAAATCAACTCATAACAAAGGGCACACGCTGGACCTTATCATTTCCAGAGGAATGAGCATTTCAGACATAACAGTGGCGGATATGGGTCCCCTCACGGACCATTCCTGTTTATTTTTTGAGAGTAAAATGTCTGTGCACACAATTGATCAATCAAAAATAATCAAAAAGCGGTATATTACAGAAAATACCAGTGAAACATTCATTCAAGCATTTTCTTCGATACCACCCCTCCCCTGTAACTCAGTTAAAGAGCTCTTAGACAACTTTAACGGCAAACTTACAAGTGTTATAGATGCTATTGTGCCCACTAAGATGAAGGTTGTCTCTGGTAAGAAAAGATCTCCTTGGAGAAATGCCCCGCAGGTCAGAATAGAAAGAAGAGAGTGCCGTAAAGCAGAACGCAGGTGGCGAAAAACAAATCTCCAGGTTCATTATGACATCTTCAAAGAGAAACTGTGCAAGTTTAACTCAGACCTGAGAAATGCAAGGCATTCTTTCTTTTCTGACATCATCACCAAAAACAACAACAATGCACGTGCCCTGTTTGCTACTGTCGACAGATTAACAAACCCTCCTGTGCCAGTAGCGTCTGAGCATCTTTCCACGAGGGCCTGCAATGAATTTGCCTCCTTCTTTACTGAGAAAATTCACAAAATTAGACAAGCTGTCACTGCATCAATACCAAGTTCAACATATGTGTTCCCTCTTAAAATCAATTCAAATGCAATGACAGAATTTTATCTTATAAACCACAAAAACCTGGAGGACATTATACAACACCTGAACTCCTCATCCTGTTGCCTTGACATTCTGCCCACAGGCTTCTTTAAAACAGTTTTTAGCTGTATGGCCTCAGATGTTCTACAAATTGTCAACATGTCCCTTCAGACAGGTGTATTCCCACAGGCCCTGAAAACAGCAGTCATCAAGCCACTCCTAAAAAAGAACAATCTTGATACATCACTCATGAAAAATTATAGGCCCATATCTAACCTACCATTTTTAAGTAAAATCATTGAAAAAGCTGTTTATCAACAGCTAAATAACTACTTAGCAATGAATAACTGCTTTGATGTCTTCCAGTCAGGATTTCGACAACACCACAGCACTGAGACTGCTCTGGTTAAGGTCCTCAATGACATCCACTTAAACACAGACAGTGGCAAAAGTTCTGTCTTAGTTTTACTGGATCTCAGTGCCGCTTTTGACACAGTTGACCACAGCATATTACTAGATCGACTAGCAAACTGGGTTGGACTTTCTGGAACTGTACTAAGCTAGTTTGAATCCTACTTAAAGGATAGAGACTACTATGTGTCAATAGGCAATTTCACATCTGAGCGGACAAATATTGAATGCGGGGTCCCCCAAGGTTCCATTCTTGGCCCTCTTCTATTTAACATCTACATGCTCCCACTAGCTCAGATTATGAATAAGAACAAATTATGCTACCATAATTATGCAGACGACACGCAAATTTACATAACCATATCACAAGGAGACTACAGTCCGATACAGGCACTGAGTAAGTGCATTGAACAAATCAATGATTGGATGTGCCAAAATTTCCTTCAATTAAACAACGATAAAACTGAAGTAATTGTCTTTGGTGCCAAAGATGAACAATTAAAAGTCAGCGCACAGCTCACATCCATTATGTTAGAAACCACACCCCAAGCCAGAAATCTTGGTGTTGTTATAGACTCCGACTTGAATTTCAAGAAACACATAAAATCAATTAATAAATCAGCCTACTACCACCTAAAAAACATATCAAGAATTAAAGGGCTTATGTCTCAGCAAGATTTAGAAAAACTTGTCCATGCATTTATCTTTAGTAGACTTGACTACTGTAACAGTGTCCTTGCTGGCCTTCCAAAAAAATCTATCAGACAGCTTCAGCTAATTCAGAACGCTGCTGCCCGAGTCCTCACTAGGACCAAAAAAGTAGATCACATTACCCCAGTTCTGAGGTCTTTACACTGGCTTCCTGTCACTCAAAGAATTGATTTCAAAATACTGATGTTGGTTTATAAAGCACTAAATGGTTTAGGGCCAAAATACATTACTGATATGCTGATACGTTATGAACCGTCCAGAGCCCTTAGGTCGTCTGGGACAGGTCTACTTACAGTCCCCAGAGTTAGGACTAAACAAGGAGAAGCAGCTTTTAGTTATTATGCACCAAATCTCTGGAACAAACTCCCAGAGAACTTGAGGTCTGCTGCAACTCTCAGTTCTTTTAAATCGAGTCTGAAGACTTTTTTGTTTCCATTTTAACCTGCAATTTTCATTTTATTTGCTTCTTTTATTTGCTTTTAAATGTTTTTAAATCGAGTTTTCATTTTTTTTTTTTTTTTTTTTTTATTTGCTTCTTTTATTCGCTTTTAAATGTTTTATAATGTGTTTTATGTATTCTAATCTTGCCCCTGTAAAGCACTTTGAGTGGCCTTGTGTCTGAATTGTGCTATATAAATAAACTTGCCTTGCCTTGCCTTGCCTTGCCTTGCCTTATGACATTAAAATAAAACACATGTCATATTACATTAAAATATGTTTAAGACTAAACTTAACTTGTGCCTCATGGTGGGGGAAAGTGAGACAGTGGCTCACTTTCCCCCACAGCATTTGGCTCACTTTCCCCCACCACCACAATTTGAGAAAAAACTACCTCTCTTAGCATTTCAGGCTAATCTTCAGTTATCAGCATCACATGGTTTCATATGTTGGTAGTGCATCAACACATATGATAGAAGTTTTTCTACGTGAATACATTTGCTTTGGCACAAAAGCTGATTAAGTTGACAGCAAGAAAATTTACTTTTACAAGCAAAATACCTATTTTGGTGAAAAAAACATGCTTACCACAGCACCATGAGGTCCTCTCTTTCAGGGCCATGGGGAAATGAGAGGGGCTTGAAAACATATATCTCACATGACCACAAATGTGTTCCGTTGCCTAGATACAGGGGGTGGCTCACATTACCCGATGCCTCAGATTCCCCCTTCTCCCCTATACATATCAATCTTTTGCGAAGATATTGCATATTTGAAAGTTTGAAAGTTCCTGATTCCCTTTATTTATATTTAATATATATATATATATATATATATATATATATATATATATATATATATATATATATATATATATATATATATATATATATATATATATATATAAAGGGAATCAGGAACTTTCAAGACAAAATATGCAATATCTTCGCAAAAGTGTCTTCTCACCTGTAGCCATGCACCTGCAGCAGCAGCCCGCACCAGTGAACCTGCTTTCTATCGAAGGCCTGTGTCATGTCTACATAACGGGCGGACGGAGGAAGCCACAGCCAACAACTCGCTGTGCTGTGAAGGAGGGCAGAGCCGAGGCAGAGAGAGCTGACTGATCGATCAGCCCAGCCTAGTCCCAAGAGAGACATGGAGCTTCTGAGGAGAGACCACGGTGAGCTTTGTTTCACTTGCCTCTGCTTTGGGACGGTTTAGACGAACCCGCAATACAAATGTGTAAGTTTAATTTTGATAACAATAATAATGGCGCGGTTTTCTTTGCAGTGACTGGAATGGAGTTGGGTCTTCTGCTGTGTATGGTTTTGGCCTTAACGGGAACAACATCGGCTGTGCCTGACCAGTACAGTAAAGCGGTGGTGAGTATTAAAAAGAGGGGAAATGTTCTTGTAAATGTTTCTAAAAATTCTTAAATGTGTGCCTATAGCTGCCCTTCGATAGCTGATTGTGTATTATGGAATGCGTGATTAAGAGTTGATTTAACCTGGCATCATAAACATTATATCAAAGGCTTATTTTTGCTCAGTGTAATTATTACGTGTGATGAGAATATGTATCACTTTGTTGGTTAAATTTCGACTTTTGTGGCAAAGAAGCATTATAAATCATATAGTGTTTGTGTGTATGTATGTATACTGTGTGTGTGTGTGTGTGTGTGTGTGTGTGTGTGTGTGTGTGTGTGTGTGTGTGTGTGTGTGTGTGTGTGTGTGTGTGTGTGTGTGTGTGTGTATGTATGTATACTATACATATATATAGTATACTTGTATTCATAGGCTATTGTATGTTTTAAACTTTTTGTGCTGATCAATATCAGTAAGTTGTCATACAAAGCATGTGACATATGACAAAGAGGTTGGTGGCTGGCACAAATGTAGCAATTTCCATATGACTCCATGCATCATTGTTTTTCGAAGAAACAAATAGAAAACCAAAAATGTACTTTATTGTGAACACTTCATTTGCAATTCACTGGGATCTGTGGGTTTCCTACCTCGGGTGTACTCACACTTCCTCAAAGGTGTCATCACTACTGTTTATTTTGCGTAACTAAGTCTTCTAAGCCATCTAAGACTTTCTAAGCTAACTCTACTAAGCCATCGCAGTGGTGTGTGTGAAGAAGATTTCTAGTCGTTCTAAATAGTTTTTAGTCTACACAGACTGTATGATGCTGTTGGTGAGTGGAGTGATACCCACAGGTGAAATTATACACAACTTGTTCGTGTTAAATAAGGTAACTTGACCAATAGAGAGAGAGAGAGAGGAAAAAATGAAAACTCTTCAGTTTTGGTGGAGACAAAATAAGAATAAGAATATGAGTAATACATTTAACAATGTGTGGTGTGTAAAACCCACCAAAAACACAACTGTTGAGTGAGCCAACACCTTCAGCTGCAGCCACAGCAGAAGAGGGGATGCATTGCCGGAAGGGCGGGTTTCAAAACCACTTTTAGTAACCTCTGAAACACACACCGCCAGAGCCGGCCCGAGGCATAAGCAAACTAAGCGGCTGCTTGGGGCCCCCAACCGCCAGGGGGGCCCCCTCCAACACTTTTTTGAGTGTGTGTGTTTGATATCAACATCATATTATGCAAATGTAAGTTATCATACAAAAAAGGATCACAATGTTTTGGTCTCGATAATTAAGAGCCTAATAATTGAATCAATTAATCTGGAAGGTAATCCGAGGTTTACTGATCACGTCACGTTCACGTCCATGCACAGTGTGTATTGAGTTTATTTAAAAACATTTGGAAATGCCCTCAGTTGCCCATGCACTGTGTATAGTCTTAGCCTATTTCATCCTTGTCCGTGAAAAAAAAGATAGCTGGACAACAGAGTTCTTCTGCTTCATTCCTCTCACTGCACTTAAATGCATTCATTATATTACAGAGAAATATGTCCCATAAAAGAAAAAGAGCTCCAAACCCAACCCAGAGGACCCTGCATAATATTTTAATTTAAATAAATATTTCTATAGAAAATTCATGTGTCTTTCTTCAATAGCTTCTAATTCATCCTACCCAGTGTCCCAAAATTATTTGTTCACACAACATTTCTCAGATTTAGCCTCTTAATTCTTCCCTCAAAATGCACCAGATTCATTCATTTCACTTTAAGAACGTAAAAAAAAATCTCCCGGGGGGTCATACCCCCGGACCCCCCTAGGAGGGTCGGGATCTCGACTATCTTATACTTTCACCCAGCTGTACATTGGAGGCACTAGCAGAAAACACTGGGTATGTGGATAAAACATTTAACAAAGGGCAATAATTTGGCCAGCGCTACGAAGGAGGGGGCCCCCGAATCATTTCCCGCTTAGGGCCCCATGAAGGCTTGGGCCGGCTCTGCACACCACACCATATTTATCAGCTTATTTCATCTGCAGTTCCGTCTCTCGTCAGATACTCTGAATAGAGCTTGTGGTGTGGAAATTATCAATTGTACTCTGCCTTTTACCCACTGAGCAACTCACTCATCAATGACAGGCTCATATAACATTAATGAGAAAATAAGGCATATGCACTGCACTGTGAGCAGTGCATTAAATAGCCTCCATGTAGCCTAATGACATCAGGTCATGATGGCGTGGTTTTCATTTTTGGGGAAACTGCAGATTAGCACATTTTTTCTCTGTCCAGGATTGGTTGAGCAGGTATGGCTACCTTCCTCCTCCTGACCCGCGCACAAGTAAACTGCAGACCAAAGATGGGATCGAGAAAGCAATCCGCGTCATGCAGAGATTCGGTGGGGTCCAGGAGACCGGGGTGCTTGGTAACAACCTCTCTTCTTGGACCCACATGGACAATATACTGTGTATATCAGATTTCACAGGTCCTGGATTCACAGGAGGCCTCAGAGGTTCATGCAATCTGCTATTTGGATTAAACATTGCACCGTGTAATTAACTTCTCTTGCAGACAGCGAAACCATCAGACTCATGTCCACACCACGATGCTCCCTCCCTGATATTGTTGGCAGTGAGGACATGCTAAGAAAGAGGAGGCGGAGGAGGAAAAGATACGCACTGTCAGGCCTTAAGTGGCACAAGACAGAGCTCACATGGAGGTGTGTTTCCTGTCATGTTACTCTATCTCTTCCCTTTATGAACCACAGAGCAGAGCTATATATATATATCTGTTTTTGGGGGGGTCGGGGGCTGTAGCCTACTGTTTTATTCTTTTAATGTAGTCACACAAGCTTTTCAATAGCTTTTTTTGTGCTATTTTTGTGTCCGTTTACTTATACGAAGAGGATAAGATTAAGGATAAAATAAGATTATTATCTTATTAAGGATAAAATAAGATTACACAAGCATATACTGTACATACTGTTTGGATCCCGTGCTTTCACCTCTGTGGCCTTTAGCATGTTTTAGTACACTTAACACTTTATATACTGTATGTCTGATTTGTTGATTGTGAAAGTAGCACCTTACAAAATACCAGGAGCGATCTTTGGGAAATTAGAAACAATATTTTTATTGGAAAGGGCATAAAAGTTATTTATAAAATAAACTAAAAGAAAATATCAAAATACACATTCAAAGGAGATTCAAAACAGTGAGAAAAAACAAATACACAAGGCTGGAGTTATTTTATATATTTCTTGTCGCTAAAACGTCTGTCTGCTCTTCTGTTTGGTCGTTGTGGTATTCAGTCCAAAGCCATTTTCTTATGATGATAAAATACTTTGTGTCACAAAATCAGTTTCATTTTAAGGAGAGGCTCAGTAATTGTCTTAATCCTCATCCTACCGACAGGGATCTTTATTGACCACGGAGGTAAACATCTTGTCATCTCTCACTAGTATTTTATTCTATGGTTCCAATTTTTCAAGACTTTATCAATTAATTTGTTCCTCATCATGACTAAATATTATTGTTTTCTGATTCTCTTCTAATTTTTGCTTTTTAATTGTACTAATCATCTCAACTGCATTGGGTTCATTTTGACCCCACCTAGCAGTTTTAATAGTTTCATTAAGTTTATAAATAGCGCACTTTTATGGGACTATTTCCAGCTGTGGAGTGATAACCAGCTATTAGACTGGTGTATGCAGGATTGAACAAGACTGCTTTGTGGCACAAAGGAATAAGCTATATCAGGGTTTGGCTACACAGTTTTTTTGTTAGTTTTATCTGCTACAAAGAAAATATAGTTGTAAAAATGATCACCAGGTTGAAACTTTATCTTCGGTTTAAGTTGGGAAAATGTAAACAAAAAATATATATACCCCTTTACACTGTAGAATATATTTTTTTTTTTTGAATACTCGATGAACCACTGAACATGTCCCACATGACATACTGTTTCGTAATAAACAAAACAGAAAGAATTATGGAAATTAAATGTCCAAACTGTATAAGGCCTATCGGGGATGTTTGAAACATAATAGTCTGCAACCTTGTGGTAATATGAAATCTGTTCTTGTCTGCAGTATCGACAGCTACCCATCACCATCCCTCTCGCCTGGCCTGCCTAACAGTTTGGTGGAAAACCTCCTGACTCACGCCTTCAAAGCCTGGAGCGAGGCAGCCCCCTTGCATTTCAATCAGCTGCGGAGTGACAGCAGTGGGGCGGCAGCTGGAGGGGACATCAGAGTGTCTTTTTCCCGCTTGTTTCATAACGATGGGTATCCTTTTGACGGGCCGGGTGGCACCCTGGCCCACGCCTTCTTCCCCTTCGGAACTGACGTGGGGGGTGACACACACTTTGATGATGATGAGACCTGGAGCTATGGAGGTATTAACTAGTCGAAACCATAATGGCTGGACATATGATGGCTATTTGACCACAGTCCGTATACAGACATACAAATGTGAAATACATTACAAATTGAAAAAAAGCCCTCTTATGTGATCAAGAAGAGTCCTTTTACTACCTGCGTAATCAGTGTCATGAAACCCCCCATTTGTGGTTATTTATGTGATCCATTACCACTTTTGCTTCACGCTTCCTCAGGTGACAGTAGCAGCAGCACAGACTTGTTCACAGTTGCAGTGCACGAGTTTGGCCACGCGCTAGGGCTGTCCCATTCCTCTTCTGAACCGTCTATCATGAGGCCGTACTACCAGGGTCCTGTGGGCGACATTCCAAATTTCAAGCTGCCCCTGGACGACCGGCAGGCCATCCAGCAGCTTTACGGTCGGTCAACAATAGGACTCATTACAGTGGAACAGAGTACATCTCATCTCATCTCATCATGTGTTGATTTGGGCAGTTTTTTTATGTCTGTGTGTGTGTGTGTGTGTGTGTGTGTGTGTGTGTGTGTGTGTGTGTGTGTGTGTGTGTGTGTGTGTGTGCGTGTGCTGATATGACATCTTCCTCTTAGTTTAGAGTTGAAGCTTAAGGGAAACAGTGAGATAGGTGTGAGCTCCTGTGTGGCTTAATCCGTATTTCTGTCGTTGAACAGGATGTTAACATTATCTTAGAATAATCAAGGTTTTCAGGAAAGGTCTGCTTAACTTAATTTTATTTTATGTCGAAAGTCAACCCGTGCCACTTGCACGGCAAAGAATCTTGATGACTTTTGTCCTTACATCCTGTGCAGAATTATTATGTGTCTTGATTTTGTGAAGTTAAATAATAAATGCTTACTGTCTATGTAAACATGAGTAAGGAAGATGTGCTCGTACAAATTCCTAATGATTGTTTAGATATTGTTAGCACTAAAATCAAGTAAGAATCTTAGACGTTTCTTGTTTTTTTTTAATTGCAAGAGTATTACCTTGTAGCTTAAAATAATCCACAATATGTAAGAGCCCATAAAAACCAGACCAAGAGGCTCTGTGTTTAAGTAAATTCTCAGTGACGTAATAGTGTGTGAAATGATGCTTACGGGCACATGGGATTTCAACAATTTCCTTCCGTGTCTGAAAAAAGAAATTGTTTGCGTCCTGTGTGTCCAACTCCCCTGGCTACTGAGAGGAATGTGGGTTACTTTCACACTAGTTTCTAGTACTGTCATAATGTGTCAACACTATCTGTGGTCACCATTCTGTTGTAGGTGTGAAAGGTGGAGCGCCACCAGGTGGTGTTGATCCCGACCTCCCACGGCTGCCCAGTCCAGCTCCTCCAAGACCAACGCTGCTGTGAGTAGAGCCACAGGAAACAATGCAAACCACTGTGCATTCAAGCCTATAAGCACTTATCATTTGCTTTCACAAATGATAAATGTGCTTTCAATGCACTCTTGCACTTTATAATGGGCAAGTATGTGATGAAGAGGCCTTTTAAGAGCAGTGGATGCAGATAAAAGCTTTGCGGTTGCCCCTCAATGTGGCAGTGTTTGTTCTTGTTGTGCCCTCTAGTGAATGTTTAGCAAACTACCTCATGTCAAAATTAGTTTTTTTTTCTGTTTTTCTGTTCATCAGTTCTGACCCCTCATTCCACAAGCGCTGTCAGGGAGGCTTCGACGCAGTGGCAAATATCAGGGGAGAGGTCTTCTTTTTTAAAGGTAAGAAGATCAGCAGGGAGGCACAGACTTGAAATCTTTCCAAAATTATAAATGTACATAAAACTCTCCAATGTCCTACATTGTTCAATTAACAAAAACATTTCAGCCTTTGTGATGTATAAATACATTTAGTAACGCCCTGTATCATCTATACTGCATGTGAAAACACAGTGGCACATGTTGGTGTCATGTTCACTCTCTTTTCTCGGAAAGGTGCATACTTCTGGAGGGCTAAGCGAGACGGGTCTTTGGAGTCCCTTAATCCGGCCCAGATCAAAAACTTCTGGATAGGCCTTCCACCCGGAACCAACAAGATTGATGCCGTGTATGAGAGGAAGAGCGACAGCAGTATAGTTTTCTTTATTGGTGAGAGAAAAAAATGTGTGTGAGTTACATGGGGGTTGGGTGTATCTAATTCTGTGGTGTGTGAACATGGTTTTATAACTTTGTTGTTTTGAAGTGGGTGGTTATGTGAAGTAAATTATAGCCTGGTTCCTGTTGATCAAGAGCTGCATTAAACTAATGATCAAAGTGTTTCCTTCCGTCAAACCTGATTCTTTTCAAGGTGGAGGGAAACAACAAGTATTTTTGGCAATGGTGTAATGTTGGAGATATTTTAAGGTCATACGTCAAAGAAAGTTTATGTGACACACCTATAGTGTAAGGTGCGCCTACATTACTGTATTACTGGTTCAGGGGCCGTATTCACAAAACATTTTATCTTAGCGCTAAGAGTACTCCTAAGGAGCACTAAAAGTTCTTAGTAAGGAGTGATTTCTTAAAACCTATTCACAAAGCTGATAAGACCAACTTTTACTAAGGAGTGGGAGGGACTCCTAGGGCCTATCCGAAAAGTCCAATCTCCTAACCTATAAGCCTCCTTTCCTATGCCTTAACCCCTAAACGTCATCGGGGTTAAGGAGAGATGAAAGGTGCTTCCTATCGAACATAGGAAAGGACAGCGCTGTTTCAAATGAATTCGACTCCACCTTTCCTAACCGACGTCATTGCGCGACGGCGAGTATTGCTGACGTGAGTCGCGTGAAACTACACTATTCTCCGAAAATTGACTACAACAAGCTCTCGTTTGATCCATGCGTTCTTTTCATATTGATTTTAATCAGGTTGTCGCCAACAGAGTGAGAATCACTCCCATATATCCCAATTCACATGTGGAATAAAAAGAGGCTACACTTAGCCTATGTTGATGTTGAAATGAACTGCCCCCAGTAACTTCATTAAATGTGAAGTTGGTATTTTATTTTCTAATGGTGTAAATGATGTGCTACGAAAATAACTAAATTATGATGTTGGTCTTTTATGAGTTCTTTATTATCTTAATGGGGGGGGGGCATTTTGTTTTAGCTGAGTTAAATCTTCCTCTCTTCTCTTATCCTCTCCTCTCTTCTGTTTTGCCTCTCGTTCGTATTCGTGTAGAGTCGGTAAACTCCGGCGGTGGCTTGTTGCTTTAAATCTTGCCGCCGTAAAGGATTATGGGATACCACTATCTCCTTTCCTTTAGCATAGGTTGGTCAGGAGTAACCTATGTTAAAGGAGGGTTAAAGGATGAATCGAGGCTCCTTTCCTATGCCTTTCCTAAGCATTTTGGGAATTCGGATCACCTATCCGCCGAGTACTTCCGGTTCATCTCGATAGGAAAGGAAATTTCCTATGCAAAAAAAAGTTTTCGGATAGGCCCCACAGCTAAGACTATAGGGCGATGTTGACCCTGTTGCTATGGATGATGTCATGTTCATACCTTCTATGCCCACAGTGATTGGCTGAGAAGGAATGAGAGCTAAGAGTGAATTTATGATGGAATCACTGTGGGAGATATCCATATCGTGTCGCTGTATTAAAGTAAAGAGTTTTTATATACAATTAATGACAAGTGACACTGATTTAACATGAAACCAAGATACTGCAGGGTTTCCCACACATTTGTTCACAATTAACCTACAATAGCGCCACATAGGTCTATTCATTTTAAATTTTACAATGATTTGAATCGGAAAAATATCCTCATTGAACAGTTGGACGCCATGCACTCTCACTGTATTTCTCTCAATGGCGGACTATGCAGCAATAGTCAGACAGCGACAAACCAGGAAATTCACAATTTAGACACAACAGCCGGCGAAATCGTAAAGTACATGCGGAAGGAAAAAGGCGAGACGCGCAACTATACAGTAGCGGATCTGTGGAACGGAGGAGATGCTGCGAAGCGCCACATATAGGCCTACTCTAGTAGGAAATTAAACCCAAACGTGACACCAACAGTAACTTTCAGTGCATCATAAACCCAAAGCAACTGGAGGAAAATGAACTTAATAAATATTTTTTTATAACAATATAATAAATATTAATGTGTCTATACTTTCTAAATATAGCTTTACTAAGATCATTAAACCCTTACAGCTATTAAAGGTACCTTTTATAAAGCTCACTAGCATTAAATCTCTCCAAAACACCATCAAATGGTTGTCTGTGATTTACTCTTAGTGACTTAGGAGTCCTCTTGAGGACTCCTAGCTTTTTATAGATTTAGGAGCTAGTTTTAGCGCTAAAATGCTTTGTGAATTACACTTATCTTAAAAAGTTAGGAGTCCTAAAATTAGGAGTGAAACGCCCCTTATTTTTTAGAGTTACTCCTAAATCAGCACGTTAGGACCTACTCTTAGCCTTAAAATGTTTTGTAAATACGGCCCCTGATGCATTGCATAGTGGTTCAGCTCAGGACAAGAAATAAAGTTAACTTTCTTTTGCCATATCTTCAATAATAATTGTTTTTTAATTAAGTTGTCACATTAACAAGTTTACAATAATACAATATGTTATCTAAGTCACATTTTAGTTATTTTAAAGTTTCTCTCATTTTCCTCCAGGATCTCAGTACTGGGTCTTCAAGGACACAGTGGCCATGAGCGGCTACCCTCAGCCCCTCTCTGATTGGGGCATGAGGACAAAGAGTGGGGAGCTGGTGGACAGGGTGGATGCAGCCTTCATCTGGGCCCACAATGGCAAGACCTATGTGTTCAGCGGCGGATTGTTCTGGAGGTTTGACGAGAGCCGTAGGGGCCAGCAGGTGATTGTGCAGCCAGAGTCCGGCTACCCGCGGAACAACAGCCTCTGGGCAGGAGTCCCCCCCCACATGGATGACATCATCAGCTGGGGAGAAGGTAATCTTGAGTTTGGTGGCATAAATATCTTTCTAGTTTCTGTTACCAGATTGATTGATTGATAGATAAATAAACAGGTTGTGTTTGTGTGGTGTCACTCTTCAACTGACGCGGACAAACTGCTTTAAGGTATGAAGCGTTGTCGAAAGAATGGAAAAGAACATACGTGTCATAAGTGGAACATAAATAACCTATCCGACTTGAATTACAGCTTCCCATGCAGTCAAATATAGAAACCAGGCTCAAGCTGCTTTTGCCAAATGTCTCTTTTCTAACTTCTAGTTTAATATGCTGATGTTTTATTTCATTGTGTCACTGTGTGTAGAAGGAAAAGGCATGATGAGAGTTACAATGCTTCTGCTGCTGCTGCTCTTTAGGAGATGCCTACTTCTTCAAGGACAACCTTTACTGGGTTCTGAGGAGCGGTGGACTGACCCAGGACGTAGTCTCTCCCAAGTCCATTGGCGTAGACTGGCTCATGTGTCCAGCTCTGCCTGCAACCGTCCCTCCAACCGTTCCACGGAACCCAAAGTGCAGCTGTGACTTAAAGGGATCGTCTTCTTTCCTAAGGGGCAGCTGGCTCATCCTGATCTCTGTTATAGTTGCAATTGACGACTGTATTAGCAAATAGATGCCGGGATTTGGAAATTGTTTTGATGCGTGTTTAATCCCAAGTGACTCTCTGCAAGGTGTTTTGTACCGTATACAAAGTATCACAAGACCCAAAAGGTGGTTTGAAATGACATAGAAGTGTCCTAAAAAGCCTTTGTTAAATAACTGCTATATACTTTAGCATTGGGCCTCAGCTACAATAAATAATTTGCCTTTTTTAGAAGATAAAACATTTTTCGTCCTCCCTCCATCCTGCTATAGAATTTCACCCCTTTTTCCTGGAGTAAGTATCGGATTACACAGAGGCTGTACAGGAGAATGCACAGAAATTCAACACAGTAATCCAGAACAACAGATAATTTCCTCATAATGAGGTATTACACAACCACACATGTACAACACAAGCAGACATTTTGGTAAACTAAAGGAGCACCTGTGGTTTTGTTGTCCGCTCCATTTTTTTTAATTATTGTTTTGAATTTGATGTGTGTAAATAATTTCGGTAACACTTTATAATAACTATCCGTTGTAACTCGTTAATAGATCATTAGTAAACTCTTAATTAATGATTATTAATGATTTGTTAAGTGTTTGTTAGCAGTTTGTTAAGGATTTATAACAATGGTAGATAGTTAATATCTTAATAATTGAATCAGTTCATCTGGGAGGTAATCCGAGATACCGACGAGGCTGAAATAGGCTATAGACTATACACAGTGCATGGGCAACTGAGGGCAGCCCCATTTTCAAATATTTTTAAATAAACTCAATACACACTGTGCATGCCATGGACTTGAACGTGACGTGATCAGTTAATCTCGGATTACCTCCCAGATGAACTGATTCAATTATTAAGCTATTAACTATCTACCATTGTTATAAATCCTTAACAAACTGCTAACAAACACTTAACAAATCATTAATAATCATTAATTAAGAGTTTACTAATGATCTATTAACGAGTTACAACGGATAGTTATTATAAAGTGTTACCATAATTTCATAACAGGCTGATGCTTGATGTAATGTAACTGTAATAGCTCTGCACACGGATATGTGGACTCACAAGCAGGACTCAGAGAGAGGTAGAGCAGTGGAAAGCATCAACAGTTCACTTTGCAGGCGAAACCAGGAACACAGGCTGACTGATAAGACTGGGTAGCAAATTTAACCATCTCTCTTAATAGTCATATTTAAGTTATTTTACACTGATGTTGATTGCTTTCATGTCACAATATAATTGTATCTTTTTGTATTTTATTATTTTTTTTTGCACAATTGTGGTGCTATTGAGGTGGAGCAAGTTCTGCAGATGCAATGCAGTCAATCATTTTATACTAAGAAACTGCAAGAAATCAATAAATGGGACAATTTTTAAGTGACTATAAGAAAAAATCATTATTGTAATGTCAGAGCTCCTTATGGTTTCACTTACATATTGTTTATTTTTCCTTGGCTACAGCGAGCCAGCTTGAAAAACTTGAAAGCGATATTTATCTCTGCACCTTCAGGTTGAAGCTGTGTCATTGCTATGCACTTATCCGATAGTCAGCATTCGTGACTCAGATGATACGATAAAGCTTGACAATAGTGTACATGCTGGCCATTCCTAAGTGTCAGTACATGAGACGCCTACAACCTCAGATTGGTATCATTAGGAACAATTTACAAATCTGATCGAGACCTTTCCTGAAAACCTTGATTATTCTAAAATGTTAAACTTACTTGTTTTAATGACCATTAGGCCTACCATTGTTCAAACTTCACACAGACATGGAAAGTTGTGCATGCTTACTTGGCTTTCATCGTTTCTTTAACGCACTTGATTAAAACAAGGATTCTTTTGTTCACTTTCAAGTGATGAAAAAAAGGTTGACAACCTGGAAGTGGCACAGGTCATTTGCTATGGCCTAAAAGCTCATTGAACAATAGTATCCTCAGGATAACAGTCCTTATGTGAGCAAGGTGCCATAGAGCTCTGAAATCATGCAAACAAAGGTTTGCTCTCAAAAGCCACGCATCAGGTTTCTGGCTGCAGTTCAATGTGCAACAATAGGGATTACATTTTGATTCTGTTACACAGTGCAGTTATGTTTTTACCCTAACAACTTGACTGAAATGAAGAGCGACAACAAAATATTTTTCAAAAACATTTAATAAGATTGATCGACAGCTTGGCAATGTGGCAGCAATTTACATCTTAAAGCAAGTCATATACAGCATACAAATACTAAAAACGAAATACTGTCACATTCCCATTACACTGCTGGATTTTCCAAACTACAAGTATAACATCTACCCGGTAAACTTAGTGCAAATGTTTTTCATATTGCATTCATACTACAATTTAAGGTCACATTTGTGCTTGCATCATGGTAAGTATAAATGTGTAGAATGCGAGAACTAAAAGCATTGATATAATGTATTTAAAATCTGATGATGGATCAAGAATTCTTTTCAACAGGTGTTAATCCTGTAAAACATTCATAATGTCAACCACAGCGACATTGGAAAGCAATAAAGTTCCTGTGACGTTACGGCTCAGTTTTCCTTGGCTGTGTCCTGCATACTGAATCAAAACTAATGGCACTGATGAGATGAAGTAGAACAGTTTGGACAGAGTCAGGCAAATCATACAGGGAAAGAGGGACATGCTGGGTTTGCCTCGTTGCTAACAGGTTTACCAGCAAAACCATAGAGTAACTGAGGCACAAGGCCAATAGGTTTTGGTTTTAACCCCTCCACAACAGAGCGAGTCCCAGAGCCATCAGCCACAGAGAGTAGTGCTTTGTGGAGGTAGCACCGTTAAGCGTCGTTGAGACCGGTTGGTCTGCCTGGAGGTTTCTGAAGGAATTGATCAACAAGGGTGATGAGCTGTTGGTGACGTGTACTGTAGCATTGAAGAGGTTGATCTGGAGAGGAGATAATGAAACCAGTTACCTACATGAAAGTGTTGGAGCACCTGTACCAATCATGCCTGGTCATTGCACTTTGAAAAGACACACCAGAGATACGATCTTACTTACCAATTCTTTGCTGATTTTGATCGTATCCTTGAACACAGTCCAGACCACAGCCTCGTTGCAAGTGGGGGTGGTCAAGGAGCCAAGGTAGCGGTAGTAACTGGTGCGATCCACCCCAGACAGTAGATCATCCAGTGAAAATCCAGGTGCAATCATAGCAGAGTCACCTGAGGACAAAAACAAGAACTCTGAAGGGAGTGGACACATTTTTTTCCAAACCTACGAGATGAAATTTCCACAATTTTCAAAAAGAGTAAAACATCTATTTACCACTATTTGTGATGCTAGACAGGTAGGAGACCAGGTTGGTCCAGCTTGCAGGTTGGTCGGTTTCATTACCTGACCTTTCCTGAAAATTGCACACATTGTTTAAAGTTGGCTTTCAGAAATGCTTCATGGGGCAGTGGCTTTATAAATACAAATGTTGTTAAGAAGTGGCTGGTACATGGAACAACGAGGTTTGAAAAATATGACAAAATACATCCATGAATTTCTCACCTCAATGAAGAAACCAAGAGCAGCAAGTCCTGTAGAGTCTGCAACTGCTAAAGTTGTGTTCCCGTTAAAGGATGACTTGGCGTTTACAATGTGCATCTGAGGGAGTGAAGTAAAAATTAAATACAATATTCTAATATGAATTTATTGACAAAAGTCCATCATAGAGCTCAATGTAAAACAAAGTTTCCCCTACCTCCATGGGATACCGCTTGCCATTCACAGTGTGCTCAGATCCAGGGACAGAAGCCCCGTTGCCCCAGTGCAAGTGGAACTGCAGGCTGTCATAGGTCTCAGACAGGTCCCCCCCTGAAACGGTGACGCCACTTGCAAGAGTAACTTTAACTGAACAGGGTAAAAACAAGAACGTTGAATGAACACAGGTGGGGAGGAATAAATCCATAGGCCATATGTTATGGCCAGTTTCCTAATTTGTGGTATACAATTTGACACATAACAGTAGTAGGCCTATATTCCAGCATAATCATTTGTGTGCTAGACAAACACTATTGCTTGTGACAGACAAGAAAATCTTGCAGTGTTGCATTTCAAAGCCTCAAGAGAAATACCTTACAGGCAAATTTTCGTGCTTGAACAACCCAATTAAGGAAACCCGTCCGGCACCATTAAAGGAGTTTATGACCGCACCCACTCCTCACCTGTTTTGCCAGTGTTTGTGATCTTTGTCATGGCGGAGCCGCTGCCGTAGTTTGTGAAGGTGAATGCAGTAAGGTTGGTATTCTCCACGGCAGATGCAGATATGATGTTGATGGGTGACTGACGGCTGCCATTACAATTGGGAAAAGTTGTTGGCCATGTTGCATCATCTATAGATAGTAAAGAAGAGTTTTTAGCAGCTGAAGAGTACCCGCGATTAAGTTGATATTGTGGTAATTAAGAGATAAAGATTAGGCTAGCCTACTTACTGCAGGAGGAAAGATGATAACACCAATCTGGAGGAGGGAAAGGGGCATCGAGTTAAATCACTCAGGCATATTAAAACAGATTTCAAAAAGATGCGCTGTTCAAAGAGTCGCAATAAATCCAAGATGAGAACAATGTTTACCGGTATTGGTGTTGGCACCATGGGCACCGGGAACAAGGACGCACAGAGCAAGCGCAACTACAATCGAGATCATCTGAAATATAAATATATAAATGTATTTTTTTTTTAGATAAAACTCACCCCCCCCAAAAAAAAGTTTTCACCAAAAGAAATGTCCACACATTAAATCAAGAAACAACACGAATTAAGTTTAAGTTAAGGGTTTAGATTGGCAAATCAAATCATATCATATTAGCACACATTTTGAATGTTATCAACTTCAATCCCAAACTAATGGGAAGTGGGAAAAAAATACTCCAGCCTACTGTTTAAAAAGAAAAATATACTAAGGCAGTTATTCTGAATGCTTGAGCTGATCAGCAGTGTCTTTCTTACCTTTCGCGCACCTGTTAGCTATCTCCTCTCTGCCTGGAAGGGTCTGTGGAGATTCAATCTCCCCCTTTTTATTCGCTCGCTCCACCCTTCTTAGAAACCGCCTCTTTTTGACATCTGAGTAGCTATTCACCTCTTTGGAGGATTGGTCTTAGGCTGATTAACAGTCGAGAAATACTGCTAATATTTTTTCATATGGAGTTATCTCTCTCTAGATAAACTGGACACATAGCCTACGATAATAGAAAGTGTCAATCTGCCTAAATTGCATTTACACATTATGTAGTATAAAATAAAATTGCAGCGAAATGTAAAACATGAAACTCAAATTGTTTTCTATCAAAAATAAAAAGCTCAACTTGTGTATAACTTATTCAGAAATATAAATGTTTTATATTCAAGAGTCTTTAACCCTTTAACTGCCTGCTCAACCGTTTGGTAGAGCACATTTTGAGTCACTATATTTTATTGAGAGGGGTGCTCAATTTAACTAAACCTGATTGGGCCATCTCTACCATTCGGCTAACGTATGTTATCCTAAAAAAAAACACTAGATCACGGTGTCTTTAAATGGTATGCCTCTTAGGTCCCCTAAAACCTGAAAATCGTAAACAGGAAAATCACTCCAAACATGTTGACAGTTTTTGAGTGAAATTTTGAATGGTAAGTATATTTTTTCAACAAGTCATATTGTCCAACGCCCTAATGAACAGAATTATGTAAATTGAACCACAAAAAAGACTTAAATAAACGTGTAATAATTTTTTTAAAACTACCTCAACCAAACGGTTGATTTAGCACTTTATGGTTAATGTAGCAAAGTGCATCTAATGCCATCATAATTTAATATGTGCAATACAAATCAATACTTCTGATCATTCATTGCTGTAAATATGAAACATGTAATGCTATTTCATCATAAATATGCTAACATAATTTTTTATTTACGTCGTTTTTGTCACTTTCTGAGATTTTTTCAAAATTCAGCCATTTATACGTTGCCCATCCACTTATCCAGGGTTGGGTCGGTGGGCCAACGGCTCCATCGGACCTCAAACTTCCCTTTCCTTAGCCACATTAACCAGTTCTAACTGGGGGATCCTGAGGTGTTCACAGGCAAGTTTAGAGATGTAGGTTGCGTTCCGAATCGCATACTCTTTCTTTGTTCTATTCTACATACTACATCCGACGATAAAAATAATCTAGTTAGGATGCAGTAGGCATACTATTGGGACATACTTTACTCTCTTATTTCATCATAACATTGCGCCTTGATCTTGCCTCTTGCTTTTATATCCGTCGCATCCCCGTTTGTTTTCATATGGAGGCTTCGTCGATGTTACTTCACTTCACGTGCGCACTGGATTGTGGGTCAGAATCGCCCAAATAGGATGCACTTTTCAACACTAACAATCTTGGCCGCATGAAGTAGGACATCCGGGTACTTCTAACCATCCTAAATCTGGCCACAAGAATCGGGACATCCTAAATCTTTTTTCTACATAGTAGAAAGTATGCGATTCGGAACGCAACCGTAATCTCTCAATCTAGTCCTGGGTCTTGGTCGTGCCTGGAACATCTCCCTAAAGAGGCGCCCAGGTAGCCTGGTCCAACCAGACCATCGTACTTCATTTCATTTGTACAGAAGGTCTGGAAGTGCTGTAATTGGCAAACGTTCACTCACTTGGAGGCGGGTGTCTGTCGAAGTTTAAAACTATTGGATCTGCCCAGTGCCACTCTGGATTACCCAACCAATCGCATCACGTTTGGTCGTCACGTGTGTCATGAGCCGGCTTTTGACGGTGCGTTCCAGTTGGACAGGGAACTCGGAAATTTTCAACTTCACTACATATTGTAGTCTATGAATCTACCGGTACCTGGCAACAGTAACTTGTTAGAGCTTAACGTTTAGTTATTTGGACGAGAAAGGTTTTAGGCGTCCATACTTTCGCGAGCAGATGCACTGGAACACAGACAGGTCGGAACTCGGAACTACCAAGTCGGAAATCTCCTTCTTCCGAGTATAAAGGAACGCAGCATTCAACTGAAACTGGAGCGCGATTGTTCGCTGATTGGACAACTGTAGATTCTCAGGCGAAAGATTGGAAATGCACTGTACACCCAGACTGACTACTGAAGGGAAAATGAAATTTGTCCGGAAGTAGGCGGGCGGGCGGAGCCAGGCTAGCGCCCAGGGGGCATCCTTACCAGATGCCCCAACCATCTCAACTAGTACTTTCTTTGCAAAAGGAGCAGCATCTCTACTCCAAATCTCTCAGGGTGACTGAGCTTCTCACCCTATCTCTATGGGAGCAACCAGCCACACTCCTGAAGAAACTCATTTTGGGCACTCGTATCTCGTTCTTTCGGTCATTACCCAGCCTTTATGACCATAGGTGAGAGTAGGAATGAAGATCGATCGGTAGATCAAGAGCTTTGCCTTCTGACTCAGCTCTCTTTTCGTCACAACGTTGCGGTAAAGCGAGTGCAAAACCGCCCCCTCTGCTCCGATTCTCTGGCCATCTCACTCTCATTGTTCCCTCACTCGCAAACAAGACCCAAAGGTAGGCTACTTGAACTCCTTCACTATGGGGTAAGGACTCATTCCATATCTGGAGTTGAACCATCAGGTTCCTACTGAGCACCATGGCCTCAGATTTAGAGGTGCTGATCTTCATGCCAACCGCTTCACACTTGGCTGTGAACCGATCCAGTGAAAGCTGAAGGTCAAAGACCGATGATGCCATCAGAACCACATCATCTGCAAACAGCAGAGTTGAGATCCTCAGCCCACTGAACTGCAACCCCACCCCACCATGACTACGCCTTGATATCCTGTCCATGAATATAACAAACAGGATGTTTTCCGATTGAATTTGGTAAATATCTTAAATTAATATGTGGAAATCGTAACTAAATATGTGGAAATCATAACTATCAAACATAATCCGATTTCAACCAAATGACTAATGTTGGTAAGACATAAGTCATTGATGCAATTTTTTCCTGTGTTATGCAAAGTTTTTTTTGAGCATTAGAATAAGTCTGTCATGATCCCGTTTGGGCTCCTTGGCCTTAGATGTGTTTTCCCTTTTCACCTGTTTTCTGTGTGCTGAGCTAATTGCAGGGGTGGAGCCAGGTGTGCTGGAGTCAATCAACAACATTCACAGCTGCCTTCAATCCTCATCAACTGCTCTACTTATACCCGGGCCTACCTTCCAGACACTGCCAGATTGTAGCTTCTGTTCTCACACAGTCAGTTCACCCTCTCGCTCACCTGTTTTCAGCCATGCTCTGTTGCACGTTTTCCTGGGTAACCCTTGTTTCTCTGCCACAGTTCTCCCGGCCTGACTCCAGCCACCAGCTTCAGCCCTAGCTCTCCAGCACTACTCCTCGGACCCCTCCTGCCTGCCCGCTCTAGCCTGCTTCCACTCAGCCCCCTGGACTTGCCCCATTGCTCTTTCCCTGGACCCCCATGCCAGCCAGCTTCCCTCCCCGGATCACGGTCCTAACACCCTGCTGGTTTTCTCCTGAAATAAATCTTCTTTTACTTACACTGTCTCTGCGCCTGTGTCCTCCAGACCCAACCGTAACAAAGTCAGGAATTCAAGAACCTCTGGGCCTTGTTTGCAAGTGAGCGGGCAATGGAACATGAGACTGCCTGGAGAATCGGAGTAGCCGCGGCACTATGGCAATCGCTATACTGCAGTATTTTGACAACAAGACAGCTAGCACACAATCAAAAGTGAATTCAAGTTGAATATATTGGGCTGTTACACCTCAACACAGATGAGGTCTAGATGAAAGTTGGAAATGCAAAGTTTTCTTGCTCGATTCAAAATTTTCGTCTGTTGAAATAAAAAACAGCCATTTTTTGTGTCATACTACAAGAAAAAAAACTTGATTCAATGCCCACAAAACATATTTGGTTGTTTATTTCATTATACATTAGCGTTATATTTTACTTTTCTACTGTTTTTGGTATTTTTAGGAATTTTGGTACTTTAACCATGAATCACTGTCTCTGTTGTTCTCATTGTGTTTATTATTAAGGGGAAACAAAATGCAAAAAAATAATTTTTTCATTGCTTTTTTCTTGGTGCGGCAGTTAAAGGGTTAAAGTAATGTGACCAAGTGTTATTCAATAATAAAATAAAATAGTTAGGCCACACTCAAACAGTGGTTGGCTTTTCTAGAAGTCCTTGTTTGAGAACTAAAGGAAACAGAAGCACATTATTAAACAAAAGATAACAAACATACGACTAAGTATACATAAGTAAGCGATACTTTCCTCAACAGGAAACAATCCCCTGTCTGAGAAATGCAGGTGAAATGGTATGGAATCTATTTATAGAAATTTCACGTTATTAAAAACACCTCTGTTCTGCTTTAGTGTACCCAGCTTCTTGGCTGATGTGCATATGCATTCACTCCAAGCCTATATTCCAGCATAATCATTTGTGTGCTACACAAACACAATTGCTTGTGACAGACAAGACAATCTTGCAGTGTTGCATTTCAAAGCCTCAAGAGACATATACCTTACAGGCAAATTCTTTCAATGCATATTTTCGTGCTTCCTTCCAGTTTGCGGCCGCTGACAGCTGGAACCAACTTCAAAAATCCCTAAAGTTACAATCCTTTACCTCTGTTAGACTCTTCAAACAGGCCCTAACAAAATGTATAAAGCACACCTGTAGCTGCTTCAGTCTAAGCTCACCGTGATCTAGTACATTTATCTATTGCTATGCAGTATGTTACTGCTGTTTGTCTAACTTCTGTTGCTATGTTGAATATGTTATTGTTGTCTATGTGTGATTTTACTGGCTATAGTACAGTGTTGTCTTGTTCTCTCCCTCTCCCCTTTTCCCCCAAGAGGTCATTCACCTCCTACCAGGCCATTGCTTAAATAAGACATTGTTTCTTAGCAATTTTTGCCTGTTTAAATAAAGGTTGATGATGATGATGATGATGAATAACCCAATTAAGGAAACCCCTCCGGCACCATTCAAGAAGATTCTGACCGCATCCACTCCTCACATGTTTTGCCAGTGTTTGTGATCTTTGTCGTGGCGGAGTCGCTGTCGTAGTTTGTAAAGGTGAATGCAGTAAGGTTGGTTTCCCATTTCAAATACCTCATCAAAACGAATTTAAACAATTAATGATTTTAATAACTGATTTTAATACTATGAACTGAGGAATATTTAATTGTTTTACATATTTACAAATAAAATCATGCCTTTTGACAATTTAAAAAGGAGCAAAGGATGGCCTCAACTGCTCTCACTTTAAGGCGTGTGAGTGACTAGTGAAAAACCCAGATATATACATCTGTTTATTAGATGTTTCAACAATAAGCACTTACATATTATATTTGTTAGCCCGATTATAAAATAGAATCACCTCCCTTCCCACATCCTCTGAATAAAATAAAAAGTTAATTTATTGAAATACTAATAAACCAAAACCAAAAGAAAATAATAATAATATATACACATAAAAAAGAAAGCAAATGAAAGACCAATTTCATCTCTCATTTATTATAATTCGAAATGCAAGTCTAGTCAGTCCCTATTCAGTTCAAGAAGAATCTCTGTCATTGGTTATATGATCAAAATAGGTCATAAAAGGCATCCACATTTTATTTTTATCTTATTTATTTTTTATTAGTTATCCTTATGTACTGTTAAGTAAATTGTATATTTTCCAGTTTAAGATAAAACATGACATCCTTAATCTATCTGACAAAGGATGGCGGTTGAGAGTCCTTCCAATTCAAAAGTATTAGCCATCGGGCCAGTAGGCTAATGAAGGCCACCATACTCTTCATGTTCGATTGCCTTTCACAGTTGGCAGGTCTCTCCACACAATTTGGCATTTAGGAAAACGAGGAGTATTTTTACACCTGTCATAGGTGGGATCAATGTTAGGGTAGATTTTGGGCAATTTGGCTGTAGTGATATGTACACTGTGAACAACCTTAAGTTGTATAAGCCCATATCATATATACTGCATGATGAATAGGAAGAGTGTATTTGTCCTAAAACCACCTCCCACAGATCATAAGAAAAAAGTGTTCCAAGATCCTGTTCCCATAGGGTTCTGAGGCTAGAGGTTGATGATTTATGATGGCTAGTATATTAGATCCTTTAATTGGTAGCCCTGAGACTAGTTTCAATGCTAAAAATGGGTTTATCTGTGTTGTTGGGGGTGTCTCAGTGAAAGGATGATAACCCTTCTGAACCCAATGCCTAATCTGTAAATGATGGTAGAAGTGTGATGGAGGTCAATAAAATGTTCCTGCCAACAGATTGAATTTTGCGAATACACGGTAGAGGTATAGATCGAGTGAACAATAAATTGATTATTATTTATTATATGATGTAGCAATAGCCAGTGGTAGTGGAGAAGTGACTACAGAGTGAATGGTAAGATCATGTGATTCTATTTGTGAAGTGAACTAGTTTTGACATGTATGGAATCTGAATCGTACTAGCCCATTATTAATGAATAGAAGAATATTGGGCGTAGACATCCCTCCCGATGCTTAAGGTATTTGTAATAGGTCCTTATGTATCTGTGGCTGTCTGCCCTCCCAGACAAATCTTGAGAAAACACTGTCAAGAAAGTTAAACTGTTTTTTTAGGAATGAGAACGGGAATGTTCTGAAACAGATATAGGAATTGTCTGTACAATATTAATTATGAGCAAACCGATATGCCCAGTAATGAAGCTAATGAATAAAGTTAATTTGTGCATTCAATCTCCTGAAGGGAAACCAAGAGAGGCAGGGATATAACAGCAGGAGGGATCAAAGGGAAAACTTTTCTTTTCCGCAGGTTCAATTTATAATCAATTCTGAATTGATTCAACTGGGATAGGATAGAGGGACGAGATAGAGCAGGGTTGGCGATATATGGAAGAATATAATCAGCATACAATGACACCTTGTGCACTCTCCCACAGGCCATCAGGCTGGAAAATCCCATCAATCGCCCACACTGTGACCAGTGGTGCTGTTGCTCGGCTACTTAGACATTTCACTTACCATATTTTCATCAAATCACAGTTTGATTAAGTGTTATCTCTTGATGTACAGTGTTTGAAAAGTGGTTTATTTCCCAAGTCGAAAACATTTTCTTGAAATGGCTGGTCTGAGCTGGTTTACCCATTGTCCTACGTTACGGAGGAACAAGGGGAAAAAATATATCTAAAAATAGTCGGAAATAAAAAGGTACTTTTTTTGTCTGAGGTTGCCAAGTGCAAATATTTTACGGTGTGGAAAACTAGGTTTGCTTGACATTTAAAAAAACAAAAGGACGAAGAAATCCCCAGAAGACTCATGAGTCATTAACACAGCTTGAAGCAATGTCAGGTAACATTATAACATTTCTAAGGAAGGAGACTGGGTGGGTGTGTGCACAAAGCATGCAACATTTTTATTTCACGTGATCAAATGCACATATTAACATAAAGATGGATAGGCAGGTGTTCAAAACATTTAACAAGATCAAGATGCCACAGTTCTGTTAGATGTGCAAGAAGTGCAGCACAGGGCTAAGGGGAACAGCAATTGCACGTCATTGCGATAAAAAAATGGTGTTCATTGAGAGTCACGTCAATCCTTCATTACACCGACTGAAAGGTAGCATGGGTTTCATTTTGAGTGTTCAGCTTGGCATTGTGGCTACAATTCATTTTGTAATCTGATGAAAACTAAATACAAGCAAAGCGGATCATATATACAAATATAAAAAAGTAAATACTGTCACTTTCCAATTACATTAGTGAATCTCCAAACTACCATTAATCATACATCTACCTGGTAAACTGCTTCCCCTTTTTGAATGTATAGCATTGCCAGCTTAGAACATACACAAGTGATTCATACTACATAACTTAAGGCCACATTTGTGCGTGCATCATGATAGGTATAAATGTGTATTATGCAAGAACTACAGGCAATAATACAACAATTATGAATACATACAGCAACATTGGAAAGCAACAAGGTTCCTGTGACGTTACGGCAAATTTTTTCTTGGGTGTGTCCTGCATACTTAATCAAAGGCACTAGAAGTAGTAGAATGCATAATTTATATAGAAACAGTTTGCCTTGTTGCTAACAGGTTTACTAGCAAAACTAATGAAGTTTCTGAGGCACAACAACAAAATGTTTCAGCTTTAACTCCTCCCCACCAGAGCGAGGCCCAGAGCCATCAGCCCCAGAGAGTAGCTCTTTGTGGAGGTAGCACCACTGCTGGCACTGACGCTGTCATCGCTCCTGGCAAGCGTTGTTGTGACCTGTTGGGGTGCCTGGACGTTTCTGAAGACATTGACCAACAAGGGTGATGAGCTGTTGGTGACGTGTACTGTTGTACTGAAGAGGTTAATCTGGAGATGAGATATTAAATCCAGTTAGCTACATGAAACACTTTTGGAGCACCTGTGCCAATCATGCCTGGTCATTGCACTTTGAAAAGACACACCAGAGATACTCACCAATTCTTTGCTGACTTTGATCGTATCCTTGAACACAGTCCAGACCACAGCCTCGTTGCAAGTGGGGGTGGTCAAGGAGCCAAGGTAGCGGTAGTAACTGGTGCGATCCACCCCGGACAGTAGATCATCCAGTGAAAATCCAGGTGCAATCATAGCAGAGTCACCTGAGGACAAAAACAAGAACTCTGAAGGGACTGGAGCAAAAACATTTCAACAATGAGAGAAAATATTCGACAAATGAAGAGTAAAACTTCTCTTTACTTCTATTTGTGATCCTAGACAGGTAGGAGGACAAGTTGTTCCAGCTTGCAGGTTGGTCGGTTTCATCACCTGACCTTTCCTGAAATTAGCACACATTGTTTAAAGTTGGCTTTCTGAAATACTTCATGGGGAAGTGGTTTTAATAATAGGTGTGTTGTAAGAAGTGGCCGGTATGGAACAACGAGGTTTGAAAAATAAGACCTCACCTCAATGAAGAAACCAAGAGCAGCAAGTCCTGTAGAGTCTGCAACTGCTAAAGTTGTATTGCGGTTTAAGGATGACTTGCTGTTTACAATGTGCAACTGTGGGAGTGAAGTAAATACAATATTATTTTAATATGAATTTATTGACAGAACTCCATAATAGAGCTCAATGTAAAACAAAGAGTTTCCCCTACCTCCATGGGATATCGCTTGCCATTCACAGTGTGCTCAGATCCAGGGACAGAAGCCCCGTTGCCCCAGTGCAAGTGGAACTGCAGGCTGTCATAGGTCTCAGACAGGTCTCCCCCTGAAACGGTGACGCCACTTGCAAGAGTAACTTTAACTGGAAAAGGGTGAAAACAAGAATGTTGAATCAACACAGGTGGGGGAAACAATTAAAGGAAGTGCTGTGGCCAGTATTCTAATTTATAGTTTTAAAATGGACATTTATAGCCCAGCATGATCATTTTTGTACTTGTGTTACACCACTACTTGTGTCGCCTCAAGAGAAGTATAATTTGCAGGCATATTTTTTAAAACCTTTAAAAGCATATTTTCTTCCTTACACAACCCAATAAAGTTAAACCCATCTGGCACCATATAGGGGATTTCTGACCGCACCCACTCCTCACCTGTGTGTCCAGTGTTTTCGATCTTTGTCATGGTGGAGATGCTGTCATAGTTAGTAAAGGTGAATGCAGTCAGGTTGGTATTCTCCACGGCAGATGCAGATATGATGTCGATGGGTGACTGACGGGCGCCATCGCAAAAATTGGGAAAAAGTTTTGGCCAGGTCGTATCATCTAAAGTAAATAAGAGTTTTTAGTAGCTGAAGAGTATCCACGGTTAAAATGTTATTGTGGTTATTAAGAGGTAAAGATTGGGCCACTTACTGCAGGATGTCAGATGATAACACCATTCTGGAGGAAGGAAAGGGGACATAGAGTAAATGACTTGCTCATAGTTAACAGTCTACAAAGAAACGCTCTGTTCAGACAGTCACAATAAATCCAAGATAATTTTTTGTTTACCGGTATCGGTGTTGGCACCATGGGCGCTGGGTACAAGGACGCACACAGCAAGCACAGCTACAATCGCGATCATCTGAAATATATTATTTTTCACAAAAACAAATGTCCACTCACATTAAATCCTTAACTTATAAAAATATTTTATAATAATAATAATGAATGGATTTTAAGTTAATGTTTTAATTTGGCAAATAAGCAACTTCAATCACAAACTGGTAGGTTAGTGAAAAGAAATAACAATGCCTTGGGAGAAAAAAACAGTTCTTGTGGATGCATGAGCTGATCAGAAGTGCCTTTCTTACCTTTAGGGTACCTGTTAGCTATCTTCTCTGCTTGGAAGCGTCTGTGAAGACTCATCCTCCCTCTTTTTATGAGCTCGCTCCACTCTGCTGCTTAGAAACCGCCTCTGTTTGACATCTGAGTAGATCTTCACCTCATTGGATGATTTTTTTTAGACTTATTCACTTTTGTCGGTTTATATCATTTGTTCACATGGAGTTCTTCTTTCCCCAAATAAACATGATCTCAGCCAAATAATAGGAAGTGTAAATCTGCCAATGAATATGAACCAAGTTTCTGATGAGTCCAGTGCAACCATGCAGCACTTATATGCTTGAATAGATGCTTCAGTTGCTTTGAAAATGGGAATAGCCTAGAAACTCCTTGGTTAGCATTGCAGCTTCACTACAGGTTGTTCTCACGTGACTGGATCACCTGCTCACATGGCCTTGGGCGAGAATTATTTTTGGGCCCATACTAACCCAAAACCCCCTGAGTTGGACGTGTGTGGGGTTTGTGTGGTCTCTTATTTCACCATAAATAACTACAATGTACTAAATGATGTAGTCACACACACACACACACACACACACACACACGTGAAATCAAAAGTTTGATATAGTGTCAACTCTTAATATATTAGAGAAAGGATTCTTTTCCCAATAGAAAACATTTCCTTGTCAGAGATGGCTGGTTTGAGCTAGTTCAACTCTGTCAAATGATATGGAGGAACAAGGAAAAATATATTTGAGAATATTGGCACCTTAAAAAATTACTTATTGTGTCTGAGGTTGCGCAGTGCACATAGATTTTGGAAAGCTGTTTGATTGAAAACAAAGACAAATTCTCCAGAAGGCTCATGACTCATGAACAACGCTTGAAGCAATGTGAGGTAACATTTCTAAGGAAGGTGACTGGGTGGCTGTGTGCACAAAGCAGGCAACATTTGTATTTCACGTGCTCGAGAGCACATACAGACAAAAAGATGGAGGGATAGGCGGACACAGATACTAGATGAGAGCCAGATTAAGAGGAGGCTACTTGATATCGTTCGGTATGCTACTGTAGGCTTCACTGCCTGCATAAATACATATCTAGACTGTCCTATGCTGTGTACCTGCCCTACCCACAATGTGTTTTTATTTTATTTTTAGGACTCGCTGTGACAACTCTGCTGCATAGAAGCCCTCTCATACTACCACGTTTTCCTTGATGTGGGCAAAGAAACGTCAAAGTACCGTTAGGTTTTGTGATTTTGCATGTGATGATGACCTTTGGGTGATGGTTGCTTACACATGATGGCACTTTCATTGTTGACTTCATATGCAAAGTTATTACTCATCATTCCTTTGACTCTGCTCTGCCAGATGCAAGGTAGGAGAAACAATTGGCTAAGATACCGGTTATGTAGATACGATCTGTTTCCTGCATTACTGAACAGCTATAGCAGTATTTGAAAACGTTTTGTGTGCCCGACAGTAGTCAAACTTTTTCACATTTATGTATGATGTGGTAATGGAGGAGTTGATCAATTGTTAAAGCTCGAAGAATTGTCCAATTTCCATTGCTTATTACATACAAACTGTACAATGTTTATGCTGTTCACTCAGTTTATAAACCAAATATTTCCACTGAACTAACAGCTGCTAGTAACCTTCACAGTGTCGCTGAGTGGGTCTCAAACTGTAGGGGATAGATTTGTTTTATCTCAGAGAAAAATATTGTAATTTTTCTAATAAATTTGTCTTAAAGCTTTAATTACTTGTTTTCATACCTTCACACTGTATCGTGAAAACCATGCATCACCATATTTGGTGACAGATGAATTAGATTCAAAGTCATGATTCCTCCGTGGATCAGCGCAAAGCTGAAAACATGAATGTGCTCTGAGCTCATGAAATGTGGGGTTCTCTCAAGACAGAGAGGCTATAAATGCGTGATGATTTTTTTCGTGGGGAGATATACACTGATTCTGACAAAATTATTTTGACAAGCATTCTTCAGAATCGCTGACTCCACCTTTTAAGTTTTGGATCTGAGTACTTCTGCCATCACTGCGCACCTGGGATGTTTGAGTGATGCTAAATACACATGATTTATTTGGGGTCAATCAACAAATACTGTGCACAGTTTAACATCTGGCATCTAAAGGGGGGAATGACAGAAAAGGTTTGAGAAGCTGTAGCGCACAAGCAATTATGGAGGATGGAGCGGAAGATGTCATCTCATAGCAAAAGATACTATAATTTGCCTCTACTTTTTTACTGCTTCAAGTATGCCTTATAGATTTGTTTTCTGGTTTTCACCAGGGGTGTAAAGTAGCGAATTACATTTACTCGCGTTCCTGTAATTGAGTAGTTTTTTTGGGTACTTGTAATTTTTTAAGTGATTTTTAAAACCTATACTTTTACTTTTACTTTGAGTATGTTTATTTTGAAGTATTGTACTTCGCTACATTTTATATCACCTGCGTTACTGAGTAAAAAAAATAGATAGGGAAACGAGAGAAAAGAAAAGAAATATCGCGGGGGGCTTTTATTTTTACGGCACAATACCGGAAACTAACAGTGAATGATCGACAGGAGGAGAGAACACAATGTAGGCCTAACTAAATGATAACAACAAACATTGCTTCCCTTTATCATTAAAACAAAATAATCCTAGTTAAACTATCATTGTACCGCACGTGAAGGCTTTTAAATGCAGCAAGCCTTTCATCCAGCCGTGCGATCGGCCCCTCCCTCATAGGCTAGTTTAGCTTTCAGCTTAACAGTGCAGAGTAGGATGGAGACGTTTCGTGTTGCCGGGAGCTTTGAAACACCTCCAGAAGACGGCAGAAAGTCAGCCTTTGGTCGAGAAGAAAGGTAAAACTAATGGGCAAGATATGTTACGCGCGGACACGCGAGTCAGATGACATGCGCGACCGTGAGAGAGAGAAAAAAAGGCATGCGACCCAGCTGCACTTCAAAACATCATATGCCCTCACATTCCTGCTAGCAAAAGACATGCCCTATCAACAACATTTTCAACGGTTTATTTTGATTTTGACACTTATTTTATTTAATTATTAAAAATATGTTTTACAAAGGATATTTGCATTTTCCTTGTTTTCAGTTCAATTAGGATGTTTAAAGTCAACAGTCATGGTTTCAAATGTTGCATAAGTGCATGTTATTATAATTGTCTATAATAATTGTGATTACACAATGTCAATCAAAATAATCAAGACTATGATTCTTGTCAAAATCGAGCAGCCTAACCTTGCAATTTCCATGGTTTAGATCAATTATACAATTACATTGTTAGAACTGCAGCTGCAGTCTGTTTAGGTCTGTAGACCGGTTAAATTCCCACATTAACAGACTATTTGCTCCATGTTTGCATATCTAAAGTAGCCTATAATGACACAGTATACATCCATACCTGTGTGGTGACATGATTTGTTTAATTTGTGCACTTTAATTTGTAAAAGTGTTGCATTAATTAAACAAAACTAGTTTGAGATGTATATCCCCTTGTCTATATATAGCCTATGCCCTACACTGAAGAGACCCCCGCCCCCTCCCGCTGTTAAAAAGTAACTAGTAACTTGTACTTTAAGTACATTTTAAATCAGCTACTTTTTCACTTTTACTTCAGTAGATTTTTAGACCAGTACTTTTACTTTTACTTAAGTAAAATTTCATCCAAGTAATCATACTTTTACTTGAGTAGAATATTTTTGTACTCTTTCCACCTCTGGTTTTCACTGCCTATTTAAACAAACCCACTACAAGACTGTGCGGTATTGTGCTATTTCACCTTTGACCTTAGAAATGAGTCTTCAATCATTCCTGCCTTGTAGAAAGAGCTAGCTTATAGCACGCTTCTGCTACATCGGGGACATGTTCCCATCTGGAGTGACAGAGTAGCAATGGTGTTTAAGAAAAGCCATGAAGAGAAACATTCCTTTTAATGAAAAATAAAAAAAACAGCTAGTCACGTTCCTGCATGTGTGATAAGGGAAAACATTTCCTTAAAGGAAATTATAGCTAAAATATGAAGAGCCATCTTTCAAATCTTTAGTCCCAAGATTACAACACAAAAGCTTCCCTCAAGGTCAACTGAGGTGAGTCTCAGACTTACACCGACAACATCAGCCTGTAATAGATTTATCTCTACCTCTTGGCATCGTGATTAACTGGTTGCTTTGGAACTCATCAACATCTCCATATGCTTTAAATCCCATTCCTAAAAGTACCGTGTCATGGCTATAAACTGGTAATAGGACAGACAGAGTGCAAGCAGTGACGATACCAGTTTATCAGTAAATCATCATGTAAAGTAATCTACACGCGAGTTGTGCTCCAAAATCTGGCTTCCAGTGATACATTTCAAGGAAGCTTTTGCATTTCAAGCGGTTATTATTTTATACATTCCCCACTGATTAAAGCAATAGAATACATTAATACATTTGTTTGTGGTTAACAGCTGTAATCATTGGGTTAGATTAGCAGACAGAAGGCTTGAATCTCCTGATATACAGTATAGTTGATCATCTTGTTGTATGATAAATGTACATGTTTTGATAAAGAAAACTGAATGATACTTTTAGATCAAGAACTAAACATCTCAACTGTACTATAATTCCAGTGAGGTGGTGTGTGATGTGTTTTTTTTATGTCCTTACTTCTGTAGTTAAATTGCTGAGTAGTCAACAACATTGAAGCTGCTGTAGGCGTCTTCACCAAAGTAAACTCCCACGACTCCATAGTTGCCAAAACCTTGAATATGATATATAATTACAAGATAATGCAAACCACTAGTGAAACACCACATTCTAAGTATTTTGCTACCAAACATTAGAATTAAAATCTGAACAGTGCAAGACACAAATAGGTTCAAGCTTGTCACAAATGCAGATTATATGTAAAAGGCACAGAGACATGCCAGGAGCAGAAACAGTATGACGGAACGAGGGGCGCTGGATGCTGAAGATCTGGTGAAGATTTTCCTGCCATTGCGAGATTGTTCAGGCCGAAACACGTCGTGATATCCTGTCTTAGTCGGGAACAGGCTCATCTGATGGGGTTAAAGAAAATGTTAGCTTTAATTTAAGGCGGACACAAGTTCAACTAAATTGACTTATTGTAAGATTGAAGGCCTCCCTTTTTATTTGTATACAATGTCCCCTGCACTAAATATAATTAAAAAAGGTGCTTTGAGGAACTTTTCAATATTTCTATATACAGTCTAATTTTTCCTGTGATGATCATAACTGACATGTAACAGCCAACGAAACCATCAGTGCAAAGAATGCTAGTTTTATATAGTTTTTCTTAATGCCTTTATCATGTGTACTCTCACCCAGGAACTACAGCTGACGTAGTAAAAACACTACCACTGCAAGAATGAACACAAACTGAACGTTTATTGGAGCACCTTTAAAGATCTCCTATAATACTACGTTTCTGATCTTAATTTCTCATTAATGACTCCTATAGAGCAACCTGACATGAATCACAGCACAAAAAACTATGTAGATTTTCGGGAAGCTCTCCCTCTCATCTGGGCGCATTCAGCATTCTCCGTCAACACTAGGCTTCGTCCTTCTCCCCCCCCCCTCCTGCCAACCCCACTCCGTTGTGATTGGTTTCCTTCCGCAAGACTTTCAGCGGCGCACAGGCAGATTTGAGCAGGCAGGTGGGGGCATGGCCGGAGCGTGCCTGAGCATGTTGCAGCATTACCATACATGGAAAATCCGGATTTATCTACTTAGATAAATCCCAGAAATTTGAACAAGTGAATCGCGACCGGCGTTCCTAGTGTTTAGCGCTCGGCACAGCCACCCCAGACGGTCAGCAGGGAATACGTCTAAATGCATGCAAGTCATTATTTGACACTTTAGTATGGTTAAACATGACTATAAATCAGCATAACAACGTTTATAGGTCATACAAGTTGAAAAAGCATAATAGGTGCTCTTTAAAGGCCTACTTCACCGGTTTGAATATGAAGGTGTATTGAATTCTGAGATCCTATGTAGTATAAATGTGCAAAAAAAATTGAAATTGGTTCATCCTAGCCTGAGAAAAGGCAGGAAGAGTGTTTTTTTAGCCCTATATTAATCTTACTGTGACATCACAGTTAGATAAATATAGGGTTAAAAAAAAAACCTTACTTTGTAAATATTACTGTGATTTCTCCTACTGTGACATCACAGTAATATTTACAAAGTAATTTTTTTTTTAACCCTATATTTATCTTACTGTGATGTCACAGTAAGATTAATATAGGGTTAAAAAAAAACACTCTTTCTGCCTTTTCTCAGGCTAGGATGAACCGATTTTTTTTTTTTTTGCACATTTATACTACATAGGATCTCAGAATTCAATACACCTTCATATTCCCACCGGTGAAGTAGGCCTTTAAGCAGTATAACCTGGTATGATGAAGGCCTTCATCAAAAAGGTTTGAGACATTTATTTGGATTTTAATAATAAACAAGGGGCAGTCATGTTGACTGGATGCATGCCTTCATCATTAGTCAGTTAGTCCCAGAAGAATTCTTGTTGTGAAGCATCGGGTGGACATTGGTGCCAATATTTGCTAGAATACCTGAGAATATTTTTTTAAAAAGGGCAGTACAACTTGATCTGCGGTCCTGTTTAAAAAAGGTTGAAAATTAAATAAAAACTGAAGTAAAAGTGATGACTTTTAGGTGTTTTAGGGTTCTCACATCCATTTTAGATGTCAGACTTATAGCAGTCGTCATACATAACCTCCCATGCTAAACTACCAATAAATCAACCAAGGAGTTATTTACCAGAGTTAAACGTTCTTGACTTATCTGACTTTCAAAACCGAAAGACCAAACTGATGATAAAAGGAAAGATATCTCAGGTCTAGCATAGCATAACCAGGTTAGACACCCAGTGTCTGGCAGTGCTGTGTCTGTACCAGACTTTAGCAGTTATTGGGCACTGTAGTTTGACTCAATCTTGCTGCCCTAAATTCTCACTCCATCAAATCTCTATTTATAATCTTGGCTGATATCAAGAAAAGCTAAATGCAACAAACTGGATTGAAAACAATCAGGGAACAAATCATGATGGTACAATAATGTAAAATATGGGTGGTAGGATGGCCTAGAGGAAAGGTGGCCCACCATGAACCATAAGGGCGCTGGTTCGATCCACGGCACCGGACAGGAGGGTACTAGTTGTAAAACTAGAAGTGGCTGGTATAACGTCTACGGTGCCTGCCATCTCTACCATTGTGTTCTTGAGCAAGGCACTTAAACCCAAAACTGCTCCAGGGGTGCTGACCCTGCGCTCTGACCCCCTCCAAAGTGTGGTAACTTGAGAGGGGATATGCGGGAAAGACAAAATTTATTGTAACCATTGACTAATAAAGTCACTTAAAATATCAGATCACTTACCAGGTCTTTGTCGACCTTGATAGAGTCTTTAAAGACTGTCCACACCACTGCTTCATTACATGATGGGGTGGTCAAGGAGCCATTATAGCGGTAAAACGCTCCTCTGTTCACGTCGCCAAGCAAGTCATCAATGGAGATTTCTTCTGTGACTTCAGCTTTGGAGCCTATATCAAAACAGGAATGCACAAGATGTACTGGCACATGTGTGTCACAGAGAGTGTTTTTAGAGTCGTATGCAAAAAAAATATAAAAATGCACTTACCGATTTCTTGCATTGCAGAAAGGTAGCTGGTCAGTTTCTTCCATGCACCTGTATCAGACGAGGGATTAGGCTGTAAAAAACAAACATGGTGAAGGATTAAGGAACATTTGACTAGAGTTACACAATCTGATGCTTTAGGTAAGCTACACCACTTACCTCATTATGTTCTGAACTGCTGCTACTGCTGCTGCTGCTGCTGCTTTTTGTAGCATCTGACTCCTAGAATATAAACATTGATGGAAGCAGTTTGCAAAACAGACTCACTTGTACATCACAAATTAATGGCTTTTATAAGGGTCAAATTCTCGTCTCTTGTCAAATTATACTGGAATTTCACTAGAAATAATGTCTCCTGTTGAGCACGATCCTTTTCATGCTGTATGACTCCTACTTTAAGTTTTCAACACAACTTGCTTTCCAAGTATTACATCAATGTCATAGGTGTATCATGTTGATGGAACATTTTCATATCATGAACTCTACAGCAGTCAAGTGCAGATACCATGCTGGAAACCCGTTAAGTCCTCACCTGATCATGAGTTATATAACAAGTTCACAAGTTGTATCAACCGTTTGCTGATTGTAAAAAGTAAGGATATGTATCTCAACTTATGACTTACTGAGGTCTTTACACTTTACTTAATATTTACGAAAGTAAATATTACCTCAATGAAGAATGCCAGTACTGCAAGGCCATCATAATGTGTTGTTGCAACATCCAGAGTAAGATCCTTCCTCTTGTTTACTATGTGCATCTGGATAAAGACAGTTAATGACAGGCAGTATATACTGGCAAAAGCAAATCCCTGCCCCCGCATTAACACAATAGATGAATGCTTGCATCTACCTCCATTGGGTATCTGTGTTTATTCACTGTGTGCTCGGAGCCGTTGGAAGAGCCTTGGGAGGAGCCCCAGTGGAAGTGGAACTGAAGGGTGCTGTAGATGTGTTCCAAGCCTCCCCCTGAGACCTCCACCATACCTTCCTTCAGTACACACTTAACTGGGAGTTAAAGAACACAAAGAAAAGTTTAAATTTCCTTCAGAGACTTAAATGACAGCTTTTATTTAAGTCGATTTGGTAGGGGCAGACCAATTATAAAACGCAGATATCAAAATATGTAAGAATGTGTGATCAGTTTACAAAAGTAGTGTAACCACCAGTCTCACGACAATATCTTGAATTATACACCAACAAACTGTCATGTATCCCATCTTGGGCTGCAACTAAGGATTGTCTTAATTTAATCTTCTAACTGACCAATTGTCGCTCTAATTATAACCCTAATATACTATATTTACCTTCAGTTTTTAATTTTTTTTGAAAGCTCATCAGCATTATTTTTTTATGAAGTTGTAGGCTATTTTTATTTGCTTTGACAGATTTAACACAAGTTTAACCAAGTTAGTACATTTTTGAATAATTTTAGATATCAACAAATATGAAAGACTTTCTAACCTGAGTGGCCTGTGTTAATAATATAATCAATGGCATGTTTGTCCTCAAACTTTGTAAAAGTGAAGGCGTCAATATCCTTTTGCTGTGTGATGTTTTGTGTGTCAATGTTGATGGGTGATTGTCCTTCGCCGCCGCAGTGCGATTGTGGTAGAAGATGCCATTTAGAAGGATTGTGTTCTAGGGGGAAGAGGGGAAGAAGTTCATGAGGAGTCCAAATCCTACTCTAGTATTTAGAAAGCGTCCATTCATTAGATTTGAATTTCTACAAGTTTGCCGATACATACCACAGTGACCATCATAGCACCAAGGATGACCTAAAGAACAATCAGACTTAATGTGTCAACTCATGAGTCATGAATAGTACTGGTCATGATTGTGTTCAAATTTCCAACTCACTGGGAGGTAAAGGGGTTGCAGGGGAGGCGAACACCTTACGTCCATTGAGATCTTGCTTAGGCCGATAAACATTGGTAAGTTCCGTCTTCATTGGGAACATTTCAATCTGAGAATAGGAGCAAAATACGCTTTTTCAACAGATCAGCCAGTGATTTTACTGACAACACTTTAACCCTTTCATGCATGAATTATGATATCCTTAGTCTGGATTTTTTTCTCAAGTGATTTTATACTTCTTTAGGCATGAAATGAAAAAATATAACTTAATTTTTTTTAAACACACATTTTCAGAGAGTTTTACACATGTCCACTTGGGTGGACTCCATGCGTTTTGAGTTCTCAACTTTGCACTTATTTATCTAACAAAACAGTGAAAAAAATGATATATTATCTGAAAACTATAAGATAATATATATTTTCAATGCCTGTTCACATATATTGATATATTCGAATACTTCAATCTAATGCAAAAGCATGGAATAATTTTTTCAATCAAAATTTTCTATGAAAATAACAGACAACTTTTTCCTTGGTTCTCCAATTTCTCTTTTCCAGGTGTAATTCAGTAGTACAGCCAACTGACTTGTACATCACTTCATCAAAGCTATTTTAATATGAAAATTGGCATCATAGTGACACCAACTGTTTTACACATAATGGAATAATCTGGAAAAAATGTTTTTTTTTTACACAAATACTTCAAGTTGCATTCTAATAACATAAATCAATTGATTTAAAACCAAAAAGTTACAGCAAAGTAAGCTTTTTCAAGCACAACACATCTGCAGTCATAGTATATATGCATGATGTCCAATTTAGTGGACAGGTGATTAAACATAATTTCCTCCCAATGTAAAATCAATAATTGGACATTTTAACAACTATATGACTATATATATGGCTCTCCTACTATAGAAGTATTTACAGGATATTCCTGAGCTGCTCAACTTTTCTGCTCCCTGTCGGCCATCTTGGTTTTGACTAATTGTGGCTGCTCTTACAATGGTTGGCCATTGGTTGGCAATGCATTGGATGACACACAAGAGTCCACTGTAGTGGCTGATATGCAGCTAGGTGATCTACACCCATGCATATTCAAGAAAACAGCATTTGAATAGCTGTCCACTGTAGTGACCACTATGTGTGAAAGTTGTTAATGAGCATTGCCATTTCCTGGCAGCCAGCCAGAACAAAGAAAGTATGATCGTACTGATCAGATGTTCCCTGAGCCACACCACATAAACAGTGCCATTTTCTTTTTTGTTTCACAATTCTATAGGAGTGTTGAATGCTGACAGACTGGTATTCTTGAAGGTGAAGTCAGAGTCAAGCACCTGCTGAGCCCGCAGCCAAGACCACAGGCAAAGATATGTATGTGCACCTGACTATCTTCCACGTGTCTGATGGCTGCCAGCTAGATAAGATGCAGACAAGATGTCATCTCATTCTGCAACAATCAAAACCTTTTTTTCCTCTCTAGTCGTTGCAGTCAACAGAAAGCAAAACAAACCCGAGTAAACTTCATTATGTCATTACTAGATTATCATCAAACCAGTATGTACCAGTTACGTCTATGTACTTGTATTATGTGGTGACACTGGCTTGCAGGCAGGAGTAGTTGCTTGTGTAACCGTTTGTCCGAGGTCGCATTTATTTCCTGGTTGAGCTGTAGTGACTTATGTTCCGTTTTAATTCAGAAGTAAAATAATCCCACAGGAGATCCCGAACAGGAGGGTTCTTATTTCTGGTTACACACAGTAAATTAAGTAAACTGTGACAGCCTTAGGGTTACACAGAAAAAAAAACTTCCTGCAACCATCTGTTGACAAATGGATTATGCTGTAAATTCAAATTGATTAAGCCTAGCGTTTGCTTTCACTGCTCTTAATGTATATAATTAAAGTGCATCAGTGTAAGAGCTGCTAGGCTACTTAATTGACTTGTCAGATGTTAAATAGGCTAAAATTAATGAAGTGTGATGTTTACTTCATTTTTTTAAAACACACATTTTTCAGAGAGTTTTACACATGTCCACTTGGGTGGACTCCATGCGTTTTGAGTTCTCAACTTTGCACTTATTTATTTAACAAAACAGTGAAAAAAATGATATATTATCTGAAAACTATAAAATAATATATATTTTCAATGCCTGTTCACATATATTGATATATTCGAATACTTCAATCTAATGCAAAAGCATGGAATCATTTTTTCAATAAAAATTTTCTATGAAAATAACAGACAACTTTTTCCTTGGTTCTCCAATTTCTCTTTTTCAGTTGTAACTCAGTAGTACAGCCTACTGACTTGTACATCACTTCATCAAAGCTATTTTAATATGAAAATTGGCATCATAGTGACACCAACTGTTTTACACATAATGGAATAATCTGGAAAAAAAAATTCCACAAATACTTCAAGTTGCATTCTAATAACATAAATCAATTGATTTAAAACCAAAAAGTTACAGCAAAGTAAGCTTTTTCAAGCACAACACATCTGCAGTCATAGTATGTATGCATGATGTCCATTTTAGTGGACAAGTGATTAAACATAATTTCCTCCCAATGTAAAATCAATAATTGGACATTTTAACAATTATATGACTCCTAAGATGTTCCTTGATGTTGCCATATTTTCTTTTACCTGCCAGGCTCTCCTACTATAGAAGTAATTACAGGATATTCCTGAGCTGCTCAACTTTTCTGCTCCCTGTCGGCCATCTTGGTTTTGACTAATTGTGGCTGCTCTTACAATGGTTGGCCATTGGTTGGCAATGCATTGGATGACACACAAGAGTCCACTGTAGTGGCTGATATGCAGCTAGGTGATCTACACCCATGCATATTCAAGAAAACAGCATTTGAATAGCTGTCCACTGTAGTGACCACTATGCGTGAAAGTTGTTAATGAGCATTGCCATTTCCTGGCAGCCAGCCAGAACAAAGAAAGTATGATCGTACTGATCAGATGTTCCCTGAGCCACACCACATAAAAGGTGCCATTTTCTTTTTTGTTTCACAATTCTATAGGAGTGTTGAATGCAGACAGACTGGTATTCTTGAAGGTGAAGTCAGAGTCAAGCACCTGCTGAGCCCGCAGCCAAGACCACAAGCAAAGATATGTATTTGCACCTGACTATCTTCCACGTGTCTGATGGCTGCCAGCTAGATAAGATGCAGACAAGATGTCATCTCATTCTGCAACAATCAAAACCTTTTTTTCCTCTCTAGTCGTTGCAGTCAACAGAAAGCTAAACAAACCCGAGCAAACGTCATTATGTCATTACTAGATTAACTAAAATAGGTGAAAAATTAGCATAGTCTATGCTAATTTTTCACCTATTTTAGTTAATGAAGTACTAAGCCCTCCAAACCACTGACTAGACTCAATATACTACATATTTTACATTTATACCAGTTATTTTTTTGTTTTAAACTGAAGGGACACAAGGCCTTTTAACATACAGGTTGAAAAACAACCTCTCCTTATGTGAACAACTGATTTCTGGCCACTTGGAAGGCCTCAGAAGCGACCCATATTACATAGTCATCTAATATATTACTATAAAGATACCATTATAAACCACCTTTAAAATGTGTTTATTTCAGACCATTGCCAGCTTTAATTTTATATTTCTTGGCCTTGTATTGCATTATGTTATCACCGCTCTGTTTTTGCCCTTTATGAGATTTTGCTATAACACGGCAAATGCTTGACATATTTGAAAGGCCTTTACATTTGTCTTTCTGCTGAAGGGCATGTTTTGACTAAACATGGCCTTTCCTCCTCCTACCCCACAAAACGACTCCTAACTCACCAGTTTTTTGTTAATGTTGATTGGCTGTTGAAAGACTGTCCACACAACCGCTTCGTTGCAGTTGGGAGTGGTCAGGGAGCCCAAGTAACGGTAGAACTTTGTGAGGTCTACACTCCCAATTAGGTCATTGATAGAGATGGCATCGTTTATATTAACTGTGTCTGTGAAAAGATGAAAAAAAAGGCTGTCAACAAATGGAATTCACACCATGTTCATTATAAGTAGTACAATTAGATGAGCATCAGACAACATCACCATAAGTGGTCTCAAAGTCTATTTCACCCACAACCAGTGTCCTTTATCACTATAAATAATATAAATTGCCCTTCTAAATAAGAGAACACACCGCCTGAAAGCATGTTAAAAACCAAGAATCTGTTCTTATGACTGGGCATATCACAAGACCAAAGCATAATACCTCGTCAGTCACTTATGTTCTACTGCACTCTAGATGGCACTCAGCTCAATCACTGACAAACATTAAATATTGGAATGTACCATTGCCGTTTGTCAGGTGTGATGTGAGCTTGCTCCATGGTCCCGACATATCCCCATCTTCTGTTGCCTTAGGGAGAAGACACAATAATTAAACAAAGTCAATTTCATAAGTACAACCAATTCCTAATGAGCAAGCTGTAATTGAAAAAATATACAGTGATGTGCAATATGTTTTAGGCAGGTGTGAAAAAATGCTGTAAACTAAGAATGCTTTCAAAAATATAGTTAATTTTTAAATTCAAACAATGCTAAGTGAGCGAACAAGGTAGTTATACTGGATAAGCAAGGTCTCTCCCAGACAAAGATTTCAAATAAAAAACACATCAAGTTTATTTCCCATCGAAATCGGAGGATGTCCAACAGTGCCATCAGCTTAGCCTGACACCGCCCGCCTACCTACTTCCGCTCAATTTTCATTTCCCTTCAGTAGTCAGTCTGGGTCTGCGGTATATTCTTTGATTTTCTCCGGACAGATTTTTTGCTGACCAATCAGCGAACAGAGGGAGTAGCTCAGAAGCCGCCACATGATATACATCACAACCAAACGTTATGCAATTGGTTGGCATATCCAGAGAGGCACTGGGCACATCCAATAGTAGATGTAGTAGTAGTAGTAGTAGTTGTTCACAGCATTTTTTTTCGCAGTGCCTAAAACTTTTGCGCAGTTCTGTGTGTGTGTGTGTGTGTGTGTGTGTGTTTCCTTTAAAAAGATGTAGGGCATACATTCAAGAAAAATCCAAGAACAGCAATTCCCTCTGAATTCCCTGTGGCCTCAGTCACACCAAGACCTTTCTTCAGACTGACTATGTGCATCTGCAAAAGATTACACAAATTGATGGGACAAGGTGAAATAAGGTACACCGTCTTTAAAGAAGAGAGGAATGAGTAAATGCCAGTGAAGCACACTTTACCTCCATTGGATATCTGTGCCTGTCAACCATATGCTCTGACCCAGGATGATGCTCTGTATCGCCCCAGTGGAAGTGAAACTGAATGGCAGAATATATTCCATTAAGACCACCTCCACTCACTTCAACATTGTTTTCCTCCAAAGCGCATTTCACTATGGGTGGGAGAGATGCAGACAGTCTTGAATTCAAAAGGAATTGAAACAAACCGCATCATACGATTGGCTTTGTGCCCTGAAGGCTAGACCCAAATACACACTTTACTGTCTGTCATAGGCAAGGACAAAAGCAGCACATGGAAGTCACAGTTTGTGTACCTGTATGTCCATTGTTTGTCATGGACTTGATGACTTGCTGGGAAGTGAAGTTGGCAAAAGTAAAGTTAAGCAGTTTATCGTCGGTTTCAACGTTGGCGGTCAGAATATCAATAGGAGACTGCCTACTCTGTCCACAGAAAGTACCCGAGATGTCTTTCCAGTGGTCCGGGCTGTGCTCTATGAAAGGTAAGAGTTGCTTAATTCCAAAACGGCAAATAATGATGGTTTAATCCATATCATTCAATAAGTCAGACACCTGATCGTACGTACCACAGCCTGTATAGCACCAGTCACTTCCAGCAGCTGAAACAGAAACACAGCAAAAGATAGTGATAGTACTGCAGGAGCCAGCCAAGTGATAGAAAACTAAAACTTAGTACTACTTTAAACTTCTATTCCACAATATTTCAGAGGGAAATGTTTCCACTACAGTTGCATGACAACTAGCTACTTTCGAGGTTAAAATCTGACATGGATGAAAAAGAAATTAGTAAAAAATAAAAACGAGTGCCTCTTCAGAAATGTCTTATAAATAGCTATAAGTTAAGAAACCTGGCATGTTGGATGGCTTGAGTCAATGATCTTTTTCAATTGTCTACCAACTTTGGCTTCAATTTTAGTATGTTGGACATTTACGTCCTTATACAATTACATCAAACTCTGAAAAATAGAAACAGAGGAAAACATGTATCCTGCTATATACTCCACCCACAAAATGTATAGATCACATACCACAGGAAGCAGAGATAAATGGAGCTCAGCAATACGCCATTAAAAGTTGTATTTTACTCACCACATTTGACCAAAGCTCCCAAACACAGGTACAGCAGAGGGGCGGAGAGATGCATCTTCAGGAGGAAAAAAGAAAACTGGTCATCAATCTATAGCTCATATCAAACTATTTTCAAGCCTGTAACCAAGTTTTGAGAAAGAAGAAACCGCTCTATACCAGTCTCAGTTTTGCCCAGCAGGTGTATCCACTGCTGAAGCCCCACTATGTTTAATAAGCCAAATTATAATCAATAATAAATCTTTCATTTTCCTCTAGCAGCCTTAGGTCTGGACACTAGTCAGCCACCTCTTTGACAAAAGCTGCGCACTAAAGTCCACCACTGGACTGAAATCCTGTTTAGGTGTACCAAGATACTAAAAAAACTCTTGCAAGAGTGCCTGAAAAGCATTCACCAGGAGAGCAGTGGTGCTGATGGATTTCAAAAGTTATTGAGCTCTGGCGATTGATCAAAAGTTCTGTTCAAGACGCTCTGACAAATTTTCAAAAGGAGTTTTTTTTCTCTTTTTCTCCTTCACAAAGTTTTGTAAAGGAAAAACAAAACAAAACTGACAATTAGTGTGTTAAAGTTTGACAAAATCATCCTACCTTACTGTCCAGGCCTAAAGTTCCTAAGGCTTAAAATTTACACAAAGTATGTCAGATTAAGGGGTCACATTAAAAACACACGACCATTTCCAAATAAGTCCGTCAGTGAAGAAAATGTGGAAGAGTGTCCCCGGAGGTTTGAGGTCATTGATATATAGTAGGAGGGACATGCAATGGGACAGGGGCCCGCTGTGTATACATCACTAAATCAGTATGGGGGAGAAGCGTACCCGTGATCACTGTTGTCTTTTTCCCCCAGGACATGCAATGAAAATACAGGTCTTAGAGCAAGCAAATTAACTGGTCAATAGGGGACTCAATCATGCTCCGCTACGGCTACACAGCACCCAGTTTGGCTCAGTACAAGACTGAAATAGTTGACCCAAGTTGAACCTCCACCCTTAAGAAATTAAATTCAAATAAAAGTCTTGGAAATATCTTTACTAAATCCCTCCCATTAAGCAATAACATTATACTGATGCGAATATTTAGAAAGTATTTGTCAATTCATAAACTATACAACATTTTATTTGACTGCAACTGTGTTTTACCTGTCTGTCATTCTGTTTAGATACAAGGCTCCAATTCTGGGTTCCCACAGCAGGCATTATAGTTAACACCACAACTACATTAAAATGCAACACACCATGTGATGTTTATACATTCTAAATACAGGGGGTGTAAAACATAGCCTTTGTCATTTAACCACAACTATATAGTATACTCTAGGAAGGTTTTGATATTTGACACACTCCTCCTGGTCTTCAACAACAACAGATTTAAGCCAAATGCACAATCCTGAATTTGCACAATTCGCATAACATCCTTTTTCAAACACGACAAACAATGAGGTTAAGCTCTAAATTGACAGGTGTGCTGCAAACTGACACCCGAGAATCTTAGTGAGACCATTTCTTCACACACTGGATTATGTGGGGCTAACTTCCATAAGCCAGTGTTGACTGTAAACCGAAATAACATGAGATGCTTCACTGTGTGTGCTCAATGGTCAGCAGCACCATTTGAAACATTATACACATGATTAAATTTCAGCTGCTCGTCTTTAGACTTTAGACTTTATTGTCCCCAAGGGGAAATTCTTTTCCACTTCACATTACATTTAAGGGCCACACGCCGACAGACAATAGACAGATGGACAACAAACACAACAAAATAAACATGCATACAGAATATATAAACAGAGTGGGACTGGGGTGTTTTATCTTGGCCTTCTGTTAAGTGTTGCTATGGCTGCAGGTACCAGGCTTTTGCCATAGCGAGCCCTCCTGCACCTGTACCTGCGTCCAGAGGGCATAATGGTGAAGTGGCAGTTGAGTGGGTGTGTGTTGTCCTGTGCTATTGTAAATGTGATGCGTGTGATGGCCTTGACATTGAGCTCTGACAGTGTGGGTGTGGGGAGACCGATTAATTTGGCAGCTATGTTTGTGACACATGTAAGTTTGACTCTTGTGAGTCGAGTCTGGTTGAGACAGTTGATAACCACTCTATTTGGATGATGTGTTTTTTTTTTACAAGTGATTGTACAGATTATACAAATGATATATGATGTTTGGTCAGAAATTTCAAGGGGAATGGTAGAAGGTGAAATGAACTGTTGGAAAGAGCCGGGCAAGCTGCTTCGATATATATTTCCAATTTGTGTTTAGCTAGGCTTAATAGCTTCTGGATATACCCTCACATTCAGCAGACAGATAGGAGACAGGTATTATTGGCGTTTAGCTTGAAAGGAAGAAGGACGTCTTAGTACCTGGAAATGTTTATTGTAACATTTCCTGTGTTTATATGTACACACAGACAGTAAATGACCTGCACGCCAAGTTGAATTCCTCCCCCTTCCTTTTTATTTCCCACTTCAAAGAAATTGTAGGCTTGATACCCTTCACCACGTCCTCAGATACACCTCATTACTCCCAGTCATCTCTCTTATTTACTCTTAGAAAAACCGAAATAAACACACTCACACCCTACCCTGATCTCCCAAAGCAGCAACAACGACAAGCACTTAAGGCTAAGTCAAATTGGCACAGGGTCAACACAGGAGAACCATTTGAGAATCAAGAGTCTATGAATCAATTAACTTCAAAAGTTCCGAAGATAATAAAACGTACTCTATTATACTTGGCGGTGACTTCAACTGTTGGTTAGACCCTCTGTTAGACCGATCCTCTACTAACCCCAGTGTAGTGAGTAAATTAGCTTGTTTTATTCAAGCCTTTCTCTCCGATTATGGTGTCGGTGATGTGTGGCGCTCCCTCAAGAGAGCAGGCAGTGGCGATTCAATTCAACTTTGCTCTCGGATGATAAGTTTGTGGAGTTTATCGAGGGATAGATAACATTTTTTCTTTCTACTAATATATCCCCTGAAACATCTAGCTTGATTGTATGGGACGCCCTTAAGGCTTACCTTAGGGGGCAGATCATATCTTACACTGCCAAGATGAAGCGGCAATCTACTAAAGAGCGTTTGGAATTGGCTCATCAAATTGGAGAGATTGACAAGCAATATGCGCAAACTCAAAACCCAACTCTTTATAAAAAACGAGTGGAACTCAAAACCAAATTCGACTTACTCACTACTCACTCAATTGAACACATACTTTTAAAAAATAAAGCCACATTTCACACATATGGTGATAAAACTGACAAATTGCTCGCAAATCAACTTAAAGGTGCCAAAGTGAGACAGAATATTTCAAAAATGTGCATGCTTGATGGCCAGATAACTTCAGACCACTTGCAAATTAATGACGCTTTCAGAGATTTTTATTCTAAGCTTTACACTTCCGAATCTCAACCAGATCAGAAGGTATTGCTTGACTTTTTCAGCAGTCTTAACATTCCCAAACTCTCATTGGATTTTAAGGAAAGATTAGAAGAACCTATATCACAGGCAGAAATAGCTGCAGCCATCTCTTCGATGCAATCAGGCAAATGTCCGGGCCCTGACGGCTTCCCTGCAGAGTTTTTTAAAAAGTTTTCTGTACTTCTTTCCCCACAGTTGTCTTCCATTCTATCTGAATCCTACAGACAAGGCTCTCTCCCTCCATGCTTTGCCGAAGCCTGTATCAATCTTATTGCCAAAAAAGATAAAGATCCAAACGAATGCGCTTCATACAGACCAGTTTCCCTCCTTAACACAGATGCTAAAATCTTAGCTAAGGTTCTAGCTCGGAGACTAGAGACTGTCCTCCCAACGGTTATATCTGAGGACCAGACTGGTTTTGTGAAGAGCAGACATTCTTTCTTTAATGCAAATTTGGTTTTGGGTCAAACTTTATATCGTGGATCAGGTTACTATACTCTTACCCTTTAGCCTCAGCTCGGACAAATTCTCAGATTTCCAAGTAGAGCCTTTTAACCAGCTCTACATTAGCCTTGTTTGGTGTGGTGTGTGAGAACTCGGTCCTACGCGTGTTCTGTTGTGTCAGTAATAAATGTCTAATACATTTGTCTCTTTGAGTGCGGTGACTCATTTATTTGTACAGGTGCATTCTCACCTTTAGCACATATTCCATGGTTTCGTTCATGTAAGGTAAGTTCATTCATAGGTTTTGTACAGAGCAAAATATCGCTGCTAGATGACCCACTTTCACGTTGACACGGTACAAAACTGTTTGCTCTTCACAATTACACACACCTGGCCGTGCCCGGTGATTACCTTTAGGCCTTCTGAAGAGCCCAAAGCTCCACCCAGTGGTCAAAACACAGAACTACACAGGTCACCAAATAAAACAAACAAAAGAATGGCATAATGGCTCCAACACAAGCCGTTCGACTTACATCGTGGAACCCGCCAGGGGTGTCCTCTGAGCACCATGCTTCATGACTTAGCCATTGAACCCCTTGCCATAGCCTTTCGTAGCTGTGAGGACATAGCCGGTATTTGGAGGGGCGGCACACAGCATAAGGTGTCCCTATATGCTGATGACCTTCTGCTTTTTGTTTAAGATAAATCTTGGAAAAGGTGAACTGTTTCCCATTAACTATGAAGTATATATATATATATATGTGTATAGGGGAAGGTGGGGTGATTTGTGCAACTTTTTACTCAAAGTGATTTTAAAGTGAGGCCTTGACAGTTATGTCTCCAACTCAAATATGTACATATATTTCAGGATGTTGTGCATCCCTGGCAATAAAAACTTTGGATCTGGAATAAACTGTTTAAGAAATATAGCTTTCGGAAAAAAAGTTGTCTTGTCGCACAAATCACCCCACGTAGTGTCACAATGACAAAGTCACCACCATCATCTTTCTGGCCATCTGAACTCTCATCAGTGGTGTCGTTAAGTGGAATTGAGATGTCACTCTCTCCTGAGCTACTGTAGACTATCACTTTCTTTTGGTGACCAGCGTATACAGCCATGCCACTGGCACAACTCTCAGAAATGTACTTTGCACTAGTTGCTCCGTGCTTGTGGAACCAACTGCCACCTGACAAATGTGATTCCCCCTACATTTCTGCCTTTAAATCAAGGCTCAAAACCCATATGTACACCCTGGTGTTTCCTCCCCATTAACCTCTGCACTACTTACTTACCTCTGCACTACTATCTGTGTTTATGTGGATGTATGGGCTTTACGTCTTTTATTTTGGTTATTGTTATTTTACCTTCATTGTTTACCTACTGAATGCACTATGTACAGCACTTTGGACAGTGCAAACTGTCATAAATGTGCTTTTATAAATACATTTTACTTACTTACTTACTTATAACTCACCCAGGCCCTTGCGCACAAATCACCCCATCCCCAGAATTTTGGATAATAGGCATGATGCAGCAATTTAGGGCTGACATCGTGCTAACTGTATAGACTCAAAATGTTGCATACCAAAGCACTAAACTATGTGTCAAATGTTTTCAAACTTGTCTATAATTGTTCAGACACAATAATCAAAAAACCTTGATCATGGAAATTTTACTTTGAAAGGCAAAACAGTTTTTTGAGCTTAAATGTGCTTATATCTTGTTCCTTGTGAGGATGAGTCAAATGGATGGCTCTTCTTAAATATGTGGTCACATTTCCAATTTCTTCCACGGTTTTCTAGAAACAAGGGGTGGCACAACTTCCAAAATGCACAACTTAGGCCACTCTCCCCTATGCCTAAAATAAAATAAAAATGTTGATACAAATGGGCCAATGCCACTGGGCCAATGCACCCGAGTGATAAAGCCTTGGCTCAGTCTCTGTTTATTCAATAGCACATTTGGGAGCTTTTTCCTACTTCTTTTTAAAAGGATTTTTTTTTCATGGAACAGGACAGGCCCTCACCTGGAAACCTTTCAGCAGGGACTATCAGCTAGCTAGAAGAACTCACAGAGAGCTCACCTGAATGACTCGAGAGGGAAAAATAAACACTTTGCCTCAGCCAAGCTGCAGCTGGGACTCATTTAGTGATCGGTTGTGATTAGTTGGAAAATTGACATGATTTTTTCGATTGAATTTGTGGTGGTAGAAAAAGATTAAACAAAAGTGTTTCAGTGATACATCAGCTTGTCAAGTTGTGTGTAGGAGATAATTATTGTGATATCATCTCTACCAATAAATAAGTAATGAACACACATGTAAACATAGAGCAACTGAGAAATAAAAGCAGGCTCTATTGAGTAGGACCTGGGCAAGGCCTATGAGTTTGAAGCAGATCAAAAGAGAAATGTTTGTAAGGGTGAACAGAAGTGATTTATTTAAGAAACAGCAGTATGTGTGGCTTACTGCAATTGTCCAACTCTTTACTACTGAGTGTGCTCCACCGTTTCACACATTGAAGTTGGTTTACTTGTCACAAAGGGCCCTGAAAAGGTAAAAACAGCTTCATAATGTCTGAGACATTTTGAACATTGAAGAATGGTCGTAATCAAAGTATTTTAGTCAATGGAGCACTACCCCCTTAAAGAGAGCAAAGGATTGTCATTGCAACTGGCATATTTGCTTAAAATTTACACCTCACAACTTCCCTGTATACAAACCCAATTTATGATAAGAAATAATTCACATTTTAAATATGTATACATCATAGGCTAAAGGGGAAATACCTGACTTTATACACACAGGTGTGGTTTAAAAAGCAATTTAAAGGCCTATTTAAAACAAGTTATTGCCATCTTTTTACATCAACTGCAATTTAAAAGAGAAAGATGAGCCAAAGTCATGAGTGTATGCACACAAAATATCTATAGAAATACTTTAGACATCAGTTAACAAAATGAAAAAGAAGGTTAAGATCAGCTTATAGTGCACATGGCAAAAAAAAAAACTGCCCGAGTGACGCACATTACAGATAAGGAGAAATGTATTATCAGATGAGAATCAGTAACATTGTTTAAGTTGTTTTTGTGTTAACATGCCAGTGAAGGCTTATCAACGGATTGCAATGTGCACGAGTTGGCATTAAGTCTGCATCTTTCTTGTGCATCTATACAGATTTCTGCCACTAACATAAAATTTTTTGCTCTCGACTAAAACTGTTACAGTAATTCTCAAAAAGAAAAATTGTAATATTATATTAAAGCCTTAGCAATGTTTTATCTTCCATTTTGCATTGGAAATGTACAGTAGGCAGTTCATTAAATAAAGGAAAAGAAAATTGATTATAAAACAGTTTTTTCTCTCTCTCATTACAAGACTAGAAAATTGTACCGTAACATGATTTAAATATGTTTTTTTTTCTGTAATCGTTTGTGTCAGCTGTCACATTCGTAACAAGGTCGCGAGGGCGTCCTCGTGATGCTGGAGGAGTTTGAACAGCCGGACAGCTCTGATCCTGAGTGCAGGACCTCATGCAACCACATGGTACTGTCAAAAGGGCGCTCAGAGTAGAGATGCAACGGTCCTGCAACACAAAAGCCAGGGAATGAGGACATTTTAGCACCAAACGTATGTGACATTTCCAAATATGTGTCTATCTGCTGTTATACCTCTAAAGTAAAGATACAGCAGCAGCATGCAATTAAATATCAATGTGTTGTGAAAGGTGATCATTCTTACGCAAAGATGGATCCAGTAATCTCATCAAGAAGGCCACCTTAAAAAAACATAAATACATAAGTTAAGAAAGACCAAAGTTGAACAAATATATAAATACATGCACAGTATCATTCCATTTAATTTAACCTTTATTTATATTCGAGAGATCAATTGAGGGGTGACCCTCATATGCAACGATTTTGAGTCAAACAAATGCATAGCAAAAACAACAATACATACACAATATACAATGCAAATACATCAAATACACAACAAGCTGATACAGAGACAGCACAAATACTATCAGTTTTTACCTGGTGTGCAAACTGTGTCACACAGAATGGGGCAAAGGTAGCAAGATGAGCATCCCTGAAAGACAAAATAGGGTTTAAATTACTTCTCTATTGACTTTAATGTATTATTTACAGTATGTTGGACAGTGGCGATGCTTACCTGGCAGTGCTCACAGTGAGTTGACTCGTCTCCCTCTTCACACGGGCACTTGTCACAGCTACTAGAGCAGTGCTAAAGAGAGGGAGGGAACAACATAATGTACAGTTATGATTGGTGACTCATCTTTCATCGGCTTAAGGTGAGAGGTTGTCCGAGTGGGTTATTGTTCTGACACTCAGAGTATTAAATACTGGATGGATACATGATAACAGTGTTGTATTTACCTTACAGATGGAGCAGACGCTGCACAAAGAGCCAGGGGTGTATTCCAGTATGTCAGCGACGGCCTCCTCGTCACTTGTGTCATCTTGGTCGTCTGCTGTGTCGTCACTTTCAAACTCATCTATTTATAAAGTCAACAGAGTAACATTAGGCTTCTAGCTAGAGCTAGGCCGATACATAGTCTGAACGATATCAGTTGCCTAAATATCAATGTATATTTTGGATGAAGTACCAAGATATTGCAACGTGAAAATTACAAACTAGCCCTGCGTTTCAATAAATAGATGGATAAATACTTTATTGAGCCCTAAGGAAATGTAGATACCCATACTTCCATACTATTTAGTATCCCATGAAATATGTAGGATGTCCCAATACATGCATGCCAATTCCATTTGCCGAAAAGTATCCAGATGTTGCTTTTTGCAGTATGCATACCAGCCTGCTTTAATATGTATTAATAACAAATAAATAAATGTGATTTGGAACACAGGGTAGGTTTGAAGTAAAACAGTGTCAGTATTTTTGAGGAGTATTATGTCACAGTCTCTCTGTCAGCTGGTCGGTTGGTCGTCCACCACTTTGGCCAAGACTAAAATATCTCAACATATTATATGAGGGAGTTGTATAGCCATTCACAGCTGACTCCTACTGACTTTGCAGATTCCCCTGACTTTCCCTGTGTCGCCACCCTAAGGTTCACATTGGTGATTACCAGAGAACCATCCCGACAACTTCCGGATAGATTGCGGTTC